>CAJZCY010000002.1:32427500-33750625 GCA_914969975.1 Anopheles atroparvus | reverse complement strand
ACGTGCACCACCGTCCAGCACGCGGGAAATGGCTCCACTTTTAGGCGTCGGAGGGGTCAACCATCAAACACAGGAATCATACTCGTTTTTTTTGCGTTTGGGAATTTTGGAATTTTGTTTCGATATGTATGTCCGGTGTGAGGCAAAATAAAAACCGAACGAAGTGCAAATAAAAACCATAGCGAGACAAGGGGTCCGATTTTAGGGATTTTGCTGCACGGTTCGTTGACGGGCAGGAGAACACGGACGAGGGTGCTGGTTGTGTTGTGCTCACTCACAGCTATCGTCGTGTGAGCCGGTCCCCAATCCGTGATCCAATACACTGTGCAATAATGGAGTAGCTGGAATGCATAATTCAAATAGTTTTCCGACCTTTGCCAATGGTTTGCATATTTTTTTCGGAAATATGTTAGGACGCAGCATGGCAACACTACGTTGAAGGAAAGGCGAAAGAACCGATGGGAAAGAATGTTTGTTATCAATATGCAGCGAGCGGCCAGCGATATGCAACAATTCCCTATGCCAGTTATTTGAAACTGATCACTCTGGCTAACTTGCTTTATGAAGTTAACTTTGAAATTGAGATTGTTCATCTATTCTGGCATTTAAAATAATGCTCCGAAAATGTGGTTTCATAATCATATTGAGTTTGATAACATCACGTTTTCCCAAAAGCCTACCCAACATGCGTCATGCAATTAAGTCAGGATAACTTCAGTTATGCTCTGGTTCTGTTCAATCATTTCTAGATTTGCTTCGTTACCGATTTTGGCTTTTAGTTGGTCGTTTTTAAAACAAATTTCCATGGGTGTATAATTTGATGATCGGAAAGCGCTTCCACATCAGATTGGCGAGATAATTTGATCATGTTTGGTTGCCATTTTCGGAGACATGACAAACGCACCAAATGGTCTGTTAAGCCTCCGCTATAGAGTTCAACTGTCCCCGTGGAGTTGCAATGTTTTCCGGATGGTAACCATGGCGGACAAAACGGCAGTGAAAGAAAATCAGTGAGCAGGGGAAGGAAAACGAAGGGATTTGCATATTTACGTTTTATTTTCGTGCACCATGGCTCTACCGTCCGCTGGTCATGTTTTCGGTGGGCTCGGACTTAATTTCCGCCTGCAGTTTGCAGAACTGTTTGCGCCTTTGTGTTCGTCCATTGTTTTCCATCAATAACCGCCGCCCGGAGGGTGTTTGAACTAGGTGAAAGAGGTTGGATTGAAGCTGGACAGACGAGTGTGGGATCCATGCCTGAAAGCTTATGAGCAACAGAGAAACCTGATTTCCTCACTTAATTCGTGCAAAATCCGCCCGAAGCCGAGCGGGGAAAAACTTGTATGCGGGGTGGAAAGGATCGGAGATCCTGTTTCACCTCTCCTACTGGGCAGTACGTCGGCTGGTTTTTATTTGTCCTGCGCCCAACGTAGTGTTGGTTTACACAGCGGACAATCATCGGATCGTGCTGACTCCCGTGATTGTAGTTGATGCATTTTTTATCGAAGCGGGAAAGAAACAAAAAAAAAAAAAAAAGGTAGAAAATAGCAATCCACGCAATGCCGGCACCAGCCGATGCTGGCGTGCAATTGGTACGACAAGCAGATTATCATAATTTTCTGTGATATTTCATCGCCGAGGATTGTTGTTGATTCAAATGGTTCCCATTCGTAGGTTCGGCTTCCGGCGTCCGGTGGATTATTTTTAGCCCGTAGTGCCGCAGGCGATAAGCGGAGAAGTGTAGGTGCGGTCCCTGATTTTCCCTTTTTTCCAATGCACACCGACACACTGGCACATTCCGGACGATGTTTTGCCTCGATTGTCTGCGATTGCTGACGTGCAAAACCGAGGATACTCCAACCGCGCCTGAAGGAGTAGCAGGTGGAATGCCAACGAACCGACATGCTCCGTTATGATTTTTTCTCCCTCACAAGGACGTACCCGGGGGTGTATCGATTTTCCTGCGGCGTGCGGACTTGAATATGAATGGCAATAGGTTCTATCGATCGTTGCGAGCTCAGCCACTTCGGGGAGGAGGATACAGAAATCCTGACGATTTCTTCTGTGCCGAACTAGTTCAGTTGAAGGGAATAGAACAAACATTCTCACCGCTGAAGCGGTTCTATTCCAAGACTAATAATTTTACCTGTATGCTAGTAGACAATTAAAGGAATATTGCAGTGATTAGGTGAGATCGTCGATTTTTTTTCTATCCTTGACTAACGGTGTATTAAAAATAGAAAATATACTGCGTTCACAAGGCAAAATGACGAACGACTTAATAAACACTACAATATGGTAAAAATACCACTAACAAATATGGTGTGGTGCGATTTTTTATTACATAAACCAAATAGTGCTTAGAATCTGTAAAATGGCTGTGTTTTAAAGATAAGAGCATAAGAAATACTGAAACACATAAGATTTTTAAAAACTGCGTTTGGAATGGTTTGGAATGGTTTAAGCAGCAGCTAATGAATGTTATTGAATTAGTTTGCTCATGTCATGCCTTTGTAGGGTCGTATCAGCATTTTGGTCGTTTTCATCGAGTTAAACGGTCCTTTGAACGAGTGCCAAATTATCCCGACTTCCTTGAACCGGGTCCCTGTGCTGTACTTGCCGTTCAAGTTGCTGCAATTGAAATTCAAAAAGTGAGCATAACACACTTTACACTCTGACAGGCGGAAGAAATGTAGGACGTACCTAGCGTAGCAGTTCTTGTACCACCAGCCACCGTGATACATGGCTGCACAGTTTGCCGAGTGCGAATCGTTGTCCTGATCCTGGGTGCTAAACTTCGCGCCGAGGTGAAACATCAGGGAATCCCCAGCGGTGCCGGAGTAGTTGCCCAGCGAGCTCATCACGTAACGCTGCGACTCGTTTCCGATGCGGAAGTCGTCGTAGTTCGCGTAGGCGGTTTCGTTCTCGAACGTTTCCAGCACAACCAGCAGCTCGTGCCGCTTTCCGGCCAGCAGCCGGTGCTGCTTCTCTAGTCCGAGCCAGTGGTCACCCCCGAAGTCGCCGAAGCCTTGCACGTACTCACGCCAATCCCGGCTGAAGGAAAGCGATCCGTCGAACCGGGTTTGCAGCACGATCCACTCACCATTGAGACGCCCATCGGACATGTTCTCGATCACTTCGACCCGGTACGGTATGTTCTCGTGGTTGCCATGGGCCAGGGCGATACGCAGGAGCTCAAGTTGCCTGGTTTGATTTCGGCCCAGTTCGTTCAGCCGCTCCTGGATGCGGCCCTCGATCGCGGATAGCTGTGTGAGCAGCAGCTCGAAAGGAAATCCGCTCACCTGGTTGCTGACTTGCTGGGTTTGCTCCTGTCCGACCACCGAGGCCATCCTTCCGCACACGACGACGAAGATGGCAGCTCGTACCGCTTCCATCATTGGACCCCGTGGGTTTCCAGTGAGAACGCTCATGCACACTTAAAAGCTTGCAGCAAAATGACAAGCTGGATACCCCGAGAAGGAAGCCCAACCCACCGGATTGTTCTGAGGTCGCTGTGTGTTGGTTATCAGAGTCAAAGGGTCATTTTAATGCAGAAGAATCTGCATGATCATGCAGAATAACACTGAGCATCGAAAATGACCAGAACAGAAAAAAGTAGATTTGTGTTTGTGTACAACTGTTAATGGTAATGTGTCTTGACGTAAATATGTATGGATGATGCAACCAGGAAGGAAGGATGGACAAAGCGTTGTTTTTGTTTTTTGTCTGGTTTTTTTTTGGCTGATGTAATGTATGCAATGTAGATGAGCTAGACTGTTTTTAATACAATTTGAATACTTATTTGATTAACAAACTGTATGAAAAGTGATGGAAGTTTACTTGTCTTGAATGACATGCTACGTTTTATTTTTACTGTCATTGAAAGTTCAAAAATGTTGGATTCTAATTAATCTTCTTCGTATATTTGAACGACGATTTGAAAGAGTACTTCCTCAATTAAATTTCCAGTTTATTTCGTTCAAAGCCCATCTCGTTTTGATTATAGGATAGGATGTTTTTAAATAAGTAGGAATGTTTGCTAACTTATTTAGGAACAAGAAAAAAATAAGAACACCCAAAACATGCTCAACCTCGTCTTTATCATCGTCAGATCCCTTCTTAACACTTGACACCCCTTTCAGTAATCAGCGAAGACATTCAAGCATTTACAAAAGTAAAGAAAGCCTCCCGATTAACACGGGATCTTAATGGGCCCCCATTAAGCAACACACAAAAAGCAGATTGTCACCCGCCTTGGAGAGTACTCCATCCGGACGGTGCAAGTTAATTTTTCAAACTTCCACAGAACAATCGAACACGAGCGGCATAATTGTGCCGAAAGCCCCTGCCGCTTACTTTAATCCTCGGGACAACGGTACAGGAAAAGCTCCCGAGTGGCCACTCCAGCTCTAATGGATCGTTTTTCTGTGGCAAAAGTGTTTGCGTGTGTGTGTGTGCAGCAGTGGCAGTAAAGAAGCCGGTGAGGAGAGAAAAAACCCGGGTTTTCATGAAGTACGCGCGCGTGTGTGGGTTTTGTATCCTTTTGTTTCGTGATCCTTGTACCCCCGGGGGCAGCGAGACGAGGGACGACGGAAAATGATAGCATAAATTTGTTACAAGATTTTATTTTTAATGAGATGATTAAAAGTTAACTTTACACTTCTGCTTTCCGCATCCTTTTTTGTGTGTTTTATTTCTGGTTTCAACTCGCGCCAACCGTGACCGACGTCTGGTTTGCGTAGCCGACATCGTTCCACGATGGCGGGGACAGACTTCCGTTTCCTCCTTCGCCGAACCGCACCGGAGACCCCCTTCCCCCCTCGCCTCACTCGAAATGCTGGGTGTTAAGTACAGGATTTGCCCTGCCCGCAGTTTCTTGCGGCAAGCAGTGGGAAGAGATTAGCAAAAGCGGGTGGCTAACGCAATGCAGAACGCAATGCGAAAGTGGCGAGTTAGAGGTAAAAAAAAGCGACCTACAAAAGAAGACTAAAGGCTGAGAAAAAAAAAGAAGTACAAGGCTTTCAAAAGCGGAAAAGTCCGCCCGAGGCTTTACAGAGCCGTTGAGCGACCCGAGCCTGTACAGTCCTTTCGCAACGGCTCGAGCTGGGAAATGAGCCCATGGGAACACCGGTCCAGCGCTGTACCGTTGAAAACTCAGTCTGTGCATTCACGTTTTTTTTTAAATTAAAAAAGCGCCCGAGAGAGAGAGAGCAGAAGCCTTCCGCGAAAACTCGTAAAACACTTGCTTGTGGTGCGCGGAAAACAAGCTACACACGTTCGTTTCCAGCGATGTTGTGGCCGTGTTGGAGTAGGAATTGGTGCGAATGTGCGAGTGGAACATTTAATTACATGTTTTAATTTGCACAAGTTTTAACGAGCCCGCGGGCACTCGTATCGTTGGCGTCCAGTGAGAAATACAACCGTGCCTATGTTGGAAAATTTCTGTTTGATGGTAATGGGCAGTACTGGGAATGATTCGTATAGGTTTTCACTGATGCTAATCGCATGTGACAATGATAAATCCCACTAACAGGCATAACGTTGCATTGGGAGATTGTGTAACAAATACAGCTTTACATCAGGAAAAATATGGGATATGATTTGGATTAATATTTTTAAGCAGATTAAAAGTGGGTTTTTGGTAGGTTCGTTTTGTTTTACACAACTTAAATGTGAATATATAATGACTACCGAATTACTTTCGGCGAACAAAAAGCTCAGAGCTTAAACGCGAAAAGGCAATGGCAAACGATGCAACCCTTCGCTAAGTAAGGTTAACCTAGTTGGATTAATCTTTTACACTTTTGGCTCATTAGCAGCAAACCGCGTGGGTCATTCTGAATGAAACATATAATGCCAGCGTCTGCCTATCGGATGTGTTCATCAACGCACAGCGGATTACTCGCCGAACGAGAGTATCGTTATTCATTTTCATTTTTCTACAGCTTCTTACATTCGGCTGGGGATAACAGTTTTTGCGTGTTTTTCTTACACCATTCGTTGAAGGGAATTTACTTTTTATGCCGGAGGATTTCATTTTCTCTTGTCGATGGTGCACAAAATGGTGGAGCCCATTGACAGTTCAGCAGTTTCACTCATCTACGGGCGCGCTGCCTCATAAATGAACATTAAAAAGGGGATGCGAAATTAAAATTCTGAGGGCTTGCCGGGGAGCGGGGGAAAATGGTTCGACAAAAGCGATTTCCTCTGCCTGGCCGGGGATCGTTGCTGGCCTTCTGGTCATTCTCATTTCCGTGCCCAATTCTCAATTTGTTTTCACCGTCCGCGTAGGTTTGTGAACCGTTAGAAAAAAAAAACGATGTGCAAATGGGATTTGCGGGGGTAAATCCGAAAAGATTGGGAACGCCATAAAGAAAACCGACCGTTGCAGGGGGAGGGAAGGAGTCGAAGGGAACCATCGGTGTAATGCGATGTAGCTGAGCCGGGCGGATAATTTAAATTGAAATGGTACTAAGTGGCTTGCATCCCAAGCCGCGGTCCATTTCCATTTCGCTGATGAGTAATGTGTCGTAAAAAGGAAAGTGAAAAAAGGGAAAAAAGAAGAGTGTATTCCTAAACGATACTTCGATGTTTGTATTGCATTGAATTTGTTCTGCCTGACATCCTCGTGGAATGAAAATAAAGGATTTTTTTCATTCAGTTGCGGCAAGTTCCGTTGGTAACTCCAAATCTCATCCTGGTAATTTGCATTCTGGCAAACCGACTGGAAGTTCGTTGTCCAACAAATTCCATCTAATCGTTATGGAGGTAATTTACTTTAGTGGCTTCACGCCGCTAACCAGGAAAGCGAAGCCTTCGTGAGGGCTGATGCAAAATTCATCCTCCGGAGAAAAGTTTTTTCTGAAGCGATACTTTACGGTGCTTGTGCTGGTCAAAACTTTCACTCCAGTATTGACGTGACCGAAAATTTATCATAACGCGTTTATTTAAATACTGCGGATGAATGAACGACTGCTGCCATCGGTGAGTGTGTGAAGCAGAGGAAGGGAACATAAAACAGAAAGTCCCATTTCTGCTGCATAGAATGAGAAAAACTTATCCCTCCCTTCGTGCCGAGGGAAACAAACTGCAAATCGCTCCACCGTCGTCATCAACGTCCAGGGCGGCCTTTATCGGCGTGTCAGCATTTCACGGAGCGACGAAGCAAACGGTGACAATGACAACGCTGTAATGACCGTGGCTTCAAAGTTAGTCTCAACTTCCGGCCCATGCTGCACAGCACGTTCGCTCGATGGGCAGGATTTAAAGGCACGCAGCTCACCTGAACGAACCAGCACGGCACGGACGGCACGACACGATGGATGTGATGAGGCTTTACTCCCCGTTCGTATCAAATTTGGCAACCCGGAGGCGAGCGGATGGTTGCGGGAGTGGCCGTTTGATGACGGTCGTTCCAGCGCCAGGCACAAACTTTAGTACTCTTAATTTGAATAAATTTAATTTTCATGATTACACGGCCCACGTTCCGGACCGGCCGTAGGAAAGATTGATGGGGAAGGCGGGAATCATCGTCGTAGTCGTGCTTCACGCAGCACACGGTTGGACCAGCTGATTTCCCGATCCCCGGTTTGGGGAGGGCCGACACGTGACTGCAACACCGTCCAGACAGTGATGCTCGACCTGTGCCGGTGCGTCCGATCCGGAACCATTGACACCTTCGTTCGGTGAGGCTAGGCTAGGCCCCGGTGGCAAGAGTCCTGGCCAAAGGTCGGACGTTTCGAATGGGCCGAGGCAAATTGATCCTTAAGTCGTGAGCTGGACGCCTGCCAAAATTGTTCTACCGTCTTGCTTTTAACACGGCGTGAGCTTGGTTGATTGAAATAAACGGCTCGTGGCGTGACGAAGCCCGGCGTGCGCTTTAGGAACGTCTCGGACGGCTGAAATGAGCAACTTTCAGCCCGGAATGAGTGATCTGGGATTACGCGGATCACAACAAAGAAACGCGGGCGAAACGCACGTTTTTGGTGGCCTTTTTCCATGTAATAAACTGTGCGTCGTTCGGGTCGTAAATAAAACTTCAAGACAAAAAAAAATCAATGAATGGATGAACAATAGCTTTGCAAATAGGAAAAGTTAAACGGCAGGATCATAAAATCGCCCTTTCATAAAGAATTGAGGATTAACGCTTATGTAAACAAAATTAGTACATAAAATTAGACAAACCATTTTAAGTTGACATGTTTGGAGCTAGCTCTTGTGTAGATTGATGTGGGTTGAAAAATTGAGAGGCCTTTATTTAAAAATGTATACCTTGTACCATTAAATACATCCACAAGAATGGTTCGGGTTTTGGCCGTATGCCATACCCAATCAGTCATAATTATTTACCGTGACTCCGTCGTTTCTTCGGTCCATCCGATATGAGTTCGGAAGGTTCACAAAACCTTGGAACGATGCGATATCGGTACTACTGAAAAATGAATATCATTACTTCTTGGGTAAATACATTATATATTGTTCAGTATCATACGACGTCATAAAATGTTATGCATTATCTTTATTCAAATCCAAAACATTCTCCACCGATAAAACCCCCTTTCAAACTATGCGCTGCATCGTACAAAATCCTTAATTTCACCCTTAAATCCCTTGCCGAATTAACAGACCAGTTGTGAAACAGAAGGAGCAATTTGAGTAATCAGTTAATGCGATTACTGCGAAACGTATGACTGTTTTATTCATTTCTTTTCGCCATACTTTACGATAAAGTCGGCACGAGGAAAGTTAGTTTTTGTCGCACGCAACTTCTAGCGAGTAATTTAATTTGGAGGCTATTTTTGCCGCTTTCCCAAGAAAGTAAAACCAACCAGGGGCAGGAAAAAAAAACACAAGCTAAAAGCCCAATCCATTTCACCAAGGCTAAAAATCGGGGTTTGTTTGCTCTTGCAGCAACGGCGTACGGGCGCGTGGTTTCATTTTTTTAAAATTGAGTTTCCGTTAATTATCCAAATTTGGTTAATCATTCCCGAGCGCCTGGAGTGTTGGGGTCGGAGGAAAAGGACATTGTTGGTTGTCCTTTCGCAGAGGAAAGAACATTGGTGCTACAAGCGTTGCGTAAGTGGCGGTAAAGAGGGACAGAAAAAAAAGAATACTCCATCAAAATTAAACAGACGAAGAGTTCGCAAAATGTCTTATGTTTGAAATGGGTTGCCTTTCGAGCCGGAGGATAACAGTGATGCGTCACGTCATAATTGTGGTTTGGCGTTGATGTAGGTAGAAGGAATTAATCAAATGAGGAAAACAGTGCCATAATTTTTCACTTCCCGGGACGGCTTACGGTGCGACGTTGAAATTAAATTGTCATTGTGGATACCATTACGGAATGGTTCGTCGGTCGCAGTATGTTTGAATAAATTCACACTGCTATAACGTTATCACTTGAGCGTTCGTATGAAGCGTAGTGGGAGCTATAAATTGCAGATAACGAAAGCAACTATAAAGCTATCCGCCAACAAGAACTTCACGTAAGCCGGTGTGCAATATAATGAACGAGTCGTTATGATAAAACTTTACTGAAACTAATAAGTAAGGGGGGATGTCTAATCTTCGACAAGATAGACACCCTGAGTGGTTTACGGTACGCTACGAACAACACGATACCCTTGTCCCGTACCATCATAAAATGTGTTTTCCTAGTTATTGTGCAAACGGCGAGCCAAGAGCAGCGTATGGCTAGATTGCAAGAACATCCCGCCCGACATGTTGTCGTATGCAAACAAGTGCACTGTTTTCCCTCGGCCTGCCTGCCAAATCCCCGAACCTGCCCTGCGCCGGCAAGCATCGGGAAAAGTGGTCGGACGCTTTCGTTCGACGCGCTCGATAGGAGCCGTCCCGAAAAGGGATGTCGCTGGCGCAAGATTATCATTACATAATTTTCTCCGATGGTGTCCTCGTTCTCGGGCGCACGAAGAAAACGTACCGAACCGGAACCCTGAGGAATGGCCGTTGCTGTTGCTGCACGGGGATGCTTTTGTGAGTAATTGTTGCTCCGCAAACATGATTCTACTTTACTGAAACGATTCGTCCCGAAGTGAGTGCGCCTGGTGTGAATGCGCTAACAAAATCACACACCAAAAAAGCCAACATGGTGTTCCCGAGCTTTCGTTTGTCGCCTTTATTTCGTGCGAGCAGGAACGCTCGGCAAAGTTGGGACGCAAATCCGATACAAGTTTCGCAGATCACCCAAGGACTGCACATTAGTTCCAGCTCGGCTTGGTGCGCCGTTGTTCTGCTCAAGAAGTGTCCCGTCCTTAAGCCAGCATCGCCAAACGCCACACTGTCCTGCTTCGTGCTCGGTCCACTCGGCACTGCGGAGGCTGCGTTTCTCGAAGCCGGCGTATAATTAAGCAGAGTAAGCACCGGGCTCTTCCACTCTCGGGGAGCATTTTCATTACATTTAACTTAATTGAATGGCTTTCGAGGGCAGCCAGCGGAAAGGTAAGCTCTGGTCGCGCGAACGACATTGGTGCGGTGTCATCCTCGGAATGTAGCCAGTGCGGACTGGAGTAGGTGACTGGGGGATTGTCATCCCACGGGACCAGCGTCGCCAAAGTGCGTGATCAAGCATCCCTGTGGGTTCCGACCCGATGTCGGTGGCTTTTGGGAAGCAATTTCGGGCGGCATCTGTTGCGTGTCGCCAAATTAGGTCACTGGGCGGAAGGTCCGTGCAAATCCGAAACGTATCCATTGGTCATTGATAGATTTCACCTGATGATGCTGATTAACAGCCATTCGAGAAAACTCTCACACAGCTGGATGCCATTTCGCACGGCTTGTGGAATTTCTTAGGACAAAACGAAGAACATACATTTTAATAGCAATTTTATTCGTTCCGCTATTATCTGATGCAAGTTTGATCTTTCATCGTTCAATATGCCAGTTATAATGTAGCAATAACTCAGGGGAAAGTCAGAAACCTACTCGCCCGGATTTGACTTTCGAACAGCTTTCCCGTGAATTATTCGAGTCCCTTTCCAGGGGAGTACGAACGCTGCCCGCTTAACTTTACATTTCCGTAATATTTATGAGATCGGAGAGATTTGGCAAACCCCCATTTAAAAACACGTCTTACCGTTCTAAACTGTTTTGGCGGGCAAATGTGTGGTTTCACCCAATCCGCTCCGAGGCCCGGAACGCTCTAAAACCCCCTGCCAATCCACCCATGAAATATAGAATCCCATCAAGTGGATTAGTTGGATCCGCAAAGGAGTCCTCGTTTTTTTTGCCGTTCCCGACAAGTCGATCCGGCAAAACCGCTCGCACACGTGCACCCCGTGGTTTGGGGAGGGGTTTTCTTTTTTGCGGCAGCATGTTTACACATATAAACCCACGTACAACACAACAGAAGTGGTGAGGATGGAAGGATGGTTAGGTGTGTTGTAAGTGTAGCCGCCATTGTGAGAGTATATTTATGGCGTACGAGATCAAAACAAATAAACCCCTGCCCAGGTTTTGGTAGTGGAGCTGATTGTAATGCTGGAAGGTCGGAGGAGCAGTTTTTGCTGACTTTCAAGTTTGATGCCTTTTGCGGCGGTGGCCACAAGCTGGCCCGGACAGCGTGGCACGAGACTCTGGAAGGTATGGCAACATGGCTCGAGCCGGCTGCAAGCAAAAAGCGGGGTTTTGGACACACTTTTATATCGAATCCTGTTGGAAAAAAGCTCGCCCGGACCGGCCGGATGATGGTTTGCTTCGTTTTAACATCAATCACGACAACCCAATACGGTTCGCGAGCATGGACAATGGGGATTATGCGCGGCTTCCGTCTTGTCTTGGGGAATTGAAAACTGATTCGTTGCGAATTTTTTAACGCTCTCGGTATGGAGTGCAGAGATTCCAAAAATGAAGTGCAAGTCATATTCTTTTTCTATCTTGCCTCATTAACCGATGTTCAAAAAATGTTAGCAATACATTTCAAATGAAACAGCTCTCGAAAAGACTTGCAAGGCAAGTTCAATGCGCAAAACTCAATGAACTGGAAGATATTTAGATAGCCTTGTAGGAAATGAAAAGGAAGAATCAGAATGACTGAATTTAGCGATACTTTGTGGTATGCGCTGGTGCAAATTTGGCCATGTTTTCTGAGATTTTTTTTTTTTTGCCAAACAAGCTTTAAGTTTTTCGGAAATATTGCAAGCCGTACGTTGAACCAAAATATCGCTAGCACGCTTCTTTTCGTGGGCATCGTACATTAACAATTTAGTTTAGACACGTTCTGCAAGACGAGTCTCGTTCTGTTTAAAGTAGAGCAAATAAAATGTGCTATACCATAGTGATGCGTTGAGGAAAGAGGAAGTACGTACCCATCGAAACGCATTGACCTACATTTCGAGGACGTAGAATCTTAGCTGTGTGTTAGACCCTGGCGATGGCTGCTAAACGTTCCACAAACCCGCGAGAAAGCCTCCCGCCGGTACGGCGTCTTGCTGAGCCGCGTGACGGTTTCACTCTCCGTTCAGACGCGTGAAAAAAGAAAGTCCTCCACACAGCGGGGCGACGCACGTCGTTCTCATCGGAATACGGCGCGCCATGTCGATTGGTTTGCCATGGATGAAGTTTTTTTTCCGATCTACCTTTTCCCCGGGTGTCGTAGATGCTCTGGTTAACATCTTCATCGTCACGTCCGGCACCGCGCTGACCTGAACGCACCCGTTTCGCTCGCCCTGCGAAGAAATTATCACCTTTTTCTTATCTTTTTACTACCCGCTATAGGAAATGCTGGGCCTGCAGCGGGACTCGACCGTCGTTTCGGTTCGCACTATCGCACTAGTCTAACGGCAGGTTTGAATCGGATCGGTTTTTGTCGTACGTCCCGGGTGAAACGACGTAGGCCGTGACATCATCCAGTGTCCAGTGAAGCAAGCGATGAGCTGGTGGACAGTGATTATTTTCCTCGCCGTGGCACACGCTGGTGTACGGGCGAACAACGTGCCAGCAAATGTGCCGGAATCGGAACATCCTGCCGACATCCATCGGAGTGGACGATGTGAGTTTTCTTGGTTTGGTTTGGTTTCAAAATGGACGCGTGGAGTGAAGATTGCAATGTATTGTTTGAAACCGAGGAGCGACGGTGTCAATTTGTTTGTGCCACTTCCTTTTCTGGACAAGTGTGGGACTGTGGAAATGGAGCAATCCAACAAGAGTCAATTGGACAAAAGGTTACTACGCAGCAATTGATCTTGAATGATTAAAAAAGGTTGGGAAACTTATTCACCAGGAGGATTTAAAATGTGGTCGAAAACATCAGAAGAATCTCTTTGGTTGCAACATTTGCTCCGTAATCCTGTTTTTGGATAACAGCGGAATGTGATAGCTGTTAAATTCATTAACTGTGGAATTTCAAAGAAAGTTGTTTTCAGTTGCATTATATAGTTCAATTTATTGTTTGAAGTGATTTCTTTCCCACACAAGAATCAATCAAGGATGCATCAAGAACAACTCAAAAGATTGAAAAAATGAACTCGCAAAATTGTAGTAAAGCAGAACAAAGAAACATAATAACTTTTTGTGCATGAATTGGGTGTTTGAAAAACAAATTAATATGGTTTATAACAAAAACCAAGGAGGAGAAAAGGAGAATCACAACAACACAAAACATACGAATACGAGCATTTTGTAATCAAACTGTTAAAAGATAACTAAAATCCCTCTACGTTAAGAGTAAGTCCGAAACAAGGAATAGCTGTTCTTCAGAACATAAATAAAAAGATTCGTTAAATCTTGCTTCCGTACCGATATGGCAATGGCCAGGCGAACAGGAGCGGTTTTACGGTTCCGCCAGATAAGCGTTGAAATATTTTTCGCCCGAATCGCCCGACCCAAACTCGAACCGCCAGGAGGTCACGTCACGTGCAGGCGAATGGACTATTTTTCCTCGGTTTTTTCTAATTGTTCCTCCACGACGGAGTTTTTCCTGACAATGAAATATCGACTAACTCTTCGGGTGCGGGTGTGTGTGTGTGTGTTTACTTACAGTCTTCCCCTTCTACACCATCGGCCGCATCGCTAACGTGCCGTGCACGTCGCCGTCGGGATTATCGGGAACCTGTCTGATCGCCGGCGAGTGCAGGGATAATGGTGGGCTCGCGTCGGGATCGTGCAGCACCCGCACCAACCAGGCCGTGTGCTGTGTGTGTGAGTATGGGCGGCAACGGGCGAGGTGTCGGCCAACGGTGGCGATGGCTTATCGTACGGTGTTTCCGTGTTTCTCCCAAACCAGATACGCAATCGTGCGGCGGTTCCACGAATCTCAACAGCACGTATTTCACGAACGCAGGCTACCCGGGACCGTACAATGGCGGTGGAACGTAAGTAGCCTTCGGTGGTCAGTGCGATGGCGGGGTCCGGTGACGGTTGTTTGGTTTGTTCGGCTCTTCCCGTTGCAGCTGCACCTTCACGGTGACGCCCTCGTCCGGCATCTGCCAGCTGCGCATCGACTTCCGGACGCTGTCGCTCGAGCAGCCGACGGGGGACGGTGCCTGCAACAACGACCGGCTGACGATCACCGGCGGGAGCCCGGCGGTGGTGCCGCTGTGTGGCGAGAACACTGGCCAGCACGTGTACCTTAATTTCGTTGGCGGCGGGGCGATAACGATCCGCGTCGCGACCAACGGGGGCGTCTCGTTCAACCGGCTGTGGAACATGGAGCTGTCACAGATTGCGTGCGCCAGTGCTGAGCGCGCCCCGGTCGGCTGCCTGCAGTACTACACCGAAACGAGCGGCGAAATCAGCAGCTTCAACTACGGGCTCGGTGCTAACCCGGCGCTGACAGCCGTCGGGACGCGCGGGAGTCGACAGCTGGCCAACACCAACTACGGCATCTGCATCCGGCCGGCCGGGGGCAGATGTTCCGTCACGTACTCGCTGGTAAGTACGAGCGCGCCGTCGGAGCATGCAGACCGATCAAACCAACTGCCGCTGTCTTCATCTTTTAGCCCACGACCGATCGGTACGCATTCACCGTCACCGGGGACGCATCGGCCATCGATCCGGCGATGGTCGGTTCAGGGGCCGTCGGGGCGACCGGGGCGTTATGCACGACCGACTACATCATCATACCGAACCCGACCGGCGGCGGAAGCGACCGGTTTTGCGGCCTTGGCATCGACCCCGTAACATGTAAGTGCGGGGCGTGCAGCTGACCAACGCCGAGTGACGTTCTGAAATGCGTTAATGTTCGCCTTTTTCTAGCAGCTAGTACCCGCCCGTTCGTCCTCTACACGGTGACCAATGGCAACGAGACGCCGGATGTGGCCAACCGTGGCTTCCGCTTAGTGTACGACCAAAACGCCTGTGCTGCCGTGTGAGAAGGCACCGAAACATCAAGCTAATCCCTAATTCTGTCGATAATTCTGTGCACTGTGAGCGTTTGTGTTTGTGTGTGTGTGAGTGTGTGAGTGTGTGTATTGGGTCAAGCCGTGGGGGTTTTATTAAGGGTGGAAATATTCCTTGACAGTGACTCGCAGTCAAGCAGGTTTTAGAACGGCTAACTAACTAGCTCACCCATTCGTTTTAAACCGTCAGCCGTTTACGAGTCATTATGTGCCGAACCATCGGCTCGCTCAAAAGCGTACTTAAGTATCTGTTTTAATACCTTGTTTTCCCTGGCGCGTTACTGTCAATCAATATTTCTACCCTCGGAGGATTTTAAGGTAAATCAACAAACTAAATAAATGTTTGTAATGAATGTTGCCGAATGATGAATGTATGAATGTGTTGAAATTATAAAGAACGTTGGCTATTTCCAACAACGGCATTACACGTTAATGTTGTGAGGAACGTGATTAAATTGTAATACATTTGAAAGAAACTGTAATCAGTCATCGACACATCACAAACTTTACCAGATCTGCAGTGTTCGTTTTATTATATTGGATCTTCTGCCGTTCTGTTGTCCATTTTTATGTGATAAGATTTACTTTTAGAAAACAACTCAACAAAGTGCCGCAATGTGAATGCAAGGAGTGCTAACACGCCTAAGTGAACCTTTTACATCATTACGATTAAACTCCCATCTCTTTATGTGTGACTGATTTTAATTGTGTTGATCTAGTGCCTCTTTGCTTTGATTCAATTAACAGGGGGAAAGTTTGCGTTAGGGGCAAACTGTTGCTGGCGAACCCCATTACCGAGGTGCCGGTTTTGTTTGGCTAAAAAGTTTTGCCAAACTGGATCCTAGCCCGGTACCGGCCTTCGGTTGCATGAAACTATTGGTTTGGTGGAGTAGCAATAAGGTGTTTGGCAGGTGTTCACAAATTGTTGGCGAGTAAATTAAATTACACTTCGTGAAGGAGCGGCATGGGGGACTATTTTCGATAATTTAGTTGCCCTCGCTTAATCACCGGCGACTGAGGGAGTGCAGTATCAATTCAACAGTGTCCTGGAATTGCCAACGCTTTCCAGTCTGCGAAAAGCTTGTAATAACTGCTACATTAAACAACTGATATCATTTGAAATCGATTTGAATCCCCTCGATCTCTCCCGCTGCGTGCGGCGAAACGATGAATTACAGCGATGAAATTAGAGAATAATAAACATCCCCCTCGTACAGTTTAGATGTCTTCATCATCGTTGAGTCCCAGCAAATAGTTGCAACGAGCGGTCGGCTAACACTCGCTGTAATATGCTCCGAATCATGACAGTCTCGCTTGGCTCCAGCGCATTTCGGGGACATAATTCTGCCACAATTCAACTGTAACTGATGGTGGTCATAGTTAGCATGGCACGACCGTGTTTTGCATCCGACCATCACGGTTGATGAATGGTAAAGAGCCCTCTTTTGGTTATCGGCTGGGGCTTGCATCGTACAACAACAGCCGACGTTGGTTGTGCTCTCGACCGCAAACAAGTACCAGGGGCTTACAAAACCGTGTAGAAGATTCGAGGCGACGCAAATGTAACATTAATCGAAAACGTGGCCAAAATCACGTTTCTATGTGTCTCTGCCTCGCGCGTCGTAATTGAGGTTCATAAAATGCTGGGCTAATGTTGATGTTTAATAACAAACCATTTAGATAAACCGTACCGCAATTGCTTCAGCGATAGATCAATCCCATTCAAGTGTGGGTCGAGTGTTAATACTACGCACGGTGATGCTCACGAAGAACAGCCATTATTTATTTAGCTCTTCAAACGGCTTCAAACAAAACAAACATCGAAAAAAATTGAAATGGGAACAATTTCGAACAACATCATAAGTTCGGGAATAGTACGTACAGCATTTATCTTCTAACAGATTTATCAGCACATTTTTCGAAACTAAGACCCTAAGCTTTTTCAATGATCCTCGATCCTTGATAAATGATTTATATCACAGTTCATAGTAGATCTTTAATGCACAGGCAAACAATCTCTTACTACCAACAAACTCTCACACAAGACGAATTTCATGTCTTATGAGCTAACTAATCGTGTAACATAAACTGCTGATTCTATTTATATTTATTTATTGATAGTTCGGTAACATAAGCACAAAGAACGGGTTGGAAACATTGTAAGTTGCAACAAATTCGATGTCTATGCTCCCCGATATGACGGAGAAAAGGAAAGCACGATGGAGTTGGCGGACGCGACTGCGTCACCGATTTCCATTTTATCGGCACGGGGCAAGTCAGCCAAGAGCCGGGTTTATATTCATGAATGTTTGCAAAAAACTTCGTTAGCAGTTTCCATCAACTTGCACGTCAATTGACAGCGCGCGCCGTCTCCTTCATTGATTCATTCGATCGATTATGCATGCAACCTGATTCGTCGATAAATTCATCGACCACCACGCATATGTTGCTCCCCGTGTCGAGGTGGGGTTATATTTTGCATCTCGAAGAGCGCCCGGAGTGCCGCGCATAAAGATCCCTCTTGGAACTTGCCGTCAAGATCCAACCGACGATCATTATCCTGACGTGCTGCTGTATCAGCGTCCCAAGTGCGACGGTCTGTTGGCTGCCCTGGAGCAACAATGCTCCAGGAGAGTGGCAACCGCCGTTGCCATATTGCGTCTGCTGAATTGCTCCAGTGCCGATAACAAAACTTCATCTCAACCGTGCGACGGTGCAATCCGTGCTTTTCGATGCCACTGGGTCGGGTCTATCTGCACTGCAATCGGACCGCCGCGTTGTACCACAGCACAGCCATCGGTGTTGTGGTGCGTCCTGACCACACGGGCATGCCGGGAGAGGATACAGGGGGGGGGGGGTGGTGGGGGACGGCTATAATGCTGTATCACTCTCTTCCTCGGCTCAAGGGCTCTTGCAGCCCGAGCTAATGGAAGTGGATTAACATATGCCAGCGCGAGGAAAACATATCCGTGCAGTTCTGCGGTCGCTTTTACCGCTTTCCCGTCTTGGTGAACTGGGGCGGGCGTGGCGGGTTTATACAGGCTAATATCTCTGGCAAACGGAGCTTAAGTGTTGACGAGGGTCGGTTTCACTTGTATATAGTGGAGAGGTTTGGAATGCAAATGAAGCACAATGAAAAGAAATGTTTGCTAAGGAAAGTTTAGCAAAACATATTAATCAAGGTTTATATTAATTTATTTAGAATAAATGGAAAAATATTTCCTCTCTTTCGCATACCATCGAGTTTCCTTACAGTGTCTAACTATGCCTATGATAAAATTTACAATTTTTCCGAAGTCATTGTGATTCCATTTACTTTAATTAAATAAATTGAATCAAACTACATCCTTTCAAGATGGATTAATTTAATTTTAATTTACATACAACATCTTAACTTGGTTTTATTTAGATCATACAGTATTTAGCGCCAAAGCTGCTAACGTCTATAGACGGAAGAGTTATGTGTTGGTGTAAAACAATAGCCTTGCAAATCGAAGATTTCATTTGCAATCCCAATTTAGATCCGCTTTCTTACGCGGCGGACGTAAGCCTTCATTCTTTGAGGTTGACTCCTCGTTGAATCCTGCCCGTTC
The DNA here is from genome assembly GCA_914969975.1 of Anopheles atroparvus. NCBI lineage: Eukaryota > Metazoa > Arthropoda > Insecta > Diptera > Culicidae > Anopheles > Anopheles atroparvus. The sequence goes on along the minus strand of CAJZCY010000002.1, from coordinate 33,731,682 downwards.
TTTAGTGTACATCCGCTAAGCCCGGGTTCAACGAGGGCAGCAGGTGGTGATCGATGCACACCATTCGAACAACGGCCAGCACCTGCTCATCCAATAAATTCGCCATCATCCACCGGGCACCGGGCGGGTCGGGCTGAAATTGGATCGAAAATGTAAAACGTCAGCAATTGGCGTGTCCTGGTTGGTTGTTTCTTTTTTTTTTTTTATCCGTGTGCTCTCTGTCCACCGTCTCCAAAATTCGTGCCAAACTCATCTCGTTTGCCGGTTTCGGTTGTGCTGCTGTGTCTTCGGAATAACGTTCTTCTCGGAAGCCGAACACGTCGACGACAGAAAACATCATCGTTTTTTCATGAATCAGCAAGCGATTCCGTTGCACCGCCTGTGTGTGTGTGTGGGTGTGTGCAACTGATTTCGTGTTCTGAAGGATCCAAGGGTGTTGCTGGGCGTGTGTATGCAAAAGGAAACACTCGGCTGAAAGTCAACATCTGGGAAAGCATCCGTTAGCCAGGGATCTACATCGACAAGTGGCGCGGGGAGTTAGGAGGCTTTTTCATCTCTTTTCCTCTATTTTTTTTCCCTCTTACTTTCCCACAACAAAAAACACCTTCGCCACGATCGTCCCGACACGGGGCCCCGACTGTGCGACCGGCAGAAAGAGCAATTTAATTTGATTTCAAATACAAGCGCAACTGTTACTGCGACGGAGCAGAGAGGAGTGTCGAACGGGGTGACTGCACTACTACTGGCTGCCAAATGTTCACACCGAATGGGAGCCCTGCGAGTGTTCGGGGAAGGGCGGGAAGTAGACACGGCTGTTGCAGTTGATTCGACGGCGCCTTTTGGGGACCGCAACACGGGACACGTTCACCGTTTGACCGTAGCTCGCCGGTTTCCGACACCAGCCAACGTCGGCCAAACGTGACGTGAATGGTAGAGCGAGCCGGAAACGTTGGTCGGGATGGGAAAAAGGATCCCAGTGAAACTAAACACACGAACGTACATTGAATCGCTTTCACTTGGCGGCGGTTCATACTACGAGCAGACCGTGCGCTTGAATTGTGGACTTATGAGTGATGTAAAGGGAAGGAAATACACACGACTGACAGAAGAACGAGCTGCAAGGATACTCGTTACGCTGCGATACTCGGTGCTGGATGCTGCCTTTGGCACCAACACCAGCCTTTGACGTCGCAAACAAGACAATGCGAGGAAAGCAGCCTGCGAGAGACAGAGGGGGAATAAACGACTAGGTCCTGGAGTAATCCTTCCACCCCCTTTGAAATGCCCAACACGTGTGCGAAACACTCGTCGACGGAAATTGGTTTCTAGGTGAAGTGTGTTCAATCCTGCGCCACAAATATCGACAGCCATTGCACCCATTTTTTTTTGTCGGTCCCGCCCTCAACCCTCAATGAGGCTCGCTCGAACGTGCTTATCTAATTGGACGTGCATTAAATCGCTGAGTCTATGAGTCAGCGCCACCGGTTCCCATCGTTGCAGCCCGTTTCCTCCTCGGGGTGGTGGGAGGTTTTTTTTCGGGGTGGAGCAAAGGGTTCTTTGTAGTGGTGTTGAACCAGAAGGACCTCGTGTCAGTGGGTTTCGAGTGCCATTGTGTGCTCGATGCCGCGCCCGAAAGGATGCTTCAAATTGTTCCGCTTCTTTGGTTCGCAGTTTTTCCCTTTTTCTTCCGGCGCACCTTATCAAAGCCAGCAGGAAGCTCTGGGGGGTCTTGGTGGGCGCCAAATGGGATGCCTTGTTTTTGAAAGAAATGAAAAAAAATCCATTCACACAATCACACAAACGCATACCCGCACGGGCGCAAATTGTGTACTTCTACAGTGGCTGCGTTGGTAAAGGGTCGTTCCGTTGAATACTTTATGAAGTGTCAATCGTAATTATCGAAGCTTTCCTTTTGTCTTCGATGCGTCGGATGCACGCCGGAGGGCGACCCATTTCTGCGGTGAGGTCGCCTTTGTTGCTGACCCGGCATACAAAAAAAACTAGTTTCCTCGAGCATGTACCATTCCGGATAGGGTTTTTTTTTTTTATTTTCCCCGCAATGACCCGCACTATTATGGCCATCGGGGGAGAAAATAAAAAAAAACCCGTCGACATGCTTACGACATCCGCTCCGCTGTGGGAAGGAAGCGGGGTGGATGGAAGGGCAGGAAATGCAATAAATTCGTTACTAATTTGACGCGTAATCGACACGGTACGGCGTCCAGAAAAGCCCTTTCGGTTCGGTGAATGCAGGCAAGTGGTTGTAAACAGGAAAACATATTTCCATTCGATGCTAATGGCGATATGACAGTCTTAACGAGACAGACACTGGGGCAGGAAGAAATTAGGAGCGTTATTTTACGAGATTGCATTTCGCAAGTTATCAGCTGCGAAAGCACAACTGACTTAATTATTTGAACAGCATTGCTCTCTGATTGTCCCATTATGCTCCTGTTGTCTTTGACAATTTGAAAGCATGCAAAAGGAACAATTAGATTCCTTCAACGTAGGTCAGATAAACGACACGGCATGTGCAATTTGTTCACACGATTTTTTATGCGTTGTTCTATGCTAAATGTGCGTATAAATTCTCTGAAATAAATTCTCTATTCAATTTTCACATCGTCGTCTTTAGTCTTTATAATAAGCGTTCGACAGTCAAGACATTAAAAGGGAACCGCTTTGACTTGCCCGAGATCTTATAAATAATACGAGCGAATTGATTATTTGCTCTCGTCTTACTCCTGTCGTACCTCAACGCTGTCGGAACGACCTTCACCGTTGCATTGCGGTAACATTGCACTCGTTTAATCGATAGATTTTCGGGCCGCACGGGGACCGTGAACAGAAATAGAAGAATAATCGATAACATTACCCTTCACGGTGAGTTTTGCTGATGGTGGCTTTCGCCTGCCCTTTGGAGGGCATCGAAGCAAATGTTTCACTGTGGAGAGTTCGCTACGGTCGTTTAGCGGAGCATAGCAAGTTATTCTATCTTTTTTTCTGTTGCTATTTTTTTTTGTTATTGTATCGTAAATCCTCACACTTTACAGGTCGTCCAATCTTTACGAACCCTTATCACCAGCTTTCCGGCCGTAGTAAGAGTGTTGAAAGCATGCTGGATAAGAAGTCTGATTGCTTCGTGTCTAAGGCGCTCTCGGTAGCGTTGACAGGGTGACAGTGGGTTTGAAGTAAAGCAAAAAGCTCTTGTCACCCTTGGAAAGGCGACACCGAAGGAGCACAGCTTAGCCAGCTCACCAGCTCAATCCCCATCGAGCCAGCATTGGTTATCAGTCGAAACAGAGTGTCGAGAACTGACCGGCCTGCAAACGGCTGAATCGGATAGAAATCAGGGCGTCATGAAAGATGCATAAAACGCGTCCCAAAGCGTCACCGAAGTGCGAAAACCGATCACCGGGAGCGATTATTGAGCCAGTCCGGGGCATCCGCACACGCTCATGCCGTGTCACTTAACGCGTTGCTACCACCATCTGCCAGTGACAGCGTTAATAAAAGTCAACATGTTCCGGGGAGGACCGCGGAAGCCGACCCACTTCTTCTGCCCTGCGTTCACCGGGATCGCCCGAAGACGCGAGCGGAAGTCGGAAGTTGGCGGTCGGATCGCTCGTTCCTAAGTTCGTTCGTTCGTTTGCTTGCTCCTTGACGCCTGTTCAGTGTAAGTGGGCCTCCTTTCGAGGTCTCGAGGGATGGTTTGTTCCGTGGGCAGGCCCAATCGTGTGGGCCGTTCGTGCATCCGGTTAGAGGGAAAAATATGGCACAAGGAAGCGATCCACTCAACGATCAGCGAACGGCGATGTGCACCAAGCGGTGGGAAGACATCGAAAGAAAGAAAGCGGAAGAACACTCGCGGAGCAAAACGGGCCGAGTCATTAATGATGTATCGTAAAATATCATTATCTGGCAATATTAAGTGATGTCATAATCTAAATTTAATGGAATTCTTCTCCTTTGCCCCATTCTTTCTAGCACCGGTCGAGACCCCTTTACGCCCCTGCTCTCCTTCGCCCCTTGTCGCACGTCCTCCCCGCTGCCGGCCTCTCCCACGCACTGATCCTTGGGCTTGCTTTTGCCCCGTTTTATCTCCCTTAAGCGAGCGTCGTTACGTTGACGGCGGCGTGCTTTTCCCACACTTTACGGTCGGCGGCGTTGCGGTCGCCTTGCGACAACAACAACACTCACCGAACCCCGGAGAGCCGTAAATTATCGGTAAGCGTTGACTGTGAGCTTCTGCTTTTCATCCCTTTTTCGCTCGAACCGGGCAGACAGACTGTCACGCACACGTTCTTGACAAACGCTTGAAGGAAAGCGGTTGAAAAATCTTCAAATAAAAATCGACCCTCCAGCCTTGGTGAAATATGAGGAATGTGTTTTATCTCGGAACGCCGCAGCTCATCGTCTTCCGGAAGTCTCCGATTGGGGGGTAAAGGGTGGTTGGTGGGATTCGGTTACGGGGCTACGTGCTGAGGTGGTATTTGTGGAAGGTGACAGACAGCACGATGATGGAGTACGGGCCGTGTAATCCGATCCTCGAGCCGTTACAGTGTGGAGAATATGATTTGAACCGGATGCGTTTATATAATCTAAAAGCTTCGAGTAGAACACGTATGTAATTCATCAGAGTAGAAAGAACCATTATGAACATTTTATGCGTAAAGTTAATTTATTGTTGCAATGTACATAAAGTCTGTGTTCTGATATGCATTTAAATCCGACGAAAAAAATGTTGAAGATTAAATATTGTTGGGAATTGCATTCAACGGAGGCCATTATCAATGACTTTGATCAATGACTTGGATCGACCATAAACCTTTTTTATTATTTTTATTTCATGCAGCAGGAAGTTAATCAACTTGCACACGTACATTATTCATTCCTTTTCCCATGTATCAAACAATCCTTTCAACTACTGGCGATAAATAAAAACCAAATTAACGACCATCGGTGTGGTGAAAGCAAGAACGAGAAAAACTGCAACAAACGACAAAAAAAAAAAGATTTCCCGAGGTCGGCAGCTTCCGTTTCGGGGGGCAATTTTTACATGCGACAACGATAACACAATCCACTTGCCACCACTTCACGACAGTGTTCAGGTAATAATTTATATCACAATTTCATCCCCCCTCGCAAACCAGAGTTACGGTTCCAGGCAGGGCTAGGGCGTGGAAAATGATCCTACTGCGTTCTCTCACCATGGTCGGATGGAAAGATTGTTTTTTATTAGAATTTTATCGCGCGGCTGAGGTTTGTGAATACCTGCGGAGCGGAAGCAAGAAAAAAAAAAGAATGCCAGCACCCGTTTTATGCTTGAGATCGCGCTGAAAAACGATGAAAGGAATATTAAAGGAGAGAAAATTGAAGCAAAAAAAAAAAGAGGAAAAGAAAAAAAACCATTGGTTCCCCGCAGAGGAAAATGGTTGACGATAATGCCAACCCGTCATCTCGGGCCCGAGTATCCTTCCGGGTGTGACGGTTCAGGCAGGCTTTCTTGTAACCGCTCTCTTTAATTTCTTCTTGAGTGTGAGCCTTCGAGTTTTCGAGGCTGCTGGAATGTCTGCCTTGCCTTGGTGTGTTCTGCAAACCCATTGTGGAAAGCACGCCAAAGGGGAAAACCCGGTGAAAAACCCTACCTCTGCCGCGGCTGATGGCAGAAACGTGCTTCCGGGTGTGGCGAATTTCGCCGCGCTCCTGCATTGCACACCGATAGCGTGTGGAGCGTTTTCCAGGGAGCGTTTGGGGGTGAACTCCGACCGTGTGGCGGTCGTGCACAATAGAGCACGACTGGGACATCCCCTCTTCCGTGCTACGGCCCTCGGTCCACGAAAAGGCGGAGTACAGTTAATCTAATGGAATTATTCTCAAATTAATTAGTATTTATAGTGATGGGAGAAAAATTTAAGTCTATTAATATATTATTTGCGCTGCATAAGGACAATCCAGCGCTCCGGACGTCCTCCCGTTCAGCTCCCGTTCCACCCGTTACTCGTCTCCTCTTGCGTGGTAACAATGTTACTTGCTCGAGTTTTGCGTCGGCCATTTGTTTCAATTAGAGCCCGGGGTTCCCCCGGCATGTGCTCGCTGCCTGCAACGTCCCGGAAAAGGTTGAACGGACCCGGCAACGGAAGGGAAAGCTCGACAAATCGGGCCCACTGGTGACATAAATGGGCTCCCGGGGTCGCTGCAAGAGGCTTTGGAGGTCCCAGCTGCGCGCTTCCCCTTCGGTCGGGCGGGAGATGAATTGGTCTGGCCAATTTGGGCGTCGCAAAGGGCCATCATTTCCTCGGGCGATTATGACAAAAACCCGGGGAACGGAATGGCACGAAAGCTGCACGTCGGGGTGTCACTTCGCAAATGTTTGCTTTACGGACCCTTTCGGTTCTGGTCTCTTTCACTTGGTTTCAAAATGTCAACAGTTTAATTCATTGGTAAGTTATGATAGGAATTGACTTAATGTGTTGTCAAAGGATTAATCAATACGGTTACGCTCGTTCTCCATTTGCTATAGTTGATAGAAATGATAGGTTGTTGTTCTTTGATTTAATAATTGATTCTCAAACTTGTGAAATTTATTTAGATGAAATTTTTTGTTTTCAAATAAAGTCATACAGCAGACATTTTGAACTTAGTCTGTGCATGTGCTTAAACATCTGTCAAAATTGTCCATGCTTTTTATTTTCTTAAACATTCTGAATAAACTGACACAAAAAAGGTTTTTTATTCTGGTTATTGCCTAGAACTTATCGATTTTCTTTGGAAAGGTGCAGTGTTTCTGGGTTCAATGATACCATTTCTCCAGAAATCATCTAATGTTCCGCAGACGACCGCAAACCGACGCTGTTCCGCAGGGCGCACCACAATAAACTTTCCCAAAACGTCTCAGTCGCTCTTTGTGTATGTGTGTTTTGTTTTTTTTTTCTACCACAATTGGTCTGTAGATAGAAATATTTGAAATAAATAACTCTAAGCATTCGAACACCTTTCGGACGTCGTTTCAACAATCTAATGTTTCGGTACCGCACCGAAAAGGACTGCGCTATCTGTATCCCTTTAAGAATGGGTGGCTTTATTTTTCTGTTCTTCTTCATTTACCGCATGCGATGGTCCTTTTCTCGCGATTGGTGTTGGAAAATAGGGACGAGCGGAGATAGAACGCTGGCCCTTTTTCTGCCCTTCCAGTCCAGGTTACCGTTGACCGGTGGAGGGAAGGCGACGTTCTGGTTCCAAACAACCAAACACGCAAAAGCTCCCTTCGGAGCCTTATGACTGGGCGGAAAGGGGGATCTCTGATGGCTGGCAGGAATATTAATATGTATTCTATTGCTGCCGGAATCTCTCTACAACCTACCTTCCCATCGTTTGAAGGGGACGGTTACGTCCGGCTCATTTAAGGGTGCGTTTGTTTTCGTTGCTCATTAAGTTGTTACAGCGTTCGCTGCGGTCCAAAGCAGGAAGGAGCTTGGAGATGGAAGGCGCAACCGTACCTCCGGCCAAACGCTTGTGATACCGTTTGATATCCCTTCGCCGCGCCATTGTTTTGCTACGCTCTCTGCCCACCTCAACTCCGGGACCGGATCGTTGCATGGTAATGGCAGCTAGATCCGTCTGTCGACTTTGACGTACTGCTTTCCGGGGAGTAATTTTTATCATCTTCCTTTTTCTTGCCCGTTTGTAGCGGGGGGAAAGGGGGAAAGAGGATTCCCTTTCGACAGCAGCAAGTACTAGCTGCGAGACACGAAATGGTCGTTTCGGAGTTCAACATTCTTCCCCCCGTCTTTCCTTCGATTCCGTACCGTGTGCCTCCGGCTTCCCTGCTGGAAAGTTCTGATTCGAGCGTTTGGAATTGTTTTGGAATGTTGAAGCTGCGCAGTGGTAAAGTGGACCGGTGGTGTATCTGGAATCATTTTTGTGTGCTTGTTTTCATTCATTTGCCAGGAAGTTCCAGCAGCCCGGGCCTGACGCCGAGAGTGGCTGTGACGGCATTCATTCTGAGCACGATGGAATAAGTTTTCCCGGCAAGATGGCATCGAAATTTAAGCTCACCTCCGCGCTCTTCCTCAGGACGACAGGACACTGCTGCATCCCAATGGAAGGAAATGCCCTGCCAGATAGAGAAAGAGGAAAATATAGTGTGTTTATGTGTGTGAAAGAGAGTGCCATGTACCGGAGGGCATGTAGAGCGAGCAACGGGGAACCGAAAGGAAGTGATTTATGGTTTTTGGCGGCAGTGCGACGTGCCCTCGGTGGAGCGTAGAATTTGGTTAAAAGGGCGGAAAAGAACTTTGGCATTAGTGGTGCAGAGTTGTCAACATTTTCCCGGACACAATCATGATATGGGTTTTCTCTCCCGTACCGGACCGCGATGCCGTTGCGCCGGGAACCCTCGCCTGAATTGAGTAATAGATATTGACTGGCTCGGCGTGGCTGTCGAATGAAGCGTATCGGACTGTCCCTGACGCGGGTGTCGTCCAGATTCGTCTCTTTGCCTCCATTGGCAGAATTTTGGGTGCTCGGCAGCGTGTGTGAAGAATGAGGAATTGATTTGGGTGGGTGCAAAAGGAGAAGACATTTGCTTGACAACACCTGATGATGGTTTCCATTCAGGACTGGAAGTGTGTCACGTTCCGATGGTTCTTATGAAGATCGAAGACCGTATGTGCCCTCACCGCATGTGGCGTGTTTGCCATGCAAAAAAAAAAAAACAAAACATTTCTGTTTACTTTAATGTTAAAATATCTTCAAACTGCAACACATTTCAAACAATCATTGTCAACGACCAGGAGAAATTTCTTAGAATTTGAGGTATGACCCACGAGCATTTCAGAAGTCATAGGACGCATTACAGCGTTTTACAGGACAACTTCGAAATCCAGCACCATTCTTCGTATGTCAAACCATGATTTTCATCAATGATACAAAGGAAGTTGAAATGGCAACAGCATATTTCAACTGAGCGGCATATTTCAACTTTGACGTCGTAATTCGACAACATCAGAATGAATGTAGTCAAACGTGCAACCTTTTTCAACACGATGTCATTTCTCGCACTGTCGGTAACTATTTTCACAGGGGTAAAAATATACTACAGTTTCTTTGTACCATCCCGGGGCGTAAACCTTTCAAAATTCCAAAACAAGGCGCTCATTTTTGCATGTTCGATTTTTTGTACGTTGTTATCTATTCTGATTGAGAGTGAAATAACGAATCTAAAAGGAGACCATATGTAAAAATATCTCCTGTTGTGTAAAATATTTTTACCCCTGTGAAAAAAGCTACCGACAGTGCGAGAAATGACATCGTGTTGAAAAAGGTTGCACGTTTGACTACATTCATTCTGATGTTGTCGAATTACGACGTCAAAGTTGAAATATGCCGCTCAGTTGAAATATGCTGTTGCCATTTCAACTTCCTTTGTATCATTGATGAAAATCATGGTTTGACATACGAAGAATGGTGCTGGATTTCGAAGTTGTCCTGTAAAACGCTGTAGTATGTTGTTTTCCGAAACACGTCACATTGTTTTCTAACCTTTGATTTGCTGTGCTTCGATAAACTTTTCCTGTACGCTTACGTGGTTCCCATTTCACCATTAGGCGTGTGTGTGGGTGTGTATGTGCTTGCGCCAAAGTTGAAAAAAGTCCAAGTCCCACTGGAAATCGAATCACATTCCCATTGTCCGGACGGCAATGGCGTGTAAGATGGCTCGACCCGAAAGGATTTATGAAGTCAAACGGTTAGTCCACCGTTACGCCACTGGAGATGACCCCGCTGTTGTCCGATTGCAAGAGAGCGAGGATGGCAAAGGTTGTCCAACTCAGGACACACAGAGTAACTCACAACCGCGCACACACGCACAGACGTGGATGACAACCTTATAAAGATGCAAATTTTTTCGGTTTTGTTGTCGTGCCATTTTTTATTCATTCGTTCTTTGTTTTCCGACAGCCAGCTATCAGCCTGGCCATAGTGTAAGAGTGGAGAAAAGATTCGACAAAAAAAGCAAAAAGTTACCATGTTCGACGCAAAAGTTGTAACCTCGTGCGGGTCGCTCGGGAGCAGCGCTGGGAAAGGGGGGTGACACTAAAGGTGTAGCCAGTCGCACATGGGTGATCCTCTTGTCTATTTTTTCCTACTTTTAAATAACCCTTCACTCGAGGGGAAGATCCTAGAGGCTGCTCCGTGGTGAACATGATGAGTGCCCTTTGTCGTTACGGGTTTTTTAGGTTTCCCGATTCCAGTTGGTCGTTCCTACAAGCGTCCTACTAGATTTTACGCTCTCCCCCCTTTTTTTTTGTCTTGCGTCATGTATGCGTCGTGTGAGCTATTCCGATCTTTTCCCTTTGCCGCCATTCACCCACAGGACGATCTTGAAACATATACCACTCGGTTGCATAGCTACCGGATGGTGTGCGTCCTGCCGTTACAACGCACCGGGCGCCTCCATCGCGCGGCTGGCTCAAGGAAGTCGTAACATTTTTAAACCATGTCCGTGAACATATTCATATCCCGGATCAAGCGAATGCTTATGAGCATCTCGTGCGACGGATAGAACCCAACCGGATGTGTGGGAGCACACGATGGGATACACATTTAATCCTTTATGACGACAAGGACTCAATTCTTGTCGATGAGCACAACGATGTTTGTTTGTGCCAACCTCTTTTCTTCCCGTGCTCCATTGTTACGACTGTTTATTTTGCCTACCTTTAGACGTCCATGTGTGTGGTGTGCGTTTCTATGAGAACAGGGGGATGTTGTTCCCGTTGCGTCTTTTGGAAAAAGGGGGGAGCCGAGAGGGAGGGGAGTGCTGACGATGAATAAAGCAGAAGGCGTGAATACTCGGGCGTGCAGGCAATAGCACACGCAAAAAAAGGAGCAACTCCAACGCGATGCTCTGTTTGCCATTGAGATTGTGGTAGTAACTTTTATGGTTTTTAATATCGGGAGGATTTCATCTTGCCAAACTTTGCGCACGCGGTGGCTTAGCAGTTTCGGGCTTTGGTAGCGAGCGTTCGATGTAAGCCCGAATGGGAAATGAAATGGTTTATCGTTAGGGGGCAAAAGTGGAGCAAAGCTCGATGCTGGAGGAAATGCAAAGTAATGGAATTTCCGGTAAACGGTGTATTAAAAAATTGGAACATTTCGTTGAACATGTTCAGTCAAACACACTCTGCTAGGTGAAGGGGTTTCAATAACGTCTTTATTTGTTTCACTACTTTGGGTGGTAAAGAGGGGCTTGGTTCATGCAACATACGCATAGGAAAAATGAGTTTCCATAAACGCAAGCCATCGAGCACAAGCTGAAATGGCGAAGTAAGCGATGGCGCTGGATTAGAGCGTAAGTGAATTGAGTTTATTTTTAGTAGGTTTGCGATGGCACTGATCAAACGGGCCTTGACTGGCGCTCTGGAGTAAAGGAGAAGGAAAATAGGAAAAAATCAAGAAAGTATAGAAAACGATACTTTACGGCCCGTCGTCTGGGGAATGAATGTTTACCGATGTAAGTTATTTGGCAGCGTAGGCTGGCAGCTTTACGGTTCGCTACCGGCACGACCATCAGTCCTGAACTGTGCAAAATAGCCAGTGGGTGTATGTGTGAGTGTGTATGACCACTTAGCCCCTCCGATAAAGGGGACCAAAAACAGTACATAAAAGTATGACATCTACGGATGTAGCAGTGAAAGTGAAGAAGGAAGTGAACAATCAAACAGTTGGGAACATGTGAAATGTTGTGGAAGAACGTCGGGGGAAAACTTAAACCCACAGAAAAGGTAGTGGCTGTTGCTAGTCGAATCGGTGCTAGTCGGAATCTTTGCACCTTGGCTCTCTGGAACTTAGGGACTAAAAGGTGAGTCGCATGTATAGACGAGCGTCGCACGTTGCACTTACGCACCGAAGACGGCAGGATGATCGGCGTTGGCAACGATAATTGGTAGCAGGGAAACTTTCACCAAACAACTGCATCGGAAAGTTTGCGACGCATTGAAACTCGAACCAATTGGGCATGCAATATCGAGCGGTGGTTGGTGATCGGTGCAGATATGCAGACGGGCCCGCTAGGCTAGGTGGTGTTAGCTGGAGAGGGAGTTTGTTTTAGAAGCCACAATCCTGTCGGCATGCTTGTGCTAAGGCAAAGTAATCAGATAGATTTTGACTCGACAGTTTAGGCCAGGTGGAGCATCTGGAGTTCGTTGCTTAGATAGCTCTTACTTTAATTACTACCGAGTGTTCTTACTTATTTTATTATTATAGGTGATTAAACTTTTGGAAAAATCTTTTCACATTTTGTCATTGTTTCGTTTAGGTTTTAGATTTGTATAATATCGATAAATCATTAATGAAATTAGGACATTTTTTAAAATGTGTTTAACAAGATGTTTGGCTTAAAACTGAAAATGACAATGTGAGCAACCACAGCAACACAAACTACAACCCTGTCCATCGGGAAGCATCCCGAGGACGAACGTATTGCGAGAAGCCGGTACGCGAACGTTCAGTGAGAAAAAGAGAGCGAACGAGGCAAACCCGCCGGCTACTCGGATGCGCCGGTACAAACTGTTACGTCGTGAGCCAGCCAGCCAGACGAAGTGAGACTCGCTTTTAAAAGAGAACACCACCGCACGGGAGTCCTTCAGTCGTCAGCTGGCTGTCGTACGAGTTGCATCGGTCCGATCGGCATCGCGTTTGTCCTGTGAAGCTTGCGAGTCCGTGTTGTCTGGTGCGCGCGGGAAGAGTTTGTTGTTTTATTTGTGCAGAGCGAGCGAAACCAAAGCCACCTGAGGGAAGAGATGCTGTACGGTGGATGTGAGTGCACATCTGAGCCGTCGCTCCCGGTGCTCGGTAAGCGTCCACGAGGATGTTGCGCTGTGGCGTAGAGCTTCGATCATAGTGCCGTATTCAGGTTCGTGCAGTAGCCGCATCAGATGCGCCGGTGATAGGTCGTGCAAGAGAGTGCCATCGCGGAGGATGTAATTGTCGATGTTTTGTCTTTTGCCAAGGAGCTTTTCACTATTGTTGCGGATAGGTGGGCCATTCGCTGTAGGTTTCTACGCTTGTGGTCTTTAGTGCATTTGCTCCGAAGTAGGCTGTAGCGCTAACCTTTTTTCGTGGCTGTCTGGGATAAGCTGTGAAAATGTATGATAATTTTCGTCCTGTTTGATGCAAACAACTGTGCTAATGCTGTAATTAAATGCTCTGACTTGTGGTTAGAAGGAGTGAAAAAAAATCACCGAATTGCTCATCTTTTAAACCTCAATGGAGGCGCCTAGTGTCTCTCGAACTCCTTGCATTGGTTGCCTCGTGTGTTGCGCACAAATTACTGTCGCATGCTGTTTAAATGGCCTTGTGCCTCATTCATTCGTCACAGTGGGGATTAAAGTGATATTGTGAACAGACTGGCAGGGAAAAGAACATCGTGTAATTTGTGCGAACTATTAGAACTGCGAAAAGGTGTATTAAGCAGAACGTGCAAATCCAGAACACAAAAACAACGCGAGGGAGGTTCTACGACGTCGTTTTTTCAAATCATTACATGCGGCTGCCAAGAGTGCAAGAATATTACACCGTATGAATCTACAAAATAATATTTGCTTAAAAAGGGTACTTTCCTGCCAGGAGTTGCCTTCGGTGCGCATTACCCGGCAGAAAGGAAGTGGCACTTACGTTCATTGGGATTGACATTACGATCCGAGACACGCGGCACCGTTATCACGGGCAGGAAAACACTGTCGGAAAATTTCATCAAGAAGTCCCATCCCCAGTCCTTGCCCCATTCCTGAGCGAACCAGTTTTGCTTCCTTATCCCTTGGTTTTCCCTTCCTATACTCACACTTGCGCACGCCAACGGCCGCCGTTAATCCACATAAATTTTGATTACGTTGACTGTGGAGCGGAGGTTTTGTTGCTTGCTTCCTTCTGTCAGAGCACATTCGCTACCATGCGAACCAAACAAAAATACGACGAAAAAAAAAAATGTACGGAAAAAGTTTACCGGACTGAAAGTGCCCTTTTCGTGACGTTAGTTGGTGGAAGTAGGTGTGTACGTTTAGCATGGTGTGCGTTTAGTTCGGACGATCCATTTCGGGTCGGTCTTTGATTGGATATCCCCGCTTGCAGTTTCCTTCGGACGTCTTATGTCGCGAAGTGCTGTGAGCATCACAAAACAGGCCGAATTGAGATGAAAGAAACATAGGCAAACAGGTGAAAGCTTACCACCGTCGAGTGCCCGTCGTAAAGAACGACCCGACAAAATGATATTGCAAACAAAGCTATGATACAAAGCAAAAAATAAAAGACTGACCGCCCAAAAGAGTAACACGAAAGAAAGAAGAGAAAAAGCTGTAATCTCATAAAATTGTAATAGCCGGAAAATGAAATTTACACGTCTGTGTCTAGGAAATCGGACGGCACGAAGATCAGACGACCACCTCTAACCCTCCCAACTTTATGTGCGCCGCACGAAGACAGACTTTTGCTCTTGGTAAAAGTTTGGTTTGATGAACCGAGTGAATAAACCGAACGGGAAAACTAACGCATTCGCACGTGGGAAAGATGTTTTCCGATGCTGACATGAAGGTGTCCGTGTTGGTATGTGTGTGTGATTGTATGGAAAGGGCCGGATGTGAACTGTGTTCCCCTAAAACGAATCATATTCGCAAGATTATCCTCCAGCAGTACGCTGCGTGGCAACGAGTGAATGATTAATGTACGAAATCCATCCTCTTTATCTGTGACGTGTGTTTGTATTATATTTTCTTCATTTGTTTCATTGCAGTACACCTTACAGATGCTCCATTTGTGTGCGTGGGCCATTGTGAAGGAAAGTGCTAATGCTGTTGCTGTGTATTTTCGGGCGAAGTAAGCAGGGTTGCTTTGGGTTATTTCGTTTGCATGAGCTGGCAAAATCCGTCTTGCAGTCGGGAAAGTGTTTACATATGAATGGAATGTGATTTGATGAGTGTGCCCCTGCTCGCCGAATTCCACGAAGGATGCTTTTCACCAACTTTTCGCTTTCGCTACGTTCCGCGAAGCGTGGGAGAACAAATTGACGGCGTGTTGGGCGAGTGATAATCGTTCGTGAAGGTAGATAGGCGGCGGACCGACAGCTGGTACAAATTGCCTGCAAAATGCGACGCAACGTTGAGTGCTGAGCGGGGAAATTTTTTATCGTTGCGCTTGTTTGCAGAATTGCGCGAGTATCCCCCACGTCAAAGTTTTAGGATACCCACACAAAAAGCAGCTGAAAGGATCTGTATTGCTGGCGTTGATCAACAAATAAAACAGGTAGGTTATAAATATTACGCTTTATACTTCACTGTGCGACGGAAAGTTGGAATAATTTTGTGATAACAATCCTCCAACTAGGTCACGGTACGGTAAATTATCCTCGAACCCAAGGTTTCGCGGGTTAGGGGTAAACCAAGAATATTCAAATCCTACTCGCTGCATTTGTCATCACCAAAGCAGGCAAACAGGAGCTTTGAGAAAAAAACCACCGCCGGCAAAGATAAATGATACACAATTTACCTTTATGCTTATCATGGTTTCAAATGACAGGTTTCATTTATTCTAAGCAGTCGCTTTGTGCAGAGCTTTTCTCTCTCTGGTTTGGTGCGCTGGCATTACAATGCTTTGAATATTTATTCATTTTTGTATAGTGCAAACTCCGACGCTAGCAGGCAAGCGTAGCAGAGAAAACCATCCCAAAGGCGAGCGGAAGGAAAATCAAAACTTTTCCAGTTTGCTTTTTGCCGTTTGCGTTGCGACTTTCGGCTTCCGCTCGGGGAAAAGAGCTCGGTATTTTATGGCAATTTTGTTTCAGCTCCCCGTTTCATTTCCTCGACTCTCTCTATCTCTCTTTGTCTATACCACGCACACAGCTGTAAAGGGGTGAAGGGTATTCGTACCATTAAATACGATCGCCAAGCTCAGGGATCGAATATTGTTCTGGGCGTCCGGGGGTGGAAATAGTTCACTTCCGGGGTTTGGCGATGAAGCTAACGGTGGTGCCGGTGGTGTTGCATAGAAAACACAAAAGTTTCATCGTTCATAAATGCTGACAGTTTCCGAAATTATTTTATCGTACCGCGCCGTTCCGGAGGCTATCGAAACATGCTCTCGCCGAAGCGGAAGTGCGCGGCCAAGGGACGCGCGTGGTACGTGGTCGGTTTGTTTGAAAGATGCTACCGGATAAACGTGATTATGGGTGGAAATTAATGTTGGTCCGTTTGAAAACTTTGCACCCGAGCGGAATGAACTTTCCAGCGCGTGGGGCCCATTGAATGTTTGGGCGAATTTTATGATCTCCGGAAAAATCTGCCACTACCGGCCTTTTTTTATGATGGCACGGGCACCCGGGCAATGCTGTCGTTTGGGTCTAGAAAATGCTAGTACGGGTAGACCACGAACACAGACAGAACAACACTGAGCGGTGTCGTAAAAAACTTCGGTTGCTACATTGCGGTGCAGTACAAAATGGCAAATAAAAAGCCATACCTATCCCAGGGATCAGCCATCGTTTCCTCGTAGGACGAACCGGCACAGTGTGAAGAATTTCATTAACGGTTCTCCATTCCGCCTGTTGCTCTCATCTCACCGAGGCCTGAAAACCAAATAATCGTGAACCATCGTACACACACACACACTCATCTGACACAAAAAAAACCGCAAGTACGAGCCGAATCCTTTGATGGTTGACACGCGCTTGATGGTGGTACCTTCAGCTGTTCCAATGATTGGTTTGGGGAAATTGAAACGTGTTTCCATAGGGTAGATGTTTTTTTCTCCTATATTTGGTTTTGAGCATATTCTCATCGATGTTTTCGGATGAAAAAACACGAATTTAGCGCAAACATGCTATGTGTATATGCTTGTGTGTAACGATACGTTAATTAACTGTTGCTTGATATAGCTCATTATTGTTGTCAATTAGCGATCGATTTGCGATGGAGAAGTGATTTTTTGCGGCTACAATTTGCGTGTCAAAATACGGATAAATTCCTTCTTTTGGTAAATAATAAATCGTACATATCCTAAATAGAGTAAACATGTGATCAAAGGACGGGTTGTACATTTATCTAGCCTGAAAAGAGGACCACTTTTCCCATTTTTGAATGAACGTAATATATTTTTTACCTCTTTTTTCAATAACATCAAACGAGAAATTACTGAATGGGAATCCCATGTTACAGATTTTCAGTGAGGCAATGGCCCAAATCAAACGTCATTCACAGATACCAGCAGCACATACACGCAGTAAAATGGAAATGGGATGGAAAAGTCAGCCTACGCTTAATTATGCAGGCGTTCAGGCTTCGCTTTAATTGGATGATAGCGATCCCGCAAAACCCAACCGTGCACTTTAATTAACAAATGATTCGTTGAGTTTTTCAAGAAGGTTTTTCGTAAACTTTTTTGCAACCCGTGCCCAAGGCCAGTTGGATGGGCAGCCTGTGGTAAATGGTATGATCCTATCGGGCAGGGGTATTAATGTAAAATAATTCCCTTAATTCATTTGAGTAGCAGATGTAAATACGCTGGCGTAACGTGTGCAGATATTTTAAATTATGCCCGCATGTAACAATTGCTCTTTTTTCCTTATCGAGGAACCCTTTTCGGCTTGATGGTGGATTGAATCGATTTAACCTAAAAAGCACCTTGAACCGACACACATCTGCTGTGCGATGTGAGAGATGGGGCTAATATTCAACGCAACACACCAGAACGTTTCGGTTTTCGCGAAATTTATGCTGCGCCTCTTCGACGGTGAAGAAGGATTTCTTGCTCGCACGCGTTTAGCCGGGACCAAGGCGCGATGGCGAGTTTTCCAGGTTAAAGCCCAAACTTTGTCGTCGTTGTGCGCCAAATTCTCCCATCAATAATTAATTGACGGACGAGTCGTGTCCCGTCCCTCATTAATGCGCCGGATGTTCGTCAAATATTTACACCGTCTTCGGTGGTCGGGTGGCTTGGGCGGCGCCAGCTGGCCGCAAGAGGTCCGCAATTGGGCCGTGATTGAGTTAGCGAGGAGTCCGTCCGTCGGCGATGGAGACTTCTACTTCCGTGAATGGTGAAGGGTAGCTTTGACGGACTGGAAATCTCCCGGATCTTGTGCGCGAAAATTGCCCGGAAAACACTCTGTAATCTCCGAGCCCTGCGTGTAGCACGGGGTTAAAAGGAGCCGTCGGTTGATTGTTTGCACTCGATGTGTAATCCCTGATGAAAGCCCTAAAATGACGAACGGCAGCTGTCGGAGCGTTGTAAACTCAATAAATGGTCCAACTCCTTCGCGACGCTCGGTTCCGTCTCTGGGACGCCGTGGATGGAACGCCGAAACGGCGCACGAAAATATGATCTATAAATCATACCACCCAACTGCCCCGCCTCCTGTTCGTGCGATGAAATTGTTTCTTCAAACGCGTTACTCTCCTCCTTCGACCCGGGATAAATCTTGCTAAATCTGGCTGGAAATTAGATTGGCCCGAGTGCGCCGGTAGGTCCTGCAAGCCATTTCAGGAAAGGATAAATCGAAAGCTCGTTGCACGGTGGGAAGGTCTTCCGGCAACGAGCTTAACCTCAAGTAGGCCAAACAATTTTCTTTTCCCCCGGGTCGTTCGGAACTGTTTTTGCCGATCGCACGGAGGGAAGCGAAAATCGTACTCGATTAAGTTTAACTGCCATTACGATCCAATGGGTGGATTGGGAATTTGAAAACTCCATATCGAACTCCCGATTCCAGTCCATCGCCTTGGGTATGGTCATCGTGGTAAAAACATTTTTTACGTGACCACCGAAACCGATCCAACTAACCCTAAAACTCCCGTATACAGCTTTACACAGTGTACTGCTGGGTCGTTTCGATGTTTTTTTCTTGCTTACGGGAGAAGGAGGCAAAAAATCTTCGGTGCGGAATAGCTTTTAATAATCCCTCGCATAATGTCCTGCCAGCGTCATTTTTTTCGTCATCGTCCTCTCCGGTGTCGAAAGAGTCGTCCAGGAATGCCGCTGGCTGCGGGCGGGAATGAGCTTCCGGTCGTTAGAAGAAGCAGTGGCCTGCCGTTCGCTACCCGGTAAACTGTCGGCTGGATGGCAGCCTTGGGTAGAAGTCGCGAGGCCCGGATACCCGCAACCGGAAGTACGATGAAAAAGCGAATCAAAACGTTCAGCGAGCAAATTTAATGCTCTTTTGAGCTTAAAGACCATCGTTGGAGCGACAGCGAACGACATCAGCTTCACCGAATTTCATGGTTACTTCTTAGGAATAAGAAAAAAAAAAACGAAGCATCACGATAACTGTAAAAATCATAACCATAACCGTGGCCCAGGTCCACTCATCCAGCGGTACAGGTGAAAAGAAAACACCGGCGAACAATGGCCTAGAAATATGGCAAGCATTTTGGCGAAGGTTTATTGACCAGGATCGCTCAAAGGTACCCTTGGAGAGGCCTGAAAGTTTTGGGAGGAAGTTCATTTTTTGTGGTTTCGTTATTCTCGCCTGGGTCGGCCGTTTCCCACATTTTCCTCAACCTTCCCTTGGAAGTGTTGAGTTCTGTTTTTTATAGCCAGACGTCGGTAAAATGTCGCAAAACGGTTGCAATGATGATGGCTGACGGGGGAAGCCGGATTTTATGTGGCTCGGTGGGCCAGCGAAAGCCGAACGGCGGAAGTGTACTGACTGCGGTTCTCCATTACGGCCAGCAAAATTTTCGCTAAGTGTTTGGGTGGTCAGCAATTGCTGGCGAGTCTCTCTTTTAATCTTTCAGCCGCTTTGGGTCAAACTCACGCTTTGGGTCGTCTCTTAAGTGGCGTTATTTTAGGTTTTGTTTTGCTCGGGAGTATTTATTATGTTCCGCGCTTAGAGCATGACACTGAAGAGGCTGCCGCTTGCAAACCTAAATCAAAATAGCCCAAGCCACTTTCACGTTCTCCCTAAGTGACGTTCGGCTAGTCATATGTTTAATGGTTATTAATACAGGTTAGTGAACCTTGAAGGACTCCGGAGTTTTTCGGCAGTTTTGCATTCCACTTTGGGCTTCTCGGTAGTTATTAAAATCGAATTTATAGCTTCTTTGCTATTTGTGCTGCTTGGTGGATAATGATCCAAGTTAATTGGCTCTAGGAAATTCTTGGAACAAGTGCCTGTGTTTGCGCTTCTCAACCTGTACAGTAGAACGGCTGAAAACATATTTCAAGATAATATGTACCTCGTTAAAAATACACATTCAATGGTCTGTGCCATACCAGCTGGATACTGGTATTGTAGGCTTGGTGATAACATTGACATTACCGCAAAAACATTACTGGGCATTTACTGTTAAGGAACGGCAGGAGTTTGCTAGTTGCTTAACTTAGCCAAGGCTTTTATTTGCCCACATAGGCTTTATGGGTTGGTAATGAAACAAGGGACAGGTCACATCCTACGCCCTCAGAGCGTTCCAAAAAAGTGTGATTAAGCCGAACGAATAGCTTCGATACGGATTGCATAGGTCGATAGGAGCTGACAAAAGCATACGAGCGACCCGGCCCTGCCAAAATTTCCGTGTTCCAATAACTCCAATCGATTGTGGGCTTCTCAGTCAGTGCTCGTTATCTCGCAGAAGGCTCATATGGGCTCCGTGCGAGTTTCCAAGAAGCTTCCAGCTTGTCGGCTTTGGATAGAGCCGGAATTTCGTAATCGTACCAACTGGCGCTCGGAGAAAATTATGAAATTGAATTTTCCTTGTTCGTGTTTATCTGTAGATGAAGGTTATAATGTGTTTGCGGTCCTTCTCTGCTCGAGTTTGATTTGTTTCGTGCAATGGAGCGTATGAGCTTCCGAAGTTTTCTGTTACTGCGAGGTGGGTCGAATTGATATTTTTTATTTGTTCGTCTCTACAATCTGACAGACCAGATATTCTTGGTTTTTTTCTGTTTGTTTGTACAGGCATCTTCCTGGCTGCAGTGTAGTTTCATCGATGGAAACACAATGATTCCGTTTGCTGGTTTTACTGTTACGACACGGCTTTCAACTGGTTGTGCGAACATAGACCATAAACCATAGACTCCCACTTTGAAATAATAAGATTTTTTTAAAGATCTTTCCTCTAATAAACGATACTGTTTTGTTGCAAAATCGAGTTGACTGTGCCGTTAAATTGTGTCCCTTGTTTCTTCTACAAGACCTTTACCGAGAATCTTGTGAACCTGCAGATTTTCAGTGAACCTTGATTAAGACTGTTTGGTTTGAACCCCATACAATGCACCAGCGTCACGGAGAACAAAGTGAAACCGACTGTAGCTTGATGTAGCCCTGGGGAAAAACTCGTGCCAAGGTGTCAAAGTGGTCGTTTTCGAGTATTTCGCGCACATTTTTCGAACGACGGAGCCACGCGAAAAAAAATTGTGATATGAGAGATGAAACAGAAGAACATGGAGATGGATTTGAAAAAAACAGCGCAAAAAATTCTCAATGGTTTTTGCGATTCAAAACCCTGCAGGCCACATTAAGATGACATTTACAAAAAAAAAAAAAAAACGAAAACGACAGGTCTGAAAGTCGACACAGCAACGAACAAAAGAACGTTGCTGAAATTTTTCGTTTCTTCCACAATTTTCGCGTAGCGCAGGTTCGGAACGAGGGAAAATCTCTCTGCTATTGGATTAATCATTAAGATCCGCGTTCAGAGTAGAATGGATGTCACAGGACAGAGAGAATTATCTGGGGCCTTTTCTTTCGCTATGTATATCATGCAACGCACCTAGCGGCGTTCAATCCAACAACAAGCACTTCTGCTCACGTCTGTCCAGTGGAAGTGTGGAAAAAGTGTTGTGAAATTGAAAAATGATTCGAGATCAGCGCAAAAGACGGCGAGCGCCATGTCCGAAGTTAGTTGGGAACTCAGATTGTTACTTCCGTTTTAGCCCCCGTCCGTTCGACTCCTTCTTCTTGTTCCACTTGATTCCTTCGTGCAACTTGAGCTGGTTTCAAAAGGTTTCGTAGTAAAGTGCTACAAGGTGATTAAATTTAATTCCTCGAAATTGTTTAAACCACTGATTCTTGGCACCGTGCCGGGCTTTGTGTTTGTAACTTTTGCTTCTCCTTTGAAGTTCAGTGTTAAGTTGCTCTCAAAATATTATTATTTTGTTTGTCTTTTGATGTGAGGAATGGTTCTCAAAGTAAATCACAATTCCGTTTACGAGCACTGTTCGCAGGATTTTTAGAATACGTTTGGTGTTGTGTTCATCGAAAATATTCAATTTCATGTGATCTTCCTGTTGCAATCGGGCCCTTCGGAGATGGAGCTTCCGATTCGGTCAGTAAAGTTGAGGCCAAATGCTATAGTATTAACCATTACGACGGAGTGATGCGTTAAATTTGTTGAGAAATTCGATCCATCGTTTGATGCCTGGGCGAAACACGATATGTGTGATTCAATTCCTCAAAGGAATGATTCACAGGCGTTAAAAAAGACGAACAGCAAAGCCGGCTTTTTTCCGATGGAATAGTCTAGACAGTTGAACAAAAAAAAAAAAAAAAAAAGAAATAGATCGAACCATCTCACAAAATGGCTGCTTAAATTTTATTTTGGCCCACAAAGTTCGCGCAGAACAATCGTAACATTAGAATTCAGGAAAATAAAACGGATTCACATTTCAAAGCAAAATGAGTTTGAAGCCAAATTCATTGAAACTTCTTCTTTGGTTTCCAAATATATCGTGTCATTTAGTAATATTTAGTCAATAATTTAATAACTCGTTCTAATAATATTAAAACATATTTTGTGTTTTTTTATAGTTTTCTATATTTTTCAATTCTAAAGTATTTCCACTTGAAATGTCAAACAATACTGTTCTTTAACCACACAACTGAATGAAAATGCAACAATATCACAGAATTAATTTTGTATTCACGTGGTGAGAAAAGAAATTCCACTCATCATTAATTTTATTCGAATTCAATTGTAATTGAATATCGATTACAATGAAGCCTTTCCTTCCACATGGAGAGTGATTAAAAAACGGTCGGGTTTAAAAAAAGGTATCATTAGCATACCGATGAGAGTGAAACAAACAAGTGGAAATGGTTGAACCAAGCTGAGCTGGCTCGTCGCAATTCTCCCGCTTATCGCAATCACTGTCAGCGTAAAACCAGGGAAATGTAAAAAAGCGTGCCTTGCATCAGACGAGAATCGATAAATAATTGAAAATGCAAAACCAATCACCCCAACGGATGGGACGGTTGTGCCTATTGGTTTCTCGGGTTGATGGAGGCAGCGGGAGCGTGTAAGGATTGATTTGGATTGGTATTATTTCGACATTTTGAAGCAGAATGTCTGTCGGCTCGACCGTTTATTTTGATGCGCGAAGAGTGATGGGTGTCGATTTTGATTATTTGACTGATTTGCAACGAAGAGTCTAACAAATTGATCCTGCGAACGATGGGATTGCATACAACGCTTGACCGTTAGGTGTTAAACGATTTTACCAACACATGTGAGGGTTGAAGGGCTAGAACAGAATCTATAAAAAATAAATGCCACTCAAATTAAACCACTTTCACTGACTTGGTTGTTGGCCAACGAGTCGAGCTCATGTCAACCGGTGCCCAAAGAGGGACTTGTTTCGAACTTCCAATATTAAATATTCATAACCACTTACACTGTGCGCTCGCTCACGGCTTTCTTCTGTTTTGAAATAAGATGAAATGCAAATGACTGTGTTCGATTTTGGAAATGGTTCAATAGAAACGGAAAACCCCCCCCCGGCCAAGATGCCAACTTACACTTGAAAGAGTTTCAGTGCAGCGTTCGAGAGCCTCGTCTGGGCGGGACGACTTAAGGGTGCGATAGTGCTGTCGAGCGAAATCTTCCCTCGCTTTGCTCGAACGCCAATCAAACATGAAAGCCGGCGGTATAAAAAAAAGCTGGTGCGCTTTCAAAAGTCGCCATCATGGCGAGCCGGCTGGAAAGTTTTGCAATTCGGTTCGATTCGGAATAGCGTTGCGATGCTAATCTAGTTGCGCTTCGCTGCAAAACGGGCTTGGGCGGGGCTGGAAAAGGAGAACCTTCGACGACACTCGACGGGCCCCGATGGGAAGTTTCCACCCGTTCCAGGGTTGGGTTTATGTTGCGAAGTGAGCTTCAAAGAATGACACAAAATAAAATCCTTGATGTGAGAAAATAAAACCCAGTCGAGATCGAAAAACGGCATCAAACTACGTTACGCCGAAACGGTTCTTTCGCGGGCGCACGGGAAATCTCAAACCGGAATGTGTCCGGGGGTTTATTTCCTTTTAGGCTCTGCGATTCAACATTTTTTGGCACAGCAAAGTGAAAAGTTTATTATGCAAATATAAACATCATCGCGTTTGGCGCGAGGGAGATTTGGGTACAGTTTCATGCATACTTCCTCACTTCGCTAGAATTGTGTGCATGCTTTCTTGACGAGATGCGAAACTGGAACGATATGCACCGGGAGGGCTCACTTTTTAAAGTCAACTAGCACGCTGCCACTCACCGTCCGCCTTCGTTTTCTCGGAAAGGATGCTGCATACGCAACCAAACTGCTTGTGCTGGTGAAGGGTTTGTCATTCACGAGCTTCGTCTTGGATGGGACTAATACGTCTCCTAGGCGAGCTTGATGGATGCTGAATGATTTAGCTGACGTTGATGCAGATAAAAGTTGCATGTTGTGTTGCATATGGTGTGTGTTTTCTCTGTCTTGATACAAGTGGAAACGCTGTCTTGAGGACTTGATGGCGTTTAGAGTAGCACACGCACAATTGGGACGATTTTGTTAGGCAGTGACGCTCTTGTTTGAATCGAAAGACTGATTCTAAAGCATGAACCGAACGTCTTGCTCCTTATATACATACCAACTTTGATTTCTCACGAATGAATAACATTGATTTAAGTTATTCAAAAATAAATAAGTACTACTTCAGATATAGTATTGGCATCGTTTGATCATAAAGCTCATGTTCCAAATATTTCAGCTCCGATCACAAAATCTTCCCCAGTTTTGTAAATCTCTTTTGTAAGCCATTTAAAGCGATTCATGACAGCGTTGAAATTTATCATCCGATGCTGCTTTCGTGTTATGCATGTTCTACTCCAACATTACTTGAAAGTTCCATGATTTATATCGTGCCGTTTGCATCAGCTCGCATTACCAGCGAATTGATGGCGCACACTGTGCCATGCTTACCACCATGAAATGTAATGCGAACTGAAACACAACCATCCGCCGCCTGCTTCCCGTTCATCTCTAGCGCTTAATCGTGGCACCGACACCCCCACGCTGATGGTTTTCTGATTTATTCCATCTCCCGCACGATGGTGCTCGTCTTCGTGCGACCTCTCACAAAAAAGCGTCTTTTCCCCTGGATGCACTCCATTTAACTGCGGAGAGATAATTCGTCTTAGCCCTTGCACGGGCTGATGTAGCTTTCAAAAGTTATGCCGCGGAGAGGATGTAATAAATACAGTATACTTCTGCTGTCAACTGTCGCGAAGAGACCCTTGGCGTGACGGGACTTCGGGGAGGGAAGTTCTGTGAACGTCACCGGCGACAGAAGGTTCTTAAGCTGCTCCATGCTGAGAAAGTGTAAAACTGCCACCAGGGAGACCGTTGTTGCTGCATGGTTCGATCGTTGCTGCACCAATCCCGAAGTGGCCGGTGCACCGGCACGGCTGCTGCCATCAGCCGTGGTGAACTGTATCATCATGACTCAATCTAAACTCACTCGAACCGAGCGACACATCGTTTCGCCTCGGGCAACCCGGAAGGTAGCTGCATCCGGAGCGCCGGTGAAAAACCCATCAAAACCAGTGACATAATCGGGCTCGTGCGTCTTTCCACCTTCAGTCAACTCAAACCGCATCCGTTAAAACGCACCGTGGCAGCTTGCACTTTGCTGTGAACTTGAGAGCCGGCAAGGGGATATTGCAGAATCTTTCCCTGCTCCCACCATGGACGCTGTTCCCGATCGCAACGATCGCCGATACGGTTGGAGCTGTAGGGCATGCGATACGACGATACACTTGGGTCGGAATGTCGCCGGTGTGCACACACACACACGCACACAGCGTACAGCGAGCGAGAGTACCGAAATCTTTCGCTGGCAAACCCGTCGGGACAGGCGCCTGGTGGTTTCCAATTTATTTCCAACTTTGTCGTTTCCCGCGAGACCGGGACGCCGCGTGAAATGGGTGAAGTATTTTGATAACAGCGAAAATGTTTCCTCACTTTATCATGTAAATTGAGAAGATTAACATTTGCGCGGTACTAGGAACGCAGGGAGGCGCAAGCGGCAACTGGCGAACTCGCGAAGGGGAGTGAACGTTTGGTGTTGGCTTATCGTTTCTGGTAGGATGATTTTCCGGTACATTCGCGGTTGGTCGAGTGAAGCTGGAAGTTGTGTTTTCTGCGACCGAGCAGGTGATAAGTAGTTCGCGGAGCCCGGCTTGGTGTAGTTTCAACTTTGATGAATGTTCTGTAAAAGTCACTCAAGCTAAGCTGAACACAACTTGCCGGGAGAGCCGCATCCTTTGCTGCAGATCATCCCTGCTTCTAAAACGTCCGGAAATAGCTCTCAATTAAATGGGAACGCCATTAGCGGCGAGCAGCACGCTGGCCGATTGAAGTCGTGCTTGTTCCGGTGGATAAATTATGTCCATCGAGCCCTGACCTCCCACTCTCGGCCGATTCGATTTCGGCTGGTGGTCGTGGTTGACTTGTGCATTATGTGAAGCTACACGCGCCACGGCTGTCTTCGTGGAAACGATTTATCATCATCACCACCGATTGATGAACGATAATTCCCGTCGACTTGAATTGTATTGGCCAATGTCTGGAGGCGCTCGGCAGAACGGGCCCGTCCGATTCGCAGCGACATGAAGGGGATTCACACATATACGTCCAGATCAATCGCCATGGCAAAATGAAGGATGGTTTGAACGCTTTGTTCGCTCACCTCGTGCCAATGCCTTCTCGATAAATGATACGTATGGGATGATGTTCGCTATTCAATAGAAATCAGTTGATGTGCTTTTACGGAACGTGGTCTCATCTGGAGCAACATCTAAAACACAATTCTGCTCCACTCCTGGTAAACCGTTTCCTAGAGCCAGCAAATGATCCCGCTGCTATGGACGATTGCGATGTTAGGTCTAGCGATTAATTAGTTTTAATAAAACAACACGTGCATTGTTAGCAAAATATATCCTACCATTTCCCACAAAACTTGATCGAAGACATGTACTAATTGATTCCGGAACGTAACTTGCCGTATCGCTGGTAATTTGTTGAAGATTAGCCATTTCGTGGAAGGCGATAATTAATAATCAAACATGGACTGATTATTAAATTTATAATCAAAATTCTTGATGTGTTATGAGAAGATACCTTAGAGATGGGTAGGCATGAAATTTTAAGCCGGATTTGGAGGCCATTGGTTTAGTAAGCGAAATCATTGCACGGTTCTACACAAATAGTCTCATTGTTATGCTAATGAATGCAAGAGTTTGCCCAATTACTGAAATAAGAGTAACAGTTGAAAAGCAGATTCGTACCATAAGCATGCCGACTTTAATTTGTAGAAATGATCTTCAGGTGCAGTGGTCAAACAGTGAAGCAAACAGAGGCAACTTTTAAATCGTGGCCATATGTCTTCATTTGCTCGAAAGCGGGGGGAAACTGATTTCCAGCGCGCGTTACGGTAAATATTTGAGCTCCACTTGGCGTCGGTTCGGCAAAAACACTTCTGCCCCCGATGTCACTGGGGATGAAATATTTTACTACAAACAGAACGCTCGGAACAGACAGGGAAGTCCAGCCAGACAGCGACAATCGGGTCGTTTGGGGACGGTTGTGTTTAAACCAGAGCTCTGAACTTTCCCACTCTGGACTCGTCTGTCGTGGCAGGGTTTTTGTATCTTCTTCTCCACTCGGAATGACGTTGGACCCTTATCTGACGCAAGATCTCGAGCATATATGTTTACCCTATGGTCAAAACAAAATAAAGAAGAAGTCCTGAACCTGTGTCTGATTCTGAAAACTCCTACCGCTTGTTTTTTCGGTTAATGCTCCATCTGGATGTTGTATTGGAACGAAAAACAACGTAAACGGGTCGTGAAATGGAACCATCACAGAATTAAACCATCACATCGTTTCGTTTTGGTTTGGGGCTAGCAAGATCCTGAGGAAAAAAAAAACTACTGGAAATTCCACTTATGCTACGGGTGCAATGATGAGACAAAACAGAATGTTGTAGGACATAGAATAAAATGCATCGGTGGAAAATGGATCCCTATCATCATTACCTTCTCTATGACGCTATGAAGGGGGGTTTCTAAAATATTTTCAGTAGAACACAATCACCACGGTTTCCGTTGTGGTGCAAGCGAGGAGGGAACGGCGGACTCATTTTTAAATTGGTAGGTAAAACTTCTGGACAAAAAGCATAAATCGTGTCTTTGTCCTCAGACACCAGCTTCCAGTGTTTTCCTACCCAAAACTCACAAGCACATCATTGTGCTTTGCCACTTTTGGGCCCACGGTGGAAAATGAGTCAAGGTGGAGATGAGCATTAAATATTCATTTTCTCATTGTTTCCAAACCAGCTTACGCCGGGCGTGCTCTCGTGTTCAACGAGGCTACACTGCGGCGTTTCTGTGCTTTAACATTGAAGAGGAGCACTCGTACGATGCACCTCAGCACGGCGAAACGATGTGGTCGGACACAGTCTGTCCTTTAGTGAAAATGTACTTCCCTGTACATGAGCAAAAATTCGTCCTGCAATACCATTTTGCAAAAAAAAAGGAACTCTTAAAACAAACCCGTTTCAATTCAATCGTTGGTGTTGCTCATGCTATTTATGGAACATACTTTGCTATTTTCCTCGCCGAATATCGCTACCAACATTTCCTTCCATCTTCCACGGCTCGCACTCGTTAGCACCACCGACTACTTCAAATGCAACAAAGGTATGGTGGGTGCTACTTGTTGCAGTGCGGAGATTCTTCTACAGGAGCCAACAAAAAGCTGAAGAATTAATTTGAATTCCACCCATAGCCCACCGCAGCAAGCGTCTCATTTTTTGGATTGCAAAAGACTCCGGCAAGGCTTTTTGTTCGGAACTTGTGCTTCGGTAAAAGCATCCCCCTCAAATACCTCCTCATGTGCGAGTGGAGGTGGGTTTCCTAATGGGCCAAAGAAGAATCGTTTTCATTGTTTTCTCACAATTAGCTCGTTTTGAGCGTTAAACGCATGAATGGAGTACCTAATTATCAGCTCCAGATTTTGACATCAGCTCCAACGTTTGACAGCCCCGCAAGGAAATGGCTATCATTAGTTTTGGAACTAAATATTAACGGTGGACGAAAAACACCTAGTCGAGCGTTAATGGACGAAACAAAAGAACCGACTGTTTATAACGTATGGTGTATTTCGTATACTCTTCTTTGCTCTGTTATGAACCTTATTTTAATAATTTTACGAGCCCTCCGTTTAGTGATACAATGAAGGTCCTACAAACGCTCAAAGGCCGCAATTCGTACAGATTGCTTTCCATCTTTTGTTTTATTATTTAAAAAATCATGGATTCTCTTCAACAATATGCCTTCACTGGCGCATTTCGTGCTTACCGGATATTTGAGAGGATTAAAGAAATATTTGATCATTATTTTTAATGAAAATCATTGAATCATGAGACCTTGAAGGTGCCGATTTTTTTTTCTAAATTTCAGTCAAAGTTACGTGTTAATACATAAAATCTTTTGACATGGCCTACCGACACTAACAATTTCAAAAATCTGGCTTTGTTTTTTCACCCGATCCTTCGATGAACCGAATAAAAGTATCAGAATTGACCGAAGTTGACGAAGTTTTTCTCCAAATAGCCTCTTGTGAGAGTTTTGGCTCATTCCTATGGCATACAAATGGAAAATCAATGGCCCCCCGTGTGTCAAGGATGGATGAAAACAAAAAGAAACCTTTGCACCGTCGGTTAGTCACGAATTGCAAACTGCAAATATACATACGGTTGAAGGACGAGATTGAATTTTGCATTGCGAAAGGCCGCCGGGCTACACCGGTTTCGGATCAAATTTCAAACAATTGGCCTCGCTTAGCGCATTGCATGGGGCAACAAAAAAAGAACGCCACTGGTGCCTTATGCTTGGCTGACCTTTTGAAAGCTTCCAACGCGGGCTGTGGGTCGATCGGGTGGCAGTTTGTTGGCTCGCGAGAACGACCGGTGCGCGAAATAAAGCATGCAAACATTCTTTATGTCATCGAGTTTGTGTTTAGCCCCGCGCCAAGCGGTGTGTTTCACAGACTAAATAAAAAGAAGAAAACCTCGCCTCGAGAGCTCTGATTACAGCATGAAAAATGGCAGCTTTTATCCACATGCCACCCGCTGGACGTGTTTGCATGTCCGGACTGCGTCCTTCGCCCTTCGCCCGGCGGCCCGGGTGACCATTTTGAGGATTGCACAAATGCTTCCCAGGTGAATTTTTCCGTTCGGTTTCACGAGACGTCATGTCGCTCTGATGGGGGCTTAGCCTGCGGAAAGCACTGCACCACTGCGTGTCGGCGGAGCCGAGCTTTTTAGCCACAACTAACCGCACTGAACCGCGAGTGGGCGATGGCTCGTACACCCCGCGTATAAATGGCGTGTGTGAGAGAGGATGTGAGTGTTTGTAAGTGTACGGTAGGGTGTGCCGATGTACTGGAGCTTTTCCGTTAACCCTCCTAGGACTAACGTTTGGGTTGGGTTGCATGACTAATGAATGAGCAAAAGGACCTTGGAGTGAGGAGGAACGCAACATAAAAGGAAAAAGGAAAATGATATCCGTACCACCACCAGCAAGGCAAATAAGTTCAGAAGTGGGCCAATTCGTTCGCTTGGGGTAGAGTTGCCAGACGGCCAGGTAAAACGGGTGCAGGGCTAAACACGACACTAGGCTGGCTATTCGGTTTTAATGGCCCATGCGCGGTAACTGTAGGACAGATTATTTAGTTATTGATTTTTGTAAGACCCAGTTTTTCACCGTAATGATCTCTAGTGCGAACGTACACTGCTTTGTGCAATCCAATAGACCAATCAATGGGGGATTAACAACATACGATCGTAAACGATGTAGGATGCGTTCTTACGTCATTTAATGCAGCTAGTTGTGGTTTCCTTGGAACACTATACTTTATAGTACAGCCAAAAAAACCGACTTTGAGTTTAGCTGGTGTGCCTAGAAACTTAAAAATTATCACACAATTTGGTACTTGCAACCATCAAGTGTATCTTAACCGCTTCGGCTTAGGTACACTTATTTTTACTATGTTTAATAGTGTGGAAGATGTTTCACAGTTGCAGTGTTAGAAGAAAAAAAAAAAACCCAAACCCTTCAACAAGATTAGCTTATACTTTTTCTCGAATGAAGTGTAAGCTCGCACGGGCAAAATTAGATTACGGGCTGACCTCGGCATGACATGGGTTGGAGCTCTGCATCAGCAGAACGAAGGCTCGGTTTTATCGTGCCACCGAGTAATCCTAATGAAGCGCTCGGAACGTTAATTTGCCCAAGCGGGCCGCACACGTACACGGAAGTTCGGTTTCAGCGCTCCACGTACAGCTGTGACCCTTGGAGAATGGACGCCGGAGGGCAGGCAAACTTACCGGGTTGACCGAGACACGGGTGAATTCAGTGGCCTCCGCTGAAATGGAGTCAACCGGTTGGGGTAGCTTTTCCCGCAGCATTTGGGATTAAAGGGGCAGGCCACAGGTTCGTTGAAAAGGTTCAACCAAGACTCAATCGAACTGACGTGGCAGCAGCGCACCGAATTGGCCTCGTATCAGAGCGGATCGATGAAATTGCAGTCGATAAATGGTGCGCACCACATTTTCCCCACACAATGGCCAGGTAGGGCTCGTTCCGAATCGACCGGAAATTGTGTCCGTCCCTTGGGGTATTGCATAAAACCAGGGAAAAAAGGTTTCACAACCATGTTCCGCCGTGGTCGAGCCGTCCCTAACTGGCTTACCATACGGAACGGTTCGCGAAGATAAAAAAGGTTTACGTTGGCTGGTTTGGAAATGATGGCCATTTATTTTATTTTTAGTTAAATCCGGGCCAACGTGGCAGCGATTGGCAGTTGATTACATTGCAAGTGTCGGGGAGCGTGTAGAAGAAATAGCATTTTTTTTAATGTATCGATCTCGTATCGTCGGAAAAAGAGAAGAAAAGAAAAATGCATGATACATTATATCGATGAGTTTGACGCAGGTGTGCAAATGGGTAACACATTATTGACGATGGAGTTTTGACAAGGAAAGCATATTTGCTTACAGTTTTGCTCAGAATATAGGGTTCCGTAGAAGAGTTTTTAAAGGAGGAGCAGTACGGAAGGATATGATACTTACTGTACCTTAATTTATATCACACAAGATATAGATTCATAAGCTTTTTAAAGACAATTCTTCCATGAGTAATTTTCACGAAATGAAAAAATAAATAAAAATACAGAAATTTAATTAATAGTATCTGCGAGAATGGCATGGCTGGAAGTGTTTTTTTCTCCCTCAGGTATTTCACCGTTGCTAGCGGACAAATCCTGTTTCTTGTAATTACTTTCCTGTGAGTCAGCAATGTTTATGAAAAGGCAAACATTGCCCTAGTAAAAAACACCTCTTATCTGCAATAGTTGCCTCAACCTTTCCCCGGCATGTACTGACTCATTGGAGCGCAGGAGAAGAAATTTTTTAAAGCTTTGCTATGAAGATTGCTTTCTAGGAACGGTAGTGCAGCGAGTGGAAAATCCAGTGGTGAACAGGCTGGGGAAGCACACCAGTGTCAGCACTTTTGCATGGTTGGTTTATGGAACGATTGGACTTGCCGGGCACAAAACCCCATCCCATCGTGCATAGGACTACATGGTAGCCGTGTATGAGGAGATAGTTGCCGCTTGGAAAAGAGCAGATGGCTTTTCTTTTGTTGTGCCATGCACCCGAGAACCTCTTATTCAGAGGCCAAACGATGGACCAGAGTTATTATAGCGCTCCATCGATTAGTGCATCTTAATGGAGATTATTTATAAACGACCGATCAGTCACGGCGTAGCACGGATGATTGATGTTTCGTTTGGAAAACAAAATTTATAAACAATGGAGGCGAAACCGATAAGCGACGATGCATGCATAAATTCTACCGCTTCTTACGGTAATGCACGTGTCCATGCCATTAAGAGTGGTCGATTAATCAAGCGTGTAATGTATAACTTGTTTGAATAAACTTCGCTTTGCATTTTGATTCTATACGTGCATTTGCAGAGTTTTCATTGTTGCCATCCCATTGTGAGATATTTTTAAAACAGTTAATAAATTCTTATTCCTCTTCTCATTTATTTTTTATAGTCAAAGATAATCGCAAATGCCGGTGAATAGCATTGTACCGAACAGTTAACGGCCAGGTTAACGGAGTTTCCATTTTTGTTTCGTTTGTACCACCTAACCTTTACCCTGAGGGGGATTATTGCTTCGTGAACCTAGACTGATGGATCTTCGACCTTGCCGGCGAAAAGCATTGTGCCAAATTGTTCGTCTTCGATGAAGAAAATGAATGGCCGGTTGGCGGTGAAGATCTGCAATCCATCGCCGCCGAATTTGTTGACCAGTTGGATTTCTGCAACGTCATATGGAAAGGACTTGTATAAGAGATATTACAATTGAGAGAGCTATGTTTTACCCACCAGTAGCAGCATATGCTTCACTTCCAAGCTCGTTGATGGTGATACCGGCTTTCTGGAAGATGCGGGACACGCGCACTTCTCCACGGGCACCTCGACCACGAGCCAGCAATGGCAGCGATGCATTCAAGGTGAAAATTTCACGGATTCCAATCTGAAATTATGCGGCAATCCAAGATTGTTGATATGCCTCAAACGTTGTGCGCATGTCACGCGGTTGCTTACCGTCTGGAGAGGTTCGTTAAGTTGTTCGCTGAAGTCAATCTTGAACCTCGGGATGGTTACATTGACCTCGTTCTCTTCCATGTACCATAGGGCACGGTGCAGTGATTCGTTATCCAGACGATCCAAAACCTGTTGCACGGAGTTACCCTCGTTCGGTAGGATAAAGTACATCGCCAGCTTGTTACCACGATACGGTAGGCGCAAAATCTGGGCCCCTAGGTCGGCCGAGTTGTCGTAGTAGAAATGGCCGTTCTGCTCCATGTACGGTACGTTGGTCTGCTTGCCACGAGAGCCGTAGAACGTCTTCAGGTTGTTAGGGATTTCTGGGAACGGGAATGTCCAGAGGCCCTTGAAGTAGATCACATTGATCAGCGTAATAACGGCTCCTTCGAGACCATCAGGTGTGACAATTTCACGCAGTCGTCCCTTTGTCGAATCTGAGACCCATTTGTTGATGATCGCTGCAGCTTCCGTAGGCTTCGAGTATGACACCTTCTCGACTGATGCATCGTAGTAAGTTTTAGCGATTTGCAAATACTTTTGGTAAACTTCGATGAAGTCGTCAACGAAAAAGTTGGTTGCGATGTTTAGATCGAAATCCTCGTTTTGCACTTGGGCCGAATCAAGAAGCTGCGTGTAAAAGCTGCGCGTTTGGTTGATGCCTCCCGTTTGGATAATAGTGCCCAGTTCTTTTTTGGTCTGTGATTCGGCGGACCCGAAGCTCGTGTCCGACGCCTCGAAGATAAGAGTGAGCAATATTTTCACCGAAAAAGGCGAAACGATGACATTCGAGTTCTGATGTTTAAAGATCTCCTGTTGATGGTTGAAAATAACGGTTACTATGTTGTTCCACTAGTTGTGTATGCAATTATCTTACTTTCAAAAACTGCAGGTCAAATCCAACCTCTCGTTTTCCTTGATATGGTCCATGAGCGTCAAGTTGGGCGTATGAGTCAAGAACTAAGAATGCTGCCACTGAAAATGAATGCATAAAAATTTAGTAAGCTTTTAGTTTGTTAACAAAACTGTAGCATGTAAGTAAACGTAAATATTTCTTATCGTGATCAGGTACTTCACTGTTTGGGCAGAACGAGTAATGGTAAGATAACGCTTTAAAGATACTGCATGTGTTCCAAATAAAGCTAAATGTTTGAAATTTAATTCAATAATAACAACAAAAAAATCCTGTTCCAATTAGGAGCATGAGTCGGTCCAGCGATTGATGGGTTTTCCCCGATATTACCAAAGCATTATCTGCTGGCCGTTCCTTTAAAGTTCCGACATGTTTCTTAAGCACCGAATCGGGTATTAGTGCTGGCGCGCCGTAGTACGTTGGATAAGGCCAATGTCAGGTTGAAACCCGGGAATAACCGGTATTATCACAATGCGCGCAACCGATGGGAATTCCCATCGGATCGCGTTCACAAATACAGGCAAATTTTTGCTCCTCAGCTCCATGGGGAGACATACGGTTCGAGCTTACACCATCGAATTCGATGTTGAAGTGTGCATGACGTGCGGCCAGTGGTGTAAGTTGCACTGAGGTCGACAACAATCGACAAACAAGATAGACCAGTTTTGAGCCATCCGGCCGGTCAATCTAAAAGCTAATTATTCGTCCTTCCTAATTTCGTCGTTAGCTGCTACAATTTACAAGACAATCAAAAGGAAATATGTAAATTGCTTTCTCTGTTTTCTAAACTTTTTGACACAGCTTTTATGATCTGAAGGGTCAAAAGAAAGATTTGCACCTTCAGTTTGTTCTTTTGCCCCGAACAGCGTAGAACCGGTTCTGCTTTTGATTCGAGAAGGGGAAAGCTGGTGCTAATCGTGCCATCAGAAGAGTCGGCACTACACCATTAGGAAGAACACGGAAGAAAACCAGTCTCGGTGGCTATACAATCAAAAATTTTGCCAATGGCTCGTACGACCTCCTCTATCGAGGGTCACGTACACAGCGGAAGCTCGTCTGAGGTCATGAGGCCATCCCCGATTCCAAGGCTCTTATCTATAGATTCTTGCAGCGGCTCATCGTTCTCGCACTGCAGTCACACAAACATTTATGCAGAATCGAAGCAATATTGTCTGGGATTAGAGAAAGTTATACTAGCCTTTTGTAAATTGTTTAATAAAAATTAGAGAATTGTTCCAAATAGTTGTTGGAAATATTGACACGTCTGAACCGTATGCATCAACTTTTAAACACAACTAAACAAGGCAACCGTGTCGTTAAAAAATGCTTCAATCTCTCTAGCGGTGCACACAAATTAAACGATTTGTCCAGGAAATTATCACTTACAGCACAGTATCACAAAACTAAACTTATGCATGGTTTAACTCCACTAGACGGAATAACTGTTGACTGAACGGTACGACGATCAAGTCGGAACTGTTCATACGATCGACTGATCAGCACGATCGATGGTGGGATTTCTCTCGTGCGCTCAAAAGACCTCAGAGATGATGAGCTTATGTTCGTGAGAAGTTCAAGATGAACCTATGCTGTCGAGTCGAGTGATTTCTGCCATCGGTGAGATGCCCTATCTGCACAATTGATGTCGAAAGATGCGGCCTAAGGTTTGGTAACTTTTTAATAATCAAACGGTTTCAACAACAATTTGTCGTAATAAAAAGACTCACACAAATCACAAATGCTAATTTTCTACGTATCTCTTTATTTAAAAACTGTTTGTGATTGTCAACTGTGAATGAAATCTGAAAGACTTAATGACTTTTGAAAAAAAGTTTGAAAATGAATAGTGAGCTTTTGTTACGCACGTAACGCCATAAAGTATATTAATCCGTCAGTATGCTTGTTTCAATATTGAGAGACGATGCTAATACAGTCCTAGCAGCCGGTCTCATAATTGTTCTGACACTTAATTTTTTAAAAATAAATATCTGCGTCCAATAATAAACATTCTTGTCCAAAAAACTGGTTTATGTAACCGTCTATTTAAAAAAGCAATAGAGCAATAGAAGCCCAAGTTAAAATCGATCGTTAACTTACAGCCCAGTATTGTAAAGATACACTTATTAATGGCTAAAAACATCCAGGTTAAATCACTATCGTCCGAACGTTTCGATGAGCTAGTCGGATCTGATCTTCCGAACTGTGCTCGTGTAGGTTTGAACGTTGCTGCAGATGAACATCCTTTTCTGAGATGTTTCTGTTTCGCCAATCTCTGTGACTTACCATCAGACGGGTGGCGGTACGCTCTACATCATATGGTCATAAACCGGTTTTTGTGAAGTTGTTTGGCAGCTGTTCATCACAACGGGGCGATGTAGAATTTGGGGTGTGGGAAATGGGTGGAGAAAAAGAATGGGCAGTTTTTTATTATCGTCTTTCATAATCCTCGGAATTTTCCTTCGAAGTCTTTATTATATGTAATACAAATTTGCCATAATCGATCATTCTCAGGCCGGGATTTGTTCTACCATCATTGTCCTTCACAACGTTGGATCCTGCACCTTTCCGGCAAACAACCAGTTTCCTTTGCCCTCGTCGTAGATCAGAAACATGAACGGTCGGTTCGCGATGAACTTGACTGGTTGGCTGAGTATCGTGAAGACCAAAGTGCCCTCGGTGGCAGCGGACGCTTCCGTACCTTGCTCGTCGACCTGTATGCAGCTCTTCTGTAGTATCGTACTGACCTTCAGCGGGGTAGACCGGCCACGCGATATCAACGGAAGCTCGGCATCATCGCTAAACACCCGTGACACACCAAGCTTTTGCAAACAGTCTCTCATCGAGCTGGAGTAGCTGATGGTAAATTTGGGCAGGTCTATCTCGACCTCTTCCTCTTCCATTTCCGCTAGTACCTGGTGGACGGCCTGTGGCGTGAGGTTGGACAGCAGCTGCTCCAAGGAGAGCTGTTCGTCGGGAAGAATCACCATCATCGATAGTTGGTTGTCCTGGTATGGCAGACGCAGAAAGGCCGTTCGCAGTTGTGCTGAGTACTTGTAATAGAAAACGTGTTCACGTTGCTTCATGAAGATAGCATTTTTAGGCCCAAACTTAGCGCGAGTGTCACTCGGGCTGAGATAAAAGGGTTTTTCGGTGGTCGCATTTGTTGGAAACGGAACAGCCCACAATCCCTTGAAGTAGATCGTATTGATCAGCATTAGGATCGCATCTTGAAGTGCATCTGGCTTAACCACGTCCTTAATGGAGTCCCGAGTGTTCTGGCCGACCCATTGATTGATTTGTGCCGCGGCTTCGACGTTGTTCTGAAAGTTCACAGCCTCGGTTGTCGCATTGTACTTGGTGGTGATGATGCTGTGAAACTTTTGCACGATCATTACCGATTGATCGTAAAATACACGATCGCCAATCAGGAGATCATTTCCCTGTCGCTTGTATCGTAGCACATCTTCGCTTAACCTGTCAATGGCGTTGCCCGACGTGTAGCTCCCACTTAGGGCCTTCGACAGTTCGCGTTTTGTTTCGGAGACACTTGCGCTTCCTTCGTAAAGCAGAGCCAAAAGAACTTTGACCGAGAGCGGTGATAAGACTGCATTTCCGGGCGCCTTTAGCAAAACCTCCTAATTAGGGTGAAAATAAAATACAGTTAAACAATATGATTCAAATGAACAGATACAACAACACAGTCCAAGCCATGGTGATAACCGGTTACGGTGACACGAACCTTAATTACGCTCCAGTCGAAGTCATCGTTCCATGCTCCTTGGTAAGGCTGATAATCCGTGAAACGCCCTTTGATTGACTTTCTCGGCGCCGCTGCACTGGCCACTTGAAGTGTTTAGCGTGAAACAAGAGAAAATGGATCAACAGGGGTTGAACTATTCCACCGAAAAGCAGTGGCAGAAACTTACACACCAAAGCACAGCAGAACACGATGAACCGTCGATGAAAGTTAGCCATGCCGTCCAACTCACACGATCAGTCAACGATTACTGATATGGCAAGGGCCGTTGCCTCGAAGATGGCTTGAAGCAGAACGGTGCGATCATCAAGATTAGCGGTGGGAGTTGCTGGAAGATGAACCCATACATATTGAGAGAGCTCTCCGAGAGCAGCTTTGCGGGACATTCACATGGGTTTGAAAGGAATGAATGCATTCATTCACAAAGGAAAAAGGTATATGAGGTATTTTACAAATGCCCCGAAGTAGAAAGAACGTTTACTCATAATTATGCGACAAGCTAACCAACATTGATGGATTTAAATGGAAGCTTTCGAATTGATAGTAAAGTAAACATCTTATAATCAGCTTAGTTCTGTTGACATTTGTTGTCCGTTGATTCCACGAATTGAATGTTTCATCCATAAGAAACAGATAAGTTGGTAAAACCGAAGTTCGGGCAATTCTTGGGCCAATCACTCTATGTTGAAGAAAATGTATGACTCGATGGTGATACACGCTTATCGTTTCATCGGTGGTACTGACGAAACAAGCAGATCACAAACATGTTCGTTGGGGAATTCCATCTTTTACAATCATCATTCGCTCAGATTCGGTCAGAGGGATTTACTCCTAACGCGATGAAACATTACAACGAGATTTGCTTGATTTCCTTTGCTTTCTTTTGAATTACTTCAGAAAAATGCGCAGACGTCACATAGAGTGATCATTGGGATGCATTTATTTATTGTCTTAGCAAAATTCTTAAATTACTAGAGGAACAATACAGTTCACCTACGACAACTCAAACGATGGCATAAGAATGTACTTTTTACAACTGTAGCTAGTTTACGGCTATGTGTCTCTACCCTCAGTCGATATAATGGCTCGGCAAT
The DNA here is from genome assembly GCA_914969975.1 of Anopheles atroparvus. Classification (NCBI taxonomy): domain Eukaryota; kingdom Metazoa; phylum Arthropoda; class Insecta; order Diptera; family Culicidae; genus Anopheles; species Anopheles atroparvus. The sequence continues at coordinate 33,691,961 of CAJZCY010000002.1, read as the reverse complement.
GGAAGTTGGCTGCTAGTAGCTATTACGGTGATTTTATTTTTTCACACTTTCATTCGCTTAGTATTGCTGTTTTCGGCTTAGAACTTTTGCGTTTTTTTTTTCACTTCCTCGCGTGCTCTACTTATAGGTAAACTATTAACACTACGACGTGCTAAAAGAATCTCAAGTGTCACTCATCAGCTCCATTGGAGCATGGCTTTGCTGGCACCGGCAAGCTACGATCCAGTGCTAGGATCCATCACCTTGCCCACGAACAGAATCGTATCGGTTTCCTGATCGTGGATGTAGAACACGAACGGTCGGTTGGCATGGAACACGATCGGCTGATCGTCATAGCCGAACTTGCTGACTAATTGTAGTTCTGAAAGTATGGATACAAAATTGTATGAAAATGCATTTGGCCTAGAATAATAGCATGGTCAATCAGTAGATCCTTATCGAAAAGAACGCTGTGAAGAAATGTAAGGAAAGCAGTTTTTCTTGGTGCGACAAACAAGTGTAGAACAACATGACCAAAGGGTCAAAATGTTATCAGTGTAAGGCTTCTCTTTTCTGCTGTCAATTTCACATACGGACTTCTTCTAAACGAACTATCGGATGCGTACCTGTCGCGGCAGATGCGAGTGTTCCTTTCTCGTTGATTTCGATGCCCGCTTTTTGCAGTATCTTCGAAACCTCTGGGCTGCCTTGGCTGGAGTTCTTTTCCGTCCCTTCGGCGACGGTAGCGAGCAATGGCAAAAATGCATCATGACCGAAAATATCACGTATTCCCAACTGCAAAGCGAAACGAGAAAATGATTGGCATGCCACGTGGAGAATATTTCTTGTTTGTATCCGTGATACTTGTTGTCAGTGATACTTTGTATATGGTTACGTTTTTGCATCGAACACATGTTGTACTCGAGTGAACTCGAGCGATGCTACACTTACATTTCTTAAAGGTTCGTTCAGGAGTGTGCCGTAGTTGAAACTAAACTTTGGAATGACCACTGTCACCTCTTCTCGGCCAAACCGGAACGAGTTGAGCATGGACGTAGACATGGCGCCTGCCAGGGCGTCCAGCGAGACATTCTCAAAGGGCAGCAAGATGTTCATGCTGAAGTCGCGACCCTTGTACGGCAAGCGCAACACTTCCGCCCCGAGCCCCTCATGCCTGGTGTACTCGTACAAGTCTATCTGGGTCATGAACGGCGTTTTCACGGATGCGTTCACGCCGAGCTGGAACACCAGGTCCTTCGTGTCCTTGTCGAGGAACGAATTTCTCCACGATGCTTTGAGAAACAGCACATTGGCGAGGATCATTTGCGATTCGAGTAGAGTATCTGAAGGAAGCAAAGCAAAAACAAAACGGCAAATAGTGGTTATCACGACCATTAATCAAATGAAACGGAATGGATCTTGGATCTGTTTTGGCTTCCCGCCTATTTGATCTCACCTTCCGTCACTATTTCGTTGATGCGTCCGCGGGTCACTTCTTCGCACCAGCTGTTAATTTTGTCGGCCGTCGCCTTCGACCCATCAAAGGCCACCCGCTCGAACGAGGTGCTGTACGTCTGTTCCAGGAGCTCGGTGTAGTTGGGCGAGAGTTTTCCTTGCGTTTTATCCAAAAACACCTTCGTTCCGATATCGAACTCATAGTTGTCGTTCGCTTTCTGTGAAAGACGAAACAAAAATAGTACAACATAGCCAGAACAACCTGCACATGGGATGGGGACCGACCGTGGCTGATTTCAGGAACTCGTCGTAGAACACACGCGTTTCGTTAATGTTCCGCTCGCACAGGGCCACACCGAGCTGCTTGTGCGTTTGGGAGCCGGGCTCGGATGCCTCGTACAGAAGCGTCAGGAGTAGTTTTACGGAAAACGGGGAAAATACCACATTCGACTCCTCATTGCGGAACACTTGCTACGAGAGGAAAGGAAAGCGATGTCGTTGAGATTTTTTTTGAGGGCCTGATGCCGGGGATGTAGGCAGCTACAAACCTGGGCCAGCTGCCAGTCAAAGTCGTGCCGCGGGACCTCGTTGGAAGGTGGAAGCTGATGTTCCTGTGCAGTGTGCACAATACCGGTGAAAATCTGAAGTACAAGAACTGCATCTGCAACGAAAAAGGAAGAACGGTATGAAGTGAAGTGAGCTCTTCATCTATGCCGACACCAGTAATCCAGTTAATTCCAGTCGAAGCTTATGACGTTGGCAACGTGCAAGTGTCGAGCGTAACGATAGTATAGTGTTTTGCTCGCTGATTTCATTTGACTGAATCTAAGACGTCTGCTGTTTGTTCCCAATTAAAAAAAAAATACCTTCAAAGCAGCATTTAGAGCGAGTAATCTCTTGCCTGCTGGGCTTTAGCAGGAGATATATTTTTCTAATGTTGAATGTTGGTCTATCGATCTGATTTTTTCTTCAATTTACATGCATAATTTTACTACAACCAACAATTAATTTGGAAACAACGGAAAACCCTTTTTCGCTTAAAAATTATATGCTGACTTTTGAAGGACTTTCAATCGCATTATGCGTCACAGTCAGACATTTCACTACGAGAAGGGAAAGGATAAAGTCAACACAACAAATATTATGCAACATGATGCCCTTGTTGTACAGGATTTTGGTTTTGTCATGTTTTTTTTTTTACTTCGGCTTTCAATTCGACAAATGTCAGAACAACCAAAATAAGAAAAAAGAAGCACACATCTTGCGACCGAATTGTGATGCCATCTTCAGTTTTTAATGTCATGTTTTTGTTACCCACATCAACCCATCGTATACGTATACGTTATCTTGGTGTGACCTCAGGCCGCGACTAACACTGCGCGGTTCCTCAATATTTTGTCGCCACAGTGCCATTGACACCGGGCAGGAACCTGTTCGAAAAACCTGTTGCCGGACAGTTTATGTGGTTGATGGTTGTGCGGCGATGGCGAAGTCTACTGGTCCCACGACCATCGCCGCAAGAGCTAACACCGAAAGTTAACACCCCGAGCCTTCCGGGCTCAGCCGAGAAACCGCGTGTGTGCGAACAGGGTTGATTTTTCGGAACAACTGCTGCTTAAAATTCAATGTTTTGTCTGGCGAGTCGCTGTGCCGTCAAACGGGTAGTTTTTTTAGTTTCGGGAAACATTCTTGAAGGTCTAACAAGCGGTGAGCTTTATATGTTTCGCTGAACTTATGGGATGGGCAAACGTAGAATGTGGCAGATCTTGAATTGGAAGGAATTTCTTGATCGATTCACGTCAATCGTGCAGTATGCGATGATGAAAGGCAGACAACAATCATCGCCTGGCGCCGTCGATCACAATACGCTTTGAATGTACCGTACCGCGACGCGGAACTTTGAATAAATCAGTCAATCGTTACTCACGAAGACATCACTGCTGGTCTCCGCCGGGAGTACCGATTAACAGACAATCGCAGTAGATTAACGGCGTCACTAACGTAAGATCACCACAGGTTCGCCGCTCGCTGCGTGACGTCGACGAGCGTGATTCAGCTGAATCACCGTCTTTGGGTGACGTACGGCGGGAATGCAATATATCCCACAGGAAATTACCAAGTTTCAAACCAGTGTCCCCGATATACCAGCTGTAGTGCGTTGAGGACTATTGTCCCATTTACCGCGATTCCGGTTATAGTCCGACCTTTCGGAGAATGTCTAGACCGGTAATTGATGCCAGCTACAGTAAGGTACGTCCAGTTTCTCGTCTGTGCCAGTCGGCTACCTGCCAGACCTTGACCAAACTACCGGACCTTGATACACATAATCTCGTGTGACACTTACAGCCGATGAACACCGAGCGCCTCGCTGTATGTTCGCTGGAACAAACCATCTCGTATATTAACACTTGCACACCAAATGATTGAACACTTTGACCTTGTTGTAGGGTCAGAGTGGTGTCTTTTTGCACAATTTTTGAGATGTTTATGGCGCTTATCGATCAGCACGCACGTGCACCAGTATGGGTCTGCCGGGGTGGGTTTTTCCCACACGATATTGAAGCGGAAGATGGTTTGAAGCCAATTTAACCTTGCCGCTGCTGCTGCTGCTGTTGATACTTCTACGACGAACGATCGCGCACTGGCCACAACAGTTACGCTATAAGTGATGTAGTATTGAACACCACGCCACAGGCACGCCTTCACCGGCAAGCGCACAAACACCTACTGATGATCGTGAGCCTGCGATCGGGCTGATTAGCGGCGCCCGCGGGAATCGCGTTCGTGAGAACACGCTCGCGTACGTCTGTTCACGATCGCACTGAGTGTCACGTTGAGCGCCTGCGATCTCACTGAAATACGCGATCTGCCATGCGCGCGTGGTGGAACTTTCAATGAATCCGAATGATCACGCGGAATGCGTTCGCGGTATCAACGGGGTTTTCAGTCGGCACTGCGGCTTAGCTGGATTCGGAGAACATATCTACAGGTGTAACGTTTCCTGGGTGTTTCGTAATCGTGTCGATTCTTCGAAAAGGGAAACGAATTTCTTCGAATTTTTAAGAGAAGAAGCGTAATCTACGCGACAAGTAGCCTCATCAGAGCTACTAGCTAGATGAGAGAGCTAGATGGCTTTGTTTTGAAAATCCAGCTCTCACCCTATAATGCCACCAGACAGCTGATGCCAACAGATTTCGTTCGTTTTTTCTCAGAATCTCAGAATGTACCATACCGGGGAAAGGGATTCCCGACAAACTGTGCAAATATTACACAGCACCGAAGACATCGCGTGCGCCTCTTCAATCGAGCGACGCTTGGCGAAAAGCTTTGCCTGTCTGCCTGGAGCCGAATGGCCGGAAAACCCCTGCTTTAACGGTCGTGTGGATGCTGTGCTCGGGTTGTAGTAAGTGCGCAAACAAATATCACTCATGTGGGGCGAGGTGAGATTGCGAAAACCGGCGACGCAGTCAAACCGGCCGTTTGCTGCGCTAGTGTAATCGCCACTCGAGAGTCACACAGTCATTACTCTAACTGTCCTCCTCGTGGGCTTACTACTTGACTGCGCGCGTCTTGGGCGTCACCTTTCCGGGCGAGAAGGAAGTTTTTCCCCGGTAAGCACCTTGCACTACACAGTACCATTCGCAATGGACGGTACGTGCTGAAGTTAGCGTACGCCTCGAGCAGTCGGTGAACTTTCTACACCGATCCTTGTGCGAGCTACTCGACGAGTGTTCGCGTATACAGGCCACCGCGTGGCGAACAAGCACTTCAAAACACTTACACCCAGTGTAGGCCACCCCGATGGACGGCGAAGTTGCACGGTGAGAACCACCGCTGGAGGGTGTAGAAATGGGTCCACTGTAAACTTTCATGCGCACTTGGTACAACTTCGAATTAACAGAAGGGGGAGATGGACGAATGTCTGCTTAAATTTATTGACCAGAAAACTGGAAAACTATTTCTGGCTGCCGTGCCTCAAATGGAGATTGAGAAAACTCGACTGCAAACATCTTATGTCGGACGTTTTCCACGCGCACTAAGGAACGATAGCGATGGTAAAAATGGACGAAATAGTTTTGAGGTAAATTTCAATTCATAGAAAAGATAGTTTACCACAAAAACGTACCAATCGGCTTTTTGCCTCAGAGCCCGAGGCGGGCGCGTCAAATTCTTTCCGTAAGCGATTTGGTTTTTTTTTTCTATGGCATCTTACGGACTTTACTTTACTTTACTCACAGAAAACCGTACAACAACACTCGCCCATAGTGAAGGAAAGTTCAGCCGAAAGTGCTCTCCTCCGTTGTTCTCGCCTTCGCACAAGTCATTAGACAGATCCTTCGTCGTCGAGGAGTCGGTGTAAACGTGCCAAAAGTCTTCAAGTGCGACCAGGGCGGGACGTTCAACCCATCGGGCAAGACGAGTCAGCAACGTAAAGGATTTTCTCCTCCTGTGCTAAACAGAGTTGCGAGAAGGGCGCGGAGTGTGTGTTAGAAACTATTCGCAACTACATTCGGTGGTTTTCTCTTTTCTCCACATTATTTTTCTCCCGACCCGCCTGTGCCTGTGGCTTCTTCTCGTGTTTGTGTGTTTGTGCTTTTTTCCACTTACATTCACCAAATGGGATAGTCACACACAATTATGTGAGAGCAAGTTTTACGTTCGGTAAATACATCAGTCGAGAAGAAGTTTTCGTAACTTTGCACTACCGAGTGCACACGCTTTCGCAAAGGATCGTCTTCAGCTGTCCTGGCGGTAGCTGGGTGGGGGGATTTGTTTTTCCTTATGCGCCGTGCCCCGGTGGGGCCTGGGGGAGCTGTGAAGAAGTCAGTTGTTCCTTCGGTTTAAGAAACGAAAGCCTGGTTCCGGGGCGTTGCATCGGACGGGAATGCTGTCGGAGCGAATGAGCACAAAATCTGAACAATCGCAATCACGAGTGGTTGAAGTTTGCACTCGTATTGCATCCCGTTTCCAGTTTACATCCTTTGGGCACGATTCGTAAAGCTTGCAGCAAGGAGCAGGCTAGTGCTGGGGTCGGAAACACCCTAGGAAACGGAAGAATGTGTAATTGAGCCATTTTGTTGAGCAAACGATTGTTCGCCTCAAATTACACAGTCCATTGTAGTTCGGTTCGGCACCGGGGTTCCGATGAACGTTGCCGCCAGCTATTACTTGCTTGTGCCGAGAAATGAAAGCCTTTGCTAGTGGCAGAGAGCGAACCGGCAGCGATAAGCAATGTAGTTCTGGGCTGGGCTTAGAATGGCAAGAATTCTTTCCGTCCAATCGGGAGGGATGCGATGGCACGCCGTTGATTACCGGAGTCAAAAGGTTGAGCTCGGGCCGAGACTGTACTGCAAAGGAAAGAAACAGGGATAGTAAGTGAAAGAGGAAGTACTTGAGTAGGAAGGGTGAGAAGTTTTATGTGCAATCGGTGAAAATGGATTGGAATTATACGTGCGGGAATTGCGAGACTGAGATTAAACCCTGAGCGCGTCTTAAAAACTTCCCCCGTTGGTGACTACGCAAAGCCGGCAGGCACGCAGCCACTTTTCGGCGGGACTAGTTCACCGGTTCAGTTGGGAGTCAAATTATAGACATTCTTTCCTTCGCGTACCGGGGCATTCGAATGCGCAACAATGCTGTGAAAAGCGAATAAAGGCGGCGTCGGTAGGGACTCCGTGAGCGGGGGACAGTATCTTGACTCCGCAACCTTTTGCCTCCTGTTTAGAAACCCCTGAAGAATTGTTTCTAGAAATGCGAGATTTCAGAACGAAACCGCAGCTGCTTCACTGTGGTTTTATTTGCCGTGGAATAATTTCACCCCGGTAGCGTTTGGATTTCTTCTGCATTTCTTCTACACTTCTTTGTGTTCAAAAAGGAGCCTCCCCCTTTTTTTAATCTCCATGGCCACGGAAAACGTTATCTTTATCTTTCCATAACCATGCACGCACGCTCACCAAAGACGTGCTTGGAATGTTGTGGTTATGGCTACGCTTTCCAGGGTTTCCAACACGTCTTGAAGCTTTTCATGCTCTTACTGTAGATGTATGACCAACCCTTTTTTGTGAGGTGTTTGAAGGGAGGCAAGAAGTGTGGAACATTGTGGCATATCACGATCCCTATTCACCAGCTGCCAGTGTTAATGGATCTTTGATTTTCCACAACGAGTGCGAGTGCGAAAGCTGAGAAGCAATAATGGACACATGAACCAAATCTGCGGAAAATGGTAGGTGTGGAAGCCACTGCGAAACGATGCAATCATGGACGAATTCTTCTGCTCTGTGAGTAATCAAATTCTTCACTTGTAACTTCAATGTTTTCTGATGATTTGATAATGTTTAAAGTTGTTGTATGCAAAAAGTAAAACATTTGCCGTTTTTCAAGTCAAAATATCAACCAATGAAATAATTCATTTACCATGATTTTAGTGTTTATTGATTCAAATACAAAAGTCAAATTTTGTTTCCGTCAGCTAGATCACATTTGTTCGTGTGGAGGTGGCACGATGTGAAGCTAGCGAACGAAACATTCAATTGCATAATGAGCATTCCTTTGCGACTCATTGAATCGAATCTTCGTACAGCTTTTCTCTCATTAGGCAACCATTTTCGAACAACCTCGTAGCATGGACAAACACAGCAAACCCGACCTCATTTCTAATGAAAGCAAATGTAATTCACTTGAATAACGAACATTCAAATATTATCATTGCGAATTAAGTGATTTCCATGCGATGGTGTTTGAAAATCAAATGTTGTTCCCGTCTGCGTTTGTTCTTGGTGACGATGGGAACGGAAAATAGTGCCACCGAGCATCGCACCGCGCTTCGTTTTGGTTTGCTGTTCATAATATGCCCCCGATGCGTGCGGTATCCTAAATTGGATAATTTCTAACCAACGCTTCAGGAGATTTCATCCACGGAGGAAAAGGAATATCCTCATCTCTCCTCGTCGCCGTAGCGAGTGTCTTCGGCAGCACTGAATAATGCATACATTATGGGAAGGCGGCGGATGTGATGAAACGAATTGCCTACTCGCCTAGGCTGTCGCAAAGAATGAATATGCGATACCGACGAAAGATCAACCCAGTGCTGAAAGTCGAGCGGTTCGGTAAAAAAAAAAACTGACAAAAATGGGAACCCGTATTCGAATTCGTCAAACGCTCCGTTGACTCCTGGTGGGAAGCCCATTCCGTACCGAATTATCTCCACAATCAGCTCACTTTATGGGCCGGGGAAAAATAAAACACAATTTATAGGCAATAAATATAAATTCGATTACTTAACGCCTCGGTTTGTCGCGCCTGCGGTTGCACGATTGGCGGTGTTGTTGATCGCACGTGAGCATGTTTACCGTGAACCGGAACCGAGCTCCGGCGAGACGTGCAACACAAGCTTACGAGGTCTGCGGAAAGTCGAAAAAGCTGCGTTGTTTGCGTGGGAGACGAAAGGAACACGAATGCGAATAGCTGTGTTTCTGCGTGCCTTTGTGGCCTCATTTTCAGCAGAAAGTGTTTCCACGCAACATCTATTGCTCCCTGAACGGCTGCAGACCGTCGCTAGTCGATCTGAAAATGGCGTTGCGAAAAGAAAAAGGCCAATGCCTGGTGGCAGATTAGCGAAGGACTCGCGCGAATCGAGCATAGCGTGCCCGTGGGATCCATAACGGAGCAGCCAACGCAACATTTTCGGATCGATATTTGTCACCTTCAATTTTTTGTTGAGCGGTCTGCCGTCGTTGCGAAACGGTAAAGAACGTTGTGTCGTCCATTGGCCTTCATCGACAGGGGTTTGTTTTAGCGTCGTAGAGGGCTTTTTTTTTAAACAGCTTAGGTACACAATTGCTCACTTTGCTAGCATGCTAGGGTGCATCGCAGCACATGGGAGTGGTAATTTATGATTCGCGAGGAGCAGAGCTGTGTTTATGTTTTGCATCACAGCATAATGTTTGGCGAGCGCCATTTCCAAACCGAACTAACATTGGCATGATTTACCGCGTCCACAGCCTTGAAGAAGGGATTGTTGTTCTTTATATTTTTAGTGAAAAGGAACTTTACATTGTACTGTTTTCTTTTAAACAATCCCGAACATAATGAAAAGAAACACTTAATTCTACTCGGATGGTTGAATACATCCCTTTAGCTGTTTTCGTAGCAATTTTCAGTGCTCTTAGTTGCAATTCAATTTTTTTTGTAGTCATTACATGTTTTCAATTGGTATTTACTTAAATGCTACGATAATCGAAGCCCTTTTTTTGAAAAATAAAATAAAAGTCTTTTGTTGCAAGCACTTGCGTGATACTGCTTGAATTATTCATTGCAGTACATACAAACAAAAGGGATAAAAACCATACTTTCCAATTAAAGGTTCTCAGCTTAAACTAACAATTGTTCACCCAGTGTTGGAACTACCTTGCCACCGGTTGCTAACGACCAACTTTTACTCGCTGCTATTTACACTCTGAACTTTTCCAAATAGACGCCAGGAAAATCGTTCATCTTTAAGATTAGTCTCCGGTACGGTAAAGTGTTTTTGCTGAATGGTGCCGGGCAAATTTACCGAATTTGACTTTAAGTGCCCGACTGCTTCACCGACGGTTCGTTGCCTCCGAGCTGTAAGCGGTGTTTTGTTGCAAATCGAATCAACCTCCGTTCACCCTGCTTCAGTGGCTCCGTTCACCCTGCTTCAGTGGGTGGAAAACTTTTTCACCGTTTCAATCGAGCTGTCGATGGTCGATGGAAAATCTTTACTCCGTTTCTGATTCGCCGGCGCGAGCGAGATGCGCTAAGAGGGTTCCGGTGTAGGTGGTGAGTGTAAAATTTGTTCACCTGCTACCTTTTTTATGTGATTCCCGTGCTTGGTTTGAATACCAATGAAGTGAAAAATGGCTGCATTTTTTGAATAAGAAAATCTCCATTACGTTATTTTATGCTGTGAGTTGCGCGTAAATCTTAAGCAACAGCGAGAAAGCCTCATTTTTGTTTTGTTGCGTGGCAAAAGCCAGTCGGTATTTGGTAGCCAGTTTTTGTCGTGGGGTTTAAGGTTAATATACACTAAAAAAAAAGCACAATTTTCGTGGTGCAAGTTTCTGTCAATGAAACTGCCCCTGGAAAATTGAAAATCACTTCGCACATAATAATAAAAATGTACTACAAACTTCCATCCACAGCCCTCGGGAAGGGGAACTTTCCACGCCTCGAATCATTCGACGAACTCTAAACAAAGTGCGAAGGAGAAAAAAAAACACCCTGCGAACATTCCAACCTGCCTTCAAGAGCATTTTCGTCCAGCGGTGGGGAAAGCAAAAGGGAGATATTGAAGAAAAACATCATTGGGTGGCAAAACTTTTCGAAGTCATTAAAAAAATCTCGTTACTAAAGTAACTTTTTTACCCCTGCTTGCAACGGTGAGCAACGGTAAGCTAGATGGTTGATTTAATTTATACTTTCCCTGTGGCTATTGCCGGATTTCCAAACGGATTGGTTGCTGCACGAGGAGGATTGGGTGAATTCGGATGCCAACCATTGCAATCGCTTGCCTGCGAAAAAAAAAAAACACTTTATGTGTTTCTTGTTAGCTCAATTTCACGTGATGTGATAAAAATTGTTTTAAGAAATTTGATGTAAAACTTGGTATGATTCGATCAGAACGTACATAGAAGTGGCAGAAAATCAGGAGCGTTGTGCGAAACATATCGAGAAACGTTTATGTAGAGACGCTGCATTGAATAACTGTTGAAAGTCAGGTTTCGTTTCAAGATTTCACTTGAACTGCTGGAAGCCAGATGATTATTTTTAATGACCCATTATGTCGTTTGATTTTTTTTACTTGAAGGTGTGATACTATATGTTTCCCAATTAAGAAAGCGTTTCATTTTCTTTTACAGGATCATGTGGCTGTACATTTTGCCTGGCTTCATTTTGAGTGGACTGTTCGACATCACAGCGTTTTCGATTAACAGCGATAATCAGGTAAGAGCTGTTTAAGTTTTATGATTTTTGTAGTGTGGAAACCATTTTAACTTCATTCGTTTGATATCAACGATTCTTTGGTTCTTAGAATTCTTTAAAAAAAAGTTCTTCTCCTATAACTGCAGTCTTTTTGATCCGGCGACATGCTCCCTTAATTGAATCCCCCTAATGTTCCGCTGAGCGCTGTTTAATTAAAACTTTAAGCCATAAATGTCACATAAATAGCAGGGTTCTAAATTGTGCTCGCTAAAAAAAAACCCAAACGAACAGTGTCTACCTTTTTTTTTCTTCCATTTGTATTTATGAGCTGATGAAAATTTGCTGTCATTCTTTCACATCTCCTCAGCCTTAAGATTTAGAAGGAAAGGAGACAAGAATAACGTTTAGTTGGGTCCTTTTTTCTCTTTTGCGTTGCCAAAGATTGAGTGGTTGAGTAACTTCGTCGTATTTTTCCTCATTGGCCCATCTTAAAGATACCTCAAGTGTCGCTTCGAGCCAGGATATTGTGTCGGTGTATTCGGATAATGTGTCGGTCCATTGACCACCGTTGTACGCCATTATCTTCGGTGGTAGGGTCACAAATCAACGACCAATGGAGGCGATCTAATGGGTAGTCCAAAGATATGTATTACTGCAGTGTTAAGTGTTTGTTAGGGTATTCAATAAATGATAGGGAAACAGATTTTAATCTTAATTTGACAATTGCTTGGTCAGCGATTCGTAAATTTTTGCACTAGGATTTTTTACTTAACTTATATTAGCTTCCCACGAAACTAGAATTTTCTCCCTCCTTCGATGGGTTTATTCTGCTTCCCCTAATACTCCTGGGGCACACTGTAAATCTTGATTTTTCCGACCCGCAACGGTACTAAGTTAATGGCGTAAATATGTCACTTTGCCTCTGCACTCGGGGAAGTTCGCTCGTGTGGTACGGGTTCCCTTTTTTCCCCATCGCCCTCGGGACGGAGGAAGATTTCTAAATGAAGTGAAAGTTATTGAGATGGCCAGGAAGTAAATTTCAAATTTTATGACCTCACCGGTGGTGGTAGCTCGGGGCTCAAAGGCTTCCGATGCCGGTCGAGTCTTGTCCAAACTATTTTCCCTGTAGCTGCCCGTTCGTTCGTTTCGGGTGGGTGTTTTTTTTTGGCCGACCTCTCGTTCAACATCGGGCTGAACCCCGAAAGGACATTGGCGATGACGTTCATTTCCTGCTGCCCTGTGGCGAAAACTGTCCTTGCACGAGCAAAAGTTTCCTGGTCGGCAGAAGCAGCTCAACAGCTTCTTCGGTTTTGCCGAAGCACATTGTTCACGGATAAACTTCAAACGACGCATCTTGGGAGCCTTTGGGGGGCTGGCAGCGGCAGTTGGAGGGTGGAGCGTTTAGAAAACTTATGGCTCAGTATAGATTATTGAATATTTACCGCTTTAAAGGAGATTATGTTCCGTCCGACCGATGGAGGGCCCTCCGGGGAGGAGACGATTGCACATTGTTGGAATGCTGCACGGTTCGTTTGTTCTGATTGGATTACTCGAGCGACAATGAAGTCGGCTGGAGCATTCCGGACATTCCCACAACGGAACTCCACCGAAGCCTATCGTTTGCCGTTGCTAGCGCTTTCCAGCACTTGCGTGCATCAAACCGGGCCAACAATTATATCCCCAGTTCACTTCAAACGTTGCCCCCGGCAAAGGAAACTGTGTTTTCCGAACGTAGCTCACAAGGGTAATGCTTGGCCATGTTTAGAAAATTCTGTTGGTGCTACTCGGGTGCAGTCAGGGGAATAGAGGGATGAATTATTCAGCAATGAACGACCGTTTTCTGTTTATCTGGCACACACAAAATCATATCAAGCGGAGATGGAGTTGCTAATGAATAGTTCTGTTTTCTCCTATCGTACAGATTTATGAACCACAAATAGGACTAAACTATGGTAAGTATTGGACCCTGGCTTTGTTTTTATTATTTGTTTCCAACTCATGTGGACAATACCGTTGTTTTTGCTTTTATCAAATATTCCTCTTAATTTTGACTGATAATAATTTATTGTTTGGATAGTTTTAAATATGCGAGTTCTCTTAATTTATCTCTGTGAACTGAATTTCTTATGGCATGAACAGAGAGAGCTATTAAACGGTGCGATGAGAATATGGATGATGGACATTTGAAGAACCCAGCGCAGATTTTTCTCCACTTCTAACCAAGAATAAATCTATTATCGATTTAATTCTTCTTACTTAAGGTTTTTTTTTTTTCAATTCTCCCACTGCAGATAGTTGCACCGTAGGAAACGCGACGTACTTTCACGGTGAAACGTTCAAGCTCGATTGTCGAACGCAGTGCGTCTGCCAGGTAAGTAAACGAAATTGCTTTTCTGTTGTGTTGGCATAAAGTAAAGTTCCGGTTCCTGGATTGCACAATGAAATCTATATAGATAAGAACAGTATGTTGCCTTGTCAGTTTTTATTTACGGAAGTGGATAGCTGCTTTTAGCCAGAATATTTCACTTCTATATATTTTGTTCTGTATCATGTTAGGATGGAAAAAAGACCTAGATGAAAGGTACCGATCGATATGGTGCAAGAATCTGTTGACAAGGCGAAATATGATCGCGCCGTTGACAGAAATTTGGGTACAATTTCACGCTACCCTAGTAATTAACTCCTCTACTGGGACCAGCTTGATCATTGCATTCGAGAGCATCCCTTTTCAAAGGATCACAGAATCCGCGCCCGTGTCCTTTTCCTGTCCCCGGTGAATGGTATCGTTTTTATTTTTCGTCTTCTCGGGAAGATTGAATTTTGCTGTATCGTTTTCTCCGAAAGGAAGCTGTCCCCTCGGAGACTTGGGTGGCGGTCGTGGTTTTATTTACTCTGTTCTGCCCTTTTATTTTTATCCTGTTTCCTTCCGTGTGCGTCCCGCTCAAACGGTATCACATTTTGTTACCTTTTCCGGTCAATCCGATCCACCAGGCGTTTCGGTAATTTTGCTCCAAATTCAATCACAAACATCCCCCTCCCCCCACCGTGGGGCCGGACCGAAGCTCGCGAACAGGGTGAAGGAAATTCGTTTTACCTTGGCCCGAAACTTTGTTGTCTAATCAAACAAAGTTCCGAAGATGGCGGGATCGGCGGCCAGTGCAATGTAAATACGTGGAGGCAAAGAAATGGAAGATGGACGCCAAGCCCGGCTAGGATGTGGGAATCTGTTTTCGCGCTTCCTTTTGCTCTCTCTCTCTCTCTCGCTCATGATGAGGAAAAAGATATCGGATCATTTCCCTATCAGCTCTGGGGGGAAAACCAATTACATGATTGTCAATATTTGAGCAGAATCTTTTTTTTCGCCTTCGGTGGATAATTTCTACCAATTTAAAGTGGGCTTTTCAGTAGATTTTTTTCCTTTTCTCTAACTGATTGATCTTAGATATTGGTGACAGAGATTGAACAGTTCTCTAGGTACATTCCGATGTCGACTGCCTTCTGATGGAATGTTGCTGATCAAATTTGAATCCTGCTTCCCATTTAAGTTGCTGGTAAGCAAATTTCGCTACAGTTACATCTTGTTTATTCCCAGAATGGTCGGCATGCCTGTTCGACGCTGTGTCCACACGAAAATCTGCCCCCGCCCGTGGACACCTCAATCTGCATCGCGCCGAAGCTGGTGGAACTTCCAGATCACTGTTGTCGAGTGTGGCTCTGCGAGCAACCCGCCACCGATGGTGAGTATTTAAAATGAAACGAATGGTATTCAATTATCTTAGAAAAATTGTCTGCATTATAGTGGAAAGTGTTTTCTTCAGTCATTGATAAAGAATAAACAAATAATCATGTTCTTTAAATTGTACAAGTCTTTGAAACTGAGTAAAACTTTTAATCATCACTCCGGTTTGTCGTTCTAGTACTTTGCTCTCATGTTTAGATGCAATTTTGGTGTACTTCATTGTAAAATAAAGATTGCAGAGTTAGTTCTGCAGAACAAGCACCGCACAACAAACATGTCCATACCGGACAATATAATTTATCACGGAACCAGCGATGAATGTACGGTTCCTGCTGGCCAATGCCCTTTTCTAAACGGCTTTCTTCTTTTCCGAATCTGCTCCAAGCAGACCTCGGCCAGGGAACTCTGTGAGGATCATTAATTTCGGTCTATTTCCCTACTGTGTGTTGGATTTGAGTTTTTGTTCTTCATTTGTCGCCTCTTTTGTGCCCGGGGAAAGTGCAACGTATCGTGAACGATGTGAGTGTTTCTTTCCCCACAGAAACCGAAATCCAGTGCAACTCTTTTTTGCCCTTTGGTTTGGTTTTGGCTCGTGAAGCTCAGCGGAATCGAGAGTTTCCCGGCACGGTGGTTTTGTTATCGGTGTGCCGTTCTACGGCACTCGGGCATTGGTTTTGGGGTTTTGGGGATCCCGCCGTGGTTTAAAAAAGTGACATGCAAAAGCGTCAAGTCGAAAAAAAGGGATAACAAGGAAACAACTACATCCGCAATCGGTATGTCCCTTTTCGCCCAACAGTGAACGCCACCTGTTACAACTCGTCCACCACACTGTGGTCGGCGTGCTCGCAGAGCTGCGGCATCGGGACGTCGACCAGGAACATCACCACAACGCCCGGCTGCCAGCGGCTCAGCACGATACGGCTGTGCGAGAACCATCGGTGCAGCCGGTCGAACAATAATTACTACATCACCGGGGGCTACGCCACGGAGGATGGCAAGGCGGAAGGTACCGGTGGTGAGACAGGGGCAGCGGATGGTGCAATCGATGGGGCTAACGGTGGCCCGACTCGCATACAGCTCCGACCGTACGATGGCAGCACCAGTTACGTCCCCAACAGTGTCGCGCTACTCGGGGAAAGCGAACACCGAAGGAGGGTAAGTTAGCCGTTGGAAGGTGAAGGGAAAATTTGGTGCAGCTCGGGAAATCCCAACAGGAACCGAAAGGTCCTTGCAAGATTATCTTACATTGGCTCACCAGTCCGTGAATCCGTGGTATCCACTGCCTCATTTCCTGTTCCCTGGAAGGCGCAAGGTTGAATAATTATCTAATGACCCCTGATATTTTCTTGCTCTTCTCACCCCATTTTCCCCTCCTTGCTTCTTCGCTGGAAATATCGTAGAAAGGGCACGAGTGCCGGAGCATCCAGCGGACGGCGTCCTCGCGGTTGCGGCTCGGGCCGTGCGTGTCACGGAAGCTTTATCGACCAAAGTCCTGCAGCCTGTGTCAGGATTCCAACATGTGTTGTGTGCCTTCAATAACCACTACTATTAAGGTAATCGATACGATACGAGCGTAATTATCGTCAGACACGTGTACGTTGTCAGGGATAGGTTAGATTGCTGGGAAAACAAGGGTTTTAACGGACCCCAGAGTGTATTGAAAATTAGTTCTAATGATATCTTTATCGATTATCGACCTAGTGAAAACAGCAACAGTTAGATCTTTAAGGGCTGTGGACATAAGCATTAACAACACTCTGGCAACAAAAATCGAAGAAAAGATACATGAAAGGGCCGTGGTTTCATATTTACTGTCTTGACTAATAGTGATTTCATAAAAAAAGTATGGATATACTTTTAACGCATGAAAATGAAAGATTAAATTGAATTAAATTGGCCATGATTTTGATGTTTACTTTAATTGTGGTTCCAAAAGAATCTTACGAAACCAATGATTGAGTGCCTATATGTGACTTCTTTATCTCTAACGAGCCTATCTTCAAAACACCTTACATCTTTCTTCCTTTTTCCGACAGGTTGAATTACTGTGCCCTTTGAACTCCGGCGACCCGTTCGACTTCATCGAACACGGCTACGACCTGTGGGACAGCGCTTCGATCGATCCGCTCGACCAGGAGATGCTGCAGTCGCGCCAGATACATATCGAGAACAAGTTCGTCGACGTGCAGTGGGTGCTAAAGTGTGAATGCGGTCCAAAGGTAGGCCCAGACCAGTGCCACAGGCGATGGTGCAGCATCATTTACATGCCCTCGTTTTTTTGTTTGTTGTTGTCATGCCCTTTTAACTATCCGCCCCTCGACTCAATGAAACTCTCCTGTCACGCTGGGGGGGAAGGGAAAAGAATCCGACGGAACGATCCTGACGCAGAGGTATTGTGGTATAGCGAACCTCAAAGCCCACTTTTGATCTACTTCTCGGACAAATGACACCATCGTCATCTGCACTAGGTGGAGGATCTGCAAACGGAGTCGACTCGGAATTGCTCTCGTTTGTTAACCGAAGGACTGCACCGAAGAAGGGGGAACCACAATGTATTAAAATAAATTGGGTTCATTTCCGGGACGAAGTGGCGAAGCGAAAGGCAGCCCTGGAGCTTGGTGGTCGCCATGCTGATGACCACTCTGCTGCGCGGTCATGCAAAGCACAGGGAATAAATTTACGGGGAAAGTACCGGCACCCCGGAACGGTGCTCGGATTGTTTGATGACATCCTGGAGCTTCCTTTTTTGTTGCTCCTCCGACGGCGAGGGACATCTTGATTGCTGCCAGTGGTCTTCGGCCCCTAACAACGTTGCACAACCATCTCAGGAGGCGCCCGCTGCAGGTCCGATGGGAGTAAGTTCAAAGGATAACGCGTTCACTGCATCACACCCGGCACAAGCAGTTTTCTCCCCTTGTTAGGGTGTACGCCGAAGCAGCGTGGGTAGAAAATTGAACACGCAAATGAAATGGGAATCATTAGGAGGGCCCCTGGCAACGGCACTACGTGTGTCATGTGTTTCGGATAAGTGAGCCATGCCGTTTGTTGATTCAACACACAACAACGTGGCGCATTACACGACCCGGGCCACATCATCATAACCGCCTCCGGCACAACGAACGGGGCAAATAGGGGTGCGTATCCGATTGCTGGCATCTTTACCGGCACGAAGCTGCAAACGGAACGCTTTAGAATCGCTCCGTGCAAGGGAATTGCTGCAGCCACTCGAAACCCTGCGTTAGCCCTTCGCGTCCCGCTGCCGGTGTAACCAAACCACGGTGTGGCTTCCCGAGCATATTTACTTACCCATTTGCTTGCTCTGCCAACATTAAACCCAGCCACAGATAGCGCAGTGCCAGAAGGACGTCGTTGTGCTGCTGGCCCACCCTGACGACGACGACGGCGACCGACGACGAATCTCCATTTGCGCAATCAAAACAATTTCCATACCACTTTCCAATCGCACCGCCGGCTATCGATACCAGGCGGACGGAAGCGAGGAACGGATGCCTACCGCCGGAACGTGGCAGAGTTTGTGCGAACGATGGTAATAAGGATGTCATTAGGGGTTTCGGTTTTGTGCAGTATAAATAAAATCGAACGGTTACGGTTATGGCGCTCCCCTTTCCGAGGCTCCTGTTTGTTAGGGAAAAGCTGTTCGACACGTAAGAACTACCGGGCGCCTCCATGCACGGTACGTGCGTCCATCATAACAGGTGCTCGCTTCGTCGTTTCGCCCCGAAATGTGATGCTTGCTTACAGCACCCGGAGGCGCAAACTTGTGAAAATGTTGTACAGCCCCGATGTGACGACTGCTTGCGAGGTATTTGGGTCGAATTTCCCAGCCACCGGCAAGTGTGCGTTCGTAACGCGTTGTCTCGAATGGCTATCGGAAATTTCCTGGGAGATTGGGCTTTTTCACACGTTCCAGGATTTTCCCTTTTCTCATCACTCTAGCCACGCGGCCGTGTGTGCGAGAGGAAAGTGTTTTCCCTTCCCCAAAGCACGGGAGCGCAAAAAGGCCGAGAAACGCAGTGTGTTGAATGAGAGTTATATGTCACCGGAACTTCATTCGGTTTCAGCCCGAGAACATGGTCCGGAATGGGGGAAAGGAAAGCAATCCAAAAAAAGGGACAGGCAAAAGAACAGTAGAACAGTGCCGTTGCGAGAAAATGTCACAGCGATTACATGCGGGTCACACTGTTATCAATCATCGTGAGTGACAAGCGGGAATCTCTCGCTTTTGCCGGCAAGTGTGGATAGAGATTTTTCGGCAAGGTGATGTAACAGCACACTTGGCGCTATAGTTTATAGCACCTCGAAGAATTCTCCCCTCAGACAATGGTGCTTAAGTTTATGGAATACTCGTGTAACTAATATCTGCTTTGACTAATGATCCCGCGGGCCGTTTGAAAAGCGTGGCGGCAGGTGGTTTTTCGTTGTATTGTTAGGTTCTTGTTAGTATAATGGCAACTTTGTTGTGGGAATTGAAATCGCTAACAGCAGCTCGTGACGTACATTTTATAGGCAAGGAAGGGTTATGCTCGTCACGGTGTTTTTTGGGGGGTTTACTCGTAAAAAGTAAAACCATCAGTTGTCTTCAAAGCTTCAAGTTCGCTGTAATCTGCTTTTGATACATGAAACCACTGATGTCTTTTCAGGAACTTAATGGGAAGAAGGTCTTCGCTTTGGTCAGATCTTCTTGATGGGCAGCTTGAAACCCAATCATAGAAACATTGCATTATAATTAAGTAATCATTTTCTGAAAATCCCATAGATCTTAATACGTAAAACGAGTAACGTTTCATTTGATGTGCCTTTAAGTTCACCTGTTCGTGGTTTACCTGGTTTTCACATCAAAAGTGTCTGGTCAACTGTCAAACTGCTTTGTTTGCTTCAATCAGGATCAGTGTCTTCTAAACTGGTAGCTAAAATGTTTCGTATTATAACCAAACCGGATCCATTGAGATGTTGCACTCTGTTGTTCTTCCCCTAGAAAACGTGGACAATGTTTTGATTGAAAGCATTTGCATTAAAAAAAAATAAAAGCAGGATATCCTTCCCCACTCCCCTGAGTGCTTGGAGTAGTATTCTCTTTTCCCGGAACGAATTGTTTCATCGAGGAACGAAGGATTAAAAAATAACATCCATCTAATGGATTTCTCCCACCATACGGACGTGCTGCGTGCTGGTGGTTTTGCCTGCAGTAGAAATGCCATTAATTTACGGAGGTCATTGCTTCGATGCAAATGAAAGTTTGCCTCTGTTTTTTTTTTGTTGCTGTCCTGCTTTATTTCTGCTTCCCCCTTTCAGATAAACCACTCGACAACCGCTAGTTGTTTCATAGTTGTTATTTTTTGACGTTTCATTTTGCGTCCTTTCTTTGCTCCCCTTTTTTTTCCAACCAGAGCAAAAACTGTCGCCCACGGAAAGCGCTCGCCGCGCATAAAACGTCCTCGAGTGGTCATCGAGCGAAGATGGATCAACATCAAGAGCAGCTGAAGCAGCAGCAGCAGCAACGATTGGTGTCATCCAACCCAGGCGACTCAAGCCTAGTGCCGGCATTATTAGCTTTAGGATCAACCTCACTCAGCAGCCCGGGCAATCGCTCGACGGCGGACGCCGCGGGCCCGTATCGATTGTGGCCGGAACAAAAACAACCGCCCGGGCCAAACGATCGGGTGCCGGAACTGACGAGCGGAAGCGACAACAATGACTACGACTACCACGGTGGAAGCACCGGGGCCGGCGAGAAGGAGGGAAGAAAAAATCATAAACATCATCAGCAACACAAGGCGCACGGTGGATCGGGGCACCGTCGGCAGCACCGGGCGAAGGGGCACGAAGGCCGCCAGCACTACCACCAACAGCAGATGCAGCTGCAACCGCAGGACCGGCAGGAGCGAATGCAAACCGGTTGGGCCGATGCCAGCCCGGCGGAGGACGGGAGCAGCGAGGAGCTGCTGAAGCGAGTTCATCGAACATAATAAACTGGCCCGGTGCGGTGTCCGGGAATCGGAAACGGAAGCGAAATTCGATGCGGATATACCACGCTGCGTGCTTCCGGCTTCCGGGTGTGAGTGTGGGGAAGGGGTTGGAACGGGAGGGCAGGACGGGTGAGGGCGCAATGCGGCAGTGCGAGAGGAAACGGCAGATAAGTGGATTGAAGCTGTACTACAGGCGCAACTCTCCGCGATGGTGGTTTCCCCAATGTGCTCGGGTACACGTAAAAAAATAAGGAAAAAATGTAGTACCTTCCTTGCGACCCTTGAAACATCTCGAACGAACAAAGGATAAAGCGAGAGTAGGAAGAAAAAGAAAACAAACAAACAGCATCGATGAGGTCTATTCCAATTGTACATCGATTTGTACAAACATTTCTAACAGCAGCGGGAACATTTCTTCATGCTAGACATTTTTATTTGACATCGTCCCCGTGTCTTCGTGGCGACCATAGGTAGAGGTAAGAAATTTCGCTACATTGCACACGAGGCTTGAACAATAAGGAAAGTCACCACCATTCCCGCACATTTGTTTCTCCTTCAGTACATAGCAAATGTATCTCGTACCATCCGAACAGGTAAAGTCTACCAAAGCCGATGCTCACACTGCTTGTACATAGTTTTTAATGAATGCTGCGATTTACTAGCGTATACTGGCGATTGTCAAATGTTGGTAGTGGAAAACATATTTACAACAGTGTGTTTCTGTGTGTATGCGGAGGATACTTGTGAGATTTTGTGTGAACCGGAAGTATGAACTAGTATGGTTTATCGTTCTTCTTTTTTTTTTATACGCACCCGCAACATAACCGCGCCGGTTCACCATACGTGGATGCTTTCTCGTTCAGCAGCTTGAGTTTCTCCTGGTAGAAGGAGCATAAAGCACCTTTTTTGTTTTCGTCTGCCCGACCCTTCAAGCGGGATTCACACGGGAATGAAATATTGGAGTGCAGATGGCTTGACTTACAAAGCTTTCGTTTTGGTAGCGTCTAGTACACGTAACCCTTTGCCAACCGGGGACACCAAATGTAGAACGGCACGGGAAAACTTTTATCGGTTGGGTAAAAACGAAGTCCCGTGGAAGACAGTGGCAATATGCGAGAAAGTTAAATTCAAGCAAGTGATAAAATGTGAGAAGTTAAGAGTAAAAAAAAAAAAATCACAGGCAATCGTAATAATTCGACTTGAAAAAGTCAAGATGGCGAAAATGGAACGAAAGGAACATGCGAACATATACAGTTAAAAAAAAAAACCTAACCCGCAACCACCATATCCTGCAGAACCTCAACTAGAAAACTACAATCACCATCATTATCATCGTGACGTACATCTAGATTTGCTCACTACCCTCACTTCGTACGAACGTGAATGGTTTCAAACTCTTGATAAGTCGTATACCGAACCGCGGATGCTGGACCAGGTCGCGCCGGAAGCAACGTTTTCCCACTGGCAGGCCACTCCACGAGCATCATCGCCCACTTGCCGTACGTGGCATCTAATGAATATATCAGCAGCATCGCACAGTTTTTCTTCCTGACATCAGTCGTGCGTACGAAAATGTAGGTCTCAAATGGTTCAGCTAGAGGCATGTCGCACACGGCAAAAAAGGCGACGAAACGTGACTGTGGCGTTCGCGTTTGATAATCGCAAAGAATTCTAACTTGGTTCTCGTGTGAGATACATTGCTGCAGACCGGAACCATCAAAGTTTGGATGCAAATCTAGGACCAAGCAAAAATATCAATATTGTATGAGATTTAAAAAAAAACCGAAGAATATTAGGAACACAAACTATTGAAAGTTATGATTATTCGTCCCAAAATCATTTCAGAGCCTCCGAAAGAGCGTCCTGATGCAGTTGGAATAGTATGTTAATACCTTACACAATGTAATTATGATAATTTCAATGTTTATCACACCACGGTAAGTTATTGCGTCACAGTCCGTAAAGTATTCTATAACAAATTCGTTTGATTTTGCGGTAGCCCATGGTACGATTCTATATTGAGTACACAAACCCTTGATAACTTTTTATCCTACCCACTGTTGCACTTTTATGAGATGGCTCTGATATTTTAATGACTACCCATGGAGAGAAACCTGGGCTAAATTTGGAACCGTTTTCTGGCAGGGCCGAAAAAAAGAATGTTGCATAACAAAATGTCTAAAATTTGAAAAAAAGTTCTACCACACTAAACTTCCTACACACGACCGGGAAAACCCATACACTCAGAGCAAAAGCCAATTAAAAAAATAGCTAAATTTTACCCCAGAGACGTATCGTAACTCATCGCTCCTTGCGGTTTGGACGATGGTACGAGCTATAGACACACAAACACAAGTATCAGTACACAGGACCACACAAATACACCGAGTAAGCTATGCCGCACACGAGCTCACAAGAAAAAAGAAACATGAGCTGCAACCTCCTCACAATAATGAAGCAAAAAAGTGGGCGAGGAAATAGGGAAAAGGAAAATTGAAAATAGACAAATGATAAACATTACAGCATGGGGTTGCGTCAGTGCACAATACTAATATGTACATATGAAAATAGAAAATAGAAGAAAGAAAAACCTATTACAAGTATCTAGTGTAACGGAGTCTCAATGAAAACACACCGGATTACAAGGGAGGCCATCCAAAATTTGGAAAATTGAGTTTGAAAAGGAAAACAGCATGGGGGCGATGCAGAGGAAATGGAAAATAATAGTTGTGTTTCTTATTTCGAAGATGTGAAGCAAAACATATTATGATCTTGTATACCAACATAAACGGAGCAGTGAAGGATTCGATACCAGCGCACAGGAAAACGTAGAGACGGGTGAAGTGCAAAAGGCAACCACACTGAGATAATTCCGAGCACGGAACGCTTGATCGTGAGTTAATGAATCTGGTGGAAAAAGCGAAATGATAGAGAGAAATGGTTTTAATTCCGCTTTTGTTTCATTCAAATTTTTTTCAAACAGATGTGTTGTTGTACTATCAAATGGGAAGATCAGTCTGTTGGTGAATTTTGCTTGCACCACATGGTTGGTTTTAATACCCCGTAATCTTGAGAAATAACACTCACTTCACTAATCATGAAAGACATCCGTTGTGAAACTGTACGCAAGTCATTATAGTAACATAAACATTGCTGTAGATTGAGTTTGCTGTAAAGCTTCTGCTCATCACACACTTAACGTGAATATCATTTGATGTCAGTCACAAACAACCACTTGATTTCATAAGCTTCAGGCTTACAGTTTCCAAGTCTGCATCATGTCATCACATAATTTGTGTTTGTACGAAAACAAGTTCCTCATCGCAGCTTCGTTACTACCATCGTTCACGGGGTTTTGGTATGCAGGTTGAAAGTAACGTTTGCGTGAAAGGTGCATTGAGTGGCATAAACAATTTTCCTCCCTTTCCAGTAGGATGGTTTGTGCGGTTGGTAGTTTTTTTTTTGTTCAACGGTATATTATTATAATTAATATGAACAGCGTTCTTTTTTTTACAAACTTACACTTCTCGAGGAACAGCTACCCATTCCACATCCTTATCGGCTTGCGTTCGCATGTAAATAAATAACGTTGAAATATGGCCTGGCCTCATGACACGTCGTGACACGACTGATTGTCGCAAGGTTGCGAGTAATGTTGTACTTTTCTTCCCCCTTTCTCCCTCTCTCCTTATCGCTCTCTTTTGCTTTGGCTTTTTCTTTAGTCTGCAGAACGGTAAACACACACACATCATCAACATGGTCGTGCAAAACTGTTAATAAAAGTTTAATCCATTTCCATTAACAAGGACAACAACCACGGGCGGAACTGAAGCGAATCGGTTTTGGGCCGGCTGTGCAAATTGGTTGCACGGGAGGGAACCAGGACGTACGAGGATACCGTAACCCGCTGTGGACTGAAAAAGGATGCAAAGAGCATCGGGAACGGCACATTACCGTGCCGCGCATTATCAGTGGGGAAAAACGCTTCATCTCGGCGAAAAGTTGCCGCTTTTTGCCGCCATCGAAAAAAAAAAAGACAAGAGTGCGCGGAAATGCGTGCGGAGGTTAAGTGCAAATTGAAAAGTGTTAAAGTGGCGAACCTCCAGGAGGCAGCAGTGCCGGCGGATGGTCGGGAAAGGTTTATCCCTCCGAGGCCGTTGCAGCGTCGATCGATTTTCTCCCCAATTCCCAAAACAACGCCCCGCCTTGCTGAAGGGTCTCGTTATGTATGCAATGTAATTATTCGACTATATATTTGTTTTTCCTCGCGTGTTTTAGCATCGTGAAACGCGCTGAGCACCCTTGAAGCAGGCGCTTTCCCGGCACTCGTCCCATTTTCGACCGTTCGATTGTCCTTGAGTTTGTCCGTTCATGAGCGTGCGGCTTTAAGGATACTTCGTTCGCTGATGTACTCATTTGAGTGTGTTTGATTTTTCTTTTTGAAGTGTTCCGCAGTTTTATGTGATCCACTTCCAATTTCCAACATGCTTAATTTGTGCGGTAATAATGTATTTTAAAGTGTGTTTCAAAAAGCAATCGAACACGTTAGAACAGATGATTGATTCTATTATATTCCAGATCTAATTTACAAAACGCAATATTTAAAGCTTTTCTGCTTTCCTGTGATTGTTGGCTGCCCGAACCACCAATTAGCAATGTTCGAGGTTGAAATCAATCAGACCATTTCAAGTGACTCTCGACACTTTATTAGCCGAATTAGCAATCAATTCGAATGAATGCACCCGAACCATGATTTTGGCATAGCTTCATTTTGCTTCATAAATCGTTAGTGGAGAGAGGCGAACAAAAAATTAACACCTCAGACGAGGATAATTAAAACCGGCGGCGCCAATTGACTTCCGTGCCATCGCTCGCTCAGCGGTTCAGCGAGCTGACGAGCTGCCTAATTCGCTGTACGGGAGAATAATTTTCCAATCATTTTCCCGATGATGGACGTCGCCGTGCAGTTCGTCGCAGTTCTGTCGACGTCGGCGAATAATTTCATAACCGAAGCGAAAGCGAAAGATGGCGATTTCCTGCTGAAATAGGCATTGGCACGATAATCAAAGAAGACTTCTGTGCTGTTTGTTCTCGTTTCGCGCTAAAGAGATGGATGCTTATTTCACGCGGAGTGATTTTTTTTTTAATCTTTAGTTTCTTCCTGCAGAACTCGCCCGAAACTCAGCACGGTGATTGTTAGACAAATTGAATTAGTCCGGTCCAGTATATTTTTTTTTTCTTCGCATATCTCTACTCGCTTCGTTTGCGTTTGCTCACTTTGCGCCCGCTAACGAATTCGATGGTCAGATTTATGCTATGCCATCAATTTTCATTTGACTGCTTCCCCGGGTGGCCGATCCGGTTGGCTCGCTTTGTCCCTCCATCTTCCGCTTTCCACCGGTCGTGTGAAGCTAACAAGCTTCGCCGGGAAAATGCGCCCGAGCGACATGTGACGTTGTTTATTTCCTTGTTATCTTCTAATGAATCTTTCAGGAAACGTATTAGATTGAAGATCTGGTTCGAGGTTTGGTTCTCGGAAAGGTTTGCTATGGTGCCGTGATTAAAGCTGGTTGCGCTGGAAATATTGGGTTACCAAAGAAACTTTGCATAATTGGCCTGATGATTCAATTCTTCACCAAAAAAAGAAGGATTTTTCTTTCTCTGAAAAAGATTCATTCTGTCCCGGAACGGTACGGGCTTAGCTGGTGAAGGAAATCAGGTTTAAATTGTATGCTTCCATGATTATCTGGAATTGATTTATTAATTTCTGGAAAATACTCTGAAGAAACGCTGGTCTTTCTAAAGTACGATATCTCATGGTAACGATAATTCAACAAACTTGGAAGCAATTGATAAAGCTCTTATACAGATCTTAAGTACATGCAGCTTTAAGATCCTCGTTTGTGTTCGACCACCTCTCCTCAAGCTGGTAATACCAAATTTCTATTCTACTCATGAAGCCGGAAAATATCGCCCCGAAAGAGGTTTTCACTACAGCAGGTAATAATGATACGGTTCCGAACATTTCGCCTTCGCCTTGTTGAAACTCAGCTCGATGCGCGGTTTGTGCCTGATGTAGCGTACGCCTGACCCGTTCGCATCGATCCGCAGTCGAATGAAATGAAGCAGCAAGATGCCGCAGCTGTAGGCGCCCGGGAAACCCCGTGGAAAAACCCCAAGCCGCCTTCTTTGTTCTGATGCGGCCGGTGGGACGGGGAAAGCGGCCCACTTAAATATTGATGCAATGCCGGTGCCTGGTACTTGGCGGATTCAATGTCGATATAGTTTCTTTTTCGCTCACCGAAAAAGAAAACGCTCGCTGCTTGCTTAGACATTGCTACGGTGATGCTTCGGAGCCGAAGGTATTGGTTGCACTCGGATATGGTGGGCCGCCATGCGATCGATCGTTGGGGCCAGCGACGCAAAGCAAGATGGAGATGGGGGCCGAAACAAGTCGCAATAGTTTAGCCGGAAGCTACCGGTGATGCCTTCCCATTCTCCGACATAACGGGAAACGTTCGTGATGATTGGGGTTCACTAAAGGATGAGGGATTTTCCACCGATCCCGGATACAAAATCTAGGATGGCCTCAAGTTGATTTTTTGCACCGTAAAAAGCAATAAAAAACTCAAAGAGACGCTAATTATTCTGTGTTCAAATTCTAGTTCCTAAACGCTGTATTAAGCTGTATTTGCAATCGATGTGATTTTTTTCAAAACATTTAACATCTCATTACTTTGGACTAAGAGAATTAATAAATATTTAATTCATTAAGTCATTGGCAAAAAAAAAAAACACTTTTCGCAATGAGCATTCCACTACCGAAAAATAATGACACATGCTTGTAAAATAATCGCATCTCCGAACCAACCAATTAGATAATAAATAACACTGCAAATTGCTTTATCCCCGGCGTCAGCATCGTCGTCGAGGGTTTTGTGCCGTGAGGCTGATTATGTGATTTATTGTCCTCCAGCAGAATGTATGTGGATTGTCATCACGTTCCGTTTGGTCGATATTTTTCCACCCTCTTCCCCCCTTTGCCCCACCCCATCATTTCCTTCGTCTCGGTTGAGTGAAAGTCTTGAGGATGTTCCATTTTTTTCCCTTGTCTTCATTTTGCTGATTTCCCTCGCCACGGTGATGTACGATGGACCGATCCAAGGCAACCAACGGCCGGTTCCCTGGCGTCACGCCATCCTTCCTTCATAGACGGAGGTAAACGAACTCGCAACGACAAAATGACGCTGGGCCGAGCCGCTTGGTCAGTCGGAACACGTCCCGCTCATTTCGAAGTCGTTGCTCGCTTCATAATATAACGATATTTTCATTTCCTTGAAACAGTTTCTTGAGCATGCTGGAAAATTGGTCACTTTCTTTCGCTTCTCTCTTTCCCATTGCCGCACACTCGCTTTTCCTTCGCCTTCGTGTCCACCAGGATGGTCAGCGGGAGGAGGTGGTGGGGGTGGGACGATTGGGGTGCCAAAAATGGATGTCGCTTACAAGTATTGGCCCGAAGGAAAAAGAAAGAAATGTCCGCATGACGGTGTGGGGACGGCAATTTGTTGGATGCCACCGAAAAACGCTTCCCCGGCTCGGTGGGAGATTGAAGATTGAAGTTTCCCCAATAGCAACAGGGGTGAAAAATCTTTCCTGCTGAGATACAAAAAAAAAAAACAAAACAGAGAGGACAGTAGAAGTTTCTTTCGCCACTGGGCACGAGCAACTGGAGGGTGCAACAAGCGTAAATGTGCCTCCCGGGTGTTAAACGCAAGGGCTTTATGGTCAACATATGCGAAACCGACGTTTGGACAAGTTTCCAGGCACGGACTTGAAGAAGCTTTTGGGAGGTGCGGAACGTAAGCGCAAACTTGTGAAATGCGTCACTAGACACATTCCGCCTAAATGGAGTGTTTAATGGAGCGAATGTGGTGAGGGAAAGAAATGTGAAAAAGCAATGTTTTATGATCTGCTAAAGCTTTAACTGAATTAAGAAATCGTATGATGGTATGTAACATCCCTCCAGCTCCGGCGATAAAAAGATACAATTTTAAGGATAAAATAAGGATAAAGTGATGAACGGGTGAGTATATTAAATGTGAGAGATATAATAACTGGTATATTTTTGGAAGAAAACAGACAACCGCTTCGTTCTCGAATTTGTTTTATATTGAACGTTGTTTCGTAAGCTTATATAAAATAATTCACTGATCTCACTTGACGCATTCTGACCGGTTGAGATAGAATACTGCTAACGTAGAAACGAAAACCGATCACAAGGATTGCGCCCTTCTCGAAACCGGTACCGGCATCAGTAGTTGTCCGGAATCGTCTGGAGAGCTTCCTGCACGAAAGCGTCCCAAGCGGCGGTCCACTTCTGCCTCGCCGACGCCTTCTCGACGCCGCCCATCGCACTGTACTCGATCGAGTTGAGCGCGAGCTTCTTCAGCAGCCGCAGGTCGGCCCGGGCCGAGGCGAGCCCCACGAATGCGACGTAAAAGTCGTGGCTGAGGGGTGACGCGCACCAGAACGATGGATCGTCCGAGGACACCACCACCGGGTAGTCGTCGGAGAAGTAGAACGCCCCCGGATGGTTGCGGAAGTCCTGCACCAGCTTCAGCACCTGGTTGGAGATCGGATTGAGCTCGATGCAGATGCCACGCTTCTTGATCTCTTCCAGCACGACCGGATGCTTCAGGGCGGCAAAGCCATGGCCAATCCGTTTCGTTCCAAGGAGGATGGCGTCAATCTGGCAAGAGAAATTCACGAACGTGAAAGATGGTTTATAAAGATTGAAATTGTTTCCAGTCAAATAAATAAGCAGATACCATTTCACTAAGCTCGTTATCAAAATGATTTGATCCATACATAAATTTGTGGAAGAAATAGTCTCCAATTCAGATAAAAAAACATCCGATCTTAACTAAAACTCCGATGCAAGTTCCGGTGCAGATAACGATGAGCCTTATCACTATGCTTGTTTACGAACATTTTTACTCTACCGTAAACGCAAAGCGTTCATGTAAACATGCGTACCGGGAGGCCGTATAGCAACCAACTGGTTGCGTTCCCAACAAGCCCATCTAACGATTGCCTTATCTCCCCGTTGGGGCTATCTCCACCAATCATGGCTTCAACTTCACCCCCGATGAACACCACGTGTGTGGCAAGCGGTCCCAGTGATTGTTCTAAACCCGCCAAATTGATCGAGGTAAGCTGAAAAATTCCTCAATCTGCCTGTCCGTCAAACGTGGTCGATTCTCAAGGTCCGAGATAAAGCCCACAGACCCGTTCCCTCCTGCATGACGTGCACGTGAGGTACGTACCAGATTTTCGTCCGCTCGGCCCGACCAGTTGGTTTCGCCGGCGTGGAAGAAAAAGTTGATGTCGGGCGACAGGCGGAGCAGCCGCTCGTTGAAGTCGGTGTGCGGCCGGCCAAGGTCCTCCTGGCCGACGAGATCGAAGCCGGCGATGAAGCGCGGGAAGCGTTCGTGCAGCTTCTGCACCAGCGTGAGGTACCCGTCGAAGGTGCTGTCGTCGCAGAAGCGGAGAGGCGCGTAGATGAACTTCACCCCGAGGAACTGCGGGTGTGCCCGAAGGAACCGTTCCGACGCGTCGACGTACATCTGTACGATTTCCTCCGGGGTGTACTTGCGGTTGTCCAGATCGTAGACCTAGAATGAGAGAGGCACGCCGGATTAAAAACAGCCCACATGGATTCGCCCAAACGCCTTGACTAACTGGAGGTAGCAGACCACGGAACTCGAGGTAGGTGACGTTGTCCGCCAGCAGCTCCTCGAGGCAGCCGTAGAAGTACTCCTCCCAGACCGGTTTGTACGTCACCATCGGCTCGAAGCAAATGAACAGTGCCATAAACTTGCGCCACACATCGTTGATGTCGCGGTGCGCGTTCAGCGGGTCCCGCGTGTACAGCGTGAACATCTTCCGAATCGCACCATCGTACGCCTCGTTGCCTTGTGCGGCTCGAATGTCCGCCACCAGGCGCCACTCGCCCTCTCCGGTGGGTTTCGCCCGGGCAAACCTATACGAGGGCAATGGGTCACCGTCCGCCCGGGGAAAGTCACCGCACTGCCACAGGTGTTCGTGGTACGTCGCCTTCACGATCAGCTCCGTGCTGCCGATGGCCGTGTCGTGGGCGTGCAGTACGCCACCCTTGGGAAGACGCTGGATCAGCTTGAACAGCGGGGAGTCGTTGATGCGGTCCAGCATCTCGAAGAAGTGACGCGCCGACACGAGCTCGTACGGGTTCTCGACGCCCTTCGCCAGCTCCTGCTGCTTCAGGTGCATCACGTACCGGTTCAGCCGCTGCTCGTCAGCGCTCAGCCGCAAATCGGACCCCAGACCGCGGTCCTGCTCGCGAGCGAGAAACTCGGCCCGCTGCCTCACGAAATCGTCGTACGTTGACCGTGCGCTGGACATGGTAGTTCTAGCCGTTGTTGGCACGACAGTGACAGCTCTCGCAAACCTGGACCGAGCGACAGTGGGGAGACACTTCACGGTGGAGCGAACACGACCGGACTGACCCCAGCCCACGGTGGAGCGCGCCGACCAAGGCCAGCCTTCATCGGAAGGGGAAAAGGCGCACGAGAAGTAAGATAACTGCACTGGCTGGACG
The DNA here is from genome assembly GCA_914969975.1 of Anopheles atroparvus. Classification (NCBI taxonomy): domain Eukaryota; kingdom Metazoa; phylum Arthropoda; class Insecta; order Diptera; family Culicidae; genus Anopheles; species Anopheles atroparvus. The sequence goes on along the minus strand of CAJZCY010000002.1, from coordinate 33,660,220 downwards.
CGACGGACGGTGGACGCTCGCAAAGATAACATTATACTAGCCGCAACACCGCGGTCTGAGACGTAGCAAACCCCCCGGGGCCCATGCCGTGCTCGCGAGCACACCAACACCAGCGTGCACGCGGTTTGGCGTCAGAGCGGGTTGTATTGGCGGGCTATCGGCGCGAATCTCCCCCACGGGCCCATGGGAAGCGCTTGTACGTACGTTCCGCGGACTAGAGCGCGAGAGTGATAATCAAACGAACGACAGACGCAACTAAAAATAACACTCGTGGTGTTAGTGGACGACACGGGGACGTTCGTAGGGCAGATGTTACGCCATGGCATTCATTCATACGCGGCCGGTTCGCGTTCCTGTTCCACGCTTACATACGCCAACGCCATCACCGCCCGCGGTAACAATATGTTTGTTTGATTCTTGTTGGCAAACAAACAATCGTTGTGAGTGCAGCTGCAACAGAGTGGAGGTTTTTGTTTTTTTTCTACATGCGTGTATTTAATTTATATTTATAAACATCTTTTTTTTTCCATTTACCTTTCCACCGTCCATCACGGCCGGCGGTGGTGTGAATGAACTGAGGGGGATGGATTAAAAATAGTAGCATAAATTTTGCAGCCCCTGTTTATTACTCTGTAGTGCATCTCGTTGATAATGGCAGCGCGTGTTTGCGTCGGGCAGATAAGGAAATGCTGAAAGAACCATGCTCATCCGCAACAGTTCTCTTCCATCCATCGTGTTTTTTTAAATGGTACAAATGCCAACACTTTTGAGCTACACATTTAATAAATATTCGCCAAAAAAAAAAACAATCACAATGAATGAACAAATTTTGCACAGCGTACAGCTAAAGTGGCTGTACAAAAAGTAAATACCTCTTAGAAGTGAACAACACACGTGAAAGCAACGGCATTATCAGGTTATATTATCGGCGAGATATGGTTTCAATGCAATGTCGGAGAACAAGCAGCGTTTTTGTCGTGTATTTGATGGATGTATTCGTAGGATGGAATCGACAAGCAATCGATCGATCAGTTATACCGGATCGTTCTTGGGTTGAAATGATGAAAAATACTGTTTCTATAGAAATTACATAAGGTGGAATGAGAAAACTCATGATAATTTTCCAGAAAGTCCAGGAGAAAATCCCACAAATAATAGAAGCATACGACCTATTAATCTATCCTGAGAACATGATTTTATCTGATAACGACCAAACGAAACGCGTTATGAAACTTAATTCCCCCTTCGTCCTTTCGACACACATATTTACCTATATTGCAAAAAATGTTATGACAGGTAAGTTTGTTTCCATCATAAATTAATTTCAATAGTGTTAAAATAATTATAAACATAAAACATTTCATTCTTCCTTTCATGGTTTTTGTGTCCTGGTTCAGAAAATATTGTTTCATTTCGATCCACTTTATTTTCCATTCAACAAACATGGAACACTTGCTTGTTGCGGTGAGAATATATTAATTTTCTAATATATCGACCCTCAACGGGAAACAGATGAAGGAACTATATCGCACTCCGTTTGCACTGTCGATGCTACTCGGCCATTATCTTGCCAACCATCTCGTCAATGAACTCGTTCCACAGCTGCTCGAATAGCGCCCGAGCTTCGTCCTTCTCGGGCGCGCTCATCAGGCTGTACTCGAGTGAGTTGAGTGCAAGCTTCTTCAGCAGTCGCAGGTCCTGGTGGGCGGACGCGATACCCAGGAAGGCCACGTAGAAGTCGTGGCTGAGCGGAGCGGCCCGCCAGAACGACGGATCGTCCGAGGATACGACGAGCGGGAAGTCGGTTCCGAATAGCACGCTGGCCGGGTGGTTCCGGTGGTCCGCCACCAGCTTCAGCACCTGATTGGACACGGGGTTGATCTCGACGCAGATATTGCGCCGTTTCACCTCCTCCATGAGCAACGGGTGCTTCTGCAGCGCGTACCCGTGTCCGATGCGCTTCGTGCCGAGAAGGATGGCATCAAACTGGGGAAGAAGCGACAGAGTGGTCAGGAGGGAGTTAGAAGGAGCATAAAGGATAGACATCCGCCATCGCTCACGCTACCAAATTCTCGTCCGTTGCCATTCCGTGCCAGTTGGTTTCGCCCGCATGAAACAGGAAGTTGATGGTCGGGGGCAGGGTGAGCAGCATGTCGGCGAATTCGACCAGTGGGCGGCCGAGGTCCTCCTGACCGACCAGGTCAAACCCGACCACGTAGTCGCCGTACTGCAGGTGGAGCCGTTCGGCGATGGCCAAATATTGATCGGCCGTCTGATTGTCCGCGATGCGCAACGGCGCGTAGATGAACTTCGTGCCGATGAAGCGGGGATGGGTGGCTTTGAACTCCTCGGTCACGTTGATGTACAGCTCCACCACCTCCTCCGGGCCGTACGTCTTGCCGTCCAGGTCGTATAGCTGCAATTATTGGCGGATACCGGGGAATCGAAACTTTATTAACGAGTTTCGGATATTGGCTTCCGGGCAGCGAGCATGCCACAGCAGGAATATATTAACTACGATGATGATGCATATCGTACGTATCCGTCCTATCGAGAATTCATAGGACGAAGTATTGAAGTTCATTCCAAATATATTAATTGTAGGGAATTTGAGATTTCACATGATCGCTTGTGGTTTGACTGGTAAAGTAATAAATGATATAAGTACAATTTGATAAATTTTCAATCATCGTAAGAAAGGATTAGATTTAAAGGGTCTTTTTTTTGGCTTTTTACAAATAAAATGGCCAAGTGTAATTAAGTACTAAGGAAAACATCTATCTATCACAAAAAGGAGGTCACGCCAATAATCAAGATCAAAAGATTCTTCAACACGGCCATCCGGTGCTGTTGTAGTGGAGGACATGCAAATTAATCGAAACAAATGAACAGAAACTCGATCAGGCGATAGGAATCACATTAGAATAAAGAACAAGAAAATATGACGAGCGTGTGTCAGGTAAGTCCTATTGTTGTCGACAACGTTGCGTGAAAATCAATCAATACGGATGACACTACAATGAAACCTTCGGTGTTACCGAGTGATGAACTTACCGGGGGTAGCACACCGCGGAACTCCAGGTACATCACGTTGTCATCGTAAAACTCCTGCAGCGCCGCCCGGAAGTAGCTCTCCCAGACGGGCCGGAACGTTACGAGTGGTTCGAAGGCCATGAACATCTTAGTAAACTTGCTCCACACGTCGTTGATGCTCTTGTAGGCCGTGTTGGGATCCTCCACGTACAGCGAGAAAAGGCGCCGGATCTGCTCGTCGTATCGCTGGGCTCCCATCGATTGGCGGAGGATCAACACTGGCTCCCAGTCATCACCGGAGTCGGGCCGGTTGCGGGAAAACCGAAACTCGATCTCACCCTCCGAGAAAAATCTTCCACGCTGCCAGAGGTTTTCGCGGTACGTCTCGTTCACGATCACGTCCGTGCTGGCCAGGGCGGTGTCGTGGGCGTGCAGAACGCCGCCCTTCGGCATCTTGCGAATCAGGTGGAACAGGGGCGACGCGTTGATCTTGTCCAGCACCTCGAAGAAGTGGCGGGCGGGCGCGAAGTCGTACGGGCTCGCGAAACCCTCCTTCAGCTCGGCCCGCTTCAGCAGCATCAGGTACATGTTGACGGCGGTTTCGTTGAGGGTGAGCTGCAGGTCGGCACCGAGGCTCATGTTGGCTTGGGTTTGCATCATTTTCGCCCGCTCGCGATGATATATCGCGGGGGTTGGGCGGGGGTCTCGCTCGATGATCGTTTTCGCCTCCAGCAAGGTGACCAGGCACATAAGGCAACAGAGAAACGACTGGTACATGCTGTGGTAGAGAGAAACTCAGGAATTGCTTGTATTTTCTTGGTATGCACCGAAGGTCGCGAAGCGAGTTTATTGTCAACAATTATTTGAGCTAGGAATTTGCTACAATTTTACGCTAAACAAAGTAATAGATCAAATTGTAATATTTTAAACTAATAAAACTTTTTTTTTCTGAATGACTTTATTTACTTTTGAACTGTGTTTTATGGAAATTTTGTTCAGAAACTGTATTGATTTATTGCTTGATTACCACTCGAACCACGTGATCATCAATCACGTTTACCGCCCGATGCACTTTTCCACGAAGTGATAACGAAAACAAAAATAAATAAAATAAGCACCGCTTCGCTTCATTCGACATACAATGCTAGTCAATTCCTCCTGAATGGAACGACGTGTCCTAGCGCGGAAGGCTCTCGCGTGTGTTTTCTTTCTATATATTCAGCCTTTCAAACTGCAAATTTGTCGCAATCGGAAGCGCATGGGAACGCATGCCCACAGCCACGGCGAAGAACGTGGTCCGGGATCGTGGGATTTTGTGTGTCACTCACTTGAAATCGCTCCGAAAAACCGTCAATCAATGGAGAGCAATTCCTCGTGCCGCGTGCCGGAAAACGTCCGAAAGTCAAATGCAGCCAGCCTCGACTAACGAGGCGAATTGGGATGGGTTTTTTTTTCTGATTGTGTGTTACGTTTTGGCTTCTAGGGAACGAAGGCAAGCTGGTAGCTTAGACCTGGAATGGACCACCGTAAGTCACCGGTTCACCGGTTCGCTTGGTGATAAACGCACGACCATCACTCTCACGCACGTACCTGCTGCTTGACGAGCGCAAACCGACAGTTTTCCGGCAATTCGGCATCATGTCTCCTGCCAAAGGGTGACTCCGAACGGGCGCACACTTCGAGCTGATCTTTTTGATCTCTTAATCAAGCACTCGTCGTACCGTGCCGCACTTTGTTAGTTTCATGTGTTAACTTTTTTACACACGAAAGTAAAGTGTAACGCAAGCTCAGAGATGGTTTCTTTTATACCTCAGGCTAAGTGTATTCAGATTACACATCATATTGATCTACCTCAGCGAGGGAAATATTACACAGCTTACTATATTTATCCAGCTCATGAGGTAGATAAATATAGTAAGCTGTGTAATCGAAGTAGGCTCAGGCTGAATTCTACGCTTAGTCTGAGTCTTCTTAGATTAAACATTTCACTATATTTATCTACCTCATGGTTGCACACTTGGTCACTTTTTCTCCAACACGAATCCGTCGGTCGCAAGATGAAACGGGGACAAATTTCGCCCTCGATTGACAGGTCGAAAAGTCAACCGTTCGACAGCGATGATGATCCCGAGTACCGTAGTTTCGCCGTGACGTTCGGCAATGAACTCACGCTGTACGCCGTGGCTTAGCTGCAACTGACTGACTGACTGGCTGACTGATGGCCTTTTGGTGCGCTGTCGGCTCTGCCTACCGATGAATTGATGCTCCAATTGTGCTCTCGATTTGCCCTCCCCTCCAGGCGCCACGGTGTCCCTTATCGCTCGTGCTGGTGAGCAAGTGAGCTTCGCGAACAGCCTGCCTGGATCAGGTTCAACACTGGAGAGTCATTTGGGAGGCATTTACCGAATGCTACGACCAAAGCGAAGTTTCTTCCAACCATCAGTCGGTCACGACGAATGAACGCGCATTGCGATGAGCCAGAGCAAGGGTGGTGGAACGCTCCCGATCGCCCCGGACGGCTCCACTAATCAATTGGTCGAGACGAGTGTGATGCTGCGATGTTGTTTGTGCACGATGCCGCGAAGAAGACGATGAAGCATCTCGCGCTACAATCGTTTTTTTATCAGTGTTTTAAACCTGCTCGGCAATCACATTGACTATTTTGACCATTGTCCAGGTTTAATCAAGGTTTTTAGGTTCCTTTCTTTTTGGTAAACAGTTATGAATATTTGTCTGTTCATGAATCAGGAATCTTTTTAAATCTCGATTTCTGTAGAAATGACAATTATAAAATTAGTGGTAGGATGCAATTTTAAGCTGAGGTGGTTTTCTTTTTTAAATAAAATTAAAAAAAAAAATTTAATAGATATGTTCCGATAGTTTAAAGTTATTTTAACTTCGTTGTCTCCATATTAAGAGCATAGAAAAGTTTCAGTTTGGTATAAAACTTTTGCTTTTATATCTTCAGATGGAAACACTCGATGAGCATTGTGCAACCACAACAAAGCTGACAAAAAACAAAAAACTTCCGTTTTGTCCGCTTACCAACATTATAATTTCTTGATGATTATTTCTATCACCTGGAAACTAATTTAAATCTTGTGTTTTTGTATGGATTTATTTATAAGTGTCTTACCCTATATGGCCAATGCAAATCATTCTTCTAAACAATTTACTACCAACTAGTGGAAAGGGAACGTTTGTAAGAAAAATTGAATCAACAAACAATTCAACCTCTGGCTGGGTCGTAAAAGATATCGGTGCATTTAATTGGCCTTTTCAACCCACGTCCCACTGTTGCAACCGTCCAACCAAATCTGTTTTTCGACTAACTATCGCATGGTGTCATCAATTTGTTCGATATTGTTTTTCGGCACTTTCCACCGGCCTGATTTGATTCACAAGCCCGGCCGTCATGGGGACTGACTCCCTCGCTGGCTGGCTGGCGGCACCGGGTGCGTCCTGGGAAATATGTAGGTAGAGAAAATCGACACCACCTGCCGATACCGATGTAAAATCAGGATCCCCCTTGACACCGTGGGCAGCCAGCGTAATTGATTTAGCAATTTGCTGTCGTTTTATTGATGTTAATTTTGTCAACATGTGGTTTCTGCTTGAAACGGGAGAGATATTCGTGTGTGTGTGTGTGCGTATGACTGAGAGTAGTTTGGTTTTTGTGGTGATTGTTTCTTCCTTTATTTCCAGTCCCCAATCGGTTCTGTACGCTCCCTGTTTCCCCCGAACTATCCCGCTCCGATGTCCGGATTTCCTCCGATTATCCCGCACACTGTTCAGAACGGGCAGCAGATGTTACCGACGTCGTCCGGATTGAAGCACCATCCGGAGGGAAAACAGATCACATTCAGTGCCACAAGCTCGAACACATGCACCTCGGACAGCCCGAAGGCGCTCATGAAGTGATCCAACAGGTTGACGGAAAAGTCCTCCGGCTCCACGGCGTCCTGGAACGGATCAAGGCGGTCATTGGTCAGTAAGGCGAGCCCTAGCGTCGGCAATGGGCATGGCTACACACTTACAGGATACCCTTGCCTGGATGGGGTTGTCTTAAAAATTACATGACCCACGAAACAAAGGTGCAAGAAGCGTACGATACCCAAGAAGTGAGGGGTAATGATGGTAGACATGTTCGTATGTGTGTGTGTGTGTGTGTTGTTTTTCCACCGGAAGCGGCTTAGAAAGGACAGCAAATGTGGCCGATGTCGCTGGTATCGATGCATCCGGAGCTGTAGCATACGATCGAATATTTAATGAACGTGGCTGCGACGTTGGAGGATGCCGGTGTTGTTGATGCCGTGCCGGTGTTGTTTGTTTTCTCCAGATAAAGATGCAACTGTTGGTCTGTGGTCGATGGCTAGGAGGAGGAGGAGGTGGAGGAGGAGGAGGAGGAGGAGGAAGATGAGAATGAGTTTTAAAGCGACTTGTTGACCAAACGATGACCAGAGATTGATTTCAATGTGACATCCCGCTGCTCCTTTCACTGTTAGTCTAATGTTCCTGTCTACCTTTGCTCTCTCCAAAACTTTCTTGAAACGCACTGAACTCCATTTGCGTGTAGCATAGATCCATACTTAAAAGAAGGATATGGTTCGTGATTGCTTTCTTCGATTCCTCCACCAACGGTTCCATCTTAGACGCCCTGCTCATAAATTATTCCATCCGAATGCCGCTGCGCTCCGAAAGGAAAGCTCGTTGACTAATCAGCATCTACTCCCGCTCGCAAATCGCAGCAGGACGACACCGAGAGTCGTACTCCCCGGAAAGGTAAGCGCAAGCCAGTTCAATGCTCCCCCAGCCCTGGGTTACCTTCTTTTCCGAGAAATGAAATCGATTCCGGGCCGAAATCATTACCGATTCGTTCGGTGAAGGACTCCGTTATCGATTACCCTGAAGGCGAGCAGGCGGACGGACATTGCATACTCATTTGCAGCCTGGGAAGCACACGGAAAGGATCTGCAGACGACGGGAATATGTTTACCATTGATTGGGAGCGGAAAAAGTTGATTGCTTTCCGCTACGGACGCTTCAAGGAAAACTGGAACCTGTTGAGTTGGGATTTATGTTTTAAACGTTTTATGGCTGTTTTTTTACGCGGAAGGATGTTTTGTGAGCAGAAAAACGCTATCCAATAACCACCCGTATTGTTGCGAGTTTTGCAGATGTAATGGTTTTCCACGGTAAAATACCGTTGACTTTAATGGAGGTTCTCGAAACCATTTGCGTTATAAACAGCTTTGAAGCGAGTAAATAAGAACACAATTAAAAATTCATTCCCCATCGCTCTCAGCTGCTGGAAAAACAGTGTATAGTGTTAGTAACACACACAACCAAGACCTACAACAAACGTTTTCGAAACCACCATGGCTTACACACTGCACAAAGTTAAGCGAGAAGAATTATTAGAACCAGCTGAATCGTTGTGCTTCCCACTTTCCTAGAACGTTTTAGGAGTAGTTATAAAATGCAAACCCCTTTCCCTCGGGAAAACCACATCTTTGCAACCGGAATGTCCAAAGTTTACGTTTACGGGGCTCGATCTGGAAAAGCGGCAGGACGAAGAGTTTCTTGGACAGGACGCTCGTTAAAAGACACCAGCACCACGCTCGCCAGCAGCTGCATCAGGACGTTGCTTATAGATTGGAGGAAAATTAATTTATATTTAAATTTTCATCTCAGCTCCACCGGCCGAGACCTCGTTGGTCGATCGCATATCGCACTCGTCGAGGACGAACACAGTCAGCATCGATGCACCCGTCGCTTTTCTGTACGCGAAGGGAGTAGGTGTACGTAGCGAGCAGCCGATTCTGGCCCCAACCCATCACTGGGTGCAATTTGGGACGGATTAGCAAACCGATGGAGCACGGACGGAAACTTTGCAGACCGTCTGGAGCCGCTCGACCCGTCATCGCGTCGGGAGAGAAGGCTGCGCGGAGCAGGTTGTTCGCTTTTATGGTCCACTTTTTGTCTGGAAGCAAGCATTTGCTGCTTTGGCCATTTCGGTGGCCCTTGGTTGATGGGGTCGGGAGAATATGTGGTTGCTGCGCGGTTCCAATGAGCCGGCTTTAATGAACTGTGCAAATTGATTCCGGCGAAACTACCCGAACAGTGCGGTTTCGATCCGGTTGGAACTCCCCGGTAGCCGTTTTGAGTAGGGCTTCGAGAGACAATCGACGGGCAAGCTCAAAACTTGGTGACAATCAGCCCTGAACGGGCGAAGAAACACAGCCGGTGGAATGACGCAGAAGCCAGAACTTGGTCGAAGAAAGTTGGCAGAGAAATTTATCAAAAAACTTTCATCTTCTATCGCTCGGAATGCGTCGCAGAATGTTCTCGAAACGTCTGGAGCAGATCGTTGGAAAGCATGAAACGATCGACGATGTGCAGCCGATTGCGTTAAAATGGCCAACGGATTCGATGCTGCACGTGTCAGGCTTATCAGCTATCAGAAAGCTGAAAGCAATCGTTTGGAGATGTGACTTTATCGAGCTCACTATCGATGAGCATAATTTGTTGTATGGCTCATTTAACTTAGAAATTGTTAAGCTTATGTTTTGTTAATGATACTAAAAAGCATAAGTTGTTGTATGACTCATTTAACTGAGAAGTTGTTAAGTTTATGTTTTGTTAAAGGAAAAAAGTAAACGAGAAAGAATCATAAGTTTTTGCAAAAAGTTAACGTAGTTTTAAAATGTTACAATTGAAATATATCTTTTCAATCACTTAGAAAAAATCTTCAAATCATCAAAATAACAATAAAGAGCTGGGTGTCAACTCAACTTCAAAGCTTTTGTTAGAATTTATTTCTTGATTATTAAAAAGAAAAGGTGATTTCTTCAACCAATTCCTTGAATTTTCATTTCTTCGCCTGCTGTCAAAATGAATCCATTTCCAGTCCATCGACCGGCCTCGTTAGGACATTACACGTCTTTGTCGGGCCCTAATTGAGTGGTAAAATGCATTTCCCTCGACTCAAGCTTCCTAATTGATGATGAACGACGCTCAAAACCTCGTCGGATAGGGACTCTTTCCCCACGAATTCCCCCCTAGGAATGGCTTGTATTGGGCAGGAGAGGAGCTGGTGGAATATAAAAGTGAGAGAGCGAAAATCAAATCGAAAGGATAAGAAGCCGGGTAGGACACCAGTCGTAAAGACAAAGCATCGGTCATGCCATGGCTTTTCTGGTGATCCGTAGCAATCGATGGGTTTCGTCCGCCCATTTCGCCCCACCCCCCACGCCCCAAGATTCCGGTCCGTAATCGTTGAGTAAACTGCAATCTTCAATGCCCGAGATTGGCCCGCCGGGGTCACTTTGAGTCTTGACCTTTTTTCAACCCATCGTTCGTTCGAGCTCCAGATCCAGCATTTGCCTCCCGCATTTGGTGAGAAAGGAAAATATTATGACAGGAAAATGGCTGCACCCGATGGCCCGGGAAGAGATTGATATGACAAGCGCAAGCATGAGCCGGTTGATGATTCCCTACCCCCCTCTCCCCCCTATCCCTTCCATCGCCATCACCACACTACCCAAAACTTCTTCTCCTTGTCTGAAGCTCCAAACACTCACCTGGAAAGTGGTGAACTCGAAGTCGTTCGGTGTGCTGCTCTTGTAGTTCGGTATGCGCTGCTCCAGGGCCTTGTCCAGGTGGTATTTGATGAAGTTTTCCCGATCTTCCAAGGATAATTGTTCACGGGCCCAGGAGAAAAAAGGAGAGGGGAGTGCCAACGGAACGAACAGAAATGTGTTAGTCAGAGCAGCGGAGTTGAGAATGCGAATAATGATTGATGCCTTTCGGTGGCAAATTGCGCTAACCGGAGACAGCCGGAGCGAGCGATTGGGATCTAATCAATCTTAGTTTTAGGAGAAGGTTCACTTTTCATTCCTCTCTCCCTTCCCAGCCACAACCTCACACAATCCTTTGTTTCGCCTTTGTTCCGCTTGTTCATTCCTTGACGGGCTTGAGAAACTTTAGGCAATTAGTTGGTTCGAAAATTAGCAGCTCGGAGTTTGGGCTAAGAAGCTGCTGGTAAATTTCTGCTGTTTGCTAAACGAGACAGCCAATGTCAGGGAAAGCCATGGTGCGATTTAATTATGAAATAAGACGGTAAACTAGCAAAAACGACAGGACAGCAAGGTCTTTTAATCAACTATTCCTATTGAGCATAAAACATTTTGGGCCAACAATTGCAGTAGATCAGTTCCATTGAAATTTATAGACTGTTAAAAATTCAACATTCCTGGATTCAGCGATACGAAAAGTTCTTATGTTTACTCTATCATCAATACATTTAAATTAAAACAGGATTTAAAAATAATTACATTTATTTGCAGATCAGATAATATAGTCCAATACACTGGAACGATATTGCGAAAAACGTAAACATCATAAAAAACCCACCCCTCAATTCGCTTGAATCGTTAGCCATTTGGGTTGCTCTTATTAAAACGCGAACAAACATGAGTTGCCGCATGAGCTCACGTGAAGCCGTAAATGGGTGATAAAATATTCGATTATCGAGTGCTGATAAACGATTGCCAAAGGCGTCAGGTTGAACAAATGTTCGCTATAAATCTTTTGATGAGACTTTTGTTTAAGTGTCAGGGAGGAAAACGTTGGAACGAATGTGTTACGTTGCTACAGTAAAGATTGATCCTTTCTCTGTTTACCAATTATAACTTTTCCCCTTCTCTAGCGCCTGGAAATGTGTGTGTGGTTTTCAAGGGCTGTAGACGAGTTAGAACTAAGTTCAACATAACCGGTGGGATTTGTAAGCCAAGTCAACTCCCTGATTGCTTCCCGCTGCAGCCATGCAAGCAGAATGCACTTCGAAAACTAATTCAAATTACGATGCGAGTTAGCCAATCTTTTCCAAACGTACAGAAAACCAGTCCACCAACGCCAACGGCAGGTTCCTTCCGGCAAAGATGCGATGCGACCGGTTCGCAATTAAAACTCATTAAAGCTGTTTGTGAACTTTTCGAACACTGTGCTTAACAGCACAACAACTTGCCCCCTTCTTTGGTCAAGTTTCCCCCGGCGGAGGTAAAGGATGCCACGTGCGTGTAGTTGTGGCGTACGCAACTCGGTTCGGACGAACACTTACCTTCCGGTGCAATGGCGTCAAAGTAGCGCTGGGACGGGGAGTCGGTGGACTTGACCGCGGTGCGAATGGTGTTGCGGGTAGTCGCATCCAGGCTCTGGTGGCCGGTGGCGGTGGCGGTGGTGGCTGCATCCGTGGGGCAAACTTTTCCCACTAATCCAACGGCCAGCAGAAGAACGCCAGCCAGCTCGACCGACCGACGACGCGGCGGATTTAACTTCCCCAACCGATTGAGCAACATTTCTGTGGTTTTTCGTGCACCTCAATACACCCAGGACGCACGTTCCAACTCAACTGGGAGCAAACAGACACTCGGATACTTTCCAAACACTTTCGATAAGACTATCGTTATCCTTGTTTTCTGGTCGTGCTTTTGAGGGGCGATAATTGGCAGATGATGCTAGACGTGGGCGGTAATGTGACTCCCGATTTCTTCGTTTCTTATCCTTGCGCGCTGTGGTCAGTGTCGACGTATTAATTACACATGAGTCACGCACACCCCGAGCGTAGGATTCCGTCTAGGACACGGACAACACACAAAAGAATACCTCCGATAATTGACAACGTGCTTCTTTTCTAAAGAGAAAAACGAGCAATGTTCGCTTCGGAAACAACAACACTAATTGACTTTTAGTTTCGTGGGCCGTCGATGGGCCGTACAAAAATGAAAATGGAAAAGGGCTCGCATGCGGACACGCAACAGGACACTTGTTGTTGACGGTAGGCCGTAAGCCGTTCAATTGAACCAGCCGAGGTCGTTCGGGACTGAATGTATACGGTTGCTTCGGGAGGGTGTTTGGCCCACTCGAGCATGTCCGGAGATAATCTGCACAGAAGCGAGGACGAGATTAGGACGAGCTATCCACACCGGTCGGCCGCGGGGTAGGTGATACGGGGTTTATGAGCCCTCCCGATATGGACGCCTCGCCATGGTTTTGGCTTTGTTTTGACACCCATAAAATCATTAATTGCCGTTTTGCCTTACCGGCCGGCCGTGTGTTGCTGGAAGGATGATTTGAAAGCTTGAAGGCGGGGGAGCTGATCGAGGAAGTGGGACAGTAATTAATGATGGGTCACAGTGATGGGAAATCGAATCCGAGGGGGCGCCATTGGGTTTAATTGTGTGTGAAGAACATGAACGAGGGACTAAACCTGCACGAAAAAAAAGGCAACAATGAAGATCCGGAATGTTTTTGCTCCTCTCGATGGAAGCCCGGAAGCATCGTCTGCTGGCGAGGCGACGGGCGAGGCCAGACGAAACCCCTCCGGGGTCAGGGAAACGGCTAGTCAAGTGGTGATATCGGTCGTGGTGATCGCAGATCCGATTTCGGTTCAACGACGTTCCGGCCCCGACGACGACTCACCGGACCTTCCAGACTCGGGGTGCTGCGAATGGCGTTGTTTGACTAGTGCCTGATTTATGGCCCAACCACCCACTCCTCACCCGGGTGAGATATCGATAATGTGAGCAGTTTAATTGGTATTTCGTCAAGCGATGGCTGGAAAAGCCGGCGGTGCTTTTTTTGTGGGACCTGCGTGACTACAAAACGAAGAGTGAAATTACGACGGCACGTGCAGTGGTATGCGGGGCCATTCAAATAGATAATTAGAGAAAAAAGCTACTATTGATTATTGGTTTACTTCTTTTTTCATTTTCCTAGGATTGCACATTCTTTTTTATAAGTTTTATCTCGGATTAATTAAAATCGATGTGTCGTTTTCATTTACATTGTTTCATCCTGGCATGACAAGCTGGCTTGTCAACCCGACTTGACAATCCTAGCACAACTAGTGACTAGTTTATGGCCCAATTATCCACCTCTCACCGGGGTGAGGTATCGATAATGTGAGCCGTTGTTCTTATATTATTTTCAAAATGCCACAAAAACCCGTCCAGCAGATTAAGGACTGAAAATGCGTCGTTTTTATGCTGTAGAAGCTCGCCGAAACTTTGATTCCTACTCCTATACTTTTAACATCTTGCATCAAAATACTGCCGAAAAGATTTCCATCGTGTGGCAGATCCTAATCGATATTTGGTTTATATCCATTTCTAAAATAACGATCATATCGTAAAATAACTCAGTTCCGGATCATCCCACAAGTAAAGATTTCCATCACTATATCATACAGCGTGCCTCCAGCGTCACCTGGCGTCAATTCAAAGAAGCAATTTAAAGCGCCATCTGTGAGCAACTAGCTTATCCTGGACACTAGGCAGGTGGCAGAAGCGTATGATTCGAAAAGTTTTACGTAAAAAATTATTTGAAATTTCAGGAAAATATTTCAACAATCACTTCCGAATTAGAACAAAAAGACACTTCTTAACCTACTAAATTCCGGTTCACGCATCAACTTTACCTCTGGAAACAATATTTTTACGATGTGCCTGACACCTACTCATGTGATAAAGCGTTACACGGTGACGATAATTTTCTCATAATCATTCAATCATTTGATAGTCACTTACCTTCCCCCGGTTCCGTCGGACATTGAATGCTGACAGGCCAATAGCAGCCGGTATTCGGTGACCTGATTTTTATGCAAATCATCGCTAGATAATGTATGTGTGCAAAACATCCAGCGTGATCGGGCCGCGTGGGCGAAACGCCCTACGACGAGTATACGTGGCGGGGAAATGGGAAGGTTTTCTCTCGATAAATCATACGTTACAAGGGTACGGAGGTTGGTTTCAGGTTAAAACGGTCAGTTTATTTCCTCTCGTTTGATTCGTTTCGTTTGAATTAAAATCTGCACCTTCCTGGTGGCGATAAAATAATAAATATATACAAAATGCTGGCACTGCACAGACAGCACCGCGTCCTCTACACTGCCCTCTCTCATTTCCTCCCTCGTACTGTCTCTCTGAATATGCTCTTCGAAGACGGGAAGGCTGCGTTTAACGATTGCTTGATTTATGGTTAACTTGCAAAAAGGCAACATTACATTTCATTACATTACGTTAACACTACGTTTACCTTGTAAATTGGGTTACTGTTTTCTTCTTCCGCATCTGCCCTTGATCACTACCTTCGCACCCAGGTGTGGTCAGTGTGTGTAAGACCAGATTTTTAACTACATTTCGCTCTCTCCCTCTCTATCAACAACCAATAATAGTCTGCTTTTGACTTCCGGTTTTTCGCCCACGCTAGGTCGTCCATCCCATCGTAGCGCTTCCCGAGATGGTCTGATATGTACACATTATAAGAAGTTTATTTTCTAGCACAGATTTTCCTTTTCGCTTCCTAAGGCACCACCAGTTGCCACTGGTTGAACGGTCCGATATGGAGACGCCACCGTCCCTTTCCGTGGCTCGATATTAATAACCCACCTTTTGCTAGTGTAAGACCAGCTACTGCTAGTGACTTGCGCTTAAACTCGCAACACAACAGTACTACTCGCTCGTATCCAACGTCTCCTTATCGATCGAATTGATTACTGATGCTTTTCTCACTGGTTCCGGAGGTTGGCTCGCTCGGAGCCCGAATGGCTGCACGTAGTCGAAATCTTCTGATGCACGCTCGCATGAAATCCGCCAGAGATGTTCTCGTGAATGCTCTTTGTGAATTTGGTGTGTGAAAAAAAAAATGGCTGCCTTCGCGCCCCTCGTCCATTTCTGCGTTTCTGTTGATTTTGCTCACAGTTGAGATCAATTTCGTCTTTTGGGTGTCCTAAGCTCGTTTGACTCTGGTATTAGTTTGTTTTTTGTTTGCCCTATCGCTGGCGCTTTCGGTGCGACGTTTGATTGTTTTTCGCCCGAATGATTTATTTTTCCACGCTTAATCACTACCGCCGGATCGGATACTTGATCTCTTGCACTGCTGGACGGTTGCGGGATGGCTGGTGTAACGCGGAGGTTTTTCTTTCCTTCCGTTCCGATCATGGATGAATCACTAACAACGGCCTACGAAGAGCGCTCCCAGCACGGTGAACAGGAGCGTAATACTGAGACTAACGCCGGCGATCGTGGAAGCTCCGCTGCCGCTGTAGTCGTCCGCCTCCGGCCGCTCGTCTGTGCCCGCTGTATCATATGCATTGGAGTAAGCCAAGGGGGGAAGAGAACGACAAAAGAAGGAAGAGGAACGTACGGTTAACACCTATCGACACAGTGATCTTCCCCCGCGGTTGGGGCTACAGGGTTTTGTGCGCCCGATTGCCGGAACGTCGAAAGCGAGAAGGTAGCGCAAAATCAAGAAAGAAAAAAACTTAATCAGTTTATCGTTTGCATAAAACCAAGCTCGGCTGGACGGGCTTTAGGCGGGTGAATTCTTCCAACGGAGTGGGTTCGTAACTTGGTCCTTCACTCTCCTCTCCTGAACTAATGGCGATCGATCGTTCTGTAAGGGCTCACTATCGCTAATATAGCTCTCTGCTGTTTAAGGGTTTTACAGTGATACACTCGACGCGATGAGTAGTTCAACTGCTCTTAAAATGGATCACAATATTCAAACTCGTTCGATTAAAATTATCAAGAAGAAATGAAATCGTTTTGAACGCACTGCGGCAAGCTTACTGACGATCGTCGTTTGTAGACATTGTTTTATAGTTTGCTGGTTTGCGTGTGATAAATTGTTCTAAATCGCTAGCTCTACCTTTCCCTTTGGGTGATAGGGGGCATGTTTTACTAGATTTAACAACGAATAAATGTGTGTCCGCTGTCCTTATATATATACGTGTGTGAGTGTGAGTTTGTATGTTTTGTAAGGATCTCTGCACGCTCGAACGTCCACCGCACTGCGTGGTCGTCCGTCCTGAGCACAATGGTTATTTGAAGGATTTTAACGGTGCGTTGGCAGGCGGCACAAAATTTCTCCTATAGAAACTAAACTGGCGGTGGAACGGTGGTGGAACACTTCGGTTGCTTTTGATAGTGTTTCGCTTGGTTACATTCCAGTCGTTCGTGGCTAGGATCTTCATGCTGATTGGCAGTGGTGGTAGAGTAAAACACACAAAAAAAAAAAAACCAGAAAATTCAACACCATGTCCAAGATCCAAGTCCCGCCCGAGTAGGGATCCACGGGGTATCCGTTGGTATTGTGCGTTCGTCAACGCCCCACACGGATCGATAACGGGAGCCGGGACGCGGTTGAACGCAACATAAGAGAAGCATTTAGGTTTTTTTTTCAAACATAAAGGAAACATGTAAGAAAAAGAAAAGAAAAATAAAACAATCAAAATGAATAAGTACATCTAAAGATTCTCGGTTGCCGCGGCAATCGCTCTTAGCTAGTGTGCAGTGTGACTACTTTGCATTCTCTAGCCCCACGGATGCGTGCAACAGCAATTTTACTTTCTACATACGTGCAGTCCATGCGGTGCATGAGTACTAAGCCCTTGGAGGATGGCAAATCAGGCAGCCAATCAGGGGGTGAGGGTGAAAGAGTTGCTCCTGCTGAGCGCATGGCCGGCAACTTTCTTTGGCGGACAAGCTTGTGCTTATAATGGGAATGCCACCGATCGAAAGATCGATGCTTTCATGCTCGTATCATCTTTTTTTTCGAATGAACGATCCACCACGAAAGCATCCGACTCGGGGTGCAGATTCTCTGGGTTCTTATGCTACTACCTGTTGCTAAACCAAACGTGTGCAAATGGGGTTGCAGGTTGTCCAAGACAAACGCTGGGATGCGTCAAGCTACGGTGCAAAACTACGATTTTAACGTGCATTTGTTCATCTCTGGATTCCCAGTGGAAAGAAAGGGAAACTGATGGACGATACTGTGATGTATCTCTGAAACCAGTGTGATACTCGTGCGTCTCAAGCGGTGGAAAATGTTAGTCGTAGTTAGGTTAGCTTATTGTAAATACGTGTAATATTGTTATTGAAGCTGTTCCAAGACAAGACAATTCTATGATCTAGATTTCAAACATCATCTTTGTATTTTTAGACTTGAATCATAAAACACAATTGGCTGTTTTGAATCATGTACACTGAACCATGCAGAACCTGAGCCATGGAGCTCGGTGTTAGCTGCAGACTTCTTTTTGATCATATAGAAAACGAAATTTGAATTTTAAACCGTTAAGTGTCTTGTTCCCTCGACAATAAGGCACGTGGACGGTAAGTGCACGCTTCATTAGACAGACGTTTGGATTAGTGTGACAATTCAACCGATTAGTTTGGTGCATTTGTTGGCGCTACCTTGCAAAATGTGCGATTTTATTTGAGGTTAGTCACAGCTCACCATCCTATAGCTAGCAGCCCTCACAAAAACCGAACCGCAGACGTGTCGCAGTCTGCGGTGTCTACGCAAAGAAATTTGTGCATCGTGCCGTGACTCGCGCTCGGATTGCCGAATTTCGGCGGGGTAAAAGCTAACTATCTAAGCTCGCGGCTACAGCAAACTACTGGTGCGATTGCTTCTTGGTGACAAGCGGACCGTACCGGTCGTGGCAGGGCGGTGTAGCTACGTGCTTCGCTATGCTACAGTTATCACAGATTTGGCTCGGATAAAACACCGTCCACCGCGTGCGATTCGGTGGCGATGTTTGGCGATTTTGAATATTTAGATATTTTTTTACTTCAATAAATCGCCCCCTGGGTGGTGAAACCGACCTGTTTTGCTGTAACATTTCGCGGAGAGTGAGCTGCTGTTTCGAGCTGCTGGATGCAATCGCGTTTTCACAAACGGCCGGAGGGGCGGGTGGGGTAGGCGCTCCGGAAGGGAAACATTCGCGTAACATTTGAGCGGTTAGTGGGTGGGTGGGTTGTGGGCTGGTTAGGCTACCGACGAGCGATCGATCCCAGATGGTGAACGAGTCGTGCAGATCGTTCGCGTTAGAATGCGGTCGAGCTGCGCCGGACAAAGACGGTTGTGTTAGAGAACGATTAGATGCATCACAGACCCCTTTTGATATTCCGAATGCGTGTTGGCAAGGGATGGTCTACCGGTTAACGTGAATGCCTCCATTGTGAGAAGTCTGGCGACGGTGACACAGTCGTGGATGTGGCGTTTCCATGGAGACCAGTTGTTGACTTAAAGCATCGGTTCGACATGATCCACAAAAATATCGTACAAGGAAAGCTTTACTACCAATTAATCAGTTAGCCGTAATGTTCGATGCAAGAATGGGTGTTACTAGACGAAAAGAGTAAGAGGGCACAAACCTTGCGAGACACTACATAGAGGAACGCGGCGGAGATAGCAATAGCGAGATAGAGCGGATGCAGTAGGAAGGAAACGTGGCTGGCGGCCTGCATGGTCCGGCCAACAGTTAGACACCGATGCGACTGAAAGGATGGTACACATCGGTAGCTACAAGATAACGACAGAGTAACACAGAGATAAAGACATTAGGCAAAACATTCGTACGCGCGGCGAAGGGGAGCGGCCACAGACGCCTCGGAGGCGCTACTACTACCAGCTGCTTTCCAGATGTGCGATTAAGGTTTAGGTTAGAAAGATTGTTACTACAAGCGACAGACAAGACACGTTTCACACACTTGAAACTGAACGGCTGGGACGGGAGATCGTTGAAGCAAACCGATCACCAATTCACGGGACGTTGCGACGTATTAGGTAATATTTTTAACTATCGCCTTCCGCCAGGCAGGACACCGCGTGGGAGGCAGAACGTGGCAGGCAGGAGGGAGAGAGGTAAGAAGGAGGGTCATACACACACGAACAAACACAAAACTTGCGACCATGAAAAGGGAGATATTGGCGAGCCCAGCCGATCGGCCGTGACGCTCGCCTACTTGGCATTCCACTCAGACGCCATGCTCTTGGCGCACTACGATGCGGACGAATAATTACAAAACGCTGAAGACGAGCGATAAAGGCAGGCGCGAACGCGATCATACATGGATGGACATAAGACAACGGACAGGACGGACACAACAAAGCGTACGTTCGAGGGGGAAGAACAAACAGCTTGACAGACGTTGGACGGAGCTTGCACATCCACGGAAGGTCCTATTTCTCGGCATTAGAAAAGGGAAGTCGAATTGGGAGGGGGCGCGCGCGCGACGCGAGGTTTAGCGAAAACGAGTTGTACAGGTGGGTTTAGGTCGGTTTCACTTACCGGCATCCAGAATCAAATTGGTGATATCGTCGGGATGTTCGTCGGATTTTTGCAATCGTACATTACCTAGCGTGTTGAAGGTCGACGGCGTGTTCTTACAGCCGTACCACCAGTGTGCCGTCGGTCGCGGGAACGATGGATCGGACTGATCGACCTGCAATCGGACATTGAAGAAAAGGTGACATATTCATACGCTTGAGTTATGATTGCACGCTGGTCGGGCAAGGCAAACGGCACGCTGTCTTCTAACCCTGACGGGCGGCGGCGATGAGTTGAATAATTCTGTGCCAGAAGTGCGTACAGCTGCTTAGTAATTCCAGCGACGCACTGCCACCGATAATTGCGAACTTGTGCCCGGAGTCAAGGGACATTGAGTTGCGTGTGCGTTGACAGTGACAACGGCCAGCAGGAATACCAAGCACCGAGCACCGGGGTCACCGAAAGAGGCAGAGCGAGAGAGAGGCAGGCAGAAGATTTCGCCCTGGCTTACCGTGAACGTTCTATCGTTAAACCGATAGTACTTGTCATCCTTGAAGAAGTAGGTGTACCCGTTGGTGTACTGCAGGGCGGCATCGATGTTGTTCGGCACGCCCTCCCAGTTGGAGATTGGCTTCGGGTAGGTCGACTTGACCGGCGGCCGCTTCAGTGGGTCGAAGCGCCAGAACTTGCTTCCCTTGTAGAAGTAGATCTTGCCGTTGCCGCCCCACACCATCGCCGCGTCGAGGTGGTCCGGTACGCCGGTGAAGCCCTCGCTGATCTCCTTCGGGTACTCGCCGTCCACCTGGCGGCCCTGGTACCGCCAGTACTTGGTCCCCTGGAAGAAGTACGTCTTGCCGTTTTTGTACGTGAAGGCAGCATCAATGTTTCCTGCAACGACAGACGACGGTTCGTTAGCTGACTGAGTGCACATTTTTTGCAAAACCGCGTGGCAGTCCACGTACCTGGCAGTCCTGGCCATCCGTCGGAGATTTTCTTCGGGTAGCCCTCGGCGATGGCGTTCTCCGTCAGCTTGTAGTACTTATCGCCCTTGAAGGCGTACGTGCTGCCGTCGGCAGTGTTGAAGACGGCATCGATTTTCGGTGACGCGCACAGCTCCGAGTCAAGCTCGGTCGGAGCTTTGGGCTTCGGCGAGCGAGTAGGCGGGAGGGAGCCTCCTCCGGCACCGCCCCCAGCAGCGTTGCGTGTCTTCGGCCCGTACAGTGCTTGGATTCCCTGTGCGTGGTAAAGGCGAAAATCGGGATCTGGTCAGACTGTGTACCGTACCTCGGCTCGGCTGAGCTGTTGGCCACCTACCTGTACGTCGTCGGAGTCCAGCCGGAACACGGGATCGTACCCGCGGTAGAATGGCGCCATCAGTGCCGAGCGCACGTCGGAGTGGCTCAGACCGAGCGAGTGGCCGAACTCGTGCGCCGCCACCTGGAACAGATTAGTACCGCGCGGTTTGTCGATGGTCCACTGCTCGGCGTCGTCAAAGTGCGCATCGCCACCGTACACCGGGAAGTAGGCGTGGGCCAGGGTGCCGCCCGGACCATCGAACGGATCTCCATCGCCGTGCTCGTTCTCCTCGAAGCGGATGTCGATGTGTACCGCGCCCGTCTTTTTCGGCGTAAAGCGAAGATCGGTGTACTCGCTCCACACGCCGAACGCCTTCGCGATCTCCTTGTCCACGGCCAGCCGGTCCAGCCGGCGCGGGTACTTGGATATCCGGTAGGTTAGGTCCTTCACCTTCCAGCGGCTGCCCTGCAGCGCGTACCGCTTCGATCGCGTGTCCGAGCCAAAGCCGACCTTATCCTTCACGCCGCACCGCGGTAGTGACATCAGCTCCAACGTTTCGCCGTCCAGCTCGCCGGTCACGTTCAGCCCCGCGAAGCTCTGGAACTCCATGATGGCCTTCTCCCAGGTGTCCTGGTCCACCAGGTTCCCGCTCGTCGGGTTGCGATACTTTGGACTGAGGTATCCGAACTGTGAGAGGTAAAGCTGCGGCAAGAAAACGAAAGTTAAAAAAAACATCCTTCATTAGTTCTTTTTCTTTCAGCGTTTCAATATCTCCTCGCCGATGCTACCGACAGGAAATGCATTGTAGCAGCCCAAGAACACGACCATCCAGCGGATGCTCTCCATCGTAACTGGCCGCGACACTGCCTGGTGCGGGTGATGATGATAAGCTTTATTAACAACAATCACGTGGCTGCCGACGAGGCGGTCGGGTCATTATTCTCAACCGCCAGCGCGTGATTAGCGATTCCAGGCAGCCGCCTCGCCAGTCCCCGGCGGTGCAGATATGAGTGTTGAAAATTCGCAAGAAATTTAATTCGCATCCCATCCCCTGCGGATCTCCGGAGTGTGGCACGGTGCCGAGTGAGGCGCCCCAAAATGCAACCACGATCCGTCTGGTAATCTGATCGGGCGGCAATTAATATTTATGATACAACATTCCCCGTGCACGTTCAGAGGCGCCGGACGGATGGCGAAGGGCAGATGTTGCATCGCACAATAGGAAGAACCATTTTTCATCGCTCGTGTTAACCCAGTGCGCCTTAGTCACCCTTGGTGTGAGATTGAGCACAGGGAGTTTCGAAACCGTCAGGTTGTTGGATGCAAATGGGGGCGCCTGCCAATAACACCAGATGAAAGGATATTACGTGACCGAATGTAGTAGGGCAGTGCACAAAATTCTAATCTTAAGTTCTACGAAAGGGCCAAAGGCTGCATCGTATCGCTTGGAAGGACTCGAAAAGTTCGATCATTTGCATCGAATCAATATTCGCATACAATTTGTCACCTGTCAGCGTGGGGTTGCCGGCGGGGGAGGGAGATTAACATCGTGTTCCTCACTGCGGAACCCATAATGAACCCCGACTTCCAGGGGATGCGCTTCGCTTCAATTAGACAATCTCCTTTGAACTGGAAGCGTGACATTAGAGACACTTCCTCCCCCATATGGATTCTCCCCCTTTGTACCATGGAACTTGGTGTAGATGTAATTGCTTGTAATCACATCTCCAACTGCGCGAGAACGTTCCTGATCGGTTATGTGACTTCGACGGCGAAGGGGATTAATGCCGCCTCGTGTTTCTCATTCGTTCGTTCGTTCGTTCGTTTGCGTGGTGCACATTCCGACAGGAGCAGGCTTTGGGGCAAACAGTGCCGCGACAGATTTAATGCGGCGAAGCGTGTCCATCGTCAACAACCGATGAGTAAGATTGGTACTTGTTTGCGGTATCTTCTGAACGGAAAGGAGCACAAGTAAACAACGGGCATGAGGCATCATTCTTGAAAGATCTATGATGCGCGGCGTGTGCATTTCAGTCTTATCGCTTTGTTTGCGCGTATATTGTTAAGCGCTGATTATTTATATCCAATGGTATTATACTTTATGCTGAAATAAATACTTCAACAATATGGATAACAAGAAATATGGATGCTTACATCATAACAAGTCATTTCTCATTTTTAAACACCACCAGCCCATGCTACATAATGTTATTAAAAAAGATCTTATATTATTTCATCTAATAACTTCTTCTTGTGGTTCACAAAACATTTAAGAGAGAATTTAAAAAATAAACTTTGTAACCACTTTTCCAGATTATCTTGCGGGGCGTTGCAAAGTTCAACGGAAATTCTCGTTGTTTGCGGTGGCGCTGGGAAATTCTAAGCTTCCAAACATGGCCTAGCGGGCTATTTTTGTACGAGTCCACTTGTAGCACGTTCGCGTTTCGTTACGCCCCGCTTCTGCGCTAGCCTTCCACGGTACGATGACCAGCTCGGGCAGCATACATATATGTTGTGCGATTGTCCAGGAGGAACGTACCGTCCAAGGAAATATGGTCGAGTACGGTAGCCAGATAACGGGCAAGGGTCATCACCGACGCGAAGGCAACCGTAGCCTGCGCTCCGCGTTTGCTAAAGTGATTAGTTTGCAAAGGGTAAAGGACGTTTAAGAAACATTAGACAGCAGGCTACAATTTCGGGGGTGTTCATCCTTGTGCATTGCTGCATACATCAGCAGGAATAGAATAAAATGTTTATACAACTCCGTCCACTTCTCGGAAGTGAAGGCTCCTTTAAAGCTGCAATGCGAAGCAGGTTCGGTGGGGAAGCTTTCACCACCCGCCAAACCCCTCGTCTTGCAGAGATGATGTAAGATCACTATCATCGATTAGAAATTGGCCGTTGGCATGTGCCGGCGCAAGGTCGGATCGTTTGCAACAGGCCAAAGGTGGCAATTTGCAGCTACACCATCGCTTCGACTGGCGCTGGTGGGCTTATTTGTGAGTGGAAGTAATAAATTGTTCCCACCACCCCTCCTTCTGTGTTCCGCGGAACTTGCACCAGCTCAAAGGAAGACTCGGGGAATCGCATCAAGTCACGATCCAGACGCCCGGGAGCGATACGCCACTCGAAAGATCCATCCATCGGCAACAAGCGACGTCGACGCCGGCGGACAATATTTGTGCCCTCCATATGGCGCACGCTGTGCCTCGATTTACCCCGATTGGAAGTGTTTGCGGGGGATTTTCCCTCCCTTGTTGTCACAGGGAGAACGGTGTCTGGTGGCTTTCTGACGGATCGCGACTGCATGCCACGTTAATGCGTCCGTCAGAAAAAAAACGTGCATCTTCTCACGCTGACCCGATCGCCCGAGGACAAAGTCCGGCGCGTGGAGTAATGGTTGGTGCATCCATTTTTGTATTTACCTAACCCAGTAAGGAAACGTTCGCACGTGTTATCCTCGTCGAAGTGCAATCAAAATCCGTTGGATTCCACAATGTGTGCACATGCACAGCGGGACGCATAAGCGGAGAATGGGGGTGAATTTTTCAAAACTTCCGGAGCGGCTCGTGCAATGTTTTCACAGTCATTAAGATTTAAGATATAAATGCTAAAAAAAGGGGGCTCGGTTGTGAGATTGATGGGACATTTTTTAACGCTCAAAAGAGATAAGAGGTGTTTACAACTAGACAGTTGCTACAATGACAATTCGTTGCAGTATTTTGAACGGAATGTTTAGCAAAGCAATTGAATGCCGTTTTCTTTGTTGCAACCATGTTGCCTCATTGGAGTGAAATGTTTACCACCCCATTCCAAATGTTAGGAATTATTTATTGGATTCCTTTGTCCATTTGGCGACTGAATAACTTGTTTACTAGAGCGCTCCACATGCAATAAGAGATTTTGATTGTAAAATGCACTTTCTTAACAAAAATGATGGATATTGACTTATATCCAGTGGAGAATAGAATTAACCAAGTAGATACTTGAGCACCTTTTTGGATAATGAGTAAGGGTGAGGAAGAAGGTCACTTGTTACACAACTTTTTAAAAAGTCACGAAAGTATCCCCTTGTGAAGAAAATGGGTCGAAAACAAAACTTTACTTGGTTGCAAGTAGTATTACATGGGAATTGAATGCTTGTTCGCTAGCAATTGAAATGAACAGTACCTTTATCAAAATGAAAAACGATATCAAAAACCAAGGCAAAATCAATTGCGTGACATACATATGTGTCTGAAAAAAGTTCGCTCGATAAAAAAAAAACGAAAGCAAAAATTCTGCAGATGTGACAGAGATATCGTGGGCACGACGGGCAGTAGAACTGACGCATAAGCTTTTGCCTCGCCTGGGCAGAAGTACAACCACAGCAATTGAAAATTCGCCGAGCGTCTACAATAAGCAGTGCTGCCAAACACCCACACACATCGAAAGCTTTATAAAACGAGAGAACGAGAAGGAGACAAACAGTGAGAGGGATAGAGAGACACCAAGCGCTTCATTTGTAATCAATAAACACATCAACGCGGAAGGTTAATCGCATCCCAGGCGTGTCCGGGCGGCCGTACTTCCGCACTCTCTGGTGCGCCGCCGCTGCAGTCGCGCAAGCAAATCGCGGATCGCCATCCCACCAAACACCACCACTACACAACAATGTGCGCCGCATCCCCTCCCCCCTCCCTGACCAACCCGGTGCGGTGGGATTAATCTCCGGTGGGCGGGAGGCGGGCGTGTGCATGAATAGTAAATCAAAGCTCATCACTTCGACGGGGTCTGGACGGAAGGGAACTCTGGGTTGGCAATGAAAAATCATAAACCCACCGACTCGCCGTGCTTCCGACTCGCGATTCCATCAACGCACGGCGCGCTACGGGGAGAGAGAAAAGCGGCCAGCTTCAGCGAACGGGACGGCGGGGGAAGTTCATGCGCATGAGTCGCCGAAAGCGACCCCTAGCATTAGCGGGGGAGATGCGGCTTGCCGGGGCGCAAATAATGAACCTCCCCAATGCCATCGAACCTATGCTATAGCTGCGTAGGGTTGTGAATGTCGGTGGCTAAAGGGGGTGACATTTTTTTTACTTCTTTTCGTCAGTTCGGACGTGGTCGGTCGAGGCCACCGATAGCCGCGCATTACTGTGGCGAGTGTCCAAGTTCGGCCCCATGGCAGGTCCTTGTACCCTGGGAAACTCTACCGGCTGGTGAATGTCGTGAGAGGCGCCTGTTTCGAGGTGCCACGCTTGCTGCTGCTTTTGCTCCATCAAAACAAAGCTTCAGTCCTCCGGTTCTGGTCCGGCTGGAGGTTTTTTTACCCCTCCCTCGGTACATGCTGGCTCATGAAACTCTAATGCACCACCACATCGCGGGGTCTGCGCTGAGAGGTCGCAGAAATCTAGGTGACGACGAAGTTCATTCAACTTCGTTCACACAAGCCTCACGTGGGGTGAACCATTGTCGAGCTGCGCCATCGATTAATCGACGACGTCGAGCGGCTGACGCCCGATGGCGGCAAGTGAATTCGAACACAGATGTACCGCGTTGCCAGTGTGTGTGTGTATGTGTGTGCTGGCTGGTCCGAGAGGGCTGCGGCCTTCCGGTGGAGAAGCCGGTGCGGTCTGTCATTAATCTAACGCCGGCTAGATGTCCAGACCGAGAGGGCGCAGATAAGGGTTGACACGAGAGCTTATCGATGTGACTTCGTAAAGGCACGCAGGCGAAATTCTTCGTGAAAACAAAGGCAAGGCCAATGGAGCTGCCCCATGAAACAGTTATGCAGGTATGTAAAATGAAACTAATGCATTTATTTAACAGAAAGAAACTTCAATCAGTAAGATTTGTTATTTGAGGAAATTTAATTTAAAAATTTCACACAAGAAATGATTTATCAACACCATCTTCCTTTGGCTAACATTAATGATTATCACTGCAAAAGATTGCTCACGATCAGTTCTGGCGGGTGGATTCGAAAAACATCGGCAACAACCCTCTCTGATCTGAGGGTTGGCTTGATAGCTTATTATTTACAACTACTACTTTTGACGTTCGCGTCATCGCACCACGGCGCGGAAGTATGAAGGACGGAAGGGAGCGGGGCCCTCAATGAGCTTCACTGAATCGCAAAATGTGTGAGGCGCAACAAAAAGAAGGAAGCAAAAAAAAAAGGGAAACGAAAAGATTCCAAACAGACAAACAGAACGTGTGGAGTCATCGCATGTGCTCGTTTTGCTGAAGGTTTCGATCGTTTTTGCTATCGAATGAGGAAGCTACCGTACCGATCGATGATGATCCCGAGGGTGTCTCGAGTGCAGTTTATAACTTCTCGGACAGCATCACACAGCAGTGCGTCAGAGCAAGAGGCGTGGAATCGGACCGGCCATTTAAACACAAGCCACCATTTTTGATTTCTTTCTTCAATTGAATGCTCGAGGGCGAAGTCGAAATACTTAAACGGGGGCAAAAATGTCACCGTATCGGGTTGGGCATCTTCGGCCACGCAAGTCGGGAACGGTGGTTTGCTAGAAAAGTGCACTTTTTTCTTGGCAACTAATTGACGACCAGTGCGAGCGTCTGGCACCGACCACTAGCATTCTGGAGACCTTGAGCTGGCCTCGGGTAGTTCATTCAATAAGAAAACTTTAAAAAAAATAAAACGTATAAGTAACAATCGTTTCAACACCCGTGCAGCATTGGACCCGCTTATCAGTGGTGGCGCACTTTATCAAAACAACTACTCCGATCAGCGTGCCGATGACGAAACGAGCCGTCAACCTTCACCACGCCGCGCTGGGTGGGGTAGAGCAGTTTTCTTAGTTTGCTTATCTCCAGCGCTCGAACCACCCGACAAGATATCGATAGTGGCCGTCGAGGCTGAGTGTGTGCAGTGCAGGCAGGTCGGCTCGGAAAAGGGCTGGGACTGCAAATGGCAACGTTCTTAACGTTCCTGGGTCGGGTCAGTTTTCTCGTATGACGAATCGACACGCTTCTTTGTCCTGCGATACCAGAGGAGGGCTGGTTCTAAGAAGGGCAAAGGGGTTTACAGGAAGTGCCGTTCTGGCTCGCATACAGGTGATGATCGTAAAAAAAAGGGTTGTCCACTGGATGGCAACGTATATGGAACGCCAGCGTATCGGTTACAGCGATTAACCGAGCTCCATTAAAACCCCTCCGGAAGAGCATTCCAGCGAGATCGATTAATTATGTAACCGAGTCTTCGCGAGGAATCTCGATCTTCCTCGACTCGGTCGGCTGACCTTTCGGTCGGGGATCGCACCGAGGGCGGTCACATTGCAATCTGTCGCGATCCGTTTGTGGCACCTGCTAATGAGAATTTATTTTGTAGGGACCATCATTTGCGTTCGACAATCGTTTCCCGCATCCCCGTTGCAGTTGTTTTACTGCCCGCTTTTCGTGCCGGACCCTTAATGGTCGCGGCGTGGCAAGTTGTTAACACGACGCGCAGAGGAACTGGGGCGCGAGGGATGACAGTGAGGCGGCAATTCATTAAGCGTTAATTGAATGGACAAGTTAAAGATCAACCCCATAAACACGCTGCGCTGAACCATTGCGCTAGATGTGACCGAGTGTTGAGGTTTGCAGTGAATTGTTTTTTTTTTAATGGTTTCTATATTTATCTCTCAATACATCGCATCGAAGGTTCCGCGTGCTCTTCACGCCCTTTCTTAACTACGACAGACGCATTGTGTCTGGAGGAGTCTTTTCCGTCTTTATTTTTGTTTCGTACTGGCATGAACGACTTCTCTCGCCCCCGGAGAACGTCATGCTGCATGTCACGGTTCTTTCCCTTCCGCGAACGGAATTCTGATTCACCGGTAAGCGGAATCGCTCGAAGATGACACATTGGATCGAGTGTGTGGGTTGATCTTCAGCAAGCCACAAGCAAGAAACTCTTTTGCGCACTCTCTCGATTTCAATTTCAAACTTTCACACATGTACCAGCTGGTTGAACGACTGGTGATCTACAAAGTTTTGTGTTAGAGCTTTCTTTTAAAACCAATGAGGCGCTTGTAGATAGAATAAAGAAATAGATTAATGCAATAGGATTTAACAAGATAGAATAACTATCTTGATCGTAAATTTAAGATATGGTAAAATTTGACATCCTGCAAATAAGAAATGGCATGTGCGAAAAAGTATACCTGCAACAAATCGGAATCATTGAAAAAATAGCTTGCGAACGGACAAGAGATTGAACAAATTCTTTCACGATCTGCCCAATTTGATGCGATGAGATTCAATTGTGCCTCGCGTACTCAATTATGCTTCCGCGCTTCATCGAATTGAGTCGTAGCGAACATCAGGCACAAACCTGAAGAATTGAACCGGTCGTGATCTTATAAAAAAATCGATGATTTCCTTTGGCGCTTGAGGACCGCACCGGTGAGCTATTACTAACGCTGACTTCCAGGAAAGTCCACTTGTTATACGACCGTGAGGCGATTAACGGTTCGCGTGGAGAGTCACGCAGGCGAGTTTGCTGGTTTTGTTTGGAGAAGCTATCTTTCGCCCCGCACCCGGCATGGTGAGTCATTCGAACGGACCTGTAAAAGAAGACGCAAAACACGTCGAGAAACGCGCACACCGCACATCGTCTGCCATCGATGACGTCAGCCGGGTGGATTTGGGGATCGCGGGAGGCGTTTAATCAGTTTAATCAATTCATGAAACATGTTATGGCGCGTCCAAAGGAGCCCACTGCTGCTGGCGTTCGAAGTATACGATCGGTACAACAAAAGATTCCATTGAAATATGAAGGAATGATACACTTTTTTGGGCTTATCCGTGCGTTCGAGCTGCCTGCCGTCCTTCAGGATGTCCGGAATGTTTCTCTCGGCCGGGTTGCCGTGTTCGATCGAGGCACACGATTTACATACGTGAACGATGGTGCCTGGCCAATAGCGTTGGCTGTTCACTTGTGGTTTGGGCAAATTATAAAAAAAAGGAACCGAACAACAGAAAATTCTATGACCAAGTCACGCAACATTCGTACCACGGGGAGCTCGTGCTGTTATTACTGTCCTTAAAACCCTCGTGCTGTTCCCCAGGCATATCAGGGAGTGGATGTAAAAAAAAGCAAGCCTAAAGGCCGCAGACGAAGGTCGATACCGTGCGGTCATGAACGAACGGTGGACAAATGATGGCGAAGAATTGTGATTAACGGAAAGGTGGACCGTTTTCCTATTCTTTTCCCCGAAAGTTACAAATGGAAAGCTAGACTTCATTAACGAAGCTATCGCCCAAAAACCAGCTGTCTTAAATCCCACCTCAAGCACACGTCAACTGCGGTGATGAGAGCGTTGACCTAGGACTGTGTTCGTCCAAGTACACCGGCGAAGGAAAAGGTACGGCGAAGAAACGCCGAAACGTTTCTCCGAGGTCAACAGTCTTAATCCTCCTGTGCAAAGCCTTCCCGCGGTAATATTTTCTTCTTTCCTAGCGTAGGCCACATTTTCATACACAAACACACACACCCAACGGTGACATTCTCAGCAAAGGACGAACCATTTTGGGGCGAAAGCGGGGTAGAAAAATCGATCCCCAAACGAAAGTTCAACCGGAACTGAACGAACCTGCGCCATCGCTGGCTGGGTGGACGTTGCCGATCCGTGAAATCGACCGACGAAGCTGACTTCAACCGAGCTTCGTACTCCACGGGTGTTAATTTATAGCCGAACCGCGGGATGGTTTTTGTTGAGCGGCAACTTTACGTGAACGTGCGATTTATAGGTTTTATGAATGGCAAAGTCCCACTGGAATCGGTGGACAGTTGAGCGTATTTTTAAATACTGGAAATGGCACGTCAAGGGCTAAATTTAAACTGTCTGGGCTTCGGTTGGTAATGGACATTCTCATTCTATTTACTGCTAGGAACGGTGTAAAGTTTGACATAAGGGCAAGTTCATGCTATTTTACTTAAAATGAGGATTTCCACATGCGGAGTAGGGGAAAATGAGCGAAAGGGAATGAAACGACAAATTCCTGTTCGTCGAAAGAACCCAGGGAATATTTTAAAAACAATGTCGCTTACTTTACAATACCGTACGGTTTTTCTTATTTTATGACGGAATCTTCCGTTAGCCCTTCGGCTAGACTGCATTCTTTAAACACTTAACATAACTCAACCGAACGCTGGCGGAAAAACAAACAACCTTAAAGCCTACCGTGGCAATCAAATCTCCCTTGCGAGCGTCGAACTATTTCCATCCACGCAAGAGTGCCGTAAAAATAGCGGCCGAACAGAACCTGGGGCCAAGAAATGCAACCCGGGCGGGCGAACGGCATTTCCATTAATATGCTGACGCTGACATTTCCTCGTAGCGAATTATTTTCGCAAACCGCTCCACCTACCGAAGCGTGGAGCCTTTCTTCTTGCTATTCGAACGAGGCTAGGCGAACTGGCCGCGGCCGGCGAGGATTAAAAACGGCTACAAAACTGGAGAAAGTGTCATTGGAGCTTCGGGGCCTCGAGGCCATCCATTCTGCAGGCGGGTTCGCGGAAAGCGAACTGCACGCGATCGGCCCTGCATATTAAGGCTAAGGATGCACCATCGATCAAAACGTGTCCTTTTCAATAAAGTGGAATGTGATTGCTGAAGGTAGGGATGAGATTTACTGGCCACGGTTGCGGTGGTTCAATGAGAAAATAACTTCTGCGGCTTCTAGTCAGCGGTCTTGGAGGGGACAAAGATTGTGGGACACAGGCATGAGGATACCGCCACGGAGCAGAGGTAGCTTGAAGCTGAGGCGAGCGTGCGACGCAGTACGTGACATAAATTATTAGAAAAAAAGGACAAATTGCACATGAATTTATGTCCGACGTTCGCGCACTCAAAAGTGACGGGTTACGGGTTGGCCATCGAATAACCTTTGGATGGCTTTTTCATTTTGTTTTTTTTTAAACCCATCTTACCCCCCCACCCCCCGCCCACTGTAAGTAAAGTTACTGACTGTGTCTGAGTGGGAGATTTTTTTTTCTCCTGCGTGGAGGCTTTTCAGAGCTGTTTTCTTTTTTGCCCCGCACCTTTTGCTGCCCGTTTATGCATCACGGCTCCTACAAATGGTTCTTGAAAACTAATTTTATTACCTTCGAAGCTCACATTCTCATTGAAATGCGGCGCTTTCCATAAGTACTTAGAAACAAGCTGTTCATTATTCTGCCTGCATTCGGCGGGAAGTAATTGTGCAGTAATATCACACAAACATCGGAACACGGAACGTTTGCGTTGACCTTTTCTACCCCTGCGAACCGCACTCGTTCGGAGAAAACTTGAACGGCCATGAGAAAAAAGCAGGAAACATCGGAAGATTTTTATGACGAGAGTAAAATTGTGATAAAATGATTCGTTATTTATCGCATTGATTGGTTTGCCCTGTGACTGACAAACATGGATAATTTCTCCTAGAACCATAGGTAAGTAGCACCTTAGAATTGATGATGATGACCAACCACAATGCGCACTTGATTAGCACTCTACTCTAACTGACAAATATTGATACCTTAATATCAACATCAAACATTAATGCGTAGCTATCGGCTTCGGTAAACGGATAGGAAGCCAATTGCATGCGGTGTGATCCTTCAGTCGATACTGAAAAGGCACAATTTTCGTTTCGATTAGTAGCGTTCGTCGGGTCCATCGGCTCGTTCATGTGTTGAACCCCAAACAGTTACATGTAAACCCCTCCTCGGAGGGATTTCCGTGACTATTACCGAAAAAAAAAACCACGATGAGCAGCTTTGACGGTCGCGGTTTGGGGCCATTAAAAGTACATTACGTGACGATCGCTTGCTGGCGATAGGGTGTACTAAACCTGTGTGGAAAGATCTCTCATCGGAGCAGCTACCAGCGTACCTCAGCCATCGGTCAGCGATTGTCACTTCCGATCACGGCCCGTGTTTTGCTGTGATAAACTTTATTTTCGCAACGCGATCTTATCCAGTTTGCTTGCTCTGGGTGAAACGCTTTCGCAGACCCTTGACCTTGGCGTCCGAGATGGTGGAGCACAACGACGGCCTTTCGCCTTTCGCAGCTGTTGCACAATGTTCCACAACACAGCTGGCAGCCTCGCGAAGCTCTGGCCTTTAGAAAACCGGCTTAGGGGACTGGCGTAAAATAGCTACGGCATAGAATGGAGTCTCGTGGGGCCTACGCAAAGTCACCCGGTTCTATATGTTGCGCTCGGCCGAGAGACATCGGGGAGACAGTACCAGCGTAACCATAGCCGACCCCTTCGGGGACAGTTGGGTGAGGAATTTAAATTATTTCCCCGCAGGTCTCAGGCCGTGAATTAAGCTTAATTAATTCCGACTTGCAGCGGTCGACGCGCAGCAATCTGCGCTCCCGTACATCCACGTTCGACCGGCCAGTGTCCATCCGGTGCATCGCATTTCGGGGCGAAATTGTGCCTGATTGCAGCGTTCGTTCTCATTAGCTCGTCGTTTACTTCAATTGCCCGAGATGGGTTGTGGGGCGTTCTTTTGGGGAATGAAATGAAAGTTGGTGCCCCCTAAGAGTGTGACTTACCTCGGCCTGTGGCGTGGGTGAGACGGGCGATGCTATTACGTACGCACTGATCGCCACCAGCGCGACTCCTATTGCGAACATCCAGTCTGTCCGATTCTGCACCATTGTGGGGAAGTGCGTACTGGTTCGAGCGTGGACTTTTCAAAAGTGTGTGTCGTGGTGTCCCCGTTGGCTGGCAGCGTGCGTAGCGAGTTTTGGACACGAATAATCTCTGCAATCGAGCGTTGGTCTTTAGGACATTTAGATTCTGCAACGATAAGATAGGAGGAAGGTGTTTAAATACAAGGAACATTGGGTTGACTATTTGAAATAAAAAAAAACTTTGGGCCTCAGCATTGAACCCCATTTTAGATTTTTGTCATTTGCTCGATCGAAACACTAGACCACTTCGAACCACCGAATGAAGAAAATCGGATATAACCTGGTTTTTTTTCTAGCACCATCCAACGAGCGGAAATTAAAAGAGAAGGCCAGCAAAGGAAAAAAAAAAAGATCCACACACAACACTCAAACCAGATGTACATTACAAATGCAAGGCAAACCTCATCCACATACCGCATTCTGTTGCGGAACGTTCTAAACACCCTACCCCACCGCAACCACCCCGCAGGTCGCTCCAGGTTGGTGGACAACAAAATTGGAATATTTAAGTTACAGCGCAAGCGACACAAATTTGCTGTGCAATGTGAACTGGGTTTTCATGACGCCACGAACCTGAAGGCCATCCGTTGCTCTCTATGTCCAGCCCTCCAACTTCCACCGTGTTCTCTGGGGTTTTGGGGTTTTTGAGCAATTGGATATCACGGATTCGAACGGGAGCAGCACGACGTCCAATAATTGTCGCTGCATGGATGGGTTTTCTAATGTTTTTCCATCCCCCCACTCGCAGCATCGTTTACAAGAAAATTGCTGGAAAATTGCAGGGAAATTTCCGATCCCGATTAGACCGTTTCCGCTTCAGTGACTGGCGATCTGGTTGTTTGTTGTTTGGGGATAGAAACATACCCATTGCATAGTTAGTCTCCGCCTTGTTTGTTTTCAAATGTTGTGTGTGTGTGTGTGTGTGTTTCGGGGGGACGAGGGTTAGTTGGCAGGTGTGGGGAAGAGTTTTTATCAGTTAAATATATCAACCTCCACACGCACCGAACTGTGACCACGCCGGTCAAGGATTTCTAATCGCTCGGCCCGTGCGGAAGTTGTCATCGACATTCACCGTTGGCAGTGAAGCCACGATCAGATAAAGCCCGTTGGTTGCATCAGTAATGCAGCAGTTTTTCGATGGGTAATCCACGAAGATCGTTCCATGCTGCGCCAGGTGGAGGGAAGCCTTCCATGTTCTGATGGCTGGTAGCTCGTCTCCCGGGTGGTTCGGTTTGGCAATACCCCACCGGTAATGAGCTATCGGGTGCACCCGATGATGTCGTCAAGTGGCCCGGCACGAACCGTGCCTCGAAAATGGAAAACCATGCTGTGTCCGCTATCTTATCGGCCTTCCCCCAACACGCACACACACACACACGGGCGTACACGCTACAGGCTCGCGTGGAATTCCGTAGCCGTGGACGCCAGGAATGGGCTGAAGGGCGACTGTACGACTTGCGAAATTGGAAGCCTCACCCATACGAAAATAGCTTTTGTGCTATCTAATCTGCCATCCCCGAGCGAAGGAGGTAGAGGCATTTGTTAACTGCGAGCGTGCAAACAGTTTGGACGAGTTTAGAAGCAGATACTGAATGGTGAAATATCTTCTATTGCCTGGGCTTCTATTGAAGCTAGCAAAATTAAATAATGGGGTAATGGAGGAGGAAAATCCAAAGCATCATCGGTATATGTAAGGTAAACTCGAAGGCCTGCAAGGGTGTGCCCTCAGCTGATTTACGTGTGAGTCACAGTTTGGAACATGAGAACACATGCTACTACTTTGTTTGCGTTAGAAGGGAATCAAATCTATGAGCTGCATATAGTCAAACCCGCCTTTTTAATTGAGTTATTTTCTTGATTATTGTAGAATACCCAACAGAATATATTTCTTCTTTTATGACAAAAAAAAAGTCCCCATAAATAACTTGTGAGTAAAGGAAGTAACTGATTTGCCTTCATGACACATCACACTATATCCCATTGGCATTCCTCGTGGGTACGCGAATGCGAGGAAAATGCACTCATAAATGTGATTGACTGATGTAAAATATTCAGACACATCTATCACTCCCTCGGGGCAGAGGGGACAGCTACTGGCCAGACGCACGCGCCCTCCCTTTCGCGGCACCCTTCCACTGAACCCTCTTTGGAACGGGCAGCGAAAAAGAAAGACGCGCAGGAAGGAAGCGAACCCCAACCATCGACCAGTAATGAGTTTATTTGCATAGCGCACTCCAGTCCGCTTCGGATCGATCTTCGGCAGCGGAATTTATGCAAACGCCCGAGACAAAGAAACAACAATTAGCCGCCGTCAATAAACAAAAGTACCACGGCACCGGGGCAAAGGGGGGGGGGGGGAGATTTTGAAGCATATGGGGGGAGTCGGGTCCGCCTCAGCTGTCGGTACATTATTCAGCCGGTCCTGAGGAACGCATGTATCGAAGATGATCCATCGAAAAATAAAGCCACTGAAGTCGGCAGAGTCGGCGTCCTCAGCGTGCGGTTCCGATCATTCGCCTGGCGTTGGGAGAATAAATTATTTTGTTAATTCTGTGTAAAAATTAACTTCACGTCCCGATCCGTGCGTACGCTACACCGCGTCCATTTGCGGCCCGGGTGCTGACGTTTGGAGGTCATTCGGATTGGCACTACTGGTAGGCGGTACGATAAACCACATACAACTGAACTTCGAACCATTCTAGGATCTTCCCGGTTGGCCTTCCTTAGGGTGCATTGGTTTAACGGTTCCGTATCTTGCGCTACCCTGCTGTACCAGCTGGAACTTCGCAAGTACGTCTCAAAAGAACAGAGAACCGCGTGCGGCGTCATTTTGGGGGACACTTGAACGTGGTGCGAAGGCTGTTTTCCAATTCACCACGCGTCCTTCCCTGGTGAACGATGTGTGCGTCAAAAAGATCCCCAAAACGGGGAAGGAAAAAGAAACAGAAAACAAACCAACCACACAATTTCTTAGAAATCCACCGAGAGCATCGCCC
This sequence comes from Anopheles atroparvus, assembly GCA_914969975.1. Lineage (NCBI taxonomy): Eukaryota > Metazoa > Arthropoda > Insecta > Diptera > Culicidae > Anopheles > Anopheles atroparvus. Next base: position 33,623,093 of record CAJZCY010000002.1, on the reverse strand, counting down.
TGGCTGGCCATGGGGATGCCGAGCATTCAAGTCATGCCCGCACGATCCGATGTTGTGGTCCATATTTGGAGCATAATTAACTTAAAAATTGGTACGGTTAGCTAGCTGAACGCTAAGGAACTGGCGATGTCACTGGTTGATAGTGCTCGCGGTTGACAAATGCGAGGAAATTTGGGGATCAAATTTGCGCACTCATTAACCTTGCGATGGCGACGTACTCGGTAGAAAATTATGCATCTCAAGGACCATTGGAGGAAAAGTTTCACCCACCCCCGATCTGGACGTACTATCGATTTCAACCGTGTAGTTAGGGCTGATGATGAAAATGATCGTTCAGGTGCAAATCAACCCCAATCAACTCCAATCGATCATCGGTGGCAAGATGCTGTGTGTTGCCGAGTCATTGCCCAGGGGAGGCGGCTTAGCTTTAGGCAAATTAGATTACTCATGCAACGCGTGGAGAAAAAGCTTCACGATCGCATCTCAAACCGTGCTGCAACGCCCGTCCATCGGCGGGTGCGATCTAGCGTGAGCGGAAACAACGGCCGACGGTGCAGGAATCACACGGTCGGTCACGTTTTGTGCGATAAATCGCCCTACATTGCGCATGCAAAACGGCCACTTTGGGGCTTGAGCTAGGCTGTTGCGAGGGCTTGCTGCTGTTTGTTTCCAATTCCAATGCCACCGCCGCACCGACACCAAATTTTTTTTGCCCCCGTATGGAAATTCATCCCCGTTCGCATCCCGAAAATAGAACTCAAACGCCAAGGTCGCGATTCCCGCGAGATGAATGCTCACACGACAACACACCGTCTCGATGTAAAAGCTTCTTAAAACCTGCTCCAAGCAGGGTTTCACGGCGTTCCCTGCTCGCCTGTAATTACTTCATCGTCGTTATCGTTGGGAACTCCGTCCGGTCGATCGCATTTTAACATCGCAAAACATCGCCTGTCCTAATGAGATTAACGAACGCAGTTTGTTTACGTTTGTGCGATGGATGCAGCACCATTTTCACACTTCTGCTCGCCCCGCGGATGGTTGTGGGAAAATAATTCCAACGAAGCGGGCGGGAAAATGCATCACATCAAAACAAATCATTCTTTCACCCGGGAGCAACGGATTTGTTTTGCATTCAATCAAAGAGGGCCGCCGCCAGGGGCTGGCTGGGTGGTAGAGGGAAGGAGTTTCGCGCCGCTCCATTTGGGCCCGACCAGGGCGGTTCGCACGAAACGTCGATGGGAAGCGAAGTTTTGGTATTTCCACTATCATCAGGCCGTTTTAGTTTGGGTAAAATGAGGAGAGCGTCGATTTTATGTGCTTCTATGTGATTTGTTGTTGTTCTATCGGGTTCGCTTTTCCGTACCCCAGGCTGAGGTGGGTGGCATGTGTTTGGCGCGTTTGCCATAGTAACCGCCTTATCGTTGGAATATTTCGGGTGTTTTGGGAACATGTTGTTATTTTGCCAAACCGTTTCGTGCTATTTATTCCGGCACGATGCAGCTTGGAAACCCCTTTTTCCGTGAGCCTTTTTATTGGGTTGTTCAAAGTTCAATACTCCGCAGGAAGAAAGCAGAAATAAACAAACGATATGAATAAATCAACCCCGAAAGAAATTGCTTCCGCTTGATTGTACCGATCAAACTATCCAAAAACAAGCAAATCCCATTCAATTCACATTCATTCGTTTTTTGTGTGGGTATTTTGCAGTGATTAAAAATCGTAACTTTGGTTAGGGTTTGTTTTCCAGCACAACGTTTTGCACACAACAATTCTTCTTCCTTCATCACGTGAAAGGGAAAAGAGGCACTCAAAAGGCGAAGACTCATACGTTGGTACTCGCCCAGAACCGCCCGATAAGAAACTGTCCGTGTAATCTCACTTCGTTTGTTTTAGTGGAGCAGCGAAGGGAGGTTATCTGTGGTTGCAGTGGTTTCATATAAAGGCCAATTGTGATGCTCTGGTGTGAGAATGGACCAGTTTCTCTATCACCTTAAGTAGAACATGAAAAAAAAACTAAGTCTCGCTGGTAGCGTAGTTCAGTGTTATGCCTTACTTCCACTTTCACGACAGTTTATTTCCTTGCGGACGACGAAATCGCCATAACTTCCGCAACTGAAGAAAAAGCGACACGAATGGGCCGAATTTGCGTTGTATCGGATCGATTAACGATCAAAAATATGTAACGCACGCACAAGCAATGGAAAAAAATCTCTTTGAAATCAATTGGCTCAAAAGGCTCCCGGTGCGGGCTATAACTGTATGAAAATTCAACCCTTCCACAAATCAACGGTGTAACAGGCCACTTGACCTCCACTTCTGCACCGAGCGAGCTCCCTATCTCTTCGCCAACATCGCACCGGCGACAATTTGTCACCTAACAAACGGCGGCCACCAAGCTGCACGGTGCACCTGAGACACACACACACACACACACATTACCTGCCGCGATCGAGACTATCGATCGCAACACCTCCCCCCTGCTCCCCCCTTCAAAACGTTCAATCGATGATGAAAATGAAACGAATTCACTGGGAAAATCGGTGGCTTGCGCCGCCCGACAGCCTAATTTGCCAACGATTATGCTTCGGTTCGGTTCCGGCCGATCACACCCGATCCGCAATGCTGGCAGCACTGTTTCGGAGGCTGGAACACGAAACTCACTCTTCACTTTGCGCACCAAACCCTGGCGCCTGGTGGCTGAAGCGACGAACTTCGTTTTCCCGCTGACCTTCTGTTTCTCCGTTTGTGCACTGGTTTTCTTTCCTCTGACCGATGGAGCAGCCCGGTCGGTGGTACGATCAGTCGGGCTCGCTGCGGATCGCCTGCTTGGTGTGAGTTCGAAACCTGATACTTCAAAATTCACCGCACATCAGCTGCACAACCACTGTTTGCGAGAACTGTCACCGACAAAAAGAGCACGCAATCACCAATAAAAAAACACGATTCTGTTTGATTCGATTCCTCGTTGTTGAGTGTGTTGCTACTGTGAGGAGAGGCCCTGAGGGACACGGCCGGCAGCGATTCAAGCACCAATGCGATTCAACAACGAACAATGTACAATCGTACCCGTTCCGGACCCGTTAACTTGATGCGACCCAGTGTCCACGCCTCGACCAGTGACGCCCAGGGGGGGGAGGGAAAACAAACGGCTGAACGGTACCGAAACCCACTATCAACTGAAGCTCGATCCGTGGAGCGCAGCCATATTTATGAAAGAAATCTCGCCATTCTCGAGCTCATCACGCGAACGAGACGTGAGAGCGCGAGCAGCGAGATGCGAGCGCGCGAAATATGCTCTCGCCAAGAGGCCCAGCTGAAAATGAGCGAGTACGAGAGAGATGCCAGCGATGAATGCAAAAAAAAAACGGTGAGATGCCGGCTGGAATGGTGAGAGCGTGTTTTAGACGACGCAGGTGAGATGGGAACACGCGTTTTCGGGAGTCGCTCGGGGTCGCTGCGCTGACGCATCGGTGACGTCACGGAAACAGTAACCGACCGAAGGGACGGTTGGAACCCCAGCCCCTCGGGCAAGAGTTAAGAAATGCTGAAAATAAAAACTGCATGGAAATTCCCCCTTCGTTAATGAATAATGAACGTTGACGGCCGTAAGACAGGATCGGTTTGGCCAGCCCAGATGATGCATGCAATACCCCATTTCGGAAAAGTTCAAACAGATGTAGGAAAATTTCACTAAACAGAAAAGGTTAAAGAAACGTTAACCTCAACCGATAACAGTTGAACTTAGTTTCTCCAAACGGCACGGGAATACTTTGTGACAATCCTCGAAAAAAATAAAAGAACATAAAACAAAATGGAACAAAGTAACCGAAGCGAGGGCACTACGGTCATTTTCTCCTCCCATCTAAGGAGCTAAGAGGTACGACGCAGAAATAAGAAAAAAAAACAATTAGGATGCAACGCCCGCTCAAATAACAAAGAAATGTCTTTCACGTGTTCTCTACGATCTCCGACACGGTGCATAACATTATCTGTGGCTGCTGTTGACTGCATCCTGACATTCTGTAGTGGAAACGGGAAGCATTCTTCACCCACGAGTCATAATGGCATCCTTCCGGTCGTAGTGAAGCGATGGATACCTACCCTCTACCTGGAACGGGACAGTCGCGCGTCTTTTTTGTTTTCCTCCGCGGACAAGACAGTCCGATTCTTGGCACGTGGCCTTGCATTGTAAGCTGAGCGATTGTTTTCCCGCCGACGGATCCTTAGAATTCTTTCACAAGCGTTGAACTGCTTCTTTGCGGAACAAAAAGGCCGGACTGCCCGGCGAGCCGTTGGAGAGTATGAATCTCTTTAGACCCTTTAATTTCGGCCTCGCTAAGGGGGGAACCGTGAGTCATGAAGCCGAATCAAGTGGAGTAGAATTTCAAGTGCGGTTTTAGCATGCACACCGTGTCGTGCAATTTAAGGAAACAGAAATAAACGAGGAAACCCGGAATCAAACGAACATCAATACGAGCACGAGCTCGGTTGGTCTTGGGCGGTTGGAGTGACGGTTCCATTTAGGCGAACCTATTAATTAATCCGTTAGTGGGGTGCATTGAGATTTTGATACCAGGAAAAAAAAATCTTGGGATTTCCGTTTGGGGGAAAATTATTGGAAGTTCTTTGGAAATTAATCGCATTAAGCATTGTCATCTCTCGTGGGACGTGACCAAACGGTAGAAGACCAACACAAATATGAAAAATGTAATCATTTCGAGTTTCTTATTAGAAAATATGTGATTCATTTTGATTCCGTTCAATCGAACTGGTTGAAATTGTTAAAGTCTCAAGTAAGGGTGAATGTTACACATTACTGTGAAAGCTAAAATATTTTAAAAGATATTTCAAGCCGTTTGTTTTGCACTGCTTGCTTCCAGCGTCACACGGGGCTCGCACGAATTAGTGCGTCGCTTGCTGAACCAGTGCAGCCTTCTAGCTAATTAGCATCAGGGGGCACAGAGACCACGGCTCCGCTGACCTAGACAAAGTACTCGTAAAACGTGGCCAAGTGTCGCGTCGTAAAAGTCACCGGTGCATCTGCTGGCCACGTTTTCGGCGCGCTCGCTGCATTCGTGGCAGGATGTGGCCGTGTACGCGGTACGCTACCGTTTAATGCACGTCTTGCGTGAGTGTGTGCCCGCGATCGGATCGAGCGATAAAATCGGATTTACGGCAATTTCGGAATCGGTGACCGGAGACGCCGGGGCAACGTTTTAAAAGTGATATCTTTGCTTCCGGTATGAATTTCTGGTAAACCCCATATATCGTGCACTGTTTGTCGCCGAACGTGGGAAACTTGCCGTGACTCCCGAGAGCACGCCCCGCTGGAGGAGGTGTTTGATAACGAGGGGACACCAACGCCACCTTCAGCTGCCGCTCGGGGGTTGCCGGAAATGTAATAAATTATGGCTGCGTTGTCAAGTGGTCGGGTTGAAAGCTGATCTAAACGCATCTCGCTGCCCTTTGCTGCCCCGATGCAGCGAATTCCTTCGACGGTCAACCCAGGGCATCGGTCGAGTGCGAAGCGCAAGGGGACTCGCAACTCTTCGGTGGCATTTAATTGCTGCACTCGTTGCACGCCCGGCTGCAAATGGCAGAATAAAGATGAAGGAAAGGGATTTCCATAAGGCACCGGGCGGTTAGAGAGGGAGGATCGTAAACGGAACTTAGGTTGGATTTTTTTATTTATGTAAATAGAGAAAAATATCGGGCCGCGCGGCCTACATAAATCTTAAAATTAAACTTAAAAACTAGACGCATACAATTTTAAGGCACGAAAACATTCATTTACAGACATGTTGAAATCCAAGGACGGTACACATTCGTTAAAACAATGGATCATACGCAACAGAGGATCACGAGAACAAAACGCATTTCGAAGAGGTCCAGTAGTCAGAGTGGCCCTGGCCCTAAGAACTCTGCTTGGAGCATAGAACGAAACTTCGGAGAGCAGATTAGGGGCATCGATACGACTCAGCAATAATTTGTGTAATAGCATGAGCTTAGCTGTGGTTCTTCTCCTCTCCAACGAATCAAGCCCTAAGAGGAGGCAGCGAGTGCGGTAGTCAGGGATAGTCATTCCCGGCCTCCAGGGAAGACGCGCGATGGCTACCCTAGTGAATCTTCTCTGAATTTTCTCCAAGCGGTCAATCAAGTATTGCTGGGTAGGTGCCCAGACCACTGACGCAAATTCAACAACAGGTAAAACAAGACTAAGGTACAGATTTTTCAGACAAATTGGGTCGCGAAATGGTTTACAGGCACGTAACACGAATCCTAGAGTTTTGCTGGCTTTGGTTATAGTCGCGTCAATATGATTCTTAAAACTAAACTTGGTATCGAGCTGAACGCCAAGGTCACGGATAACATCGCATCGAGCAAGAGGAACGTTACAAAGAACATAGTCGAATAGTATAGGGGCTCTTTTGCGCGTAAAAGAAATAACGGAGCATTTCGAAACATTTAAAGACAGACAATTTAGCGCACACCAATGACAAAACGCATCTAAGTCGTGCTGCAATAGTAGACAGTCATATTTATCGCGAACTGGCAAGAAAAGCTTCACGTCATCGGCATAGAGCAACATTGAGCAACGTGGAACAGCATAAGTCAAATCATTAATAAATAGAATAAATAACAATGGCCCTAAAATGCTGCCCTGAGGGACGCCGGACTTATTACTAAACTTATACGAAACGCTATCGCCAATCTTAACTCTAAGAGAACGGTTAGACAGGAATGACTTTAGCCAAAAAACAAAGTCCACGTGAACACCCAGCTTCGTCAGTTTCATTAGCAAAACTGCGTGGTTGATGCAGTCGAAAGCAGCGTGAAAGTCGGTATAAATAGCATCAACTTGCAGTCTTTGGTCAAGGTAGGAGGAACAAAAGTGCGAAAACTCGACCAGGTTCGTGGCGATCGACCGTCCGCTGAAGAACCCATGTTGTAGTGGGGAAATAGCGCATCTGACTCCGTGCAGCAGGTGTCTATGCACAAGAAGCTCGAACAGTTTCCCAGAGGCGCACAGCATAGAAATGCCACGGTAATTCGCGATATTCGCCCTATCCGCCTTTTTGAACACGGGGAAAACCCATGCATTTTTCCAGGCCGACGGAAAGAATCTCAGCCGTAGGGACATGTTGAAGATAGCCGCAAGGGGAAGCAGCTAGGGCACTGATGCAGGATTTTACGATAACGCTGGGGATGTTGTCGGGGCCCGCGGCGACAGATGGCTTTAACAACGTAGCAGCACTGGAAACTTCTTCGGCAGAGAATTCGGGAATATGAACATCTACCGAGTCTTGGCAAACAAATTTCAGAGCATCATTGAAATCCGGGCAGTGGGACGGCAAAGTGCTGCAGATATTGGCGAAATGATCAGCAAAGGCTCCAGAGATTTCTTTACTGCCATTGAATCGATTTCCTGCCAACTGCATTACAGAAGGGAGAGCATCGTCCTTACGCTTTTTGTTAATATACCCCCAGAAAGATTTTGGGTTGGAGCTAAAGCTGCCCTGGATGTGACGAACATAAGAGGCATAGGCCCTACGGTTATGCGATTTATAAAAGTTCGCAGCGTCGATGAAGCGCTTTCTATTAGCCGGGCTACGGAACTTGCGGAATCGTTGAAGGGCGGTTCTCCGTAACTTCTTGAGCCTCTTCAGGAATGTGTTGCTCCATGGCGGAAAGTTCGGGGTATGACGCTTAGGCACGAAGTGTTCGAATAACTGTACAATGTTGTTGGTGAAAGTATCCACACTAGCGTCAATATCGAGGCTATCTACAAACGACCAGTCGAGAGCGCAGAGAGCGTTTGTAAGGCCCAAGAAGTCAGTTTTGAAGAAATTAAACGGAGTTGCTAAGGCATTGTGCCGGTGATGGCCGTTACGATGAGCTTGAGGCATAGACAGGAACAACTCAAGGGGTGGGTGATGTGGGTCGGCTGTCACAAGGGGGTGAAGGCACCCATGAACGATTGGCGTTGCCAATACACACTCGACAGCTTTGGCACGGAAAACTAAGTCAAGCTGCCTGTTTAGGTGATTTTTAACATCGCTTATTTGTCTAAGACCATGGTAGCAGAACACGTCGAAGAACAGAGCGTGCGTGGAAACAGAAGTTGACGGCACCAAGAAACCGTCGCCATCGTCGTCAGACAGCCATGTGACTAAGGGTTGATTGAAGTCACCGAAGAAGAGCATTAGATCTTTGTCCCGCATCTGATCACACAGCTCGGTGAGGGCAGCATCGACAGACCGGCGGGTCTCGGTTTGAGAGCTGAGAGCTGGCGGGATGTAAATTACACCCACCAATACAGAGAGCTCGGGAAGCGAGAGTCTAACCCAGCAGATTTCGAGGCAAGTGGTACTCAGGGGCACACGAGCAGCTGACAAGCTTTTGGAAACAGCGATCAGGACACCACCACCACGACCATGCAGGCTATTCCCTGGGTTACGATCACACCTGAAGACCGAGTACCTCTTGTCAAAAGCCATCAAAGAAGGGATAGTGTCATCTAGCCATGTCTCAGTCAACACAATAATATCGTAGTCCGACTCGCATACAGAGAGATGAAATTCATCTAGCTTCGTTCGCAGCCCACGCACATTCTGATAAAGAAACGAAATGCCGTTCGTGTTGTCCGAAGGAACAGCGTGCAGAACGCGTGGCGATGCAGTTACGATTGGGCAAGCATTAGATAAACCGTCTGGGGCTTTAGAAACCGGAGTCATCTTATCGACAGCCGAAACACGGCCGGCATGTATGCAGTTTTCGCGCATGCTGTGGCAAGGAGGCGGCAGGATTCAAGTTATTTTTTCAACTTCTTTATTTCTAATCTTGCGGAGCGTTCTTTATTCGCATGGGGCAACTCTCGCTCGCCGTCCCCACCCGCAAGACTAGACGATGAAGTCGAGCGTTCTCGGGCGGAATGTCTAATCGGGCGGGTGAGGGCCGTTCCGCCGCGTCGCCGCAGTCCACGCTCGTCCACGCTTGACCTCAGCTGTCGATTTGAGCTTAATTAATTCGTTCCGTTGCTAATTGTTTTGCGGCAGACGCCACCCGTCCGTCCACACTTTTGGTCCGCACATGCACAGGAAGGCGCTGGAGGGGGCATTCCGTTGGTCCTTATTCATCGCGACAGGTGCCGGAAGTGAGACACCGAGTCTGGGGCTTGGCACGCTCCGGCTAGCACTGCCCCGGCCGGTCGACTAGGACGCGTGCGGTGCCCTGCTGGAAGACGGTGTAGTCGGTGGCGGAATTTAGCTGGAAGACGAGCAGCTTCTCCGCGGCCAGCGGATGCCACGCGCCAAAGGTGCAGCCGAGGTTGAGCTGAGGATCGAGACATAGACACGTTGGTGTCACACCCGGGCAGACAGGGCCGGGTGAAGATACTCACCTCGTCGTCGTAGTAATGGCACAGGCCGTTCATCCGAGTGCTCGGTATGTACTCCACGATGTCGATGTATCGACAGACTGGCATCAACAAACCCAAACCTGGCGGACAAATGCAAAACACAAAAACATTGTCTTGATGCCACAGGATCAGCATTGTCTGCAGATGTTCTTCACTCACCGATAAACCCAGACGTCGGAGGGTTCTTCCGGATGGTAACCTTGGTCAGATCTTGTAGCGCCGTCCACGCCCTCCAGATGCTCCTCGGATCGATGATGTGAAAGTTCGAGAGAGGATGTGCGGTGCGAAACTTTTTGAAGTTCTCGAACAGGTTGAAGTCGGGATTGGCCAACCTGATGAAGAGAAACGGTGAACGTTACCACGGAAGGCGATTGTGCCCGCCGGACCTCGAACGAACCACTCCGATAGACTTTGGTCGAACTTGCCCGGATCCCAGGCGGCAATCGACACGTTCTGGAACAGTGCCGCCGTCAGCAGCTGGAAGTCGGGCTTCGTTACGACCTGCGAGTTGACCACCCGGATGGTCGTCTTCGAGCCGACGTCCGCTTCGAAGCCGTCGGTCGGTGCGTGGTTGAAGCGCATCACGATGTCGTGTCCATCGATAAACGCTCCTAGCTGTGACCGTTTTAGCGAGCCCGCGCTGGCCACTATGACGCAGCTCCCGTTTGTGATGTTGCCAAACAGGGGCGTCGTCGGTAGGTGGCTACCGATTTCGTTCCACACGAAGGGCGGCTCCTTCCACGAAAGGACACGTACGTTCGCCTGGCGCACCCGACACACTGGACTGCCGTTCCACGTGTCCACCGGGCGACTGTAACGGACCCGATAGTGGTTGGCCTCGGGGAACGGCTCTGCTAGGCGTCGCCGCAGCTCACCGACGATTTTGGCGCGAAAAAGAGCCGTCCGGTTGGCGCACTCCACGCTCTCCGGATCGCTGCACCGGTAGCGGTTCAGGTCGAAGAGAAAGTGGGACGTCTTCGCCAGGCTGAAGTGGGGCCGTATTCGCGGCGCGTCATGCTCTTTCAGCCAGAGGGTGGGCTTTTCGTCGCTGGAGGTGATCGTCTTTTGCGTTTTCTCGGTGGAGTTGTGCTTCACGTAGAACACGCTTCGCTTCTCTAATGCGAAGGACCCTTAAAAAAAAAGCAAATAAGCATGATTTTTTGGGTCGTTTTGAAACGTGGCACATGATCAAGGATCAACAAGTTGTTCCGTACTCACCAGTGAGGATTGCTATCAACAGCACGTATAGTCCAACTGCTGCAGCGCGGTGGCAGATAGATGGCAGCATCGTGTCATGTATTGTGTTATCTATTGCTCTATTTATTCCAAGAGATTGATTTAAAAAAAAACCATTATTCGCATCAAGAAATGCTGAAACATTTTTAAACAATCTCAGAATTTTTAACAAACGCAAAGTCTCAGAATTTGTCCGGAAACTAATGTTGCTTTTTAATGAGCAAACCGGTTCGATACCTGGAACGTATCTTTTTGGATTGGTACATATCGTTTTGGCCTGGGACATATCGTTTAAAAACTGGAACTTACGTTCCTTATTTCGAATGAACCCAGTTTCGGATCAATCAAAACCGACAGTCTCCCATCACTACGAAAAATGCAAGCGAAACCCCTAAATGTATGTAGCTAAACAACGATGAATTCAAAATTGGACGCACTCATGTCGTTTGTACACTGTTTAACCATTATTTGCACACATTCATTTACGATGAAAGCCTTTTCTCAACCTTAAACATTTTTTTTCCATTTACATTTCTTATGCAGGAATTAAGCAATTAGACTATTTGTTTACCTCTGCTACCAGACAGTGCGGAATGAAACTTGGACCTAGGGTTTTCCACCCCTTCGCCTAAATGGTCCTCATTTTCACTGTTCTACAACGAGTAAGTAGTTTTCCCCCGAACGCTACAATGAGGATTCATTTAACGGAGAATAAAACCCCCATAAGTTCGGCCGAATAATAACTGGTAGGGATTGGAAATCACTTCACTTGTCTTGTGCCTTGGCTGCAACCACCGTCTGGCACTGTCGTGTGCCGACATATGAAGTTTTCCTCGTAAAATCGCCCCCAAATACGCTCTCGGTCACTGACTAACGCGCAGGCGCAACGGTTGCACACGAAGGAAACAATTTTCAAGAGCATCTCATTTCTTTACCTACCTCAAACAGCTTTCCGGTGTTCCTAGCGCGATCCAGATCCTAAGGGGATGTTCCGTAAGACGAGCGGTTCGTTCTTCTCGTGAACACATTTATCTGATGGAACAGGGTTCTCGATGTTCAATTTAATATACATTCAAATACTGGAACAAAGTTTTCTTTAATTGCTTGAATAATTTAAATAAATTTTGGAAAATGAAAGGGGTTAAACTGATTTGCCAAAAATTATCGAACCCATGCAAATGCAATTTTCAATGATTTACTTTCAACCATCCACTTAAAAGGGAGTGTAAAATAATTTTCAGAATAATGCAAGTATTTTCTCACTTTATTTGCCATTTCTTACCTACAGTGCTTCTGGTAGATCCTGAAAAACAAACACATAATCGATCGCAATCGTGTTGCGAAACGGTAAACCAGAGATTTGTATTTATTCTCATGTCGTAATTAATATATCTTTATTCTACTTCTTTCTACATAGTTAATTCTTCAAATTCTAGTTAGCTTTGTCTTCGTACAGAGATCGTGAATTAGATTATACCTACTCGTTACGAATTACTATGTCACAATTGTACAAGTATCTTGCCTGTAGGCTGTTCAGTGGTCTCGCTATTGTTCGCTGCTGTCTGTATTCATGTTCGTGTTAGTGCCATTTGTGTGTGTGTGTGTGTGTGTGTGATCAATGTCTTTAAATCATGTCCTTCCGTGTGTTGCTCTTCCTATCGTTCCGGCATTGTGTACTTACATGCTAATCCGCTAACGGAATCGGTTTGCGTTCCCCATTCGCTCATCACGATGTTGTGAAATAGAAATTGAGTAGTATTCAAGTCGTTCAAATAGTTTACGGTAGCATCGTTGATAATTATGTTGTGGAAATATTGTGCGCGTATCGTGTGTGATTTTTTCTCGCTTCAATCTTCTTCTCCTTTTTCGCAATTCAAAAACTACCAGCGTGGTTTTCGTGCCCTGTAGTTGGTTTTGTTCTGCGATTGTTGTTTCTGTTGTCGCCATTCCCTTTCTTTTGTTTGCTCCTCAAAATTCAACTTTTTTGTATTTTCGTCTATTCTAATGAGTGACATAGATGTGTTCAATTTATGTAACATTTCATTGTTTAAATTCTTCAATACTTTCCTTTTTTCCAGTAGAACAAATTTTGAGGAAAACTGTTCTTCCCCAACCACTGGATCCGTCGGGAGGTTGGTACTCGTCGTAAGGACACCACCGCTCTTGAGGTCCTTCGAAACCAAGCCCTGCAGCGTTTCTCCAGAACATTCTCCTTCGTTATTGTTATTTCCGTTATACTGGTCATCAGCTTAACCAGAGTACTTTACGCTAATCATGCGTATGCTTTTAATAGTATTTGTTGTTTAATGTTTATCTTACGCTCACAAGGGACAATCTATAACATATACACTAACATTTAAAAGAAAACTGTTCGTAACGGATAACATATGACCGTACCAAAAAAGCAAACGCTGAAACAGTCCTCCTACCATCAAATACGCTAATAAACACCGTACTGGCTCATTACTTGTCTCTTGTATTTCCATTTCACTATAGGCAACTATCCATGTTAACTATTAAATACAATTCAACATACCATCTATTCGCTAATATTACATATTCCAACGCTCATGGTGGCTGTCAAATGGGTTCACACGTTTCGTTTCGTACGTTATTGTTAGCGTGAGCATCACCGGCGTCTGGTTCGCTGAAGAAATAAAAATGTTATTAGTTTTTTGATTAACCTCCGGCTCGCTCGAGTTCGACCGTTGTTCATTTCAATTTGTTCTGTGTTCTGTGAGGCGTTCCTGCCGCTCAGCATACGGCTGACCATTGCTCTATGGCTTAGACTACTCAGCCTCAAGCTGCGGGCTCGTGGGACAAGTTCTATCTACGCACTACTGACGGTGGTGGTTGATAGTTTCACAAAATCCTGTGCTGAATTGCCTACCCTCGAAGTCTATCCCACTGCGCTTCTTTGCTTCTGAGTTTCTCTTTCATGAGGGCAACCCCAGACGGATCCCTCGGCACGCAGAGTTTCGCTGCTGAGGATTTTCTTCTGCAAGTTCCTTTTTTTGATGCTGGATTTTCATTATCATTCTTTATCACAACTACTTTTAAAATATAGTGTATTGCATTTTAAGGCCTAATATAGTTCTTTTGTTTACTCTTCAACGTTTTTAACGGGTTAAGCATTTGGGCCGGTTGCGTTTACTCTGGTTTTCTTTCGGCATTTTGGTGCTCGAACGACCATTATGAGCCCAAGAATATCTACAGTTTGCGTCTTTTTGGCGTTTTGTCGAACAAAACTTTGAACCATCGCTCCAAATACACATGCCTGAGGGATGCATCGAACGTGGCGGGTTTATAAAGAAGTAGCCATGCTAAACATAAAATGGAAACATAGTGAAAAGCTTTTCGAACTAAATATTGATGCTTCGCTATGAGAAATGCGCTTATTCTCGTTTTCGTTTCATCGGGGTGTGCAATAGGTTCGTCTTATTTGGTTTTTATGGAACACATCTTTTTCGATAGCTCATTTTCAAAAGGAGAAATAATACGCTCATAAACCAGTTTCTCCGTGACGTTGTGCCTAACACCTTCTCACCAAATTCTTCACAAACGGCAGACCAGCTGCCCCATACAACGTTCATGCTGGGAAAACTATGTCTGCTTGGCTACTAAGCGGGTGGGCTCATATTGTTTCTGTAATTAGTTTGATTTTAACATTACAGTGATACTCTGTAGTTTGTAACAGTTAATTGGCAGTTATCCAGCGGCACTGGCGATTACAGATGCCTTAATGTATGCACTAACACATCCTCTTTTCAACTGGCATTATCCGTTGTAAAGTTGGTTCAGCACGTGTCTAATGGTGTGTTTCAAGTCTCAGTTTTGTGGTAGCTTCATGTTATGCCTTTCATTTATAATAGGTGTAGGTGAGGTATGTTTATGGTACGGGTTGTTTGATCGGGGTACAATCAACATTATTGTGCAACAAAATTGTGCTCTTTAAAAAACATGAAAAGGGAACGCACAAGACACGCAACTAGCACAAGATGCAGAAAAAGAAAGGAACGAACAGCAGCGACAGAGGAATGAAGGAGAAAAACCCTTTTTTGTGTACTTTTTTTACTAACTCATTTAAGAATAGTATAGAAGAAGAAAAAATAATAAAAAATAGATAAGAGGCATCAGGCAAGGCAAGAACAGTAGGAGTTTTCAACAGTGTTTGCAGTTGAAAAATTGAAAAAAAGAGAGATTTGGATGAAAGTTTAGAGCATTTACCAGAAACTGACACAGTGCAGATCCACTAATACGTACACACAGATACAAAAAGGTACAAGGATATACATGCAAAAACAGCATCGCGCAAAGAGGTAGGAACACACAAACACGTACACAATGGCACATTCCGGGTCAGGTTTCGGTGTATTGATGCAATAGATGAAGCAAAGAAAATCAAACATACACTGTTCATTTTCGGATATTAATACTTTATTCCTTTCTTTTCTTTTTTGTTTGTTTTGTTTTTGTGTTTTTTTTTGTTTTCGCTAGAAATTATAAACAAATTATATGGCTTTCATGTTCTCGTGTTTTGCTGCTTTCGTTTACCTACTACACTCATCCCTTCGCGCCGTATTTTTTCGCTTTTCTCATAGTTCTTCATTTCGTTCTGTTATTCATCGACTGAACCATTTGGTTTTGTGTTATATTCTTTTTCTACTACACCCCGTTTTCTTTTCACTGCGAACACTTTGTTAAACGTAGTTTTTCGCTGATTCGCCGCTCATTTCTTAGCTGCTTCATGCTCTTAACGCTAGCTGGTTGGCAATTGTCTGCTAGCGTTAGTTTTTGTTTTTGTTTGGATGAGTATTTCCTTCACCTTTATTCTAGTTCTTTTGCATTTCACTCGCCTGCCTGTTTTTGATGTGTTACTGCATCATCCCCTTTCGCTACCTTTTCAACTCTTTTAATTGTTAAATTTTATTCAATATATACCTTTGCCTTTTTGTTATGCGCAGCATGCTCAAAAGTATCGGTAAGCGGTAAATTATATACAAACGGTATACTGTGCGAAGTACCAAACTCAAACTGAACTGCCTTCAAACTGCTACTTCATTTCTTACTTTGTAGTGCTTACATCGTTTCGCCCGTTTTAAAAGTTTTGTGCGCCATTTTTCGTATTATCTAAGTGTCGTTAGTACGTACTACGCGATGGACTCGTGTTCGCGCTACGGATACCACTGAGAGCGTTCGGATTGGTTTCTTTCCTCCATAATGATCTTCAGACTGTCTGGGACGCGGTTTGAGTGCTCACTTGCTCCCGTACTTCCTAATGCTGTGTTTCGGATGCAATAGACAGCGGAAAAGTAATAGCTGAAATAAGAACACAAAACACAAATTGTATGATCGTCCTGGAAATGAGCAGGGAATTGTTTCACTAAAAGGAACATGCTGTGAATTGAGTGTGGTGCAGCACAACAACAGTAACTTCATGTCTGCTCATTCCTCATTTGGCGCACCACCATCGTCAACGGACCGGCGCAGAACGCTTGCCTTCGTAAGGCTGTAACATTTAATGTTGGGCCCTTTCGTGTGCACCTGTGGTGTGTAGCAAACGTTGGCCGTACGTGTGCGATTCTATGCTTCCTGGTCATGTATGCCATTTTGAATGTTCGTTTTGTTTTCGATTCCGTTTTTGCTGACCGTTTCCACTACGCACGCGGCAAACTACGTTCTACTGGACAGAAGAAATTGTTTTAACTTATTGTAAAAAGCTCTTCTATCTCACTTTTTATCTCACCCGCAAAACCATCCCGACAAAATTTCCTACATAAACCCATCTCGGGGTCGTTGGCAAGAGGGGAGTTCGTGAGATACCTATTTCTGCTCGGCAACCGTTTGCGGTGCAAAATGTTCCAACAGGGCATAAAACAGGGGCTCATTGCACCGATGATATCCGTTTGGCAAACTTCCGCTGCGGATTTCTTCAATTGCACGAGCAAGACGATCGTACAGCTTCCAGCACTAACAACTCGGCACACTATTCAACAGGTTGATTTTCATCTGCAGCTGCTGTTTGCATCGTTTGCAGAACGGCAACTCTTCCGCGAACGTGCTCTACTCTGTGCTTTCAGTTTCTTTCTCCATCGTTGACCTCTATGCATTACCAATGTGCTCCTTTTGAATCCCTACATTGCATACACGTTACTTTGTTTATGTTAACCTACTCCAACCCCTCCCACTGGAATACCCTACCGTACGCGATAAACGACTCACGTTTGATTTCGTAGAATGTTTTTTGTTGTTGCTGTTGTTGTTGTTTGTTCTTTATTCGACGATTTCCCTTTTCATTCCTAATGCGACGTTTGTTCAATTTTTCTTTTGTTTTGATGTAGAATTAGATAACTTTCCATAACAATGTTTTACTTGGATGTTACAGATTCTATGTTTGTAGTTTGTTACTTCATCGTTTTTGTCAGCAACTGCGTTACTTCCGTGTAAGTGTGTGTATGTGGCTGTGTGTGAATGTAATTACTTAACTGTTTTCTGCTTCTAACACATTCTTCCACCATTCCGAACACTTGCTGCCGCGCCCTCGCACCGCAGCCAGTGCTTGCAGTTTATTTTTCTTCGGAAGTATTCCTTAAGTTTACCTAGAGCTACTGTCGCGCCATTTTCGTCTGTTCTATAAAACACACCTAGATGCGTCAAGTTTTCGTCGAAATTCCCGCTCTTTGAAGAATGTTTTCTTTGTTATTATATTATCTACTATGGTTTCATCTTTCAGTGTCGGTTTTCCGCTCAATCGGCACGTTATTATTCGCTACTTGATGTTTCGTTTCTGTTTTTTGGGTAGAGTACTGTTGAAAATAAACGTTCTTACTGAATGGTTCGTTGGAATAAGTAAAAGGTAGAAAGCTGTAGACTTCGATATACGGCCTGCATGGGAAATGAAGACTTTAGGCCTGAAGGCGTGCAAGTATAAGTTTAATATGAGTATGACTGTCTAACTTAAGGAAGGAACAAGTACAGTGTTAATGCTGGTTGTCTGAAATGCGAAATAATATGATGCACGTTCTGAACGAAATGTTGTGATACTGTGGGGTTGTTTGTTTAAAAATGTGTATTGTAGAACATTGTTACTCTTTTCCTGCTACGCACGTAACTGCAAATGGTATCCCCCTTCCAGCTGAATCAATTTGTTATACCTTCCCAATCTGTATCGCCATTTTATTGTTGCTCCATTTGTAAGAACGAATTTAAATCTGTACACTCTAGCTTAGCAAAGATAATGTTTTCGTTTTTTTTTTTTTATTGTGTTGAACTTTTGCTTTCCCCCCTGCGTCGCAACACTTCTATTGCGCTCACTGCGGCCAACACTAAGAGTCAATAATTCTGCGCTGCACCACGCCCGTCGTTACCGATGGCTCTAATACTGGGTCGAAGGGTGTCTTTATAGGACACTTACTTTGTTTGTATGTTCACTTATTACCTGTAACTCTAAGCAGTCTACGTCAAACATACCATGCTGCCTTAACGAATGCGGCAAAAATGGGGATGTCGAAGGGGAGCCCTGCAACTAATTTTCCTTCGTCCTGCCTCAATTTTTCTCTTTATAGCAAATAGGCAAAAATCTACATCTCTTCTTACGGTGCTAAGAAGATCCTACGGTGGAAATCATAAATAATATCATTCCTATAGTATCCTCGCGCGACCCGCAACGCAGAAAAGACGTCATTTTGTGCGATTTTGGCGCATCTCCGTTAGAGAGCGCATCATGTTCGACTGTGTTTACAAGGTTCAGTGTGTTTCGGTGTGAAGTTCTAACGTTGTTGGGTGGGATTTTCTGCTAATGTCGCAGGCTGCGCGTCTGCCCGTGCGCATTCTCAATCCGGCGAACTGGTGCTGCTACGCTACCTAACGATTCCATCGACAGCATCGATATCGGATGCTCCGACCATATACTTACAATACCGTCCCTATAATCAATTTGTTAAGATCTGGCTCCTGGGAGTATTTATTGGCGTCGAAACGGGGTTTGGTTTGTTTTGCGTTGCCTGGAAACAACGCTTGTGGTTGTGTGGTTGCTGAGTTTGATTGGCTTGCCGGTGAGCTACTTTGTGTGTGTTTGCACGGTTTGCCAACTCATCCACCGTTTTACGACCAACTTGTTTAAATTCAACGATTTATTCATTCCTGAAGACGCTTGTAATTAATTCGTAGTTTAATTCACTTTTGTTGCTTACGAACGAAGTAATTTTTCTCTTCATTTCATTCGCCCCACCCCGCCACTAAATCTTTTAGCATTAATTTTTATTGTTTTCTGGCATGTTAAACGTTCGTTACAGTTTTTCGTCAGTTTAAGTTGTGATAATTTCTCATCTTTCCCGTAAACCACTACCGGAACACTCCGGCTTAGCCCCTTTTCTTATAGTCTTGGACTGCTTTGTCGTTTCTTCTTCTATTTGTTATTATACTATCTTTTCTAGGTTATCTCCACCCAGAGAGGCTACCAAACAGCGTGTTAAACCGCAAAACGCTTGAACATCGCGCCTAATTTCACTGTTTTATGAGTTTGTTGCTGTTTTTTTTTTATGTTGTCGCTACGTCTCACATTTATATTAACAACTATTGATTATAATTTTCTGAGATTTTGTTTGCCTGTTTATTCATTTTCTATTCCTTACTCGTTTCGCAGGCCTTCATCCTTTCCATTGTTGCCTTGCTTTCTTTTGAAAGATAAACGATTAAAGTATATCCTCGAACGTGTAACAGTTTTTTGTTGGCGTTTGGTTTTTTTCTTCATGTTGGGTCAACTTTTGTCAATATTTTTTTCCCTTTTTTTGATGCTTACATTCGCTTTGCTTCTCATGTCATCAGGTGGATTCTGTTTTGAAATCCAAAAATATCCAGAAAAAGAGATGGAGTAAGAGAAAGTGAGAGAAAGTGATAGACAATAATAGATAGGAAAATAGAAAGAGAAAGAGAGAGAGAGAGAGATAGGGAGCAAGCGAGAGTGAAGGAGCGTAGGCGAACGGTCGATAAAGGGAACTTAAAAGAGATTGAGTAAAGAGAACGTAACGCTTTCACCTGACCCGTGTGTTTGCTGGTGTTTGTAAAGGTTAGCATAGCAACGACGGTGTGATAACTTTCAAACAACTATTCCAACTAAAATTGCCATTTAATGGTTCTATTTCATCGCTCTCTCTCTCTCTTTTTCTACTAGGCTCTCTTTACGTTTTCTCCTTTTCTCTTCTTCTCTTATTCCAACAGAACTACCGTGAGATGATAAAACTCGACGTTAGCGTGTAGTACACTCTCTGTATCGACTAAATGTCCTTGTGTTT
The DNA here is from genome assembly GCA_914969975.1 of Anopheles atroparvus. Lineage (NCBI taxonomy): Eukaryota > Metazoa > Arthropoda > Insecta > Diptera > Culicidae > Anopheles > Anopheles atroparvus. The sequence goes on along the minus strand of CAJZCY010000002.1, from coordinate 33,603,146 downwards.
TTTTGTTTTCTGGTTTCTTCTTCAGAAATTTCGTCTGCTTTCTTTCCCTGTTTTCTAATTCCTACTAGTGCATTTCTGTCATACTAGTTACGGTTTGCGTTAATAATTGTTTGTTTGTTTTTCTTTATCCAGTTGTAACGTTTTTCAGCTGATTTTACATACTTTGTTTATTAAACTCTATGGCTGGTGAACTAACTGCTTCCTGTTTTGTTTTACGTTGTTGCTACAGCGTTTCGATTGCTTCTCTATTCCGTGTTGTGGTCGTCACTGTTCTTGAACACTACGTAGCATTGTCACGGCAGAAGATTGGATTCGGTTTGTCGGATGCTGGAGATTGTTTGTTCCCCCCTTCCAAAAATCGCACTACAAAACACTGCTTCATCCTTGCCATCTGTCCCTCGTGATTAATTTTCTTGTTTTTTTCCCTTTCTTTTACCGTTTCTCTGTCGTTATTCGCTTGCTTTACTCATTAACTAACAACAATTGTTGTAAAAATTGACGCACTAATTACAATAGTAGTGACTTAAAATTATCTATAAAGAGTTTTTTCCCTCCGGTTTTGGCCTTACACTTTTCACAATCAACGTCTTTTAGCGTAAAGATATTCTCAATGTCTCACACACTTGCTCTATCGTTCTCTCTCTCTCGCTCTCACTCTCTCTCTCTTTTTCTCAAACTTTTTCAATCTTTCTATTTCTTTCTTTCGTTTTTTTTTTTCACTTAACCGAAGCACACTGTACGCCATGGCTAATTTTGCCTGCTGTTTTACACAGTGTGTGGTCGGGATATTTATTCACTATCCGTTTTTTTTGTTAGGTTTTTTTTCTTCATTTTTGTTTTGGTTTTGTTTTCCTAGAGGTCATCTTCGTCCTATGTAAACGTGGTATGTTGGTGTGTTGTTAGGTTGTTCTTATTACTGCTACTGGGGTATTCATTTTAGTCAGATTTGTCACCCACCCTTAGCGCAACGTCTAGTGCTCTTCGGATTATTTTTTTTGTTTTTCGAGTACTACCAACTTGTTGCTCGTCGCAATCAATTGGGCCTTAGTTACACTTTCAACGATTCATTGCTAGTAGGTTAAAGAGATAATATTTTGTATGAAGGTATGTGTACCGTTGTGAACTTTGTGTTTGAAGGTGAGCGAAATTGTGTGTTTGTATGTGTGTACGTGTACGAGGATGGATTGTGCATCTTCGGGATCCCTTCGTTCTCCTCGCTAGAGCATGGAGTGGACTCCGCTAGTGAAAGATTGAATAAAATCTAGATTACATCTCATATTCCTCCGATCATTCGCCTTAGTAGTAGTAGAGTGGAATCTGTAGTCTTCAGTATTTTTTTTTTCCTTCTGTTGGCGTGTTTTGTTACATTCCCGTTTTGCTAAGTTAACACCATATCTCCGGCAGCCGCTTCATGGTGCCATTGCCAATGCACAAAAACCGTTCAACAGAAACAACAAAAACGATTCACCGAGAAAACAACAACTTCCCACATCACAACAAACAAAATTAACACTTTACCCTTATCCATCCTCCATGCAACTTCGCTCTGTTTTGCTCTACCTTTCTTTTATTTATATGTTTTCTGTCGTCCTTGCCCTATACCCACACTGTTACGGCGCTGCTGGCATAATCAAAAGCAAAACTCGCTGAACATCCCGGGTTAACAACCAACATTCGACCCGACGCTTGCCAGACGCAATTTCCCATGCGCCTCCAAAAGGCAATGCCTACGACACACGCGGTTGGGACCCATACATACACGACAGTTCCGTAACGGCGCACTAGTTCCGCTGCTTGTTGTAGTAATGTCGATGAATTGTAACCATACCATCCCTCTTCAACAGTGGGTGCCCGTAAGTTGTGTTTTATTCTCCATGTTGCTATTCCTATGTTTAACATTCTTATTTCCTCTGCTTAATCATTAGCAATAATGTAATTTCAATATTTCACCTAAATTGTCCATCAGTTGTCGTGTTTGTGATTTCGTTTCCCGCTTTGCTGCCCTCATTGGCACACTCCCTCTCTTCTACTGTTGTTTTCGTTTCATCGGTGTCACTTTATTGTATACGTGTATGTTCTCAAAAAGGGCATCTGTGACGCTCGAGAGAACCAGTTGAATCGAGTACATTTCTTTAGCCCGCCCCTCGCTCTCTCTCTCTCTGAAGATTTAGTGCACTTTTAGTTGAATCTACGAATCAACGTTCACATACTCAATATTCTTTTCTTTTTAACTATCCGTTTGGTGAACTGCTTATTTATTAAGCTTTTTCGTTACCTCTTTTACTCCGTTCCAAAAATCTCTTTCTTTTACTCTTTTCTCGAATCACTTCGCTGTGTTGCTTTGTTTTTTTATTTGTTTTAAACATTTTCCACTCGTAGGATATTTTTGAACCATCCCACAGCGTCTTTCGAATTCCGTTTTAGTTGAATCATATGGTTTTGTTTTGTTTTCTTCTTTTTGCCTACTCGGAGTTAGTCCGTTTTGCAATTCGATAATTTGATAAATTGTTTGTTTCTGTTTATTGCACTACACTTCGTTTATGTCTCTGGGATGTGTTTCGCTTTTTACACTTCATGTTTGTGTGGGTGTGTTTATTTTTATGTGTTTGTTATGTTTTTCTATGCATTTTCTTTTCTTCCACACAATATTTCGATTTACTCGTTGGAACACGAACTTTAATACTTTTAATATATAGATTTTCCGCTATGTTCCGAAGCTTCCGAACCACGCACCGTGTTTCGGTGTGATAGGCATCGTGTTTTGCTCGTTGCCTGCAATCTATGTTCGGGAGATCACTTTCTGGTTGTTGGTAAGTGTCCGACTCTTCTACTTATAACATTTGGAGACGCCTTACCGGTTGAACAACGTGTGTAGGCGCGATGTTGTGCCTTTTTTGTGTTTTTATTTTCCTTGATTTTCTACGTCACTTTCGTACCGTTTCCGGTCGCGTGTCCGTTCCACCCGTAACCCGCACGCAGCCCCGTTCGATTCATGAAGGCGGCGTTGGGCTTCGGGGGGAGCATCCGGGGCTACACTGAGCGCGCAATCACCCGAAGCCCCCGCACCGTGAGCTATAACACGACGAGCAGGTGTACCAGCTGCTTCGTCCAGCTCGCGAACTCGGTTCCGGCGCTCAGCAGCACCAGCAGGGCAGCCCACGAGTGCACGCCGCCCGTGTGCGTCCTATACACCGACCCGAGGGCGCACAGGGCCCTCAGCAAGGACGAGAGCGCCCTCGAAGACGACGACGTCGAGGAGGATGATGGAAGTGTCACGGCCGTGCTGGTCGCCGTCACGCTGGTCGTTGCGGCCCTATTGCTGTTGCTGCTGGAAGTGCTGGTTGTTGCGGTGGTGATGCTGGTGGTGGTGGTGGCGGTGGTGGCGGTGCTGGTGGTGGTGTCGGTGGACGAGATGGCGATCTGCGACAGACGACACTGCTCGGACTGCGTGGAGCCACTGGGCGCGCTCGCTATGCTCGGGCAGCTGGGCGATATCGAGGGTAGTTCGCTGCTAAAGTCCAGCTCGGCCCCTTCCTGCACCGTGTCATTGTGCAGCGGATCGCACCGCGCACACAGCCCATCGACTGGACTCAAGCCGCAGTAGTCGTAGCAGCAGTCGGTCGGACCATTGTTCGACTTGCGTAGCTGCTCTCCCGTTTCTTCGATGTTGAGATCTGCAAAGGAAGGAACCGGTCAGCAAAGTTGGCACAGAACTCAAAAGAAGTTGGAAATTCATTTCTTATACCGATAAACAACTTGTACGAATAAAGCTGGTCTTTTCTAGTGCATTGCTTTTAATGTACAACTATTTAACAGCCAACCCACTTCTGAATCGTACACTGTTTGTGAGTATTGTGAATGTTTAATCTTGCAACAATGTTTTCGAAATGCAACTTGGAGTACGCACCACAATCATTAAATTTATTTACAAAACAAAATGCACAATTAATGGTCGCGTGCTTTAACGATCACTTCTTGGGCTGGATTTCATTGTCGAGAGCGCAATTAGCGATTCCACAGAACAGAACGGACCAACGTTACCCCGTCGCTGCGACGGTTGGTCGCCGGGACTCACAGAAATAAAATTTGCTTGCAATGCAAAAAAAAAACACAAAATCAAAAACAAATGGAAGGAACAGTAGAAACAGGACGAGCGATCGTTAATCTTACCTCGACAGAGAAACGTCGGCTCGCCGGCGTACTGCGTCGGATAGGCTGGTGCCCGGTCGCCCGGCAGCATGTACGGGCACTTTTGCTCTACGGTTTGACATACGTTTAGACACGGTCGTACTCGTACTCGTTTTCGGCGTGAACTGTGGAAGAAAAATTGAAGAGGATAATCACGCATTCAATTGGCTTTCAAGGGGGGTGTTTTAGACAAATTAGTTTTAAATATGAATCATGAAAGTTGAACAAACATTTTGCTACTATCCATATTTCTTTTAAAGGAGTTTTGAACTCTAATGAACTCTACTTGAACTTTGAAGTATTATAATTAGCTAGCTTTTGCGTAATATCTCTAAAATGGAAGACTTTTGAAATGTATCATTATATTCTTGACTAAATTAACACTTCAGTAATATGCACCTTGTACTACCATGGACAAACCATTAATCCTACCAACCAACGACGCTTGCTCCATCTTTAGCTTTGGAATTCTTCATCTGGTTAATAAAACTGCTCTGGAAGCTCTAGAACGTTCCACATTCCTCACACAGCCTTTCGGAGCCGGCCGAACAATAACAACTATGGTAAAGTTTTATTGCGTCCCTCGGTGGAAGCACCTCCGGTTGGGCAGGTCGCCCCGTAGCATGCATGCACGTTGCGGCCTCCCCCCCGGTTCAAACGGGTTTATCGGAAAACACGTGCACGTGGGACCACCGACCGGGCGCATTAGGTTCGTACGTTCGTTAGCTCCTCTCCTGCGGGCTGGACTTCCTGGGCGAAGTTTAGTTTCTTGCCGTTAGCAGAAGCAAACCCAACGCTCGGTTCAAAGGACGAGAAATGAGTCTAGTTTCTATGTTTCCCCCTCTTTCGTGGGGCTTTGCTGACGCTCTTTTTATTGCAAAACTTGTCCGTTTAGGTGCTGGCCAAACGGTGGACCGGAGTTTCCGGGCTGCTTGGAAAGCCCAGCGCACGCTGGACTTCGGCCGAGGCTGAATAATGTATGCGGCACGGACATCTGTGCCGTCCTTGTCATCAAAACCGATTGCTTGCGACGAAAAAATTGGACCAATGGAAACGTTTGCCCTGCCAAGTGGAAAGAAACGGAACGGCAAGTGAATTGACGGAAACGGGGGGGGGGGAAATCCTTGAGACCAACACTCGATACCCTGTCGATGATACACGAGCCACGGTTTGTCGGGCAGGGCCAATACCTCCCAGCCATGGGCTGCTAATTTGTCTCACAGCCGAGGATTGCAGCTGAAAGGGGGCAACTTTAAGCGATTATTAATTTGCCTCTATCTATTATTCACCGATGCAGGGTGCCTGAGGAGGCCGACTTTTCCCTGATGTGCATCCATTTAGCTAATCAATTAGCCTGTCCGCCCGGCGATCCATCAGATTTTCATGCGCTCGTTCGAGCGAGCGGAACGGCGACGAGCCAATCGGGGTTTTGTCCCTCCTGTCACCTCCATGCATGCTGTCGGCCACAGTTTTTCCTCTAGCTTAGTTCCACCGACTCCTTTGATTGACTGGTTTCGGATGAAGCGCGACGAAGATTTTTCCATCCCGGGCTAGAGAGTTTTTTGCTGTCAGTTTTTTTCCCTCCACTTTTTCCCTTTTTTTCTTTCATATGCCTAGACCCTTTCTCACGGCCGATCCACTTGAATTCTCGGGCTGGCCTGCCAGTCAACGGCAGCATTCCCCTGGAGCCTGTGAAACCAGGGTTCTACAAAGGACGTCCGTAAGATCAGCCTCTGTCAGAGAGTGAGAGAGAGGGAGAGGAAAATTCCCTACCGAAATGGTAGAGAATTATTTATTCACAACGTTCCGGCAACGGATTTTCGGGGAGCCGTATAACCCCTTCATCCACTCCACTCCCAGTAAACCAACTTGCCATGCGTCTAGGGCGAACGAGCCTGCCAAGTCATGCCTAACGAATGAACTTCTAACGATTGGACCGGCTGAAGATGGGAGACGTTCTGCAGTGGGCACACCAGCCCAAATCTAGCGCGCCTCATCCTCTCATGAGGTGGCTTATAGGCACAAGCGAATAAACTTTAGGCTATAGGAAGATGAAGGCAGGGAACGGGAAAGCTTCTGTGCGAAAACGACGAAGAGTGTGAATGTTTACGTTAATTTGAGGTAACCATCAATCGTTGCCATTTGCCATTTATTTAAAGGGGCATGGTAGTCGATTCAAAATGGACGTATGATGTTCCCTAACCTTGCTACTCGTCACAATAATTGGAATATATCTTTGGAAAATATGCTGCATTTTTGTTTGACTTATGTGATGCAAAAAACCGTAGGTAACTTTTCGTATTTCAAGTGTTATTTAAACAAAACAAAATCAAAAACAGTTTTTTATGGATTGAGATGGATTTTCGTGAGTAAAAATGAAGTCTGTTTTTCGTCACCGTTGTGTCTCGCTGCTTCTACTTACCTTTTTACAGTGATTGATATATTTTTTACTAGTTGCTGTTTGTTCGCATCGCTCAAATTCGGTTCAGTCTGCTTGTTCGCGGCGGTCCCATGGTTGACGTTCGATTTCCCCTGGGTCGCTCGGTCACTGTCTCGATTACCGGTTTTATTGTTAACACTTTTGATGTCGTCCCTCGACGCGAAGTACGGTATAAAAACACTGCAGCCCCACCTTCGATATGCCTCCTGTGGGAAGAAAATGGCAAGAACACACAAGAACATGAGTGAACGATGCAGAGGAAATGGTTATTTAAAAAGCATTCAATGTTTGTCGGAATGTTTTATTCCTTTACGCTAACCAGCCTGTATCTATTTACCAGTATACAAGCAATTTAGTAATACAGTGTTTGTTGGCTACAATGTTGAATGGTAAGAGAAATTCAATAAGAAAGCTTTACAGTAACATTTTAAACGAACGTCACCATTTGGTGAACCGCGAGTTCACGAGTAAATGAAAGATCTGCTCTTTATCTGTGAATTTCATGAGGGTGTTTTGCAAATCTACCCGTAACCCCGCACAATACTGAAACAGCCCTTGAAAGAAGCTGTACACACCGGCACGGGAGACCGGGACCATAAGTTTCGATCATTAAAGTTCCCGGAAATACTTCTTCAGCGGTTTTAATGGCCGCTCGAACAGTAAACCGCATAAAATTGTCGGCGCCATTCGCTCGTCCGGAGTGAAGCCAGGGCTGAACGTACGCCGAGTATACGGCAAGTAGATGTCCTCTGTCGACGGTGTGCTGCTTAGTCGAACGGCGCGGCTGCCGGGCTTAGAAATGATCAAGCCAAAAAGTCAACGAAAAGAATGTAAGTATCTACAGTTTTGCGCTAGACTTTCCACGGTTGTTTCATATCTATATTCTCCCTTTCCCAATTCCGGTCTCTTTCTCTGCCGCTCGCTTTGTATGAACCCCGAACAGTAACAGTAAAAAGTGCAACGCTGGTCGTAAGCAATATGCAAACAGTGGGGATCGATTTTTCTGGATCCCACTTTAAATGGAAAAGAAAAAATGATGACTTGGAAGTTGAACAGCTTTAGCACTGCCATTTCGAAGATGAGATAAAGCATGCAATAAACTAGTTAGTTGCCTTATCTGTCTTTAATGCTCTTCAGTTTTACAACCTGAAACTCGCACTCAATACTGAGTTCAGCGAAATGCATTCAATTCGAATGGAAAGAGTTTTTGAGAAAAAGGGCCGTTGACGATCAACGTTTACGATTTCGGATTAATGAAAAACAATGTCACGATAGCAACAAGGGAAAGTAATCAAAAGATGTCCAAGCTAGGAAACTTACATTTTTTAAGATCCCACCCCTTTAATGCATAAGGCTGATAGAGTTTAGTAAAGAGATGTGCATTTTCTTAATTGAAAAATAAATGTGCAGTAGCTAGGTTTGAAAGCTCTTCTTATTTTGAGCTTCTAAACAAATCCACAATGGCGGCATTTGAATTGAAGATAATAGAAAACAAGAAAACAAATAACGCTGCGGAGCTGCCGAGTTCGAGATAGTGTACAGTTCATTTCTTTGCACCTGATGAAATGGTGCGCCAGTTTTCGAACCACAAAAGGTTTCATCTGCTCCACGCGCTCTCCACTACCACTGGCGGCACCGTGGAGAAAAAGTCACCCACCCACAGCAGCGCCCTGTGGCTCATCATGGACGCTGCTGTTATGTAATCCCGACCTTATCCGAGCCGTACGAGGATCCGCGTTTTCCCGACAGCTCGTGTCCCACAGCACACGCTCGGCACGCTGTGTTTGTTTTGTGGCCGTTTGTGGGTTAAGGTTGGCAAAGTTCATCCCGTTTCGCTGCGGGGCATTTTCATCTCGCTGTCTTAATGTTTTATTTTTCTTCCATCAATCAGCACCGGGGCCTGGTGCACCGAGTCCATTACGACAGGAGCGTCGGAATCGCATCCCATCTGTTCGTCGTCTTACGAGAGCCGAAAAATCCCACGATTTCCAAGGAAGCCGTTTGTCAGTGGCACGATTGCATGCCTGTTGTGAACAAATTTGAATCAAGCAATATCCAGCAGAGACGGCCACCTGCTCCTGGTCTCTCCCTTCTCCTGCACCTGCTGGCTCCCAGCATCTGTTCGTCGGTTCGTTCGGTTATCGCACAGGACGAATGCGAGCTACGTCTCCTCTTATTGCTCTCTATTTCGCTCTCTTTCTCTCTTTCTTTCTATCTCTCCTTATCTCTATCTCTCTCTTTCTCCATCTCACTTCTCCTTAGTTGGTCATTGGTAAGCTCTGTTTGTATTTATCTCACAAATACTCTCCCCGCTGATAGAGTTCGTCAATGTATGGGCCAAATCATAACTTTACTCGTCGGTACATCTGTCAAAATTCCTGCGACTTTAACCCATCCCTGTATAAAGCCATCGGAAGAAAAAAAAGGTAGCGCCCAGAACCAGCGATGCAAATTTGAGTGAAAAATTGTTCCTCCTCTTCTACGATGCTTCCCGGAACGTGCCTTATTTTCTCAAAACCGTTGCCTTCTACTGTGTAGGTGTTGAAATGTTTCAGTGTGTTGATGGGCACAGAGTTCGCTCAAATCCACATACAACTCGTGAGAGCGTACAGGTTACGTTACTGAGAGCAACCGTCGCTTATCACACACATGTTATCGTTCGTTCGGACTCTAGGAACGTGTCTGGATGATTTTTGATTTATTTTTTTAATTTTGTAATGATAACGAAAAACGCAACATAGCAGCACCTTCGTGTTCAAAACTATGAAGAAATGGTTATCAGAAAAATACATCCAATGCAAGATCGCGAATTGAGAAAAATAGTTGATTAAATTGTTCGTAGCAGAGTTTGACATTTAAGAATGGCTGTTGCTGCTTTCCTGCACTTTGCAACAAACACAAGATACAAACGGCACCATACGAGAAATTTAAATTATTATCAACAAAACTTCAGTGAGAGGTAGTCCAACCAATACCGCTAACAAAAATGGAAGAATAGAAAAGAGAAAAACAAACACTGCACCAATGTGACGAGTGAAACCTCAAAAACACTCAGGATCTCTCATGCTCCCGAAGGGAGCTTTTCCATCGTGCCAGCGCGTTTGGTCAGCCTGCCGGACGAAGCACAAGCCGGGGAAAGTTGGCTCTAATGCGCACAGTTTTCATACTAACACATTTTCACTAATGCACCAACACAGAGCTGAGTCGTTCGCATACACTCACATCTCGCCACGAGTGTGCACGCTGTTCCATTGAAGAACTCTTGAAGCGAACCAAAGTTCACGCCTCGCAGAATGTGGCCCGAAAACGGGTGGAACGTGTAAAAAAAAAAAAAAAAAAAGGGTAATGAAGTTATGCTACTAACAGGACTCATGTTTAGCGGAGCAGCAGAGAATATTGGTGCTTGGAGTTGGAAATGTCGGTTGTCCATTACAAGGAGCATTTTTAAGGGCAAAGGATTACAATCCCCGTTGGGGTGATCCTTAGATCAGTATGACTCATCGTGCCGCAGCACAAAACGCTCATGGTACTCTCTTCGCAATCATTTATGCTGCATCGCTATGCTGCTCCACTGTACGAAAATAGCTTCCTTGAGGGCATGGATATTTAATGTTATGCACTGAATCGAAACTTCGGGCAATTGAATTCGCGAAACATACAACCACGGACTTCACTGTTTACTTTGGCACCTAGTAGTGCCTAGAAGTGTGCAGAGGAAAACGTTTGCCTTGAGAGTTTCATCCCACGCGCTTCGTCAAACCTCCGCCGAGCAGCAGGAAGCATTACAACTTGTCACATTTTCTGAACAGCACTCCAGCTGCACTACATTACGTGCACTCGAGTGCCCCTAAAGGACCAGTACAAGAGTCGAAAGCTGGAACTGTCAGCAAAGCCGCTGAGCCCAAGAATATGCACATTGTTTGCTTGCATATACGCAAGAGCAGCCAAGTTGGTTGGTTGTTCTCGTCAACTCAGAATTTCAACTTGATCCTTTGAGTTGAGGATTCTTGATAGTTAACGGAAGGGTTTTTTTTATTTAAGTAAAACATTTCTGATGATTTTTGATTTGGTTCTAGGTTTTATTTTCACGTAATTTGTCTTTCTCATAATTATTTGATTACTAGCAAAGTCTCACAGCCTTATAACAAGAAAATCTCTTTTCTGACAATGACCGCGGCAAGCGTCCTCAGGTGAATCGATATCCATTTAAATCCATTTTTAATTCTTGTTTGCCGGGATGATTGCTACCAAGGCGTGACAGACACAATCGACCGCTAGGTTTCCTGTTCTACTGTCTTTCTGTCTTTTTTTTCGTGTGGCTTACTGACGCATGATAAATATTTCCGCAAGCACAAGGCGAGTATGTGCTTCGAGAAGCGACCGCGATCCACCGCAAACATCGGTAAACGGTGGATGGATTGTGACCGGCGGACATCCTTCATCGTCAGTTCAGCTCACCTGTGCTGCCTTCGATGGAAGCTACAAGAATGTAAAAGATTCAAGGAGCAAGAAGAGCGAAAGAAAAAAAGGGAAAAGATATCCGCAGCGAAGGAATGGGCACTACGGTAAACGGTCGGGGAACGACGGTGACGGCGAGTATGCGGAGCGAGAGGCAACCATCATCATTATTTGCTCGTCCCTCCAAGTGGAACACATCGAAAGCCTATACACGGGCAAGGGATCAAGTGGGCCAGCTTGGACGTGGGTTGTTATCCGTCGCCCGCTCGAGTTCTCGGTTACGGGTAAAATAAATTATTCCACTGACGTGGTGGATCACGGATCCTTCGCCGGAGAATGAGCGGAGATTTCGGTACAGTAAGTGGAACTTTGGTGGGGAATGGTTTGTGCGCAATGTAGAAGATCTATTAACAAAAACATACATTAAAAAGGTGTTTCTTGCACTTGCGAATGGACGGTCATAATTACTAAAAAGTTGCAACCGGGGCAATGGTTCCATCAAACAGGCTCTTAAAAACGTACATTAAAATAGAGCACGAACTCAACTGAAGCGTTACATACCAACAACAAAAAAATCTTTCTTTCAATATTATTTCTGGTTCAGAATGCAAACTAGAATTCACTAAAACGAGAAAAGAATTACCATAACCAAGAAATATGTTAATCTTTTGGCCAGCCCATGGACCGATTTAAACCTGTTCAGTCTTTAACAACACCGTTTCACGTTAACGACATGTTGTTCCTCTGTTTGGGAGTATTTGCAGCTAATTGGATACGCTAAAACAAGACGAGGGAGCTGTTAGTCGCTTTGCTGTTTGTTTTCGACACGCCACCATTTATCCAACGGTCATATTTAGCGCGGCTGGGAAAATAATGAGAAAAGAAGGTCAAGCAGTAAGTGGCTAGTGATGATTAGCGTTGGATCGGCTACATGGCTGCTGGAACATCGTCGATCCTGCTTCCTTGAACGACACTTTGTTGCGCGAAGAGCAAACAATACAAAAAACCATTCCACTATGCATTTCATAGCAAAGGAGAATTGATTTGATTAAATTAACGGTTTGATTCAACCAACTCGGTTCGTAATTCTCGTGACGTCTCATCATACATTGAAATGATTTAGGGCTCAAGTTGGACTATTACGTAAATCAATTCACACTCACAGAAAACTCAAGTGCTTTTCTTTTAGATGGGTGGTGTTTGGAAAAATTAAGAATTTGATTTAAACAACCTTTTTTCTATCCCAATAGAATTTGGGCGATATGTACAACTACAACTTTGTATATTCTTGCATATTTATCTGTGTTTTTTTTTCTCCACTTTATCTCCCACACAATGTTTGTACATGATCTCTAAACGATGTCTCATTCTACCATTAATTTTGTGTGTGTTGGATCTGGTATTTCGCCTCACCCAACTACAACAGAGTAGTTTGATTTATGTGCATGCCACAAACAATGTACGGATACGTTGTGTGTATGTGTGTGTATGTGTGGTTGTGTGTGTTGAAGGCAAGAGGATCCTGTTCTTGTTTTTTTTTTGTTCATGTCTTACGGGCTCCCTTTTTCTTCGCCTTTGACTCCGTAAGATACCGAAAGGTGACGGCTACCCGCGCCTTCCACTTGCTTGACAATCTTCGTAGACCCACTTGCCGCGACGAAGCACACTCTAACCAATCAGCACCCCGCTCGCTCTGTGTCATACGGGGGGTTTTTCCGATTTATCTACTGCTCCATTCGCTTTCTCGCTGGCCCGTTTCATTTCCATCCATCCGCCCTTCGGCATCCCGCGCTGACCCAAATACAACAATGGCGGCACGTTGCATGTTGGCACGGAATCGAGAGAAGGTTCCGTTGCGTGCCTCGTCCCTCGCAAATCCTCGGATGTATGGTCTTTACGTGACCGTCCGTCCAACCGTTCCCCTGCTCTCGCGTGGGCGGTACGTAAGAAAATGCATTGTTGGATGTTCCTTGGACTTTTTTTCTTCTCTTTCTCCAAGCCAAGAAAGAGATGCACGAATAGTTAAAAGGGATGGAGCGCGCGGGGAACAAGCAGCGAAGCGGTGTTAGAAGTTTTCCAGAACAACGGCCACATGAAAGCATGTCCCGAATCGCCAAGTGTCGGAGCAAGAATGCAAAGCTCACCGCAAGCGGACACGCACACAAATACCGTTATTGGTGCACAAACACACACCGGCGCGCCCACTTAGAGTCGGATGGGCGAGCTAACAATGTTTTAGCAAAAGACGAGTGCAAAAGAAACCACAGAATGTTCATGTGCCTTGTCCCGGTGCCGATGCTTCGCCCCGTCCGGGCATCCTTGCACACGCGTGTTGCCCATGGCATCCATGGCTGCCCCCTTCCTAAGTCCCTCCCATGCCCATGTTCCATGACCCTTTCGTTCATTGTTCCGCCAATGCAGCGGCGGTTTGAGTGGTGTGACCTAGATTTTCGGAACATCATATCGCACCGTTCGGAGTTCCATGCGACCGATGGTTGGGGGAGCGAGAGCGGCGCTGAACAGCTTCCTTTCGACCGTGAAGGAACCGATGGAGGACTCCCCGGCACGGAGCACCGGCAGAACGAATAACAGACGAAATGAACGAACGAACGAACGAACTCGATCTCCCTTTTGCCTTCATTCCCTGCTCCACCATCGTTGAGAGTGGTGCTTCTTCCGAAAAGGAAGAAATTATTATCGAAAATATTTATTCAATGCACCGGAACCAGCCAAGATCTTGGAAGGTTAGTACACGGCAGGCGGGTGTGAAAAGTGGTTAGGTTGCGGAGGGACGCGCGCACCAGCAAAATGCATCACGCGATTCCGGGAAAATCGCATCGCAGTGAGGGAGAGGGAAAAAAAATGTGAACCCGAAATAAACTAAACCCCTTTGCCGAAAAGCATTCACCAGGCCACACCAGTTTCTTTCCATTCCAACGTTTTTCAGCACATTTTCCATCACGCCCCAGCGGCAGAGGACACCATTTTGAGTCCATTAACCGGCGAGTGAAGTGCATAAGAAGTTTCATTGTCGAAGGATAACAAAAAAAAAACAACTCCTACACACACACACACACACTATGCAACCAGTCTGCCTGGGAGGGAAAACCGCGAAGCTGCGAGTCGCGAATTTCACAATAATTCGGAAGTTCGGTAGTACGGTTGCGCCCTGCAGCGTTCCATTTTGTTGAATATGATTTAAAAATAACATAAAATTCAACATCAAATTTGGGCCTGCTCCACACCCGGCGCACCCTGGAGGCGCCAGCGAGTTGATGGGGAAAATTGTGTCAATCATGCAATTTCGGTGGTCGGTGGGATGTACACGGGCATCGTCGACGCCGTTTTGAGCTTGGGGATTCAGAAATCGGTGTTGTTTCCAAGAATGGATGCTGAAGGATGACGCAGCGCGTGCGGGGAGGCTTTCAGCTGGATCTTTTTCATAGATGGATTTAGAAATTTGTTTTGAAATTTGAACTTGAAATTCGGTTTGTTGGTAATTATGTTGTTTTTTTTTTTGTAAATGAGACTCGAAAATAGCAACACACTTTCTCAGCAAATGGTTTGGTCTTTTAATGATTTAAAAATATCATTTGTAAATTCAACTATGGTGATATTATTTTTCTCGAAAAGGAATATGGAAAATCATTTTGCGGGGTGGTGTTTGCATATTTGATGTTAATACCTGGACCTGAAAAACGTTTGATGACCAGGCCTTGTCAGCACTAAGTGCTCAACACTATGAGCGGGCCAGATATGATGATGAAGCCCAGACTTATATTTGTTCTCAATTTTCATAAAATTAAAACTTATACAGCACCTTCCCGTCACCAACAGAGAAACGTGACCGGACGAGAAACTGTCATTCGGCTTGGGTGCATTCGTCCAGCTGAAGCAACGTTTGCACCGAAAATAGCATTTATCATCGTCCCAGCGCATGCCTCCCAAACATCCACCCATCGGCCTTCGTCGGTCCATTGAGTTCACCTCAGTTTCCGCAATTTCGTCAAACTAATTCGCCGCATTCGCCGTGATTCACGGTGTCGGAATGTTTCCATGTTGATTGATGTGGTTTCTTCACCGCTCCGCCACCGAAGGTCAACGTCAAGCGTCGATCGGGATGACTGCGGTTAGCGGGGGGAAAATTCGGTGGTGCGAAGGTGCCTGGAGTGCGGAAGCGTTTGGTTCGGTTTCGGTATTTGGCGCAGCGAGATCACCGGACGGAAGGGGGGGGGGGGGGCGGTAGTTTGTGGTGCAAAATTATACTTAAACTGCACCGAGCCGAACCGAACCGTATCGCTCTTCACGACCGAAATGCAAATGCAAGAACGTGGCCTAGCGCTTCCCCGTGGGGAACGATTCGACGGTCGAGACCGAGAAAGAGAGAAGCAAATCTTAACCTCGTTTCATTGACAAGTTTTAAATGAGTTACCGGTCTGCTAATTGGCTCCATTAGCTTTCGAGTGCCGTTATCGCGCCCGGAGGCAGTTTTTTTTAATCAATTTAAGAAGCGTGCTTATGAGCCAACAAAAAATAAATGGAATAAATGGAAAGAAGAAAGGCATATCGTGGCACGACAATCATCTTCTCGCACGTTGCACATACCCAAAAAAAAAATGAGAATATTTTCCGACATTTATACCTACCAAATAATGCCCCTTAAACCATCTCCAGCGGAGCAAAAAGTCGTGAAAGGTGCCCGGAAACATGTTACAACCGGTAAAATGGCACACAAAAAAAACTTCCCCAAATCAACAGTCGTAAAGCTGATTGTAAACAACGACCCCGCAGCGTTGTTAACACTTTTCCTTTAATTAGTGACATATGGCGCAAAAGGGGATGACACATTTCGCTTTTTTACTATCAACCTCTTTTGCTGATGCCAGGTTCATTCCATTCTCGTGCTTTTTCTTCTTTTTTCATTTGCATCGCTTCTATCTATTGAAATCCTCCCTTAGGAAGCAGGGGTCGGTTAGAGCGGTTACAGCCCTCAACAGGAGGTGCGCGTGTGCAAGTGCGGATAAATCAGTCAAACAGCGCAGCAGTGCGAGTTAACTCACGGCACCTCACCCGCTGTCGAGTGGTAGGTTATGCTTCCCCAGCGGGTCCTGCATCGCCACCGATAGCCGCCACCTTTACAGGTTTATGGGAGCCATAACAAGATTTATGGGAAATCAATGCCCTCGAAAGTGGGCGGCATGTTTTGCTCCAATTTGGAAGGCCTCCCTCTGTTTTCAGGCTTCTAAGCCGGAACAACCGTGCTAGGAGGGAGATAGAGGATTGGAGGTAGGTGTGTAGAAGGGAGGACACAAAAAAAGGCAAGATGGCAGCTGCGTGATGTGTGCGGAGTACCGGAGTGATCCAATTTGCGACGTTATTGCTACCACAAACGCCACGACTAAATCCTTTTAGGAAAGCTTAGTTCAGCTGCAATTGCCTGTGTGGAGGTGAAACCGAACCACGTCACGGTCTTTATCTGGTGGAAGACACGGTACGGTGCCAAAGGTAGAAAACGTAATCGACACACTTACACAACCCGTCGTCGGGGTTCGGTAAACAAAGTGCTCGTTGCTGCTCCCCGAACTAAAGGCTGGCCGGGAGGAGAGTGCACTTGTGTGGCAGGGGGGCAATGTTTATTTAGGTCCTCTAACAATACGCCCGGGCCCTCCGATATGCTAATTTGCGTTATGGAATGAAAACATATGATATTTTAATGGTAATTATGTAGGCCGAACCTGAAATTCATTCATTCAACCTTAGTCTAGGGTGGAACGCTCCGGTGAAAGGTTTCAAGTGTGTCTGCTCGAGAGAAGCGATTAAAAACACTCCTTTGTGTGTCCCGTTATCTGAACCGTGCTCGTTCACGAATTATCTTATTCGATGGGAGGGAATTGTACCGATGGAAAACAGTTGCTTCATCTAGTTGCTGAGGGTTTCCAGGTTTAATGCCATGCTCGTAAAATACGACATTAGTCAAATTAAGATGTCGAATGGTCGGCCATGGGTTTATGCTGGCTATCAAAATTAAATCAATTAGAATAGTGATAGTTTATCAATGGAGGAAATAGTTTAAACTAAACTTCCATAAAATCTGTAGAATTTGAACATTTCTTTGTGTATCCTTGATGTTCTATCCATGGAAACTATGAAACCCGTTTCCAACCAGGCGCCTCCATCTCAAACAACAGGCTACCGGGCGCCTCCATCGGCTGATGGGCGGCTCCATCCGTTACGGCAAACGAACAAGCGAACAGCAAGGCAACCAATATCGTCGATGCTTTTCCATCTGAATGGGCACCCGGGGAGCCAAAAGTAGGTAAAAGCCCGCGGGCCCCAGATTCATTAACTGGTGTTTGTGGCACTGGGGGCAGCCAACCCGCCCGGCCTGCAGCTCCTTATTAAGCTTTAACGTATGATTCCCTAATAGATCGGAGCTAATTGAAAGCACTTGCCAACAACTACGGCGCAAACCAAAAGAAAAACAAACAAGGGGCCAACTAAAGGAGGCGTAGTGAACGGGCGAAGGCAAAACCGAGAGATAGTCACAATTTGTGTGCAGGCTAATTGAATCAGCTGACCCTGTTTTCGTGCCACACCGGCTACACAAAGCTGATTTGGTCAGATAGCAGCCCGCACTGGGAGCAGCGCAAGCACAGAAAAGCTCCCGAAACAGCTCTCACGAGGATGTGGCATCATTGTCAAATCTATTATTAAAATCAATTTCCTCCTCCTGGTGGCGAACCAGTTTGGGTTTCAGAGCATTAGGAGAGCAGTGTGTTGTAGTAGGAATCAGTCACAACCCGGGTTCGAGTGCTACAACCGAGAGGTTTGGGTGTTACTGAGAGAAGAAAATATATGATGTTGATTTTTCACACTACGATAAGCAGCAAGGAATTAGATTTGCGCAAAGTTTATGCTTGAAGCTGTTTGATAAGCTTTCAAGCTGCGTTCTAAAAGACCTAGCTTGGATTTTCGTTTCATTACTGCTTTTCCAAAAGTATTCATAGTTTAACTATTTTTCAAACTAACTGACTATATTTCTTCAAACCACAAACCACCCTCTCAGCACGTTGAATCTCCCAAAAATGATTACACAACCGTTTGCTTTCGAATGCCAGCTAGGCACAGTTACAGCCCATTGTAACCGCCATCACAATGATCATCATCATCATCGCCAACATCATCATCATCATCATCATCACCGTAATCGTGCTTACGAGTGTCTTTTAGATCTGCAGCAGAATATGGCGCTGGCAGTGGCAGTAAAGCACCGGAGCACAGCTTTGGTGCGGCGTGGTTTGACTAATAGTTGTAATTGTTTCTACTTCAAACACTTTAAAGCGCTTTGGCTAGTGCACAAGGAACGAAGGAACTCGTGCACGGAAGGGGAAAGGCAGCCGGAACAAAGAGCGGTGGACATACTGGATGAAATCAAAAGCAGGCCCTCGACTCCGGTGGGTGGCAAGTGGGCGGGAAAAGAGAGAGAGTTGCTGTGGAAAGTTTAACAGTAATTACATTCGGCCCGAAGCTCCAGAAAGCACCGGCGGACCTTTGACCTGGGAGTTGGGAGCGACTGCCGCGGAAAGATATGATAATTTTCCCACGAGCCAGAAATATTCCCGTTGCACCGTGCCTGCCGTCTCCACATCCCGTTCGCTCCAGAGGTTCTTGCTCGTTTCCATTACAGTTTGTCGCAACCGGCGGTGGGTTTCAGGGCAGCCCAACGATTAAGCATAATTTTTCATTCCATCTGCATTGCGCTTATTTTCGGAACGCTACCTCGAGCGACGCGGACCCGCACAGCTGAAATTGTACCGAAAACGATGCACACCCGAACGCATGCAGACACACGCACACACATGAGCACGGTGAGGACGAGCCTCACCTACGGTCGTCCTCATTTTCGAACGCCGAATCCCGTTCGCTGGCCATTTGCTATGTCGGGCCGCCGGCCGTGCCATTTTCCGGGCATTCCTTCGAGACAATGTTCGTTTGCGTTGGTTGCGGTTTGGGTTTTTGGCTGCGGGTCAACCTTCTCCGGTTCATCGTCACCTGCCCCCCTGCGCGCTCATCCCGTATCTTCCGGTTTTCTCATTTCCGGCGTTAGCGGGAGCCAGGTGGAGGGAGAGGATGGACGGGCGTCGAAGGGCATCGGAGAGGGCAAGAGAATAATAAAAAATAAGCGAACCGCACCGTGCAATAGGAATGGAACGGTCAAGAGTGTGATTTAGCTGCGGGAGCATGCGGTTGGGAAAACGTGAGTGGGTAAGGGAGCTAGCGAGAGCAAGAGCGGAAAGGCCTGGGAAAGTGAAGAAAGTAGAGAAGGAGGAAGGAAAATGTGCGTTTCGAACCACCATCATCATCTGCTCGATCCGGTGGCATCCTTCTTGCCAAGCACACCAACACACGCATCTCGCATAAACGCACCCTCGGCCCTCGTCCTCTCTCTCTCTCTCTCTCACACCCCTTTCCCTTCCCAACCTTCTACCGCTCAAAGTGGGTTGTCCTCATTACCGCACACGCTGATCACTTCAGCGGAAACGCTCGAGCCGAACCGTGGCGGCAGGAAGCCAGCGTTGAAACGACGGGACGACCGTACACTGGCAACAATGTAGGAGACCGTTGCCGGACCGATTATCCTTCCCTAGTCAAGCAACAAACCGTCCTCCGCCCCATCCCCCCCGCCCCAGCATTCACCCCAGCTGCAGGACACCGGACGAGAAAGCCAACGACTTTTGGTTGCGATTGGCCTCGCGGCGGAAACTACGAGCAGGCTCTCGCTCGCGCTCCCGTCCCTTTCACCTGCGCTCATCCCGCCTCCCTAAATGTTTCACACATACCTCCCGAGCTGAGCGCCATGGTAACATCGGGACGGATGGATGATGAGAGCGATAAAGATAATGGTTTGCAGTGAAGCAAAAGTTTGTCTAATTCAGCACAACCGTCGGAGCGCTGCTCGTGGCGTTCGAGGGTTCGGTTCACTGGACCAACAATAATCCGAAAAGAAATTCGGCAAAAGCTTCCCGGTGAACAAATGTTGGATTCATTTGCGGAGGTTGTTCGCTCTGCAAAGGATCTTTGAATTGATTGAAACTTTTTTCATGTAAATTTAGACGCAAATTAAAGATGGTGTTTATTGTGTTGGGCAAATAAAAGGTGAATTTGTTTAAACGCAATAAAAAATGTGTGTATATTTGATCCCAATTTTTTAAACCACTTAGACCAACAGTTGCACCATACTTGATTGCTGGATTAAACATATGTTAAAAAAAAGAAATAGTCAAGTAGACGGAAGAATAAACCAAGCCTGCACGAGTGCGTTACTTACCTTACAATCCTCACAGTGGTGTATGATGGAGTACGGCTGTCCGCAGTCGTACCGTATCAGCACCTCGGTAAATTCGCATGTGATCCGTGCCGACAGCGCGTCCGTCTCCAGCAGCTCGGTCAGCCGCCCGGCGCACCCGGCACCACCGCTCAGCACGTCGGCGTAGGCTGCGTTGTGTAAAGCACTGCCAACGGTACGTTCACAACAATGTCTTAAACGTAATGTTTTTAACTTGGTCTCAATACTTTGTGACGATTTTTTACAAATTTGTGCTGGACTTAACTCTTCATTATCGCCCAAATAGTCAAGGCACTGTTGTTTATCATTTAACCGGTTCTCCATGTTATATTTAGTATTATCAATATTGTATGGCTTATTACTATTTTTATTATTAGTATTATATTTAGCATGTGTACGAAATGTTGCACATGGCGGTGGACACCGCGGTGGTCCAGGACCTTCGTTTATCCAGGCCACAGGCAGTGTACCGGCTGAACATTGACCCTGTTGGCGGAAGGAGATCAAAACAGATCGAGAAAGAATGTATTAGTGATTTTTGGTTTGAGCTGATTGATAGTAAAACTATGCGTGCTGGAAGGATGTGGGCATTTTGACGGGAGGAATAGGGAGGATAATGTTACCTTGTAGAACGTTAAAAATCCTTTGATCGTCCTTTGAAACCCCCCTGCTCTGTAGAATTGATTGATGTAGTCTATAACGATGAAATGGCTGCATTTTTATGAGTTCGGACAGCCAAAAATCCTTCAAAAAAGACCTCCATCGTACGGGTTGAAAATGCTCCGATCATACCGAGAAAGACCAGACCCGGAATATCTTCAATGAGTTTTAATTTATTTGCTCTTATCGGCAGCTGCTGGGTTCTCCCCTGGGCCGGCCGTTTATGTTTCACGGTCAGTCATTTCCCATTTTCAAGCAACCGGCTAGCGGTTACTTCCTGGCTTCCGAGCGCCTTCTAGTGGTAGGAAAGGGGCAACATTACCGATCGCCCCGAAAAAAACCCCCCTCTCGCCAGCGACCCTGGAGTGCGTTCCAAAGGCCGTCTCGGGAGCGGCTCGTGCCGAAGCGTCTTGAACCATAATTCATCTATCGCGCGTTGCTTTAGTGATGTTTTCATTAGCGCTCGCGCCAACACGCGCACACTCACGTACACGCACACGGCCACCAGCAATAAAAGACAAACAAAGTGGCAAAGAAAATCCATCCTACTCGGGTGAAGCGCACCAGCACCAGGGTGGGTTGCGCGGGCGCTCGAGGGAGGTTCCATCAAACAAAAACGGGGTTCCCGGTTCTCGAACACCCCGAACGCGCTGCTCCGGACGGCCGAACTTCAAGAACGTTTTCCTTCTTCATCCACACCAGTAAACGTTCCGACTTGAAGCATCTTGGATAAATAAACAGCACGGCTTTCGCACAATCACTTGGCGGGACGGCGGCTGGAAAACCCGTTCGGAGGAAGCAGGTTCTTTTTTTTTTCATTAGGCTTCTTTTCTTTTCTGGTTTACTTTAGCGTCGCCAACCACAACCCTTCCACGTGCGATCTTCGTTGTCACTTTTGTTTGTAATGGTCCTACCATCCCAAAAATGGTTTCGTGACGAATGATCCCAAAAAACTATCCCTCCGTGGATACACCGCTCTGCCCCTCGGTTTCGACGAAGCTGCCGAGCACGTTGGTCACCGAAAAAATACCAAATCTTCGGTACCGGGAATCACTTTCCCAAATGGGCACTCTGGTTTCCCTCCACATCAGCCCGGCCAACCACGCTGCGCAGCTCGACGATCGACACATCCGGATTGCGATCGCGCCGGTTCGATTTTCCGCTGACCGTCGAAGCCACTTCGAAACATAATTCAAATAAATAAATTCTCTAGCGTGTCTGGCATGGCGTGGTAGAAGAAACCCGATTGCTTGCCGGGGCGGAGGATGCTGCATGGGTTGGAAATTATCAGCAAAAATTGGAAATTGGTTCAACCCTATCCTCGAACCACGTGATCCGTGCTCATTCATCGTCTTGTCTTTATTTTTGGAAAAAAAGGGAACCAATGCGGTTTCTGTCCGGGGCGTCTATTCTTATGTGATGGTGAGATACACTCTCCTTCCTTGTGCCTGGCAGCCTGTACCCATGGAAGGCCGAATTCTTCCGGTTTCGCTTGTGTCATTGTGGGAATGATGAGACCACAAAAAAAAGAAATCTAGTATCACCCTTACAGACACACAACAAACCATCGAACCGACAACGAAACCCAAAACCGCCCGCGGGAAGTGATCTCAGGGAAGGGGTGCAATTGATTCTTGAAATTCCCGAACGGAAACAGAATTTCCCGCCGTAGCGGCACGTCGCACCGCTCGCTCCGCCCGTCGCAAACACCCTATCGGTAGCGGGAGCGATTGCAATCCGCTTATTTTTAGCCCACCGCCCAGAAGCCCTCGCGGTTCGGCACAGATTTATTGCCGCTCGCGTAAACGCCCGAGATGGACGGTTGCTCTTTGGACGAGTTCTTTGAACGCATTTTTATACATCTTTTTAAATGTGCTTTAGGTGAGTGAGTGTGTGGGTGTTTGTCCAATGCGGAATCTAGCTGCTGGCAAACTCGGCGTGACTGGTTTTACAAAAAAAAAAAAAAAAATGCTTGGCCATAAGGTCCTTTAGGTTTTTCATTGAAAACTTCTTTGTGGTAATTTGGAAATCGACTACCAGTTTTACACATTCGTGTACGATTTGGAACATTGTTTAAAACAATTTGAAAGGTGGCAGAATGGATTAAACAGATATTTGAGTACCAATAATATATCTTGAAGTTTTTCCCAGATCAATAAAATTTGCAAGGAAAGTTCTATTAGTCTTTCCTATTTTCAATTTCCAGTGCACGGCGCACGATCTTCACGCACGCCTTTATCTTGCATCCGGCCTCATGCGTTGACAGTTTTCCCTCCACTCGATCCTGCGCGCCAATCGAAAGCGCAATAAATTTTCACCGCACAATAAAATCGAAGGTCAATTACTGGAATGTGTGAGCAACGGTTCCTACATTTTCCCCCCCGGACAACCCCCCGATGGCCCAGTTTCAAACAACTCGGCTCGCCTTCTCCTCGACCTGCTTTCCCCGGGCATCTGCTCGACCCGCACACGTTCATTCCTTACACAAAGGCCACAAGAAACACCCACTTACGTGTTCGCCTGCACTGGGGAAGTATTCTTTTCTTCCCCTAACGGGAAAATGCTGCACGTGCACGGGACCACCGATGCCAACGGTCCCGATGGTGAGGAGGTGGAAAATTGGACAGCTCCCGTAAGGATATCGACGGCCGTGCGATTAGTTCGCCGGGCGAAGTAGTCGGGTGCGCTGGCTGGAAAATCCGTCCCACACGGTAACTTCTGCGCTTACATGTGCAGCGAAGGACTTCAGCGTGGGGCAAACACAAACAGGGGGGAACAGGGTTTTGTTTCCCTTTTCTGGCTTCCAATGCAATTCCCGTTCCATATGCTAGCCACTTCAAGCAAACTGTCACGCAACGGGTTTCCGAACGAAGGAAAACCAAAGGATCGAATTTCCGTTCGAGAACACTCGAAAATTTTTCCAATATCCAGCGGTTTATCGGTGTGGTCGAGTCCAGTTTCGGTTTGATAAATTTCTGAAACACCGAGTGGAAGGACCGGCTCGATGTAGGATTCTTTGCTCGCTCCTTACGTTTCTCCAGATCAAACATAGCTTCATTCCATATAATCTCTTTGTATCTCGCCGTTTTTAAGTCTTCATGCTACACAGTTAGAAAGTTAGGCATAAAATATTAGAGGAAAATGCAAAATATCGCCTGCCAAGAAATCCTTCAAGAACAGCCAAGGCGAAGGGAGACAGAAACTCGTGCAAACGGGCAGTCACAGTGTGGATTTTCCATTGGTTGCCGTGTGTCGCTTATTGCATGGCTGCGTTTCTGCGCTTCTATGCCCTCGCGTCCGGCCGGGAGGTACGGGCAAATGTACGTTTATTTTCGAAATTTGATACTATCAACAACATGCGTGCGGTTTCGGGCACGGGGCCGGGTTCGCCGGATAAATATTCATGTCGAATGAATGTTTCCCCGCCCTCCTAGCTGCCGCGGAGTCACCGAGCCGAGCTGGGCACGGCCGGAACATCTGATACACCCGCCGCCGACCGAGTAGCATTCCGTTTCGGCATTTGATGTCAAACTTAACCAGCGTGATTGACAGAGGCAATCTCGTATATTTTCATACCGCGAGTGGGGAAAATCCGGACGGACGAACCTTTTGCAAAACATGTTATCCACCGGCGTGCACATTTTTTTTCCGTTCCGTCCACAGTAAATGGAATGAAGAAGCGTAATATACAATGGGTCGACAAAATATGGGTTCCGGAATGCGACTCTTGCAAATGAAGGTATTTAAATTTGACTCGACGCCCACGAAAAGAAAACTGCCTCTGTTGCTGTCTGTGTGGTATACCAACCCAGATTAAAGTTTACAGAAAAAAAGCTTTAAAAAAAGGACGCCATTTTTTTCTCGAGAGCAGCAAAGTGTATTCCATTTTTTTTCTTCTAAACACAACCCTCTTCGAAATGATTTTCTTTTTTTAATTTACCATTCACACCCAACCAAACAACCCCTGCTACTGAAATTCACTTGGTTTTACGCTGATTAAAATATGAATTACTTAGCTTCACAGGCTCTTCCAAACCACTCCACGCTTGGTGCAGGGCTGGATGTGGGCCACAGTTAACGTCCCCTGGCAACCGTTCACGCAGGAATGGGACGAACACGGAGCCTTTCCCGGAGACCGGACGCCATTTACCCTGGCGTGGCCAAAGCGGCCGAAAGAGACAGAGAGATGCAGACCTTCATTCCTTCTTCGTGGGACCAGTTTTTGGATATTTATAACCGTCGAGCAATACGCTAAAAGCAAGCAGAAGAAAAAAAATCTGAAAAAGGAATGATAATCGTGCCCGTACAATTTAATACGATATTCATTTAATTAGCTGTCAGACGGAGAGTGAAATTTCCATCTTGTACCGGGTGGGCCAGACGCAACCCGACAGCGTCGATAGTCGTCCATTTTTTTCTTCTAATTTTTCTCCTACGACGATGGGTCGGAGGAGAAGGAGGCAGACAAGGCACCGTTTTGGCACCGGCTTTTGGGGCAGTTGGCAACAGGAGAAGCAAAGCCGGTCACGACCGTTGCCAATGTTTGCACTGAATGTTGCGTACCGAACACGATGAGGGAGACCTGTGACGACCCATCGCCGATGCTGGGCCCCGCATACAAGGGCCACGCCAACATTCAACAGTGCAGACCCGTTTTCGACGGCCGTATCATCGGCCAATCTCGGTCGTCGTTTGAAAAATGTCCCTTTTCCTGCCCATTCGCCCGATGTCGGATGTGGCCTGTGTGCGGAGTCGAGCTGGGACAAACGGGGGGAAGGGCAAATTCAGCACCACCGGGCCACGGAGACGACGATGAAAAACGTTGGACAAAATTGTCACTTAGGGGGCCACCATTCCGTCTTCCACCGCCGCGAAAGAAGCCATTGTCGTTGAACAAAGTTATACAAACTAAAAAAAAAAACATCCACCATTTCCTGTTCTCTGCTCGCTGCAGAGTGAGCAAACAAAGATAATTCCATTTTTGTTTTTCTAAACTACGACTCCTCACGAGATGCCGATCGAACTCAACATGTGTACACGGCAGGCACCGGGAATCAATCATCGGAACGGTTTGAAAGGTTTGCAACATTAACGAGCGAATGATAGCGAACAGCTAGCAACATCTAGAGGGCAGGGAGGATCCTTGTGAGGCACAACGCCGAGATGACCGCATTAAGACAAGCGACAGACAACATCTTCTGTGCGGAGCAGCTCGACGCCGCTGTGGATCAAGAACGAACCCGGAGGGGGAACCGGTCGAACCATCGCAACACCGGTGGCAACATTTTCCACACTCCAAATCATAATCTACAGCCCGGCCGGGAGAGGGGCTGGAGTGGAAGAGAATCGAGGTTGATCTTCCAATCACTTCAAAACACCCCACACCAGCCCAAGAAATCGGTCGGGGTGCGCTCGGATCAAATGGAATCGAAATCAATTAATAAAAGTCAGAAACATCAACGATCGGGGCATGGAGCAGGATCGACCCATGGGGGGAGGGAGGGGTAGGGGGGGGGTATACATCTTTCAGCGCATTGGAGAGGCGCTGCGGAGGGTATCGAGAACGCGAGAAGGGCAGTTGCTGTCCAACGCAGAGGGCAACACGCACACGGCATTCCTCATTTTTCCGTTCCAATTCGGAAGCACAATGTTTTTCCACTTGCTCTTGTAGCACGACAGAGCGACGGCCCGGTTGGTTACAGGGTGAGGGGTTTGCGCCGATCGAACAAGGGCCCATGAGCAATCGAGTGTGCCCGAAATGTAGGACGGTGTGAGTGGATGCTGGCAGACCCTGTGGTAAACACCGGAAAGTTTTTCCTTCGGCACTTTTCTTGCTCGTGAATCGTACAGGGATGAGTTTAAGAACAGCCCTGGTGAACCGATACGGCAGATCGAGAGCTTCTCTCAATGGTAGCACTTTCTAGAGGAAAGCCTTCTCAACAGGGCTGTTGAAAATAAGCGAGCATTTTTTTTTTTTTGCACATCAAAATTAGCGGTTCAAAGGAAAGCTAATTTTGGCGAGGATCGATCTGCTAAAAAGAGATGTCCTCGCTAACATCCTTGAGGTACCAATCTCCTAAATTGGTGCGTTTGGAGGATAAGTTTAAGTCTTTAATACATGGTTATTATCTTTGGGTTTAAGCTATGATTTTCCTTTAAAAAAAGAACCTTCAAGCTATCGATATTCGATAAGTCTAAGATGGCTTACTGCTAGAATCATCATGAAAACAATTATGTTTAAAAAAATTGAAAAAATTTAAAAACTGTCGATACACAATATTCCAAATTATTTGATATAAAAAGATGAGAAACAGAATGAACAGATAAGGTCTAAAATCTATTTTGAAAACGTATGCATAACAAAAAAAGCAGCTGACCCGAGCTCAAGCTGCCATTCCCATTGAGAAATTTAAAGCAAGACCGAAGCGCAGTCCATCGGTTTCAAATGTTTATAGGAATAAGATGATTTAGTTTCTGAATTAATAAATGCAATTGTACGCTGTTAATTATGTAACAACCATACCCAACATAAAAATTCCATCATCGCATCGAACCGTTCACTGTTACAGGAACCTTCCGGATGGCTAAGGACCGTTCCTTGCCAGAGACAACGGTTCAGTTTCTGCCCCATTTTGACAGCGGTCTCACCTCCGCCGGGATCGATTAGGTCATCGGACAAATGGAGCCTCATAAATGCCGCAAAAAGGGCGCACGGAAAATGGCAGCAAATTAAAATCAATACCCGTTGTGCTGCCCTGAGTCGAAGCCGATTAACAAAGCCTTCCGGCTTCTCGCGGTAAGCGGCGGTTACCGGGCTGGCTTTCGACGCTCTGCCTCGTGCCCGTCTAACGCTCTAATGCCGGTACCGTATCCGAGCTGTACTCGGGAGGGGCTACGGAAGAAGTCCTGCGACAAAGCGCGGCCCGCCTACACAAACGCACGATTCGATCAGGTTTGATGCTGATGGTTTGGGGCGAAGGTGGGAACTTTTCCTAACGAGGCGGAAGCACTGGGGTTGCTGGCTCTGGGAAGCCAACGTGACGCGCAAGGGTTCCGTTTGGTCGCGCGAAGACGTGCTGGCCCGAATCGAAGTTTCGTTCCCTCGTTCGACGGTCGCGATATAAGGAAGTGATAGTTGTGAATGAGCTGGATTAGGAAGCGCGTATTGTCGGCGTGTGTGTGTGTGTGTGTGCTAAGACACTAGGCTACGCACACAACAGCTTTCGATGGAAAAATGGCTTTCCAGCGCCACCAGCTGTGAGAGTATGTTGGTGACAGGAGGAGGTCCTCCTCAGCTGAGCTCGACGACACGCACCAATCGAAAGAGAGTTGCTGCGTGGGCAGGAAAACAGGCGGACCCGTGTGGGAAGCGCGAGACTGTGGCGGAACGAGCAGAAGACAAATGGAAAATACGGAGAGGAACCAGTGAAAGAAGTTTGCTGAGGGAAAAGCAGCAACAACGCAAGCAAAAAAGGTGATACCGTTCCGTAAACCGCTTCCGCACCAAGACGGATGGACGGATCCTACTCTTTTGCACAATCGAGAAATCTCTCCACAACGCTCAACTTGTTGGGGCACCAGCGAGTGAGTGAGCGAGTGTGCGTGCGATGTCCATCTCCCCTAAACGGGGGGATAAGTCCACCCCCCCCCCCCCCCCCCCGCCTTAAATTAGGTAAGACGCGAAAAAGATTTTTTCCCATTCGATTGTGCGGAGGAAAGTTCGTTTCGTCTCGCAAGGACAGCAAGGGAAAGGGGGAAAATGAGTAGGGAATACGACCTCTCCGGTCAAAACCGAGACCGAGAGGATATTGAGTGCCATTTCTCGAAGCTATATGTTAATGATACGAACCCCGTTTCGGCTGCTCTTTTGCCCCGAACTTCCTTTCCATAGACTGTTCGGGAAAGTAAGGCGGAAGGTGTGATATTGAATAACACCAAGTAATAGCCTTCGCTGCTAATGGTGAAGGTTGGGGGGGAGGTGATGGTTAGGGCAAGAGAGAAGAAAAGAAACAGCGGGATAACAAAACCCCGCATTCACGAATATCGAGTTAAATCAAACGGATACACTTCCGAAGGGCAACCGCGCGAACGGAACGATATCCTTCCCTTGCAAGGAGCGGCCAGAAAGAGAATGAAGAAAAACTAGCATTGGAACAAAAATGGATCGCCCTCGGGTGGAGGAAGTGGTGATGTCTCTGCCCAGCGCTCCTTCTTTCCCCCGGTCGTTGCAGGCCGCCCCCTGGTGAGCCCAGACTTGCTAGGAAATTTTTCCCCTTTGGAGAGGCTTTCGTTACCGAAGGTTCGTTGGTTTGACCGAGGACCGCGGGTGGCTGGAAGTTGGGTGAATGAATTGAGCAATAAAATCCTCCTATGCTAATGCCTGCTCGCGATGAATGATGAGCTTGGTTCGTTCTGCGGGAAAGGAATTCTGGGCCCCATCGGTCCTTTCCTTTGCCGTTTGCGTTTTTCCCCCTCGCTGGCTGTCAATAGGTTTGTCTGATTTTTTTTTTCCCCTGTTCTTCATTTTCTTCGGCCTCTTATGCCGCCGCGCAGCCCGCCTCTTTTGTACGTGGATTCTTGAAATGGACGCCAAAAGGGGCTTTTTCGCTTTTTCTTCCTCCTTTTCTCCTTTTTCTGCCTCCCGACGACCTGGGTTTTTTTGTTGTTGTTGCTCGTAGCCCTCCCAGCGAGAAGGGTTCCCGCACGGAATTGTTGTGTTTCGAGATGGATCTGCCAATATCGGCCGCTTATCTCACGTAACGGTGATCATGTGGTCGATGCTTGATGAAGATGGCATCAATTCATCTCCCTGCTCAACCATTTCCCTCTTCTTCCGACCTTTCACACGCACCCTCCTCCCTGCCGGCAGGATGGCGATGGCGGCACCCGCGCACTCTGCAATCTGTTACGGTTTACTTGCGTCGTTTTTATCACGTTTGTCCCCATGGCTCATCTACGATGAGGCCCCTTCCCAGATCCCCCCTCACCCGCTGTCACTCTCCGTCCCCCCCCCCCCCCCCCCCCCCAAAGCTCTAGCTGTTGGGAAAATGATAAACCGTCCTTCGTCGGAAAACCCATCGATAAACAGCGCACGGCAATTTTGGACGACCTGGCTTGGGCGCCTCAGCGTGAAGTATTGCTACTTAAGCTTTTCTTCAGGCCGCCTTTCACCGGGCGTCTGTTACCTCACTGCTGTTTCTTCAGCCTTGTCCGCCTTTATCGTGCCCCTGCCATCGTACGCTGACGTGTGACGCTCCGGGTTAACGGATACTGCGGAGCTGCTGACGTTGATGAATTTGTAGCGACCCATTAAAAACCCTTCCACCGGCAGGCGTCTCGTGCTGGACCAAGCACATCTACTTCCGGTAAGTTGGTGGTGTCAACCCGCTTAACTCAAATTGTATTGAAACCTTGGTTCTTTGGTCGTTGATTAAGGGGATTCGGAGACACAAATATGGTTTGTAGCCGTGTTTCGTATTCTCTTAAAAATTTAAAAGGTTCTGTCTTTTTTCAATAAAACACGTATGTAGCACACAATTATGCATCGTTTACCCTAAAAAAATTAGGCAGACAATCGATGCCAATTAAAAAACAACCTCGTGTACCCCGAAACTAGGATAGAAGGTGGCATCCCACGTGCATCCCCTGCTTTCAAGCTTCCGCCACTATCCACACCGCAGATGAACCCCATTTTCATTCCTCACCTAAGTGGCTCTCTGGGTATTGCGAAGGAAATCGGGTCTTACGACCATCAACCTTCCCAGCGCAAGATCATCACTCAAACAATTCATACCCACTTTGGCAGGAAACTTGTCTTGCCTCTTCACCTCTCTCCCTGCATCCTTCCATTGCACCCACACTTGTACACCTGCAGCCCCGACACATTCGCGAACCGAGTATATTAGCATAATTTGTTGTAAAAGTGCCGAATTGGTCTTCAAGTGGAGCATGGAACCATGGTCTTATGCCACTGTGTGTGTATGTGTGTGTGGAAGGATTCTTTTCTTTCGCAAACCATCACACAAACGAATGCCGACATACAGCAGCATACATCCGAGGTGCTTCAGTACACCCGACCGAGCAGTCAATGGTTCTTTTTTTTCTTCAACGCATAAGATCCACCAAAGACCATTTTTCTCCTTCGCAACGAAATTCGTCCCAGCCGCAGACGGAAATCGGGAGCAAGGGAGAGAGAGAGAGAGAGTTTGAAAGATAAAGAGAGTGAGAGAAGACGGAAACCCCGGAGATCGTACTGTGCTGACGAACTCCCGGTCGAGTCCTGGCGTGCTCGATACGAGAGAATCCTAACCGAGTGGTTCCCCAATGGCCCCAGCGTTTCATCGGTGTTGGTGCAATGATTCCCACCGTCCACTGGCTGCTGGAAGATCCTCTAACTGTGCGAGGTCTTCAAAAGGCGACGCTCAGCCACTCGCTACTTTATTAGGCTCTTCGCTCTCTCTAATTTGATCTCGCCGTCGCTCTTTATCTGCCTGTCCTGCCGAAGCCGAGCGCCTTCGTCTCTAACTTGCCGTGCGCCCCACACGAGAGGATTTTGGAAGGTCTGAATTTTATTATTATATAATTGATGAATGGGATGTGCTACATCTCGCCTATATTGCTCCCGGCCTGGGACTCGTTTTGTTTGTTTCTAGTCCACAGCTTCCCCAAAGGTATTTTGGCAGAAAGATTGGTATGATCCCAACACCGTAGAAAAGCCACGAGCCAGAAGAAGCTGGTATGCAATGTAACCTTCGAAGCAGCAGCTAATTAAGCAAAAAAGAATAGAATAGATCTACCCCATACTCCCGTGATTCTTCCCCGGTCCTTTGGAGGCTGATCCGGAAAACTTTGGGTTTTGAGTTAAACAGGAATGAAGCCCCGGGTACATAAACAAGCATTGAGTAATCTATGGTATTAGTGTGAGGAAATCGGATGGGAAAAGTCGGTGCAGGACACACCGCAGGCTAGTCCTGGGATGGTCCCGGTTTTCCGCGCCCCGATGCTACATTCTAGACGGTAGGTACCTGGAGATCCGGTGCCGAGTTGGGCTGCTCCAGATCGCACGCCGAAAGCCACGGATTGATCCGCGCTAGCGCTCCGTCTCCTGCCGTATTGTCTTCTCCAAATTTGCCCAACTTGCCACTCTGACTGGCACTGCTGCTCTGTTGACCGGTGCCTCGCCGAGCCCCCGAAATAAACGCAAGCGCCATCACGACCAGCCCGGGTCCTGGCCGCATATTGACCTCGGGTTCGGCGGCGCTAGCATGGTGCAGGCCCGCTTGAGACGCGCTTGCGACTCGTGACGACCTCGGGGCTCGGGCTCATGGCCCCATCATCATCCTCCGTGCACGAACGTCCGTTTCGACCTGCCGCCCTCCGCTTCACACTCCTCCACTACCTTCTCCCTCTTCTCCTCCTCCTCCTCTTCCTCCTCTTCCTCCTCCTCCTTCTCCACTTCCTCGCTCGCCTTCCACCGTTCGCTGCCCGTTCTTCGGAACACGATCCGTTGCTAGTAGTTCCTCCTTCTGCTACTGCTGCTGCTGCTGCTGCTGCTGCTGCTACTTCTGCTTCTAGTGGTCGAGGACGCGGTCGTGCTGCTGCAGCCACTACCGTTGCCCTACGCCCTCGTTGGTGGTGCTGGTGCCTGCTCGCCCCTCTACTGCCCGCCCGCGCACGGGCGCTGCTCCTCCGGAACCGGGACGGGCCCGCACTGACGGCCACCACACGCGGCAAACACTGCGCTAACACTGCACGACACCACTGGCACTAGCTCGGAACGGCGAATGGCAACCGTCGACTGGAGCTGCTTCTGCTGGCGCTGCTGCTCCTGCTGCTTCTGTAACAACACTTCCACCATTGGCACTGCCGGGTGCGACACGAACGATTTTAGTGACTTCATTCCCAACACGATCATCATCATCATCATCATCATCATCATAAACATCATCACCATCATCATCACCAGCGCCGTCGGGAGCATCGCAAAGCACACCAACTCCGGCACCGAGAGCAACACTAGCAGGAACAGTAGGGATGGCCCGCCCGCGGCCATCTTGCTACAGTTTTCGCTCGATCCATGCACCACGCGGCGCCTCGCAGTCCCGGCTAGGAGACTTTGATCCGATCTCCGGTTCGGTTAACGCACACACACACACATACACACACTCACGCACGCACGCACGCACCCGTCGTTAGTATTCACACCCACAGGAGTTCGTTCGCACACGGTGTCCTCTGCTGCGGCCGCGGTGCTCTATTCTTTCGTTTCTTTGCTCCACCCGTCACACTCCTGGTCCCACCACGGCTACGTCGTAGCCCTACTCGGCCACAGCACGGCCACAATTCCTTTGCCGACCCGTTCCGGACAAACGGGTCGCGCTAGCTGCGCCAGATCTGCAGCACGGACTCCGGAAGCACGGTGTTCCGCTTGGGCAGCCCTCGCGACGACGTCCGGTCCGTGCACTAGCGATGCCCGAGGTCGCCGCCTCTTCTGCTGCCGCTGCCTTCCTCTCTCGACGGCCCTGGGGACAATCGGCATCCACAGACACACCACTGTCTAGCGCGGAAGCAGCGAACGCAGCAGCATTTTTCCTATATATCGTTTCGACTGAATCGTATCGGCTGCTACACTTGTGCTGCTGCTGGTGCTGCTACTTCGGCTGGTGCTGCGAGATGGCGCGACGAGCAAAGGGTTTGCGTGCGCAATCAATCGATAACATCACTCATGCGTACTGCGAGGTCACTGATTGCGGGAGCGAAAAACACGAGGAGGACACAACTCCGGAGCGCGTGCGGATAAGACAGATGTCTCCACACTTTACGGACGGGGCTGCCAGGACACTATCGCAGCGGCACACACTTTTTCGGAGTAAAAAGGCTCCCACCAGCGAAAGCTCTCTCTCTCTCTCTCTTTTTTCTCTCTCTCTCCCACACAACATCTCTCCAGCTCTTTTCTTTTGGGTTCGCCGAAAACTTCCTCTATTGCTTCACCCAGGCTTCAAGCTCACCAACACGCGCCAACTGAGCAGTCTGAGAGAAAGCGTTCATAACAGGGACATGCACACACTCAAACACACGAGGACTCACATATACACCCAGAGGAGCGTGCTGGAGTTGGTCCAGTTGGCTCGCTACTGCTTTGGGCAAGGACCTTTGGAAAACTCATGCAGTCACGCTTGACAGCAAGAAACGGAATCATCTCCGTCTCACTTGCTCTGCGTTCCCTTTCATTCATACTCCCACATTACTGGAAAAAAAGGAAGCCCCCAACAGTTTCCGTTGATCGCGTTCTTGCTCTCTCTCTCTTTCTGACCTTTTCGCTCTATTAATTTCTCACTGTTGCTGCTTTTCCTGGTAGATGGTGAAGTAAACGGGTCCAAATACGTTGTGCACAACTGGCAAACAGCCCAGCAATACGAAACGGTCCGCATTTTTGCCTAGGGCCAAATCAAACAACAACAAGAGGAATTTTCCACAACACATGACATGCCGCAGCACAAGAAAGTGGCATTTTCGACGGTCATGCCCACTGGACTGGCATTACTGTAAATCTTAAGCCGTGTGCTCTTTTGTAAATGTATTCTCATTGCTGAAAGCACACTACAACATCCGCGAGGGGCTTTCGATGGTTCATGTTAACTTACGGTCGAGCGCATGCAGTAATTGTTCCACATGAGTTTCCCTTCAATGACTTTTTGTGTGTGTGTGGAGACTCCTTGACTTGAGATGGGCAAGAGGCAAAAGAGAGGATGTTCGATCAGTCTCGTAGGTCCAGTAGGAGGGGATGTGCGCATAGGACTCCATTCAACCGATCGTTTGTCATTCATCATCAGCTTCCACGCCAAACTAAACGTCACTGCATCACCCCGTTCTTAGATTCTCTCAAGAAAGACAGAGAAGCAAACAATGTGGAGAAGCGAAGGATATCGAAAGAGATAGAGATGGAGCGATAGAGAGAGAGTGGGACAACGCGAACATAATTATATGTAACAAGCTGTTCTCGCGTGGGCCTCGTGTGCCGAGCTTTTCCACCGTCGTTGGGTGGTGGTAGTGCTGAGTGCTGTGTTCACCCGTGTCCGGGTTGTGTCCTGGCTGTGCTAGCAGTAGTAGTGGTGGTGCACCGATCGAGTCCGAAACGATGCTCGCGCTGATGATGGTGTTGGATGATAAAGCGTACGGGCGATGATAACGGCGATGATGATAACGGTGATGATGATAATAGCAACAACACTGGGGAAAAACTTGAACTGCACTAGCTGTGTTGAACTGTGCTCGATTCTGACGTTTCCCTTGGGAGACCTCAAACGTCAACGGGGAAACGAGACCAATCGAGGAGCCATTCGCGGCGACGGTCACATCCTAGACACATCCGTCATTCGGAACGGATTTTCACACTGTGCAGCATTTTACTCCCATTAACACGCGCACTAATCACGCACACACACAGATGTACAAGCGCTTATAGGCACGATCAGGACTATTTTCACGACCATTCATCTTTCCCCCGGTCCTCGACGGAACTGCCCTTTTCCCCTGTCATCGTTGCCAACCAGCCTCACATCCTTGGACAGGACGAGCATAGGAGGCCACACTTTGCGCGTCTAGCCTGAACCTGGCGAGATGTAACCGTATCGACCACGGTCACAGCTGCCCCTAAGCACCGTCTCACCCTGTGAACCGCGCGCCTCAGTTCAAGGAGGCAAGAGTTTTCCGATCGCTCCGTTCGCCTGCCAGTTCAGCGTGACACATTTTCCGATTCGATGGAGGCGCCCGTCAACTAAAGCAGGGCCAACCTTATCGATTGCTTCCGAAAATCGGCTCCTTCCGCCCGCCGTCCTGCTCGGCCCGCTGCTCTTCGGCTCTCGAGCACCTGGTGGTTTCTGGGAAAAGTGGATGAAAAATGCCCGTTCGCGAATCGAGGGAAAGTCCCTTTGCGGTCCAAGTGTCCGACCACGGTCACGTACAAATTGGTGCGAACATAAACGCACACGCCAACACATCGACACACAAACACACACACACACCTTCGCCAGCGGACGGGCGCAGTCACGGGTAGCTCGCGAAAGGGAAAAAAAAAGAATGAAAATTCACATGGAGGCCCACAAAACGCGAGGAAAACGCACTGCTGCCACCTGCTGACCTCGACGCTCACTCACTGGCCAAACTGGCGAACTGGTTTCACGGGTGACTTTTCCAGTTTCACTGCTGCCGTCCGCGAAACCCACACGTGCGCACCGACGCACATTGTTGCACAATCACATGTGTAGGACGACCGCAAACCATCGTCGCTCCCACTCGGAACCGCGTATCCTTGCTCTTCCAAGCATTCTTCGCTCTCAGTGAGAGCCTTTCCCGCTTTTCTCATGAGAAAAAGGCACACATGCACATAGATGCGGATGAAATGTTTGCGGTGTGTTCTGCTCTCGTCGTGAAAAGGAAGTAAAGGACTCTCGTCTATGGAGACGTTCCTGTCCGGTACGCACACAGCTGCATACTCTTCTGTCAACTGTCCCCAGCAACTAGGCGAAAAGGGCCGAAAAGCTCCAATTATTCATCGCACCACTATGGCTGCTGTGTCCTTTTGCACAGGTGTGAGAAACTCTTTTGACACACGGTTACGCCATCGCAGCGCAAGACGTTCAAATCCACCGTTACTAGATCAAACCGGTTCCGTGAAAATGATCTTCGCCCCGAACTTCACTGCGCGTGTCAATAAAATGTAGGGTAACTTGTTTCACTCAATGCGATCGTTAAATGGCTCACCGCTGGGAAAATTAGCAGTCCGAACGCACGATCGAAGATTCGCCAACAGCTCCGACCATTTCGCGCCCGGAATCGAGCACAATGTTGGCAATAACGCAGCCGTTGATGTTGTATACAGAATATAAAAATCCCATCTAGAATGGTTGTGCTCGGAATGTGCCCTTCCACATGGCCCAACGGCCGGCCGAGATTCGCACAGGCACTTTCCCAGCCCACCTGCTGGCAGCGAAGAAAATTTGTGGAAGAAGAGTGCACCGTGCACCGCACCCTCACGGTGGTTCCACGGGACGCTTTTGTAGCTCTCGAACGTAATTTAATTACAGCGTTGAAATCCGTAACAACTGCCAAGCCGGACCGTGCCGATGGAAGCCGCTCTGGCAACTGCCGTACCTCTCCGGTACGTGCCGGAAACGATCGAGATGCGATCGATCTCGCTTGCGGCCGTAGAGCTTGTAGTGTTGAGCGGTTCTACGTGCACCCAGCAGCTGGGCAGGTGGTGATCCAGTTCCGGGAAACCACTAACGGCAGGTTCTTCGAACAAGATAAAATTAAAAAAAAGACTCAAACAACACTGCACGAAGCCTGGATTAAACATAATTCGAAAATGGCGGTAAAGCTTTTGCGGCGCTTTTCAGCTAGCCGAGCTGAAGCTTTTCTGTGGCCAACATTTGTAGGTGGCACACACATTTCATACAACCGCGCTGGATGCAACTGTTTGTATGCAAGATGTGTGCAATTAACAATTTTACAGTCGCGGACGGGTTCAGGAATGCCAGCTGCATTTCAGCTCTTATGTAGGCGCAGATCTTATGTACACAAAAAAACGGGTTGTTGGATAATTAAAAAAAAAAAACAGTGGTTGGTTAATTTTTTAAACTTCAGAATTCATTAATTTCCAGTCTTTGGTTTGTTTGTGTGATGAACGAAAATTTTGATTTAAGTTTGGTATGTTTTTAATAAGTAAGTATTTACTGCATGCAGCAATCCCAAAGGAAT
Source organism: Anopheles atroparvus (assembly GCA_914969975.1). Taxonomy (NCBI): domain Eukaryota; kingdom Metazoa; phylum Arthropoda; class Insecta; order Diptera; family Culicidae; genus Anopheles; species Anopheles atroparvus. Next base: position 33,565,296 of record CAJZCY010000002.1, on the reverse strand, counting down.
CCCATTGCACAGAACCATAAACCTATAGACACTTCACCAAGGTCATCAGGTACGATTGTTTCAGAATATCGAACGATCGCAAGGTCAACACAACTTTGACACTCTAATCATTTATATATTATCCTCTAAATTATCACACCTTCCGCCAATCACCATCAGCCTCCCTCGAAGGGACGGATCTTCTTGTTCATCGTGTGTTCATCGTCGGCGACGTCTGCCGCGCAATTTTCGGTGACCTCCACCACAAAATGGCGACTGCGACACGAGATGCTCCCTTTTCGTTTGTTTCTTTTTTGTTCCACTGCCAACCTGAGTAACCTGTTTGGCACGTTCTGCGCGCGTTCTATCGAGCAGCGAGTTGTTTGTTTGTTTGTTTGTTTGCCACCTCCGTTCGTCCTGCACGCTCCGCCGATTGACCGACCTAGGTAAAGGTGTCGGAAGGACGCCAGGAGGAAAGCGGGACCCTCGAACGACAAATGACAATTCGGTCGAGTGGAGCAACCTGATCAGAGGTGCTGATAAAATGGCAAAGTTCTTACAGACTTCTGTGCGGTTTTGCCATTGACTGGGACGACAGGGGCAGAAAGGGGCCAAATTTGTTACATGGATGACTTTGTCGAGTGTTGCTTCGCTTGCTGTCCTTGAGACTATAAAACAAACAATGTCCTCTAACTGTGTTCAGTTCCCTCAATTTCCTATCACGCCTGTTGCTACCTGCACGATCGAGATGCGTTTGTGCATCACCGCCGAGGTGTTGATTCGCGATCGCGGTGATCCAACGCGCGCGTCGCCCTGCGGTGATCCGGTGATGAGTGTACTGGCACTCAGCAATACTCCATCCGGTTGTCTCTTTCGTCCGTGCTGCTCCACCCTTGGATCGTAAGGGGTTGCAGTGGTGCGTCTAAGGGAAGGATCCGTAGGCTTATTACCTGTTGCACATTGAGCCCGCTCCGCATGCGTAAAACTCGTGCACGAGAGAAAGGGCGCGAGTGAGCGAGCGAGCGCGATGGATCGCCCTATCCGTGAGCGCCATGGCAACTCATCTTGGTGTGCGGTTGAATCATCGCCGGTTGGCCCCGAACGGTTTCAAGTCGTATCGTATCAGTTGGTAAAGTTCCTTCGAGCAAGTCGGTGTTCTCTCGGGGCAACAGGCAGGTGTGTGTTGTGCTGTGTAGTGTCCTTTTATAGGGTTTTTTTTCTCAACATTCATTAACTTCTTCAATGCGATGCGGGACGCAGGAAGCGTTACAGCGTGCGATCGTGCAGTTTTTTTTACCAAACACGGTAGTGCGGCTGGTTCATCATCTCGTGTGATGGCTACTCGCGAGCTTGATTTGGACTTTTATCAATCGAGCACGGTTCAAGGATAATAGTGACTCATTTCAGTGTGTTTGCCATGATCGATTGATCAGTGAAGTGATTCGACTATCGAGGAGGCTCTATGAAGCGAAAACGTTTATGGCTAACAATGTTACCGGACCGAGTACTTATTTCGTTTATTTCGTTACAAGCAGCTTCTATTTTCTGTGATATTTAGTTTTGTGAATCTCGTTATGGCACCTTTTTTTTATCAAATCCGTGATCCGGTAAACGTCCCATCTGGCCACGAGCAGCCCCCGGCCGCGTGGTGCCCAATTTTCTCACACTTCACTCCACGTTACATCACGTGGCGGTTCCGCTGATCGAAGTTGCGCTTTTTGGTAGAATTTTCGGTGAATCTAAAAATAAAAATCAGCAAACATTTTTGTTCATCCCGCGCTGTGTCCCGCCGCTGTGCGCGCTCGTGGTGGTGCTTCGCTTCGCTCGATCATTTGTATCGGCTTGTTGGCGCACGCTGGGTGTATTTACGTGATACGTGATCGTTCCTTCCCTAGGAACTGCTTTCCCTTTCCCAGGACTCGCGGTTTTCACCCGTTGGTTGCCTCGCCCACCTCCTTGCCCTACCGTCTCGAAGAAGAGAAAAACCTTACTTCCCAGCCTCACATTCCTCTCCTTTCCTTCCGGTTTCATCGAGTAAGCCAGTTGAAGCAAGTGTATTGGTGAATATTAAGATCGGAGGTGTTGTTTTGCTGGTTCTGCTCTAGAAAGTACTCGCGGTGAGGATACTTGTACGGGGTAACCGTGTGGATGTGGTGGGTTGGTTTTTTTTCGCTTCCTCGTGTGCTTCTCCTTTCCGTTCGCATATTTTCTTCATTGATCACAAACCGCAAAAGTGCCAAAAATAAAAGAAGACCAAGGTGTTACCTCTGCTCGTAAAACCGGTGACAAGTGACAGCAACGTGTGCAACGATTCGCTAGTTTCGGGTGACTTTCCCACGGTGATGGAAATTGTCCACGAGTGTCCCGCAAAAGTGTTTCAAAATACTGCAACTGTTGCCCTTAAGATAACTTCTTTGAAATATCTATATTTTTAAATAATATTTGCTCCATTCATCCTTTAATCAGTTCCCCATTAGGATTAAAAAGGTGAAAGCCGTCAGTAAAAAGGCTAGCATTTTCCCAACGGAAGGAGAATAGAGAAGTGTACGTTTGCGTAACCGGAGGAAGTGAATACAGTGAGTGAAGAAAAAGGGTTTACGCACGCACGCACGCAACCTAACGTAATTCTTCGGCAGCCACCGTTGTCGTCGAGTGAAGTTTAAGCTGTTCAACTTCTGCGCCTTCGTCTGCTGTTTGGCAAGGTAAGTTAGAGGCTAGTTAGTTTAAACAAAGTTTAAAACCCAACTAAGGCCTAACCGCAAGGAGGCTTACATTTAAAGCGATAGAATGGTTTAGAGAGTAAAACGAAAATAAAAAAAAATCCACTAAGCTAATATCGGAAGAGGCCTCGAACAAGAAAGGAACCGTACGCCAGAGATGCTTGGAAAAGGAAGGGAAAACCAGGTAATAAAAAGAAGAAATTCCGAGGGTAGAGCAAAAAAAAAACGAGAGTAAAACACCATTCGAAGGCGAAACGGCCAAACACACACGTCCCACGAAGTGTACTAAAAATACGACTATCGGCTGCGTCCACCGCCATACAGCCGGTGGGTTTTTGCATGCGAAATCGGCTTTATCTGGCTCGAAAACGCAAACCTAAATGGTCTTTGGTAGGGGAGGGTGGGGGATCGGCGGAGAACGCGAAGACGGTTCGGGGATGGAAAAAGGAGGAAGGTTTTGTCTCGCGTTCCCTTTTTCCCGTACGAACGAACCATCGAACCAGAGGCACGCAATACTTGCCACACCAATAACGATTTTTTCACGCCTTCGATGGCCGGAGTTGAACCTTGGGGTGAATTCTTCTTTACACCCGCTCCTCCCATGCTGCACCTTCTCATCGTGAATGTGTCTCCCTCCCGCTCGTGTTCTTTCCCCCCTCACAGACGCTCTTCCCATCCTTGACCATAAACAAGTGACGTGGACGGGTCGGAAGTTCTAGGGTCGCTGCGGGCGGGCGGAGAGTTTGGGTTTTATTTTTCCCGAAGCTCCAATTCAATGGCTCGGAAGTAGAGTTCAATAAACTTGAGCCACATGAGCCCGCTCGCACTTCGGAGGCTCTGCTGCATCCTTGAGCAACGAAGCGAGCATTGCATGTCGGTCTGATCCGCTTATGGACCCTGCGATGCGTCGGGCAGCTCCAGTTTTGTATGCTGATTGGTTTTTTTTTTTATCACTAAAGTTTGCCTGGTTTCGATTCCTTCGCCCGCTGGCCCGGAGCCAAGCGAGCGAAACTTGTTGGTTGAGTTTTTAAAGAACCAAATTTATGGCTGCGGATGGATATATCACTGGTGTGGAGATGCCGTGAAACCTTGCGCCCTCTTCGTCGCCTTTCATCAGCCATGTTCTCCGTGTGGTTTTGAGTACACTGTTTCGCCAGCCCATAAGATCATAATCCCAAAAACGGCGCTGTATTTTGGATCTCATTGACCCTGTTCTGGGGCGAGCAGCGAGACTTACGAAGAACGGGATGAGCAAAAAGCAAAAGCATCTTTTATATCCAAACGCATTTGCGCACGCGATCCTTGCCACGGGTTTCGGCCTGCCAGAAGGCAAAGGACTCATTTTGCAAGCGCACCACGAACCAGAACAAGTTACTGGAAGTGAACGAGAAAAGAAAGAAACTTGCACTCCCCAGAATCGCGCAAACAAACTCGGCGCAGCTTGGGAAACCTGTTTAATGAGCTCCACAAAGCTGCCGAAGCTGTTCTTCGTGTCGTGTGAGGTGCACCGTGTTGAGAGGATAGGAGGCTCTGCAAACGCGCCGAGAAACAAGTTGCGTCTTCCTAGATGCGACTAGAACCGCGGCAGAAGTTCGAAGGCTCCTCGCGACACGATCCACGGCTTCCATCCGCGCCGATGGAACGATGAAAAGCGAAAACAACCCGCTCCCAGGCAAACCCAACGCTCCCCCCTTCGGAAACTTGGTGGCGAGGAGCAAAATAGAACATCGTTTCCCGCGCGCGCAGTTCGAAAGTGAAGTATATTTAGCGGATTTGGCGGTTAGTGGTTGCCGCGGATCGCGCCATCGTACGATCATCGCTGGTACTTCGCACCGAGTGGAGCGTGTTCCTGTCTTGTTCTATCCCGCTCTCTCTCTCTCTCTTTCTCGTTTCTTCACTCGGACGCATTTGAAGACGGAGGCAGGTTGGGGATGGTGTCTTCGGGTGCGTCTGGGACCGGCGTTTCAGGGATGTCCGCGGTGGGACGCACGCAAAGTGGGACGCAGCTGTTCAAACACCCACGCAACAAAGACGGATCGTTCATTAGCCCGTTCGATGGGGGTTTGAATCAACCGGTTGCATCGGGTTGTGCCGGACTCCAGGAAGACTGAGCCGGTGAGACACAAACGACTAACATCGGAGAGTCGAAATGAAAGCAAAGCTAGCAGCTAGTCTCAATATTGCGATACGATTAAACCAAAAGAGTTTATTGCGACAAGAAAGTGCCTATGCACCTACGAAAACTCTCAGAGGTAGACTTAAGCTTGTCGCTAAAGAAATCACGTTCCGTTTGAATCGAAGGATGTCTTGTTATACATGTTCTATTTCTTTAAGCTTTGACCAATACGATCTCAAAAAAAAATTGTTAAATTGAAAATCAATCTTTATGCTATGAAGACTCGTAACTGATTTTTATCAGTTTCATTTGTTCGCCATACTTCGTCTCTATCTTTTATAGCTTTGTTCCCGGAAAAAAATGGCGTGTTTGATAGCGCAAGTATCTTTCGAAGTCGACTTTATCGATGGGGAAACCCCAAGGGTTCAAAACGAATGATGTATCGGCTTCTATTTCTACGAATTGCACGTTGGTGGTAACCGAAACCGCCCAAACCTCCTCTACACCATCCCAAGGAGCAGTTCATGACTCATTCGCTAACTGCTAGCTCCTATAGTAGCAATCCCGTACTAGTCTGGCTGGGAAGAAATACCTCTTGAGGCAACGCAAACACACGCTCATGTGTTACATATTTCGTAAGCGGCGCTGTGCGATCTCGCGAAAGATCAATCAACGGATCGTGGCAGCAAAAATACATATTTTTCAAACACTTCTACAAACCAACCCTCCGCCCCCCTGCTCACCCCCTTTACCATTCACCCTACGACCAGGCCGGGCTCCTCGACAGAGCCGGTTTTTCGCCCCGTGAAGGTCGCGGGCGAAACATTCCTCTGCCTGCGGATCGGGTGGAATTTCAAGTTTACCCAAATGACTCCGCTCGTCTTTCCGCACCGTCGCCGTGTCTGTATGTGGGCCCGCTCGCCCTCGAACGGGGAACACCATGCGTGTGTGTATGCTCGAACCCGTTTGCTTCGTTTGGGTTTGGGGCAATTTGCAAAATTTGGTTCCGTTTGCTGGCTGGAGGTATGATTTATGAGTTGGTTCATTATTCGATTCTCTCTCAATTTCGTCGTTACTGCTTGGTGGGCGAAGTAATTTTAGAGCCGAAATGGAAATATCCCATCCTTCGATCCCTTTTTATTTCGTGGTAGAGGATTCGAGGAAGTTATTTGCGATGCGAACATTAACTCAAAACGATCGCAATGATTATCAATCAGAGAAACTTCCAATCACGTTCCTCACTGCCCGTCTTCATCTTCTTCTTGGCAACGTTCCATCCGCAGAACTTGAGAAATATATTTCAGAACGCTTGAAGATAGTTCTGATCTTGACCCCGTTTGAAATTGTAGCCAAACGTTTCAACGAAATCCAAATTGTGAAACACGCCTTCGCAAATAGACATGTTTCTTGAAGCACTTCAGCCTCTCCCCTTCAAAAGCGTGCCATTGTGGGATGCTGTAGTAAACTTTTGCTTTTTTAACCCAAGGACCGCGAAAAAGTACACTGAAAACAAGCATCGCTGAATGTAAAACAAAACGATCCTTGCTGCACGACGCGATGGCGTGTAATCAATGGCGACAGTGTCAGTGATAGATTGTGACAAACCAAAGGTTGGCCGTCCGTTAGCGCCATGGCCAGACCCTACCGCAAACGCTGTCAGCTACGCCCGCTTCTTTTCCTGACCTACAAAAATTGTCCCACCGTCTTGGGACACCGTTCCCCGCCGTCTGCGCATCCATCATGCACCTTCCGGACCTTCAGACGGCACGCTCCAAGGGCCGAAGGGACGAAGACGATGACGATGGCGGGATGGCAAATTTTCCCTCGGTTGCGCCACCGAACTCATTTTCCTCAATGGCATCCGAGGTGGTTCGGGTGGAGGGACGCGGATAGGCGAAAGCATAACCCTAACCTATTTCTAGCGAAGATATTTTGTAATAGCTCGAAAAATGAAGGTAAGCATTATTTATAATTCGGTGCCCTCCCAACGTGAGGGGGGGGGGGGGGGGGGGGGGAGTGCCAGCTGCCCTCCGTGCCGACGCATATGTGTTTTAAAAATATGCCCGATGAAAAACGGTTAGTTCCACCTTCCCGGCGGAACTCGGCGAGCTCCACCGTCAAAACACACATTTTTCCGACCCTCTCAAGCAAATTATACGCCTGCGCCAGACCGGACGATCTTGGCACTTGACGCCAGCTCTGCCCTTCCAACTCAAGCGAAGAGGTGATGGGGGAGACTGAGGAGACGGCCAGCGTTGAGGATGACATTTTTTATGCTCCACCCGTCGAGCCGTGCTCGCAGCATAGCTGCTTCCGCACCCGCATCGGTTTTGGATTGTTTTCTCTTTTTCACTTGCAACCTGTTTAAATTCGTTCGTCTTTTTTTCACTAGTTGCTTTTTACGCCCGTACATTCTTACCCCGCGATCGAGTTTTTCACGGGTGCGTCAGAATGTTCGCGGGCTATTTTTAGTCCCGCATGCCGTACTCGCAGTAAATCGCACACGGCAGCACCGGACCGACAAAAAACTGGCGAGGATTTGGTGGATTTTGTGTTTCGCTCCTTCGTCTCCCTTCGCTCTCTGTCTCTCGTAACTTCTTTTTCGGTCGTTACTTGGCTCACCCTTTTTTTTTTTCTTCCTGTCTCAGCAAATCTTGGACCAGAATCTTCGCCCGCGAGTGTTGTTTCTCGATCTCTTGTTTGCGTCCCTCGTGGGTTGGATCGATTTTGCGCCGCATTTGCCATAAGTACGCGGTTCATTTCTATGATTGTTTGCTTTGAAGACCATTTATTTGGCATCGGCAGCAAGCGTTCACGGAAAATTTACATCGACTCGCTCACATTGCCACCCGAGCTCCGCCACGTCCAAACGTGATGGTAGAGTTTGCTCACTATCAAACCGAAACCCGACTTCCGTCGCGGGCTCAAACTGCGATTGCGCACAACCTACCGCGAGCAAAACGACGTGACATCGGCGTGTCCAGAGCCCGGCGCACTCGGGCCAGATAAGATAAGTGGGGAAAGGCGCGTTCTGGGTCGCCTTATGTCCAGCGCTGGCGGTTTGCCTCGAAACGGGCGCGAAAGGCGCAGGTAAACACATTTCACTGGTTTGAAATTGTTAATATTTACCTTTTCCAGGGCTCAGAGGGGTTGGCCGCAGAGGGAGACGGAAAGATATGTGTGAACCGGCCGTCCTCTCCCGGGCTGCTCTATCACTGACACGTTGGAAAATGTGTTTACACGTGATGTTCTAGTTTATGTAAGAAGTAGCCTTCGGGTGTAACGAAAAAACTGAAGTAGCGTCCAGAAGTTCGTAGGGGAAATGAAATTGCATACAGATGAAAATTGAACAAAAAAATCTATGTTCCTCATTGCAACCACGCAACCTTTTTATGTTCACCCTTATTTCACGCCTGGAAATTGCTGTTTACTCATTGCAAAATACAGGCACACCCTCCAGCTGATACCGTTATCTCTTGTATCGCAAATCAATCGATCGATCGAAGCCCTTCTGAACTGTATGGCTCATGCTTAATGGAGGAATATCAATTTGATGACAAACCAGTCAGTAACGGCGAGTCAGTAGAAATTTGACCGAAATTGACTGAGATAAAGTGGAGGCAAACGCACTTGAACATGAGGAATCACATTAAGGCAGCGTCTAAATGTGAATGATGATGACAGCTGTTTAATCATCCGTTCTGTTGGAAAGCGAAACAAATTGTACTTTCATCGACTATACCCTTCGGGTTATGAGCTGAAAATATTTTCTTTTAAATAACTTATCACTTATCACTTTTCCGTATGTTTCTCGTTGCAGCATTTCAATAAACCTTAATACTTAAGGTAAGTAATCATCCAAACAGTGAACGGCATCTGCTCTAAGAAGGGGAAGTTTTCTCCCATTTAATCGAATGCTCGTTGACTTGTGCAATCTGCATGTTAATTTGATTTGACATCCTGCTGCTGGATCTCTCTGCCATCCGTGATCAAATGATGGTCCATTAATCCACCCCGACCGCAACACGTTGTCAGTTTATGAATGGCGATGATGCTAAAAAGCCACGTGCACCCGGCGTCGGCGTCGTCTGGAAACCGGTGGTTACGGACAGGATGCAAGTGCACCGTATCCTCTCCGATCTTCTGGCTACGAGAAATCGTGACGGATGCGATCGTTCAAGACAAATTACCTTCCCGACCGATCGCCAAATGCAATTAATTTGCGGCCACAAGAGAGAACCGGCTCGGTACCAATGGGCTACGAGCTTCATTTGAAGGCAACATTTTAAGACACGGACGGCACAGATTAAGACACCGTAATGTGTTGACTCGAACGTCACCACTGCTCCACCCGGTCTGGAGCTCTTCTCTCGGAGCGTTTACCCGAGCGCAAGTAAATGGCGTAAATAATCTGTTTTCTCTGCCGGTAGTCTAAACAGAAGCAGATTTTACATTTCCTCCCCATCGACGGTGCCGTCATGCGATCGGCGAACTGGGTCAGGTCAAGTGATTCAGCGGTTTCGGGAGGAGGCGTTGTGCAACATATGAGTATGAACTCGAGATCCGTCGAGGCAAAGGTTTTCCTTTTATCCACATCCGAGCCCCGCCCGAAGAAGGGATCGGGGCACATCGATGATGAGTTTATTTCATAATTTTCATAAATCGAGAAAAAAGAACCGAGGTCACTTTAAATTCGAATTCGTTTTCCCGTGCGAGTCAATCGACAACCGTGGCAACGACGAGCGAAGAAAGCTTACGCAAGACGTGGTCAACTCTTTCGCGTTGCTTTTAACGTCAAACTGACGCAGGTCCATAAAGGAAGCAAAAGAAGCAAATCCTGCCGCACGTCACCGTTAGTCACACTGACGAAAGTGGCCGCGTCTGGCGTGGAGCTTAAGATGACGCGAAGTGCGGGCAGTTTCAGGTTTCGTCTGCCCCCTGTGACGGCCGGCGGCGATGGCCGAGGTACCACGAGAATGGAGAAGAACCGGGAAGAATCAAAATCGGCAACGCCAGCCGAGTGGATGAGTTGCGAAGATTGATGAGCTGAGTTGAGCGGGGTTGAGGATGGGGATGTTACAGGTAAAATAAAAAAAAAACAACAGAAGAAGCGAACGTCCGCTCCAAGTCTAGAGGACAAAGGCGCCGTTTGGCGAGTTTCACTTTTATTTTCTGATTTCGTTTTTTTTTTCTTCTACTTCCTCGAGGGAAAAGAATATCTGCTTGTCCCTGTGCACGGGAGGATTCGTGTGCGTCGAAAGTCTGGACTTCGTTGGGCTGACTTTCACTTTTGTCCCCACGAGATAGAGAGAGAGTGAGACTGTTGTTTTCTTTGAACCTTACTACCCTTGAACCTTACTCCCTTCCGCGATCAGTCATCGCCCGAGGAATGACCTTCGTGCGCCACCCGAGTGCGGAGGAGTTCAGGCTCGAAACTCAAGCCAGAGACATTCGTTGACTATACAAGTTGCGAAGTGATATGTAAGGCCAAAGATGTCGTTATGCACACAGGCATCTCGCACACAGTTTATCATCATTCTTGTCGTTTAAGGCGGCAAGCAAGAAGAAATAAAAAAGGATGCTTAAATATAAAAAGCCCTCCCAAGAGCGACGGTAAAGAGTTCACCAGCGCGAGCTCGCTAGCGACCGCGTTGGAAATAGAACCCATGGGAATCGGAATTTGTTTATCTGCACTTGATCTGCGCCAGCGAAAACGAACAGGGGATCCGGGGTGCGGAAGAAAGACCCCTCTTACGTAACGCCTTGTCGGTGGAGGGCGTGGAGGTGGCTTGGAAAAACAAAATAAACTTCCTCGCCCGGACGGTGGCGGTTGCAGGGAGCGCAGATGGGCACAAACAGGTTGGGAAAACCGATCCGAATCTGTGAATCGCTGGCGTCAATTGACCGTGGCACTAGTTCCCCCCGGAAGGTGGGGAGGCAGCCTGGGACGCCCGGTAAGTAGTTTGTGGTTTTTGCAGGGGCTCACCCTCCTCACCCTTTCTCGAGTACGTACGTACGATAGCTCGACCGGATCGCCGTCGTCCCAAGACGATCGAGTGCCAAGAGCGGTGTTTATTCGTGCCGAACGGAAAAATGATCCTCCGCCCGGTCCTCTGATGCAATCGCGCCACAAGTGTGCATGTACGTTTGCATGGAACATGCTCTTCCATAGGGCCATGCAGGGGAGAAAGAAAGTAGGTAAGCAAGAGACAAAGAGAGCGAGTGAGAGAAAGAGAGAAGGCATCAGAGGATTAGCGAAGCGAGGCCACATCGCGGATCGCGTGGACGTGTGGTAAAATTAGAACATTTGTTTGTGGCCATTATTTGCGATCGCAGTCCGCCGCGTTCGCTTGGCCGTGGTTCGAGGGAAGTTTTTGAACTGACTCGTTCCGATTTGTGGCATGCTTCCATCTCTATCTCCCTGTCGCACTCTCACTCTCGAGCTGCTAGAAAGAAAAACTGGTACGTCTTTTAAACCGAATGGTGTTTCAACTTTGGCCAGATGCTGCACCCGGATTCTTGTGTTGATCTTCTTTTTTTGCGATGGCGCGATTTGAGGATTGTAAATACGCGAGCTCCAAGATCCAAACTTCCTTGCATGGGGAATGGTGACTACGGTTGCGTCTATGAAGCTTCTAACCTGTGTTGTTTGCGTTCATTCATCCGGTAGTAATTATTCTGGTTTTATTTCCAAATTGTGTAATTTGTTTATGTGATTAAACGAACTGAGAAAAGGGATTGGACTCGTTTAAAAGCAAAATTGACCTCGCTTTGAGTGAAAGTGGTCCAAAACATGATCTTTAATAAAGCTCAGAGAAATTTTTAATACAAAATAGGTTACATTTGTTCCATTGCCGGAGATAAATTATCCTTTTGGCTCGATAATATTTTCTCTGCACATCCCTCGATCGGTCGTTTTCGCGTTTCATTTCCAACGATCACCTTCATTACTCACAGTATGGTAAAAATGTGCCCTCATCGTTTAAGCCTGTCGGTCCATGTAACTCGCAGCGGACACGCGATGCACCACCACCCCACTTGCTACTGGTGCATTTCACCGAAAGTCTGCGAAGGGAGAGCAAAACATCGTAATTTACAACCTTAAATTATTTGCAAACTGCTGGTGGGCTGCAGACATGTGGGTTGAATGCGTTGCTATGCTTCAGTTTCTCGCAGCCCCTTAATGGGATTTCCACTCATTCTTTGTGGCCTTTTCACTGCCGGCGTTGAATCGTGCCTTTTTTCTCCCTTCGTCTTTTTCAGTTCCGGTTGCGTACCAGAAAATAAACAGCGTGTTTTCTTGCTCCGAATACGTTTGCTTTTTTTTTATCCCGTTTCGGGTGTGTTCTTTTGCGCAGAGCCCACAAGAGAAAAGGTCACATTCCGCTGCGCCGTTGCAAGCCACAGGAAAGCCGAAAATCGCGCACGGTGCATTGAGCGAAGATTCGTTTCCCTTTCGAACGCAAACTTCGAACTTCATCCCATGGTACATCCGGATGCGGCCAGTCGCCTCGCCATGAGCCTCGGATCACGCACCCAAGCGAACGGATCATCCGGGACCGGGGATGGTAGGACAGAATTCTTTGCGCCCGGAATCGATGTCCGTTTCGAATTCCCCGACACGGAACGGGCGAAAACGAGCAATGGGGAGAAAAATTAAAACAGAAATATCACGTTCAGCTTGGCTCGTCTCAGCACGGTTGCTGACCTCAAAAAAGCAAAAACAAAAAAACAAACGGAGGGAACCGCTCTAGGATGCAGGCGACGAACGATCGCTAACTTTACGACGAAAGGGAATTCGCCACCGCTTCGTCTGCACACTGGATGCACTGAAGAGCGAACGAGGGTTCGAAAAGGCTCCTAGACTTTGGGCGAATGTGTTAAATGGTACAGGCTAGATCGATGGTTGGCTCAGGCGCTCAGTTAAATAGTCAACCGAAAGAGAAAGAGCAGAAAGACGGGCAAAACGCAGCACGATACCATCGTCCAGGTCGGTAATTATGTTAAACAATGCTTCTCCAGACGTGCCTCGGCACAAGAGAAGGTTTGCTCGACTCCCTAGCCGGTCCCGAGCCTTAATCGTGATTCCCAGGAAAGGACGAAAGGATGGACGTGGTCCGGATCAATGACGCTGATCTGCGGGAGATTCATCGCCCTTTTTCTTATGCTTCTTCTTGCGCCAAGCTCGCTGTTGGGCCGTTTATGCAAATGTGGGTGACGCGCAACGCTGCCCTGCGTGAGGTTTTGCGTGCGAAACCGTCGCTCGGTGCTGAAATGGGATGCAATTAAGCGAAGGGCTGATGATTTACAACCCGGATGAAACGGGAGACCTTCGGGACGATGGGGCAAAAAAAAAACGCACGCCATCCGTATCCTGGAGGATGTAACGAAATTTCTCTTTTCTTCCTGCGAAAGGGTGATCGGTTTTCGGATTTTTTCAGGCGATTAAATGAATCTTGTACAAAACGTTCACGGGGCTAAATTTTTGTACAGTTAATGTTGAGCAGCATTTCGGGAGAGAAACAATATTGGCGACATTCAATAAATTTCATTTCGATCCAATGTTGACCCTGTTTCAGTGGATGAGCAAATCGAATCTCGACTAGATCGATCCAAATCAAAGCTTCTGGATATAAGGTCTCCTGTGAAGATGTAAATTCAATTCACAGCACAACACTCTACATCCTCTTGTTATAGTTCACCATCCTTTCACCGTCCAAAAGCATCCTTGAAAGCACATAGTTTTGAAGAATAATGCTTGCAAAAGAAGTGCACTGCATCCGAGGAGTATGACGGACGAAACACACTTCACCGTTCATCGGTTCAGTCTAATCCAATTATCGTTGCTGAAACGTTGCTGAATGAAAAGATCATCGGACAATTTGCCACCACCGTTCAACGCGCAACGGCACGAGCGTCTTCACCGAGCGCGGGCACAACTTATGAACACGTTTTCCATCATAAACCATCGCCAACCGTTTTTACAGTTTAACCGATTTGTGCATGCTGTGTGCCCTTTTGACAACACGGTTTGCTGACACGGACGAAGTGTCCAATTACGGGCGAGAACGAGCGTACGAGGTGGGTCGTAAAGTTGAAGCCCTTGCCCGCCCCATCAACGATTGTGGGCCGTAATTTTCTGCACTATGACTCGAAGGAGAGAGAGGAAAAAAAAAACACAACATCCCAGCTGATCGTTTTTGCAAGACCAGCACGATTGAGCCGTTCGTTGGAGAACCTTCGGTGAGGGCGGGATGAGTCGCTTAACCTTTTCTGCGGTTTCGTGGTTCGGAATTCGCACCACCCGACGAAGAACGAAGGACACCATCAACCGTCCGACTACTGGGCGGTATATTTGACCACCCTGTGTGGGTTCACCTTCACTCACGTCGCTTTTCTTCCCCTCGGGGGTTTGATCCTCCACAAAACTGTCAACAGCGGTGGTAACATTTGAAGAAACAATCGGGCAACCCGCGCCGTCGGGAGTAAATTGATCTTACCGAGCGTTCCCATGCACGCTCGGCGGTTTAAAAATAGGCCACAGAAAATCGCTCGGAAGACGTGAGAAAGTGTTGGCTTGGCAGGATGAACCACCGTGTCCGCTTAGTCAGCGGTTACTAAGTAGTGCGGCCGACAGTGTTCCTCCGCCAATACAGGTGGCCCTCGGCGTGGTGCTTGAGCTGACGCCAGGGGAAAGGTACGAGTGAAATTCAATGTCAATGTTAGAGAGAGGAAGGATGAAAAATAAGGCAAAACACACACATCAGCCTACGTTGAATGCACTTTCCTCGCTCGGCTTGTGGTTTTGACGGACATCTAAATTGGTCTCTGACGAGTCATTAAACAATTATGTTTTACATTCGTGTCTTCGGAAAAGATGTTCACGATCAATATATTTAAGATGTGAAAAATCCATGTTTCTGTTTATTTTGAACTTGCAATCGACAAGAAAGCATGACAAGTTTTCTGTTTGCCCGAATGATACTGACGAAAATAAAATGTGTCGCCTGAAGTTTTTCGTCCATTTGACACACAATTTTACATAATGGTGGCTTGTACAACACAAAAAAACACACATAAAAAACTTCGCTGAATTGAATGTGTTATTCTGCTCAGGTTTATCTCATCAGTTTGTTTCATTGCGCCATCAGCTGCGGTACATCTTTTTCATGCAGACAAATCCACCCATCATGTCACGTTTGCATATTTAAGCTCCGTCAAGCGCACGTTACTTTATCCGTGACCTAATGTCCCAAAATAAAGAACCGAAGAAGAAATGAAAAAATAAAACTATTCAATGATGTGCAAGCAAAAAGCAAGCCTGTCCTGGTTTGTAAACGCAAGTGGTTTTATTTAAGCTGGAAAAAAACAAACACTCCATCTCCGTCTTCGCAGCGTTTGCCAGCGGCACGAGGCCCGTGCATGAATTAATGCATTACTCAGACCCAGTTGGCCGGCGAAAGATGCACCGGTTCGAAATAAATCAGCCATCTAGAACGCCTCCCGACGATCCGACGAACCAACCCCCCCGATTCACTTCCTGTGAGTTAACGTGCCAGGCACGTTGCATTTCTTAATGAATCTGAATCATTCGGCGATTTCTCCGAAGTGTGCCGGACCGTCCACATTGGCCGTCGTTTCCCCCTTTTTTTCCCCCCGCTGTTTCGACTGGCCATCAACAATTCAACGTCACATCATTATGCTTCCTTTGGCTGCGGCCAGGGTCGATGAAACCAAAGCTGAACGGTTATGGGAGCGTTAAATTGGAGCGGATCTTTTGGCGGTTTAGGCGGGCTGGCGGCGGTGGAGGTTTAATAAATTTGCTGCACTAATGAGGAACCGCTGCGATTGGTGCGGGGGATGGATCTTTAATAGGTGGAGATCAGGTTACCGGGATGTGCTTCGATTTGTTGATGGGAGGTAAATGGTGCATGGAGTCAATGAAAATGGGCCGAAAATAGGGGTTACTAGAATTTATTGAAGCTCTTGTGCGCCTTTCGTTGCGTGTTATTCAAGTTTGTTGTGAAATTGTCTATGATTTGTTCATCGGGGAAACTTAGTTATTTTCTCTAGCCACAATTTATCTTCTGGAAGAATAATGTGTTTCACTTAATTCAAGATTTTCTAATTTTTTTGATGATCAAAAATAAACCATTTTATATTATTCACATCTCAAATAACGGAAATCTTGATACATACTGGTAAGGATGCAAACATAAGCATCTCTTACCATGTGACTTTTTCCTTTGAAGCGTCACTTGATGATACTTAACGCTCACTTTTCTTCCTCTAGGGTGTGGGCTCGCAGCGTCGATTGTTTCGCTATAAATCATCACCTCCCTGCCAGTGGTGGAGTGGCAGCTAAATGGTTGTCTGTTTGCGGGCACCAACGGCACCCCACTAAATAAATAAACCCTCTCAACGGGTACAGCAGTCCAAAGTGTCAACGGAATCGTCCGGCGGACACCTCGCCCTTGCCAAGGCGTTCCAGCCGCGAGACGTGGCGCGCCCGAGTTCAGTGCCCCAGCGCGCGACCGTAATCTATGAGAAATCTCACGATCCAAACAATTCAACTGCATTACAGAAAAAAACAAAAAACCACCAGTACCTCCCGTTCCTTCCGGTGCGATGGCATTGTAGTCGGTGACTTCCTCCTCTTCTGCACTTATTTCGATTCCCGTCCGCGATCTCCGGCGTCCGATAGGGTCGTCTGCCCCGTTCGGAGTACGTCGCGTTCTGCGGATGCTCCCGTTCTGGGTCGGCACTTAACGAGCCTCGACCGGCGGGAGGGATCACCGGTGGTTGTACCGGCACTCGATAAATGATGTTAATTCCTTCCCTTTAACATGGATTTCATTTGCGAGGCGCAACTGCGAAAACAACCCACCGTTCGACCTGCGGCTTCCGGACGAGACGATGTCTTAAGGCCTGTTTGGGGGGAGTCGGACCCGAAACCCTTGACAGTTCACCACGGTTTTGCTAGCGTGAACGTCGCTCGGATTCACGCCAGAACTTGCGTCAGCCGTCGCCGCGGCAGAACGATTCTTAAATACTGGGAAATAATCGTTTCACATCCTGCCCTGTGGCGTTGGCAGCAGGCAGGCAGTTCCTGGAGACTTTAATCGTGTCTTTCGATCTGCAGTCGTCTTCTGAGTTTCAGTGTCGTCAGGCGTTTCGATCTTCCTTTACCTTGTTCGTTTGAAGTCTCGTCTGTAAGATGATCTTTTATTCTCGGAGGAAATAGGAATGAGTTTATTCGATGCGCTGTAGTCGACTTAAAGAGGTTATTTTACACAGATTTAGCAAATCCATTGGGTAAATTTTGTTGAATAAATGGGTGCTCTATGAAGCCAAATTGAAACCAACTGAAAGAATGAAAAATTGTCATGAAAAAGAAAATCAAACACTCCTGCGAACATTTACTCACGGTACGGATGATGTACGACGGTGGAAAGCTGATAATTTTTCACTTTACCTCACGAAAACGGACCCACTTACACCGCATTTCGCTGGGAGAGGAAAGCCATCTTCTCCAACACGTAATTATTCGCCGCCAGGCTCAACTCAATCATTCGCAGCCGGGGCACGGGAAAATCCTTAACCATCGCTCTCGCGTTTGACAGAATAAATGCTGCACCGGTAAGGAGAAAACGGCTGGAGAAGCACACTTTCTGGTGTAGGAGAAAGAAAAAAACGGCACGAAAAGTACGAAGAAAAAACGCATCGTTTGCAGTTCGCAGGGCGTCCAACTTCGATGCAGCTGGACCGACCGGCAGGGCAGTGAATGGGTGGGAAAACTGTCGATTTAAAGCAGACGATTTGTGGCACGCAAACGATCCGATCGTCGTAACCTCACGAGTTTTGTTTGGGTTTGGCTCTGCCCCCCGGTGACGACGACAACGACACGAGATGATGGCTCAGGTTTCCGCAGCCCGAACTATGCTGGTACTGTTGTTTCTTGGATGGAAAAGTGCGAGTGTCGAGAAGCACCGTCGAACCCTTTCTTTGTGTATTGATGTGTAAGCAGTTTAGCGTGCCATTTGTTTGTGTGTTTTTTTTTCTGATTCCCCAAACACGCACCTGAAAGAATTCTTTCCCAAAGTGCAGAGCGCGATGAGGCAAGGGTTTCCCTCGTGGCGTCTTTTAACGCGCTGTACTTGCACGTGAAATTGCGCCCCCTTTGACAGCCGGGGGAATGTGCTGGCGTTTTCATTTTCTGCTCCGGAATTTCCCGACAACTAAAGCATTGACGGAGAGTTCCTGTTCGTGTTTTTGCTATGCGCTCAGTGAAATCAAACTCGATGCCCATCTTGCAGTTCGATTGTTTTCGTTTGTTCGTTTCGAACTCAGTTAACATTAAACATTCGTACAGAAAAAAAAGCTATTTATACTCCTTAAACAAACTGAAAAAAACTGCCGTATTTTATGCGTGCTTCGGCGTTTTTTTTCTGATTGAACACATTGTTCGAAAAGAAGACACAAATATCCTCCAGACAATGTACCGTTGAGTCATGTCAAGTTTGCCTTAAAGTTCGTCATTGCCAGCGTTGTTTACGCTTTCCGCATGCCTCAAATATGTAGCACTTACCGTATTTTACATCCATTCCATTCGCGAACTTGGGTACGATCGCATGAAAAAAAAAATGAACAACACCGAGCGAGAAAAAAAACCGAAACGACGCCTTCACCCATCCCTCGCCTTCGCCAAGGAATGCGACCGAAGAAATGGGGGCGGAAGGGTTAAAAAGGCAACCAGTGCGAAGGAGTTTGCAAGTTTGCACTAGATGACACTACACTCCAGCCTATGATGTCACGCTGACACCGAAGTGCTCGACGGACAAAGAAACTGCTTGTTGCTAATGAAATATGATTACGATCTTTCCCTTCCATGGGCTCGACCGTAAAGTTAATTTATCAGCGCAAAGTGGAGCCGGGTTTCGAAAGTGAAAAGAAAAGTGCTCAGCTGGGCGGCGCCGACATGTTCCGGTGGCATGTTCCCATGGTTGCATGTGGAAACATATAGGACCGGTTGATTAATCGTTCCGATTTCTTAAACGAGCCTGAAAAGGAACCATATTGAAGTAATTTGAAATCCTTTTCATCCATCGCTTTGGAAACAAAAGCATTTTGGGGTCAGAACGAACAATGAGTAATGAGAGAAAGACCGGACCTTTGTGTACAATGGAAAATGCCTGTGGAAGGATAGCAATATCACAACCTCAAACGGCGTTCCGGTAATGGACAGGGAAATAAGTCGTTCAGATTAATCAAAAAGGGAATTACAAAAAAATATACGTAGTTTTATACAGTAGGAAGCACACAATTATGCATCATGATCAACAGTTAAATTAAAATGATTGAGGTAAATGATTTGTGGATATTTTGTACACACATAATGCCGACAATGAAGTGCCTCTTTCTTTCTACAAACAAGACGACTTGAAAATGAATAACACCACCCGCCGATTCGCGCAACCTCAGAGTGCGCTTAGAATATGCGGTCTAATGAATATCCTTCAACCCACCGCCATCGTCGCCATTCCTTGAAACTGGACAAGAAACTGTCGTGCGTGTCGGAGGAGAATCTCCCGCTGGCAGGCGGAAGGCGCACTGTATAGAAAATCACCATTAATCACGCCATCGCGACGATGATGGACACCGATGGGCTTTTGAAGTCTCGCCTGAAAGCGGGTAACCAAGAAAAATGGAAGGAACCAGGTTCACACACGCCCGGTCAATTGAACTTCCAGCGCCACACGCCGCGGCCTGCAGTGGGCTGAATAGCGAAAAATGAAATTTGCATACCACTCCTCCGCCCTCAATTTCTCCCTTTTCCTTACTCTTTTACCAGCACCATGAGATCTACCCATTACTCTCTGTCAGGTCACCTGGTTGGTGAAGTTTTCTCCTCCCGCCGGGTAGCTTTTGTTCGAGATTCCATTGGAATTGTCGTGCGGTGGCAAAGGCGGCGGCGGCGGCGGTCCTCACTCTCCCATCGGATACACCGAAGGAGGGTGAAGGAATGTGCTGAACTCCTATCGTGGAGTCCTGCGAGGTTTGACCTCCGGTGGAGGTAGAAGTGCCGCGATAGGACACATGTTTGTTCAGAATAACATGATCGAGGGCACGATCATCGAAAGTTACAAATAACGGTTTCCCTAACACGAATGTTTTAAACTTGAAAGCAACAAGTTGAAAAAATTTTTTTGATGGAAACGAATATCATATTATTAAATGTTTTCTTCACGAAAGGCAACTCTTTTACCGCGATTTAAAACCACGAATGCCGCAACTCGGCAAACAAAGCGATTCTATTTACCTTGTCACCTTCGCAGGCTTCCCGATTCTCGCGACTAATTACTGCAAACGAGGCGAAACGACTGACCGCACCTAACCTCGAAAACGTTTACTTTCATTCTACGGCGTTCACCGCACGGCAACGTGCATTCTCCCCTCGCATTGCAGCGTCAGCTTTCCCCAGGCTCTACTTCGCCACTCACGACAAAACGCCCCCTCGTGGGACGTGGGACAAGCGGTTCTAACCTCTGCAACTCCATTTCTCGCGCGCGCTTCCAGTGGAGACGCTGGGGATTCTCCATTTTCTCTTCCGTCTTTTCTTTCACCCGTCACGAACGCGCCGACGAGGTGCACTAACGGATCGTCCGGGCTGCATGTGGCGGCGTCGGCATTGATCAAAAGCCATTGAACCTCACTCCCCCCCGCATGGGGAGGTAAGAAAGCGACGGCATCGGGCGCAAAGCCTCCGCTACAAGGCTCGAGATGCGCCGAGGATGCACTTGGATGATCGCAAAACGGCAATCAGATTCGTGTCAACATTTGCAAGCGGGCAGGGGGGGAGGAGAAAGAAAGGCAGTTTATGGAGGAAGTTGGAAGCAGAGTGCCGTTCCCCCGTCCTATGTCGGTATTGACTGTCGATGCAGGGCAGAACGACTTCACTACAGCGCCGCCATCGCGACATGATTGGGCTCAAATTGAAAAGTAAATAAATACAAATAATAACCGCTCTAGGGGTTGTCATACGGGGGAGTTACCGACTGTTGAGGCAGGAGGGGGTTCCAAACAATCACGACAAGGTTAGACCGTGAGGTCAGACAGGAGAAACGGCACCGCGAATCCCCTCGAGGAGAGGCGCTCGACCGTCCGCTTCCTGTTCCGGAAAGTCTACACCCCGAGCCAAGGCAGTCGCCATCGGCTCGATCGACGATTGATCGGCTCGTCTCGATGGAGAAAACCGCATCGCCGGCCCGTACGTGGCTTGTTACAACTCAATCGGGCGCGAACTGGATGCTGCTTGTTTATTCACCTTTTTCCCTTTTTTTCTCTCCTTCCGTTCTAGATATGGCCAATCTGATCACAGTTCGTCTGCAGCGGGGCGATGGTCAGGCCTGGGGCTTCCGCCTGCAGGGAGGCAAGGACTTCTCGGCTCCACTGGTTCTACAGCGCGTAAGTACGGGGTAGGGTTCGTGCTAGAATGCACCGGGGATTCGTTCGAGCAGTCATGTCCTTTTGCGAAAGTTGCAATGTCTCTCTTTGTAAACTGGAGGTCATTCTCTGCCGCACGTTGCCGCTTTCATTTGCTTTGGACAAGTGGATCTTTGCACAGCATGAGCAACACTATAAAAAATGCCAAGTTGGACTTAACTATCGGACCAACTTAATAAACTATATTTCAAGCCCTTAGTTAATTTTCTCTTTGGCAATGCAAACTTTAAACTACGCTTTATGTAACATGTTATGAACTGGAAAATATAAACATATCAACTAATTGGGTAAACAAATGCAAACAGAGTTCGGGTTTTGTAACGAAACGGCAGCAACTTGCCGCCGGAGCCTTTCACATGCTTACACAGGACTAATTGTCGCCCATCTAATCCGACATCGGCTTCCGTGATCGGACGATTAAGTAAGTGCAGTGCCGGCACGCATTTTGGTTCCATTGGTCTACCCCTTTGGTACACTTACGGTGGAGTACAGATCACGTTTGCGCGCGAGGCCTGAGGGCTTTGGACTTTGCGACAGTTTTACGCGCAGTTAATTCGCCTCCTAAGCACCACCATAAAGAGCGCAGCGCTTTCCAATTACAATATTTTATCACGCCCGCCCGGTTCGCGTGCAATGTGTGGCAATATTTCAATGAATTAACTAAAACACCCTCGTTTGGGCACACCCTTCGCTGCGCTGGGGAAGGTTGGTGGGTGTGTTTGGTTCTCCGTGACGGAGGCGCCAACCGATACCGACACCCGGTTGGCCGATTTTTCCCGATCAAATTTCATCACATTCGCGGGCGAGGGCGCGAAAACTGGCGACGCTTTTCGAGGTGTTTGATTGGGCCGTGGGCCGCGCGGACGGCTTGTTCGTCGGTGCGGCTGGCAGGACCGCGAGTTCCACGATCGCGGGATTGATTCGGACGGGAAATTAATTATCGACAGTGATAAATGCCAACGAGGGTAAATTGCAGAACAAAATAAGACGGAGAAAAAGTCTGCCAGAAGCAGGACGGCCCCAAAGAGCAAGACTAGTTGAACACCCCGTTTTAGTCGCGGGCTCCGACGAGGGCTCCATTTCTGCTCCGTTTTTTTTTTTTCCTCCTTTCCTTCGCCTCTCCATTCCCGGCCATAATCCGATCGATTGGTAAAGCCGCGATGGCGACGACTCCTCGCCAGCTAGCTGACAAATGGTGTGGAGATATATGATCATTACTGAATTTACGAGATCGCTGCCAGGGCGGCTCGGAATGGTTCATAAATTTGGGGTTTTCGTATGCAAGCAGAAAAATGGGACGCTTCCCCAGCCCCAGTGCGGTCGTATGATCTCACTCACTCCATCCCTGTTTTTCTAATGCGCAAAATTATGTTCCCTCTGCCCGACAGGGAAGATACGATCGATCACGTAATTAGGCTGCGTCTTAGAGGTCGCCAGGGCACGTAAGAAAGTCTGTCACCAGTCGATTTATTTAACGCTTAATTATGATTGATTCAAAACCGAGCTACGGTGACCGTACGATACTCCTTGAGATTTCGCCCGGCGTGTCGAGTGCAGCTCGTGATCTTTCAACACTGATCCCCAAGCACCGTCACCTTTTCCTTTCCCCCCCTTAGCGCAGGCGCTCCTCCGTGCAGCTTTATGTTGCGCTAATGGTCCGCGTAGGTAATGTATGCAAATCTGATTCACACGAAGCTACCCAACCGCATGCGTCATCTGCGCCGCAGATGTTTGAACGCTGGCCAAAGGAAGGATTGCTTTCCCACCCCGTTCCGGCCGACGGAGACAAATTCGTTCGTCAAACCGTCCGTCCCGGTGTGGCCCGAGCGGAGCTAGATCCTTCTCGAAAGGCACGTGTTGCAAGAGTATTACGTTTTTGCTTCGAGCCATTTTGAACCGGCTGGGAAGGGTGCAGGAAAGCAAAAAATCAATCGGATGAGTAATGGTGATTGCGTGGAATGCGCTAAGATGACGATCTTTGGTGCGGCTTTGTCGGCAGGGCCTCCGATCGATACGGTGCCATTTCCGGCGGCTGCGCGGGAAAGATGCTTCACTTAAAACTCTTAACGGCTTAGCTGGGAAGAGAAGTGATGAAACTTATGACGATGGCTTAGCTTTGTAGTTTTCCTTTCAAAGATTACTTTTAGTACAATATGGTTTCTTCAGAAAAGCAGTGTAAAAAGGATACGATAAAACGATATGAACTGTGATAAAATATTGCGTCTTGTTGTAGAAATAATGGTAAAATAAAACAAATTTGAAACATAAGAACGATCGACCTGTTATTACAACGCAAGATTCGTTTAATAAATTGTTATGCTGTACTGAATATTTCACTTGCTTGCTGCAAGTCTCGGCACGTCTGAGTGCAACGTTGTTTATCCGCACGGGAGATGAGAAGATAATTTATAATTTCTTCCCATGGTGCTCGTGTCTTGTTCGCATGCGGCGCATTTGTAACAATAAACGCATAAAACGGCCGTAAAGTGCGGTTATCAATAAAACAATCAACGATCGTGCCCCGCGGAAAGGTAAGGCACCGGTTTGGGTCGGTCTGGCCACAGGAAATGAGCCCTAGTCTGCGACGATGTTTGTCCCGAACCCCGGCCGGACCCGACCCGACCCGTCCCGTCCCGATCCTGTCCTGGCGTCAAGGGCCGCTTGCACCGGCCTCGGTGCCCTTGAACTCCACGGCTAACCTTGCCAGTGCGCAAACAAACGCCAACCTGCAAGCCCACGCTCCTTGCACCAATGCACCGAGTCCGCATTCTTTCGTTCTTTGCACAACTTTCCACCGGTTCGTCGTTCACTCGCCGCGTGTGTTTCCCTCGTTCGCTTGCGGACCTCGTTTTTCTTTCGCTTCGTCCAAAACCCTGGGTTCCCTTGGGAAGTTCCCCTGGGAACGGATAAAAGCTCATCATCCGCCCGGACGCGGGAAGATTCAATTTCAATCATAATCCTACCACCGGCGGCATCATAAAAGGAAAGACGGGTCGCGATGGAGATTTTTCTTTTCCCGCGCTCGGAGGAAATGTCGTTTTTGCTGGGGGCTGCCTTTTTTTCCGCCCGGTATTAAGCGGCGAACGATTGCATTCCCGGGGCATTCTGGGGCCGTAGCAGTGCAACGGTGCACCAGTTCTATTAATTTTGTGCTAATCATTGCACAGCTTTTCCATCGCTGCGGCTCGAAGCATCGTGGCTCGCTTTTCTGCCCGGCCCTTCTCGGGAAAAGAGCGCAACAAACGACACGCGTTGGGAAACAGCAAACCGTAAATAATGTCCGTCCGCAACGGGCTTAAGTGATGTCATTTTTTTATTGGAGAGAGAAGCAGCATTTATGACATCCAGTCTTGAGTCCTGGAAATGGTCGGAAACGGAAATGGGCGCAACGTGAGCGGACCGTCGAGGTATGGATTGATTTTGACTCTCTTTTGATAAACGGCAGTGCAATAAAACTAACTGCATAAGTTGTTGCAATTATGAAATCACCACTTAGTTGTTTTGATGGATTTCATCTGCAAGTTTTTCTTCGGAACCTTCCCTTCAAATGTATTGGAACACAGTGTTGAACATTATGATCATTAGATAGACTCAATGCGTAAAACACTTCCATTTTGCTTTCTTCGTCGATGGCGTCCTTTGCGGTTACATTGAAAACGAGGTTATCCCTGTCGGCGTACGACATCTGCCTGCGCAAATCGCTCACGCTAACCGCTGTCATCTCGTTATCAGATAAGAGACCACCCTTCCGGCGGTTTGTTTTTGTTCCTGTTGGTCGAAAGCTCACCGCCGTTCAATCTACAAAACAAAATACCGACTTACAACCCCTACCCTCCCGCCAGACGGACGCGTTTATCTGGGCTCGCTTCTGTCAGCAATAATCGTTACAGCACGAACCCTCACTCCATTCGCCATCGACGGGTCGTTTTGATAGGTTTCGGATGTTCCTTTTTTTTGCCTTCTTTTTCTCGCCGCCTTCCTTTTCGTTTGGGAACCCGATTTGCTTTGTGTCTGGCAGTGGCGTTTGGCGACGAAGGAAACCGAAAGTACACGGCAGCGATGAGGAAGCGAGTTTTTGCACAGTCTGACGATGGCGGTGGTCCTGAACCGTCGTACCTGGTGCCGGACCGGAAATGGTGGACAGGAGACATTAACCGTCGTTCAGTTACCGACTGCAATAAAATGACCTGGATGCCTCCCGCTGCTCAATGTTGGGCCACGATTCGCTTTGAGCTGTAAAATGGTGAAGGATGGATGGGTTAGACTTTACTACCTGCTCAGGAGCGCCGGCTGGAACGTGCCCACGTCGTCAGGTAGTACCCGGTCGGATCTGAGCCTTAAAGTATTTAAAAAAGAAACAAGAAAGGGAAAACTGTGTCTGGAACGTGGTATAAACCTAACTCAAATGTTTAAACGTTCACCATGCTTTACTTTGCTTATCCTCTACTCCCCTTGTTTCCTTCTTTTTTTTTAATCTACTCTAGGGTTTTTTAACGGTTGATAATGAAGCGATTGAAAATAAATAAATCAAATTCTACACGTGTATTCCAGGATCTCTACCTACTTCCAGTCTCATGTATTTTTGAAAAAAAAAGAATGCCATAACTTTTCCAACACACTTTTGGAAAAGCGATGTCATCAGGATCATCCTTTGCATGATCTAGGAACATTTCATGGCCCAACCTAATGTCGGTGATAAGTCCCTGATATGCCAACGGCATTACAAAACACCATCTCACGCCTTCTTTGAACTGATGAAGGGATTTTCCAAAAAGCGTTCGCCTACGGGTGACTCATCGTAGATTCAGCCACACCAAACCGCATACGTCATTGTTATCTGGAACGCATAATGCCTCCGCGCGCGCCGTCACTGTTCGTTCCATGTTGAACACCTGGTCCGCCTTGCCACCGCCCGAGCTGGAATTCCTTCCGGATTGCTCGCCCGGTGCATCGAAAGTGTGAACGACGAAAACGTAAAGAAATAATAAAAACGAAACGAAAAGAATCGACCAATGCGTAGTGCGATGATAAAGTGATCGCGCGGTGACTTTGAAAAAAAAAAAAACAGAACTAAAAGCTTCCCTGCCCAAAGAAGAATATGAAGTAGGAGGAATGCAGCATGATTCATTGATCGAATTCCTGCCCTCGGGCCCCGGGTGCGGATACGGGAAATCGCTTCGGTGTCCGTTCCAGAACGCTCGGTCTCGCATCTTCGCGCTCGATCGGCAAGGAGGAACACCAGAAATTCCAGGGAACCAAGGAATCGCTGGGACTTGGCGAGGGTCGAAGAAAGAATGTTTAACCGAACCAGAAAGAGCTGAGCGAGGGGATCCTCGATGTCGTTCCCGTACGGTGTTGGGAAGGTGGTTACATTTTTTCGAACATAACTGAAATTAGGCAAGCATTTTAAACGTGCGTACTCTTGAGGTTCAGACAAATATGGCGATTTTGTTGTCCTTTCGGACAAAGATCGTAGATGATCTCTTAAAGGTTTTCCGGTGCTGGGAAACAGGAGAAACAAACCGACGAGCTGGTCCCTGTTGTGTTTTTAGTGCCTTTTTTTACCTCGAACGGCCCATGTCGACATCGAAGTCGAGGGTGATAAAACCCGGACCACCAACATCCAAATCGTTGTTATTCCCCCGCCGCCAGTGGACGTGCGAGTCGATTACGTGAAGCGTAATTGAAAAGGAAATTACATAAATTAGTGACCGGGCCTTCGAGAGGCACTTATCGGCTCTCGGCTCATCAGCTGTTCAACCACCGGGTTTTGGTCACTTTCGAACACACGTCTCCTCAATATTCAACGCTCGTGAGATCACATGTAGGCACTGGCGATTTTGTTCCCCCACTTCTTCCTACAAGAGACTCTGTTTTATTTGCACATAAATTAAACTTTTTATGCACCAGTACGCTTCCCACCCAAGACGGAACACAAAAGATGATTGCTGACGATGTCGTTCGGGAGGTTTTTTTGTGTGTGGATGTTGTTGAGATGTTGAAATCCGTGAGAATCGATCGAGTCACGGCAAAGGTATATCCTTTGGATTATGAAGTCTTCGGCGTCGTTGGTTTGCGGTGCGAAGTTGAAAACATAAATTTAAAGGGCGCTATTCAAACTGCTTCGCCGTAAATCATCATCAACAAGTACTACAACGGATGTGAGGAACTATATAAAAGATGAAAACGTTTACTGCTTCACATGCGTTGCTCTACAGAGAATAAGAATCTTGAAGCAAGTATCGAATCGAACCAGAACACACTTTATTTGTTTCCTGTGTGGGCCAAAGGTTGCGAATGAGTTTATTGTCTGCAGCCTTAGGGTGGTCCCTTTTATTTAAACCCACAACTTTCTTTTAATTATCGTTCGCCTCGCGAATGAAACGTTCCTGCCCTATTTTGATATCGCCGTTCTACAATGCGCAGGGAAAAGGGCAACCACTTCTAACCACTTCCTCAAACGGCTATCGGCAGCGGCCATTTTCAATGCTTTTCCGTCGGCGAACTATCGCGCCCCAAACGATTGTGACATAAATAAACCACCGAACAAAAACCCCTTCACCCTGACTACCGCAATAAGGGAAAATATTAAGTTTAAAAAAAACTACGACCTCATCGCGGTGCATACGGCGCTGTGAGTTTTCCGCTTCCTGTCAATTATCGTGCAACCGGGCACGATGCATTTTCATTATGCTCCTTTATGCTTTTGTTTGTGGGTTTTTTTATTTTTCATTTAAGGAGATGGGTGTTTGTGCTTTTTTTTTGTTTCCCTACTACCACATAATAGCCGGGTTGCCATTTTAGCATACTCGCTTGTCCGACACGACTTACGTGCGCAGAACAGGAGATACAGGGCTTACAGAAAAAGAATGAAGTAAAAGAGCAGCCGGCACCTCGGCCCGCGCTCTCCTATCAGCCGACCGAGGGCCATAATTTATGACCTAGAATAAAATAGTGCGATAAATGTGTTTGCCTTGCCGGGCGATACGCGCCCCCGGGTTGGGCGGCTCGGGGTGAAAAGTGGGCAACAAAACCCCCTCGTAGTAGGACGAGTAGTGGAGGGTGGTTCAAAGTTCTCATAAACCGGCTCAACCCGGGCTCCTTCCGTGGTGCCGTAGTTGACTCTCCATCGGGCTCGGTCGTGGGCCTCGCTGCTTTGTTTTTTTTTTTTAAATGTGTCCACCAGCTCAGCACCGGCGTCGAAGACGAGAGACACTTCGGAGCTTCCCGCGCTGAGAATCAATAGGGCAAAATCAGCAGAAGAAAATGAACCATAAATCAAACATCTAAATGAGTGTATTTCTTCTTTCCTTGCGGGATGCCATTTCTGGGCGGGCGGGAAACAACTGTGCGGACCTCTGGCTGGACGCCAGTCGACACGACAACTGTTGATGACTCCCTGCGGCCCTGGCCAAACCTTCGTGCGTCCGAGCAGGCTGCTGCTAGGCGTACCGGTTTACGCATGCAAATGTAAATCACCCGAAGGGACACCGAATGCATTGTGCATGTTTTGGGAGAGGTTCCCGCGCCGTTGACGTTTATCCGCGTACCGCGCAAGCATTCACTTGTCAACGTTTGGGTTCTCCATTCTCGTGTCGATGAAATGCGCTTTTCTGAATGTCGCGAAAAGCGACTCCAATCAACGGTGCAACACTGTCGCTGTCGGTGCGGGAACGCGAACCTCTTTGGCATGCGCCTGCACACGCAACGGTACGCCCGTGAGTCATGAGGCCAGTCGATCGACGATCGACGGCTTTGAAGAGGGGTTTTTGAATCATAAAACCGTCGGCGCAAGCATGCACTTTCGTAGACAGCGTGGATGCCTTACGACGAGGGGAGGCGAAGGTTGCCTTACATTGTTGTTTGAGAGGTGTTAAGTGGTCTCGTGCCAACAACATCAACAAAAAACTCCTTGTAGAGATACAGAGCAATTTGCACACAAACAAAGTGGGAACGAGTCTTATTCGAACGATAAGTGAAAATTTGTTTGACCTAAACTCAACCGCGATCAAGAGCAAAATCGAGAGTGTTTGGAAATCGGATCCCCCCCGTCGAGGTGAACCGTTTTCCAGGGCCCATAAGGACTAATGCCGTTTGATTGATTTATAATTGCCTCCTGCCCGCGGCGCAGACCCACACACTGCACACGTTTCGCAAGTGAACAAGTTGCCAGCTGGGTGTGTCTCGAGATGCAAGTGAAATGATCATGCGATCGGTGTGCGAAAGGGAAAGGGGTTCGCGTTCGCTGCAACGCAATGGCTTCGAAATGCAATGGTCGGAATGCATTTTTGTTTTTTCAGGACCGTGAGGATTATGGGAATGTAGTTTATGAAATTACCGTTAACGTACCATTGGGAGTGCCTACGATGGATGTCAAGCAGGCATTCTTTTCGTTCAAATAATTTCCACAAGAGAAACCTACAGAGGGAGCGCAATTGATGGTGAAATGATTGGTAAAATGAGCACCACGTGACTTGGGAAGCGTTATAAGATGTACAAAGAAAGAATCTCAAATTTTTATCACGACCATCGTGGCGACCCTCGGGAAGGCTAAGCCGACGATGAAGGCTCCACTGTTTGTTGTCGTGCCACGTTCACACTCCCTGCGCATTCGCTAATTGCTTCATTAGCCAAGAATGCGCAAATAATCGCCGCACGCTCTCGGTATCGGGTTAAAAAGGCTGCGTTTAATTATGGCGCCTGAATCCACCGCGCGCGATCGTGATCACCTTGCATCGCCAGTGCAACAAAGAAAAGTAGCCCTGGTGGATGGTTCTCTGTGTGCAGCGCGGACCGAATGGTAGCTTCCGATGGCTCGACGTATGGCTCGATGCCACTTTGAGTGACAGCAACAGCAAAAAACAAGCGACCCAAAAGAACGCTACTGAAAGGAAGGAAGACAAATAAACCCTGGCGTGACATTGGAAGTTGCGCTCAGTGGCGAACGTGGGGGGATGAACTATTTTAAGGAACGAAGGAAGGTGACGCTTGGCATTGGATTTATTTTCGTGGTTTCTGTCCCGTGTGTCCGCGCAGGTTAACGGTGGCAGCGTGGCCGACCAGGCCGGTCTGATGGCCGGCGATGCGCTGATCAAGGTCAACGGAACGGAAGTCTTCAACATGCGCCACAAGGACGCCCAGGACGTGATCGTGGCCGCTGGAAACTCGTTCGAGCTGACGGTGTCGAGGTATGTTGGACATGTGGAAATGTGTTTACCGAACGGCACACGCTTGAATGGTTTTTTTCCCCACTGCAGAGGAGGAGCCACCTGGAGGCCGACCGTGACGCCGACGGGATCCCTGCCATCGCCGACTCCATCGCTGGCGGGTAACATCACACCGGTTACCAGAACCTCGCTGGCCGCAACTCCCCAGGAGGTGAAGCCCATCGGCACCGGCCACAACAACGCCGCCAAGCCGTTCGCTGCTGTAAGTATTTCAAAAACAAAAAAAAACGCCAAACGCCTCCGATCCTCTCTATACCGTCGAATCTATTCCGAACTGATCATCTAGATCCCCGCGCAGCAGGTGAATGGAAACGATGGACAGATCAAGAGCATCGTCAACAACCAGTACAACACCCCGGTGGGCATGTACAGCGACGAGACCATCGCTGAAACTCTCTCCTCCCAGGCGGAAGTCCTCGCCGGAGGTGTCCTCGGGTAGGTACTCCCAATCCAATCAACGAAAGCGGAAAAAGATCCATCACTTATCTCCAAACTTCTTTCCTTTTTTTTTGTAGAGTGAACTTTAAGAAGAACGAGCGCGTGTACTCGCCGGCCAACTCCGAGGTGTACAAGCTGCTGCACGAGCAGGGTGACGATCCGGAACCAGGTAACATTTCCCCGTTTCCCACCACGACGGGGCCGACAATCGTCTCGTTGGTCCCACGAACGGGATAAACTGGAGGGGGGAGGGTTTCTTTACAACGACCGATACCGTACGGTGACGATGACACGATGCTGGACACAGTTAGGCAAACCGATAGATTCTGGCAGCAATGCTAACATTCCACAACCATCCCACTCCCATTTGTCCACCCCATCGCACAGAGGGTTTTACTGGTTTCGTATTTTGCATGCCAGCTTAAAGTGGATACCCAAAAGAATCCCCGGGGTTCGCTTGCTCTAGTTTGAACTAACGCGAAAATGTTCCTTTGCTTTTCTTTGATAGTTGATAGACAAAAAGTTGTTTTTTTGTTTTAAATCATTTGAATACCAACTCCATGCGTTAAGATTTTTCATTATCAACATCTGTTTTAAAGGGGAAAAAGATTTTTTAATTTGTTCACATTATCCATAGAGACAGTTTTCACCTAAACCCAAATATCTAGCACATACTGAAGCTTGCTAATATTCAACAGTGCACCTTGAGAACTCTCTCACCTCCAAAGGATGGGGTTTCTCCAATGATATTTGAGAAGCATTCTATTGCCATTTAAAATATAGCTTTATCCTCATAACATAGTATCATCCAAATGATGGATTCTTGGTTCCCCTACCGCTAACATTCCTCCATCTACCGTAAAGGACTCGAAGCAAGACTGAACGTATTAGAACGTGTTTAGTTGTTTAGTTTGACTAACCCACATGGAAGCTTCCCGTAACCGAAACGACGACTGATTAATCCATACGCAACAACTAAATCCATACGCGACTTGAACGCACCACAGTCCACAAAACCACCACCAACAACATTTTTCGGTCAACTCCAGCCCAACAGCAGCCCCAGCAGCAGCCACAGCAACAGTCACCACTGCAACCACAGCACACCAGTGGCACCAACACGGTCACACGCCACGTTAGCGCTCCAGTCGACCGCCCGGTCGCCCCGTCGACCAATGGACTTCCGCCGGGCCAGAACATTTGCGCTTCCTGCGAGCGTTTGATTGTGTAAGTGACCAACCACCGTCAGTTCACTCTTCCCAAACCCTCAGTTGTTTGCGATCCACAGCCGGGGCCGAAACGGTCGTATTCTTCCTCTCCCCACCATGCGCTCCGGGCGAGGTGTCGATCGGGTGGATTCAGCATCCCCGTCCGGAACACGCATCCCACACGAATCTGGGGCTTGTGTGTTTGAGTGTGCGTGAGGGGGATGAATGTGGGTGTAAAGTTCCACTTAACGAATGAGAGCGAACCATTGAGCGCGGTGAGGAAGAATGTCCTTTTTGTTTTGGGAGGACGCAGGAGCAACCATTTGGTCGACGACGAAACGAAACAGGTCTTCAAGGAATCTGGCCATCCTGTGCATCACCTTGTGCATCACACAAATACACAAACACACACACACACCGTGCACCGTGTCGTGTCAGGGTTTTGTAAATAATGCCGTTTCCCTTCCCATCGTTCTAATCGATGCCATATTCTTATCTTTTTCCCCGCATCCGTCAACGTCGTCCCGTTATGTTCCCCTTTTGCTCACTTACCACTCTGGTCTGCTCTGTCCTCCACCATGGAATGCTGTAAATACCGCCGACCGCCAACTAAAAAAAATCCACCCCACCACCCATGCAACCCCGACGAACCATCCCCCAATGGACGATGACGCACCCTGACATTCGGTCGATCTCGATCCCTCTTAACAATTTGAACGCGCTCCGGACGCTCGTGGGTGGTACTGTTTCTGTTGTAACATTTTGCCTCACGGTACCCTGTTGGACTTCGGACTTGGACCGTGGAACACCGTGTCCGCCCCTGCGAGCAGACAGTGTTTATTCAAACAATTTCCATTACTCGGTGAACAAACTCGAATCAGCCTCGTCGCATTTCTACGCCACGCAAAGCCACGCCATCGGTGGCTACGCGACGGCCGGTCGGCTTCCGGTCGGGTCGCTGACGGGCGGACGCCCCCGCGGTCCATCACCCGTGCCGCCCCAGATGCAGGGGCAAGTGCCCCGTCCGCCCATGCCGAAGCCACCGATGATGCAGCCGCAGCCAACTCCGGCCCAGGCCGTCCAACCGAAACCGGCCTTCCAGCCACCACAGCCGGCCTTCCAGCCACTGCAGCAGCAGCAACCTCAGCAGCAACCCCAGCAGCAGCAGCAACCCCAGCAGCAGCAGCAACCCCAGCAGCAGCAGCAACCCCAGCAGGGGCCTGCACCGTTCACTCCAGCGCCGCTGCCGACGACTGCCTTCCGGCCCGCCCCAAACACCGCCCCGAGAGCCGGCATTCCACCGAAGGTTCACAACGAGTAAGATTTTCCCGCGTTTCTGGAGATAGGTGAAGGGGAAGGGAGGTTGAACGGGATCCCTTGAGGTGCCTTGACACGTCGCAAGGAGATCCCCTTCGCTCCTTCCCTCCCTTCAGTCTCCCGTTACACACCCTCGTTTGCTGCGAAAAGCCGAGACTGCGATTTATCCGTTGCGTTCCACCGACGATTTTCCCAAACCGATTTCTGGAAACTACCTTCGCCGTTACCGGTTCGCTACTTTCGTCCCTACCCTGACACAGAGGAGAGAGAGAGAGAGAGGAGTGTTTATTGGCCATTTGTGTCTAGATTTTACCTGTTTGTGCGTGTGTTTGATTTGGATTTCCGGTTTTTTTTTGTTTCTTATACATACAGTTGTCCACCAAGGGGGGTTTCCCACTCTTTTGGGCGTTTTCGCATGAACCTGTGTTGCGATGTAGATAATCTGGTCCATTTCTACGATAGGCCATGAAAAACCATGAGTACGTGTGTTTGAATGTGTGTATGTGAGATCGATCGACACGGATCGAACTCGGAATGGATGAAGAAGACGTTTCACTGTTTCGTTTCGTTACAACTGAGGTTTCGAAATAAACCCTTCGAGCATGCATTATATTAATGTGAAACTTTGTTCTCTTTTCTTTTACTTTTTTTATGACTTTTGATTTGTTTTTTTTTTTCGTGTGCCGTGCGTTTGCCGTTTTGCCGTTCATTTTTTGTTTCTTATATTACAATCACCAACTTCCTCCAACGGATGGTGCGTTTGTGTGGAACCGTCCCGCGCACGAATTGTCAACATGTTGGCCACAACCTACCAACGATCACGTCAAACAAACAAAAAATACACACATCGCAATACGAACAACCGTTGGAACCGTCACCACGTCACGTCCGCGGCATCCTGCACTCTCGCCTCGTTCGCATTTCCATCCAACAACCGACGGACGCACGCCACATCAACAACAATATCCAACAAACCTTCCATTCGCACAACTCCACAACCTCATCCAACACTACCAACCATCTCGTCTTTGGGGGGCGGAACAGTGGCGTGTTCGTGCGCATCAAGGACAAGAACCTGCACGCCGACTGCTTCAAGTGTGCCACCTGCGGCACGTCCCTGAAGAACCAGGGCTATTTCAGTCTGAACGACAAGCTGTACTGCGACATCCATGCCCGGCTGGCGGCGCTCAACAGCCCGCCGCCCGGCACCAACGGCATGGTTCCGGTCACTGTCGCGAAACCGTACGTATTCGGCCACCCGGCAGCCGGTCGCACCTAAAACTTTGCCTTTTCTTCTCTCCTTCTTTTTTCTTTCTTTCCGCTCTTTTCTTTCCCACTTTTCCCTACGCTCACTATATCCTGCCGCGTACCAATATCCTTTCGCTGCTGCCGATGTTTCCATTACTGTTTCCTCTCTATCTCACAACGCTTACCGGATTGACTTCCTTGATGTCCCGCTTCTCCACCATCGCTTTCCTGCTTCCCTGTCCCACTCGCTATCCTCACGAGCACCCTCCGCAAGCTGTCTACACTAGCATTCCTAGCAAAACCGTTCTAGAAAGTAACTAGCTTCTAGCCCGCCCCGCAACACAACGGGTTCCCACTCTAAGCTAAGCGTTTAACTATTAGTTTCTAAGACGATTTTGGAGGCCTCAAAATGAAAGCGATTCTTGTGATGCAACAGTTCGATGCGGATGTAGATAATTAAAGGGAAAAGGTTGCGAAAAAGAAACGATGCCGTGCAAATGATGTTTAAAGTGAAAAGTAAGTTAGATTTCGTAGAATTCACTTTAGACGTATAGACATTCATCAAGACTATACTCTTTTATTAAGTACCATGCTGTGATTAATTGATTCGTAGAGTTCACTTCTAGAGATTCACATTCCAGAACATTCGCATCAAATGTACGTTAGACGTCATCGAAATATGAGGAGGAAACACATCGTTCCAAAGTTGCATCAACAACCAGGTTTAGACAACCAAGAATCGTTTTCATGTTTTCTTCTCTCTCCCGTCCATGTCTGTATCATTACTCGGCCTTTCTTGTCCTATCTTCTAAATTTTCTTTCGCGTTCCATTTAGTCAGTCCTTATTTTTCTGTCCTAAATTTTCCCTTTCTCATTCTATAAATCGCTCGCTCGTAAGTCGCCTCTCTGTAGATATAAGATTTGACTGTATGCATATCTAATTATTTCTATTTTTTTTTTGTCTGTCATAACCCATCACTTCAGTGGCCAAAAAACCGGTGTCCAGGCCATCTCTGCTGCTCTCAACGCACACGCCAATCTGAACGGTCGCTCGCAGTCGCCGTACGGTAATAATGTAAGTAGCATGGGAAGCATTTCCTTTTGGGGGAAAAGATCAAGCTTACGCTTTTGATGTCCATTTCGTTCATGACAGGCCTTCTGGTACGGCTTTATCAGTTCTTTTTAATTCCTTGCTGCTAATCAATTTCTCGCTTAAGCTAGACGATCGAAGAATCGGCAGCCCGATTTTGCTCAGGTCGGTGAAGATCGTTTCGCGATCCGTCGATCGATCGATCCGTGTTAAATTTAGCTCCCCGATTGTGTCGCGACGTGTTCTCGTGATCTAGGGGATGAAGATGAACAAGAGAAAAAAAAACCCCCACCGTGTCACTTTCGTGCCATTTTGCCACCCCAACCGCGCGTTCCACTTGGAAAGCCCCGACGGGGATTGCTAGTTTTCGCAAATGTTCTCCTAAAAACAGTGCTACACACGATAGGTTTTGCTTTCGCTGTGTGTTCACTATTGTTTCGCCCTGACGTCAGCATGTTTGCGGTGGCGCCTGTCCGGGTTTTGTAAACGAGGAGGAATATTTAAAAAAAAACAAAGCATTCTGTCACACTTTTCTATCTCTCGAGCGCGAACTGAGCGAGTGTCAGCAGTCCTGTCATGAAGTTGTCCCACTAAATTGCATGCAGCCCCAACTGCTAAGTCGTGTTCCCTTTATCTGAGTGTGTTTTTGTTTTTCTTTCCATTTTTTTTCACCTTACCTTTTTTTTTTCGCTAACCTAACCCAACCTGATGTTGTTTGTGTGTGCTCGTGCGTGTGTGTATGTGTGCTTGTAACCGACTTATGCAACCTGCTGCCCACCGACGTTGATGTTGCTGCTGACGTGTGGACGTGGTCCTCGGCTGGCTGGCTGGCTGGCTGGTTGACGCGTGCGCACTTGCCATCTTCACCGTCACTGTGCGGTTTTCGCGGTTTTCCGTGCGCGAAAACAATACCTCCCCACCGGGGCCCTGTGCTGTCACAAACACACGACCTCGCTCGGCAGGGCTCGCTCGGTGCCAGCCAATCGCCGTCGCACTCGCGATCTAGCAGCACCACGTCGTCCACGAGCGGCTACTGCAACTCGAGCTCCCTGTCGCCGGTGCAATCGAACAAGGTGTCCCCGTTGCATTCGCGCACCAGCAGCGAAAACGAGCTGATCGATCCACGCACCCACGGCAGCCCTAGTGGCCACCACCATCCGTCTCATCACTATTACCAGCAGCAGCAGCAGCACCAGCACCAGCAGCATCACAGCGGTCCCACGTTCGAGCACTTTTCGAGCAGTTTTCCGTTGCCTCCATCGTCACCGCCGCCGCCGCCACCGCCACCGCCGCTCTCGCACGCCATGGAGGAAAGCGCAGCGGCCCGCCCGGGCACCGGACCGGCAACAGGCCCAACCGACGCCCAGGACACGTCCGGTGCCGGCGTGGTGTTCGGTGCCAACGGGCTGGCCACGGTGGAGCCCTCGGGAGGCGAGGGCGAGCCCAGCGGCACGGTTACGCAAAACGATTACGGCTTCTACTACCAGACGATGGGAGGCCGCGTGATCCGGAGCGTTTTACCGCCGGGCAAGAGCTCCAACTACCAGGTAAGGATGCCGTTTGCCGTGCCCATCCCGTCGTGCTGCTGAGGTGTGCGCTCCAAAAAGGAACCAGAGGAACGGGTGTTTGAACAACAACAAAAAAAACCTGCATGAATCTAACGCACGCAAGTGAATGAAACATCTTACATTCCCATCAAGGGAAAGCAAAGCAACAGTGTGAAAAGTGCTGCATAACCGAGGAAGTGATGGGGAGGCTGGGAAGGAGTGAAGCGAGAAGTCGTGTACCACATTTTACATAAGATGTAAATCCCTACGCACTGCACAATTCAACGCACCCGTCTCTAGTGGTTGGCCCGCGAAAACAAGAATAGGAACAACAAAAAATTTAAGTTGAAAAGAAAACGTTAACTCGATCGCAGTGGGTTTTTTTTTTTAATTCATCCTATCGGCATCGATCCAAATCGCACTTGTCGTTCGTTCGCATGTGGCGTACCTTTACATTGTTACTGCATGCGGCCCGTTCTTCATCCTTCGCACGCAACCTCTGCCCACCGCTTCCGTCCTTCTTCCGAGGAAAACAATGAACCCCCCCCCCCCCCTACCTTTTCTCCCATCGTGACGTACGGATGTGATTTTCCCTTTCCTCCCTTGCGCGGCCATATTTACGTCGATCGATCGATCAGTGACCTCCGGCAGGGGGAGGACGGAAATGCATTGAAATATTTAGGATTCGATGGCGAATGCAGCACGCGGGCGAGAGACGAGCGGGAACGGGGAAGAGGTGACGATGTCTGCCCATCCGGCGGAAACCGTGTTCGCCATCGTCGCCAATTCGGCATTCCTCGCTAATGGCGGTGGCGAGATATAAAAATATAATCGGTTTTTTTATCGGTTTATTTGTGCCACCCCCCCACCAAATGGCCCCATCCCGCGGGTCTACGAGGGGTGGAGGAGAGTGGCTGGTGTTGATAGGATCACTTTCCTTGCACGACGGCCCACAAAGGCACGTGCCAACGTATTGGTTGCATCAGAAGCGATTTGGTAGTCGATCCTTCGGGACGGTTTTGTGTCCGGTTGCGTCAGACACGATTTCAAGAGCAGCAGGTGATGCGGCGGATTTAAATGCAGGTCGCGTGACAGATGTGTCATTTGTGGCGAATTTACCAACACCTGATCGGGTGAATCTATTTTCAAAAATTTACATTTTTTTTTCTGCCCTTGCGCATATGTTCAAGAGACAGTTCTTGCAGGCAGACATCTGTTGTTTAAGAGTAAATTATTAAGCAGATTTTTTAGCACGAAGTCGTTTTAGCTTTAAAAAACCTTCGAGTAAAAAAATAGAAAGGGAAATCCTAGATTTCTTGCCAACGAATCCTTTGGCAACAGCTATATTCCTTTGGCCCACAGAAGTGGGAATAAAATCGATCGTTGCATGTATCTACTAAATTCCTGGCTTTTAGTTAACTGCCGAGATTAGGAACGCAGGAACAAAATAAACTGATGGAAAATAAATTACATTAGATGAATTTTTAAATTCTCGATAACACTTGTCCCTAAACACTGTAATGCGAAAGTGTGACTGTATTAAAGCCAACAAAGAATAGGAGATTTGATTTTGTTCATACATGAAAACAGACCAATTGAGACATGTGTTGAATTGTGCAAGCAAAAAGATGGACATTCTTAAACAATGTATCAAATTTAGAGATCTAAAACCAGTTTCGTTGCGTTGTTTCTCTTCTATCCTGCAGGTTAACCAGAACAACATTACGCCGAAACCGTTCGGTGCTCCGCTTCCGGTGA
Source organism: Anopheles atroparvus (assembly GCA_914969975.1). Taxonomy (NCBI): domain Eukaryota; kingdom Metazoa; phylum Arthropoda; class Insecta; order Diptera; family Culicidae; genus Anopheles; species Anopheles atroparvus. Next base: position 33,526,145 of record CAJZCY010000002.1, on the reverse strand, counting down.
GCCCGCTGGCCCAGGTTCAGCCGCCGGCGTCCTTCCCGCCGGTGGCCGGCAGCGTTCCGACTCCATTCTCTGCCGCCCTCGTTGGGCAGGCCCCGGCCCCAGCTCCGGCTCCGGTCCAGGCTCCGGCTCCGGTTCAGGCGCCGGTTCCGACTTCGTTCGCCGCGCCGGCCCCGGCTGCAGCCCCTCTCGCTCCGGCTTCCGTGCCAGCTCCACAAGGTTGTTACTAGCTGTTAAATGTCAATGTTATTATTTTTCCGGAGTTGTTACTTTCCGTTTACTTCCCATATTGCTTGTTATAACCATTATATTGTTTTTCCAACGTGAGAGATGCATGATCCATTTTAGCAAGGATCCGTGGTATCTTTTAGCATACACAATTTTATGTATTCTCTAGCCTTTCGAAGATTTCTTTTAAATGTTATTATACCTTTCCTCCATTGCGTAACAAATTTCAAATCTGAATCAATCATCATCTTGTGTTTTATATACATTGAAAAAACACACACGTACAAAACGCACCACCTGTATATCCATGTGCCCCGATGTTTCTCATCCATGCACGACAACCAACCAACCAACCATCGACAACAAACAATACCAAAACCATCCGCCATTGAAAATGCCATCCCTCACAGCGAAGAACCGTTTGTTCGCCAAGAAACCAACCTTTAACTTCCGAGGTACGACCCAGCGCCGTTCGTTTTCCGCCCGAAGAGAAACATGTTCAAGGCTTTCCACGCCGCGGCAGTAGTAGGCAGTGTGTGTTAGCTCGGCTGCGAACGCGCTGTGTCTGTTGTGTTTGTATGTGTTAGTATTCATCTTAACCACATCCTTTTCTTCCTTTCTTAAACGTCGCCAACTGATTGTGCTGCTGTTGCCGTTAAACTCAAATGACGACATGTGTCGATAGTGCGTGTTGCAAATAACCATCACTGCTTAAGATCATGCTTCTATTGTTTTGCTCTCTTTCTCTCTTTCTCTTCCTCTTCATTCATCCCAATCGACTCGCCACACATTCGATTGTCCTGTCTCTGCTTGCCCACTGTGCTTCCGTTGCTTCAACATTACCGCTTGCTTCCGCATTCGCGCGACTTCCTGAACTCTGCCGTTGAACTAACACGTCTTCGGGTCGCTGCTATTCTTCGTCGTGGGGCAAAACAAAAATCTGTCGCTCGGGGGGATCTGTGGCCTCGGACAACCACAATGATGCACCGATGGGAGAGAAAGAGATCCCGGCTGATCGGAACTTGAACGGGGTTTTATGGGATTTGAAAATGCGCAAAACCTAAGATGGTGCCAACGGTGGGGAGACTGCCGAAGACCCGGAACAGGAAGCACCCGAAGAAGGTGGAGAAGAGGGCAAGGGAGAGGACGGGGACGAGTCACCGGTGCCGGTGTTCGCCTGGCCCCCGAAGCCAGTCGTCGCCGATACGATACCGACGGCGACGCCGATCTACATCCCACCGCCGGAAACGCAACGGGTCGTGATCAAGCCGGTCACCGTCGTGCCGCCGATGAAGGTGAAGGAAAAATCTAAAACCCCACCGGATGAACCGACCAGTACCGCGCAGAGCAAGTCCGCGCCGGAGCTGAGCCGCGACGGGGACCGGCAGCAGCAGCAGGAGGAAGATCAGGAGGATCTGTCCGATTCGTTCGGCTTGACACCAACGACGGCGACGGGGACGACCGTCAATTCCGGCTCATCGGAAGAGTACCGGATGTACCAGACGCAGACATCGCAACCGATCGTGACGTACTACGACACGCCGCAGTACGAGCTCGAGCGGCCGTTCTCATCCGGGCAGCGCAGCAGCGCACAGGCAAGTACGGGCGCGATGTCCGACGCGTCCTACACGCACTTCGTCTTCCGCGACCCTCCACCGGAGGAGGACGACGAGGAGGACGCGCGGGGCGTGGGGCAGGAGGACGATCCGGAGCCGCTCCAGGGTGCGCAGCCGGCGACGTGCGCGCAGGACGGTGCGCCCCCGGCGAAGCGCGTCGAGTTCGTGGAGTACGGACGCGAGCTGGAGCGTTATCTGCGGGCGGAGCAGGAGGCTCGCGAGGCCGAGGAACGCCGGGTGCAGGAGGAGCGAGAGCGGGAGCGAAGGGCCGAGGAGCCCCGGCCGCCGCACTACGAGCTCCCGGCGATCCCGCCCACCGAGCCGCCCCAGCTGCCCCGCTCGCACATTCCCAACCCGACACCGAAGCAGTGGCAGTCGGCGCTGGTGCAGGCGCTCTGCGTGGCGCCGACGGAGCCGGTCCACCTGCCGACGACGGCCGAACAGATCGAGCAGGCCAACTTCATGCGCTCGCGCAACGAGGCGTACCGGCGCGAGCAGGAGGAGACCAAGATGCGCCAGCTGGAGGCGCTCCGGCGGCAGGTGGACGCGCTCGAGCGGCGGCTCGGCAAGCAGCAGGAGCCGGAACCGGAACCGGCCCCGCCGGCCGGTCCGCCGCTCGAGGTGCCGCGGAGGGGCGCGGTGATGGCGCGCGTCCTCTCGTCGACCGCCAGCTCGCAGCGCTTCCCGGCGCACTACGTCCCGCCGGTGCCGCTGCCGGCCGAGACGCCGCCCTACTTCCCGCCGCCCCACTCGATGGAGCCGATCCGTGGCGACAAGATCCCCTCGGGGCACGCCGCATCACCGTTCGTGGAGGCGCTCAAGACCGCTCCCTACACTCCGTTTCAGACGTTCGGGCGCGAGATCCCGTCGCAGCTGGAGGAGCTGCCCGTGCCGAGCGGTCGGCTCTCGATGACGGACGCACTGGCCACGGCCCCCGAACGCCCGTACACGCCGTTCACGGACGTGCGCTTCGACGCCGGCTCCGAGGTGTACCAGGAGATGGTGCGCGAGCAGCCGTCGGTGCCGCTCGACCCGGACCGCCAGTGTTCGGCGTTCGCGAACGTCGGTGGCAACCGCACGCCCAAGCCGTTCGTACCGATTGTGCCCGAAATCCGCGAGGTACCCCCGGAGCCGGCCAAGGAGTTGCCCTCCCGGCGCAGCTCGACCGTGCAGGAAAGCCGCCGCGGATCGACCGCTCCGGGCAGCCGCCGTGAGTCGGCTGTTCAGGAAGTTCGTCGCGAATCGACTGTGCCGGAAAGCCGCCGGGAGTCCAGCGTCCAAGAGTGCCGCCGGGAGTCCGCAGTCCAAGAGTGCCGCCGGGAGTCCACAATGCAAGAGAGCCGTCGGGAGTCCACAATTCAAGAGAGCCGCCGGGAGTCTATGGCCCAGGAGAGCCGCCGGCAATCGCAAGTTCAACAGGAGCTGAAGCCGACGACCGAATCGGCCGGTCTCGCGCCCTACCCGCGCAAGGACAGCCACCCGCCGGAGCACTACTCGCTGGCCCTGCGCCGCGAAACCAAGTCCCCCCTGAACCACCCGGCCGAGATTCCGCCCTACCAGCGCAAGTGGTTCAACCTGCCGACGCAGAACCCGCCGCGCACGCCCGAGCCGGAGGAGCTGCGCACCAACGTTCCCCTGGCCTTTGTAAATACGCACTCTAACGCCGCTAACCTCTCGAAGCCGATCGCGAAACCACCGGCGCCTGTAAATAAGCCGCCGACGCCGTCGGGCGGCCGCACACCCATCGCCCACCAGCACCCGTACACGAACATCGGGAACCGCGCCATCCCGGTCGTACAGCCGCCGGAGCTGGACGCCGAGCTGGCGCAGTACCACAGTGCTCACGCGCGTCTCCAACACAAAGGGGTCATCGACCGCGGCCAGTCGTTCACGCCGTCGCTCATCCTGACGAAGCACTCGACCACCATCCCGTACTATCAGCACCAGCTCGGCTTCGAGGAGTACTTCGCCGAGGTGAAGCAGTTCGATGGCCACACGACGCCGCAGCCCAGCCGCACCAAGTCGCCGGCGTTCGGGCCGCCACCGAACCCGCTCAAGCCCCACGTGCCACCGTCGCGCGAGGGCATCCCGAACGAGTCCGGCCTCTACCTGTCGATGGGTAAGCTGCACGGTGTGCCGTGGTACGCGAACAAGGACCACGTGCCGGTTGACATCCAGCAGAAGATGCAGCATCAGCTCCATCTTGAGGCGACCCAGCGATTCAGCCGTAGCGTGCAGCAGCAGCAGACGCAGCATCACGAAGCGGTCTCACAGCAGGTAACGATGGTCTCTAGTGAGCAACAGCATCAGCAGCAGCAGCAACAGCAACAGCAGCAACAGCAGCAGCAGCAGCCAGAGCAGCAACAACAACGGCGTCTGTCGCGCGAGCAGGCGTCGGCTGAACGGGCCATTCAAAGTGCCCAGCAGGTAGGCAATGCGTTGATCCAAAAGCGCACGCGCTTTGTAGAGGAGCATGAATCTAGTAGCCGCAGCCAGTCGGTCGCGCGGGGCAACAACGAGAGCTCACGGTATTCTTCGAAAATTAAGGAAGACGAAGCGCCGCAGAAGGGATTCGTCGCGCAGCAGAAGCGCCGTTTCTCGGGCCAGGACGAGGCCCTCAACATCCCTCCACAGACGGAGCAGGAACAGCAGCAGCAGCAGCAGAAGGAACAAATGGAACAGGAGCAGATGATGTTGATGCAACAGCAGGAGGAGCAGCAGCGGCTGGAGCAGCAGCCACCGCCGAAGCCGGCCCAGAAAGCCCCCATCCGACACGTCGCCCCACCGACACCGAAGCCCGCCCCACCACCGTCACAGTTTCCCTCCACCATCGCCTTCGCGGAGGAGTTCGTCGACCATTTCCCGACCGTGAGCGCGCGCAAAGTGAGCGTGCTCCTGCCGCAGAAGCCCCTCGAACGCCCCGAGTGCGCCAGCCCGTCCTCGTTCAAGGCCCAGTTTAACGAGTTCATGGTCGGGGCCGCTCCGCTCCCCCCGATGCCGCCACTGCGCGAGGAGGACGACGGCAAGCCGGAGGACGTGCGCAGCGACACGCAGAAACTAATCCAATCCTGGCCCCCGCAGCTACCGCCCGCGCCGGTCCAAGCGCCTCCGGCGGCCGCCAACGAAACGGTACAAGTGCCGCCGGCGGCAGCGACGGCGGGCAGCAAGCCGTCTAGTCGCAGTAACAGCACGGCCTTTCTCGATTTCTTGAACCGACCCTCTTTCAATTCGAATACTGACCGTTCCGCTGATCGTTCCGGTGCAGGTTCGAACGCGCTCAACAAGGGCCGGGCGGCCTGCTCCACCTCCGCCCCGAACCGTGGACGTGGCGTGATGAACAAGGCGGTTGGACCCGGTGGCCGTGTGCCACTCTGCGGATGCTGCAACCAGCAGATCAGGTGTGCTATCGAGGATGTTACCGTTTGACGTGTTGTTTGAGCGATTGGTTGTCGTTGTTGTCGCATGTCCACCCTAACACTCGTTGTCTTTTTACTAGATCGGGCATAACGGACATTTTCGATTTGCAGGAAGACTGTATACAGAGTTCTCTAGCCTATAAGATATTGCTATGCTTAACCTCTAACTCTAACTTGCTTCGAGTGTTGTTTGATGTGTTTGTTTGTGCTTTCGTTTTTTGTTTTCTTCTTGGTTGTCGCTTTCCTGCACACAGGACAACGTATCGAAGAGGTCGATCACGCGACCGCACTGCTCGATAACTCGGTAAGCAAGCTGGCCTGCATGAACAACAACTCCGACTACCGCAAGCAAGCGTCGACCGTGCTGAAGGGCATGCTCGAGGCAAGACTGCGCAAGACGGACGCTACCGTGCGTGCCAGAAACAAGGAGAACCTCCTGAACAACGGAGATGCTCCAGTGGCGAAGAACGAGGACGCTCCGAAAGGGGTGACCACGTTCGCAAACCATGGAACCCACGGGGTGCAGCTGAAGCCCATCGGATTCCTTGGCGCTGCCACTAACGGACGGCAAGATCTCACGCTCTACCCAATTCAGAGCGCACCGGGCTCCCAGAGAGGCGCCGGGAATCACGTGGGCAATGGCGTCGCGTTGCCCTCCCCGGCGGACCTCGGCAAGGTAATCCTGCGCCCAAAAAATAACAACAACAGTAACACATCGGACGGTCCCGCCGGGACGCAGGCGGCCGTCAACGGCCGGAAAGTAAGTTCGGAACTAACCTCGCATGCACGCGATCGTCGCTCGTACGTCGAGCGCAATAACAATCTGCTGCCGAGCGAGAAGAAGACCGTTCCGGAACCAGTGGCTAACAATGGTGGTGCGGAAGACACAACGGCAAACGCCAATGCCTTGGCGTTGCTGAAGGACAAGGTACCGATCTGCAACCGGTGCAATCACAGGATCGTCACGTAAGTACTGGTTGGACAGTGGATGAGCATTAGAGGAACTGATTCGGAGTGGAAATTTATGTACAAGAAGTGAAAAGTTGGATAATTGCATGCTAATGGCTGATGCAAGATGATAGCTTAACTAACGCGGGTTTTGTTTGATTGATTCGCAGAGGTCCATTCATTACCGCACTGGGACGCATCTGGTGTCCGGATCACTTCATCTGCCACAACGCTAACTGCAAGCGTCCGCTGGCCGACATCGGTTTCGTCGAGGAGAAGGGAGACCTGTACTGCGAGTACTGCTTCGAGGAGTTCTTGGCACCGCCGTGCTCGAAGTGCAATGGCAGAGTTAAGGTACAGACGATGCGTTGTACTTGAACGGGAATGGAATTTTAGCAACTTTTTTTTTCTTTTCTACCCCGTAGGGCGATTGCCTGAATGCCATCGGCAAGCAGTTCCATCCGGAGTGCTTCAAGTGCACGTACTGCGGCAAGCAGTTCGGCAACAGCCCGTTCTTCCTCGAGGAAGGCGATCCCTACTGCGAGAAGGACTGGAACGATCTGTTCACCACCAAGTGCTTTGCCTGCGGATTCCCCGTCGAGGCCGGCGACAAGTGGGTGGAGGCCCTGAACAACAACTACCACAGCCAGTGCTTCAACTGCACCGTAAGTCATTCCACCATTTATTGTGATCTTACACGCGTACTAACCGACTGCATTCGTTTCTCACGCCAGAGCTGCAAAAAGAACCTCGAGGGACAGAGCTTCTTTGCCAAGGGTGGCCGTCCGTTCTGCAAAAACCACGCCCGCTAAGCCCGCGACGAACAACTTGAGGGCGCCCGCCCGGTCCACGCGTTTAGGTATCGTGTGTAGAGCTCACATTTAAAGCGTCATTTAAATCGAACGAAACCAAAAACAATCAATCGTCAATCAAATCGATCTATCTAAAATTTAAAAAAAAAATCAAACAATTAACACAACGAATCAAAGAACTGTACATTCAAACCGCCATCGGAAAGCTTTTGTGCACTTGACACATTTCAACCGTTGAAATAGTGGTGAAATATTTCAAACGAAGCTTTCGTTGCGAATGGCGATGTTATAGGCGGGTTAGCACGCGGCGATGTTAAAGTGAATTTAAATTTGAAAAAAAAACATAGCCCCATTCAACGTTGCATCCAGGCGGTCAGGAAAAGGCGTTTCGCTTGCGTTTGTGTGCGGTTGATAGAAGTTCAGATTGGTGGGACCGAGCTAGGGAGAGATAGAGAGAGAGCGAGAAGGAGAGAGAGTGAGAGATAGAAGATGGTGGGATTTTTAAAATAAACAGGATTTAAGGGTGGTGAGAGTGAAGCGTGAGGTGGACGTAAGAGTGCAGGAGCGAGAATGTGTGAGCGAGAGGAGAGTGTTTTACAAAATGAAGATTTAGTAGCCAGAGGATAAAGTTAAAATATCGCGTCAACTAAATGTAGAATCGTAGGACGTTTTTCATTAAAGATACGAATTTGATGTTGATAGGCTTCAAGCAGTGCCGCGCTGGGCAGACGTATGTGAACGCGTACGTTGCTACCGACACGCACCGGCAATGGCTGCGGTAACCATTTCAGCCGTCACTTTTCTCACAATCGCTTCAGACAGGCAATAGCAACAAGTAATGGATTTGATTTTGTTTTATGCTCGTCGGAACAGACAACAAGCAACACAACGAACAGCTAACTCGTTAGGATTTTATTTTCTCTCGTGAGATAACTATAGGAAAAAGAATCGCAAGCATCGCTACTTTATTTTTCTCTTTGTGTGTGATACAAATATAATTTTATTTATTTATGGCCTATGTTGCTGACAATAAAAAAAACCGTTGTAAATTGCTAAGCCCCGTGTCCGATTGATATTTATTGCTTAATGTGTGACATCCGAAACAAAAGTTAAACCAGACTTCTTAAATTATGTATTCATATTTATGCAAACATATGCAGTAATTTAAATGAAAGATTCAACCATGTTTGGTCTTGTAGGAAGGTCTGACTGGGAGTTGTAGAAACACAGGAGCGTTCCTAGACACACAACATTCAATTTTTCGTGTGCGAAAACGCTCTCAGACATAACACGGGGTTGAAGGCTAAATACCTTTCGAAGCGGATTTTTTTCACCCTACCAATAAACTCTCCCTTCCGACTGATGGCAAGGAAATGTTCTCGCTTCTGGTGCTAATCGTTACACCGTCTCATCTTTCTTGCCAGGCAGCAGAAACAGCGAAGGGATGGATCGGTGTGATCGTGACACTATTTTTAAACATTGTCAGGACTTCCCTTTCTCGCGAACCTAACGCGACCGGCAAATGCACCGTCACAATAAATTCGCCGAATAATGCACATAAGCGTTGGGTTTTATTTGCGCTGTAAATTTTTCTCGCAACGTTTTATCGCCAGCGTTCCCTGAGACCGGAAGCAGTGGGAGCTCGCGAGGGGTGGGCGCGCTGGGTGCTGGGTAGGTAGGCATTTGTCACGAGCGAACGGCAGCGTGCTCTTGGACTTCCGGCGGTCAGGGCTGGCGGGCGAGTGAGTGCACACCCGTGCCCGAGCAGTCACGTAACGACGGCGCCGCGCTTTTCCGTGTGATTTCGCGCCCACGTGGACGGTCGGAAAAACGTGCACGGTTGCGTAAACGTAACGCCCTGCTGGCGCGAGGCAGTCGTTAGAAACCGTGCGGCGAGTGCGCGACACGATACGGGACGTTAATCTATCTTTCTGGGAATGAAATGTTTCTCGCAAAATGAAAAAGAAGAAAGGGAGCAACAGCGAGAGAGAAAAAGAACAGGGAAGCGTGGAAGTCCAAGTAAGTTTAAGTAAAATTTTGGCCGTCTTTTCAATCGTGCTGTTCATCATTTTAGTTTCCCATATTTCCTGTGAATTCTTGCAAATGAATCAGCTTCCGGCAGAGCGGAGAGCGAACGACTCACTCAGCAAAAACCAGACCGTGGGGTGGTTGATTGCATTCTCCCCTAACAACCATCGTCCATCTCGCGGGGCTCGGTTCATCGTAAAACGTAAACAAAACTCACGTGTAGCGCGTCGGCCACGTGCGCATGTGCAGAAATGGCGCTGAGCGCGCGTTTGCGACGTTGCCTTACGTAACGGCTGGTCGTGAGTGCGGCTTCAGCTCGCTCGTGGAGCGGTATTGTTGTGATAGAATCGGTTTCGTTTCGAAGCGGGGTGGCAAGGGGCGTTGCGGAAGGAATGTGGATGAAAGGAAAGGGACGGGGAACCGTTGGCATGTGTTGAATGCATTTGCCTTGCACCGATCGCCGTGTTTATGCATCGTGTTGCGATGGATGCGACGTTGTGCTTCCCCGGGGTTCCCGTTTTCTGCTGCCTGTTTAATGTGTAATTCATACCTGTTTATTTAGGATGGAATCCTCAAATATATTCTAAATATTTCAAATGGCTTCTACTTTCCCCATAATCTCAAATGGCTTCCATTTCTTTAAAATAAAGCATACTCCTATTGAACAAACAGTTGTAGTTTTTGACGATAAGGAGGGTATTGATATTTTATTTATGGTTTCATCCCCCGGTGGAATTATCTAAGCCACAAAGCACCGTTGATCCAACCAAAAAGGATCAAAGTCTCTCTAAACAAACAGAAAAAGAAGAACTGTTGATCTACTGAAGTATGGACCACCTGGCGCCTCCACCAACACTTGCAAGAAAAGTCTATTTTGTCAGTTATTAACAGTCTTCCCTAAAAATGTTAAACAGAAAAGTTTAAATTGTTTAGATGGAACGGCTTTTACTGAACAGTGTGCCAAATTCACGGCATCAAATCAAATCAACAGCATCAAAGGTTGTGTGCGCGTGAAGCTGCCGGAAAGTAACATTTCAAACGTACTCGTCGTACTTACATTTCACTCAACAACAACCCACTTACCGAAAGTATCTATTATTTGCACATCACCATGAAAAGAGCACAATACCGGACCAAAGATGAAAGAAAAGATCTTTCTAGTTTTTCAAACCCCCCGCACACGCACCGCAGTTCAAACACGCAGACCACTATTGGCATCGTCCACATATCTTCATTCGCAACGAAAAGGAGGAAGTGGCGGCCATCTGGGATTGTCTTGTAAATGCGGCTGAACCACGACCAGCACAACGTGAATTTGATCATCCTCAAGAACCTTAAAAATAGATAAACTTCAATCTACAACTCATGTCCGCGTTCTTATTTATCGTTTGTAGTAACGTGTCAGCAAACGCGCGATGGCATTCGTGCGACGCAGTTTGTAAAATCACGCCACATTTGTTTAATGAATCAATGCCGTTGGACTGTATGTGGTTGGTCTGCCTGTTTCATAAATCGAGGCGACTGTTCTCGTTCCTAAGGTGCTCATTTGTTCCCTTATTCCTGACCGGTCTATCATTTTTCGAAGCACGAATGCGGGGACAGAGAATCGGATAGCATTGTTTGGTGAATTTATATTTAAATACGATACGACGAAAAACGTGATTGCATAACCTTGGACACTTTACATAAGATGATCGCGTAAGAAGTGACGAGGTAGGGGGATAAGAATGCTAATGAACTGAAGAAATAACAGAACACCGGCCTGACGGAGCGCAGGAGGGAGACAAACCGCAGGATAAGGAACCCGTCCCAAGAATAATTGGCATTTATTTATGAGACAGAACGATTTGCGCGACCTGCGGCGTATCGCAGCAGAGAAGCAGCATTGGTTATTTTTACGCAGACGTTTTGAGGAATCCTGAACCCATTGAGCCACTTTAAGGGACACATGAAAATAAGCCAGGTTTTTCTAGACGAAACTTGATATATCTAGTTTTGAATCTGGTGTTAATGTTCTAATTTTGTGCCAAACTTAATGTTGAGCTTGTATCAAGTGAATAACGAGCCAAAGCTTTCCATTTTTGTTCCATTCTGCTACACAAAAGGAAGCTCTTGGAAAGCCATTTCATGGTTAACCTTCTTAAATCCCAACAAAAAAATTTAAACGACCGAAAACATACAAAATGTAAAAATGAATTTATGGAGCATGCATCTTAGAACGTTAAACGTAAAAAAAAAAACGTTTCCAAAATCTCTAAAGACCACTTAACACAGCAAAAAACAAGCGAATAATTTTAACGATAAAATTATTTCAAACACGGGCCTGACAACGCTGGTGAATACCGCCTCTAGCCATGGCACGAATAATTAATTGAAAGCACGGAAATGGAAAACAAAACGAATTTCCCCCGCAAGAAGAATCCACCCGTATTGCCTTGCAATAAAAATTTAATGAAAGCAAGTCACAATGAATAATGCTTGAACAGATTAAAACAGGCATCCTGCTTACGGGCTCGAAACTGCGGTGGGAAAATTGCACGAAAACCATCCAGGAAAAAAAAACAAGGCAGAACAAAATCACAACAAACTTCTCGTTGCGAATAAAATAAGCGAACGAAAGTTGGAACAAAACAAGCACAGCCGAGGCATTGTGTTCGCAACGTATTTTTCCGGAGTTTCTTTTCCTACTGTCGGTAGAGTTTACGGAAAAGCTATCGGCGGAAGACAGAGATGCGACGGCAGGCTGTCCGATGGCGCTAATGTTTCAGTAGGATTTTGCTGTTGCTGCATTTTATTTTATTTTATTTCATTCTCGCCTCCCTCTCTTTGGATATATTTTGCCAGCCAACTTCTGACATATTTACGGGGAATAGAACAGGGCACAGCGAAAGTACTTAACTGCGCTGCTAAAGACGAGGCGCGCTGCAGAACAGCTCGTGCTTGCGTCAACCTGGCGAACGGTGAAATAAAATTGGCTTTTTCACTGCATCGCACAGATTGTGAAGGCAGGTACGGAACCGTGCCAGTGCTAGGTGTTCTCGGGCAACTGCAGAATAAGTGCAGCAGTATTGGCGTGCATCGTTCCCGGTTGTCTCGTTCCATCGGTGAAGAGCAACGTGCGGAAGGGAAATCAATTTGTTAAATGCTTTTTTCGTGTTGTACAACATTTCATAGGATTAGTTTCGTCGGCGGTTTTTTGCGAGCAAAAGTGTAGCCTTTGTTCTCGGGTTGGGAGATGATGGAACATAAATGAGGTGAAATTCTGTTTTAAACACTTTGACGCAAATTGTTTACAAGTGTTTTTTTTTATTCTTTTAAAATTTAACGAAAAAAAATTAATGCAAGTATTATAGTCATTAAATTCTCATCTGTCTGCAGTAACGCGGGATCAAACGAGTTGGTCTTGGTTCCGTTGCGTATTTTATACCGGTGAATAAAATAACATTAGTTCTGTCAATCTCGCTCCAAACTTTACTTCGCACGGCAGCCAAATTGAATTTATCCCTTCCACTCCCGGCGTTAAGGAACTGGTGGCTTTCTACTGACAACCTAACACGATTTCTCGTGCAAATGGCACCGAGCTAAAAAAGTCACAACTTTCGCATACAAATGAGCTCATCACGCTGGTAGGCAGGTCTCGTAAGTTGCTGCCACTGTCGCAGTGCGTAAAATTCGCAACAGCTGAACACTTGGACGCCGCCTCTTCTCTGACTCATCCAGTCCATCCAACACCATCCGGAGCCACCATCGATGAACGCATAGTCTGGGCTGAGATAGACGTGAAGGGTCCGTGATCGTCGTCACATCTAATTGACTCCAGATTCTGACACATACGCTGAAGTGACTTCGTTGCTCTCTATTCCCGAGCACCCGACCTTACTCCTCGTCCAGACGGGACGTCGCGGGTTCATACCGCCACGAGACGATGCGGTGACGATAATCATAATTACGCCCGGTGCCGAAAAGATGGGGAGAGCTCGCGGTGCGATATCCAAGTGAAGCTGAAGAGACGGCGGGAAGTTAATGATGCTCGTCCTTCCTTGGAACGCTTTCTTCTCCGCCCTTGATAAGGCGCACACCAGCGATGGGGAAAGTTAATTTCTCATCAGTCAGCAGTAATCAGACCACCCAGCGGCCCACTGATTGCGGGCACGCCGAAAAGACGAACGAAATGCTCCTCCAGCATCGCGCGGAAGAGCGCCGATCCGTGTACTGCTGTATTTGTTAAACATCAGAAGCGTCAGAACGCTACACTTGCGCGAGCCGTAAAGACAAATGGTTTCCTTGACATGGAAAACGGTTTTCTGCGTTTTGCATAAGTAGGTTAATTACACGCCTTCAGCTGTGCGCAGCGACCTTCGCCAGGGAGGGAAGATGTTAAAACTTCCTTGAATGCGTAGCAAGTTTCGGAAGCAAGTTTCGAGGAACCGTCTGCAAACATATCACGTTGCACTAAACCAGCTTCACTGGTGAAAGGAAGAACCACACGATCCCAGGGTGGGCCTGTCGCTTCACGTTTGTGACGGTATGCATGATAGAAACGTTTTACTTTCGTTGCAAGAACATCGAAAAAGCCATGCAATTGTAGATGGAAAATTCAAAAATCTTAATTTAAAACGTTTCATTCAAGCAAAATCCTTCCAACATATTTCATTTGGTACAATACTCTAAATGTGTTAATGAGCAACTGTTCCTCCTACAAATCCGATGGAAAATCCTAAATTTTGTGGTGCGCTAAAATCTGGCACCTATATAGCTTCACTCTAGCGCTTCCCACACGCCTTACAGGCAGTCCAAAACGTGTGAACCCGATGTGTAAAACTGTCGAACCCCCTGGGCGGCTGCTCGCCACCAGGCACCGAGTTCGTGCCATTTTTATCTTCTATTTTATGTTCTTGTCAGAAAACTGTCGCACGCCGACGTGGGAACGAAATGTGTCGACTCGGCTTTCGTCTGCTTCCCGGTTGCCGGCTCATCGATGTTAGGGATGCGTGCGTCGAAGGCAGCTTCGGGCGCGATTGTCGGAACGCTTTAACAACGCAGTTATGGTTTTATTTTAAGCCATCAAATCATCAAGCAACACCGCGCGCTACTGGCGGTGACGAAACACGTCCGATCGAGTGATAAGATAAGAGACCAGCCCCTCTTTTTTTTGTGGTACAGTATCGAAAATCTTTTCTGGCAGAGGTTTGCGTTAAGAGCGTACTGCCGAAATCTAGGTTTAGACTTTAGGCGACCTTAGAAACCTAAGCACAATATAACGATAAGCAAGTATCTTCAATGTATAACAACAGTTTCCATAGTTTCATTAAAAACAGTACAAAACGGTTCGTCCAAACCAGCATTTTTCTCACCGTAACTTGTTATCAGGAGAACACAAACATTCAACATCAATAAAAACGAATTAGACCCTCGACCGCGTGGAACCGAAGAGGGTAGTCTTACTTAAACAGGGCGGGGAAACTAGCGGACGGCTTCGAGGCGGTAAAAGATTTCAAATAGTCGTCCGCACCTTCGCGACACGACATGGTTCGGGTGGGCCAACTACACATTTTTCAAATACCGAACACGTTGGGAACTGAAACATAATACATTGCACCGGCAGCGATCGGAATGCCATGGCGTTGCGCACTAGTCGCCCTGAAGCGCCGCATTTGAACACTTTTCCGAATCAATGCCTAGCGCAAACGAACCGATACGATTGTATGCTTGAGAAGGAAGTCATTGGAAACATACTGTCATATAAATTTGTTCAGTATTTGTGAGAGATTCTAGATTCGGTTAGGTACATTTGTGCAGATAATGTTCTATCCTTTTGAGTGTTCTTTAATGCCGTCCTTTTGAACTACCCGGGTAGTAGAGTGTTTTATTTTAAGCTATGTTTTCATCCATTTACCATCTCCCTGGGTCATCCTCGTTTCAAACGTGCCTCACTGCACTTTCCAAACCACCACCGTTGGGACTGAGGACCAAATTCGCTCGTCAGATACGTCTTCAGTTTAAACTTACCCCGCGAACCATCGAAGGTTCGTGTTTCTTCCTTTTCCGGCCCCCGGGGGCATGGTTTCCTACGGTGACGCTACTGTTGGTACGATGCACTTAGCAGTGGTGAATGAAAAAGGTTTTACTTCGTTTCCCCCGCCTGGCCTGCTACACCAAGCTGCTATATCCCGAGGCTTGATATCAAAGAAAGGATGAAAGATGGTTGCCGTCCCAACCAATCGAGTGGTTCCTTCACGAGCTACCGACCATGACCAGGGTGAACCGTTCCAGTTCCGTTCGCTTTGAATCAACTTTGATTACTCCTGGAATACCCTCGGGGATATCGGAACCATTCGAATTGCAGCCGTCGCCATGGCTACCATCGAAGGATCATCGGTGAAGGGTCTTTCCTCCTCCGTGCTCTAGGGCCTCACCGGAAAAACGAGAAACACATTTTCCAAAAGAAGAAATTATGTTGCAGCGATCCACCACCGCCGGTGAATAGGATTGGGATAAAAGCAGAAGCAAACGGCCGAAGGGAAACACTGCATTCAGCTGGTGCTGTTTGAACGAGTTCATGTTTGAAATTGCATATTAAATGGTTTGCTTGCAGCAACTGACGACGGTAGACCAACTGTGTGGCGTATATCTAGCAACAGTCATCTTTGTTCTATTATTCATAGAAAGTGACAGTTCAAAATACACGAAGAAAACGATTCATCTTTCACAGCATCGTTCAAAGTTTACGTAGCCTCGTTTTGATACTGATCTCCGGAAAATAAAACCTTTCTATTGGTTTGAAGAGTCTTCTGATGTTTATGAAAAATGTGACGGTTTATTTTCTGAAACAAAATTGCAAGTAGAAGCTGGTGCTATTTGAATGAACCTATTTAAATACCCTCCACTGTGTCGTAATCCGCAAACATAATCCTGCATTCAGATGGCATTCCTAGACATCCTGTTAGCAGTCTTAATGAAAAGCCAGTCCACTCGAACTGCAATCAAATCCGCTCTTCATCCTTCTGTCAAGTAGCAAGCTTATCATGGGGCTTGCATTCGATTAGCTCAAAGCTTTTGAATTTACTTCAAATCTACTGATACGACGCTCAAGACCTTTCCTTCTTCTCTAACACACACACACACACTACCGTGTGAAAACGTTTAAAACGTTCCTCTTGCCTTGGCGCAGCCAGAATCGTCCCGCTAGAGCAACGGTTTGCTTTCAACATGCTCCTCTTTACGCTTTGTTCTGGTCGATTATTTCTTTTACTGTTTCCCTACCACGTGTAGATCCTGCTCACCCTTCCCCTTCCGCAATCAAATCCCAAGGTTCATGACCCTCTAGTCTGTGGAGAGTTGTTTCAAGAATTTTCAATTATGCAGATTTCGCAATTCACCATTTATCTCGAGACGTTCGCCCGACCATGGTAGCAGCCAATGTCTCCCGGTATGCTTACCGTACCGTCTTGAATGCTCCGTATTTACCAGCTTTGCCACAAGGCGCACAGTGTACCAGTTGCGTACAAATAAGCGTTAGTTGTCATCATTGAATATGAACTGATGGCTTCATCCGAAGGTGAATGGAATGAAAATTAAAAACAGAAATGCATTATGATAATTGAACCTTAAACAATTATCAAACTTACTGTTTAAGATTGTGGAATTATTGTACAGTGAATGGCATAACTATTCGACATTGAAATGTTTCCATTGCTCTTTTGCAAAAAGCGATCAAAATCGTCTGCGGTATGAAGCCAAGAAATCAACAATTTGTGTGAAGGACGCTCTGTCCCACTGTGCGCTGTACCGAAGTGTAACAAGAAGCCCGCATGAGAACGCGAAACGGCAGTTCATCTTCTGCAGAGCATTGTACCCTTAGCACCATCGCGGCATGTATGCAAATACGTTTCACTAGTTCCTAACATCGGGTACATCCCTCGAAGCTATGACTTAGTGGTGTGGAAGACTTAGATTGAGCCTTATCTGCCCAGATGGGTTGTTTAAGCGTGCCTTTTACAAATAACCCCTGCATAAAGACGCAATAACATCTGCAGCGCTCCTTATAGTGCAAGTGATGCTTTGCTGGAAAGCTGGAAAACATATGCTGCAGGTTGCATACTTTCTTTTAGCTTCCTTATTGTTTGCTAATGCAACGAGAAAAATATTATGGAAGAAACAGCAACCTATCAGCTATTGTAGGGTTTGTTCGACAAATGTTTGCAATTATCTCAAATAAAATTTGTAGCAAAGTTTTAATTTACTATCAAATGAAAGTTCCTCGTATCGGTGTTCCTCGTATCACTCAGGCTGATGAGACAAATGGGGAAATGCATATCTTGTAGTGTATGCAAATTGTATTCTCTGGTAGATTCACGAATGCGCCTCAAAGCGCTACCATCCGACCCTGTCCGTCACTTGCCTACCTTCCTGTAGTCATTGCAATTTAAATTAACATTAGTCCTCTGGGAATCCTTCTTGTCTCAAACTTTACGGTTCAAAGGCGCTCCACGTTGCACCGTTTAGCTCAGTTTATGCACTGGTTCATGCTAGTTGAAATGTTCTTGTTCTTTTGTAGGCGCCATCTACTCGAGAACTGATAGCTGATGTCTTCATGTTTGATTGAGCGAGTATATTATCCCGAGCATGGTGTTCGCTCGTCGTCGGATTGTCCCATTCGCACGACTGAGCCTGATTTTAGACAATTTATAGAAAGCCGCAAGTGTTTTGACTGCGAAGGATGTCGTGAGCGAATTTTCATTTCGTGCAACCTTAGTTTCCCTCCGAAAAGCTAATGCAAGAGCAAACTCGGCATCGTGACGCCAAGCAGTTTGTTGTCCGTTATGTTAGCAGCATACGTGATTATCGTACTTGCTTGATGAATATTTCTCATTTCCAGCGTGTTCAGCCTCATGAAGGCTAGTGGAATTGAGCAGGGAATATACGTAATGTTCTCCCATGCAGAATGCGAAGTAAGCTGGGCAAAATTGTGGAGTAAGCCCGGGGAAAAACTACATTAGCCTGCAGTACAGAACCACCATCAGGCCGACTTGAAGGATACGTGCTACGTGACGAGCACGAGCTCCCTCGAGGCAGAATGCGCAAACATTCATTCGGTTGGTAGCACTATACATTTAACCGAAACGTTCCCATCGAAACAGGGATGCCCGATTTGCCCCTACCCTACTGGTCCTTTCCCTTCGTGCCTTCAAATGGGGGAAAAGGATTATTGCACACACCGTTAACCACCATTGTGCGAAGTGTGAAGCTTCCCAAACGGCAGAGCGCTTCACTCCGCTTCGGTGCCGGGTTTGTTTGCAGATTAATGGGCTGGTTATAAATTAAGCGCCGTAACGTGCCGTGTAAGCAATCTGTGTGCATCTGGCATCGGGTATACCGAAGCACATACCAAACCCAGTTCCCGATGGGGGATAGTCAGCCAACTAGACATAATTTAATGCATTGCTCTACCATTATAATGGTGATAGTAAAGGACACTTACCCATGTCAGTTGAAATAAACAAGTTAAAATTGTCTGAAGACGCTGTTAGCCAATAGTATGAACCGAAGAATTCGAGTTTCGTTATATTTAAAATAGTGTTTCAATGGTTAAGTCTTCCATTTTCCTTTTCAATATCATATCAAAGTAGTGTGTTCTCCAACCAATCACGTCATGCGTGATGAATAATGCATCGGCTTTCTACTTCGCAGTTTCACGCATTAATTCTTTCCTACCAGCGAGCCATGTCGTTTTCCGGAAAGTTTTCGTTTGACATGAAACAGGCATAACTTTTTTTTTCTTGTCAACCGAAAAAGCGGCATAAAAATTGAATGTATCGAAACATTCCCCGTATCAGAAGCGGCAGCGAAGGTGTTGAAAGTTTCTCGCTGTTGGCGAAACCATCTGGCGTTTCCCAAAAGGGACACCTTTCTTGGCCAATTTGTGAAGCTGACTGGTGAACCTTTTCAATGCTTCCAACAATTTCAGGCGTTGAAGTTTCGGCACTTAAACCATGACCGTCCACTCGCATGCTCACACACGGGCAGAAAAAGAACGAATGGACAAAGGAAAAAGAAAACACTCACACACTTCAGCTTTCATCTTTCGCCCGCCCGTGTGCGCCATTAGGGAATTTCCACCAGCACCGGGTGATGGCTTGGCCGTTTTTATGACCTTTTCAAGCTCCGTGTGTCTCGCTGCCAGGGGGAAACCAGGTTGTCATTTAATTTTCCTTTTTTTTCCAGCACGGTGCGCGTTTAGAGTGCTACTCCCAACGGTGCGGCTGAAAGCGACAATGCGAGGATACGTCCCGGAAGCGGAACAGGTTTTCATAACCATAAAACGGATGAAGCACAGCTGGAGCAGCGCCTTGCAATTTCCCAGTACGTTAAGTAGACGATGATGATGCTGCTACTGCTGGTGCTGCTGCGGCTGGGACAGACGACGACCCATGGAGACGGTCGTAAAAAGGATCAAACCTATTCGAGCACATCGACCGATTACGGCCGGTTTACGGTACTGCGGTTTCTCAGGTTCCGGTCCGGTTGAAATTCGCTTCCGGGTTGCGCGAGCCGTGGCACGGCATGGAAGGATAAATAGTGGAACCCAAGTCCACCGAAGCAGCGTCCTTACTTTTCGTACCGGAGAGCTCATAAAGGGAATGTAATTGTTTTGCTGTATGCATATCGTTAGCGTGAAGGAGATCTTTGTGTTGTGCGCTCGTATAAAACAGCTTAGTCAATGTGGGGATCCGTTGTTTGCTTTCCAAGTACCTTCATATAAGCATAATCCAAGTATTTCCACGCAACACTATTTCAGCATTTTATGTTCCTTAGAAGTTTCATGAACGTTCTCCCTTAAAATGGGAATGTAAACTTCATAATAATATACTCATCTTAATTTATCTTTATTCAAGATATGTTGAGCATTTCACAAATCGACACAAAAAAGCTGCTTTTGTATTAAAAACCAAAATGAAGCAAAAAGAAAAGCAAATTTCTTCCAATGCACAACACTTGCGTTTTCCAATAATTTAACAATTTTACCATCAGCATCCGGTAGAAAATGGAAGCTTATCTCGTTTCCTGCTGCGAAGCGAGCAGCATCTATTTACCAAACGGACACATCATTAGTGCTCATTAGAAGCTTACTTCTCTTTCCATAGCCGCATTTTCCACATTTTTCGTGCCAGTGGACCGGCAGAATGGTCTTCTGTGGACCACGTGGAGGGAAAATGTGCTTCGCCTTCATATTTACTCCGTGGAAAAAACTGGTAAAGGTATCCCCTCGGGTTCGCTGACCATCGGTGGCTTGGCGGGACAGTAGCCGTAGGGAGGTATCTTTAAAAGGCGCCTTGGTGAAAGCAAATGTCAGTGTTCGCGAGGACGCGTTCGTTATCGATTGTTCTTCTCTTTGTTTCGCTTCCCAATTAGAACCGGAGTCCAACCAGCTATTGTCCGCTTTCTTCTTGAATAACGGCTGGTGTGGATCCAGGGTGTCCTTATCTTATCTTTCCGTGACATTTGAGACAGCTAGCCGACTCTTCGCCGGGTCACCGATTAGCCGCACGGGTTTTGCGTGCATCATTGTAATAAATTTGCCCGCGAAAGCGAATCCTGCTCCTTCTGCTGTTGTGTCCTGCCGGCCGGGAGAGCCATTTTACAGTTCCAAAGCATAATGATGGTGGTGAGATTGTGAAAGGCCATTGGGAACCATGATATACTCTTCAAGAATAAAAAACATTTTATCATCTTTCCCCATTATCTCTTGGACGCCTTTATTTGTTAGTTGGAGGATTGGATGACAGTGGAATTTATTATCAGTCATTTTTTGTGAGTTGCTGATTCGTAAGAGTTATGGATACCAAAATGTCTTGAAAATGTAAGGCAAAGTTTGTGTTGGAGAACTTAACAGTACTTCTGAAATAATATTTACGAAACGAAGGGATGCAGAAAAAGAATTCTTTAGAAAATAATTTTTCATTGAATTTTTCATCTCAAAAACTGCATAAAAAAGGTTTCTGGCCATTTGGAGTACAAAAAGTCAAAGCATTTAGCCACGAAGCTCTTCTGCACGGACGCACGAAAAGGAAGGGTTTGTATCGTGCGTGTACACACCCCCCAGTCACACCCCCTGTTTGAAGATAGGAACCACATTTATGCTGTCTCCCCTTGCCTGGCTGGCTTCCAAACGATGAGGCACGCGACCGGCCTTTTCAGCCGTTTTTTTTTTGTCTTCGGTTGCATTGTAACACCCTTCTGTTTCATTCACATATCACCCACCTGCTCCGTGCAGCCGGCGGGCGACCTCTTTGCGGGCGACCCAAAATTGCCCACCAGTTTTCGGGGTTCAGCAGATCTTTCGCAACGTACTGCGGTGCAAAAAAGTAAAGGCTCCGTCGTCGTCATCGTCTCGTTGCCTCGTGGTTGGGAGGGGGAATTACCACCGAAAAGCGCAGACAGCTTGTAATACTGACCTAGATACGCGGGTGCAGAAAACGAAGCGAAACATTACGAGCGACAAAAAAAAAAAGCGGGCCCAATCTATTGACTGCTGAAGAGGCAGGTGAGCCGGTTTGGTAGGTGCTGGCGATGCTTTCATCTCGCGCGTATACGGTGCGAGTGAGAGGCAAAGGGAAGCATCGATGCTGTGAGAAAGGCTTTTTGAGCCCCAATGTCGCGGAGATGGGACGATCGCCAATGCTGGGCGGCAGCTAGAAACAAAACGAGCGATAGAGAAAGCAGCCATAGCGTTGCATAGGAACGAGTGCGGGCGAGAAAAGGGCAGCAAGATAGAAAGAAGGAGAGAGAGAGAGAGATGGAGTAAACCGACAGGCACCGCGCGTCACCTATGTTGCGTGAACGATGCGTTACATAAAGAGCATAATGGTGGTAACACGTTCACTCTCTCACCGACTGAGGGGGCATGTCTGCTCACCGTGCATTGGCCACCCGTTTTTCCGCCTACCCGTGCACGCGTTTTCCACGAACCCCAGCACCGCAACAACGAACATCTAGCTCGCATTCACAACGCGCCGCGCACTCGCCAGTGTTATCTCATCTCATCATCTTTCTCCTCGCATTATCGCCTCGGTGAACGTGAGTACTGCTCCACTGCTCACCGTGCGCTCACCTCCTGCTCACACATCGCGTCGTCGCGGCGGCTCGCCTGTGCCGAACTGGCGGTCATTCTTGCCGTGTCCGTCGTACGGAGCAGGTGCTGCGCGCGCGTTCCTCGTTACTACGCCCGAAAGCGCAGCTGTTTTGGCGTGTGGGAGTCATCCCCAGTCCCCCGGGGTTTCCCACCCAGCCCGCTTGTGTACGCGGAGCGAAGAGCACGCTCAGAAAAAACGAAGAAAGAAGAAAAAAAACACAACGTAACACAACCCGCGATATACGTAACACGTTGGCACAAGGGCCAGCCGTGGTGGTGCGGTTGTCCTCCTGACCCGAAATTTTGCGGCTCCAGCCAAAGGGCGAGTGCCGGAAAGAAAAGCCCAGTTTTGTGCAGGTGAAGAAGTTAATCACAACAAACAAACCGTGTCGCCAAAGTGCAGCGCGGTGCACCGTGGCCCTCGACGGCGTGAGCTGTCAAGTGAAGTGTTTGGTAATCAGTTCGACCGAAGGAAAGAAGAAAAAACCCAGAACAACAACAACACCGACCGTTCGTAACGAGGTCGGAGCAGAAAAACTGAGAAAAAAAAGAGGAAGAGCCGTTTATTTGTGATGTAAGTGTCCTCCCGATCCATCGAATTTAGATCGAAACCGTATGCTTGGTGTGTGTGTGTGTGTGTGTGCATTGGTGTGCTTGTGTAAGTATGTGCTTTGTGTGTTAAATTATTTTCCGGGAATCGTACCGGAGCGATTACCGAATCGATTCTCGCTCGATTCTCGACACAGGCCGCGGTGGCCGTTGAAGATTCGTTCCAGAAGCAGCAGCAGCAGCAGCGAGATCCGTCAACCGGCTCCACGTTGATGATATAACAGCTGGTCGACGACGGTGACGACGTAATCAGAACAAGAACGGTGGCGAACGGACGAGGACGGGTAAAGCGAGGGTCATAGCTGCTGGAAAATTGGCCGGAGTGCAGTGAGGGGATGGGATGAATTGTAATGTTTTCTTTTCCTATTTGCATCGAACCCTATGGCGGACGTGTCACCGTAACGCGAGTGGATGTTTAATGTATTTACTTGTTTGCATCATGTTCCGTTGCCCTTGTTCGCGCGTTCCTTCAAAACGGTTCCCCGACGCGAGTATTGTTTCGGTGTTGCGCTATAAGGCGATTTGCGGCGTTACATCCGCCGACCAGTGTGTTACGCGAAAGGGTTTCCAGTGCTGTTGCGTGTGTGCAGCGTGAGTGTGTCACCCTTCGACTGCGTTCCGGTGGTCGTAACGCGCGACGGGGACAGAATGGACCGCCCAGAACCTCCCCCAGGGGGAGGGTTTGGTTAATGTAATCGGGGGGTAAACAGAGAGTGAACGGCACAGAGAACGCGACTGCCCGAGAGCGAGGCACAGATCAGGGAGAGCGAGAGAGCGATTGACCGGGGCCGCATTGTGTGTGCGTAAGATCTGCTATGGGCCGCGAGGCCTCGCGATTACATACGCGCATTGTGTCGTGTGTGCGCGCCTTCTTGCGCTGCGATTACCTAACGCGTGCTGCTCATAGATTTTTTCTCCGCGCTGCCTCCCGACGTGCGAATACCGGTGTTTCGGTAGGAGTGTGTGTGTGTGTGTGCGTGTTTTTTTTTCTCTTTGCGGGATTACCAAACACCGCCGTGAAAAGGATTACGTGCACACCGCGCTTTTTCGGGGGAGCTGAGAGCGCTGAGAGATGAGATGTTTGTTTTGTTTCTTTGCGAACTGTCAAAACCAGCTGCGCTCACCAATGTGAACGCGAGAAATATACTTGCTCCAGCAAACAACAACCCTTCTCACTATTACATGCAAGTGAGCCAAACTTCACTGCTGTGATCTGTTGTGATCGCAAGTGGAACATGAGAGCGAGATGAAGGGAGAAAAAACAACATCTGCGTGAGCAGGAAGGTAAAGAGTGAGCAACGATTGGTGAGCAAGTGAGTTGGTCATGAGCCAACCAACGCTTGCGAAGCGCGAACCGTACGGCGATGAATCAAAAACCCCGATTGTTTCACGCGCGTGTGCCTCCCTTAGGAGGGGTTGGGAAATTGGGGGAAGGAAAAGAGTAAGCCCCACTCCGATCGGTGCACAAGAAGCAGGGGCGTGGATTGAGAGCAGAAATCAGGAAAATCTAGAATAATGGGGAATTACACCTACTCAGAGCAGTTGGTGGAAAATCTTACCACCCCGCTCGCTGCCCGGGCAGCGGGGAGGAAAAGACATTTTGAAATTTGAATGTGATACTCGCCGATGCCGGTCTCCAACGGTTCTGGATTCGGCCGCCCACACCCCCGCACCAGGGATTGGCTGCGCGCCTCCATACGCGCCTCCCGAACAGCTGTCGATGACATAATGAGCCCGTAACGTGTGTACTGTACGAAATCGACCTTTGTGGCGTTATGTAACGAAGGTTCCAATATTGTCGCCCTCTCTCGCAAGCATCCCGGGAGCAAAAGGCAACTGGAGTTGCGATAATAATTGCCCGTTTGATAACCTTCCCTTGCTGCTCGCATTCGGAGATTTATGCTTTCGCAATGGAGGGTTAGTGTGTGTTTTTTTGTTTGTTCGCCGTTTTATTGAATGATCTAACTTTAATGTTATATCAACAACTGAGCGTTGGTGTGGTTTTCATGATCCTTTTGCTGGGAAATAAAACTTCTTAACAACTTCTGCAAACCACCTTCGAGTTGATTCGGCGTAAGCTGTGTTCTGAAAATAGACGGAACGCTGCACCGAGGCGGCGCCCGACACCCGGAAGCACTCCAGCTTCTCGGTGCATCGCTGCGTTCTGGTGCATCGTGGTGATGCAACACCGCGCACACTGTTTACATAACTGTGCTGGGCGGTCGAGGGGGGTTTTTTTTTTAACCCCCTTGGCTCTCGGTCATCGCTCGGCTTCACGAGTGGCGACGTGACTGGCACGCAGGCACACGTAAACCCACACAGCCGTGCTGGTAGCCACTGTATAGAATGAATGAGTCCGCAGTCTCCGTTCCCGCGCGGCATCCGGTCGGATGTGAATCATCACTATTTTGTTCACGGGCTTTCCGCCTGTTGTTTATGTCATGCGGGGATAAAAAGGAATGCGCGTCGTAGCGGCAGAAGGGAGAAAAATGCCGTTTGCCCGTTGCAACACTTTTCGGCTTCTATTTCTGAACGCTGGAAAACGAAGTTACAATGTTGTGTTTATGATATAATTCGACAATAACCACCGAAGTGTCGTTTACATCGGAACACGACTGCGTGTTGCCTCTTTTTAGTCACACTTCCGTCTTACCGACCAAAACGAGACTCTCTTCCTCCCGTTCGGGGTTACGTCCGTCGGGTAGCTCTAGAGCACGAGCATACGATCGGTAAGGGCAGATAAGCGCCGCTGGGTGCGGGTGTGTTATGCTGGCCAACACGCCAACGGACGATTATGCAACAGTTTTCCGTCAATTCGGTCGACGCTGTTTCTGGCAGCGCCGTTCTGCTCTCCGGGAGATTCTGATGCGCCGTTTGTTTGCGTGTGTGTGTGTGTGTGTCTGGAGTATTGGCCGGATCGTTCACACAGGCTGCTGCTGCTCGGGAAGAAACAAGAGAAAGGAAGAGCGGGAGAGCGCGAGCGGTATTTACTGGAGAGTGTAAATGGGAGAAGTTCTGTCTTGGTGAAGTAAAAAATTAAGAAAAAAAAAGGTGGTATTTAAAAACTCAACCGGTAGATTAACGACCCATACAGAGACAAATTGTAATGACACCATCGGGGTCCTTTACGAGAATTACTGTGAGTTTACGCGAGGACAAAAAGTGGGTGAACGAACCTTCAAACTCACCAAACCAACACTACAATCAGGAAAAGGAAATAGGCCTGGAGCTTCACCAGATATTAAAAACACACAATCATTAGCAACCCAGCGTATCGGTGGCGCAAACCCCACACGAGAAGGAGTATTCTCCATTGCCAGGGGATCATTAGTATCCACTTTTACTCGGCTCGTGCTTATGCTTTACCCCATGCGCTTTTTTTTCTTTTTCATTTGTCAAGAAACAAACGTCGATGGTGTGGACCAAGATGGAGCCGCATGGTGGTGAAAACGGGTCGCTAACACGCACGGGGCGGATTTATGCGTCCGCGATAACAAAAGCGAGGCATGCAATTCGGAAAGAAAGAAGAATATTTCACGCTTTGCCGTGTTGGGGAGAGTTACGATGAAACAATGAAAAAAGAATTACAGGAAGAATTGGATTGGGAAAAACCAACCCGGCTTGAGAATATTACAAGTAAACTGTGCTGAAGGAAGTTACGCTATCATGAAGTACATCAGGAAAATCCGTGAAACATTTCATTTCCTTACGTTCCTGTTACCTTTTCCAGTTTGTTTTCAAATAAACAAACTGAACATCTCCGGCTCACATAATGGAATTATAATGTTATAAATAAAACCGGCAAAAACTTGTTGAACAAAAATGTCAATCGTCGTTACATTCGTTCTCTCATCTTGCTTGCTGCTGCTTCCCGGTTTGTCCTGCCTCGAGTTTGGTTGCGTAATGCAGTTTTGTTTCGCCACCGTAACCCGAACATGGCTTGACCGTGGAAGCGGGGAAGCGAGCAGCAAGTGGGCATCACGATTACGTCCTATCATTGCTCTATTTTTGATTCAAAATGATGTCATGAGCGTAAGGAGAGGAAGTAGAAATACTTTTGTAATATTTTTTGCATAACCAGTTATATATAGGGTTGAGTTTTTCTTGCGACTGCAGACATTGTTGTACATTAGATAAGATTATTTTCCAAAAACATTACATGCAGTCATCGTAAATTATATCATGATATTAAATGTTCCAGCTATTACAATCCATTAATTTCGTTAGAAAGTAAATTAAGTACCAATAGTGTTAAACATAACAATTAGATTAATTGTTATCTAACCAACCAACTGTGACCAACTTATTTTTCCATTTGCTCGATGCTGACAAATGTGTTCTCTTATCCGGTTCTCACACCGGCAGAATTAGGCATGAAGGTCCTTTTCCATCGGATACAAATTGCTTACAAATTGCACTCATTTTCCACTCAATCATTTCTTTGCCTCCATTTTGGCAATGCAAAACGCGAACAACACAAAGGGGGAAAACTGAGCGCTCCATTACCGTTTCGAATCGTCTTTGGTGCGCCAGTGAGCCGCGTTCTGTTGGTTGGAAGGTTGATTATCCCAACGGCCGACTACTCGGAAGTACAAGAACCTTTCCGTATTCGGAGCGCGCGAAAACGAGCATCTCGTCGTTTGATGGGTTGCATACGCAAGCTCAAACACAATCGCAAGTAGAGAAACGGGTCCGAACGGTGATGGTATTTGTTTACATCGGTCTGTTTTTTTCTTCTCTGCCCGCACGGGTGAGATGTTCTATCTCTTGTTACATCGAACTCGGAAGGGAAGAGCAGGAGGCTTGCGTCGATGCCGCGTATTTACCTGGCTGGCGTTCTGCGGTAAACAAGCACCCGCGTAACGCAGCGACACCTTCTAGTTTCTTCCCATTCCCATTCTTGGAGGTTTAAATTATAAAACGATATAATAAAACCAAAAAAAGGCACCCGATGGGGTGGACACGTTACGTACAAGATGCTCATTGCACCATTGTACGATAATCGGGTTCGCCGCCACGTTTGTTGTGTTACGATTTGCGATCCGTTTCGTAACACAACCTTCAAAATTGCTGCGTGTTTTACTGGCAGCCGCCACGCGACAGGAGCGCGCGCACCAACACCACGAAGGACCGCGCGTCGTTACGCGATATTTCGCGGGAGAGTGAGAGTGAGAGTGAGACACGCCGCGGTTCGCGATACTCATCCGGCCGCCCGATTCATCTCACGCAGGTGAGCAGAAGGCCCTGCGAAGGGTCGAACGAGAAAGCAAATCGTTCTCGGAATCGCGAGTGCGAGCTCCTCTTAGGTTTCCTTCTCTCTCACACTCACACACATCCACGGCCAACTGGGGAATTCGCTCTCTTCCAGGGTTCGGGGATCAGACTGACTCGGTGTTCTAGCTGATGCTCGCGGCGTTCGTCGGCAGTATTGCGCGGTTTCCCATCTTGAACGGAGCGTTTCGACAAAGTTAAAGTCCCTGGTAGGACGTGGTGCGTAATACGTGCGCATTTGGGGAGGCTCGGAAGGCATCTTCAGAGTGAACAAAGATAAACTTGAGAATCCATCTCAGACCGGTAAGAATCGTGTCCAAAGTGTGCTTTTTTTTTCGTGCAGTTTCATGCAAGCAAGAGTTTGCCGATGGTCTTTCTTGCCCAAACTATTCCCCAACGCTCCTTCGTATCAACCGGCAGCATCGCTGCGGTCTGCACAGAGACGTTCCGAATAAGCACCACAGCGCGCACCAGAAGACGCGCCGCGTTGCATTATGTAACGGCCTGTTCAAACCGAACGCGGCGAAGAACGAGAATAAAGCGGAGCCCTACGATTGATAGTGTGTGTTGGTTGTGTGTGGTTGCCGTCGCGTGTCTCCTGGAGCCCCGCACACACGCAGTCGTGCGCGATGGGGAAGTTTTGACAACACCGTGGTGATGCTTTTCCACCGGGCTAGGGTTCATTTTCGGTCGAGCAGGCGGTTTTTCAACTCCCGCGCCGTCTCGAAGTGTTCTATATTGCTCGGCTGCGTACGTGTCATCATGTTCCACATCCGTAAGAGTGAGACTGCTGGAGAACGAACGGGGGCCGCAATGCAAACGAGTGACAGAGAGGCGTGGAATACGAGCGGAGCATGTGTATGTGATAGAACTCCATGGAATCCGTGCGCGAGGAAGCAAGAGCAAGTGGGGGAGCCTATCGGAAAAGCGAGATAGAGATAATGGAACCAGGCGGAGTGAGCGAAATTGCGATACAGCAACAGTTTTGCTAGCCCCAAAAGCTTGTTAGATAACACAGTTCGCTTCATCGTTCGAATTAAATGTTGGCTCAAAACTAGATTACGGTTGCTTGTTTAAACTGTATGCGAAGTTTTGTGTATTCCAAAGTTTCCCCAAAAACAGAAGTCCAAAACGTAGAAATAGTCTACCATATGGAGCGTTCTTGAAGAAACAAACCCTTTACGGTGCATGTTGTTGCCCAAGACGCTTACATTGCGTCGAGAGCAATGGAAAATTGCGCAATCGTGCCGTGAAAGATTTTCGTAAACGTCATTCTAACGGACAAAGGCGCAACTGGATCAGAATGGTGGTGGAAAGATTAAGAAGTGACATTGGAAGTGGGAAACGTTACGTAATGCACAAGTTTTATTCGTTTTGTTTTTTGTTCCCGAGCCGAACCTGGTGCAGACTTGGCTCAAAATTCATTCATAAATTATAACTTCATGAGATTCCGATCAATTTGGAGTAAAATAAGTTATAAAGAAAGGTACAAAGATTTATACTTCTTTGTGTGCATTCAACATTAAACAATTTTGATCCGTTCGGGTTCGGCAATGTGCGACTGGACAGTGGCGGCTCTTCATTGAACTGCAGCAGTTTACCGAAAGCCGACAAGTGAGAAACGTGTATTTATAGTCCGAACCTGCAGCGGCAACACGTTTTCCGTTTCCCGTGCGAAGACGGCACGCGACATCGGCCAGAATATTGTGTCCAAACTGGAAAAATAAACAAACGGGCTCGAGGTCCACTGTTCGGACCAAAAAAAAAACCGGGCAGAAACTTGTACAACATTAAACCGGCCTAAGTGTTGGATGCGGTTGGGATTTAGTAATTTAAAAAAAAAAAAGAAGTAAGAAGTAATTTTGTAGGAATACACCGTAGTTTCCCTTGCAGGACGTCAAGAATTTTCGGTTTGCTGGCTACGTTATATAACCGCAGGAATTTTTTTTCCTCCCGAAAAGAAATGAAGTGCAAAAGCAAAAACAGAAACCAAAGCTGTTTGTTATGCGGTTTGTTGCGGCATCGTTTCCGCCCAGGGGGCTTTCCGTTCAGAATTATCACTGCCCTCTTCCTGTTTAGACTCGTTTTGGCCAGCGTAACTGGGCGCTTTGTCGTTCATGGGGGCAACGGTAGCAACAACAGGTCTTTTCGGGGGCGCTCCAGGTGAAACAGAGCGCTGGGAAAGCGCTGATGGCAGCAGGACTCTGCTCCACAGGGTTGGGGTAGTGTACCGTAGCAGGAGAGCGGTGTTTATGATTGTAGAGTGGAGCGAAATAATTGCGCCCAAACAGCTAGTTCGAGGAAAATCCCCTGAAGGGGCAGATGGAAGAAGTAAAACTCAAAATACACCATCCAGCAAGGACTCGAATCGATGCCCCACGGTCGACCATTAACATCGTTCGCTTTCGACGCACTCACACTTCTGTACCAGTTTATTTGGCCTTTGCGGTCTTTGAGGAGACCGAGCAGAGGAAGTTGGGGGAGAGCCGTTTGTTCTGGCGGTAAATGAATCAATTAAAAGCAGGCCCACCGCATTTGTTTCGCTTCTAACCCCGAAAGCCCCATTTTCCGCAGCTAACGGACAGCTCGTTTCGGCGGTTTTGGGAAAACACAATTTCACCAAAAAGGCCATCCACGAGGCACCCATTTTGTTGAAACCTTTATTTGCTATACCTTTGGCCTTCTTGCCGCTGACATTTGGTCTACATTTCGTCGAAACAATGCTGTTGAAACAATTCGGTTGTTTTACTTGCGTCAGCTTTCAAAGAAAATTAAAGGCAACCGAAGCTTTAGCCGAAGGGGGTTTTGCAAAGTACCGTGAAATGGGGTTTGCTGCCTATCTTGGTATTTTATTTTCCGAATTACCACTACAGGTGTTTTATTGCACAAACTTCCACCCACGACCGTTTAGATAAGGAGGTCAAAACAGTTGATGGTCATCGTTCTAGAACAAGCCCCAAACCAAAACAATGATATGCAGGTTTCTTTGTTTGGATGGAGCAAAAAGCGTACCAACAACAATCATTGCAAGATAAGCATATTCATGAAGCTTCAAGAATAAAGGTATCGGTGTTCCGCCAATGGGGGTTACCTCGATAAAGCGTCTCTTATCACCGACTGCAAAAAAAGACGATGATTCATCCTCAGCTCATGCTGCTCGAGGTTTGCAGAATGTTTGTAAATGCCGCTTAGACTGCGGAACGCCATTTTGATAGTTTTGTCGGCACTCCATCTGTGAATTCTTTCCCATTGAATCGCAAGCGAATAAAAATAATATACACATCATTCTATCGGGGGGTGTGATTGGTCATTCGTTTCTGTTGTCTTACTCCACGTGTTCGCCTATGAGTCATCAGAATGTTTGAACGGACCTCTATTTATATCGATGAAAGGCAAAAACTTTCATGGTTTGATTTGCAGGACTGGCTTGACATTTCTGATGTACTGTTTTTTTTTTCATTCATAAAAACAATGAGCTAAGAATTTAAGAGAATTTAAAATTTAAAAATTCAGACATTAACAAGAAAGTTTTGGGAAGTGTAACACAAGTATATTGTTTTCCTGCAGGCTCATATTAGAAACATTCTTTTTTAGCAAAACATCGTACATACTCCCCGGTACTCATTACGATTGTTTTCTTTCTTTCGCAATCACTTTCAGCTATTCGTACGTGGAATTTTCCTGTGAGATAAACGCACCATAAACCGCCCGAGAATCATGTGACGGTAACAATCGTAATCCAAGGAAAACTGCTGATTTAAAGCAACAGCAAGGCGCAAACTTCGCGTAAGAAAAACCTACCCAGCAAGGCCACAAACTCGACCGCAAGGAGCGCAAAGGAAAAATCCACACACCACGTAGAACTTTCTTTTCCCCAACCACCATACAGCAATTTTCCAACAGACTTTTGTGTGCCACCGGTACGGCTGGAGTGTGAGCAGTGCAGGGGAGCCGCGGGTTTTCCTCCCCCTCCGGCACCGGTACCTCCCGTGACGATCGTCAGTTTCCGTGTGTGCGCCGATGTGCCGATCCGGTCCCAAGGGTGTGCGTGCCGGTGTGGTTGCTAGCGTGTGCGACCGTCGCGCCACCGTTTTTCTATTAATAAAGCTATGAAGTTAATGTTTCCCCTGGCGTCGTAGGAAGAATTGCGGATGATGATGATCGCGAATAAAATGATGCCGGCGACGGCGATGGCAGTACCCGTGGCGAAGGTGTGAAGGGCGGCAGGGCGTCAAGAAAGTGAGCCCCCCTACCGAAGAAAGTGTACACGGTTGCAAATTTGTCAACGGCCTGTGCTCGCGGTTCGGCGACGGTGCATCGAAGAAAAGTGGAGAAATCGGGTGTGACTTGGTATCCTAAGAAGTGTTCGGTGCTGGTTGCTAACCGATTGTGCGTGGTTTTTATCAAAAAAGCGCTTGGTTCCGTGTCAACCTAACCACAGGGAAATTAGAAAAAGATAACGGAGCCCTCTGCGATCCTCCCGAGCCAAACAGGAAAAAAAAGGCGAGGCAGTGAAAGTGTGTAGATGTAGCAGCGCCAGGAGTTCGGCGAAAGTGTGTTCTTAGATTCGCGAATTGTTAACGTGCAACGGCAGTGTTGTCTCCGAGCGGGTGATTGCATAACGCGGTCGCCACTGCGTCGCATATTTCAAGAGCATTCCCCAGACCGTACGGTGCAAGTGTTGGCGAATAAATCTGTCCGCACATCATCGGCAGCTTTATTGGGGTGGTGCGCGAAGCGACGCAAACCAGCAGCCGGAGAGATCCGACTTGAAGGTGCAGGCGCCGGCCATCATTAGCCTCCGAAAAGAAGGAAAAGGGTAAAACAAGAGAGGAAGAGAGTGTGCGGGATAGAGTGAGAGAAAAAGATTGAATCCTCACGACGCCTCGCACGATCGTGATAGCACGAAGATCAAGAACAGATCTAACGCCGGCACCGGTGTCGACGTGATCTTGATCCTGCGTTAGATAAGTGGTGTGAAAAACTTACCGAGTGGAAAATTCGATCGGCTGGGTGGTTTTAATCCGCGGAGTGTCTTGCCGACTCCGTCGACTCGGCTGGTGAAGTTTTCCGTTCGCTCGGAAAGAAAAGTGTGCAACGGAGTGCGCACGATCTCTATGTGTGTTTGAAGTGCACAGAAGCGCAAAAATGCCAGCAACGTCGTCCATCTACCGCAGGAAGTCGCTGTACTACACCTGCCCCGAGAGTACGCTCTATGACAGTTCCGAGGACGTCCGAGATGATTGGGACGGTGGCGGTGACAGTAGTGGCGGGGGTGTAAAAGGCTTAGGAGAAGGCGATAGGGAAGAGGAAGAGGAAGAGGAGGAGAGTAAGGATGCTGATGTGGTCGAAGGAGCGACTGTGTCCCGGCTGGAGGAGGCACCTCAGACGACTTCCCCACAGCCGTCCTTAGCCACGGTGTCTGCGGACTTCCTCCGTGACTACACCACGGTGTTGGCGGGGAAGTCGGGCTATCTGCGCGAGGTGCTGGAGAGGTACGATCCCACGGCGCTCAGCTCATCTGACCGGTCCCGGAGCGTGCGGAGTCACAGCAGCCAGAGGTATCTCTCGCTGGAGCTGGCGTCCCTCGTGACCGGGCTGGTCGAGCACATCGTGGCACGACGCGCCGAGCTACTTCAGAAGATTGGAGTGCAGGCCACCGTCGACGGACTCTGCTGCCCCATCTGTTCCGGAGTGCTACGCTACCCGGTGACGGCCACCTGCGGTCACACGTTCTGCCGGCAGTGTTGCTTCGGCCACAGCAAGTGCACGGTCTGTGGGCAACGGTTTCCCTCGGTGACGGCCACGCAGACTTCCGCGCTGAGTCCGGCAACGGATGGTGTCAGCACCACGCCATGCCCGCCATCGGTGCGTGTCCCTGCGGGGTCTTCCTCGACCTCCTCGGCCACCGTCACGTCCACGTCGCGAGCGATGCACGTGGCGTTCGACTTGCCGGCGTCTTCCTCGGCCCTGCTTCCGGCCGCTTCCGTCCTCGCCCAGCGACCGTCGTCCGGCGGTCCGGGGTTCGAGCAGGACATTCTCATCCGGCGGCTCGTCGAGCGCTGGTGGGGCCCGGAGCTGAAGGCCGCCGATCTGCAGGAGGAAGCCCAGCGCCACCTGGAGGCAAACGCGTGCGACGAAGCGCTCCGATGCTGCAATCAAAGTCTCGAGCACGGTAAGTCCGGAACGCCGCTCGCATTCATCCTCTTTCAATTACCGTTTTAAATAAAATCGAATCTCTCGTTCGGAAGAAAATGATCACAAATATCCCGACCGCCTTGACTCAGTCATTAACGTTCAAACTCCTGCCAACGATGTCATCTCGATGGAGACCGTCGTTGATGTCACGTAGGACCAAATTAAAAGGAAAACTTACCCAATCCCAGCCAAACTTTGCGAGATCCTTTGGGAAAGTACCGCTTCCGTGCAGACTTCGATTTTCCAACCCGGAGTGTGCGACGAAACGACAACGTGTAGGTCGTTCGAAGAACTGATTCGAAATTAGTTCAAAACTAGTTTGGGCACGAGCCATCGTGAAAGTTCCCTGGTAATGGCACCCGGCGGCATAACCATGTTGGTTGAGTTTGCGAACAGTATCGCATCAATCATGGTTCCGATGGGCAAGGACGTGGACAGGTTATTAGAATGATAATTGATTTGTATTGTTGGTGAAGAAAGTGATCAACTTCTTTGCTATGAATTTATTAAAACTAAATGTTATATTGAATTTTGGGTGCAATCTAAGGTTGAATATCTGGATAAAATATACAGTATGTATAACGTTAGTCCATGAATTTAAAGCATGCATTATCAGCACGGTAAGCATGGCCAGCATGAAATAACCTTTCCTCTGTCACTCCGATGCCCGGGAAAGTAAGGAAGCATGCAGATTTTCTAGCAAAATACAGCTAAGGATACACAAAACGAATCATAAGAGAGGGAGCAGTTCATCCTCGTGCAGTGTATCAGTCAAGCGGTGGAACAGTTTGACTTTGCTGGCACACTGGAGACGTTTCGAGCGAAAGAAAATTTCCCTTCGGCAAAAAAGACTTTCCGTCAACGAACATCTCGTTGGACGGAAAATTTATTGCGCAAACATAAAGTAAGGAACATTTATAATGTTTCATCCCTCTGTGAATTGGATATTTTACTGGCGCAGAGGAGAATGGTGGAGAAAAATGTAAAGGCATGAAAATGGACAAGGAACGGGATTGCTTTCACCTTTGTCTGAAAAGCTTGGCTAACAAGAGAGTCAAACACATTGGTTTCATTCGCACGGGTTTTATACCCTGGAGAGATTTGCACATGTGTTTGATTTAGATTTTCTACAAAAGGAACACTTGTTGGGGTGCGCATGCACACAAAAAAGCATGATAAACAAGGTGTAAGCTCGGGGGTTTCGATAAGCGAAAGCGCTGTGCTGGCACACCCTGCGCCATAAACATCGTCTACGTACAAGTTCGGAATGGATTTCCATTTTTCCGCTAAGCAACAGCTTTCCCGTCCGGCGGCACCGTTGCCCTCCGGGAGTGGAGTAAATCCCGACTGAGAAATATCAATTTAACTAACACACATTCCTTTCATGATGTCGTCGTTTGCGCTTCCTTTTACTGGCGGGTTTCGTTCTACGGATGACATCAGAAAATGCGAAACCGTACTTGCTATCTGAAAAAGAACTCTCTCACTCCTCGAGCCTTATTGGTTGATCGTGGAAACAGTTTGCGGGGAAGATGGTTGGGGTTTGAAACGCTCGTTTATGGAAGTTTTTGTATGTTCAAAGAATTGCTTTTGCAGAAATGAAAAACTTACCTAAAGTTTTGAGTTATCCGGGGCTTGAAATTGAAAATGGTATAAAAAAAGGTTGCTGCTTGTTTTATTATTAACTTTTACAATGAATTTCCACCTGTATTTGTGTAAATAACTGATACTATAAAAATAGATGCCACAAAAGGGGATAAAATCAAAACGGATACTCCGCTTTCCAATAATCTTTCTCATTTTACGATCATTATCGGGACAATCACCTGTCCCGAAACTTTTACCGACCACCGAGTGATCCGTCGTCGGGAAGCTGACCGTTGAAACCTCCATCAAGAAGGGGTTGCATAATCAGATTGTATCCTGATTGAATGCCCGCAAGGTGCGTAAATCCCTTGGACAACACTGGGACGCAAGCAGGAACCCCAAGTACGACACATAATCTCTCGTTATTCAATCAGGCCAGGATATTTCTCTAAAACAGGACAACGGTGATAAAAAAAATCCACCATTCGTGAAGTTTAGTTTGCAAATTCTGAAGACGGAAAGACCAAAATGGATACTTTATGCTTCCCGATACGAACGGTCCACAGATTACCGAGGCAAACTTAAACCGGGGTTCTCATTATTATGTCTTATACTTCGGTGTTTTATCGACAGCGAAACAGGCGTCCCCAGTTTGCTGCGGACGAATCGGAATATTATGAACAGGAACATCGCTTCATTTTTCGTTCATCAAAGTTTTTTTTCCACTTCGGTGAATATAAAACACTTCTCCGGCTGTATTGGGGTACGTTCGCGGTCGGCACTCCAAAAACCACGAAACTCACAGGTTCATTTTTTGATACCTCGCATTTTTTTCTCTCTGCTTGCACCCTGGGGAAAATTGACCCCCAAAATGCCGAGCCCGGAAAACTTTAATCCCTACCCTGCTGTAGGAAAGTCGGTCGAGCGATTCCGGCACGGACTTCGACGTCGATCCTCGACATGGTTTGAGCGCATGCTGCGAAGAAAGCAGGACTTTTCTTTCTTTAAATCCAACACGTTTCGAACACTCAGGCTGGCAGGATTCTTTTGGAAAAGCTCAGGACTTCCCGCGGCGCTAAGAATTGGAAAAGGGTAAAAGCCTGTTTTGAACGCGCATTAGCCCAACTGACGTAAAGAAGTAAATCTATCGAGCCTCCTAGGGTCCTTCCGGAGTACCGTATACAGCAGCGCCCATCGAGACGCGCTCAGCTGGAGTCTGCATTGGACTTTTGATTGTAAGTCCTGAAATTGAAGCAAAGAAAAAAATAGCCAAACCGACGAAAATCCCCTTTGAGCTGGCATCGGCGGTTCGAACACGTTCTGCTGGAAATAACTTAAAAAAAGGATAGTACGGAGAATGCTATAATAAACTGTTTAACTTTACGAGCAATCAATAATGAAAGGATGCAATCGTAGGAAAACCATTTTCTCCAGCTGGCCGAGGTGAGGAAACGTGACGGTCGAGGAGAGATCGTAGCGTTCTTGAATCTATAACAAAATGGAGCGACCCTCAAGGGCAGAAGACGTTGGTTTTTTGCTTCTCCTTTTTGGTCTGTACCCAAGCAAGTTCGATCCCGAGCAGCCTGATGGTGAAGGAAAAACACAATTTAATTTTCACTTCAATCGCTTCTTCGCTTCCTGAAAATCCGTGCTCGAGCAAGGAAAAATCTGTCTAGCGTTCTTCTTGTTCAAATCGTCGATGGAGTAATACAAGGGGCAGTTTTTTGTGAAGAGGGTATATCGGTGAGGCAAGGTATTATCGTAACGATGTACTTTTTCTTCTTCAAAAGGTACTCATGGGAGTGTCATGAAAAGGAGGCAAATGAATACGGTTTCGTTCCGGTTTCACTTGCAAAGCCTATACCACTCGGGAACGACATCTCCTTGATGGCGCAGAGTTTGGTCATGCAATTGTGCAAAATAAAACATCCATCCGTTCCCCCAAACGCTTTTGGTCGCTGTTCGGGAAAGCGGGGGTGGCACCGAGTACAACCGATTACATGGCCACGAAAACAATCTCGAACAAGCAGTAGCAAAGCTGCCGACACCAGGGGGGAACTGCTTCCGTCGAACCGTTTTACATCCTTCGCCCAAAGAAAAGAAGCCATTTCGGGCGCTCGGAAAACGCTCATAAGAGCGCCCGGCCGACGAGCGGTACGACAGGTGATATAATCAAGCCATGTTCCAGGCTTTTCCGCTGAGGATGTCACTATGAAGAAGTGGCCACCGATGGCTTCCATGGACGGCGGTAGATTGTTTGTCTTTTTGTCATTGGTTTGTTATGGAAGGTATCTAATTGCACGACGGGACGCAGCGGTGATTTATGTAAACGCTAAGTAGGACGCAGAATAAGCCCAAAGGTGACAAGCATTATGACGATGAAATTGTAATAGTTTAAAATAAGTTCATGGGTATGGTTATGATGACGGCTTTACATGCGTAAAATGCGAATACTTTCCTTCTCAAACTGCCTTCTTCGTCCTTACGACTCAAGTATATTAATTATGCAATTAATTTCATATCTTTTTGCGGTAGAGCAAATTTTTCTCGATATAGACATGAGAAATTACAATTAAACGTCAAAATAAATGTGCAAATAAGTAAAGGGATTGTCATAGAGTTCTTACAACTTAAAAATAACGAAAGAAAGGCACACACAAAAGTCAGATCCAATTACCAAACCCATTTTACGTAGCCCGTGCTAAATATATTTCCCTAGGAGGGAATGTTTACCCCCGTTCGCTCCTGTCCTCCTATGGGCTTGACAGAGATTAGCTAACACTCACTCCTTAAAGGTGAAAGGAGGGAAAGAATCGTTCAATGCGAGTGCGAAGGGATCGGGAAGCAATCATGTAACATTCGAATGCACCGAATGCGACCAAATGACATCAACGACGGCGACTACCTCGTCCTAATCAGAGCCAATCGGCCAATCACTGACGTTCGAGTGCTCCACCTGGACCCCACGTGCCCTTTCCGAGGTGTGGGTGGTTACGAGAAGAGTGCAATTCTTATGGACCCACCTCTCAGTGTTGCAATCAAGTGCAGCGCCGTCGTGTGCCCAGCATGCTCTCGGGTGCATTGGTGAATGGTTGGCAGGGGAGGATGATTCCGCGAAAGGTCGATCGATTTGGAAACTCATAATGATCGGCGCAAGATAAATAGAAGACACACTTATCGGTCACGTGACCAAGAAACCATAAACAGTATACCAGTGCGTTTGCCCTTTTCCTAACACCGAGAAGTTCAAGTGAAAATGGTTCAAAGAAAGAAACAAAACTTGGATCTCATGCAAGAATGGAGGCGAACAACGCGCCACATAATTGGCGTAACCACCTCGATAGAGTTTGCCACCCAACTCCCGACTCCCGTCCCCGATGCTGACGGACTCCAGCATATTCGCACACCTTTCCGACGAATTACGCCAGCTCACGTGAACCAACTTTATAATACGTAACGAAAAGCTGCCCGATTCGTGTGCGCGTATCTCGGTTCATGTGTGTGTATGTGTGTGTGGGGGGGTATGACCGTCTATTCGATGCCACCCACAACACCGTCACCTACAATGCGGTGCAAAATGCAGCACTAGGAGCGATTGCGAAAAGCAGAAACAAGCATAACGACACAGCCAGTCAGCAACTTACCCAGTCCAGCCTTTCTCCCTTTCGCAGAAAAAAATAAAACGAACCGGTGGTTGACAAAAAAGTTTTCAATCCTAGCCGGCGTTTGCAGTCGAGTGTAAAAAGTGCTGAAATTGCTATGATACTTTAGCATATTTTTCTTTTTGTTAAACACGTGAGCAAATGTTTTTCATTCATTTTCTGTTTGCCTCAAGTTTGCATTACAGCTTAGCGTTACAAAGGCGAATTAGAAGTTGGGTCTCTATAGTTTGCTTGTAGTCAACTTTTGCCATAAGAGCAGTCCGTTGAGCTCTGGGTTTAATGAATCACACAACAAGGTGTGGAAATGGTGCTGGTTTGTTGAATGATTTTCACTATATGCTAATCGTAATTAACTGGAAACGTTGATTGATGGGAAGAAGTAAACTATCATTTCAAATTTCTCCAGAACGCATTGCTAGTCATGTTAATTAATTTATCATCACCCTCATTTGCTAACAAAATACTAATTAAGTTTTTTTCTGATGATCTAGATTTTGGTGAAAGTTTAGAGACACATTTTTATAAAATAAATTTCAAAGTACACTTTTTATCAATTAATCAATAAGTAAGGCTTAGGCTTTGATACCTTCAACATTCTCGAAATTAATAGTCACGATGAAAATGTTTTAATAGCGACAACATCATTGCCCTGAACTTCGCCTCACCGTTCTAGAAGCGGTTTCGTAATCGGTGCAAAGAATGTACGCCAAGCCGATGCGGTTTTGCAGCCACGTGCCGGACGAGTTGGCTGCAAAAAGCGAGCAAACTGCGGGAAAACTTTTTCCCCCGATCGGCACGCCGGGAGCGGTCGTTACATGACAAATCTCGATCCCACCACCCGCCTGCGGAGCCGAACAATTGACGCGTAAGGCACGATAAGAAGTTTTGCATACGCAACGCATTTGCATCGGCGTAACCTCACGGCGGGGGAGCACACAGCACCGACGACCCTGCAGCTTATCGAACGCAGCGCAACGACGGGAGCTGGTCAGTTTTTTTCTTCTTATTCTTTCATTCCTCTGCGAGTCTGCACTGGGCGGGTTCGAAAGGTGCGGTTGGGGTTATGCTCGCCCGATGGTAGATAAATATTACGCCAGCGAGTCGACATTGTTTGTGCGACTCGTGCAGTTTTAATACATCCCAGCACGTGACTGCCCGAGACGGTGTCGAGAAAAAAGAGGGTGTAGAAGCAAACTCCATTTTGCCGAGGAAACTTTGCCACAAAGACCCAAGAATGTTCACCTTTCTTTTAAATGTTGGATGCTGCTGACGGCGGAAAAACTGGCCGCAATTTCGCTTGGATGCTTCGACTGGGCATTTGTTCTCGGAAAACTTGTACAGTGAATACTGCCTGGAAATGTCGCCTCGGTTTCGTAAGATTGCGGGTACAATTGTTTGCAAGTAAATTTTATGTAATTTTGTATGCCGTCTCCATGTCTCCCACGGCATGTGTCGGTTCGACAAAAAGTTCAAACAACTTCCTTCGTCTCTGACGTCATGTTGGTGATGGTGGAAATCAATGTTTCTTTTCTAACAAAATTGTTTTCAAGAGGGTGCTATTATCCAAACTTTAGAACGCTTAAGCATAATAGGAATATCATTCAACATCAACCTTCGTTACGTTACCAAAGAAATGGACTACAGGAATTTAGCTTTTCTTAACAATTTAATGCGGAGTGCGAATTTTAAAGTGTGATTCTCTAAAATTGTCACCGTTCAGTTCCATTTTATAATCCAATCGCGTCGTTAAAGTATGGTTAAGACGTCCCGAGGAGTAACGATCGAATCAACATAATTTGATGGGTAAGCACGTATTACAATGTTGTTGCGTTTGGGGCTTGCGGTTTCTTGGTTTATCCGTCTTCACATCGCGGAGCGCCTTGGAAAGCGTCCACCCCGTTTTTGGTGGTGTTTGTTTAGCGGCTTGTAAGCCAAGTAAAGCCCCAAATGTAAACAATTCAGTAGCATCCATCAGGTTCCTCCGGCCATCGGATTGGCGTAACCGTGTAACGTGCTAACCTTTGTGATGCCGAACTAGTATAATGTGTGCACCAAATCGCGGGTCGGAGGTGAAGTGAGATAAAAAGAGCCGGCGAGGTGAGATAAAGAGTTTAACAGAGCAAACGAAACGAATTCGGGAAGGGGAGTTTATCACGACGAACGATTAAACGAAACTACCTCCGTAACGCGATCAACGCGGCACGGGCCGCTTGATCCACAAAACGCGATCGCTCGCCGCCGATCGGCCGGCGTTCTCACAATGCTCGTGAGATGAACTGAGATGCGGCGAGATGATGGTGAGATGGCAAATGGTTCGCTGCGGCGGTTGCATCGACCGCCGTCGGTGCAGACTCTTATTTCGACTTCGAAACGAGCTCAAGGTTAGCAGACATTACCCAACGCGACCAAGCGCAATCGGGTGTGTGTGAGAGAGAGAGGGAGATAAAGAAAGAAGAGGAAAGAGATTGCGCGAATGAGTGAGGGAGCAAGTGACGTAGCCATTGATCGCCGGTTGATCGCCGTGTCTCGTCACGATCATTACCTCACGCGGTATACCGGGCTAGGTCACGCAAGTGAGAAAGAGAGAGAGTGTGATAGAAAGGAAGGAAGGTGAAACGAAGGAGTAAATGAGAAGGCCAAACGTGAAGTCCAGCCGTCTCCAGACGTTATACAATCGAACGAGAAGAAAAAAAAAAACAAACCAGCAAGAGACTTAAATAAACCAAACGAAATACAGACCACAAAGGCAGCCAAAAGCGAGCAAAGCCACCAACGGAGGAGGTCACCTCCCTCCCGAATCGAAACTTCTGCCCCACCGCTACCGCATCTCCCAAGCCCTCGCCAAACCTATTCCGTCATCTTGCACCATTCACAATGTATTTTCCGAACGCCGCGCGCGCCGTGTCATTACGCGGCGTCCCTCGTTATGACGACAAAATGCGCGCGCGCGCGCTCGTAACACTCACGAAACCGTTCCAGCTCCCCCACAGCACCCCGCACACATACACACCTTTCCCATTACATCTAGCAGGCGTTGGTAATTCTTTATGTCGCCTTTTTTTTCTCTGCCGTACTTCATTGGATTAAATGTTGGACCGATTTGCACAATTGTTTGTTATGGACACTCGACGTTGTTGTAACATGCGTTACACACCGTTACAGGGAAGCCAAAGATGCTCTGCTGAAGATGTGATTTAGCATAACTTCATTGTGATCTAATGTTTTGGAGCTATCGAAGAAGACAAGACCAAATTAGCATCTGTTACATGGGTACAGTTTTGTAACGTTTGAGAGGCTTGAATAACATGAGTTCTGTTTGTTCTGATGCCTTCTTTGCATTATTTGTTATCCATTACAAATGCTACAGAAATTCATAAGATCAGGGGAAGTAAAATACTAACACTTCAACATTTGCCAACTCTAGAGAAGTGGCTCTTGCGAAAAGGGCAATCGTCTGAAATGTCTCGGCAAATGCTGGCATTGCTCTTGCAGCAACTCCCGTGATTGGCTGTGTTGCAAACCCGGCCTGCATTGGACACTTGACGTAATATTCCAGACCGATGATGCTGCGTGCACCCAGGCCACTCCCTCCCCTTGGCTGAACCTGCCCCCTGCCCGGTGGCGCGCGATTGTTTGCCGCCGAAACGTGCATGCGTGCGTATCTGTGTCACACACGTAATGGTGCGAAACGAAACCTATATAAACGTGGTCCACCTCTGTATGGCGGAAGGTGGAACCCAGCGGCGGGCGAGGGGCAACCCGCGACTAAAGAGAAGAAAACGGGAGAAGAAAACAGAAGAACCTCCATTACTGCACACTGACGGACCGCTTTCGAGCGTCCCCTTGATGATGCCAAA
Organism: Anopheles atroparvus; assembly: GCA_914969975.1. Classification (NCBI taxonomy): domain Eukaryota; kingdom Metazoa; phylum Arthropoda; class Insecta; order Diptera; family Culicidae; genus Anopheles; species Anopheles atroparvus. The sequence continues at coordinate 33,482,784 of CAJZCY010000002.1, read as the reverse complement.
TCGGGGACCGGGGGCCGAAATAGGGTCACCGCCACAGCATAGCTCGGGTCGTGCCGCGAGCTGCAACCGCAACGTTTGCGACGCAACGGTCACCTTTCGGGGCCAGCTGGGAGGTTGCAGTGCTGGCGCAAGACCCGCCGCAGACCGGCGCCGAGTTCTTGCGACAGATTTTCGAAAGGGTTAAGCAACTCGCGTGCCGTTGCGTAAGCGATATCCTTCGCGGCGGGAGAATGGAAGCTAAGGCGGCCTAAAGCACGGATCGCACGAGATTTTGGAGGCAGGTCAATGGGGCTTAAGTGCAAGAAAGAATTAAATTTAAAGCCATCGAAATATTACCAAATTTAGGTTGAAAATGGAACGAAAAGTTCGACGCCTGAACCAAGCATGTTTTTTCGAAGGTCCTCTACTAATTCTCATTTAACACATTTTTCGTAATGTTTGGAAATAATAATCACTGACAAAACAACCACCTTAAAACCTGACATCGCAAACAACTAAATCAAGCGAAAGGGAAAAGTCGTTGCATCGAGCTTGATTAACACAAGCGATAGAGCTATCCCTTCGAGCATAACAAAAAAAGAAAAAGGAAAAAGGCGCCCACCTGGAACCGGTTGCAGGTCACCCTATTGCACACGACCCAGCCCAGGTTGCACTCGTAAACCCAGCTGTCGTTGCAATCGGCGTTCTGCAGTCTGTCACGCCGGTCCCGGGGCCCTTCGAAACACGGCTACCGTACCTCTTGCGACCACCTTACCCGAGTTCTCGGCGGTTTGGCTTCGGCTGTGACTCATGGGAGACGAACGAGTCACGGGCCAGGCCTCCCTCCACCCGCACCGATGGTCTCCCCCTCCGACTAGCAGCAGAATCGAACGAAGCGAATCGAATGTAAACCAAAACGGCTGGCGCCGAAAAGTAGGTGAGTTCGAACAGGTTTCGTTTGGCAATCGGTACACCACAGGCCACCACCCTCTAGGACGGGGTTGCCATGGATCGCAATCTTGCAAAATCTTTTCGCTCGCTATCTTGTGAGCCACCGTCACAGCGAGAGGGCAGGTATCCGTCGAACAGACGGCATGAAAGGTACTTGCTCAGCGGTGTCGTTTGCGAGCGATTGAGCAATAACCAACGCGGTGGTGATTTCGACAGACTCGTTATGTGTTTCGATAGGCGAACGAAACATTTAAAGTGTACAACAGTTCTGATGCAGAATTATCATTGCAAACACTTTACAAATTTCGCATAGCATTCATTGTGGATAGCTTAAGAATTAACAAAAAATCAAATGAGCAGAAACGTAACATTGAGTTAAGCCAAAGTATAAAAGAAAACACTATCGATTCTTCCACCGAAAAATCAGTTTACCTTAGCTATCCTGTAAAAAACGTTCTAATTTACCTTGTCCATTACGAAACTTGACGAGATGCAAATGTCAAACTCCCGGTAACGCAAGCCATCCAGGCTCCATGTCGCAACACGCCAACCGAAGAACATTGGCTTTTACAAGGGTCATAGGGAGACGAGTTGTAGTACATTATTTGGCACGATCAGATGCACGAGACGGAAAAAGAGCCTCCCGCGAGCGAGATAGAAACAATCGCGATCAGTTGGGCAATCCTTGCGCCTTCACCGCGGCGGTTCACTTGCTCACTCCACGCAGCTCATCTTGGTGGCTCACTTTGCACATGCTCGCTCTCTCCCCCCCACTCGCACCATGTGCCATCGGGCGTAACGAGCATAATTGTGGACGTAACGTTCGGCCACCCGCTGCCTGGCAGAGTATGAACCTGGCGTTGTTCTCAAGGGGGAACCTTTCGCTCCTGCCAGCCGTTGCTCCGCTTCTCTCTCGCCTCCCGCGCCACCCTGAAGTATAACCCACCGTGACTCGCGGCTCTGACTTCGCGGTGATTACTTAATTCAATAAATCTCGCTTCGCTGTGCATCTGCCAGTTGCAGGGTGAAGCTGCGCCGACGGCGACTGTTTTTGTTGATCATTGATTACCCCCAAAACCTAGTCTACGGTTCGCTCCAGCCGGGCGGCTTCACTCGCTCCCTTCCATTCCAGATTAAATTATTTAGGGGGGGTGGGGACTAAATTGATCCAAATGTGGGTCGAGCCGACCACCGCTGGACTCATTTTCGTAAGGTCAAGAGAGGACGCCAACATCCAAGCTAACCCCTGAGTTTTGGGTTGCCTTCGTTGGCCTTTTTCGGCTCGAGCACGAGTCGGTTGGATAATTGCGCAAAACTGCTCACTCTGTATGGGTTTGTGTTTGTATGTAAGCATATTTACTTTAGCATTACTCAACCTTCCATACCTGTGTCAAGCATTACTCTAACTCTTTCGTCCTGTTGGGCAACGTAACGCGAATCGCGGACATGAAATAGTTGCAGCTCTGAATAAATTTAAATTGATTTTAAAATTTCGTGTACATCTCGTTGTTCGTAGAGCCATAGATTATTTAACCATGAAATTCCTTGCCTCAGGTTTGATTTCCTCGCAAGAAGATCAAGCTTAGTAGCAATAGAAATGCTACAGATTGCGCCGCAATTCGGTGCATTTTCCGCTACCCTCATTCTTCCGGAGCCTCATATAAGATAAGAAGCCAGCAGTGGCGAATTCAAATGAAGTGACATCTCATAATGTCCTGTCGTCGTCTGCAGATTCCAACCTCCTTTTTAACCTAGCTCAGAAATAGCTCGGCATAGTTGCGCACCGATCTCCCCCATGCTGAATGAATTTTTAGTCGATTTTGCTTCAAAAATCCTCCAGTTCGGTCCCGGAGCGACTGTTTCGTTGCACACTGCATTCGGATTTACGGGTGGAATATAAAGGACTCCACTACCACCGGGCGATGACGGCAGGCAAAACGAGAAGAATGGAAACATTAAAAATTCCCCAATCTCCCATTCGCCACGCTGACAGCTAGATCTCGCCGGTGGCTTGTGTGCAATATTTTCTATTTTCTCCAGCCTTTTCCCTTCGCTGCTGGTGCCACTGCATGGAATGGATAAACAGGAGCCTTTTTTCACACTTAGCATCCCTAGCATCGAGTGCATTTCCATTCGGATCTGTGCACCCGAAGAGCCAATCAAACGGTGTTTTCCCGAGCATCGACAGTCGACCACGGTGCCACCGTTGCGCTGTCAAAGTTTGCTGCCTCTGCGTGCATTGTTCGAGCCGTCTCCGAGCCGTCAGCTTCGTCCCCGAGAGGCAGAACGGATTTTTCACCGCATTCCCTCGAACACAGTCCTCCTTCACAGAGGACCCGGGCATGTTCGCTGACATTTTCCGACAGCCAAAAGTTTACGTTCATTTTTGTGCAAGCAAGAAGCAGCTCGAAAGTGTTGCAAGGGTTTTGATTGCATTATCGGAGCGAAAAAGGGGGTTCCCCAGAACTGCCCGTACAGGGAGATGAATTTTTGATGAAGCACTCCCCCAACTCGAATGTAGGTATTTCTTTTTTGTGTGTACGTATATGCTGGAAAAAATCACCTTAACGTGGGAACACATTTTCAAATCAGCAGCTGACACGGCATGAAGAATGCTTCTCCTCTTCTGCTTTGCTGCAATATCATTTTATTGCAGAGGATTTGAGCAACGACGCTTCAGTGAAGCTATCAGAAAATCGAGAAAAAATAGCTTTGGACAAATTTTATTTCATCAGAATATGAACAAAGACAATCAGATCAATCGAAAGCCCAATCATGCAAAGCTCTAATCAAGCTAATGGTGAAATGAATTATACAATTGGAAGACGAAGGACGAGGAATTGAGACACGAATAGGTTCATCAGTTAATAAATTGCAGTCAGATCAAATAGAGAACTAAATTATTTCGGATTTCTTCACACAATAAAACGAATATAACTTTTTCTTTAGGAGCTTTTTGCACAAGTCAATATTTGTATGTTGACCGGCGTATGCTTGATTGCCATTCAGACGAAGTGAAATGCTGTTTTTCGCATGTATCTGGAACAGGAGCCATACAAGATGTGGGTGGTTTTTTGTGCAGTACCAGTTGCTGTTTCTACGTTTACACCAGCCTTTGCCGCTGCAGCAACTGCATTGCTTTGTTGCACATCATTCATCAGCTGGTAAACATTTATAACAACATTATCATCATCGGGTTTTGCGGCTATTTCTCTCTCGTTTTGTTCCATCGCCACATTTCTTGTGCGGCTTGAGCTTCGACATAAAGCTGAGCTAGTGCCTGTTTGCCTTCATCACAAAAACAATGTGTAACACAGATGTAACACTGCTACTGCTTCTCCTTTCCCCTCCACCACGGGCCCGCATCGCCGGATTGGCACTGTCGGCACGATGGTAAGCCATTTATTCCCCGTTGCAGTTTGTTGCATCGGCTGGCTAGGGCGCATCGATTGCGGAGTAAGAGTGGCATGCTGTAAACAGTGTTATTTGTTTTTTTTTTGTTTTAACACCTCGATGCCCGAACGAGATCATCGCAGGGAGGAAGAAACAAATGGCCATGTATCCGTTACCTGTTTACATCTCTGTTCATTACTCACAGTTCAGTGCTTTCGATGGTAGCAACATCGTATCATAACCCGGTGACATTTATTCTGAAGTGATTATGACATTTATTCTGTGGACCCGCGAGCCGAGATTGAACGCAAAATGAAAAAAAAAATCTTTTAAAGTTTTTAGATCGATGCAATGACATGTATGTTTCAAAAAAGAAGCACAAACGAGCAGCAGCCATTATTCTTCGTTCGTACCATCATTTGGAGAAAGTAGATCCCGTGGAAAATATGATGAATAAGTAAGCAAAATCACGTGTTTGCAACGACATGATTTTCATTCTTTCGACGATCTTGTTTTCCCTCGTGTCAGCATGTGGCAGAACTGTAAATCCATGCAACCCGTACGCATTCATACATACTTCAAAACCGTTATGTTTTATGAATTCATTACGTGTCAATTAGCATTTATGATTCATGAACGTGTCCGCTTGATTATGGTGGTTCTGGAAAGGCTGGACAATCAGATATTTTCATTCCTTTCATTTTATCGAGGAAAGTAGGTCAAAGGGAGTCGTCCGTTGTTTGACATAACGTTAGGGTTGTGAGTTACAAAAGAAGGAACACAATATTCCCAGATTTCAAACAATTATTATAAATAATTCACTCAAATCTGAACAATTAATATATGTTCAGGGAGTTTGAACATCGATAAACGTAGTAAATTCAAAACGTCCGCATCTCTGCCAGAAAGTATTAGAAAATTATCTTATTTTTTAGAACTGTAACACGAAGTTAGTTACAAATGTCTAAATTTTAATGCCTTCAACGTAAACGCATCGAGAGCTCTTTTGTGAAAATTAAGACCCAAAAAAACAAACTCACACAAGGGGACCTCCACGAATACTCAGACACGCACACCATTTTAAGTCTAGCGCCGAATCGTGATCGGATGCGATAAAAGCTTACTTTCAAGGTCGCACCGTTTTCGAACGCATGGTTGCGAGACGATTGTCCCCCGTCGCTCCCGCAAAGGCAAACCATCCCTCTGATGTATGTTTCGATGACTTTTGCAAGAGAATTGTGGTGGTAGGGGTTTTTTTGTTGTTTTTCTGTCAACTTTTATATTCGGGTCATCTCGACTTCTTCGCGCTGGGTGCTGCTGCTCGGCACAGTTATGTAACCAGCTCACGACGGAGACAACGAAGGCCGGGCTGCTTCTCTGCTGAAACAAGAATCCGTCACTTGAGGCGGCGCATCTCTCCTTGAGCCGTTTCAGAAAGGTTAAAGTTTAGCGAAAGAGGAGTGAAAGAGACAGTGACAGCGAGAAGCAAAAAAATGACGCGAAAGAGATTGCCCTCAACACATGCCTGCACTAATTTAGAAGAAGATACGCTGCGGTTGAGGAATTTTCCCTCCCGAGCGTGATAAACAGTGGACACGTTTCTTTCGACTGTCGCTCGCTGCGAGAGGGTAACGAAAAAAATAATTCATTCGTATTATATTTTCAGCTGCAGCCAAAACGATTACATCACTGGATCAAAAAAGCCCGCTTCGAGCGGGAAAAGAAGCTAGACAATATAATAGGGAGCACAATCTTTCTAGCATCCAACATGATAAAAACATGACAAGATTTGTGTCCACAAGGGATCGGCTCGATGCAGGGCGGATGCCGAGCTGAAATGGATACACCAAAGATCCCGTGCCGATTCTAACCCTACCGAGAAGAGGCACGGTTTCTCACATTCGTCATCACTTAGCGCGGCTCGGGCCGAAACTGTCGCACTTGGCGACGTGCGATGACAGCTGTCAGTCGGTGATGGGAAGACGATGATGTGCGGATGACGAGACAGGCCCGGCCGGTTGGACACACTTTTCCTTTCCTTCGGCTTCGCTGCCATCGGACATCGCTCGTGCGAGCAGAAACACCTGTCCGGGTGTAGGTTACCGTTGGCCTTGATGTGCCGAGTGACGGATGGGTTTCGGAAAGTGAGCCGGTTGGAAGAAGAAATGTGCGAAAAGTAGGTTCGCTTGACTGTTTGAATGAACTGAACATACAAACGATAACGCCGTCCTGCAAGGCTTCGTTTTCTTTTCCGAACCCTTCAACTTGTCGAGGCAACGCGTGCCGGTTAACCGTGACCGACCTAATAATCAACCAGTTCCTGTGCTGCCGCGCATAGACGCGTCGAGCCGGACAAGCGGAAGTGGATGACTTCACGCTAGAAGCATTTAAATTTACCCCGGGAGCAATGAACTTGACTGCAGGACACGGGAGTCCCTTCCTCCCCCGGGGGGCGGCGCACACACCCCAAATGGTGTTGGGGCTGTCTGTGTGAAGCGTGTGTTCATTAACGATCCGCGACGCGCACGGTGACTATGTGAGCGTCTTGGGAATTTTCTTCCGATGTTTTTTTTTTTTTTTTTTAATCGGAAGTCTTTGCACCACCAACGCACGTCGTCTGGCGTGACTGTTGAAGAGACCTACGCTGGGCTCGAACGCTCTCTGCCGGTTTGCCGATTCGCGGTTAACACATCGTGCGATACACGAAGTGGAAGAAGTAGCGCGAGCGTGAGCATGCGAGAGTGCGATTCGGAGAACTATACACATTTTCCACCCTGTACCTCTCCCATCGTGGATGTGTGATCCATACGGTGATTTCTCACATCCAGCATCCACGAGAAATGAACCCCGAATAGTGAGGGCTCATCATAGGCGAGTGAATGGTGAGGAAGAAGAAAGCGTGTCTCACATTACGCGAGCCGCTGGCAATGCTGTCAGTATAGGCTGTCGGTTTGGTTTCATGAGCCCAAGCAACTGTTTGATTTTCAGTTCAGTATTAATTTATTTTTCCATCCCCGATATGGCTGCAGTGAGCCTTGTGTGGATTCTTGACCCACACAGTTAAGCGTGTTAAGATCTAGGGCGAGAAATTCGCTGTTAACTGCAAACACGTTTATATAACATACGCTGTAATGGTTATTGCGTTTCGAATTATATAACTTTCTACAGAACGTCATATACTAAGCACGAGATCTATTTTCGTTAAGCGAATGTTTCATTTTAAAATATCGTGTACTTCGTACTACGCCACACGTAGAAACTAGAAATTTAGTAAAGATAGAAATCTGTTTCTCCAATCACTGATAAGACTTAAGATCACGCTGAATCAAACTATCGGAAACGCATATCCTGCAACCACGGAATGCTCGAAGGAGTTTTGAAGCGAACTCAAATGCTTTTTTTTGCGTGGGAAGAGCAAACATCATCAAACGCAGCCCAATTCTGCATATTGGAAGAGCAGGTCGGCTGTTAGAGAGTGTTTTTCACATGCATTTAAACATCGTAGGCGACAAATGTAAATACAATTAGTGCCTCGGTTCGCTAACAGTATATCCTTCGCATCGCGGTAGACGTAGCGGAATTGAAACCGCAAGCACCTTAATTGATTTGTGCTATAATTTCAACGCAAATAGTTGGTTTCTCTTGGCGTCCCTCATCGAGCGTGAAGGGGTAAAGAGGGAAAATGTTTGCAGTTGCATCGTTTGGTTAAATCAAACAATCATTAGGGGCAATTTTTTAATGAAATATTCAATGGTTGATTTACCAACAGTAGTATTTGCCTCTACAAGACATGTTTTCGTGCCCAGAATGTGTTTGTAAGAATAATATAGGGGCGACAAGGACAATATTTTTCATATATGATATTATTAGAACTGATTCATGCTAACATTTATGAGAGCTATTTCGCATCGAGTTTTCCATCCAGAAATCTATCCCATGTTTCAGATACTCTACTGGGCTAGCAATATGCCATTACATGCAGACGATTCATTGGATTAAGGCGTCGTGTGCCTAAGGACGGGTGTCATAAACATTATGCTCCGGCATGAAGCCACAACCATCGAAACGATATCTCCAGTCGGGATTCCTCTTTCTGTTTTGATGCGAATGGTCCCCTCGTCTCGTAGATTGAGATCTCTCTAGAGACGCTCGAATAAAATCCCTAAAAAAAAAAAAACACAAGCGATCTGAAGTATGGCTTCACCCCTGTTGTCCCACTGCTGCCGAAGTTGGCCACTGTTGTCCACTTTCCACGTACCATTAAGCGATAAAAATCCTCCGGCCAATAAACCGGCACGACATCAAGAAAATGAAAATGTAAATTTCATACCGAACCACCACCTTTTGGGCGAGTGGGGGGTGGTTTTCGGAGCGAAGCAAAAAAGAACAATCTTCCTTCTGTCGGTCGTCCACGTTCGATGGAACGGTTGAAGATGGGAGAGCTTGGACAACCAAAAGAAGACAGCCAGAGGATGTACCGAGCGTGGTGCTTCTGGCGCTAAAAATGCCGTTGATTGCAAGTGGCTCCCAAAATGGCCACAAACATTTCCACGAAAACGTTTTCTTGCCCACTGGTGGGTCATGATTGCCTGTGCAGGTCAGACTTGGTGAATAGCAGCATTGAGAACGGCAAAACATGAATGCTTCAGCACACGAGAACAAGTCATTTTTCTGAAATTCCTTGCCTTCGGAAATTCGAGTAATTTTTTGACGGCGCACGAATTTAGGTGCTACGACCAGCTTTAGTTTTGGTTCGGTTATTTAAACTTTTTGAATACAAATTTTATTTATTAAGTAAACTTTCTAAGTTCGTTTCAATATCGTTGTTTACTTTCTAGCGAATGTTGCTGGGTCTAAAAATTTGATTATTCAAATAACAAAAAAATAACCTTTGACAAAATTTCCCTCCTCACAAGAAGTAACCAGCACGCGAGAACATGCTACAACAGATGATGTGATGCACACTGTCTACTTAACTACAATTTTGCGTATAATTAAACAATTCACTTTGTTTAATTCAGACCAGCCGTCGGCGCTAAAAAGGATGCGCGGTAGACCTTGACGTGAACAGCTTCACCGTAGTACGTTTACATCCCTGCCGAAAGACTCCGGAACGGTTGGAAAAGGTTGGCGAGAAATAAATTGATAGCTACGTGCTCTCCCCTCCAAACCCGCTCTGCAAACAAGCACAGCCTCGAGAGAAGCGACTTCCCGTTGGTTTGCTGCGTTCGCGTTCCTTGCGTTGCGATCGCTACCAAATTAGATCAATTAATTCTGCGCACTTCCGGCGGTCGGGTTTCTTCCGGTGTTTGGCGTCGGAATGAAGAAATTCGGAAGAAATGAGTCTAGCGAAAGCTGAAAACCTTCAAAAGTTAAAAGAAGGAAGTCTTTCTTTTGGCACCACCACTTGGGTGGGGATCCGTAAAGAGAGATAATTTACGGTAAGAGTCAGAAAATTGTAAGATCATTGTGCATGGAGGTGTGGATTAAATTTTCATCTTGAGATTCCCCTGGGAGCTTCGCTTACCCTCTTTCAACATGAATTGATAATGGCATTTCAATATAGGACTGAAAGTACATATAAACGGGTTTCTGTTGAAACATTATTAAGAATTTAAACTATCCATGTTTATTATAGTCAACAGTACCATCAATCCAACGTAACGAACCTGATTCATTTCCCTTGTACCGCAATCTAAAAACTGTCAGGAATATTCTGATTCAATTAACATTCTTGATGGGATGCTCTCATGCTGCTGCGGTTCAATTTCAGTATCGCACTGATGCTTCTCACCACAAAACGTTTCGTGAACCGTAATAGCCCCAGTGTCTCTTCATGCAAAGTGATGGCAAACTGGGCTGGGAACGCCCGCTTGAAGCATTCTTCTGCCCATTGCGATCCCTTTTAACGCACGCACCTACCGTTGATAGGGTTTTTTGTTACCGTTCCGCACTTCGATCTGATCCCTGAGTGCTTCATCGATGGGGAAAAAGAAAACAAGAGAGCCTCAAATAGGGCACACAGATGGTAATAGGAGGTGAACATGACCCGCTCTTGTCCGATGATAAATTGACACTTCAACCAGCGGATGGTTGTTGTGAGCTTTGCAGACCTAACTATGGGTCACGGATGGCCTGTTACCTAAATTGTTTGCAGGTTACATTTATTAATCTTATTATAATTTTAATTTTAAACCTTTTCATGACAAATTTTTTGTTTGTTTGTAATGTTTTTTGTTTTGATGAAATTGTAAACTCTGGTTCGATATTTACAAAAGAGCATGATATAATTTAAAATATAACCACCATAGATATAATACTTGATCAAATGTTTATCTACCAGCGTCAAGGCCTTCATAAACTATGGTTTTTGGTACAGTAGATGCCTGACGACGACGGCCCAGAATCGATAAGGACAAGAGTTGATGCAACAGCAATTTGCATCACACTGCATCCGTACTCCGTTCCAGGGCGAGTCAAAAGGGAGCCTATCATCCGTTGTGCTCAGTAACCGAAGTAACCGGACCGGTTCAGAGCCAACCCCATTAGCATCAGGTGACATGATGCCGTGGACAGGGGCAATATTATTTTAACCTACTCCCTCACCCCTGGTGAGCCCTGGTGCCGTAAGCCATTTACAAACACCGGAAAGGCGCAGCCGGTGTAGGGGCCCCCTTTCACCGGGGTATCGATTTTTGCGGAGTGTAATTAAAACATCGTTCCATTTTGGTCCGTTCCAGTGCCGGTGCGGAAATTGTTTTACCTCCATTTATCATGACCGAGGCCCGTTTCCATCTAGCCTCAGGTCCTGCAAATATGCCCAGGACAGGCACATGCCCGGTGGCCTGTTTGTGAAATTTCTCGCTTCCATTGAGTGGCCCTCAGGATTCATTCAACTGCGACGCCTTCCGAACCGTGCAGTTAGGAACGGGGGATGGCTTGCAATTGGCGAACTGCCTAGCGGGGCCAATCCGCTCGGACTTGGACACAAGGACACATGCGAGCGAACACGTGCAGGCCATAAATGTGGTTTTTTATTTCTTTTTTTTTCCTTCCTTTCTTGCTTCAACGTTCAGCATTTAAAAGCGTTTGGAAATTTGGAAGAAAGGGAGATGAAGGAGGTGCCGGCCAGCTGGTCACGGTGGCCAAGTGCACTCCCGGAGTGAGCGGAAGGCCGTGAGTAATCCGAGGGAGAGCGAGTGGATGACGATGATGTTGTTTCTAGCGCACTCTAGCCGGGAATGCGAACGGAACCGGAACCGTCAGTGGAATGAATTATGGCGTTTTGCATTTGTGCCTCGGGTTTTGTACTAGCCTTTCGGACAATGGTGTGCAGGGTTTATTTATGATTTTTTGGGCCGGCTGCATTACCCACTGCACGCACCGCGCTATTCGGTTTCGTGTTAGAACGACTAGCGCAAGATGTGAGCAAGTTGCAGTTGGTTTCAATGGCAGCAAAAGGGAAAACATTGACATCTGAACAATTTATGATCGATCTGCAGCAGTCGAGCACGGGAAGACGATAAAAAGTCATAGTGGCCATACAAATAAGAAGCCGGCCGTCGCGAGAATTTGAAACATCTTATTTTTGCACAGCCTGCATAAACACTCAACATATACACCTGTACCAAAAAGCATCGCAATTCAATTAATGACCAACCAACTCAACCCAGGCCCGTTACAGATCCTAGGAAAATGACATCCAACGACATGATTGGCCGTTGTGCACCGTTTGCATTCTAAAAGGCTATAAATCATCGCGATAATAACGTTGTTATGCCGTGTAAATAAATACCTGCATGCAGCAGAGGTAAGATTTATGGCTCACACGCCGTGTTAGTGTGTGTGAGTGTGTGTGTACGTGTGTGCAAATGGACTCCAACGGTGGCACTTCGCTACACCTGCTCCCTCCGGGATTTGCATAAACCACCGGAGAAAACGATCAACCGGAACGAAACGAATCGATTGTTTGCATCTGGTGTAAATGGTTGAATAATTATTTGCCTACGCCCGCTCAGGACGTCTGGTTTGTGGTGTTAAATGCAATTGCAATTGGTTGGATGGCTCCATTAACGAATGCTGGCTGTATTATCGCAAGTGAGCTCTGCTGATGGCGATAATAATTTTGATTGATTTTTTTTGTTCGCACATCCACGTTCCGCTACATTTTGCGTTTGCAGGGTGAAGTAAAATACGAAATTGAAAATTTTAATCAAACCTCCAGCCGGTAACGGCAGGCTTATGGCTCCGTTTTGCCACAGGACATAAAAACCCAGCATTGTCAATTGCTTTCACTGCTTCGTCATTTACCGGCAACAAAAAAGTTGTTGGTCGTGCAAGTGTGTTGGATGCCTTTGCCGTAAAATGTGCCCCTGTGTCATGTACGGTGCATCGTGTTCCTTTTTTTTTTAATACCGAAAATTTAATTGTATTTAAAAAGCAACTCATATCCTATAATGATTAATAAAGCCGCTCTTTCGACGTTTACGGCATGGATTAACCATTTCAATGGCGGTTTTTTTTTAAATTTTTTAATCGTGTCCACAAAGGGCTACGCAATGTGAGAATACACTCGTTCCCATAACCATGGGTTATAACCCTATTGTATGGTACAAATTGTTCTTAAAATGTTTTTTACTTATAATTCTAGTACTTTTTGCCTTTTAAATAGAGATAGTAAGAGATGATGTTTATATATTCTGTATGGTACTTTAATGTCGTTTAGATGTGGTTCATTCCGCTGGTTTTTGTTTTGTTCCTGTCGCTTATTCATTTCAGTTTTGTCAATTATGTTTTTCCCATTAATTTTTCATCGTACAAAAGAAACGATCGGGTATAATACAACGCGCAAAATTGCTTCACAAAAAAACCATCCCCAAAACCAGACGCGCCCTTCTGATAACCAGTTTGCTTTTAGTTTGCTGAGCATAGGTTCCACTCTCAAAAAAATAAACATACATAGAGAACAGTCCTCCCGGGGATGCCATTCAGGCTCTGATTCAAAGCGGAAGAGGCCTTCGCTGAGCGTGAAATGAATTCAATTTCATCTGCAAAGCCTAACGGAAACGATGTGATCGTGCGAATCGCTGCTTCAGATGCGACCAATGCGCTTCACTGCACCGAACGCAACACGCAGACTGTTTCGTAACGGAACGGGAGAAAAGCTGAACGTGGGTGCTCCGTGTCCGAGGGTACCATTTCTTTGGAAATTTATGAATATTTAATGACAACATCAGGCCATTAAATGCATTTTCCCGAGTGCCCGAGGCGGTTCGTTTGGCTGACCAAGCTAACTCAATCGACCAAATACGGCACGGTCTGCAAAATGCGTCTCACGATCCGGTTGCAATCGCCGGATGCTGAACATTGGTAAGTGAATACCAACATTCACTGCAGTGCGAGTAAAATATTTTTAAACCGGAAAAAGGGAGCTTCACAACACACGATTTCGACACAACAGGCCGCGACGCATTGGTGTATGGTGTTGTAGTTTTTTTTAAAATGAAATACGGAGTATTTTAATGTTTCACAATTCAACCTTGCGTACCGTTGCGAAACAAACCAGTTAAATATTTTACCTTTCGTATGCGTCAACAAAAAGAACCATACCGATATAATGAAAGAACAGAGACTGACATCAACGTTCGTTTTAGAGAAGCAGAAACAAGCCAAACATGAATAGCCATAAAAAAACATTGCTCCTGCGAAGCCTTGCCCCGACGATGGTTAGATACAACACCGGGGCATAGAAAAACCTTGTGCAGTTCTAGCCGGAAACGAACGATAATAAAAACGAACAAGACCGTACCTAATTGTGAATGCAAAATGGCGGGATGGAAAAAATGCTCTCCGAAAAGGAGCGCATGGACGTGGCTTAGAGTGAAATTATGACGAAAGGTAGCAGTAGGGTTGCATGCGAAAGAGGGAGCGAGAAGTGTACTCTAATTGTATGCAAATTAAAGTAGACATCCCAGTCAGCCGATTGCAATTAAGCTCTGGCATAGCGCAGTTAAAACGCAAACTGCAGCCTTTTTGCTGTTGTGTCCGACCGCTTATTTATTTTCATTTTTTTTTCCCTCGTTAGTAGCTTATCTGTGATGATGGAGGCGCCTAGTGCGGCAACAAACGCATGATCAACTAGGCGCCTCCATCCTCTGATGAGAAAAACAATCCGATTGGAGAGAAGCAAATTAGACACGTCAAAACGGAATTATGGCTTGAGCTAGAATAGAAATCAACACGATTTTCCAAGATTATGCGCAATTTTGCGTGAAAAGGAAAACCTGAATCCGCAATTCGGTAGATTGGAATCATAAAAATTGGTATTTTGAAAATCTATTAGGATGTTTATTAAAAAGGGTAAATATATAAAGTCAAATTATCTTGATTATTACAATTTTTGTACAATAAATGGAACACTTGATGTATCCCAAGCTATATTGTGCACAGGATCACAAATAAATTCCTTCTCAACAAGGAAACCTAAACTTCATTTTAGGTACATTTAACAAAAACTTGGAAAACATATCACTTTCTTTACGAATGGCGTACCAACGCTCTTCAATTTATCCATTTATTAGGCTTTATTCAAAACTGAGTGCGCTTGGCGTTCAATCGTATCATCCCAGTGCGGGATGATAAACTCTGGATTTATTATTCCCCTCACGTATGTCTCTCGAATCACTGTATCGGTTTAATATTTATTCCATAATTTATGTGTCGCGTCAACGCTCCTGTCTGAGCTCTGGGATATCCTGCGATGTATCCTCAGCGGCCCCTGTACGATAGTTGTGGATGACGTGTAATTTAATCCCCCACATGGAATGAACGAACCATCCTCTGTCCAGTCAGCTCACCTTCTCCACCCAGTTCACCGTGTGTCCTTGGCGTATGTGTGCGTCGATACGGCATCTGGTCTGGGAATCGCTTTTCCCACTGATGAAGTAACACTAACTGAATACATTAGTGTCACTGATGGCAGTGTTTCATTTCGAATGTCAATTACGCACTAAACTAATCTTCATCTGATGTCCATCATCTTCATCATAATTATCATTTGCTTTTGAGCGAGTGCAGGCACCGTCTACAAACCGGGAGATAACTTTTTCGCTGTTCCCATCGGCCAACGGTCGGTAAAATGTGGCACCCCGACCACGAAATATGCCACCGTAATTTGCAATAAATTTTCATTAATCCACTTTTCCCCCGCCGGAAGTCAGCCGGGGATTGCATGGATTCGCATAATAACCATGCGGAATCGGTGGGGGCTGCTGGCAATGCTCAAAACGTGAAGCGGTGACTCGCAGTGTACCACGAAGCGTGCTCACACACATACACACCCAAAAAGGATATTCAACAGCAACCGACTCAGCACGCTGGGAGCGAACGAGCAATGCTGCTGATGAGGACAAAGATGATGACATTATGATGGAAGGTCCACTAACGGACTTGATTCTGCTTCCAAAACACCCTGCCGAGACGGAAGCTTACGGCTGCATGTTTGTTCGTGCGTGCATGCATATGTGTATGTGCGAGCCAGAGAACGTGTCCAAACGGGGATGCTCTAAATGAATAATTATGCTAATGCGAAATTTAACGTTAAGACTCATCAGCGTTGATGGAATTTTAAAACTTCGTAAACGCAATGAAGCCATGCAGGACTTAATCAGTGGCATTATGGGACATGCGTCTGAGATTGCACATGGTTCTACTGTCGGTCAGCTGCAAATACCGGATCGCTGGAAGATGGTAAAATGAGAGGAAATATTTTTAAGAAACGTTATGCAATCTGAGATTCTCAGAATCTAATTCTTTCCATTCCTTCAGTGCCGTCCCGAATATGGTTCGAAGAGTTTTACTTTCCTATCGAAATAAATCAGACAAGCAAAAATTTGTTTTTTATTGAAAATGATTTGTTCTATTTCAACTGTTGCGCGTGTCTTGTTAATCAGGCCTCAGAAAGACCTTGCTGAAAACATTCCTCAAAGTGCTGGTGTCGCCTTCTAACCGGCTCTTACTCCGCCCACAGTCGGACATAAATAATAAAGTGCTTTTTGGAATCGTTGAGCGTAAGTTCAAAGGAAATTTGATGTCGGCCCGAAATAGGCCCAGGAATTCGCGCACCCGCGCACGTATAGCAACAGCTTGCAGAGCAAAAAAGTAGATGCAAAATGTAAAAACAACAACACGAAAATTGAACAGGAAACGCAGTCAAGTCTGGTTCCATGGCTACCATCCACCTCGAAGAAAGAGCCCGACCTACTTTAAACGTGCAAAAATCAACCTCCTCAATGTCACGTATCTGTTTTGGTCCATTTTAGTTTTATTTTCGACTCGGCTTCCATCCCGTTTTTCCTCCCGCCAATTGGTTCCTTTGTTCACCGATGGTTTCCTGCAGCAAACCAACAGACGATGTGGAGCAATTTTTTTAGGTCGCGTGGCGTCGGTCAAAATGTTGGTTATTTGCACGAACGGAAGTTAAGGAAGGGGGGTAGGTTGGGGCTTGAAGAAACAGGCTGGCTTTAGCCAAGCAAAAAAAGAGCAGAGATATGATATACGGACAGGGTACTTATTTCGACTCGTCATAGTGTTTGTTTACAGACATTTGCGAGTTTCAACTACCGCTTACCCTCGGCCACTTCAGACGGCTCTGCAGACTATTTGACAGGAAGGTTGATTGGACGCAGGCAAAGGCAAAGAGAAATGTAAACTCGACGAAACGTACCAGTTTATCAAAACGGAGCGTCCCGTCTGTGGCAAGTCTGTTTGCAATGTGTCGGGTTTTTTTGCATGGAGGTGCTTGTGGTGATTCGTTTATAATTTCGATTATCAAGTGCAGCACGACGACAGCCTGGCCGAATGTTGGTGCGGGCCGACAACAAAGAAAGGTAATCGGCCTCCGTTTGCAAGTCACCGCCACCCGACACAGCTTGAGGAGGAGCGAGATTTTGATTATTTCTGTGTGTGAATTGAAAAAAAAAATGCTTCTAGAATGGTGGAACAACTGGTGACCCCATTCGGTGGAAGATGCACGAACAAAGGCGAAATGCGGTTGGATGAAATATTCTTCAATTTTGTTTGTGATTTTACCGACAAAGAAAAGCCACCCCGTGGCATTACCGTGTACCAGTCATTCGGTGTTCTCTTTTTTATTAGACAAATGCTCTTTAATGTACTTGTCCTCATTTTTTAATTGACAAACCTGTCTGAGGTGAATTTAAGAACGGATGCAGTAATATCTCAACAGTTCTCCTTCTCCCACGTGCGATCACATTCGCTTTGGGCCCGCTGAAGGACGTTTTGTGCTGCACCAGGCGCTCGGTTAATGGCAGTCATTATTCAACGAGATTATGTAAATGCCCTCCGCAAAGTAACGGTACGCGTAACGGGAGTAGGGAAGGTCTAGTTACTTTTACAACATTGTTGCAACAACCGTCGAGCGTTGGCGGATGTTGAATGCACGAACGGGGTGCTGTAAATTGAATAGGAATTATGGCTAAAGAAACACAAATAGAGGGCATAAAAAGACTCTACATTACATGCTATTCAAATGTACATAAAAAAGTGAATGAACAACCCATTCAGAATGTTATGCTGAAATAAACATCCTTTTAAAAAATTCTAGTTTTATTTTTGCGCACTTTAATATTAATTTCATGCTGGAACCAAAACAAAACTTCTGTACACATTGTGAATTGTTGGGAAAAAAGACAAGTTTGTTGCCCAACAAAACACCCAGTTTGTAGGAAAAATAGACACTACACAAAGCTATATAAATCTTCAAGTAAGCCTTATCGAATTCGCACTCAGTTCTCGACGCTCCAGCTTGAGTGATTTATTTCCCTTCCTTGAAGATATTTACCGCACGTATAAGCACGTTCGGATTCATTTTGTCGTGTGCTTACTCGATGAGTTTCCAGGAAGGACAAGAAAGACAGTCTAGATTTTTTCCTCGGGATTTTCTTGTTGCTATAGATTAATTCCCTTGCGCTGGATCACCTACAACAAACACATCGCACCGAACAAACGACCGGTACTTCGAGAAAGTGTCAGGTGCCTTTTTTTCTTCTTCAACGCTCGAAAAGGCGCTCATTGAGGACTTCTAAAAATAATGTGTTACCTCGGTGCCCTTTCTGCCACACCTCGGGTGCCCCAGAGGAAGACACGGGCCCAAGACAATCTTCGACGTATGCGTTGGCAGGGCTGTAGTGGTAGGAGGAAATTGAATTTCCGCTCCTCGAGGAAGGACGTAGGCGAGAAAGGGGAAAACGTTAGCCAAACACCATCCACCGCTACATGAACTGGCTTTTTATTTATCTGCCAACATCAATTTGTGACCACAGTATGGCCCAGAAGTAACATACTGTGTGGTCCCATCGCCCCCGAGGAAACGTACGATGCACGGTAATATCCGGCCAACGAAGAGGAATTAGGAAGTAACGACACAGCAGCGCCAAGAATGTGGAAGGAAACACACAGAAACAAAGGAATACGGTCACCTCGTTGAAAGCCCGTTTGAACATATTGAGGTTTCCATCTCTCACGTCCGAGTCCGGGCAGAAGACCACATTCCGTGCCAAATAAGCGAAACGCGAACGCCGGATGAGCCGGAAATGGGAATGGATGCAGTGTGCTAACAACCGTCTCCGTTCTCAGCTTCGCGCCGTTCCAGGGAGCGTTTGGGAGTGATGAAACAGGGTGCACACACACATTGGCACACACACACAAAAGGCCTTTGGATGGAGTTTGAGTGATTCACTTCTTACTTCCTTCCGCACGGCGATTTGGGACTGTTCCGCTCGAAGAGCTCCTGTTCCCATATCATCAAGATTCCCTTCTCCAAATTTTCCTTTGCGCCATACTTGCCTGGGGGGTGGACAAAATGGACGACGGTTGCTGGCCAAAGTCTGATGCTGGCGATAAATAATCCTACGGTCCCGGGTAGGGCGCCTTGCGGAAATTCCATTCCATATTCACCGCACGGCGTCACCGGGATGATATCCTCGAAGGGGCACTACCGACCGCCACGTTTCCCTGTTGCTTCGGAGATGATTTATTAAGCACCGGGGGCACAGGCAAGTGCACAGGCAAGTTTGATCTTTCCGGGAAACGCTCGTAAACCGTGGGATCCATTACATAGACAGGGAAATATGTATGTGCAATGCCACGAGTCCTGTTTGCGAAAAGGTCGTCGCCACTCTATTGCACGGGTGTACGGGAATGTACACAACACGCCTGCATAATGCGGCGATGTTCACGATTATGATGTTAACATTTTGACACACATAGTAATGGACACGAAGCAGTGGCAGGCAAAACATTCCGGCATCACTCGAAGATCTCTAAAGTATTCATTTTTTGTTAATAAATTTTTTTTTAGCCTAGAATGTTGATGGAAGAAGAAAAAACTAATTTGTCCTTTCTCAGAAGCGTAAGGAAACAAAACATGCAATGCATAACAGTAGACTCTCGACCCCGCGGCGCGTAATGCTTACGTTATCAGCTTACGAAGCGGAAAAGTTAAACAGCGTCACCAGCACCAGCTCGAAACCAGAACCCGCGATGCACCGATGGTGCTTACATGTTTGCATTTACGAACAGGGAGCGGTAAGCTCACTCTGCGTCACACGATCCGACGTCAAGAACATTTTGTACGGGTGCGAGCAAAATGCCGGCCGTTTTCGTTTCGGCTTGGGACTCGATGTTTTCGATTTCTTTTCCTTCCTTCCACCGTCCGGGAACGAAGCGTCCGAGATTGCACAGCGCCAAAATGTAAATTAATAGCTTACTAAACACCCGGTCCACCTCGACGTGGTTTCATACTCGCGATACTATCCACCTCCATCGTCCAGCTAACGGTTTGTTGGTTGATTCTGCCCACACTCTACGACCTTCACGGCCTCCCACCGGTAGGAGTTGAAAGGCTTCGACACGTTGGCCAGCTAGCCCTGTTCCCCCTTGGGAACCTTAAAGTCTTGTTGTGAATCGTTGCAAGTCGTGAATGGTCTGTCGTATGAAACACAGC
Source organism: Anopheles atroparvus (assembly GCA_914969975.1). Classification (NCBI taxonomy): domain Eukaryota; kingdom Metazoa; phylum Arthropoda; class Insecta; order Diptera; family Culicidae; genus Anopheles; species Anopheles atroparvus. Next base: position 33,462,437 of record CAJZCY010000002.1, on the reverse strand, counting down.
TAACTTCGTGTACCATTAAGACTAGCGTCAACGTGGGGGCGTCTCTGTCCTAACCTAGGCCAACGTCTCTGGTCAGCTTGTGTCGCGCTGCCCTTGGAGCATTGACTTTATTTTCAAAATCGCCATATCAGCTCACTCCACATCATAACGCACGAGAGATCGGACACTTTACCGTTTGGATTGGAAATGAAAACAAATGTGTTGTTCAGTCGCATTATCAGTGCGGCTGCGTGATGAAGCTCACGTCCCGGCTTGAGCGTCGTTTGGTGACTCACTGGTTAAACCGGTATTTGCACCACGTTTCCCGACAAAGGAGCAAGTGCTGCCGGAGACGAAGGGAAGTAAGTCCATCGAACTCAGCGGTGGACTCTTATCACGGTGCACATTCACTCCCGCCGGAGGAACACCGAGCTCCGTTTTGCAAGACGACGCAGAAGAGAAAACCCCATCGGGAAGGTGTCAGAAATCACAGTCTACAATCAGCAAGATCAGTTAGCGCGACCGGCCGCTCTATATTGTGCGCAAGTTGGCGTGATTGCGAGGTCAATGGACGCGTAATCGCGCAAGTTCGTCAGCAGCTCAAGCCGTGAAATCGTCATCGGCAATGGGCTTTTTTTTTCTCGCGATAAGCGCAATGCCAGCGCTTTTAAGTGGATTCAATTACACTCACACTCACACTGCAGTAAAGACAATGATGAAAGCGCCATTCCGCTTGAAGACGATAAGTGTCTGGAACAAAACACACATTTTTTTAGTGAGTTTTACGTTGAGTTTCACGTTGTGTGTAAAAAGTCATTTCAAACCTCAAACCAAAATGGAATGAAGGACAATAGCTCCCAAAAGTGCTACCTGTTGCGTTCGCCTGAACAACCCACTTTTACCCCCGGTGGGTGACTCGATGCTTTTCCGCTTCCTTTCATCACAGCAACCTGTAGCCACCACCAACACTATCAGCCACGTTTCGTGTGTGTGTGCGCGTGCCATCGGCTGGAGTTTTCCATGGCTCCCTAACGTTCGCCAATTGTCCCGCCATTTTGTCCCGTCATTGTGACCGACTTATTGTTCGATGACGCCACTCTGGAGGAGAAAGCTCAACACGTTTGGCTAGTGAAGTGCCCGAAAGAAAAATCCTTCTGCCGTTTGAACCGTTCACTCAAGACGATTGCGCTTGCTGCCGCGGTAACCTTCGCTCTATGTCACGGTCATTAGTTCGTCCACTGCCGCGCTTCATCATTCCTGCAGAGAGGGAGCGAGAAAGAGAGGTGTAAGGAGGCTCAGCTCGCTCGAGTTGAAGTGGTTTACTCGGAGATTATCTGTCTGGAAGTTTTCCACTCAGCTCTGTTCACGTACAGATTAATTTCCCGGTCTACCGTCAACGCGTACTTACGTACGTCTTCCGCTCGGTCTTCGCGGTGGAATTGTTTTCCCGACATCGGAATGTCGACGGTTTGATAAATTATTCGCTCCTCGTTTTTGCTCCATTGCCTAATCTCACGTCCTATTCCTCTTGAATATGAAATTTCGTTATCCTTTACAAAGGAACTCTTTTCTTAGGATGGTATAACATTCAAAATACTAGATGGTATTCTTGAAAGTGGGAGGTAGCTATAATAAATAACTATGATAAATAAAGGAAACGATGTAACAAGAATCTGTCTTACCTTGTGCGGGGAAAATAAATCAATGTCTTCCCAAAGTCACTTCACTAAAACATAGTGAATGGCAACGCACGGATCAACCTCAATTACTGTAAAATATACTTCACTTCACTGCTGCCCGTGTTGATTATGGTATGATCCTTGGCTGATGTAAATTAAAAACTACCGTAACTATTCCACGTACTCGCTCCTGGCAAACGTTTACCACTCATGACGGGCCTGCCAGACGGCGTGCAGACGTGTAAAGCGGACGTAAAGTCCAATTAAAACTCCATCAATATTGATGGCCATCGGATAAGTTCCACCGCCGGTGGCTTACGTCCGAAGCGCAACAGGTGAAATTGGTCGGAGGTCGTCTGACGCGCTACCTTTCACGCGTTCGACCGTGTGAAACTAATCAATATCGGGCAGGGTGCACTGTAAGTCCTGTCCATCGCCGACGACTTGACGATAGCGTACGGTCAAGACGCGAAACAGGAGTCGTTTCATTTATACTGCCGGTGAAGGACGTGAAATTGATGCTTGACATCGATTGAAGGGTGGAGAAAAATGTCGGCTAATAGCCCGATAAAAGGCAGGTTAATGGACACGGATAATAACTTATTGTAAAGAACAAATCACTGCCGAGACCTTAAAAACATCAACATGAACTTGGAATTGAAACTGCAATACGGCCAGGCCGTCTAAATAAATAAAATAAATAACTTGGAATTGAAATGAATGTATAAACACTCTTCTCATATAAGCTTGACTTGCAAAGTTAATGGTATTTAACAAAATACCTGAGCCATACCATTTTTGCTATTTGTTTTGATATATTTTCTAAATTTGTGCTTGTCACATTGACATCTCATTCATTCACTCCTCTCAGCAAGTTATCATAGCCCAATATGAAATGAAAAACACTTTTAAACAGCAAGTTTGGTTCCAGAAAGCGACAAAAAGTGTTCTTTCCGACCAAATAAACCAACAGCTTGACGGTCGTGAAAGTCGACCATATTATTTGCTCAGTTTTACGAGAGGCGATAATTACCGGCGGCTAGAGTCAACATGGGACAATATTTACGTGGCATCAATTTTCCTACCGCCAGGTCGTCTGGCATCAATAAAGCGACAAACAACTCAGTACAAAGTGTTCTCTTTTCCATTTCTTTACAGCTCCCAACAGTGCCACGGGCTTGCAGCTGCGCTCGGAAGTGCTGTACCGGTTGAAGCATTACCAGAGCGCCCTGGCCGATGCTGACAGCGCACTCAAATGCCATCCAATTTCGCATAAGGTAAGTCACTGATGAAGAAGAAGACGAAGAAATACAACTTAGTAACGCAAACAAACGCTTGAGAGTTCGAATTGCGGCTAATCGTAGATATATTTGCACATGATCATGGAGACATATTTACGCTACCTCCATCGAACGTCTCAACAAACGCAAAACGTGACACCGAACTCGCGTTTTCCGCAGCCGTAAGTTGCCGCCCTCTCCAGTGTTCTCCCAGAACTTCCCCCCGAGCCTGGGCGGGTGCTTGACGTAATGGACGTGATGTAACAGACATCGCATTTGAATCCACTGACCTATACGCCGGAGAGCTGGAAAATGTAAAAAATGTTCCTCCGGGCGCACGTTTTCGGGAAGCCCGGCAGGAAATTCCACTCGTTCGGAAGTAAGAGCGAAGGTTGTACTTTTCTCCTGCGCACAATTTTTCGCAGCATGTGCCAAACCGTTACATGGCAGACGATGTTTCTTGCAGCGACATTCCTTCGGGAGCGCCACTTTCGGGTGAACGGTGTACGATCGTCGACTTTGTGACATAACGTCACAAAACTGGTGCGACGGTAATTTAATATTGATGTACCGTAGCCTTCCACAATCACAAAAAGAAAACAAAAATTATCAACTCCACCGAACCCTTGGCTATTGGCAAAGGGAGAAGAAAACTTACAATAGTGAAACAATGTTTTGAATCAGTCAATTCATCAGTCCATAAAAACATTAAATGAAAGTGCCTATCGCGTATTGATATGGTTTGAAATTACATACTGATACTTTTTTTGGGAGCAATTTCTTTACAATTGTCAAAATAAAAAGAGAGAGAGAAAAAGTAAAGTGAAAAAATGTCAGCAATTCGTTTGTATTTGTTAACGCTTTTCCATCGAAACTATGACACAACTTGCAAAACTCGTAATGCTGTCGTCACCAAGTTTTGTGACGAGATTGAAGCACGTTTTTCGCCAAGAATTTGCGACGCCCGCCTTGCACAACCGACCCTTTACGTATGATTAACACTCTCAGGGGGCTGTGAAGCCCCAATATTCCCCCCCCCCCCCCCCCTGCTTGGCTAGAGATCAAATCGTGAGCATGCGAACGAGCGCAAAAAATGGGAAAAAATAAGCTTGAAATAAAGTGGGAGTCAAAAGTGTGACGATGGTACGCACGGCACGTTCCAACTCACTGCCACTGCGTTCCACCGCAACCGTTCGAAACAGTTGACCGGGATGAACGGTGAAAAGCTGTCTGCACGAAATTGCGTCGGGTAGCAATCCTACGCAGGAAATGGAAACTGCCTTGCCGGGTGGCACGTCGGAAGGGTAATACCCACTCAACACTTTTTGTAGCGCGCTTGCTCCAGGAACATGTGAACTGCAGAGCACGCGTTCTCGCTGAATTTGTGATTCAGTCGTACTGAGCTGGCGCAGAACAAGGAGAAGAGTTGTAAAAAAAATACTTCTCATTACGTTAGTTGAGGATGGAACTCTGTGCGCGACTCTGTTTTATGATGAACTTGATCTATAAATCATACCACATGTATGAGCCATGGCATTGTAAGTCGTTTCTGTCAATAGTCCCATGAAACATGTTATCTTAAAAGAAAAAGATGGCGTTTAAAGAAGAATTTGAATGTTTAAAACAATCTTCGAACGGGAACAGATTTCCTTTGCACAAACTTCAACTCCGATTACGCTATCTATTTTTAGTAACATATTTTGTAAAATTATCTTCTCTTTCAGGCCTTTTATTGTCGAGCATTGTCACTTTCGGCACTAGGCAAGCACGAGGAAGCAATTGTGGCGCGATGTTTATCAATATTCCTCGATCGTCAGTCGCTACAGGTAGCGAATGGAATAAAAGCAGAACTGATGCAAGTAAGTAAAACGCCAGTAATTTACATGTACACTACATATGAGATATTTTAATGATTTTCTTCGTGGTCTGCTCCTTGTGGTAACTTAATTCATTTCACTGATCAATTTTCCAATGTGCTTCCAATTAATTTGAACAGGATCTCCACCAGCTACTTGTGGAACCGCAAAGTTCACCGACGGGAAGCTTGCCCTGCTACGGCACTCTTCACGATCATGACCAGCTGGACGAAGAACCGGAAGATCCTCTCGGCTCGATATTCGACAACTCGTACGATCTGATCGCGGGCTGTCGCAAACGTCGCCATCGGCACAATCTCCTGTCGCCCCAGAAGCGAAAGGCGAAGAAGCAGTTCCTCAGCCTACGGCAGGGTGACTTCGACGAGGACCATTCCGAGGATTACCTCAGCGGCAGCGGGCTGCTGTTCGACTATCTGGACGATCCGTTCAGCGAGGAGTCACTGCTGGAGCCGACACGTACGCGGCACCGTCAGCACCGAAGTCACCACCGGAGGCGCTGGAAGTCGGGCGACACGCTGTTGCTGCGGGACTGTCTGGACCATCCTCTCGATGCGCCGCCATCCGATCTCACCGAGCAGAACGTGCGGCAGCACCAGCGGCAGCAGCAGGCAAAGTTCGATCTGGAGCGACACCTGCAGGACCATCGGTATCATCAGTCGCAGCGTGAGGGCCAGCTGCAGGACGGGGACGCAATCATTCCAAAGGCGAGCCTCGTGCTGAAGAGACTGCTGGAGCGCGTCGACGGGGAGCTGAAGTCGGTCCGGTGGTTAGACACGACTCCGGTTCGGTTATCGGTCAATCCGACCCTGGTCGAACCGTCCGACTTTGACTGCGTTCTGTGCTGTCGGACACTATGGCGTCCCGTTGTGACTCCTTGCGGTCACACCTACTGTTGGGTAAGTGTTAAATTTTATAAATTGACTGGCCTCTTTTCAAATTTATGTTTTTTTTTAAATTTCATAAGAGATACGGAAATTTAACGAAAACCAATAATATCGTTGACTTGAGGTTATGTCAGATTAAAGTTTTGAAAGTAAACAGGATAAAATAGGATTTTTTTTAATGCAACAAAATTCGTCATTTATGCTGTTCGAGATTGTTTTCTAATCATTCCGTTTCGGTTCTCGATTTCTTTTCCAGGTGTGTCTGGATCGTTGCATGGACTATTCTTCCTCCTGCCCGCTCTGCATGGCCCCGCTGGTAGAGCAATTTCGGCAGCACCTGAACGCCGGCCCTAGCCTCGGCTCGAGTGCCGGACCGGGAACGGCCGCAACGCCCATCAACCTGATCTCACTGGCGAAGCGCAAGATGACTCGCTTCGTCGACCTCGCCATGCAGCGCTTCATCCCGGAGGCCTACGAGCGGCGCCAGCAGCAGGAGCAGGACCGTGAACCGACCGTCCCGGTGTTCATCTGCACGACCGCGTTCCCCTCCGTTCCCTGTCCACTGTTCGTGTACGAGCAGCGCTACCGGCTGATGGTGCGGCGGGCGATCGAGAGCGGCGAACGGCAGTTCGGGATCGCACTGTCCACGCAGAACAGCCACCAGCGGTACGTGGAGTACGGCACGATGCTGGACATCCGTGACTGCGTGCAGCTCGGGGACGGTTGTTCCATCCTTTCGACTGTAGGCGGACGGCGGTTTCGCGTTCTGACACGCCACGAGAAGGACGGCTACGATACGGCGAATGTGGAGTTCTTCGAGGACGAGAAGATCGGCGCAGGCTCAACGGTGGTTGATGGTGCTGGCGTATCAGGTGGTGACACGGAGGCGGCCGACGAGCGGCTGCAGCTGGTGCGCGAGCTGCACGAGAAGGTGCTGCTGAAGGCGATCGAGTGGCACCAAAGCCTGCCCGAGAGCATCCGGTGCGAGATCTTCAAAAGCTTCGGCAAAATGCCCGACCTGGAGGAGAACTGGGAAGAGGTGGCGGACGGACCGGCCTGGGCCTGGTGGATCATCGCGATCCTGCCGCTGAACGATAAGCTCAAAGTAAGTGTCCGCTCGAGATGAACAACACACCCTCGCAGTGTATCGGTCGACTCTAACGAACTCGTTATTCTCTTCCCATCCTAGGTTGATATTCTCTCCACGACGAGTCTCGAGAAGCGCCTGCGGGCGATCGACAAGACGCTCAACCTTGAGTCGGCCCAGCAGAAACGTCAACGGTCCGTGTGCGTAATGGCCGCCGCCTCGTCCGCGTGCTGTGAAGGACTATCATCGTCGCAACAGTGCCAAGCGATCGACTGTTGCCTACGTGAAAGAACTACCTCAACCGTTCATAACCACCACCATCATAATCATCATCACCATCATCACCACGATAGCGATAGGCAGGGTGACTCCAACCAGCATCACCATCTGCACCATCACCACCACCACCACCATCTGAGTTCGTCGGCGGACGAGTTTCTGCTCTAGAGCTAACCCGAGGCACTCGTCGAACTGGCTTGAAGAGCATCCCTTTCCAATCAGGAGAAGGATACAGAAACGGGAGCAGCAACAAAACAAAACAACTACAAAACTGTGGATATATATTCCTAATCAATCGCAACGGAACCGATGGATCAAGAGTCAAATCAAGAATCAAGCAGTACTTATAGGACCTAACGGGCTAAGCACTTTACTAACACAACCACAAACACGCAAAACAAACTCAAATCAAGCCATCAAATAGGTCTCGTAAATGTGTAGAATAAAATCTTATATCGATGAGCTAGAAGTGGTCTCAAAACGTGATGTATGTTGCATTTGAAAGCGGAGCGGGAAAACATTTGGGAAGGCGCATGTGGCGTGTATCGAGGCGCACCCGTGCGGAGAACAGCAAGATGTGACAGCATTCTTTGCCAGCCAGCTCCCATATCGTCACAAAATTCAAGCTTTAATGATTGTAATTCCAAACGCCAAATCAACCTTTTTCAATAATGATACCATCAAATGTAATCCCTTTTAAAGTCTTGACTCTTCTCATTTTACTACTGCCTGCACTCGGGGCATATGTTTAAAAATGTTCATCTGCTTAATCCAGTAACCGTGTACACTCTACTCTTTCCACTACTCTCCCTTCGATGTACACATACGGTTTTTGCATATTAACCTACACGCATATACTGGCACGTGATAATGCTCAACGTTCACAATATACGTATAGTCGAAAAGATGTACTTCTACTAAGCCAAACCTTCCAATAACCTCACTTCTTCTTCCTCTTCCTTCATCGTACTTTCATGGATGGAATTTCCCGTAGCAAAGTGTTCCATCGACAGAAATGTTTCACAATACTCATGTTACAATTGCATCTCTGCTTATCAATTTCAAGGGTCGTTTATAGCCATCGGCTCCTGCTAAAGGTTTTCCAATTTAATCCTAACCAACTTTTCCATCTCTTCACTTTTTCACCAGTACTCTTTTTCTAACACATTAGACCCGTTTCGCTTCTTTTCGGCCTAGTTAAGTAAGATCGAGCATTTTTTAAACAGTCAGCAGTTTAAGGGTACAAGTACATGGTCCACGAAATGGCATTTGGGTAAGAATCCTTCCGAAAAGCAACGCCTCGGTGTGCGACGGAAACACACCAAACGAGACAAAACCTTGCCGGAATTCGTTAAAGTTGATAAGATAATTGACAAATAGATGAGCTGAGTGCAAGAGAATGGAAGGGACATGTTGGAACAAAGAAATAAAATTGAAGAAAATAAAAACACAATTCGTTTGCACCTTATCTGGCCACGGTAGAACAGAAATCATCGAACGAATCAAATCAGGAGAAAGAAGGAAACAATGGAAGCAAGAACGCGGTGCTGTGAGAATGTGAGGACAATCTTTTCTGCAGGTGACCAAACCAAACCAACCAAACAACAGTGCAACGGAACCGGTTTTTCAGAGGGGACATCATTTTTCCCTCCTAACCCTTAGTATAACGGCCCAAACTACAAACAAAGAAACAGAAAATCAAAGAATTTAAAAGTAGACGGACGGAACCATAGATCACTGCATCCTTTTCTCGCCAAAAAGAAAACAGAAAAAGCTAGGTAGTTGATGTTTGTGAACTATCATCTATGCTTACGGTGCGAGTATAATGCTAGCGAAGGTGGAAGATGTCAACGTAGACGAGGCAAACTCTTGTTAAATGTTAAAACCGTACGGCATAGCCGGACGGTACAATTCCACAGGAAACGTTAGCCATTTTTGAGAAGAGTTGAAACACCATACCTTTTTGTAGCACCAACTAACCAACAATGTACATCTTTTAAACCTGTACTCACATTCTTTGAAGGACCTGATGCACAATCTGCTTAGCAATCGCCGGTCGTTGCACTTCTCTTTGATACGAAATTTGTTCATATTTCAAAAGGGCTTGAGAAAACAATGGAAAATTCAGCGAAATAGCATGACGTCCACAAGGAAAACTTTACAGTTCTATTTCTTGTTGTTTTCCTTTTCACAATACGTTCTATTGGGGGACAATTTTAGAAAAACATTTTTTTTCATCATTTGCTTATAAAGAAATCGTCATCGTACTATCTTTTTTTTTTTCTTCTTTAATTACTATTCTTACAATTGACAGGATTTGTGATACATTGAGAATAGTTTGATAAGTTAGTAGACCTCCCAGTATGTGTGTTGTGCTACCTTGAGTAGGCACCTTACTTTTTTTGAACATGCATGTTTCTTTCGTAAGTGAGCTAAAGTATAACCATAATTGTAGCACGTTACTTTTTTTTGTTTCTTAAATTTTTAATTCGGTTTTCTCTCTCCCTCTGTTCCGTTCTATCTCCCATTCTGTTTCTTACTCCTCTGGGCAATGATTATTTGGGCAGGTTTTGTTTCTTGCAATGCAAAACAGCAGAAAATGCATTTTTAATACGCTGAAGATGAGTAGAGAGGATGAGTTATATTTGTGTTAGTAAAGTGCGGCAGAAGGCAGAGCTAAAACTGGAACTGGAAACAGGTCGCTGAGCGAAGGATTAGAAGCGAGCAACAACATAGCACATTAAGTTATATGTTTGGGACGTAAGTAGGAAATAGGTAGAAGTTTTTTTTTTTTTGTAAAAATGAAACGAAAACAAACAGATCTGTTCCTGGGGTTGATTCCATTTCCCAAGCAGCCGGTCGGCAGAGGCTCGGCTTGCAGACCATTTGCTGCACGATCTTAGGCGTAGTTAAGTGAATAAAATGTGCTAATTTTAAGCTAAATTATGACAACTACTAGGCATCGAATGTATCTCAATCATTCCCAAGTCCTCCATTGGGGTTTGCTGGAGTGCTCCTAGGGAAGTATAGTCACCAAAGGGCACAACCGGCAAGGAAGACGCACAGGCGGGCATGTACTGCCTGAGCCCGGAGCCAAGATAAGAAAAGTGAGTGAACGTTAAATCAACGGAAAAACGGTTGACACTCGAAGTACACTTCGTAAGCTAAGTAGGAACTGGTCGGGCTCGGTTGCAATCGGCGTCGAAGCAATGTATGAGGAGAACCGTGGAAAATTATTTTTATTTTCTGTTGTAACCGTTGGCAGGTTGTCATACGATTATCGTCTGCCAGCGCAGAGAAACCAGAGGCGAGCAATCCGATAGATCTTCAACTAAATAAATGAAAAAATCAATTTTTCACTGTAATACAAAACATCATTTTCATGGTTTAAATGTGTTTAAGAGAAAGAAAATGGGAATCATTTGACTGTAATGCGCATAATGTTAACTTTGGCAATATTATTTATAATCAGTTTTGCTTAAATACTTCGAATCTTTGTAAGATATTTATTTCATTCCATGTGCTATGATTTTAAGTTTAAAAAATATTTAAATCAAATCTCGAGCTTGGAAATATTTCACAAGCTTCAAACGTTCGACCGCAAGGAAATATTTCACTCATTTGATATGAGACACCCTGTTTCAGTCGACTGAATAGTATCCAAACCCACCGACAGGTGGCATTAGAGTGAAGTCGAGTAGCTCGAAAACGGTAAAATATGAAAAGTAATCCATTTTGAAAAGTATCTCATCACTACAATTTATTTGATCAGAGAATTCCTGATTCCTTCAAGTTTAATTTTTTTTTTCAAAAATAAAATTAATTCTCCGGCGAAAAGTATTCTAGGCACAAAATAGGTAAGTTTCGGTTAGCGGTTCTGCAAAATTGGACAACATGATAATAACATTAATGAATCCTGCGAAAAAGAAAGTAATATTCCCCATACTATCCTATGCTTTCAACGGGTTGTTCCAAACACCTTTCGCAGAAAGGATTCCTTGAGATGTGGAGCGTTCCCAAGTCGACCGCAAACGACAGACAGGCACCTACTTTAAATCTCCCGAATCAATGCCACTTGCTCCACTGCTCCACTGCCATGCTGTGACATAATCCGCTGCAGCGCTGCGTGTCCCGAATCCATTTTGTACCACTAACCTTTCACCATGGACATGTTGCTACGGTTTGAGCCTGCCGCCAGAGTCGGGCAACGTCGGCCAACAGGTTCTGCCGTTTCGCCGTCCCGAACCTGTCCGGCGGTCCGAAAAGCCGCGTGAAAAACTGTGCCAATAAACTGTGCGCCCCGAAACTGCTGGCACTTACGCCACCGGGCACCGGTTGCACCGACGGTGGATAAAAAAGCTCCCTCCATCGAACGAAGCAGGTGATAAAGCGCGCGAAACGTGAAAACGAAAACTAGAACATCGCCGGACCTGCGTGATGGTGAAAGTCTCAAGGACAGCGCACAGGAGTTGCCAGGGCATGACATGAAGAAAGCAAAAAATCCTTCTTGCCAACACGATTCAAAACAAAACAAAACAAAAAGCTGTCATCTCACACAAATCGGTAGCAAAGCGCAAAGTCCATTCGGTTCCTTCTTTTTGTGCTCCAGAGACGACCACGTTACAGGACCTAGCCGGCATTCGAGCAGCTCATAAGGTTAACTTTTTTTTCCAAGACACAACGATTACTTAACCAACACTGGATTGATGGAGTCGTTAAAATAAAAAAAAAAATACGCTGGACAGATCGCCAATAAAACATCGCACCTGGATCTTTTGAATCATCACGACTTACTGATTATCACGATGATTAGAGGATGTAGTTAAAACAAGAACTCAAACCATAGCTTTAATCAAAAGTAATAGCTTAAGAAACAAGGTTTTGAAAGGACAAGAGCTACAGAGGACAATCGATATGGTTGTTTTGATTTACCGAACGTAATTGAAGAAACCCTGTGGAGAACTATTTCCTTTCTTTTTATGAAAAAGAACATCAACTTGGTTATACTTGCTGAATGCTACACATAAGTTTCCCCACCTGCAATCGGGTACCGTAGGACAAGGAGGGTTGGAAGGTTTTTCGGCTGCAGATCGTTCGCACGCCAAGGTTGACCGCAAAGACGAATGGTGGCTGAATCCTGGCTATGCTGCCCCTTTGGGCCGTCTCGCTTCAACTCGTTGTACACAAAGTGAAAAGACACAATAATAAGCATATCATTCGTATGCTTATTAACTTTTCTTATTAGCTGTGGGCAAATGGGTACGTCTGATGCGATCTAGAGCAGAGATAGATAGTTTTAAACAAACAAACACCGGTGCACCCTCCGTCACAAGTGCGGATCCATAGCGAACGGCATTATGTAAAAGCTAAAAATTGCACTTGAGGGTGGTGCGTGTAAGCAGTTTTTAACACATCCACTGAGATATCGTTTGCAACCCATTCATCACCAAATACAGCAGGAGTATGTGAGTTGAGGTTAGCAAATGGTGTAATTATCGTTAAATCACCTTACAACGGCCAAGATTGCGCAACGATGATGGATCCTTCCTCTTTTCTGTTCCGGGAATTCTATGGTTCTGCCATTTTAAATGTAATTTAGAAATTTATCTGTATTCAATTCAGCAGAAACATTAAATAATAGTTTAATTTTTTTAAATAAGAAAATCAGCCGTTGGTATGGCCCATAAAATCGAGTCGAAAAGCACAAGCAGTTTTTTTTAACTTCAGTATGTCGACAGTTGCATCAACCGATAGGCAGGAAACATCTAACATCATGAGTCACTCTGCGTTTATCTCGATTTCCAACGAGAGTTTCTCCGGCTCGCTAGAATGTGATTGAAACTTCGCCAGCTAGCTTAAGGCCCCCCTCCCCTCCCCAAGCTGGTTCTAAATCGTCGCGTAATGTATGTTGTATAATCGCACAACCGGGCCAAGTCTAGGTACTCCGGCGAGTGTATCGACCAGATTCGATGGTGATTAATCGTATGGGCTTAGCCAACGCCGCGACCGCCATTTGCGAACCCGTAGCCTCCGAAGGGCAGAAGGCTTCGGCGACGGCGGCGGTTCGGTACCGAAAAGAGAAGGGATCCAATCCGCCTGGTCAAATGCCGCTCCAGTTGTGCCGTGGCACAGATGGCTACTAGGAGGGCTTAGTAGCCATTGTGGTTCACTTAAAGAAAGAAAGACAGAGAAGCAAATGAAAAGAAAAATCCTGTCGGTTGCGGCTAGCGACGCCTGTTGCCTGTTGCAGCTTCGTTTTCGTTTCCAGCTACCCAAACTCTACCATCAAAATGATTTGACCACAGGTGAATTTATAGCCCGACCAGGTATGTTTTGCTGCCGTTGTGGCACACGGTGACGCCGATTGGCACACTAACTTGCAGGAAAGGAGAGTTAATAATTCAACCAAAAAATCTCGTACCACTGTTTCTAGTTCTTTTATTACTACTGCTACTACTACTACTACTACTGGCCACGATTATGCGGGCTTGGAGTTCGAGTTTACTTTCGATTCTGGTCACAGCTGGTTGAATTGGTAACGTGTCACGCCCGTTTCCTCATTTGGTTGCCATGCACTCGACAGAGAACGGCACGAGCCGGAGGTTGTTGTTTTTTTCTTTTTTTAATCGTGGTTCACTTTGGCAATCGTAAGAAAGGCATCCATCAATCATATTAGTCTCTGCTTTAAAGAAACAAAAATAAAGGGATAATTAAAAAAAAACAAAGAAGAAACAATACCTAACAGCAATTGGTCGAACATATCGGGAGTAGTTTTGTTCTCCCAGGGAAACCTATTCTAGAAGATATACAGTTAACAACCCTCCTACACTGCACTGCAAGGCCTTGGAAGTCTAATCGCACAGCAGATCGGCGAGGGCAATTATGTTAACTGCTGTTGGCTCATGAAACAACCACCTTCGGATCCGTGCGGGATCACCTAATAGGTATCGTTTAACGTCAATTATCCAACCAGAGCGAAGATGGGCCCCGACCAGGTGAACCGGCGTGGTTGGTTGCGATGATTTAATCACACACTTCGCATCCTTCAACCGGTCGATTGTGATATTTGCCTTAAATCAATCAACAAGCAACACCTTCGTTGCGCTCCCACCAACCCGCCGATTACAATATCAACAAATTATGGCACACAATCCGGAAACGGGGCTCTTGTTGGCACGCCGAAGGTAAACATAATGTCAAGCACGAACGTACGGTAATGGTCGAGGTATCACAACTACTACCGGGGGGTCGGGAGCGCAACGGCGTTGGTATTGAACGCAAATTAGGAGCCCCACTTTTGGCCACTTATGTAAGCTAACGATGGTCACCGTCGGACGTTCGCGTCTTCTGCTTCGTTCTCTTCCAGCAATAGAGAAAAATGTTCCTCCGTTTTTTTTTTTTTAGCTGCAACAGGTGTCCCATGTCCCAGCGAGCCCCGATAGCAGACCGCCGCTCGGTCTGAGGAGATTCATTAATTGCCCACCCGTTCGCTCTACCAACTATCCGCAGCAATTAAGCACCGTTGGTATTTAGCCGTCGATGCGAATGACTAGCGGCTCATACCGTGGCTTCAGCCTGATTGATGATCCAGTTACTCGTCCCGATTATGTCACGACGTGCCCGCACAAAGCCTACGGAGAAAGAAGATCGATGCCGAGGTGATGATGCTGCAGTCACGATGCATCGGTGCAATTCTCGCCCGAGCTGGAAGCCGGTCCGAAGGCATGAATAGCAACGCGAATGGGCGACCTCCGTTCTCGATCAAGGATTCAGATTGATGACAACAGATTGAAGCTAGCAAGATGATGATAACGAATAAAACTGGCCCTGGTGACCTGAATGTTGCGAATGGCTGCAGACCAGTCTGAAAGAGGATGAAAAAATGTGTCATACAGTCGGTGTAAGTATAATGGATACGAAAAAAAGTTATTCGACACTACGTTTCCGACGAACTCAAGCCTCATCCACGAAAAAAAAACTGACGTTCGGCTTTCAAAGGCAAAAGATGGCGGGGAAAGAAAAGCGGCGACTTGTGGTCGGTGCTGCATTTTAGTAGTGCGTAAAGTAGTGTGGAGCAACGGCTGTCGGTAGCACACGAGACGTGAAAGAAATCGTTCACCTATATATGAGCATGATTGCATAACGGAAAGGACTCAAGTTTTTCACCGAGGAGGTTCAGTGACACCGTCCAGGTGAACGTGTAGCCACACAAAAAAAGGGGTGGGTTTGTGTTGTGCCCTCTTTTAAACTTCTTGTGCGAGCTTAGTAGCAACATGAAACGTTCCAACTCATATGGTCTCAAATAAATTGTCCGACTTCCTAAAAGTTGAACTCTTGTGTTGCAACCACTTCTAAATATTGGCCATTCAGGTTAGTAAGCGCCCTCGAAAAGTGGAGCAGAGCTGGAACGGAGCACTGGTCTGGAAGGTGAAGTAGGCAACTGAAATCTAACACCCTTCCAGCATAAGCGAGCCGTCATGTATGACGATTTTCAGTCGCCGGCCCAGGCAGGGCATGGAATTGGGGTCAGGTGAAGGGTGTGCATTATGATGCTGTTCGAGCACTCATAAACACCTCACAAAATCTAGCAGCTCCAGGCTGGCGACGGTAGAAACGATGGCAAACAAAAACTAGAGCCGGTTCGGCCGGTTGCAGGTAATTTCAGCACAGCTTGCTCGACAAGCTCGTCCGATTTGGAATCTATCGCTGAAAAATTGGATAGTTTTTGGCCGATGGCTTCAGACTCTTAATACCTATTTCCTTGTTTAAAATGTCCCTGCATCGACATTAATGAATTTGCCGTTCAATTATAAACGATCATGATTTTAATCTCATTTATAAATTTCATCTATCTTGTCGAGATCGAGGTCGTGTCGGGGCAGTACGATCCAGTAAATAAATAACTACCAGCACCCCGGACGCATTCATCATTCCACATTCTTGACGCTTGGTTTCCGCTTCATTGCTTTGCGCAGATCCATCAGTTCGTCCCGGAATGCACATTCACACGTCAAACAGGCAAACAGCGTCTTTCGATGCGGTTGCACATCTCCGCCTGGAAGGAAAACCGACCGCATGCAGCCACCGACCGTAGATTAAGCTGGCAACCGGTTTGAATGCTGACCATCCGGCACGAGGGAAAATCGCGTGATAGAATCGCGCGCTCTACATTTTCTCTTTCTTCTAGCGCTGGTTTAAGGGACGGGATGCAGGCGGGGGCTGCACCGATCACGACTGATGATAGAAAAACCAGATGAAGCTCGCGTCGCTGCAAACAGGAAACGGTTGTGGTCCGGTTTGTGGGTCAGCGTTTGGTGTCGAATGTGCGTTTGACCTATTTGAGAGGCTTGCTGCTATCATTTCTGTCCTACAACTGTTTCGATGCGCTTGTAGCACTTTTCCAATAATCAACGAGAACAAGATTGCGGGGTCCAAAGTATTAAATGAAGGCAAATAGAAAAAGGTACACAAGCTTATGTATGAGATTTATTATTCCTGCATTTTCTCAAACTACAGCAAAAATTATCAACGCATGAAAGTATAACAAATCAATATCATGGCATGAAAGAGATCCATAAAAAATTAAGTTATTACATTTAAGTAAAAATCAGCCCTTTAGCGACGTGAAAAGCTAGAAAAAGTTATTTTCCTACAAACTGCAGTCCCCTTGAATTCCTCCGGTCGATATCTTGGGGAGGAAAGTGTCTCCTCAAGTCAGCGAACGTCCCTGGCGCTCGACGGTTTTGCTCGATTGGCAGCCGCCGTTCGCTGCATTCGCTCCAGTTTAAGAGCCAGTTTCCATTTACAATCGCCCTGTTCTGGCGCTGATTGGCAGCCGTTGGCGATCGGTCCGTGTACCAGGCTGTGGCTCAATTTCTCAAGCCTGCCAAGCCCGCGCAGTGTTGGTTAAGAGCCTCGCATTGGCTTTTGTGCACTCAAACACGAACGGAGGAAAACTATATGTTGCAATGATCGCGAGAGACACTCTACGAGCATTCTGGCCTGACGACGACGATGACGGTGATGATGATGATAATGGTTGCCTTGCTCGTAGTAGTCTACTAGCCGCGTATCGATCGTAGTTGACACGATCGTGCAAAAGTCAATAGTATTGGTGCACACTCAAGAAGGACCATAAACGGTAGTAGTAGTAGTAATAGTAGTAACAGAAGTAGAAGTTAGCATAAAATGAGGCCCCCAATCGTAGCCAAAAACGTGGTAGGCTAGAGCGAAATGAAACAGCAAACACTTCTGCATCACTGCTGCATCAGCAACATATCAACGCCGGTTGGGAAACGTTGGAACCGTTGGCAACACTAGAAGAACCACTTCAGCTCCTGCTGCTGCCGCCAACCGACGGTGGTAATGAGTAGATCAATCGATGGACAAATCGCGCGAAGTAGAAAGACAACGAAACTTGGATGGAAGGGAAGGGGGGGGGGGGGAGCCCCGGAATGGAGGTTTGGAGGTAGGCGGCATTCCACCACCATAAAATCGAACCGAAGACGTCGTACCAAGACGGCGTACGACCAGATTGAAGCAGTAAAAGATGTCCAACGAGCAAGCGAAATGCAACATAGGACACACGGAGTGGACAAAAAAGAACAACAGATAGATAGAGAGAGATAGAGGGAGAGAGAGATAGAGGGATAGAGTGCCGCCATGTGAGCATGAGCGAGATCGAGATCGAGGGTGCGTGCCTGTTTTATGGATCGACTTCCACCACCCTACGACGTTTTTTTTTTCTTTTCTTCTATCAGCCCTGGCAACTCTCGGGTACGCGGTACGAAGATCGCGGTCTTGGCTTCGGCCGTTTTCGCGAAACCCGAACGGGCTGGACTCGGTGTGCCTTTCCAGCGGCGCGAAAAGCGATACCCCCCGGACCGCGCGGTTCGCAAGCTATAGGGGGGCTTCGATGTTTATGAAATACGAATTTCGATTCAGTCCCTAGTGCGCATAGTTTGTGTCAATACCGACAGTTTGCTTTCCTCCACCTCTGCGAGCGTTTGGGAGGCCTTTTTCCCCGAGTGCACCGTTAATTTATTGGTAATGCGCTTAGCTGCACCCTTTTTGAGTGTGAAGGACTTCCAGGTTTTAATTGACGTAGAAGAAAAACCTAGGGAAGATTAAATCTACGAGTCGAAAAACTTAGATCGCCGTTTTAAGTAACGAAACTTTGGAACAGTGTGTCCCTGTGCTTTCGGCAATGAAAAGATTCGTGTGACAAGTGTTTCAAGGCAGGGGAAAAATTGAACCAACGAAACCTTGAACAAACTTTGCGCTCGTAGCTACAACGCATTGAACACGTGGTGAAAAACCTCAACGAACGGGTCCTTGATCGAGTTTCCTGTTTCCGTGTGCGATCTTCGACATAGGGGGGAGGGTTGCCTCGTGTCGTGAACAGTGTTGAGTAAAATACATATCAATGTAACCAAGAAACAAACAAACTTCACATCTGTATGATTTACAGCCCGCGTGTGGCATTCATGTACGGTGAGACATTTGAAGGACTGACATAAAAAAAAAACCGACGTCCTGCAGAAGTGCCAAGAGGCGAACTAAACCAAAGTGTTAACCATGAAAACGCCACCCTCACTCCGATGAAATTCACAGCCGAGCCAAAAACAAAACCGCTGCTGGTGGAAAACAATTCTTCGCACTTTGACCTTTGCATTTGAACCATTTCCATCGATTCGCCCGGCGGCGCACGGGTGCGAATGTTTCCCACGGCAAACTTTCACCAGGGTTGCTCGAAGCCGTTCCTCCCATCCTTCCGGAATCAGTGCCCACCCGCCTTCCGTTTTCCGTTTCCCCGAACCCTCCCGTACGCACCGGGGGTATTCGTCTCGGGTTCCCTGCATACTAAGCAGCTGCATTGAATTACCTTTTCACTTTTCTGCCTCTTTCCTGCCGTTGTGGCGGTCAAAATTTCTCATCAATGTCAGGGTGCGGAGGGCCACGAGCGTAGTGCAGCTAGCATAGGCCCGAAGGGATCCCGAACGGTTGCGTTAGTCAAGGTTTGAGGTCGTCCGGGCGAGGTTCGTGCGCACAAACGAGACTTCAATGTCTGTGCGACAAGCGACGAACCTTTCGTCGGTGGCTCACAAACTTGTTTCAAGCGATCGCTTTTTTTTCACACACACACACACAAAAACTTCGTCAGGCAGGAACATTAGCATAAACCATTAACTATCCTGAGCGAAACGATCCACAGAGTTTTAATGGTACCATAGTGCTCTGCTGCAAACAAAACTAACCGTTTGTCGTTTTTACAGAAATTGTTCCAGCAACAGAACTGTACAGATTACGTTGCGAAAGTGTGTAAAAGTGTTTCCTAGAGTGTCTAGAGTGCATTCGGTTAGCCACTGAGGATTACAATACATTATCAAAATGGTAAGTACCAACATCGTTGAACGTCTACACTCAGGTGTTAACTTACAATCAAAAGATTTACATAGATGAGATTTATAAACATAACTTGGTTACTCCACAAATCAGCTGGTGCTCATTTTTTGCCACAGCACCGAGCGCAGATCTCTTCTGAAAATGTGTTGGTTTTTTTTGCTTCCCGAATCCAAAGATCGCTTGGTTGGTTGGTTCAAAGAAAACGCTTGCTTGAAACACGAAAGCCTCCATAGAACGAGCATCAAAATCAGCGTTGCGCCGCAAGCCACGATTAACTCGAAAGGACAACAGGACGGGATTCAACAAAAAACAACTCCTTCAACCTTGATGACAGCATGAAGCAACGATCGCTGAAACCGAAAGCCAGCAACGCTGGACGGCTCAATGTTTCCCTGCGATCTGGTGGGGTTTGGCAACAAAAAGAGAAAAACGCCATGATAATCCAGTACCGGTTTTGTTGGTTGATCGGTTGTATAGTTTTGTCTTTTTTGTTGCCTAAACTGTACGTTTTGAGACCACCCGGTTTACAGTGACACCCGGCTAGAGCATTAATTAATGCACGACTGTGAACGAAAGACGCGATGGGGAAATAAGAAGAAAACACGATTGCGATTTTGCACACGAGATTCGGAATCAGATGTAAAGCCTTATAATCAAGGCAACGTTTTGTTTTTGTTTTTTCTTCTGCGTGATTTATTATTTGTCCGTTTTCTGGCAGTAACGGTTGATTGCCACGTCACGTTGTCCTCTTGCCTCTTGCGAATGAACAAAAGCACAACTTATCAATAGTTGTCAATGCTATGCTGTGTTCTACTAAGGGTAATCAAAAGAAGCAGTCTCCTTAATCTTCTTCAAGGACTTTTCATTCCAAACTGATTTTCAAAAGGATTGTTATACAATTCAGTTAATCAACAGGGATAATTCCATGCACCACCCCGGGAAAGCGACCTGCATCAGTAATCGATTCCAAATTTTCTTAATGCGCAGGCATAAAGGAGGATATGAGTATCGAAATCAATGGATTTAATCTGATGAAGATGGGTGTCGAACGGTTGTTTCGGCAGAAACGGTCACCGGAATCCAATCAATGAGTTTGTTTGCTGTTCCAAGGTGTTGTCGCTTAGTGGAAGCATAGCAAGCGTTCGGACAAAGTGGCCAGGGATAAGTATGCAAATTTATGCTACCACGTCGCCTGCTAGTTGCAAACCAATGCCGGAGCCAATTGACGAACTTTTGACGACAAACGAGAACATTGTGTGCGTTCGTGCCTTCCCCTACCTTCGCTCGGCCCATTCCTCCGGCAAACATTTGCTCGCTTTGGTGTTGCTGACCAAGGTTTTCTTCGACTCTCCGTCGCCGTGTGTGACTTCTTACTGAGTCCGCAAGGGTTCTGCCATTTTTTTTTCTCGGTAAACTGCCTGCGCCGAGTCGCACTGTCCCACGGCCCAGTACCGTTCAAATTGGATGCCGCGCACTGACAAATAGCTGCGCGTTTTGCGTAATTATGGATTCCGTTTGTTCTGTCCCCCTCGGGGACGGGCGGTCTCGAGGAAGTGTTTTGCGACCCGAGCCACCGCGCCGGGGTAGAAGTCGCGAATTTGTTTGCCACTCTACGTGCGACGGGGGAGTTTGGGCACTGTTTGAGTCTCCCTGGTCCAACGCCGTTCGTTCCCGCTGAAACCGTGCCACCGTCACCGTTATATGCTGGCCACGCGCACCACCAACACGCCGGGTGCCGTCCACTGGCACCATTTTCGTGAACGTGAAAACATGCCTCAGTATTCCGCGGCCCTCGGCGGTGGAGGAGGGTTTGCAGTTCGTTTCTTTATTGTGTTCTGCCGCTGTCTGCTGCCCTTTCTTTTCTTGGCTCTACCCAATTAGCTAACCGCGGGCCTCCGTCGTGAAGGTTGCGGCGTGTCCAACGTTCTGTACCGGTTCGGTTGTACGCAGGTTCGCACTGGTGAACGTTACAGAGGGTAAACGTGGCCCGTCGAAAAACAAAAAAAAGCACGGCCACTCGTTCAAACTGGCTGGTTTTGCGTGAACGATGTACAAGAGTGCAGCTAGTTGCACGGGCCAGGTCAGTTTAACTCCTCTAGCAACAACAGTTGATTGGTAAAACACATTTTAACAACTCCGAATACGTGTGTCAGCACCGCATTTTGGGGTCAATTGCCGCACTTACCACCTTAATGTCGGCTGGACCTGCTCGCCTGCTCGGTGAACAGTTATGCCAGTGGCAGATAATTGTACTTGATATTTTACAACTGTAAATAACTGCAATCGGAGCAGCTCTACTGCCGGGTATCGATGCGTCAATCGTGAACACCATGCACTTTTGCTCGGGGTTGCCCATTGGGTAGAACTTAAAGGCGAGCTACCGGAAAATGACTCCCAAGTAACCATTCTTAAGGTACTAACGGTTATTCATGGAAAATGATTTCTGGCCTCAACGTCTTAAGTGAATTTTGCATGGATAAACCTTCTTTTTTTAGATTGCTACACCAGCCAAATTTAATTTAGCGAAAGAGAAGAGGAATTATTTTTTTTTTTAAAGAATTCCCATTTTTCAAATTTCAATTTGAACCGGGTCAAAACGTTAGATTCTCATTTTAAGAACACCAAGCATTCTAACATTCCATGTTCAAAAAGCGCTAGTACAGTAGTGCGTTAGAGTCCTCACGCTTTTTTCCCTTCTCTTAAGTTTCCTTGTTATTTTCAATGCTTCGATAACATCGTTTTGAACCTAAACAAAAACTTTGTGGATACAATGATTCATTGGAATAGCATGAAATCTGAAAAGCAGAAGTATAAAAACTAGCTTGCTGTATTCCAGCAGCTCAAACCTCTCAGTGAACCAATATGGTCATAAAGATCACTGTGCCCGTGGTAAATCAATTGTGTTTTTTTTTTGTCTTTTGCTGATCCCCTAATTGAGACCATAATATTGAAGTGCCCAAACGCAAACCACACGGTCGACCGGATGCGATGGAGGGCGCACGGATTCGGTAGAAATGAGATCGCCAACCGGTTCGCTACCAACCTTTTCGGTGCGCGGCTCCATTGAATGCTAATGCGTTTGAACTTTTCGCGGTCGAAGATTAGGTGCATTTAACGGCATTAGTTTCAGCGCTCCCCGTTGGCATTGGACCTAGAGGGGTGGATGGTAATATTTTTTTCGGTTTTTTTACTCAGTGTACACCACGCTTTTCCTTTCATTTTTCAAACTTATCTCCTCGGAGATAGAGAGCACGGGTAAACGGATTTCTTTGCCGTCAGCTGGCAACTGGTTTGCCGCGACGGCATTTTTCATTCATCCATTCCCGTTCACCCCGCCATTTTGGAATTAGTTTCGCACCGGCCAAAGCGGCACGGTTTCCTCCCAACCTAATGCTCGGTCCAATCTATTTATCACTTCCGTCGGTTTCAGGCGCACCAAGATGGCAACATTTTCCCTTACTTTCGTGGGAGCTCTCCAAAAAAAAAGATTGCCGACCGGAACGGAAGCGTGTGACCTTGTGTGGTAAAAAAAAACGGCGTGAGAAAAAAAGGAACGATCAAAAGAGCTCCGATGTGCTAAACAACGGATTTATTTTCACTACCAAGGTGCAAAGATTTTCCAACGGTGCCATTTACCTATCCACGTCACGGTGTGGAAGTGCAACATTGTTAATCTTCCCGCCTCTCAATAATTGGAATCAAATGCAGCCTTTCTTGAGCATCGTTCATCGGAGTGGTGGCTTCTTCTTGCTTACACGTCTGCCTGCTCCAAGACGAAGACGATAAGCTCAGTTGAAATCGAAAGCACATGGTTTGATGTTGATCTTTATCGCGCCGATAATTTTCCCTTGCCAAACCCGATCCATAACCTTGTCTGCGAGTGTGGCCTTTGCCCGGTTCCGACACCGATGAAAGCATTCGATACGGCAACGTCGGCTTCGGAAGCCCCAAGCCGGTCCCGCTTCTCGTACAGCTTCACCGCTAGCAGACAGTCCGCTGCCTGTGGGCTTTCCTCGGCGGAAAGAGAAAGTTAAGACAGCCTCCTGCCCGGGCTGGTGGATGGTTTGCAGGCCTGGGTCCACTGCTTGAGATTGCTTCCCCGCACCGAACCGACGTGAGGTCGTTTCTTCTGTCCGCATTGCGCCTTCCAGTTCGGTGGACTCATGGACAGTGGAGTATTTATTTATTTACGAGCCTTATTTTCTCTTCCATTGCCTCCATTGCGCGCTGGCTGCTGCGGTGCCACTGCTGCAGACAGAGTCGTCGAAGCCGGAGCCGTCTGCTACCCACTTGTGCCGTTTATTTTCATAACTCTTATTTACCTCGCAACGTGAGCCGCTCGCTGTTTTCGCGTGCCGCATTTGGCGCGTTTCGTTTTCATGTGCTTTTACTCCTTCACTCTCCACACACACACAGACACGCTTGCCCCATCTGAATGTCTCAGTTTCTCCCTTGGCCAAACTCCGCACCATCGCGGCAATTGTTGTTGAGTTAATCGTTTGCAAATTTAAGCTGTCTATTTATGCATTGTGCAGAACGAACTGAGCAACACCTTAGCTCTTAGCCACCCTGCAAACCCACCGAGTAGGCGAGCTTTTCACCCTGCTCCCCACAGCACATTCATCGCAACACCCATGCAAACACATTGCAGACATTCAGCGGGAATTTTCTCCGCAAAGGGAATGGAGGAGAAAATGGAAAACCGAATTCGATCACACGGCCCAGAATCGATTGTGTTTTTCCTTTCTATTTTTCCGTTTCCACTCCCAGTCGGTCCAGCCACCCTTGTTCGCTTTCATTTCGAGCCGAGGGAAAGCTGACGTCGCGTCGGAAACGTCCCAGCACATCTGCTACGCTTTTCCGATTCCGGGTGCATCGAAACGCGGGCCCCGATGTGTGAATACATGCAATGCGCGCTAGGGTGAAGAGGGAAGCCGATCATAAAAATTTCCTTCTGCTCTACATCACGGAGCCTCAAATGCAGCTTGGTTGAGTGAAAAAATTTGAATTGAAAAAGCGCCACTCCTCCCATCAAATCACCAAATGGAATAATCCTTGGCGCTGGTGAGCGGAAGCGCTTAATTAATGTTTTCTCCTCAAACGGGGTTCATCTGCTTCTCGTCTCGTCCATCGATTCACATACCGGTTTCCAATCAACCTTGGAAAACGAGATTCATCTCGCGGCTAAATGAGGCGCGTGCAGTCGGTTGACGGCTCAATAATGCATAGCATGACATTTGATGTTTTGACACCGACTCTTCGGAGCTTCGAAGTGAATGATGAACAGCTTTTATTTCGAAGTTATACATTAAACGCAAATCCAACTAAACTTTATTAAATTATTGAAGAAAGTCAAATCTTTTAATCGATTTTAAGTTTTTTGAACAGAACAAGTCAATGCAAGTGAGTTTTTGAAAACTGTTTCTTCAGTTGTATTCGAGGATCGTTGTAGACATTCTTTAGGCGAATGAAGTATGTAACATTGCAAGCATTAGAAGAGTACCTCACTCCTTGCCCGGTGCTCTCGGTGATCAGCATTTTCCCCACAAACCGAACTGAACTAATGTGCAAACTTTCATCTATTGGCAAATAAGTACACTTGCACCTTTGCAAGTAGCCGTTGCGCAACGCGATTCACAACATATGCAACGAAGTAACCCAGTGTTGGTATACACAAAAAAAAGTGGCAAAGGAATTCGACTGACCAAGCCAACAGCAGGCTGTCGATCGGATGAAACAGAATCTTAAACAATCGTCCACTGTGGCCTGGTTCACTTGCTCGAACAGTTTGGCAAGTTATTCGAGTGCACTGCTGCACATATGTTAGGTGGATGCATTATAACTATCCCTCGTTCTGCCTACTGCTAAACCGGTTTGCTATAGTCACCGCTCTTGTGTTGCAATTACAGCTCCAAGCGCAGGAGCGAACGTTTCGAACGAACTTTAAAGTAGCTTGAAAAGAAAGCCATGAAATCGGTCTGCACGTGAATTGGTCAAGTTAGAAACAACACACTCAAAGGCGTCGCTTTGGTTTGATTTATTTACTGCTAAAAAAAAACTAGTTGTGATACCGAACAATGCAAAGTGCGATAAACATTCAACCTACATTTTAAGTAAACTATTGCCTGCCAAAAGGAACCTCATTCGAAATGATCGACGTGCGTCACAGCGATAAAACGTGGTACGCTTTATGCCTCTTTCAATTGCCCCTGTCTCTCAGCGACAATCGTTATAATCACGTGCAGGAATACAAATTTCGAGTGAAGTGAAAAGTGGAGCCTTTGAAAGTGAAAAAGCGGATCCTAAATCAACACCCCAGGGCGCAGGGCGTAAGGGGTTTGCCCTAGCTACTCCTGCGTCCATCGGTGCGGTCAGTTTCGAAAGCGAAACTGAAAACTCCTCAAAGTAGGTTTTTGGGCCTTTGGTACGAGCGCCGTGACTAGATAAATAGGATCGACCCCAGGTGTGGACGCTTAAAACCGCTGGAACCGATGGATAGGCATGATAGTGGCAGGCGGCTCTAGGCGCCTTTTTTCACGAACCCAAACCCCAACTACGGGCTGGTGGAAATGGCTCCGACTTTTGGGAACCCTCCTGCCCTCTTGCGGCTGAAGTTCACGCCGCTCGGGTGCTAATTTAACAATAGCCGCAAAGGCACGTTCGTGTCCTCCGGCACCGAAAGTCTCCCCGCCCGGTCGGGGCAGGGTTGGCTGGTAATAATTCATTTGTTTATTGTACTCACCACCACCATCGGCCATCGGCTTGCTATCGCCCCGTGCACCTCACGAACCTCGCGTCAACGGCGCAAGCACATGCTCGGCTGGTCCAACATGGTCACAATAAATGGCTGACCTCGGCGGACCAAAGGTTTCACCTCAGGTGGAAGGTGGGGTGAGATCTCCAACCTATGCGGAGAACATATCGCACCGATCACGCCTCGTGAGGCTTGGAGAGACTTACGATCGCTGCCTGGGCCTGCCGTGACGTACGTTGGGTTTAGACCGGAGTCCACAAAGAAACAGATTTAATTGCTCTCAGATGGAGCCCCGTTTGAGGGCCTCGGGCTCAGGCGAGTGCGGGACAAAGGAGGAGGCCGGGGAGGAAAGTTTACCCGTTAATTAGACAATTTGAATACAACGCAAACATTCTCAACCGCCGTGCTCGGTTTGGGTATGTGCACCCCCGCCTACGCCATTTCTGTTCAAGGATTTTTGGATATTTTTTTTGTTGTTGTCTTTAACATGTCTGCCTACAAAAACGGCACCGAAGACGACGTGCGACAACGATGATGGAGAAGGCTCAGCTTTTCAACGTCTTCAATTTGATTTATCAAATTAACTTCTCATCTTCTTCGCGGAGTGTGCTTCTTCACAGCCACCTTCGGCCTTATCAGATCCTGAGCCATGATCGATGCGATGATTGGTGGCGCGCGTAAGCAATGTTATGCGGCACCCGATCGATCATGCATCTTGTCGAGGCGTCTTACGTACCCACGGCGCACACAATTGTCGCGTTCGTATTTGCCGAAAATGGTAAAAGTTTGTCTCGTTCTCCTCTCCGCGCATCGGGCGGCGCTGCACACAGCGCGCGCTGGACTGCAAATTACATAATTTTCTATGAGGTAGCAGCAGAAAACGCGACACCGCGCGAGGGAGCGAGAAAGAATTCCTCGCCTGTTGATAGAGAAATATGCTGAATTGCATCGGGAGGGAACGAAAGGGAGAGAGAAAGCGGCAGCAAGAGGGCGAGGGACACGGGAATGAAACGAAAAACTCCGAAACGGTGATGGAGTTTTGCGTAATTTCCTTCCACCAGGCGGTGCTTGTTAGCGTCGGTGTGATGCCGTTGGACTGCACAGGGAAAAATGGTACGGCACTAGCCATTTGTACTGAAGAATTATGTCTTTTGGAAACGCAGAGACTTTTATGAAAGCAAATGACGCTTCCATGTGCTTGTGAGGCTTACAGGTACAGCTTTACATCAAAATGGGCTTTAATACCGTTCACAACGTACGTTCTGGACAAATGCAATTTGTTAATAAAACTGGGTCGTTAGACCGAACTGGATATTCAAATTATTCACCTAATGTTGCAGGTTCCAATTTGTTTTAATTAATTCAAAACTAATTTTATAGCTGGTTGCATGCATCTAAATCTCTCGTGCTTTCTTCTTCCTTTCTCGCACAACTTTCTCGATTTAGCATTGTCTGCTTTCCATACGAAATCTCCATTTTGTCGTGCGCAAAAACGCACCTACAAAATCGACCACCACTGTACGGAGTCGCGCACCGACGAGAGCATGCACGAAAACCGTTAAGTTCGACCCAGTTTTCATCTGGCGTGCCGAGTTTTCCATTCACGCCTACAGCTAGAAATGATTTTGTTTTGGTTTCGATTTCAATCCTCCATTTCGCTTGCCAGGGGGGAAGGCCAGCGTCACTCGGCTAACTTTTACTATTCCACCGGTTACGGCATGCACGAATGGGTGGAAAAATGCGTGGCAATCGCGAAACACTTTTCCCTTTTGAGCCAACCGTGAGCGAGAAAACAAAATTGCTCCAATGCAAAACCCATCCAATTCGAATTCGATTTCTTTTTGATTCGGCGTGGGTGTAACTCCTGGTGGATGCTGCGGAGAAATGAACACAGAACATGCAGGGGTGGATAAATCGTACGCTTTCTGGAGTACCGCCCTGAAATTGCTGCGAGGAAAGTTTTTGCGCTTTTTCGCGACGCAGAAAGATAACACCAGCATTACTCTCTGTAGATATTTTGCACCAGTTGGAGATAATAGAAAACTCCTTGATTGATGTTTGCTTCTTGATAGATTTTCTTTCTTTTTCTTTTGATCACGATTCGTAAGGATTGTAAACTGCCGATGGCGTATTTGCTACGCATGTTTTTTCAGCTTCAAATTCAAGTTCTTCCTCGAAACGCAAGCAGATTACTCTGGGTAAACCCCCACGATACGCTCCGTCTTCATGGTGCTGATATGCAAATTTGCCTATTTGCTGTTTGTAAACACACACGAACTGCAAGGTAAAAACCAATCCTACCGAAGCTACACCACGGCAGAAGTTTTTTTTTTCCCCGCCAGCCGGAATCGATACGCAACACGCTCGGAAAATGTCAACCGGTTCGCGTGGCTGCTCATCCTCCAAATTCGAGGTAGAAAAAACAGGTTTTCGTTCGTACGTCGGCGATACGCTTGATTGTGTCGGGTAAAGGTGGAAGATTTTACGATTTAGAGATCGTTCGGAACGGATACCGGCAACGATGAAGACGACGTCTGCCTGTTTTGCGACAGGAAACACTCGCGAGCATCATCAACATCACTCTGGCTGGCGAGTCAAACAAATATGAATTTTAAAAAACAAAAAAAGAACGACCAACCTACAGGCACTGACAACGAAAGACTTCACCGGGCGTAGCAAAGAACGACAAGCGACGAACCTTTTTTTTTCCTTCTTTCTGTTCCACGCTCGCCTGGCGCGTTGTCAACGGCGACGGTTTAGCTGTTAAATGCCCTGAAGCGCTTGCACCGTTCGATATGGATTTATGTCCAGCACGCCACTCTCGCGTGAGCCCCGGTCTCCGGTTGAGGGGAAGGGAGATATATTTTAATTTTCGTTTCCTGTTCCCGGCCACCAGACGCCACCTTACTTTGAATTGCTTCCCCGATTAACCTTCTCTCGGGTTGCACGTACGACCCTGCTGACCTGTCCTTGAATCTGCGTCGTCTGGTTTGAAAGTGATTCAGATCAGCGTTGCCAACAGCGGACGGGACGTGAACGATTATGGGCGAAAGCAACGAACCTTAGCGAATGGTGCTACACACAAACTGATCCACAAGATCATACTTTCGCATCTCAGGAAGTCGCACGGAAGGAAAAACTGTCATTTCGCATAACATAACAGATGTGAATTCATTACTTTGTTTTCTCAGCAGACCTCTGTTATGAAAAACATCCACATGATTGTAGTGATAATAGTGCCGGTAATGAAGGGTTTTATTAAACCTTCCTTGTAAATACAGGCACCCTAGCTGAGACTCCAGCATGTGACGCATTTTTTTTCTAAAAGGACGAAACCGCTCATTAAGGAGCTTATTCAGTAAATATTTATCTTGCAGCCACATGGAAAAACCAAAGTGCCATTCCACGCGGGCGAAACCTAACGACGAAACCATTCCCGTTGTTAATTGAACCAGCACCATTAGGGGATTTGCGCTGGGTGTAAATGATTTAGCAATTAATAGTGCCGCTGGTGTGGAGCTCGTGTTTCCTGAGGGGTAGAGAAACTGGTTTAAGTGGCAAACGATGGCGGGTAACAATTTAATTTTTTTCGCTCGCGCTCGTAGCGCTGAAGCAGTCGAACAAAACCCGCCGAAGGGTTTGCCATGGTTTGGCTGGAAACTGTCATGCCATTGCAAAGAAATAATGGTGACTCAGAGTTGGTGCGGAGAGGCAAAATACGGACAAGAATGTCGTCCCAAGCCTCTGCGTCGGGAGGATTGTTCGAACACAACGCGGAAGAACTGAACGAGCAATTGCGATTGTGCCTATAGAGACAGGTGGGCCATATCGGTTTCAAGTGGTTTGATTGATTTCTGCAATTAAAGCTCTTTTGTTAAAGTCCAAATACAAACAATCAGCCCCATTATGATGATAGCTAGAAAAAAAAAGCTCTGTTCCAACATATTAACTAATAATCCTTTTTTAACTTTTTCATTCACAGGTAAGCAACAAAAACAAACAAGCATCGCTTCACGTATGAGCAACTATGAGAACAATAAAAGATAAGAGTACAGCATCAGCAAAGGTTTGGCCAAAGTTTTAATTACACCTAATATACTAGGAAAATGTAGGCAAATGTCTAAAAGAGACCACAAACTGGCCGCATAAACGTCACTTTCAATGTAGAAATTTCATTGAAATAAAGAGAAACCGAAGAGGCTGTGCGTCCGTTTCTACATCCGGAATATGAAACGTATCACGAACCGCACGAAATCCAATCCTTGCGCAAACGTGACCATTACGGTTTTGCACACCCGGCGTATTGTTTACGGCTTTTGTCTCTATCTTTTCAGACTTCCTTTCCTAAAAAAATAAGGAGAGGGAAACAGTGAACATTTTTCAAACTGAATCCACAAATCAACACTAGTGCTTCCCTCTGCTGACCACTGGTGAGACATTGTCAAGGGGTGCCAAGTGTTTGACCATTCAAGGCACACCTTAACACTGTACGCGGCCAATTTTCTGCTTCCAAAAACAAAAAAGGGTGCAGCCTTCTTTCTGCAGGATGTTGGAAAGGAGTAAAATGTAAAATGAAATTATGCAGCAAAGAAGAGTTTCTCTCGTGTTGCTGCATAAACTTAAAATCTACATTCAACCCTTTTTAGAATGGCAAGATTTCGCCGCCTCAAAGTGGTTTGCGGGTTGGACGAGCGAGAAATCAAGCCGATACAAATCTTTCATCTTCCTACCGAACGTGGGCCCCGCGTTTCCTGATTGTCCATATTTCATTCCCACGGCAAACAGACGGTGTGCCACCGTTGCCACCGATCAAGCCGGAAGTGGTGTCGATACCGGTTTCGTGATCGGTATCAATCCTAAGGCTTTGATTTATGCTGTCCGTTCCAGGATTGCTCGAAGGAGCGTAGCGCGTGTGTGCGGGAGGGGCAAAAAAAAAAAGGCCAGTGCTTCGACCAACATAATGAAGGCGATTTGGGTGCGACGAACCTTGGGAAAAAAGGTGTTCGATCGGTAGAAGTGGCGTTTCGGTTTCCGACCCGATCGCGTCGATAGTCAGTCTTTCATCTCGGGAAAGCCATCGGGGAAAGGGGCCGAGACAAAGGGGTGCCAAGTGGCTGACTAAATTGGCACTTTTTTATGATCCCTGAGCGCTATTTATTACTTCACCTCGGCAGTATTTAATGAGCTAAAAGATACCTACCATTAGTGTTTCCTTCGAGGGATTAAATAAATCGATCATAAGTTCGGCGTTAAAAGTCTCAAAAGCCTTGCAGAAAATATGAAATAGCAAATAAAAGTTACGAGGTTATTGAAATTAGTTACGGGTTTTAGTTCTAAAATCATTTGACGTGTTGAATACATTGGCATGTTGCTTCTACTCTAGTGTCTATTTGAGTTATGGAAGCATAATTATTTTCTCACGGTACTCTTTTTATCGACTGGCTAGTTTGAAATCATAACTCAGTCACACCTGAGCTGGAAGATTTGGAAAAAAAAGAGGAAAACCTCAACCTCTTACCAGTTCGGGTAACTTCAAACCTTTGTTTTGCGGCCATCCAAGAAGTAGAAACGTTGGCACCACAACACCAATGCGCCGCTGTCACACCCCGGGGAGTGGCCCAAAACTTGCCTGCTCGTTAATCATTCCCCGACGAAACTGTTTGTTTGTTTATGTCGTTTGTTGGGGATTTCATTCATTAATTTTACTCCACCTTCCGCGGAGCTTCTATTATGTTTCGCGCACTGTCACGCGACAATTTCGCATTACGTAAGGCCGGACGGAGATGGAGACGGACGGGACGACGCATAGTGCTGCGTAAGGTGCTTCGCATCATCGTCGTCGACGTCGTGGTCGTCACCGTCGACTCGGGCTTCACTTTTGGCGTTGCAATTGCGCCTGCGGAAGCCGCGCATGATCGGCTCGGAAACGGGTTGTGTCACTTTCGATTTTCACCGGCCGAGCAAAAAGGGAACGACCGCGGACGCCACTACCACAACCACGCCGACTCGCGTCACTGCTGGGTGCAGGTGACAATTTTCCCGCCAAACAATCCATCCGTCGCCCGATGTCGCTCGTCAAACTCGTTGCGCACTTTCGCCCCCTTCGTTTTCGTTGCCAATTAACTCCACCGACAAGGTGGTTAAAAATGGCCACTCCGTCCGTCCATCGATAGTTTCGTCCACAGTACGCACATGCGATTTGCACGGATCCCCGGCTGGTCGTCGGGCAGAAAAAAATGGTCGGTCGGGGCACCAAACGAACTCATGATTGCAAGTTGGCATTGCGCGGTCATCGACAAGCGGTCGAGCGAAAGAAAATTGTCGAGAAATCGATGTCATCGATTCTTTGATTAACCTTTCGGCACAACTAACTACCCACACGCACGGAGAAGCTTTTCCAAACCAACGATTTTTTTTTATTTGGTCCTCGTGCGTCCCGTTCTCGAGCATTTGAGACGTGTGAATATTTCTGCCGCTCGTTAGAGCTCGCACTCGAAAATGTAAACTTCTCGCACACGCCGGCAGTCTGCGTGGCCACGGCGGGTTTTCCCTTTTGCCCGGCGTTCAAAGGCTGCCTCGAACCGAAAGCCTCCGGGCAAGGCGACTCCGACGACGTCGCCGGAGTGCATAATTAACTTTCCCAAACGTAGTCCAACGACTTCGCCGGTGCGAGTCGGTCGGTCGGTTCGGGTCCGGTTTGGCCGTGGTTAAGGGGTTGCTACAACCGAGTCCACCGCTTGGCACGAAAAACAATTCACAATGACACAACAAGCCACCGGTTCGAGGCGATGGTCGCTGAAGCCGACCGAAGAGACATGTCTTCGACCCGTAGTGTTTATTGTGCTGTCGAACGACATTAAATCAAACCCCTGTCCGATCCGTCGAATCCCTGTCGGGCTGATCGAACGAAAAAAGGGTAGCGTGAGGCGCGTGTCGTGCGTGGCACTTTAGCACATAAGCCCGGAGCTTACGTCCATGAGAATGATGTATTGTTTCTGTTAGGGAACACTTTCACGCGGGATCTTAATTTCTGCTTCGACGAACGAAAGTTTGGGAAGAAATAAATCACGGTCCGTCCATTACGACGGCGGTAGATGTATGCTTCGAGCGAGGATTAGAAAAAAAAACAAACAATAATCGATCACTGCTCCAAGGTTTGTAAGTGCATGCTTTTAAGGGAATGGAACATTCACGAACCATTTCCTTCTCACCCATGCAGCGATATTGCATCAACACAAATTGGATAAGCTCCGCAGCAACACACGGTGAGAAAAACGGAAGTTCTTGTCCATGGAAAGTGATTCATGTTGCTTCTCCATCTCACTTCAACACCGACCCCGAATGGAACGAGACCGTCGTGGAACAAAGCCCGCCCAAGTCCGGTAGGGTCTGCACCGGTTTTTCGAAGCGTTTGTGTGCAGCCGGATTAGATCATCGTTAGTGGAACTGGTTTTTCAACTGGTGGTCAGTTTTTATGCGCTGAATATTAGTACCGAATGTCGGTACGGTGCCAGGCAGATTGTTCGGGAAAACCGCAGAGATTTTATTCAGAAGCTTGAGATTGTACTTTGCTTTCATCTTTAAGAACCGGTTTGTAGTGGAAGTCTTACTCTTTGCGATCGATTTCAAAACTACAATGTTATACATCATTTTGATTTCATTGAAAAAAAAAATGAATCTAGTTTTTGGAATCCTACATCGCATCGGGCACGTGAAAAAATGCACCTAACTAGCTCAAACATCAGCATGAATTTTAAAGAGCACGATTAGAGGCAAAAATAGCCCTGAAGGTACGCAAGGATCGCCTTGTACAAATGACGCCTGCGAAGGGTTACGATAAACATAAAAGGGAAATGCACAATGGACCATCATTAACGATAAGAATGCGCCTCGATCCGTCGAAAAGGTCAAAACGTCACCACGAGTGCATTTTGCACCCCCTTTAAACATCATCCGGAGGTCAGGCGCACTTCAAGCTCACGATGCTCACAATTGCCCACAATGGACCAACCAAACTTCCGGCTTGTTGTGCCTGTTACTGCGGACTCGATCGTGTACGAAGAAAATCGACTCGCGAGACAGCGAATCTTCCCAACCCAGAAGATGGAGCAAATGGCAAATGCACAAGGAGAAGCAGCGACTGCATCGGTTCCTTCCTCCGACGGCATCGTGTCGTTCCGCTCGGTTGGGCATTGACAAGCCCTTTTCCGAAATCGAGATGAACCGTGGCTCCGGGAGAGACACCCGGGTGGGGTGGGACCACAGACACAGGCAACGAACCGGTCGTCGTAATTCACTTTCGCTTTCATCTTCCATCAAGCAGCCAATAAACGCTTACCTCATCCCGCAGCCGGTTGGAAGGGAAATGCGAAGTAAAAAGCACCCATCCCTGCAGCACTACAGCCTTTGCCAACCTTAACAAGCTACTGCCGTTTATGGACATATGTGTGTGTGTATGTGTATGTAAAAGACGCACGCACACGAGGAGAAGAATTCCTGCACACGCCAAACGATGCGGTTCGTCGCTTGGTTCGTCGCATGAAGTTCTTCGCGCGCATTTAAGTCTTTTGTACAGCGGCATGTTTCGGCCGTCCCCGCAGCAGTAATGGCACCTACCGCCTCCACCAGCGTGGATTGTCATTTTACGCTTCCCAGCGGTCGATGTAATAAGTGACGAACCTGTCAATCCACTCGCATCCGGTCACTTTTGCGCATGGAGATCGTGTTTTCTGGCGGATTGTTTTTTTTTTTTTTTTTTCCTGGTGGGCTGTAATTAATGCTTGGCACGGGAAGAGCAACCGCCGAAGCTCGGGGGCGGCAACGTAAAGGTAACGTAACGACGCCACACCGGTGTGGCCATTTTCGGCAAGTTGCGTTACACGCCATTTCTCCGAAGTTGGAAGAAAGAAGTAATCAATAAGCATTATGGCATCGGTACCGTCTGCGTGCGTGCTTGAAGAATGGGTTGAAAGCACTGCGGGCCGCTTAAGCCCCATGGAAAATATGGACCAAATGGAGACCCCCGCGTCGGCAATGATGATGGTGATGATGAGGCATTAAAACCGAGCGAATTCTCGTATGAAAGGAAATGGTAAATGATATAAGACCATCGATTTAGAGCTCCGGTGAAATGAAGAATTTAAAGAACGAAACGGGCCAACACAACAAGTAACAGAGGTAGCTCCCTTACTATCTACAATTCGTTTGAGCTCTGTTTGTATTGGGAAGCAATTTCACTTTCAACCATTCTTTTAAACATTTGTTTCGGTTGAATATACTTTCCGGGAACTGCACTTTGGAATAATTCTCCGAAAACCAGCTAACGTGCTCTTTATTATGCGGAGAGGGAATGAAAGATCAATCAAATGCTAATCGGGGCCGGCTTTGGAGTCTTCGGTCCAAGGGCGTAGTAAAAGTCAACTCACTTCGACCTTTCCGCCATTTCCATCGCAGTGCACCGTTGAAGAGGCATCCACGTCGGCTCCAACGATTTGGACGTCGTTTGAGCCGACTGCCGCCATCTACTTCGTCACACGCGCCACTAGGAGGTCAATGAATGCTTAATCATATGGTCGGGCGACCGGTTTTACGAACTCAAATCAAGTGGTCACTTGTTGCGCCGCAGACCGTCCACCGGGGCAGTCCGTTTTCGGAGATGCTTTCCGTAGACACGTGTGACGACGAGCGTGTTCGATTGAATGGCTCAAGGCTAGGAAAAAGTTTTTAAAAAAGTGTTTAGTTTGCTCGATCGACGAACTTTTGTCTTCAACATGTGCCACTTCGCATTGCTGCTGCTAGGCTGCAATAAAAACTGACTGTTGAGCAATGACAAACTGCATCTTTCTCTTTGCCAAGCTAGGTCGTAAAGTTTGTCGTATGAAATCCACAAAACCACCTTAAGATATAACGTTTATCCACTTAGCCAGCTCGGTGTCGGTGTGTAATCAACCGTGCCCCGAACCTGTGTTATCGATCGGCAACGGTTACCACAAACTTTACGATTCCTTGCAAACACCGTCCGAACTTCGAATGCGTGCGAAATGAAATGTGTGTTGCTTCGTGTTTTTTTTCTCTTCAGTTTCGTTGCTTCTACTTTATCGCCTAACGCTTTTAGGTGATCGTTTTATGCCGTTTACCAATTTATCTCTTGCCTCAAATTCCGTGTGGAAGGCAAGAACAAAACGAACGAAAAGCAACAGCACCCGCTCATTAAACGGTTCGTGAGGCGAAACTGTGGAAAAGCAACAAAAAGGTTCACAAAAAAGCCACTGTTCCGACCAATCGCACCACTTTGAAGCAAGGACAAACTTAAGTCTTTTATTTTTTCGAAAGTACATCGATGCAGGCTCGTTTCGGGTTTTGTTTTTTCACTTCATCACAAATACCACAAAGATGAAGCGGGCGGAGCGAACGGCTGTTGGCCTTTAATGACGTTTGCTAACTGTCACCACGGTGGCAATTTGACAGCTGAGCAATAAGTGTAAAGATCATACACCTCTAGCGGGCTGACATTTTCCCGAACGGAGGTGGCTTGCACGAAGATGCAAAAGCCGCGCCATCTTGAACCTATGCATGGGACGGAGTGTATTTTGAAAGGGTACTGTTTGCGTAAAGTAAATGGGAAGCGAACAGAAGGGCTCCTAAAGCATGCACCATGCACGTGACATTCACAATGCGGCCCGTCGACCACCGGAAGCCCTCTCGCTGTTTAATTTATATCGAACCGCAGCCGTGCGGAAAGGTGAACCCAAAACACATCCAAGAACGCACAAGAACGATTGCTTCGAGCTCGAGCTTCCTGCCGGCGTTCACGAATGTCGAATTCTGACCGAATGTTGTCTACCCGTTTCGCCATGTTCGGCTTCGTTCCGAATGGCAAGATGGCGACGGTGAAATGTCGAGCGCCGTCCGCCGATGGACCTCTCCGAGCGGAAGACCTTGTGGAGTCCGAAAGGTCGCTGGGCGAGTGGGCAGAAAGCCTGTTGCCGAAGCGGGACGCAGAATGGATTGTTATCTGTGCGCGAAGGTTGGGTGGGACCGGACGGGAAAGGCGAGCGATAAAGCGTCCGTGTCAGGTTGTGCTCCCGAAAGGCTGTGGACGTGTGCGGTGCCCCACCCGCGTCCCGACGCCTCCGAAACAGTCCTATTGTGCACCCATACTACCACCACCACCACCACCACCGAGGTGTGGGCCACGCAATCGCATTCGAGCGTCGAGACGTGTGTTGTGCCACAGTGGCGAGACCTGTTTGCCGCCTCCTAGGCTTGCCCTACCAGTCTACCACGGCTGGACAGCTTCAACTGCTGGACATGCAAGTGAGTGGCATTCGCCGCACGGTTCGCCTTCACACGGCACGGCCCATTGCGGTTCGTTCGCGGGCAGAACAAAAGCGCCTGTAAAAGTTGTTCGTGCGCAAGTGAACGTAAAACAACGAACAGAACGGCCAGAAGAGACAGCACGCTGCAAAAAAAGTACTGCAACACTCACACCCAGCACGATCGCGAAAAGGGAAGGCAAGAATAGCGGGCGAGGTGGGTTACGCCTTAGAGATCGGCGGAGTGAGGCGGAAACTAGATCACCTTGGAGTGGCCTGCAACGGCGGAATGACGTGAACCCAAACCCGCCCAGTGCGCAAAAACGGCACTCCGGCTGTGGAAACCGGCCGCATATTGTTCTTGTTCTTTTCCGATGCTGGAAAAAAAGACCTGTCGATCACGCGGCTAAGCTTGAGCACCGCAGACCGACGGTGAAGTGCGTGCACCATTAATTTAACGCACGGTTAGTGACGGGCCAAAAATAGACTAGCATAACCATAACCAAACCCTAGCCGTTCTTGGGAGGAGAATCTGAGGGTGCGCCCGGTGGAGAACAAAAACAAAACAAAAAAGACCCAATCAAGATCAACCCAAAATTTGTAGTCTCTCCGATCGGTCGGACCTTGGGGTAACCACCGGAGACCGAAATGGGGACCGCAACAAACCCTTCGGCCGAATGGTATCGAGCGATCCCGGTGCCGGGCAACAATGACGGCAACGCGGTGTTTCGAAATCGCACCCCGCAAGCCCAAACCTAACCTGGAATCCCGTCGATGCGCTGTGACTCCTCGGTCTGCCATTGCACACAACCATAATGACCGGTCGGGCATACTAATGAGCGGCCGCGATCGATTTCAAGAATAGCTATCGACGTCGACGATGTCACGCCGCCATGTCCAACGATGTCAAGGATGGTAAACGCTGCTTCTGTGATTTCTTTCAACTGACGCGACGACACCGGTTGGCGCGTTACGGGAGGGTTATTAAAATTTTCCAACCCACTGCCGGGGCCGGGTCCCTAACTGTGTCGCTCGGGTCGCCCATCGGACACGACTGGTTGACGTTGTCATCAATACGCCTGTGTTTAGGGGGGGAAAAGTTAAGAAAACACTGCTACATCGCACATCGATGGAGCTCAAGGTAAACGCTATGCCTGAAATACCTCATGAAAGACAATTTCCATTTCCAAACAAAGACAAAAGTAGAAAAGTTACACTTTCATCATCTTGGCAATGATTGCCGTCTCCTGTCGGGCTCGGTCGGCGCTCGGTTTGTACTCCCGCGATCCCTGGGAGGCTTCCCGATTACTTCCCTTCACTAACGCCTCCTGGTAGTAGTCGACGGCGTCCTCCGGGGTTTTGCGATCGTTTTCCCGAATGACGTACTGCACCAGATAGTCGATCAGATACGTGAGATGATGGATGACCCCGATCGTTTTCGCAAGCTCGGACGAACGTTGTTCGGTTGGGGCCGCGGTCACCTACGGGACAAGAACATTCCATGAAACCAGGTGTATTTCCAACAAACCAAAACGGCACCACGCACCAAACAGAACGGCACGGAGAGCAGCAACGGCAGCCATTTGCTTTTCATCTTTCACACAAGTCAAAGGGGCAACGTTAAAAGTGACACTGAAATCGCGGAAATCTGCTACGGAGCGCCTCGGGCCGAGGATACGAGAAGGCCAAGACGCACCTGTGTCAATGCAAGGAACGTTCTCGGCCAAGGTGATTCGTGGGACAATCGTGGTTATTTGCTCATTGCAGCTCGGGGGCTTCAACCAGCAGTCGGTGTGCAAACACAATGTCAAGAACAGGCAAACACCTGATCGTAGAACTAGCCCGGGGTGGAACTAGAAATTCAAACGAGCCTGTTGTGCTACGTTAGTGTGTATTGAAGAATGTTTGCAGGAGTGGCTGCCATCCGATCTTCTAATTAATTGATCGCGATACAAAAGAGGCAGCGCATTACTGCAGGAACGAAAGCACTCTCGTTCGTATTCACTTGTTTACTTGTAGATAATCATGGACATACCAATGATTCTATCATTGAAATCGAAACAAGTAATGTACAAAAACCTGTCGTGTTGCAATTCAATTAAATTTAAACCCGGTATAGCTTGCCTCGCCTCGCTGCACTGGAATGCAAGATTAAACGAAACGAAATGCCACAAATTCACTCAATTTTACTAAATACGCGTGATGAATTATGCCAGCACGCAAAATTGCGCATTAAACCTTCCAAATCGTAAACATCAATCATTTACACCATGTTTGCAAGGGGGAAAATGTTACGAGCGGTAACACGAGGAACGAATTCCAAGCAATAAAAAACACCAGCTTCTATTTCACGGTAATTATCGGCGAAAGGTGCGTGCCGGGTGTTTAAGGTGGAACTTATTTCGTTCACTCTTATTTCCGAGACTTTGTAAGTGGATTAATGTCTGTGTCAGTTAAATCGGGCGCATTTGGCCATTAAAGGAGTGCTAAGATAAATTGTTGCAAGAAAACTTTCTCATACACGACAAGGAAATGCAATTCGAGTGCAATTACCACTCCGAAAAGTTGTTGAAAATATACCGCACACCGCTGCATTACAAGACGGAAAGCGATGTTAAAACATTTACTTTTACTAAAGACTCGCTTATTTCCACCCTCTCTATCAGCGTAAACAGCGTTGCTGCAAACCTTTCTCCCCCTTTGAGGAAAAGCCAAAAAACATCGCTGTTCCAATCATCCTTGGCGGCAAGCGGAACCATTTCCTCAAAGAATACACCTGCCAAGCAGGGCTGCATGCCTGGTCGAACGAAATCATAATTCATGCTCCAGCGAACCCGAACGCACAAACACATCCGTAAGTGGCGGGCGTGAGTCGAACGACATTTTAATTATAGTCGGTGATAAGCGCACCGTGCACGTGCGTTCGGGTGCGTTTTCCGACCGTCCGAACGGGAGGGGGTGGCGTTTCATTCTCCCGCGGGTTTTCGTCGAACGCACACCAACAAAACCAACTACCCCGTTTTCCCAGCCGAAGGGTCAAAGGTACCATTTACGCATGACTGAACAGCGGAGTCCCAATGCTCGGAGGGGTGGTTGGAAAAACTCCCGCTCCCGAGTCTGTTCGCCTGGTAGTGCGGAATCACATTTTTCGCTTCACTGAACTCATGATTGTACAATTATCGAACGAACATCGAAGGCATTAGTGCGTTCTATGTTGTGCTGTCGGTACTCGGAAAAGCGTCACGCCCGCTAGTCCATCGCGAGCAAACAGGTGTTTTGTGAGATTTTGTTTACTCCTCTACAACGTTTCCTATGTTACATTTGCATACCTCACCGAGCACAACTGGACCGAATCCTGCTTGAGTCCGCCACCAAACCATGCGGCCCTGCTCGAAACGGATCGCAACGTTCCGCTTCATTAGACAGATGCAGTTGGAAAATTGGTGACCGAGCGCATGCGCCCCGACAATCTCGGAAAGGCAACGTTGCCATTCGAAATCAACGTGGTTATCGCTTGTTGCCATTTAACGAACGCACGGAACATAAATTAGACAAAACTGTGGCCTTTAGTGAACGCCCACAAAGATGTTGCAACTTAATTCCACGCAAGAACAAAGACATTCATTTAATAGCGTCACACAAGTCAAAAAGCAAGTAAAGTTCCTTTTCTTTTTCAAGGTCATTCGAGATTGTAAAACGCGCTAAAAAATCACAAAAAACCAGTTATTAATCTCAAAATGAATCAACAACGCCTTCTACTAAACAACTTTTGGAATTATGCATAGTTCACTTTTACAAACCTAGAAGACACTGAGCTATTCTAAAACACCAGTGTAAAGCTGCGATAAAAAGGTTGTTTTGTTTTTTTAAGGAAAGCAATTCATTTTCAAGGACATTCCAGTTTTGTAAACCGTTTGAAAATGAGTTCTACAGTTACCTTTTGTTGCACGATTCGGTTGCTCCGGTGATTGTTGAATGCTTTGCCCAATCGTTTGCGCACAAAGTTTCCGCAAGCTCAAGATTTGTTTTCTAAATTCATTTATTTGGAATTTCAACATATTGGTTGATGAATTTTTTATTTAAATAGCTTGTTTTGAAACAGCGTCACCACTACAAATGAAAACTAACAGCTGATTTGCACAACTTATACGCATGACTGAACTTGGAGTCATTCCCGTGGCTACCGTTATGGGAACGAATGCGGAACCTCCACTGTTGCCTGCACTCCTCGGAATGCAAAATTCAATTTTTCACGCTTGAATGAACAATTTCGAACCGAATACACAAATTACACAGAATATCTCGGCCCAACCCGGTGAGGAAAGTTATATTTTCGATTCAAAACAGGCAAACTTTCCGGCCGGAAACAGTAAACAAATATATTTATATACTCCACAGGTGGAAGGAGGCTCTCCCTTTCACTCTCTCGCCTCGTTTCACGGCGGATACACAGGCATCTTTTACGCATGACCGAGCACAGGAGTCCTCGGGAGTCAGCCAAGGGGAAAGCGAAAATCGATCGATTCGAACGACCTCCGCGGCTGGCTGCGTTCCTGGGCTCGGAAAATTCTGCCGTTTCACGCTTGATTGCACAAATTGGAATCGGCGAGCATCTTCCCGTGGAAAACCTGACCGGGAAAGGCATCGAAATCTTCCGGCGCAACCGGGCGGACAATTGTGAACCCGAATCGCTGTCGAAATTCGCTCCAACTGACTGCACAACCGAATCACGGCTACCCGAAACGCCTCCGTATTGCCGGTGCGGGTTGGCGGGAACGCTTTCGTTCGATGTTGTTGGCTGAGGGTCGAAATAAGGGGAAGTGCTTGACATGCGGCATGCGTGCGCATGCTCACTGAAGATGGAGAGGACTGGTAGGTGGTGAGCGGCAGCACAGGTGACCTACGTGATGCTTTGGTGAAACCGTCCTCGAACGCTACGGAACGAGGCAAGCCGTGATCAAGAGGGACGGGATGGCATCGCTGCCAACCCGGACACGGTCAACCCGGACGTGGCGCTTGGACGGGGCGAGAGTCTTGCCGCAAGGGAACTTTGGAAAAGAGACATTAACAGTGCTCCACTCCATTCGAAAGGGCCCCGCTCGATGAGAAACGCAATCAGATTCAGTGGACCGTGAATAATTTGATTTTCACCGTACCAGGATGTCATACCCTGGCCGGCGGTGGCAGTAGCATGCCGAGGTTGGTACAGTTAATCGGATGCCAGCTGGCCTACTGGGAACCAGTAGTAAATAAACTGCTCGGGCTCCATCTCGGGAGCACGAGGCATTCGCCGGTCACAGGGTAGCAGAGTGGCGCATAGAGGGGCGTCAAACGAAGGCAACCGGGTTTACTCCTGGCAGGTTTGCTCGGCTGGCCATGGTGTCTCCAGTTTTCTGCTTCGGTGCACACAGAAGTCCAAAAATCCGCCCGATTAGTGACGTTTGCTTTCTTCTCCGGAAGGACCGACGCCGTTCTCACACAATCGAACTCTCCTACAACGCGTGACTGCACAGCGGAGTCCCAGGCCAACGCACACAACCGTACGCGAGACGGAAGGACACCAGCCGCCGGAAAGGCTGCGCTCCTGGTAGACAGAAAATCACATTTTTACGCTTGATTGAGCAGAAGTCCCACTGATGGAACAGTTAATTGAGCTGTCAGTTTTGCCACCCTTCCCCCACCACAAAACGGTACCTTCATATTCAAATCTTCTAGCAAACGTCGGA
The DNA here is from genome assembly GCA_914969975.1 of Anopheles atroparvus. Lineage (NCBI taxonomy): Eukaryota > Metazoa > Arthropoda > Insecta > Diptera > Culicidae > Anopheles > Anopheles atroparvus. The sequence goes on along the minus strand of CAJZCY010000002.1, from coordinate 33,419,172 downwards.
AAACTGGTGGGAGGCGAGGGAAATGTGTGTTACCCTTTCCCCCATTTGCTTTTCTTGGTGGTATTTTCTCGACATCCCTTTTCCCTGACGAAAAGTTTGGGCTCCTGGTGAAAGGGAAGGTTTGTTTTCGCTCGACTGCACACCGATGACAGTTGTGACAGTGGAAAATTTACTGTCCAACTGTAGCGCCTAACAAAAATACCTATGCGCATGTGCGCATTTCCCACACCCTACCTACCTTTACGTCGCACCCTCTCCCTCTCTCTCTCTCTCTTGCGTTGTAATAGGTCAGGGATTGTTTTCATTTTCCACACCAGACGGGCACTTTCTTCCCAGCCGTACCTAACCCCTTGGGTCATTTTTCTCTTCCACTCGACGGCGTCGAACGCATCCAATTGTCGGAAGGGGGTGCAGCTTTCACCTGCTGTCGTGAAACCGCCCGGAATGGGGCGACACCTGACCGACCGGGTGGGAGGGAGGAACGCATTATTGAGTCACAGGTTTTCCTTCCCTTAGGTGAATGTGGCTGACAAAGCACTTTCGCTCCGTTGTTACTATTGTGCAGCTCTCCACAACGGGAAAGATGCGGTCTTGAGGCTTCTACCACGTGAAGCTTACTAGGCTTTCGACCACGAACCCAATTCCCTACTGGCTAATGGGGCGATAAATATTAAAATATCTTAAAACAATGATTTATTATTGGACCTTTCCAGCCAATGGCGTCACACAGCACCTCATGGTGTTTGCATCGCTCTATGCAGCGTATTGCCACCGAATTTCAAAAACGTCGGAGTCACGCGAGCCCTTTTTCGAATCATACATGGGAACGGGACAGGTTTTAAGGTAGCGTTGGTCAAAGGGCACCCCTCGGAAACGGTAGCAGGTTCCACTCCGTTAGTGTCTGCCTCCAGCAAACATCGCGTGGAGGTGGATGAACCGATACCACGGCGCCAGTATGTCTGCATTGGGCATGTTTGCCACTCCACGCTAAGCCACGGACCAGTGGAAACCGTTTGCTGTTTGCAACGGCATGATTTCACTTTTACCACAAAGTATCCAGGCTCCGCTACCCTGTGGAGGCGTTCTGCGCTAGAGGGTTTCCTATGCAATCCTCTCGATGGTTCGCTCCTCTGCTTTATCTGATAAGCAACCAGCATCGATTAGCAACGGCACAACTCACGTCTCCAGCGCAAAGGGTTATGAGAGAACCAGCGACACGCAATCCTCCCGCTCGTCCCGAAAACTGCTGACTGAAGCGCATGGTGCATGATGATATGCTAATAAGCTCGTTGAAGTGTGTTGCGTAAGGGACTGTCCTTTTATGACGACTCTTTGCGGAGGCTGCCGGTGTGCTCTACGTTGTAGTAAAGATAATGTCACATTCGTGGCCATTAACCACGGCAGTTAATACTGTGCGAGCGTCAAAGTAACACAGAAACTACGTTGCGCGAAAAATATGTCAAGCGGTTCTCAACCAATTACAATTGTACTTAAATTTTAAATGATTTTAAATGTTCGTGATGATGAATTTACTATGTAAAGGATGCATTTTAAAAGCTGATGACGTTTTCCTTCAAACTTTGATTATTTTTTAATAAGTTAAGCCAGCCATTAGCCTCACGCCAAGTGACGACACACGCTTTGTTTATTGGATTAAACCCGAAAATCAGTGCCTCTATTCAAACGATTTTTCCCCACGATAGTGTGGCATGAACAGTCTATTCACTCTTCATTCTGCGTCTAATTTAGCAAATCATCGTTGGGGCCCTCCGCCAACGTGCGAAAAGCACCCAGAGTTCGGTTTCGCCTACTAATAGATCTCCGGCCGCCTAATGGGTTGAGGGAGGTTGACTTGCATTGCTTAGGCAACGGTTCGACGAGAAGCTGAAAATTTCAGCTATGCACAAGAAACAAAACGCACATTGTGTGATAATTTGGCCCCAAGCACCTCCACTCCAAGCATTGCCACGCCGTGTTTGTTGTAGGTAACCAATTTTGGCATAATCGCGAGGAGTAGACATTTGCTTCATTTATTTCTCTATGCTTGGGGCTTATAAAATGGCTTCAAATTGGAGATTCTTTTTTTTCTGTAATATTTTCTGCCACATTCCACCGCTGGCCGTAACTCGAGCTAGACGAACATGCAGCGTGGTAACATTGAAAACATTGTGGAAATGGTTCACCTGGAACCAGCTGCAGAATGGCAAAAATGCTGATTCGCCACACGTGCACAGTTGTGGTCGATCTTAAGACCTGCAAGCTGTTCTAGATAGCCCAGATGTTCTACAACGGCGAATGCACAGATGTGAAATGCTTTGCACCATCGTTTCACCACAAACCGTCTACAACACTGTGTCGATCCGAAACCGCGAGCTGGGCAGAATGTTATGCTGCAGCTGGCAGATGGTTTGGAAGGCATTGAGTTGATGACTCGAAGCGAATCGTCAGTTCGAGTTGCCGGGCGGCGAGTGCCGATTATGTCGCCGAGCCGCTAATGCGGTCAAGTACAAACCGATTGGGGCTGATATTGGCTCTATCGGCAAAGCGACGATGAAGCAACATTGCTTCAAACAACGAATGAAAATCATACAACAAGAGTGCTTCAGACAACCTCAACGAGTAGGGTCGAAATTCCCAGTTGAAAGACGGTACACCGATAAGTGAGATTAGGTTTTGTTGTTGTGAATTTACATCCAAACCCCTTTAACTCCCCCTGTACGCCACGCGGAAGATTATACTTAAATCACCGAAGAAGTGACTGGCAGGGTCCTACCGAAACACCATTAACTACGCAGGTGCCTCGCGTTAATGGATGTTTATTACCACCTCGACATTTCGCCTCCGACTCGACTCGCGCCAGCGGTGGCATTTGATGGCTTTTTCATTCTAAAAATTCCTAAAGGGCAAGCGGAGGCTCATCCTCACTGACGACATTTGACGCCACCGTTCTACTCCCAGGTGTGCGAATGGCTTGTGTCAAACGTGCACTGCTCATACACGGCACATACCAAAGACGTGAAAAGTCCTCAACCATATGCCGAGCCGAGACTTGTGGGGTACCTTCTCAATAAAGGCCTAATAATAATTGCAAAAGTCAAATTTCGCATCACAATTTCACGATCTTATCGTGAGTACCTCCATGGGTGTGATCGCAATCACGTTTCCCCCTTCTGCAGTGATTCCATTAATCAATTCACCTCAATTATCCCATCAGATGCGAATGTCTAGCAGTAAAGCGGTTGCAACTGGTTGCAGCACCTATCCATCCCGTGATTTTAGACAGTGAAGCTACATTGCCTTCTAACTTTCGGAGTCTACGGTTTACGGCCTATCTTTGGGAACCGTTTGTGGTGATTGTTTCTGAACGCTGCCTTCGCGTGAAGCCCTGCAAAGAAAACTGCAGCGGTTCGCCATGGCGTGCCTAGCGGAGCGGGCTCTGGCTCGGATGGTGCAATCCGTACAGATCGACACTCGGCATTAGCTGCCACGCTCGATCGATTCCATTCTCACCCGAAATGGGTCACTTGGCTGTGAACTTGAAGAACCGCCGATTATCTAACTCGCTGGATTATTGACGAGTCACTCGATGGGTAGGTGCTATCGGATGCTGCCCTGCTCTTCATTGACCCACTGACGGTAGCGGTGCAGTAAAACGCCAACCGGTGAGATAACAGCCATTGCAGCCATCATCGAGCTATTGTTTCGAAGCTACGCGCGCAGTTTGCACCGTAAGCTAAGAAATGAACGAAGCTTATGGATGATTAAAAAGAGAAGTGAGCCATTCGCTCAGCCGTTGGATAATAAAATGCGTTGTAGTTAATTGCATACGAATGAGGTTTATCGTTTGAATCGATAATTGAACACAATAAACCAAATGGCAGTTGAACTAGAAGTGTTATTTTGTTTAATGCCATGTCGCACACACCGGCTATCCTTGAGGCGACATTATAACACTCAACAACTGCAAAATAACACTTGCTGCCTGCAGGTGCTGATGAAAACGGCCCTGGCTAAAGTGTCAAACGGTTAAACAAATTAATGTTTACCAATTATGGCATGGAGCGGCACTGGCCAGCATATTTGGCAAGACACATCAAACGATCAACTAATAACCGTTTCTCGTCTATTTTCACTCTTTCCAGTTAGCGCCTCGGATACTAAGAATAGCGATAGTGCTATGCATCATCATTGCGATCTTCTCCCAATCGACAGACAGTGCTCAAAGTAAGTAGAAGATGCCAATTAGATTAGAAATAGATAAATTTTGAAACAAACAGTTTGATTTCTTAAACTTGAAACTTGATCCTGTTTGACAGCAAAACGAAGAATACGGCGGCCCACAAACCTAAAGTCGTCCGTAGCCAAGCCAGAGGATAACCAGATCACCACGAAGAAGGCACAGGATCGATCGGATCAGGCACCCGCCTCAGCCACGAACCGATTCCGGGTGCGCCCAAAAACGCGCGGCTCACTAGCGGCTGGTGCTGCGGGGACTGCTGTGCTGGCCGGAGCTGCCACCTCCGCCCTCGTATCCAAGAAAGCGCAGATCGACACTGATGGCTACAAGGTAAGCAAGAGAGCCCCACCGAAAAGGTGTAGCGCCTAAATGTATGCAAACGTGACGCGCCCCCACTTCTCCCGGAAACAGATCGTTTGCTACTACACCAACTGGTCGCAGTACCGTACGAAACTCGGTAAGTTCGTCCCGGAGGACATCCCGGCCGACCTATGTACGCACATCATATTCGCCTTCGGCTGGCTGAAGAAGGGCAAGCTGAGCTCGTTCGAGAGCAACGACGAAACGAAGGATGGCAAGACGGGCCTGTACGAGCGCATGATGACGCTGAAGAAGGCGAACCCGAAGCTGAAGATCCTGCTGGCCATCGGTGGCTGGTCGTTCGGTACGCAGAAGTTCAAGGAAATGTCCGCCACCCGGTACGCCCGTCAGACCTTCATCTACTCGGCCATTCCGTTCCTGCGCCAGCGCGGCTTCGACGGACTCGACATGGACTGGGAGTATCCGAAGGGTGGCGACGACAAGAAGAACTTCGTGCTGCTGCTGAAGGAGCTGAAGGAAGCGTTCGACGCCGAATCGCAGGAGATCCGCCAGCCGCGGCTGCTGCTCACCGCGGCCGTCCCGGTCGGGCCGGACAATGTGCGCGGAGGCTATGACGTGCCGGCCGTCGCCAGCTACCTGGACTTTATCAACCTGATGGCGTACGATTTCCACGGCAAGTGGGAGCGTGAGACGGGCCACAACGCGCCCCTGTACTCGCCGTCATCGGACAGCGAGTGGCGCAAGCAGCTCTCGGTCGACTACGCCGCCAACCTGTGGGTGAAGCTGGGCGCCCCGAAGGAGAAGCTGATCATCGGCATGCCAACGTACGGCCGCTCGTTCACGCTGTCCAACACCGACCGCTACAAGGTGAACTCTCCCGCCAGCGGAGGCGGCAAGGCCGGCGAATACACCAAGGAGTCCGGCTTCCTGGCGTACTACGAGATCTGCGAGATGCTGCTGAACGGCGCGGCCTACGTCTGGGACGACGAGATGAAGGTGCCGTACCTGGTCGACGGTGACCAGTGGGTCGGCTTCGACGACGAACGCGCCATCCGCAACAAGATGACCTGGATCAAGACGAACGGCTTCGGTGGCGCGATGGTGTGGACCGTCGACATGGACGACTTCAGTGGTACGGTTTGCGGGGGCAACGTAAAGTATCCGCTGATCGGAGCGATGCGTGAGGAGCTGCGCGGTGTCAGCCGTGGTAAGGAGGCGAAGGACGTTGACTGGTCCACGGTGGCCGCTACCATCCAGGAGAAGGTAAATCTCCCATTGTTTGGGACGTCCCATTTAAAAAAAAATCTAAACACGTTTCTCTCGAATATAGGAGGAAGAAAAACCGGAACCGATCAAGATCTCCGTCTCGGAACTGCTTTCGAAGGTTCAGAAGCCCCAGAAGAAGATCATCAAGCAGGGATTGGCTACGGTGGAGAAGAACTGTAAGAATTTTTAGACCCAAGTAACTGTAGTACATGTTGACCTTCCCTTTCATTTCGGCCCTTACTCTCTTCCTACAGCACGACCAGCGCAAGTGTTCTGCTACTTGACGAGCTGGTCGGTGAAACGACCGGGTGCCGGCAAGTTCGAACCGAAGGACGTCGACGCCGGCCTCTGCACGCATATCGTCTACGCCTTTGCCACGCTCAAGGACCACAAGCTGACCGAAGCGAACGAGAGCGACCCGGACATGTACGACGAGGTGATTGCCCTGCGCGAGAAGAACCCCGACCTGCAGATCCTGCTAGCCATCGGCGGCTGGGCGTTCGGATCAACCCCCTTCAAGGAGCTTACGTCGAACGTGTTCCGCATGAATCAGTTCGTGTACGAGGCGATCGAGTTCCTGCGCGACTATCAGTTTAACGGGCTCGACGTCGACTGGGAGTATCCGCGCGGTGCCGACGATCGCAAGGCCTACGTCGATCTGCTGCGTGAGCTGCGCGTCGCGTTCGAGGGCGAAGCGAAGACGTCCGGACAGCCGCGCCTCCTGCTGACCGCTGCCGTGCCCGCCTCCTTCGAGGCCATCGCTGCCGGGTACGACGTGCCGGAGATATCCAAGTACCTCGACTTCATCAACGTGATGACGTACGACTTCCACGGCCAGTGGGAGCGCCAGGTCGGCCACAATTCGCCGCTGTTCCCGCTCGACTCGGCCTCCAACTACCAGAAGAAGCTGACCGTCGATTACAGTGCGCGCGAGTGGGTGAAACAGGGTGCGCCCAAGGAGAAGCTGCTCATCGGCATGCCCACCTACGGCCGCTCGTTCACGCTCGTCAACCAGACGCAGTTCGACATCGGAGCCCCGGCGTCGGGCGGCGGACTTCCCGGCAAGTTCACCAACGAGGCGGGCTTCCTGAGCTACTACGAGATCTGCGCCTTCCTCGGCGTGGACAACACGACCCTCGTGTGGGACTCCGAGCAGCAGGTCCCGTTCGCGTACCGCAAGGACCAATGGGTTGGCTTCGATGATGAACGATCGCTGAAGACGAAGGTAATAACTACAGAGCGCACCGGATCCCACGCCATGGTTCTTAACATATTGGATCGTCATTCTCCTTTGTGTTTCAGATGGAATGGCTCAAGGAGGAAGGTTTCGGTGGCATCATGGTCTGGTCGATCGATATGGACGATTTCTCGGGACGCTGCGGAAGTGGAAAGTACCCGCTGCTGACCACACTCAACAGTGAGCTCAAGGACTACAAGGTACAGCTGGAGTACGATGGCCCGTACGAGTCATATGGACCACGTGGCGCCTACACGACCAAGGACCGTAAGTATACGGCTGCCATTTTATCAATTTCTTGCCGGGAAAAGACACGCATCGTCTAATATGCGTGCACTCGTGCCTCTCTTTCCTCCTCAGCCAACGAGGTGACCTGCGCCGAAGAGGATGGCCACATCAGCTACCATCCGGATAAGGCCGACTGTACGCACTACTTCATGTGCGAGGGAGAGCGCAAGCATCACATGCCATGCCCCGCCAACCTGGTGTTCAACCCGAACGAGAACGTTTGCGACTGGCCCGAGAATGTCGAAGGCTGCCAGCACCACTCGCAGGCCGCGGCATCCAAGTAAATCGAGCCAACAGCAGGAGAACTTGGGGAAGAAAGATACAGCATAGAAGACATGCAGCTAAAGTCCTCGGTACGATCGTGCGGGGGCCACAGTTCGTGAGCCATCTTCTTACTAACCGTCGTTTTTCCCACACGTGCCCTTGAACGAGGGTAAAGCATTAACAGATACAGCAAAATACTCTTCAAGCAGCTTACACGAGCACCTCAAGCTATTGCCACTTTCACTCCCATGAAAAGCGACCCGGTTTACCATCTGGGGCAAACTGATTGTAAATATGTTTGTGTCCCTCAAACAAAGCCTGTTCTTTTTGAGGAATCTTTCACATGTTTTTTTTTTAATCTGAATATATTTCCATAGCCCAACCTTAATACAAACCGCTTTTGAATAACGTTGAATTTGCTTCTTTAAAAGCTGCCAGTTCAGCAGTTGTATTATCTGTTCTGCTACCCACTGCCACAACATTTTTACTCATAGGGTTTACCTTAAAACTGCATCAATTATTTATAAAAAACCAAGTTCTTTTTCCTTGCTAATTGTCCTTGCTCCTGTTTTCACCCTCATGCTCAGCATACTCGTTGTCGTTCATTTCTTATTCGAAGACTATCCGGAGAGATTTGTTTAGTTTTTTTTTTGTTTAAATATTATAATAGTTATCATTAAATTTTGCTCTTGTCTTAAACGTTCGACAAATGCTATTTATGAGAGTAGGGCGAAAACGAAAACACTTGCTTGCGGACAAATGGCGGTGTGAGGTGAAAGCATGTCGGTGGCGTTGGCAAGCAGCGAACGCCCCTTTCCGATTTTCATTTCAAACAATTCAAAACCTAGAGAACGTATAGAGTAACGTACCGCGAAGGGAAATTAGGAAGAGAGGAAAGAAAACTTGAAGAAAAAACAACCCAATCATCAAGTGTAATGCGAAGCTTTTTGTTTAGCGTAAATGTGGCGGAATTCGTCCAAACCGCGTCAACCGAAGGTCCCAGAGGTGGCGAACGTTCACATCCATTGATCGTTTGTGGAGCTCATCAACCAACCCAACTCCGCATTAGCACCGACACAATCGAAACAACATGCAAACAGAAACACTATCATTTTTCCGTCCGGCACAAGTCTGTAAATGTCGTTTTTTGATAGATGTATAAAAACTGTGATAATTAAGTGTATATAAAACAAAAACGGAGCCAGAAAGAGCAAACGTAGCGAATGGTACTGTAGAAAAACGGAAACCTGAGAAGGCGTGAGAAGCGAAGAACGAGTATGGCATCCCAGGAAGATGAGGAGCGCTCTGAGAAAACTCAAACTAGAACAGAACAACGACGTACACGCGGACGACAAACAGCAGCAGCAGTGCAAAATTGTGCAAAAAGAGGATAAATGGTTGAATTCAAACAAACAAGCAAAAACAGAAAAAAATTACAGCCGAGAAAACTTACGCCAACGGAAAGCATGCATAAACTAAGCTACTGAAATGAATCGGACGGAGATCGAGTAAAAAGAGAGAGCCCAAGTAACAGCTAGCTCATTTTCTGTTTATAGGAAAGTGAACAAATACAGCAAGTAAATGAGGATTAATTACTACAAACCTGTAAGAAGAGCTAAACATGCGAAACAGAGACGGAGGTTCCCCGGCGGAAAGATGTCGACAGTGGAAACACAAAACTAAATAGCCCAGTATGATTCGACGAGGAGCCACATCGAGCAGCAAGCGCAACTCGGCAACATTCGTCCCTGTCGATGTAGTTTCCTGTGGGAAGGATAAATAAATAAGGAATAACAGCGTTAGAGAGAAAGCGAAGAAAACAAGAAAACAGTTGCTACTCATCATTGGAAGGCACAAAAAAACGGCAATACCTTATTTGTAATGTATAAATATGTTACATGTACTTTTCTGAAGAATAAATCACTTATTAGTATAATATATACCCGTCCAAGTGGTGTCGTTTATTAGCTTGGAAAGAAAATCAAGCGTACCATAAATGTGTTTCTGAGATTCCAAAAAATTTACGCTGTTCGATCGCACGAACATGAAAAATGAAACATTCAATACTTGATTTAACAACAATTTATTGGCTAGACTTAACAGTTAAGGGTTGGCAGTTTAAAGGAATCTTTCCGGTTTCTTAACGCCTAACTAAAATCTCCGCCCACTTGCAGAGACCCACTGCTGACTAGGGCCGGACCTACCTTGGCTTCCCGCGTGGCTAGCACTTCGGTAGCCACCACTGCCGTGCGACTGTCGATCGAATCCGAACGAGGTCATCCGGCCGGCACTCTTCATCCGCACGTAATGGGGCGGTGGGGTCGGCGGACGGTACTGGGCCTCTTCCGAGTTGCCCGGGTAGGTGACCGGCATGTGCTCGGCCGTGGGAAACTCGACCGGACTGTCCGGGGGTGGCACGGGCGGTATGAACGCATCGGCCGGCGGTGCGAGCGGGAACTCCATGTAGTAGTTCTTTTCACCGGAGCCGCCCGCTTCGTACTGCACCGGGGCGATCTCCGCGGCCGGCGGCTCGAACTCGTCCCGTAGTGGGCGCGGAGTTGGCTGGAACGGTGGCGTGCTGTACAGGATGGCGCGCTCGTTCTGCCAGATCTGCCGGCTGACGATCTGGTTGAAGGCGAGGATGTCGGCGGGATCGCGCATCGGCGGAGGCGGCCAATCCTCAACCTCGTCATCCGAGAGCGGATGCACACCGTGGCCGTAGCTGGGCGGCCCGTCGTGTCCGTAACTGTCATCATGTTCCCCATAGCTAGCAGGCTCATCGTACTCGGGATAGTGTTTAGGTGTTTCATATTGTGGCTGATAGTAACTGGAGGAATAGGGATCGAACGACCGGGACGAGGAGGATCGATAGAAAGACGATTGCGGTGGTGGCGTTGGTGGCTTTGGTGGAGGTGGTGGAGGTGGTGCTGAGTAAAATTGCGGAGGATGGAAGTAGTTGAGATCGTAGCTGTCCAACTGACAGCTGGAGTAGCTGGGCTCCATACGTCTCGGTGCAGGTGGTGGAGGAGGTGGTGGGGCTGGTCGGTAGAAGGAAGGCGGAGGTGGCGGTGGGGGTGGGGCTGGCCGCAAGAATGCTGGAGGCGGTGGTGGAGCTTTCGGTGCTTGAGGTGGGGGAGACTGTGTCGTGTGGGATTTCGGAGGTTCCACACGCGCTGGAGGTCGTTGGTCCGGCGCAACAGGAGCTCCATCGAAGAGGTTCGGCGGAGGAGTCAAGGGTTCTCCCGGTGGCAGCTCAGGTTCTGCTGGGGCCGGCGGATGCGGTCTTTGAGGAGGCTGCTCCCTTGGTGGCGGTGGATGCCGAGGTTCCGATGATTTTCCTCGAGGACCCGACTCGGGAGGAGGTGCAGGGTGGCTGTAATGTTTTGGCGGTTGCTGATGCTGCTGCTGATGATGGGGTGGATGCTGATGCTGCTGCTGATGAGGCGGTCCTCTTAGGGGTTGCTTCTTGCCATTTTTCCACACGGTGACTTCCATCGGGCCGTGACCACCGAAAGGGCTAGGTTGGCGATTCATTGGCGCGACCGCACGGTATCCTTCGTGTTCTTCGTAACCCCCGTAGTGATCATCGCCCTCGTGATGGCACTGTTGTTCCGGAATTTTTCCTTTCTGCAAGGTGACGGAAAGCGTCAGAACTACCTACTCTCCCGCGACTCTCCGGTACACTCCCATACTTACTATGATGATGTGGAACTTCGAATGTTTTTCCTTCTTGTGGTGCTTCTTGTGCTTGTGCTTGTGCTTCTTCTCCTTGTGCTTTTTGTCCTTGCAGCATATCAGCTCCTTTGCTCCATGGCCATACCCCTCCTCATACTCGCCACCCTCCTCGTCGGCACCGTAGTACCCCTCGTGGCCTTCGTCGTGCCCGTGGTGCTTCTCGTGGCAGGACATCGAGTGACACCCACGGCCCGCCCGAACGTACGTAATTTCCGGCCCATTGAAGTCGCACTCCACGTCCATCTGTTGACACAGTCGCTTCACTTTAACGGTACAGTTGGATCCTGCAAGGAAAGGGCAGACGGATAAGTTTTCTAATTGTTACTCTACTAACAGACCAACCAACTTACCTCCCGCACTCGCCGACGGAAAGTCACAGTTGCACAGGCACACGTTCTCACCCACCAACTGGCCGCTGCACTGACATTCGCCACACAGATCCTGGCAAAGCTGCTGCGGACCAGTGGAATCGCTGGGCGTCAGCGCTATCAACCGACCGGTGCCATCGTTGGCTTCCGCTAGCCCGGCCAAAATCGACACCAAACCGCAGAGGAGAGCAATGGTGCCTGCTGCCTGCCTTCGGTGCTCCATGGCTGCAGTGTATCGGCTCTGATACCCCATTACCGACCTACGGGCCGTATTTAACCGGTGCACCGCAGTCACAGACGCCCTCGGTCACAACGTGCGCTGCAATACGCTGGCCTTGTGAGCAGTCTCATCTTCCAGCACATACCTTCCATCCTACGTTAAGCCATCGTCAGTGCGTGAAGAATTTGCTGCGTCCGCTAGGTCACTGCTGGCTCGAACAGCATATGTTCCAGGCTGTCGACACCCTGGCGCTTCGGTTGCATTCTGCTGACTCGAGCGAATTCCCCAGGGCACAATGTGAAAGGTAACTGTAGGCACTTTCGCCAAACTTTCTGGTCTGAGCCCGACCAAAGCCACCAAACAAGCGTAAACAAGCCGCTGGAAAAGTGTGTGCAAACAAAGCTAAACATCCTCAAACAACAATCCATTTTCAAGCGCCAACACAAATGTGGATAACCTTTTCAGCAGTAGAACTTTAAGGTAAACTAAAGAACGCAAAAAAAAATCTGCGATTGTCAAGGTTGTTGCGAGAAATCTAGAATTGAAAAAAGAGGCTTGGAAAAAGAGCAGTAGAAGCTTTATCTAAAATTGTACCTGCAAATATTTGCCCTCAAATTGGAACATCCATATTTAACCATGAAAAGGTTTGATAAGAGTGACATTAACTTTTTAATTAAATGGAAACCAATCTTAAAAACTTCATTAAGCATGTATTTTGTTAGAATACGAATTAAAAAAAAAGATCCTCGGCAAACCATTGTACTCTGTTGCATTTGCCATATAATTTTTTTTTTAATTATAATTTAATTTACAAGTTTTCTTCAAAAACAGAACTATGTTTTGTGGTATGGTATTTTCTTTACTAAGTTTTTTTTTCTTCCCTCCACAAGATAGGCAAAAAACATTCACCGCATACAATATTAAAATAATATTGTATTCATGTAACACGAGGTATTTAATGTGGATGGATTTACCTTAAATATATTTTATCTAGCATATATCAGTGATTCCCCCGCTGCCATCCCCATTGAAACAATCAATTTGCTTTCATAGCTCATTATCGGTCAGCGTATATTTTAACATTTCCAACATATCCTTGGTGTGCACTTTTTTTACTTTTCCATGAAACGGATTCTCCCCGTCCCATCCGTGCGCGCAGTGCTACCCTCTGCCGAAGATCCCGCGCGAATCTTGCTCCCGTCCGCATCAGGATCAGAATGTCGTTGTCGATCCCGCTGCTGAGCTCGTCTTTTCGAATCGCCGTCAGGCAGTCGGTACCTAGTAAAACCAGGGGAAAGTAAATATGAAACTAAAGAACGTGCACAAAATTTTCAGTTAGCAGCAAAACTACACACTCTCTTTCGTGTCTCCCGAGCAGAAGCAGACACATTTGTCACCGATGTAGCTTCCCTCGCATCCGCAGAACTCGCAGGCAACCGCACAAGGGATGCCTCGGACGAAATGGTTGTCCCGCACACGCAGCACATCGAGCGATCTAGAAAACGTTGATCGCTCTGTACCAGCATTGACCGATATGGCACCGACGCTGGGTGAAACGAGGAACACAACACTAAAGGCGACCGCTAGGCTCAACGGAAGGCCTGCCTGACCAAGGTACCGATTCCACACCATGATAGTGAACTGATCGACGAAATATGTCCAACCTTCGCGGAACACCCGGTGTCTTTAAAAAGCGCCAGCCGTACACCGCAGGCCATCCGTTGAATTTTCCGGAAGGCAACTTTCCCCGGAATGGAGCTATTATGCTTCGCATAAAGCTTCCCCCCAGCAGCAGGAGTTTTCTGCTGACGTTGGCGGCAACAAACAGAACCGTCCCGTGTTGGGGAGGCGTTTGCGTCAGCATAACCATCCGTCAGCAAACTCCCGGTAGGAGATAGCCGTGGTAGGTTCTAGCGATGGCGCCTGGCGCCCTATAAATGGCGTAACAGCGGCTCCATCGAGGAGAACTCAAGCGCGAACGTTACCCCCCGGATGAAGCAAAAGACGACAACGATGGACCGGCTGCTGATGGCTCTACTGGTGCTGCTGGGACTCGTGCTCCTCGCCTTTCCATCGTACACTGAGGCGTACGAGCTGACACTGGAGGGCGAACTGGAGCTCGGCATCAAGGACTGGTCGTGCAAGTCGTACTGCAACAACTGCAACTGTACCGCCGAGTTCGTCGGCGAGCAGAACAAGTGTCTCTGCTACTGTCCCGATCCCGTGCGAAGTAAGTATTGATACCTCGAATCGGCTGCATTCCTTCCGCTAAACCTCCACGCCTTTTCCATCCCGCGCCGGCCACGCAGAATCGAAATGCTTCCAGTTCGTGCGAGAGACCAACAGCATTCTGGGCATCGAGTACGACCTGGAGGTGGTAGACACCGCTGCGGCCAAAACCGTCATCATCCATCGTGCCAAACGGCAGGCATTGAGGGGACGATTTAAGGAGCAACGGCGGGCTCGAATGGAAAAACGAAAGAACAACATGCAAAACCGCAGGCAAAACCGCCTACAAAATAAGGTGAGACTTCCAGAAGAGGTTCCTACTGAAAATGAAGATCGTTTTTAACCAGCGTATGAACTAACTTACCTCAACTTGCTCCTACAGGTGGGTGCTCCTGCTCCGTTAGAGACGTAAAATTCGAAGTACCGTTGAGGATAGGGGATTGCGTTGCGATCATGTTTCGTATGTATTATAAGTAAATAAAATTATATCTGTGTTTAATAATAAACAAACAAAATATGTGACCATTGTTGTCATTTATATAAAACACGGTTGACTTTTTACTGGAGACTAAACGAACATTCGAACAGCATTCTAAATGAGAAATTTACCAACCTTTACAATAACTTAAAACTGAAAAAATCTACTAAATTATCTAATGTATAAAAAAACAAGCCTTTTCAATTTTAAATTACGACATGAATGGTAAAAACTAAACTGCATGTTCCTAAAATTGCCCTCATAGCGACAAACAAACGAATCTGAGCGTCAACTAGATGTAGAATGTGCGTCAAAAGGATGTAGTCTTTCCGAATCATGACTTTAAGTGAAGGTCAAGAGCTTTATTCTTGGTGAAAAGGAGTAAAAAAATTTACAATCATTTTTGTGACCATAAATGCACACATAAAACCGAGACAAACGAATTCACACGTGAAAAAGTTGTCGTACATTCATGTACGCCCATTTTTTTTTTTTTTTTGTGCTCCAACACACTTTAAAATAAAACAGAAACAGACAGTAAACCTCCAACGCGTACAACGGTTCGGAAGTGGAAAGATAAACATTTGAAATTTAAAACACACTCGCCCCGTTAGACGGAAAGTCTGGCGTATATTCATTTCACGGTCAAATGTATTTACAAAACAGATTCATTTAACAAAAAAAAAACCCCCCCGGTCGCCAGAAAGAGAAAAGAAGTCATCCTGTCTACCCAGCCCCATTTGTTTCCAAACAGGAGGTTTTTGTTTTATTTTCCTTTGCTCCCTGTCGAAAACGGCGTGTCCGTGGCGACTGTTTTCCTTCCAAAAGGTCAGTGAAACCATCGCCTGTCTTATGCCGGCTCTAAGTAGTCTTCTTAAAGCATGACTGTGCGTCGGCGAGCGTGTAAATTGGCTTCCTTTAGCAGAATCGGCATCATTTCTCGACCGGTGGCAGAACCGGAGCACCGTCAGCAAGAGTCCGTCCTCGGTCAGCACATTGTTTGACGGTTGGGAAATCATCGCTGGTGCGGTTCGTTGGATGTTGTGGCCCAGGATGGGCGGACCCGGCAACAGGGAGGGTGGCATGCTTTCCAGCCTCAGTACCACATTTCTGCTAGTAGTAGCAATCGGTGAGTAAGCGACATGGTCGAACGTCGGAGTGTGCATTTTTGCTCCAGTAATGCAACAACAACAAAAAACGTTTCTACCCAGTAGCACTGCTCGCCTCGGACTCTCTGGCCGAAGATCCGCTAGTTGGTGAGGCAAAATGCTTTTTCAATCCCCAAGTGACGAGCTGTGATAACAACAGTGAGTATCGGTTTGGCAGCGATAACGAACGCGTTGTTTTCCTTCGCACTCTGTGCCGGTTTTCTCAAACTTTGGTTTTTAATTTCAGAACTTAAGTACAGCGTCGTACTCGACACCAAACATGGCGAAAAATTCATCATCAACCACAACATCGAGCGGATACCGCCAACGATACCGACGAGGAAACCGCGCCGCACCCTGCGTCCACGTGTTGGTCCCAATGGGGAAACCGTGAGGATGATTCCCGCTCTCTGGCGGGACAAGGTGGCCGCATGGAAGGAACAGATGCGCCTTCTGATCGCGAAACGACGTGCCAAAATGCGCCGTCAAAGGACGCGTATCACGAATCGCAACAATGCTCCAGGGGCTTAAAAATTCAAATTCGTTGCACGGAAGTTCTGATTTGACATAGCCGAATCATAACCAGAACTTCCAAAAGCTTTTAAACTAAATTTGAAACTCTTACCAAAACTGCACAACAATTGTTGGGGTCACGCAATGAGCATAAAGAGCGATTTACCAGGGAAATTTAAAAAAAATACGTTAATAGAGCAAATGAATATTAAAATAAATTATAATTAAATGAACAAATAAAACAAAGATATTTGTTAAAAAAAATTTACACCCACATAACAATTTAGAGAAAAAGTAATTGAATTTGTAATTGAATATTTGTTCAAAGATGCATTCAATTTAAAATTTCTGAGCACAATAACTCTTTTTTTCGGTGAAGTTTTTTGTATGTTTGGGTTCAGGTTTTTTGAATTTTATGAAAGAGGCTACACGCCGTCGATGGATAAAAAACAACGCACCATATTAGTTCAGCCGTTCTGAACAAACATTGCGTCCAACCGAAAGCACTACAATTAAAGCATGCAAACCGCCGCCCTAGCGACAAGTTTGCCACCTTAGCAGGCGTGACTGGTTCAAACCCGAAACTCGCTATCTGAAACAACCACACGATAACCGCTGCACCGAATTCTTCCAAAACAGTAATGACTCCTGTTTTTCTGATGCTACACATTTTTCAGAATAACATGGGATAAAGAAGGCTGCAATGCGGCTGATAGGTTGAACATTCCAAAACCACTAGTGCGATACGACGAAACTCTAGCAAAAGCTGTAGATGGAGCGGCTGGCGGTACACCGATAGGGAAGCGACCGTTGTTTTGCCTCTTGGAAGGCCGCGATTGTGCCATGGCAGGCAAGAACGGATGGGGACAGTTTTCTGGAGAAAGAAAAAAAAAAACAAACATTACAATAACCTCACGAAAGCCTAAACATACAGCCGGTGCCGAGTTTTTGTTGATAAGTTCCTCGAAAAGAGCCACCGGAGTCGTTGGGCCCGAGGCCAGCGAGCATTCGTCTGGGCCGTACAGTTGTTGATCAAAGTTGCACATCTACGGTAAGCCTTTTCTTTAGGAGAGAACGTGCGTGAACACCATGCAGCTGAAGAGTGAACGTTGTTTCCTGGCCATCGCTGGGACATCCCTGTTGCTACTAGCAACCATTTTTTTGGATGGTAAGATCCTCTATCTAAGCAGACAGTAGCAAGTGATGTGGAACGTTTGCTTATTCTTAATCCTTTGCACAGTGGTTCAGCCTGCGTCAATCTATTCGCCCGATTTTAACGAGACCAGCGCCCATTTTCTGGCCCAGCAACGCTCCTGTCGGGATCTGTGTAGCTTCTGTGCGACCTGCAACGGATTTTACTGTGGAGAAGAGTGTATCTGTGAGTGTAGTCAGGATCCATTCGAACGTGAGTAATGCTAGCAGAAAAACAAGTAATCGTTGTGGCCAGTTTTGAATGTTCAACGGATTGGTTTGTCTTCTCTTACCGCCCGCAAACAGATGCCAAATGTATCGATCTGATCAAAGCCAACAGCGAACAACTTGGTCTCGTGTACGACGTGCTACTCCAGCAGCCCCAGAAGCGATCCTCCCGAACGCGCTTCGGGCGACGGGCAAAAACGGCCGAAGTCGATGGCGGGAAGGGAGGCTTCCGTAAAATTTTGTTCGCCAACTTCGACAACAACCGTGGAGCAACCACCGACAAAAAGGTGCAACAGGCCGGAGAAACAATGAAGAGTATCGAGAAGTTGGCGAAAGTGATGACGACGAAAGAGGTCGACAAGGACCCATTGGAAAATGCGGATGTGGTGGATTTGCTTTTCAGCAAAAGGTCATAAAGTGGAAAATGGTATGCCGGAAGGGGTTGGGGAGAGGGTGATCGTGATTCAGTTGAACAATATTCCATCCGCAGAGGCTAAGTTTTATGGTTTATTTCAATTCCCTAGTGTTATGAATAATTTTTTTTCTAAGAATCGTTTCCTTTGACAGAAAACAACCAAGTTGAACAATAAAATCAAATTTATTTCAACTATAAACTTTACAAAATCAAACATCCTCGTTGGCTGCAGTTTTCAAACTAATTAAAATATATTTTCCAAGAGGTTTTTATTCGGCTTCCATTCAGAATTTCCGACAACTTAGGGAAAGAACTCGTTAAGGTCCTATTTTGAACAAAATTTATCAACATGTAGGAAAATATACCCATAGAAATCATTCCACAAAAGACACGTTCATTCCTTTATCGTCTACCAAAAACCGGAAGTCTTCCCTATGGCCCAGCATGGCGCATAGTTCTGCAAGCAACAGATACTGAATAGCGTTCGAAGGCACGTTGCATGATTATGCAAACAGCGTATATAATGGATCAGCAAACACACATTTCAAACGCGTCGTTTCCATAGCAACAATACGCTGAAGCATAATGACGATTTATCGGTTTGTTCTGCTAGTCCTAGTGTTCCATGCCGTTTTTGGATGGTCAAATGCCGAAAAAATTGGTAGCGATGATTCTGGACCATTGGAGAAATCCGAGTACAACCCCAAGTGTCGATCTCTGGAGGAATTTGAGCAAGGTAAGAATAAAAATAATAGTTATGATGACGTAAAAGAAATTGATCATCCTTCAATGCAATGATTTTCCATAGAAAAATCAAAAGATGTGCGTGTGAAACGAGAGGAACCATCAGAAAAAGAAACCAAGGATACCCAACTGGCAAAAGCAGAGGATGACATAGTTGCTCAACCGGGCTACGTTGTTCCAGCTAGGAGGCGACGAATTTGCTTCGGTCGACGACGGGCTTTCACCAAAGAATGCGGGCCACCAGCAAGGGTAAAGATCCTCGCAAGGAAATAAGTTGCCATTCGTGACAAAGCAGTATCTCTCTTTCTAGGCGTATAGAGTAAGGAATTTCGTGATGGCGAAGAACCCAGCTATGAATCTGCCGAACTCTGCTACGAACAATCAAGAAAATATTTAATAAAATCCAATATCGAAGCATATCTGACCGGTGAGGAATTTAAATCAGCCATAATTAGGAAATTTATTACCCAGCTTTTGCACTCTCACAAAAAAAAAATTATATCAAACATCATGAAAACACCGGTGTAACGTGGAACGAGTATAGAGTTGTTTACCGGCGCTTGCCCTTGCCTTTCTTTTGCGTATGTCCCGCGGTCGACGAAGCGGCCACCTGCACCTGTTCTGGAGCTTTTGTTTGTCTACTTTTCAACATTGGAATTGTTTTGCCCAGATACATCAGCAAGCTGTCCCTCGACGGATATTCGGAATTGAGCGGAGTACCGTTGTCGTGTCGCAGCTGCACCCGAATACGGCCACGATGGTGTAGCTCCTGTTTCGGGAAAAGAAATGCCAATCAAATTAACGACGAAAACGAAAGGATCGGTTTTCAAACCACGACCCACTTACTCTGCTTTGCTCACGCGAATACTGCTTGAATTCCAGTAAAACGTTAAAGTTCGCTGCCTGCAGCACGTCCCGTATTTCCTGTGCTCCGGGATCATCGACGCACATCTCTTTCGGCATACGGCGCCCCTCCTGGCGCGTTTTCTTACGGTTGATGTACGCAGGATAGATGCAAACCCAACGTTCCCGATCGCTGTACTTCTTGTCTGGTGACCACTGGGTCAACGGGGGCGGACCAGCCCGCGAACCGCCAGCGTGCGGTCCATGTGCATGTACCGCTGCCATTCTCGGTTCAAGCAGTTGCTTGGTGTTTCGCAAACGCGCGAAAATTCACTAGAAGTGGTTTCCGCAATGCTACACTCGGCACAGTTCTCACGTTTCTTGTTTTTAACTGCGAAATGAAAACAACATTCACTTGACACGTCCGCTCTTGAATGTCAACAGACTATCCCTTCAGAAACGTACAAACGCAGAGATGCTGAGATTCCATCATGAGTGCAATGTTCAAAAAATATTGTTTTTACTGTTTATTTGCATGAATAACACCAAAATTGGTCAAGTGTTAATTTTTTCCCATTTAAATCTAATCTTGAATGCACAATTTTGATTTCGTTCCATTGAACCTATATAACAGAAACTCCCAGAATGCCCCACTAGGAACGGACTCTTTAATGGAGTGCTGAACTGAACTGTCAGTGGAACTAAAATATCGACCGACCGCTTGTTGGGCAAAAACGTATCGCACTGCGGAGATTGCAGTTAGAAAGATTTCGATCGTATACCGTGCAGTTGGTATCGGCCGGAGTGCTAGCAAAATAGGTTTTAAAAGACACTATCGCACAGTTCCGGTGAACGATTGCCGTCGGTCGTGAAGTTTCGTAAAATTTGTGATATTTCCCTACTCAACGTCTCAACGATGTCGTCTTTTAACATGAGCGAATTCAATGAAATTCTCGACAAGTGCCGTGATAAATCATCCCAAAAGGAGCAGGACGAGGTACATGTTTGCGAGTGGCATGATGATTTCGCTACGAAAGCGAAACCCAATCGACCCGGTTCTCGAACAACCTTCTGCCTCGTTTAACTGCAGGCAAAAAACTTCCATGACTCATAACTTAACAGCCAGTCTTCTCTTCTTTGTTTCTTCTGTAGACGCTTCTACAGCCGTTCGCCTACATACAGCAAATTCCAGGAAAGCAGGTCCGCTCGAAGCTCGCCCTTGCCATCAACCATTGGCTCGCAATTCCGGTCGACAAGCTGGCGGCGATAAGTGAAATAGTCCAAATGCTACACAACTCTAGTCTACTGTGAGTAAAGCGAGCACGGCGGCGGCGTCATCGCCTGCTATGTGGCCGGCACGGGTTGCTCGGCAATGTTTACGTTGCAAGGGTGTTCCAAGACGCACGCGCACACTCCGATGTCCGACGCTGGTCGGAGTGTTTACTGCTGTGTAAACAACGCTACCCTGCTGCACACGTGGCCCTCTTCACGTCGCCCTGGCTTAGCATCTGTACTAATATTAACACTTTGTTTTTCATCTTTCACCACCCGCCCCGGATTTGGTGCCTGCATGCTGCGCCCTACCGGCCATTTCATTCGGTGTTCCGTGTTGTCCCCTCGTTGCGCTATTTCCAGCATCGACGATATCGAAGACAATTCTATCCTCCGCAGAGGCATCCCGGTGGCGCACAAAATCTACGGCGTCGCGAGCACCATCAACGCGGCCAACTACGTGCTATTTTTGGCGCTGGAAAAGGTGCAACAGCTAGGGCACCCGGATGCGACGCGCGTGTACACGGAGCAGCTGCTGGAGCTGCACCGGGGCCAGGGCATGGAGATCTACTGGCGCGATAACTTCGCGTGCCCCACCGAGTCGGAGTACAAGCAGATGACGATCCGCAAGACGGGCGGTCTGTTCATGCTGGCGATCCGGCTGATGCAGCTGTTCAGCGAGAACAAGAAAGATTTCAGCAAGCTGACGGCCATCCTCGGGCTGTACTTCCAGATCCGGGACGACTACTGCAACCTGTGCATGAAGGAGTACTCGGAAAACAAGAGCTACTGCGAGGATCTGACGGAGGGCAAGTTCAGCTTCCCGATCATCCATGCGGTACAGACGCAAAAGTACGACAAACAAGTTTTACGTAAGTACACCCGCACCGCACCACCATTCGAGGGGGTGAGTTTAAATCGGAATCGATTTCGTTGGAACATTGCCAACAGAAGAGGCGGGGTTCGAGTGGCAAATCAATGTTCTCCCGGCACGAACTAATTTCACAAACATTCGTTTTCCCTTCTGTTCCCCGCACTTCCCAATGAATGAGCAGACATACTGAGACAGCGAACGCGGGACGTCGAGGTAAAACGGTACTGCATTTCGATACTCGAAAAACTGGGCAGCTTCAAGTACACACGTGACGTCCTGGACGCACTCGACCAGGAGGCACGCAAGGAGGTTGGTGGTAGTGCCCGGGGACGGAGCGTCGGCTGTCGGCCCCTGATTTGCGATGGATGGAAATGATGTTTCAATTTTCGTTCCTTCGTAGGTGGAAAGCCTTGGACCAAATCCAATTATGCAGGCGCTGCTAAACGATTTGCTTAGCTGGAAACATTTCTCCGACGCAGCGGACGACGAAGGGGCGGAACAGTAGGCGAGTGCGGGGAACCGAACAGGCGCGCAGGAACGAACCGAACGAGAAGAGACACTACACGGGGAGCCTGCTTGTTGGCACCCCTCGTTTCCATCCGACCGTACGGACCAAAATGGAAAAGTTGTAATGCATTTAAATGTGGAATGTGCTTTAGCTCACAGCGCCAAAAGGTATGGCAATTTCTAGCAGAGAGTATTATCATCCGCTTTCGGAGTTCGTTGTAGACAGTTTGCGATGCGACAATAATTAGAGAACGTCAGTAATAGTTTATTAGGTACACTTATCCAACAATGCTCGACACTTGCGCGTGCCATGCGCCCAAGCAACGATGTACGGTTTTTTTGACCAGAGAGCATACGGCTGCAAAATTCTAACTCGTTCCATTGCTCTTTACCACTTGCACTTGACCCGGTGTGTCGTTTCGTTCGTAGGTTCTTCTATAGCTTATCATTCCTAACCGTCGTAGCGCAGGGTCGCATCAGTCTCGGATGATGAACACCAAAACATTCTAAGGGCCACAGCGCACTATTGCTATCCCTGCTATGCCAAATGTTTCTTGAGGTCGCGTGTTCGAGCTTCGCTGTCGTTTGCATTTGTTAGAAACTCAAGAGCCAAAAGAGTGTCGTATTTCTCAATGTTTACCTATGCTCATATTTTAACTGTTTGTTTACTCCTTGCAAGAATTTCCTGTTGTTGTACATATTACTTTATTTTCTATTGCGTTCCTCATGCAGGGTATACGGATTAGATTGAGTTCGTGACAGCAAGCCCGGTCAGAGGGGCGTGAGCCGTTTTTTTTTTTAACCTTTTGTTTTTATTTTAGTCTGTAATGCGTTATGGCGTTTTGTTTTATTTAAGTCGTTCATTCCCCATGATCTGCGTTGGCACGATTCAACGAAATAGAAGCAATCAAGTTATGCTTTTTTATGTAAGGCTTGTTTTGGTGTGATTTTTTCTTTTCTTCTGCCCCGTTATTCCCGCAGCGATCCGAAACGCGAACAGGGCTTATCTAGGTTTAGTTGGAAACATTCGCACGGAAAGGGTTGCGCCTCTTGCGAAAAAGGTAATCTCTACAATCATGAAGCATTGAATAACAGCATAATAAAAGGATGGTATTAGAGGTATTGTATCACTCTTGCCGGCATTCTAGTTAAAAACAGGTTAAATTGTTTCAAACAATGCTTTAAATTTGCTAGTCGCTCTGGTTGCATCCGTGGGCGAAGGAAAACAATTGTTCTAAAAAGGGGGCCGCGAGTTAGAGGAATAACATGTCACGTCTTCCGAAAGTATATTTCCACTTCGTACGCGTTAAAATACGATAAACGAAAGCGATCTCACGTACCGTCATTTTATATTTACAAGATCCGTGCTTTTAGCTTTAGGACAGATAGAGGGAAACGCTAGTGGCATAGCTAAAACTGCGTAAATGTTAAACAAAAAGGTGATTGACAATAATTCGCCTCAAGCGGAACGTGCAACAATGCGCACGTGGTTGGTCCGAGGTTTTCAAATGATCGAAATAATTAAAAAAAAAAAAAACCGTCATATCAACGATTCTGTGTAGAGCAGAGACGAATATCAGAATTAAGCTTATCGTTACACTAGCGAAACTAAACTACACTTTAAATAATAGAATGTACTCTTCCACCGTTACTGTTGCTCGGTTAAGTTTTTTGGTATTTTCATTCACATTTTTCGTCGTTTGCTCGTTTTTTTTCTTCTTTAAGTCGCTTGATTACACTTGATTACGCCAGTTTTACACCGGTTATTTGCTGATTGGCAAATGTTTTACGACGACGCCATAAATAAGAATGCCGTGATTTCTTAACTTGTCTTCCTTTTTTATCTTCAAAATGGATGAGTTTAATTTCAAAAATTCAAAATTAAAATCCATCGCAAGTATCACCTGTCTTATTTGTTCCCATTTTTTTTTTTCTTCATTCATATCATTCTTTCTCGACTTGTTAAAGCAGTTTTTTTTCTCATTTTCTTGACGCTGCTTTTCGTAGAGCACTGACTAGTGTGTAATTTTGTTCCTACATTTACTCCCTTTAAAGATCTTTGCTGGATCTTGTCTTCTCATTTCCATTGCTCGGTAAATCTTTTTTTTTTCTCCTTATCACTGTATTACACTATGGTATTTTCTAAGATTTTCTTTAAGGCTTGTGCCTCCTAGTTGCAGTTGCTTGAAGAAGAAAGTACTTTGAATCAACCTCTTCTGTAGTTCCGTACGGTGTTGTAAGCTCTGTTTTCGTTTACATCGATAAATTAAACAGCTTTAAAAAGATTTCAATCAGCCGTAGAAGTACGCGTTAAACGAACGAGCAAGTTTCTCTTTCTACGAGTAGTGAAAAACAATTATCGGAATAAGAAATGAAGCAAAAAAACGTTTAGCGGTAGTTGAAATAAATAAAAGTGACCACCGCAGCCACTCATATCCTAGCTTTGACCGTTGAAAAAGGAACAGATTGTTGTGGTTTTACATTTTCGGTCCCTGGAAAGAACCACCGCCGTGTTCACTCGGTGATCATGTTCTGAAAGTCGTTCAGCGAACCGTACGTCTCCGGGTCCTCCTGGCGGTGAACGATCTGCGGTGGTCGCGGCAGCGCCAGCGGAACCGGCAGCAGCTCGGGCATGACGGAATGGTGCGTGATGAGCGCCCGGAGGGAGGTGAATTCCTTCGTGAAACCCTGCGTAAAAAAGGGACTACGTTTTAGACGAGAGAGAGAGAGAGAGAATTTGCGGCAAACTGTAGGGATGGAGCTCACCTTTATCTTGTACCCCCGTATCGTCCTTAGAATAAGGTAGTGTGCTACTTTCGGTGCCGGCGGTGGGACACGCAGCGAGAGCGCGAAGCAGCCCGGTTTCGTCGTGCTCTGGCGCACCAGAAACGCGCCAGGGTTCTGCCGCGAGAGCACTTCGAGTGAAATTTCGCGAGGTATGCCCGCCTGGAACCAGGGCGCACCCTTCAGCTCGTGCTGCTCCTTCAGGCTGAGGCTGTCGTTCCGGATGGGGACGGCCGGTGGGTAGAGCAGGGTCGTCGCCGTGTGATTGTACCGTGGGCCGCCCGCATCGAGTAGGATGGCACTGTGGCCACCGGCGAAGGACGTTCCCGGCGAAAGTGGGTTGCGGCACGCAGCCATTCCCATCCTCGTCGCAGCCGTCGTAGCCGCCGTCGTCGGGGTTATGGAAGGGGATGTGCCGTCGGTGGCGGAGATCTTGCCGGTCGTGAACACGGTGGTCGAGAGGGTGGTTTCGGCTGTGTCGGCACAAATTCCTTCGTTCACGTACCCATCGGAGATGGTTTGCGACGAGCTGGACGAGCTCGAAGGAGAGGACGAACTGTGCACCAGCGGTCTGCTGTCCTCGGCCGTCCGGAGGATGCCCATCGTTAGTCGTTTCACCTGGGAAGGGAACGAAAGCATTAGCAACGGAAGAAGGGAGCTGAACGTTGGGACAGTTTCGGTAGTTACCAGCGGGGGCTTCTCGGTGAGCTTGCGGCAGGTGTTTAATTCCGTCGGTGAGTTCTCTTCCTCGGAGCTGTTGGCGGTGCGCGGCACATCCAGTAGGTTGTTGGTGGTACGATGAAAGAACACGGTCGTCCCGATGGACCCACCGGTTGCGCCCGAGGAGCCGTTGGCGCCGCCACAGATGGTGGCTTTGGCCGTACGGGATGCGTTCGTGGACAGTGGGGTTGCCGTGGCCATGCCCCCCATCAGCCGGGGATGGTTGTTCGGTGTCGTCTCGATTTGGTTGCTGTTGATCGCGGTGCAGTTCATCTTGCCTCGGACGGCTCGTTCATCACATCAAAATCTTTTCTTTTACGATCAAGAGATGTGCTAAGAAAACGAAAATCAAAATGCAACTTAACATTAGAAAAATGTGGATTATGAATCACAAAGTTATTTAATTTATATGTTGCATAAGAACTCAAGTTCAAGATGTTCATAGATTTATTTTTGTTCAAAGCTGCTTCAAGAATTATCGAACGGTAGTGAGTCAAGAAAGTATCCTTTTCTTCAACTAATTAATCTCATCCTATAGTTCACGCTCAAGCACCGCATGTCGATACCTATTACTGGAAACGTGAGAACATACCCTAATGGCCTCCAATGTCAAGAGTCACATTAGTGCTGCCCGTGATCCAACTTTCACCGGAGACGCCCCCACGACACGGGACGCCATATGCGAGGATGCCGGGTTTCCCGGATTCATCAATCATAATCACCGGTCGGAAAAGCCGAGTAAATGCGCTCATACTTGGCGCGGAACACACAAATCGGAAGCAAACAAACAAACTGTTCGAGTTGGGTTTTGGCCTTTCGACTTCTCGGCCACCTTGTGAAACGGCGCCTTCCGTTTCGATTGCCAACTACCGCTGGGCGCCTCCAACAATAAATGGGGGTGGAAAAATGAGCCGATAACAGACGCACACGTTGTGTTACGGCAAGGGGCTATGTAGAGCTGGAAAGGGGATGGAAAGTCGACTCGACCGCAAACCGGCAGGGAGTTGAAGTCCCGGGCGCTCATTAGGTGCTGACAAAATCACTTAGTAGTGTATGGGTTAATATAAATGACTCCGGTGCCACGGTCGCCATTCGTTGGGGCCGTTTCGCAACCACTTTCGTTAATTGGATTAATGCTCGTACACCGGAAAGGACTTGCGGCAAACGGGTCGTTATTGTTTTTGGCCCCAGCGCACTGGAATGTTGGGTTTTGGTGTTGTGTTCCTTTTTTTGTCTTTTCAACAGATTATGTAACTGTGAATATGCACAAGGGAACCAATATGAATCGAACCTTAAGTTTTTCGAGTTTATCCTTTAGTGGTAATTGTTTTTTTTTTCTCGCACCCCGGAAGCCGGAGAAGATTAATCAATTTGTGCTTGGCCCTTTGCAACAATTCAATTGCAATTTGTTCGATCGCCGGAGGATGTTTTCAATTATCGCCTACCGTTCAATTCATCCATCATTTGTCGCTGGTGCGAAAACACTCTCGCCACAACCAGAAGATGGGAGTTTTCGGCCAGTGTTCTCGATAAATAAAATTGCAATCAAACGGCGGACGAGAGAGGGAGAGAGACGAGAGCCATTACAATCTTACCACCGTCCGACAACGACAAACACAGCCACCGATTGTATCGGTGAATTTTGCTTCGCTTTCCGAGTGGCAACTGCACGGAGCCTTCAGGAGAATTTTCCACCCGACGCTGAAGAAGGAAAATATTCATTCGTTTCCTCGAGTGGTTCTTGTGTTTCGGCTCGAGCATCTTGTCGGTCTGCCGGGAAATGCGTAGGGCTCAGTTCAACGTGGCACCACGAATCGAAACCGTATCTGGTTCTCACGACATTCCATCAACGGACACAGAATCTGAATTACAGGCCCACTCGGTGCCCGGCGTCGCGCTAATGGTATTAATTTATTCGCTGGCCGGCAAAAGAATATCGTCTAAATTTCATTACTTAGCCAGAAGTGCCTTCGCGTTACGTTTGCTGCGGAACGCACCGAACGCAAACGGGACACGAAAAACATGTACCAAAGGAAAAACGGAAGCAAATGAGATGAAAAGCTCGTCCGATGCTCGAGGAAACGCAGAAGGGAAAGGGGTGTGTGTGTGTGTTCGCTGTGTTCCGATCACTCGCCGATGATTTCTTGGCAGAGTCAATTAAAATACAGGTTTTTTCAATGGATAGGATAAGCGTAAACGCGTTTAGCCAATGTGCAAAAATGGGCTATCAAAGTTTAAACCTGAACAAGCCATGTGTGAACCCATCAAGCCAAATGTCGTATTCATCAGCATAAACACACAATCGAACACCAGATATTTAAACCTCATTAACATAATAGTCAGATTCGAGGCCGGTTTGTTTTGGTTCCATTCATTGAAAAAACCTGTATGTTAATGAGGTTTAAATATCTGGTGTTCGATTGTGTGTTTATGCTGATGATGTTTATGTATGGCTTGTTCAGGTTTAAACTTTGATTAATGAGGTTTAAATATCTGGTGTTCAGGTTTCAACTTTGATAAATGAGGTTTCAACTTTGATTAATGAGATTTCAATTTTGATTAATGAAGTTTCAAATTTGATTAATGAGGTTTCAATTTTGATTAATGAAGTTTCAAATTTGATTAATGAGGTTTCAATTTTGATTAATGAAGTTTCAAATTTGATTAATGAAGTTTCAAATTTGATTAATGAGGTTTCAATTTTGATTAATGAAGTTTCAAATTTGATTAATGAAGTTTCAAATTTGATTAATGAGGTTTAAGATTTGATTAATGAAGTTTCAAATTTGATTAATGAAGTTTCAAATTTGATTAATGAAGTTTAAAATTTGATTAATGAAGTTTAAGATTTGATTAATGAAGTTTAAAATTTGATTAATGAGGTTTAAATATCTGGTGTTCAGGTTTCAACTTTGATAAATCAGG
Source organism: Anopheles atroparvus (assembly GCA_914969975.1). NCBI lineage: Eukaryota > Metazoa > Arthropoda > Insecta > Diptera > Culicidae > Anopheles > Anopheles atroparvus. The sequence continues at coordinate 33,390,365 of CAJZCY010000002.1, read as the reverse complement.
TTTCATAATATGGCTTGTTCAGGTTTCAACTTTGATAGCCCATTTTTGCACATTGGCTAAACGCGTTTACGCTTATCCTATCCATTGAAAAAACCTGTATGTTAATGAGGTTTAAATATCTGGTGTTCGATTTTGTGTTTATGCTGATGATGTTTATGCATGGCTTGTTCAGGTTTCAACTTTGATAGCTTATTTTTGCACATTGGCTAAACGCGTTTACGCTTATCCTATCCATTGAAAAAACCTGTAAGATATCGAAAAGGATATCATTCCGGTTGGCCAACGAGATCAACTGCACGCCGCCAAGCAAAAGGTCATCGGTTTTCTGTTTCGACGCAGCACAGCCATCAAATTTAGTTTACATTCGCAAACACGGTTCCGCAGCATCGTTCCATTCCGGCATTCAATTTAAATTCGCTGATTATTTGACTAATTGATGACCCCCGGTTTTCGGCCTTGGAGCGTCACAGCTCCGTCCAATGTCGGATAGTGGCAAGCTTGGTGCGTGATTTATATAAACCGTCCTGGTTTGGTGGCGCATGGAAGAATTTTGTGGCAGCACGGTGAAGCTGGGGACAAATTGAATCATCTACCCTAATTGCGGTATCAGCAGAGCACCAGCAGTTGATGTTGATGGAAGAAGCTTCTTCCCTTGCGGACCTCGAGATCCAACGTGATGGCTTTATTGGGTGAAAAAACACGGACAAAAATAAAATAGAGACAGAGGAAGGGCTCCCAAATTTCCGCAAACGAGTTAATACGAGGGGATATAAAGGAACGGGTTGAGGAACGGACGGAGGAAACTAATTTAAAGTTTTCTTTTAGTTTCCTTCAGTGCAGTCCCTCTTGTCGACCGGCGTAACCTGCGCAATAAATAGTTCTAGCTACCTTGCCAGGGCGCTCCCGGACAGCGAGAGATACTTGTACTATTGGCTGGTGTTAGTTGGGCGGTCAGCTTTTCCCTCGCCTTTTCCGCTCCGTCCGCTGCGCCAGCCCGGCAAAAGTTAGAATGTCCCTGCGATGCACCGATGATTCAATTGCCGCTGGTCCGAAATAAGAAAGGATGGAATTCCCGTCCTTTCTTCTTCCCCTGTCTTCCATCCCCCGTAGCGGAAGCGTTTGGACTGCGTTTTGGGGATATCAAATTAATTTGATAATAAATTTTCCCTCAATCCATTAGAACGGGGAACACTTAAACTGAGCGCTGTTCCTCGAAGTTTGGCTCTTTTTTTTTTTCTCCTGGAGACAACTTGCAGACCAACAAATGGGAAGCGGGAGACAAGGTTTGGAAGAACTTGGCTGCGTTGGGAGTTGATGTTAAAGTGTAAGTATACTGCATACTGCCCCACCGTCCCCTTTTGGGTGGGGTGCATCGGTGGAGGCCGGGAAGAAAACATTGTTCCTGGCAAGGAGCATGCCGAGAACAAGCTGCACTCGGACTGAACACATTTGACACGTTTCCTGTTTGCATCCGGCGAGGTCGGTGGCAAATATAACCTACTAGAGTGACATGGAAGAACACGGGTGCACCGGTTTGGGGGCTAGCTCTTCCGGCGGCATGTTGTAACGTCCAAGATGGCACCGCATGCTGCCGAAAGTTTTCGGTGCTGACCTACGGTACTACGTTTCCTCCTCGGCTAGCAAAAGCACCGTCCCAAAAGGACCCGAAATTGCAATTGGTCTCACCGGCGAACCCGTTTCCGTTGTTGAGCCACCTGACGCGTTGTCCGGACAGGCTGTGGCTGTCTTCAGGACGACAGTAGTAACAGTTTTGAATATTTTTGCATAATAAAAGGGTTCAATCTGTTTTTGGAAGAACAAAAAACTTGAGGAGGGCTTCTGTGTTTTCCTAAAGAAGGAAGTGCTTGAAGAACTTCAATTGGAAAATCAGGGTACATTGAAACAAGTTTTTCAAGTATTAAGTTACACAATCAATACTTACTAACAATCGAAAAGATTTGTCTTGGTGTGAGAAATGAAAAGGAAGAATATACCGGGTTCTATAGAGCGAATGTATTGATCCACTTGCCCGTTTCGACTAGGTGTAATGTTTCATTAATTATGTTCAACCAAACTTATCATTAAAATAACTTTTACATAAAAAACAAGTCTCTAGATGGAAGGAAGAATAAAATGTCCATAAATTAAACAACAAAACGTTTGGTTTAAATGCCATTTTAAACTTTCAAAAGATTGATAAAAAGGTGGATTACATTAAATTTACAAAAAAAAAAACTCAATAATGAAATAGTTATCAAATAACTCTTTGCACGCACTTTGTTTCAACCTTCGGAACCAATCTATCGGTACAAAATCCTGCTACGCTGGAAATCTATTTACAAATGTAGCGAATTCGTTTCATACTTCTCAATTATAATTGTTTTACATTCCCTCCGTAATGCAAAGGTTGCCCACACGTTCCCAACATGCAAAGAGATAAACTCTGCCCGTTGGGTCCGACCGCCATTCTGGCAACATTTCCATTTCCTTCCAAACGCACACGCGAGCTTTCCTCTCGTCCGAGCCGCCGTATGTTTGTCTCCATCCGAAAAGTAAACATCATCCACGCACTTCGCGGCATGGTGCAATGTTATTCCCGGTGCCGGTGCAGAATTGATTACAATCAGGTACGTGATTTATCTGCCGATATCTAGCGCCAGTTGCGCCGGTTTTTGTGTGTATCTTCGGAATTCACTCGGTTGGGGGGGTTTTTTTTTAACATCGCCGCCCTCCATTTCAATCAATTCAGCGTTTGATCGCATCAATGAAAACATCACCTTCAGCCCAACTCATAACTCATGCGTTCTGGTCAGGGAGGGAGAGGAAGACGGATGAAAGGCCCGGTAGGTCAATCGGTTGGAAAAGCAATTCCATGGAACCGGCTCCGCGTCCAACGCGGCTCTGTTGGCATTATTGATTCAATTCAAATATTTTTATGCGTGCCGACGGTATCCTTCCAACCCGCACCACCCCCTTCTTGACCCTTGCACGATGCGATATCGGGTCCGTTTGACGATTCGGTACGGAATGCCACCAACTCGGGCCCGGTTTTCGCTCGTGCGTGGTCAGGAAAAGCGTTCCCTCGACCACATCCAGTGTGGGGCAGGACGGCCAATACCACCCAGCTCTTCCTTCCAAGCCGGTGCCGACACGTGATCGAATCCGGCCAAGTAGCACGTACTCCAACAACGTTTGCTCAACGTGTTCGGCGGAGGTGTGGATCGCGGGAGTATGCACGCGTATCGATATCTTTTTTTGTTCATGTCTCTTCTCGTTTTAGTGCTGAATGTTGCGATGAAACGATTTCGATGAAACTGAAATGGACACGGACGGAATTGGATGTCATGCTTAGGGGCATTGCCTCAAAAATTACTACATTTATAAATCAAACATAAAATTGTTTCCGTTCGATGCAAATCATTTCTATTTTTTTCTTCTAATTGCTCGGGCGAAAAGTGATCGACTTGAATTGAATTCGGATAAGGATATTTTCATAGTTTAGTGATTGAATGTACTCATTTAAAGTTGATCATTTCTGAGAAAATCTTTTTTAGAAATGATAATTAAATAATTAAGAACTCCTTTTCTTCCATGCCCCACAGGTTTAAAAAAAGTAACGATAAGAAAGAATGCAGAAAACTATCTTTAGAATTGAATCCTCCTTTGGAATTGAAAAAAAAATTCCACCGAATTATTAAGTAATTTAAGTAAAACCAACAAACCACAGAAAACTTTTGTCCAACCCTGTACGGCTGGCCCTAAATCGCACACCCTGTATTGGTAGCGCATCGCGTACACCGCGTCAGCTAAAACCTGTAGCGCAAGCATTTAGTTAGAAGACGCTTTATGCTGTCTGCTCCGGCTGCCATTTTTCCTTCCACCCCGGACGCACGTTCAGACGGCAATGATTTATATCCAAATAAACACGTATCCAAACACACGGCTTTCCACGGCAGAATCCCCTTCGATTGATCCGCCGAGCGTGCGTATTTATGCATTTGTGCCGGGTGGGTTTTCCCGCTTCTGTCCCGGTCTACGCGCGAAACCAGCCCCATCCGCCCGGTGTCGGCGGCAGCGTCAGCAGTTCGTCGGCGGGAGTACATTTCAGCGTTTTATTGACCCCCCACCTTCAGGGTCCCCCCCCCCCCCCCCTTCGTCTGTCCTGTAGCAAGGTCCGCAAGGGAGTCGCTGAGCTGTTTTTGGGAAAAATGGTCCACACCCATCCCACCACCCAAACACCGGCTTTTGGCGGTGGGGCCAGTTCCACCGCGCACTCTCGCGAGGGCAGTTCATTACTACGGGCGAGGAAGTCCGTATTCGTGTCTGGAATTCAATGCCCTCTGGCCTCTGGCTCTGGAACCCAAGACCTCTGCCGCTGGCGAAGGGGCATAAATCCATCCGGCAGCACGCGTAACACGCGTTACTCTGTTGGCACAAAGGAGGGAAACCTATCATGGAGTACGGCACGTGTGCGTGTTTTTTTGGGGGGGAAAGCAACAACCGCAAATGGAAGTAAACATAGTTTGACCAGATTACCACATTTGCTTCGATGGAGTGTGATGCTCCGGATGTAGCATCGATTTCGTCGGGCCTTCCCAAGAGGCGATAACCTTTTCAAAGTTCGTCTTTGTCGTTTGTGTTCAATGCAGGAAGACATTAAATGGGCAACAGAACACCGAATCGAGATTAGTTTTCGGACAGGAATATTGTTTTCGGTGGCAAACGACACGATTGCCTGATTGGGTGAAATTGTTGGAGCTATTGTTCACCCTTCGCTAAAGGAAGCGATAAAGTCCAAAGGAGAAAAATCCGAGTCACTTATCATAAGGTTCGCGATAAAAATTATACCATGGCTTTGTACCGTATGTTTTAAATGGTATGCATTTTTCAAAACAAAAAAAAAGGTAATCATTTTCACCAAAAACTCGGCACGGTTTTAATATTTTTATAAGTGTTAGAGGTACAGTTCACACAACTCAAATCCCGTCAACATATTCCATAAACATGTAGCGTTTTGAATCCGACAGTTTAATTTTAACCGTTCTGCCCCTCCAGGTGCCAAACACCCCATCAATCCATGGGCACCCAATTCAAATCGCGGCAAGTGGCACCCTATCGGGGCTCGAAAAGTCGCCACAAACCTCGAAGCGCCCGCGGCCCCACATGCGTTTGTGCATGCAAGGAAAACTGGAATAACTGGCCTGTCAGAAAAAGTGACTGACGACGTCCAAATCATGCGCCACCGTTGAGTACGATGGAATTGAAAATCCGGAAATCGGAAAAAAAACCCTACTTGAACTGTCCACTACATTCAAGTGAAACTGTATGAACTCTGCACGGAGTTCGATATGGTTCAAGGCATGGGACGGTGGAACCAAGAATCGATCAACTCGAACGGTGAAATTCACACGAAACAATCCTCTCTACAAAGCAACGCAGATCACAGAATCGAACTTGGCATGGCTTAAGGCATGTATAAACCCCGCCATAACGAAAGAGTTTTACAAAAAGGACATGAACTCGCTACAAACAAAAATCGTATTCGGAAAAACAATCTGTTTCATTTGGTGGTACACTCTCTGGCCATCGAGATCGCTCGAAAACGGATTCATTGGTGGCCAGGAGTAGGTCGATTGCCATCCATCCGCTCGATCTGAGGCCGAACAGTATCGCAATCACAAATGAAACAGGGGAAAACTTTTGCAAGCAATTAAGGCGTATAAAAGGAACAAAATGTTTTCCGGAGCACGAGGGAATAAGAATAGCTGCGGTTGGCTTGCGAAAAAGTCATCTGCACGTTTTTGCCACAAGAATGGAGCGGAAAAGTCCCACAATGGAAAAAAAAGTGGACAAATATACAGATCGAAAAATACCGGCATCAGCTACCAAAGGCACGCCTTGGAATTGCCTGCACCAGATGCACTCGTAGACCTCGCCAGAAGGACATACAAAGGCATCCGCTATTGTACCGATTGCTTCCGGTCGTGGCCGTTTGGCAAAGGTATCTGTTGCATCTGTATCAACAGTTCATTATGTTGAGTGGTGTGTCCAGAACGAAACAAGTTAATTCCAAAAGGATAGAGGAGAAAGGTTTCAGTGGGAGCCCGTCTTCCTATATGCAGTTATAATAAAAGAGTTTTATGGATAAAATCTAAATACGTCCAAGCATTTGATTATTTCTCAATTTTCCATCTCTAACAATTGGTTTGATTGACAACAATAAAAATTGAAAACCATCTCTCCCACGATAATGTAACTTATTGTAGCCGAAGGAAAAATGCAGAGAAACAACTACAACCTAGCAACCATCTAGATGGTCCCTTCCAATTCCTCGCCGGGGATTCGAAGTGAAGCGATACCACAGCTACGGCTGCATTAAGGGTAACCGCGGGCGAAACGGTGGCCGGATTAGCTGGCCACGCTGCTAAGGCGCCCTAATGTGGGTCTAATGCTCATATAAGGCAATTTTGCTCGCTTCACGAACAGCCAGTACGCTCCTGTAGCGTTAAGCTCTTTAGGGCCGCGACAATTGAAGTTTATTTCATGCCAATGTCGCTCGACGGAGCGAAGAATGCATGGCGCACCCCCGCTCCCCTCGGGAGGCACGGATAGGTAGTGTACCTGTGGGTGAAAAAATAACATTTGACACGTTAAAGCCTGTTAGTCCCGAGCCTTAACGAAGGGCAGCTGCCCGCTAGGCGTACCGGTATGGAATGTGAACCGAGCTCGGAGCCGGTTCTGACGAGCCCAAGGTTGGTAGAGCGTGTCCACAATCGATCGACGGAATGAAGCACACACAAACGAACAGCGAATAAATTTTCAGTAACAAAATTATCGATAATCAATCAACAAATTATGACACACGTGAACAGCATATCTTTTCGTTTCGGCTTGAATGTTGTGTAAAAAATGTTTCAACTTTATTCAAGGCATTAGCGGTCCTCAGATATTAGGGACTTTTCCGGATCATCATTTTACAGGACTTCAGCGAGTAGTTATCTCCGCTAAAATGAAACCAGTTAACACCCATATCGTATGCAACCAGTGGTGTTTTAGAATATTTTCCGTTCAAATGGCTGTAAACGAAAAGGTGAATGTACATTTATTTTATCGTCAACATTGAAGAGTCCAATTCATATACGACACCATACCTGTACATGCATATACTTTCCGACATAAACCACCACGCGCCCGAATGTTCGCGGGCACAATCATTGACTGGATTCCAGGCATCACCCTTGTCATACGTAGAGAACGGTTGTTGCTCGTGCAACCGCAGCGAATCTCCGGCCGTGCCCGAATACTCGCCTAACGTTTCGAGCACATAGTTTTCCTCCTCATCACCGACACGGAAATCGCTGTAGTGTGCATGGGCAACAGTTCCGCCGAAGTCCTCCAGCACAACGAGCAATTCGTACTTCCCGTAGCGCGTCTGCTCGTACAGCTTCTCCAGTCCCAGCCAGAACTCTCCTCGAACATCACCAAAGCCGTTCTTGTACTCTGTCCAGTTACGATAGAAATTCACCGAGCCGTCGAAGCGATGCTGAATGGTGATCCAGCCACCTTCGCGAAAGACAGCAGGCTGATTTATGACATACTCCAGATGGCGCGTTTGATTCTGCACCATATGTTCCATGTTCTGCGTGCAGGCATCCACAACGTTTCTTTCCAAATCCTTCATCCTAGCGCTCAGCAGTTCTTCGATGCGTGACTCCAACTCCGCCAAGTGCAATAATAACAGTTCGAGATGGAATCCACTTATGTCCGAAACGGCCGTCGGTTCACTCTGACACAGGACCGGCTTGAGCGCTCCAAACATAACGAGCAAAAACACTTTTACATAGTCCATATTGATCAGCTCAATGGGGACACGTCCAGCTGCAGGTGATTTCCAAGACAGACTGATTTTCGAACGGCAGCAGGCCAGACAGGCAGGAACCGAAGCTCTACACTATACAATACATTGAAAGCAATCCTTATCACAATGTACGGTCATTGTATAGCCTTCTTGTAAACATTTCACGTATTTTGTTTGTTTGTTCGCAAACTGATGTTCTGATAATCTTCTTTAAGGGCCCTATCAAACGGCATTCGACTTAAGTTAACACCGATTCGATGCAGCTAGCGCTTTGCATGGTCGAATTCCATCGCCTGCAATGTTCAGATGGAGATTGAGAGAGGGACTGCAAAAGACGGCAGAAGCAGAGACTCGAATACAGACTCAAAACATCGACATTGACCCTCCAGCTCCAATTGTGATGCTGATCGAAGAATACGGAACCTGCGAACGGAGAGTAAAACTTTCCTTGGCCTCAAATTTTTGGCCTCAAAACCGTCGAAAGAAAAATTTCACAAAAAAGTCAACCAACGTAAGGATCAACCTGTGTTTCGGATGAGTTATTTCTTTCGTCTCAAACATTTTCCCAACAGCACTGCCCTTTTTTCCCTCAGCAGCGCTACTAGCAGCTCTCCGATGAAGCACACCAGGCTGAGCAGCCATCCCACCATGATCAGCACCCAGATGCAAAAGAGATCGTCGAAGTGGAAGACGACCCTGGCGAACTGGGCCACCATCGTCTCCGCCATGCTGGTAAGCTCGCTGCGCAGTCCGTCCACCCGGTGCATCCAGGTGCCATTCTCGAAGTACCGCAGCAGGAACTCGACAAACGTCTGGTGGAAGGGCGAGTGCGTGGCCAGCTGCAGAGTCAACATTGTCTCCAGCACGTGCTCGCGCAATACGTACTGCTTGTAACCGCGCTCACCCTCTACGTCCGTTGCTGCTAGCATCGCAAAGTGGCACTGACTCAGGGTGCAGTACTCGTTGAACATGGCATCGCCCTTTTCGCGGTAGATCTGACTCGCGCGCTTCGCACTCAGCACCTTGCCGGGTAGCTGCTCGGCTAGCAGCGCCACCGGTTCTAATGTGTTGGCGATCAGCAGCGAGGATTGGTTCAACTCCTGCACCGTCTCCGGCCGCTCGTAGTACTTCGCCAGGGACATCAGCGAGATGATTTTGGCATTGTACGCCTCCGACAGAAAGAACACGAGCAACGCGGCGGCAAAGGACACGATGCGCGTCGGGAACGGCTGGCGGTGGGGCACACCGGTGCCGAAAAAGACCATCTCGACTAGATTACCCTGGAATTGGGCGGGGAACAGCCGACTCAGCAGGCGGCAGACGGCCAGGACCGTGCCCAGCACCAGCCAGATGCCGAGCGAGAACGGTTTCAGCAGGTGCCGCAAGAAATCGCGCTCGGTATGGAACGGGCAGAGTAGGCAGGAGCCACCGCGCTCCATCAGCGTGAAGTCGTGCATAAAGTGCGCCCGAAATTTGGTGAGCGAAAATGTCACGTCGAACTCGGAGCGGCCGCTGGGAACGATCGTGTAGGACACCACCGACATTGTACCGTTCAGCTTGCGCACGATCAGACGGTGCAGGGCCTCTACCAGCAGGCCGGCGGTGCGGTTTTTCCGCGGCAGGTGGATCAGATACGGAAACTCGAACTGACCGATCACGTAGAACCGATAGCGGTGCACATTGCCGAGCTTGTCGGGGAAGTAGCGGCGCACGGTGGACGATTGGTGCTCGCCGATGTCGTACTCATACTTCTGTTGCGAGTATTGGTTCTTGGTGTACAGCCTTCCCACCGGCAGCTCTGTCCCGTTCCACCTGGCACCACGGGTCGGAACGTGCAAAGGAACGACCAGATAGTTTACGATCCCCAGTGCACTGAAGAGGTCAGCCGGTCCTGTTGTTGCATTGGTTGCGGCGTCGACGAGGACGATGAATTTGGACGATTTGGAGTAGCACTCGTGTAGTTTCAGTCGCCTTGATACAAGATTGGTGGGAAACTGAAACGAATTTTCCCCCAACAATGACAGGGAACGTTATGACCTACGGAAAGATTGGTTGCTGAGCATATCTTCACCTCTGTCCCAAACCCGCTCGCATCCATTAATACCAAGGAAGCATCTCTACGAGATTGCATGGGGACAAACGGTTGGTGCCGTGCGATCGTAACAGGATAGGTCGATTCCAGGTGTGTCACCAACGACTTCATCGTGTCATCCACCAGACTACGGTCCGTGTATTCGCGTACCTGGACCACACAAACTTCCAGCCCCTCAACACGCACTCGGTCCTCTTGTCGTGCAATCGAGGAAACCAATTCGACTAAATTTGTGCAGTAGATCGTCCGAATGTATACAGAAAACAAGCTCACGTAGAGTAGCACCATTTTACTTTTGCAGCGGACCAACTGAAAGAGGTCAAAAAGGTGAACGGCTTGCTTCACAAACTGTGTTTAACAGCACAAAACGAATGCTGGAGTGCATTGAAACACACCCCTTCTAGTCAACTGAAGGCAAGCATAAGCTTCCAATATTGATAAATCTTTCAAACAAACATTGCACCGGTCTAGACTGTGGGGTGTACTCCGTCTGGTGCATTAAATTAATGAATTCCTCCTGCCTGCCTTCGAAATAACAAAATGCAATACCACTTTCATTGCATCGCATTCAGAAATGATCAAATATTCATACCGCTGCCGTCACAACAACGCCAACCGGGGAGAAATTGGTGCTATAGAAATTGAAAGATTCCTCCCCAAAGCCAAAGTTACGAAATGACATCGTACGGCAAAGGTGGCAGTGCAGTTCTCTACCATGCCGTACTGCTCCACATGATCGTGAGTACACGGTGCAATCTACAAACCCTTGTCGAGGCGGTAGCATCCTTCGACAACTCCAGCGACCAGAGTGGAACGGAGCTTTGCATCTTTACCACGGAAAATTCGACGCTCGAGGAGGCCGCCCCGAAGCTCCTCCAAAGGCTAGTCGGCAGCTATCCGACGGTTTTTCTAAATCGCAAAATGTTTGTCGATACAAGATTCTACCGTGTGGCAACGGTGGTCCTGGTCGATGTCACGGCGTTCGAAGATCATGTTAGTAGATCGATGTCAGTGGTACACTATTTTTTGTATTTATATATTTTCACCTTTTCCAGTTTCCGGCCAGTTTTCTGGGGCTTCTCCTCGCCAATCATCCCTGCTATAGGAAAAAGGCTAAATTTGTGATCCTCGTAAGTCGATCCGCGTTTAGCGATAGAGAGCGCGTATCAGCGTTGATGGCGAAGTTTGGTATCTTAAATTTTATTACCGTCCCCTTGGAGCAAGGAGCGCCGGGCTCGCTGAGGGTTTGGACCAAGAATCAGTTCACCAAACGGGAGCTCTACTTCCGCTCCGACGACCGTCCGGTTGCGCGGCTGTTCCCCAACAAGCTGCTCGATCTCCACGGCTACCGGTTCACAATGTTCGGCTTCACGGAATTTCCCTACTTGGTGGGGTACCTAGATGACAACACATACGGTGTGTTGGTAAACTTCATTGACTTTATCATAAAAAAACTCCACAACGGAACAACGCACTACACCGAGGACGAGCACCTGCTTTCCGTAATGGATAGCCAGTTCAATGTGGCTACCGACCGGCGAAGTTTTTTGCACCAACTATACCTTCGAGAGCCATCAGGAATCCACCTCATGTGTCCGGTGCATCAGGAGCGCGACTTCCTGCAGCACCTGCTGAAGCCGTTCTCGATGGGAATCTGGCTCGTCCTCGGTGGGTTGTTCGTGGTCTGTCGGGTGCTGCAGGGCTTGTGCCCCACCGTCTATCGGTACGACCTGATCGGGATCACCTTCTTCGGCGGCGGTGGCATCGAGTACGAGCAGCCGTTCCCCTTCCGTGTCGTCACGTTCACCCTGACGGTGCTGATTTTCTTTCTATCCGAGGCGTACAACACCAAGCTCATCTCGCTGATGTCGCTCACCAAGTTCTACGTGCAGCCGCAAACACTCGAGGCGGTAGCCCGGTCAGACTTCCGCATCCTCGCCTCTGCGCATTTGCCAGCAAATTTGGAATATTTGAATCTTAAATTTCTATCGCACGTGCAAACTCGACGCGAGGAGCGACGGCTTGGAGGCGGGGTGAACGAAGTCTACTGCTCCTTGATGACTGTGGGCGCTGGTAGGCTGCTGACTGCGTCGCGCCTAACTGGTTTTACGGTGATGCTGTACATTGTCGAGGAACCGCTCATTAATGATCGCTTCGTGCTGCAGCTTCACCAGAACTCGCCGTTCTTCGATCTGATCGAGAACTACTTTAACCGGTACAACGATTTTGGCATTTGGCAACGACTGATTGACCGGCACATGACAATGTTGCGTAAGCGGTGGGATGAGGACATGCATGATACTTTTCAGGAGGTAGTATTCTTCTTCAATGATCTGGCGTGCGTCTGGATGCTGATTGTCGCCGGTTGGTTGATCAGTTTCGCTGTGTTCACAGGTGAACTCGTATGGTCAAAGGTCAAGCACAAGGCAGGCCATTAAACTGTTTAAAATTTGTTCGACATTGTTGAATATCCAGTTCTTTGCTATCAAAGAAAACTAACAGGATTTTGTGAATTTTTTTGACAGTAGGTACGCTTTTTTAGGAGTTTATCACTTTCGAAACATTAAAAAAAACTGAAAAGAATGAGACGGAACAGAAACGGTCAGTTGCCCTCCAGTACTTATGGAGTGCAACAGATCAAGCACTAATACCTTACTATTGCAAGACAACAGATAGGTTAAAGATACAGTTAAAGTTAAAGATTGCACAAGTCAAATACAATGCAAACAATACATACAAATAAAGGCACTCCAATTGCAAATCTGAAGCAAGCATATTTCCCTAAAAATGTTCATCCTGATAAAACCCCACTGCACGTTGGCGATACGATAAATTCCTTGCCAACATACGAACTCTTCGCCCGCGTCGTCGAGATCTCCGCCCAGTAACCCCTTGGGCTGACATGGTAAGCATTTTTATTGTTTTATGTCCCTGACTGAAGCTGTCATAAATCGGTACAACACTCTCACACGACCATTCTAACTCGCTTGCAGTCCAACGCGTGCAACGATCGCTCGAAGCCCGCAGTCCCATCAATTCCCTTCCATCAATCAATCGATTCCATGCGAGAGAAAAAAAAACCCAGACGAGACTTTTCGGCCGCAGAAAGAATAGAGGCAGACAACGATCCGGAAGGATAAGTGACCATTTTCTCAGGCCCTTTCATCGTCGGGCAATGGTATTCTACTTTCACGTTTATTGTGCACAATTTGCGGATGATTAACAGTGCAACATGACCGCACAATCGTGTGGCTCTAGCGGAGCGAGGAATGAAAATTAATACACGTTCCCGCTCTTACGTGGTTATTAATCACGCTCCTTGAAGAGGATGACACTCCGAGAAAAAGGGGAATAAGGTACCGCCGCCGTCAACCGGTCCCTGGGCAGAAGAATGTCCCTTGGGGATAGCGGGAATGGTACCGATCGTTCGCATTCGGTAAGCGGTTCCCGGTGCTGCTGACGAAGACATCTTTCTTATGTGGCAAACATCAAACATCATAAATCACAATTTGTCCCAGGCTCAGAGACAAGGATCCAGAAGACAGCAGCAGCAGCCGTTGGTAGCAGCATCGTTCAACGCACCATCGTTTCGTGCTGATCCTGGTGGTTCAAACGGGGAGGACGAACGACGAACAACCTATGCTAAAAGCGTATGCATCGTAACACACTTGTCCGGCCGACGTCGTACCGAGCGACACGGACGAGTGTCGGACGAGCATATTCCCCATCAATCTTTGGCCGGCGTGGTCAGGCACACTTTTATGCTGACATCGTTAGTAACGTCAACGTGGCGAAGGAATCGTCTCCGAAGCGAGCAGGACGAGCAGGAGTAAGGGCAGTATGAATTGTGTTTGAAGCTATTAGACGTTTTATTAGATCATGGTAATTGGATAACTGGGTCAAAGTGTTTGACGGTGCGCCGATACAAGCGCACGCTAATTCTCGTCAGGCAGGTGTAACGGCAAGGACGGTACACAGATGGTCTAATTGCATGGAAAATGTTCACAAAACTTTACACCGCACGTTGAAAGGACAATAGGTTCATCTCGTTGTTGCGAGGCCGACATTTTAAAACACATTTTTAAAGAGTCAACATGAAAGTAAAGTCGACTTTTTGATGTAAATGTTTGGATGATTCATTATCTCAACCTTCCTCTCAATATTTCAACAGAGAAACATTAAAACACCTTCCTACACGATTTATGCCGGTGCAAATTTTACACTAAGAACCTTTTTTATCCATATCACAATTACAACAATGCGACCTACAGTTCATGAAAAGATGAAATGTTGCAGGTCGGCTGCTGCAATTAATCAACTCCATACCAGTGATTCTTCGTGAACGTTTTCTCGTTCCCCGCTGAAAAGCGAGTTCTTCTCGTGCTGTTCAAATGTGTCCCTTAATCTACATTGAGGTAACAAAAGGGAAAAAAGACCTTCGCCCATTTCGTCCCCCTCCTTTTCCCTTTTTAATCACCAACAAATTCACTCATCAGTTGCGGCGAGCATAAAAGCCGCCGGGTCCTTGTCGACGCGGGAAAGGTGCCGACCGACGGAAACGACCCCACACCGCGAAGATTAATTCACTTTTAACGAGCCCCAATTTTTTTTTTTCGGCAACTTTCTTCGCACTCTCAACTCGCCCTGATGGGATATTAATTATTGCGCACAATGCACGAACCATCCCTTTCAATGATCGGCTTTAGAAAGGATAACAAGCCCCGCGCAACACTTCACGAAATCTCCTTTTTGTGAAGAGTACGGTCTTCCATACTGCGCGAAAAACCTATTGTTAAAGTGGTACGAATAAGGCTCGCCGCCGAATTCCTACACCATCGTGGGCTTGGTATGTCGCGGATATGTTTTCGCCTTCTACCGTATCCCGTATCCCTCATCAGTGACTAGTCTTGTCTTCCGTTTGGTGCGACTTCCTCAAATCCTTTCTCAAGCTTAAAATACATGAGAAAAATAATATTTACCGTTCACCGTACCACCCACCCTTCCTTGGCAGCCCCGGGAGTCAGCTCCTATCGTCAGATCAGCTGACTTATGTTGCTGAAGTCAAATTCCTTCGTACCGGCACCCCGCTTACGACCAGTTCGTTTCGGCCTAGAAGTGGGCGTCATGTCAACGCAGAATGACAACCTACTCGGTCGGAAGCCGGATCTAAGCCAAGCGGGACGGGAGAATTAATCTCGACGGCAGAACGTAGCCAGCTTGTGCAAACAAGCAGCCGGAGGTCCGATGTAGAGTGTTTTACAGACCCCAACATTCTTACACTCCCTACTCGGACGCTACCCTGAACCTCGTCTTTCCATCGTTGCAGACCACAATCCAATTATCGGTTCTTGTTTTATAGCATGACACATTTTTGCGACACACGAATTGCTGCGCTTTGGTTTGGTTCCAACCCCGACAGCGGAAAGGAGAAACAATGGCAAGGCGGGAGGGAAACACAACACCGGAGCAATTTCTCGATTCTGGGCCGGTCTCGTGTGGAGAAGCGCCTGTTGACAGTGGTGGGCGCGTATCGTGACCGGAACATCATCTCAGCCATTTCCGATCCCATTGTCAGGATTAGCGACGAGCCTGGGAAAGTTCTCCGTTTGGCGCGGGTTAAGGTCGTACCAATTCCAAGAAATCGTCACCACCCTCCCTTCGGTTGGCTTTCCCGTGGAGAGAGCCAATATCATCATCATCAGAAAATGCTTTCACCCACCCAAGCTTGACCCTGACCCGAACCGAACCCAACTGCGCTCCGGAGCATCGCCCGAGGCGGTTCCCTTCCAGGAATGGGTCGCGAAACAATGATGCTGTTTGACTTTGGAAAACAATACTTGCCGTGCGATATGTTGCGGACTTTTGGCGACGGAAGGGTTACCCTGCGATCCATCCGGGTACGGGGTTATTTATCGAAGGAACGAGGTGGGAAACGATTTAGGGAGCGCTAGGCGGATATATTAAATCGTCCGGAAGCAACTTATGTTACGAGCAGGACGGGAAAATATCCCGCTTTCTTTTCCTCACGCGGCCTCAGCGGCCGGATGGCAGAATTTGTCAGCTTCCGTCTCAGCCCGACCCGTGTCGATTAGGACGGTATTCGAAGTGTTTGAATCGCGGTAACACCTGAAGCCGGAAACCAATCCATCAAACCGGGGGCCATAAGGAACACAATTATACATCCCGAACTTGTAACAGTATATGTCGGTGGTATATTTTAACATCGTCGAAAGTAATAATTTGTTCCTTTTGTTAGGGTTACTTATGTAAAACAGTTGTTGCTTAAAATGATCGTCTAAACATTTTGAAACATAACGAACATTCATGGCACTTTCAATAAATCGTTTTCCTGCCATGCGATAAAAAAGGGGATGCTGCAAATGAGCTGAAGTGGTTAGTCGATTATGATCGAGGAAAATTCCTCCACTCAATCCATTCGCTCCCTGGGGCCAATGTCGAAGTTGTGCTTTTTCTTACAGCAAAAGTTACACCAGACATAATCAGAAACTCGAGGAGCCGGGGGAAGGATCCGCGGCAAAGGCAAAACGCCGTAGCAAGTGTCGGGAAGTGAAAAGTAATTTTCTCTCTAAAACAGTTTGAACCGATTTTCACACCGAACGCCGCCACTTCGCCCTTTCAGCGGTGGTCATCGAAGCCATTTGTCTTTCACGTTTTTTCTTTTTCGCCTTCAAACCCCTAGCGGAAGGAGACCCTTTGTCGGAAGGCTTGCAGTGGCTGACCAGAACGATCCAAACTTTGCCAGTTGAAAGCTGGAGGGAAAGAGAGATAAAAAGACAAAACAAAAACTCTTAAATGCAGGAAAAGCTCAACACTGGCCCTGCAACCAGCAATAACAGTCAGTCACTTCTCTTCCGCCATTAAATCCATACTGTCAGAAAACGCTTCGTCTCGTTTTCCATCCAGTGAGGGGCCACGGCGTCGGCAAGTGCATTACACGTTTAGTGCCACTCCGCCTCTCATTAACGGTAATGTTGTCGTGAGGCCGTGAATCGAATGTGTGGGTCACGTCGACGATGGCGCACCGCGGGAAAGTAATTAAAAAGGAGCATTGCGAGTTGTTTTTCCTCCCCACCCTCAGGACGCTGCCGGAGGTAAATTAAATCTAGACGTCGGCTACATTGCCCTCCAATTACTCGGGTCTGTTGACCCGGGAGGGCCCAACGGCCGGGAGATAATTTATGTCTTTCGACAAATCCTTGAGGCACCTCCATCAAAAGAGCGCACTTGTGATCTTACAATTGACTACGAATTAAACAGTTTTAATTTTCATTCCTTCTCTTTTTTTTTTAATTTTTATTCCTTCGTCTTTGCATGCACGAACGCGTACCTTTGGTCTTCAGTGGGCAGCAGTGGAAAATGTTGGACCCCCTGTGCACCGGTAAGGTAATCGCTATCCGCGCTCACTCCTAGCCTCTGCTTCGGACGCACACATGATGACTTTATACCCCCAAAACGTTTTCATCCAGCTGGCCGCCGCCATACGGTGTGTGTAAAATCGGTCACGCATCTTTCATTCCTTCCGCCTGCCATTTAAAATTTACCAGAGATCCTGGCTAGCTAGAAGACAACTTGATTTTCTTTGGATGAACTTGATTTTTTTCTTTCACAATCTCCCCTTCATAGAAAGCTCGGTTAAACATGACGTTAAACGAAAGCGTTACATTGCGTTCCATTATATCCAAACGGTACGCCGCCAGATTACGCCAAGGGTTCGGGCCGTGGGCTCATCATCATTAGCCGCTTCTCAATCATGCATGAAGCACCACCAGCTATACGGAGGCCGGAGCCAGTGCGATTTAGTGCGGGTTGAGGCGTTAATCTGTAACTATGTTCTAAACGGCCGGGCACGAGGCTTGCCGGGCCGTGGGGAGTTGGAAGCGATTTCAGATTAGTTAAGCCCAGTGATGCTGATGATTGCTGATGAAGAGCAAATAGTGGCTCCAAGTGGTTAGCTCAGAAAGTGGGTGGGGGCGAGTGGCATGAAGATTATGTTTGCTTAAGTTGCAAAATGAATAATCAACCGTACGCACGCATCGGAGGAGACTACAACCACCGGGATGAGCTAATAATGAAACGAAAATGGCTTTTGAGGCAAAGCGAGCACCACGATCGAAGGTTTCAGCACTGGAAGAGAGGCATTTGGCTGTACTTCCCCAAATATTCTCAAGAGATCTTGGATTTTCTTGCCAATCTCAGCACAAGATCTTGTCTAAAACTAAAATCATTTTAGGCGATTCTTTTAAAAGCCTAAACCTACTTACACCACAAGTTACGTAATCTCACTCAAACCAGTTCTGGAAGCGTAAGACCTTCCCTTCGGCGGCCTTCAGCGTTTGAAAAGGTTTGTTGCCCGTATGTGCATGCCGGAAAATTACGCTAAACTGTGGTAAACCTTCGCAAACCGTACGGCAATGGCACGCAAAAGTCGATTGTTTTCGAAGCCAAAGAAACCTCTGGAGTCGGTACGAGTACCAGGTGAACGCCATCGGAAGAGAAGGGATGGAAAGTGAGTGTGTATGTAAAACAAAAAACCCTCAAAGTGTACCCGACGATAACCAGCGTATGTTGTCCGCGGCAGAAGACCGTGGCGGGTCTTCGCCTATTGTGTCTGATGTCCCCAAAATCACTCAACCGCTCCGATGCACGGTCTCCCCGTCCATGGAGAGGGACCTGCGCTGGTACCAGGACGTGCTCGGTTAAACACCCACCGGCCACAAAACCGCACGCCAGGGTGGTACGTGTGCCGGGGCCGGGAAGGCACGGAAGATTTGGAGTCACCTCCGGCGCACCGTCATCCGATATGCTCGAGCAACGTTCCGCTCGCCGGATCCCGCCGTTCCGCTTTATCCGCCGCACCGGCCACGAACACAATGGCAGACGAGCAGACACGGTGACAACGCGGTCTTTCTTTCCTCCGATTTCCACCGAGTCCCTGCCAGAAAATGGAGGGAAAAGGAAACCGGGCCGCCAAAGAGTTGCTACTCCCCTAGTCGGGCGCGTTTCTTCTCAGGTGTCCGGTTTCAGTTGTGCACGAGACACCACACAGTATCGCCGTTCCCTGCCCAAGTGCGCCACGCCAGTGTTTGGCCCTTTTGCGTCACCGGAAAGGTACCACAACCGAACCTAACAAATCGAAGAGAAAAGTTCTGCCGGTCAAAGTTAAAGGTTCGTACGTCGGGTGAATTCGCCTCGGAAAGCAGTGTAATGCAATATCGCGAGTTACGCCGGTGTCGTCCGGTGGCATGCGGTGCGCTGTGGTTGGCCAGTCTGCTGCTGGTGCTCGTGCTAGTGCAAATGCCGGATCGAATTGCGGCGGACCTGATGGGGGACATCCAGCAGGGCCTGCAGACCACGGGTAAGCTGTTCGGCATCAACACCATCGCGGACGTGGCCGATCTCGTCGCGAAGGGGTTCGCCAACCGTCGGGGTGGCACGGCGGAAGGGTCGAAGCCGGAGGCCACGGAGTCGGGCGGAGCTGGCGAGGGTCTGCTGGCCGGCCGTGCACCGTCCATGATGATGATGATGATGAAGCTGCTCGGGCTGGACGGGAACCAGCTGGGTGCCATGCTGGTCAACGGCATCGTGTTTCTGGCGCACATCGTAAGTACCGGAGGCCTCCCTGATGCAGAGCCAGAAAGGACTCGAATTGGGAAGAAGAAATTATAGTACACGTGTTCCGTTTTGTCCCACAGATTGGTACAAATTTGGGAGCTTTCCGGAAACCGGCGCTGGACACTGACCCCACGTCCCCGTTCCTAAGGGATCCTCCCGCGGGGTACGGTAAGCCCGCAGAAGAGACTCCGCAATCCGGTACGGAGGACAACGCCCGTCCCAACGTAGGCTCCACCCCGCTCGAGTGGTTGCTGCGCAATCCCTCCCGGCAGTTTCGCGTGCTGCTGGACCAGGTTCAGCACTCCGACCTGACCGAGCACCTGGACCGCGAGCTGCGCCAGCTCGACCAGTACCCAACGGAGGACACCGACTGCATTCGGCTGCTGATGTGCAAAGTGAAGCCGTTCATCCGGAAGATGCAGCACGTGGTGCGGGACCAGATCCTCCGACCGGACACTCGCCCGTCCGGGGCTCGGCAGCAACCGACAACCGCAGCGCCTCCACCTCTGAGTGGCGAGGAGATAATGAAGGGTATCCACGACAACTTGCCCTCGGCGGAGGAGTTCCAGAGGCAGAGTGAATGGTGCGAGCAGCAGTTCCGCAACTGCACGCGCCAGGGCGCTCGGTAGGACTTGAGGAGAGGATGTGTGGAACCCGGACGACGACGTGTGGCTTCGCCACGTCACCGATGGGACTGTGCTTCGTCTTGCGTGTAGCGTAACCGGCGTGCAATGCGGGGTTGTTCGTTTGAGAGATTTACATGCACAAGCGTTTGAACAATGAATGGTGCACGGGATGGAACTGCAAAGCGCAAAGACCAAGACCGACTGGTAAAATGCTATATTTTCACAAGCGCCGCTTAATGCGCAGCGCTCGGGCAATAAACTGGCATGATACCATCTCGATAAGTTTATAGGTCCCAAAAGTAGTTAACAGCACAAACACGAGTAAATAAGAACAAAAATGCTGTTGGGTCAATCTCCAAACCTTTTCAATTCCAAAAATCCAAATTTCATTTTCGATCCCGAAGGCTAAGTAATTCTTTAAAATCATAAAAAGGGAAAAAACGGGAAAAGACAACCTGGTGAAGAGCAAACATTGCAGAAAAGCAAACGTAAAAATGGTACTACAATAGAAAAGGACATCAAGAAACTGTCTTGATTTTTTAGATTAAAACAATTGTGTGAATAGTTTGAAAGATCAACGGCAACCTAATCTTAACTAATCTTTATCATTTCATCAGTTATATGAAACGTAATATACACCCATTTGAAACGTTCTCGTCCTCGAAATCTTCAAGAAACGCAAGCCAATGGCATCTTATCAATTGACCATCTCAAGACGAATCAGAAAAGATAATTGAAGAAGAAAAAAAAAAGGACGCTAAACATGCCGTTGCATGCTAATTACGATTAATCACCTGCCGATAGCTGCCGAGGGCTGCATCGCCAGCGAACCGATGCAATCTATCTACATTACACAGATTAATGCGTGTCAATTGCATTTCAATTCCAAATTCTCCGCCCCTCCGCACGTACTCTCGCACGCGTCACCGCGGCACCGTTGCAAAACGTTGACCATCTTCATTAATATTCCCTTCGCGGCTGTCCTCTGACCCGGGCGACCTCGTCCGACCACCCCGCTTAAAGCCCGCTGCAATTGCTAATTTGTAATATCTGCATGTCCGGAAAGATTTTTCTTTGCCAGCACGATATGCAATCTCACGTCGATTACATGCATATCAAGCCGTTGAGCTGCGTTCGGGGAGAATTAATCATCTTCACGTAAGCTTTTCGATGCCCTGCCGTCTGCATCCCATTGGATCCCCCTCGGCGCGGGATCAGGATACGAAATAAAGGGAGAGATTCAACCGCTCTAGGGAACGTGCCGAACGTGCAGCTGTATCGCGCTGGCAGAGGTGAACATTCAAACGGGACGTTCATCGGAACACATAAATCATTTCCGCTTTTCCCTGGCAGGGCCATTCTTAACCACCGCCGATGTATGTTAATTTGCTGATATTTCGAATTTATTTTCAAGCCATTCTATACAACTTCAATCTTAATGACTCGTTGAGCTCTCCAATCTTTGAAGCGTGAGATTTTGCATAATGAAACACATGAGCCCAAAAATGTAAAATTTGATTTGAAATTATGGCTACAGAAAATTCTTGCTTTTATATGTACAAAAAGCTGATTATGCTGCAAAAATAGTTGGCTCAGTTTTGAGACAAGTTTTAAATCATGTGGCCCACTCCTTACGCCCTTCGTTGAACGTCATTCGTTTTTGGTTTAGTCTGTCGGAAGAAAGGGTTTCATTAGCCACGCTGCACTGGTTTTTACACGCCCAACACGCCAGCGACCCATTGGCCTGCATCTGCGTCCTTCGATGCACGATTACATCCCATCAAAATTCCATTTTCAACCCACCTTCAGTGTTCTTATGATGGCGAAAAAAAGGCCGTTTTTAGTCAAAAGGAAGATGATGTTCTCTGGGGGAGGGAGGAGACAACGTAGACTCCTTTCACACGGGAAGGGAAAACCGACCGCGAGACCAAACGCGATGACCAACATCAACAAACACTTAGGCGGAACACATCGCCCGGCGCTCGTTGATGGATGCCGAAATGTCGCCCCGCAGGAGAGGGGTCGGTTGGCGGGGAAAACAAATTACATGTTGCTGTTCTTTTTAATGCTTTGTGCGCCCGCGTTGGCCAACAGGAAAGGACGAATGACCCACACACAAAAAAAGGGAATCGACTAAAAAACCGAACCGACCAGGAGGCATAAAAAGCCTCCGGGTGCGAGGAGGTGCGGGCAGATTTTTGGCAGAACGGCTCGGAAAAGCAGGCAGATTGTAGGGCAGGAACGTGAAAATTTCGCTCACTTTCGCATGCACTTCGAATTAATCTTTCACCGTGTTCCGCGTCCCGTGCCGGGGTAGGTTTGACCCGGTGCTGCACTTCGAGCGTGGTGTACGGTGTAGAAACACGTCCTGTTTCGGTGCCGGCAACATTAAAACATATGTTTTTGAAATTGTGCATTCTGTTTTCATGCTGCCTCACATTCGGTCGTTTTTGGTTGTTTTTTTTTTTTACTCCTTCCTTTCCTTGAACATGCACGAAGTGTCGTCCCGAACGTCAAGAGTTCCTTCCCTTGGCTTTTTTTTACTTTCTTTTCTTCGGCGGCATGTAGGCGAGTATGAATGTTTTCATTCATAATACGCCTTCAACCAGCATACTTTTTTGCTGTTTATTGGTTCATTCTCCCTTTCTCGTTGGCCCAAAACCTAACGGTATTGAAACGAGACCGCGACCAAAGCCGGATTAGCAAGAACCTTTGCCGCCTTACCAGGCAATTTTGTTTCGCTTCTTTTGTTTCCCGAACCCCTTTTATGCTACGACATGGTCGTTTCTGTTGCATCGAGCCAAAACAATGCACGGCTCGAGTATGTGCGAACAAAACGGCTTCAAAAGTCGGCATACGTTCATCCTTCCTGTGAAGACTCGGTTGTTTTATTTTTTTTTTCGAAGCATCCTCCCAACAAAGAACAGTGTTTATCCTGCGAGGATTATTTATGTACATACATAAATTTTCCACTGGCCCACATTCTATTTGCGGAAATGCAAAAAAGAAATATTTTTATTTGCGTCTTTTCCCAGCGGGTTTGTCCGTTTCTTCGCACCCTGGGGACACAAAGTCGTCTGCAGCCGATCATCGGACCGCGAATTGCTGATCCAATTGCCCGGTTTGTTTTTGTTTTGTTTTTCCTTCCTTATGCTTCACATGTTTCGCGATGAAAAATCTCCATGGCAAGCGCTCGAGGAGGAAGAGCCGTGTCGTGTGGCGTACAGCAAAATCGTATTCGCCCATGCTTGCCCCTGGGCCAACTGTTTATCCTTTTCGGCAACGGGCACGGTAATTGTAATGATGGCTGCCCTGCCTTTAAAACACATATCCTTTTGCAGCGATCCCGTTATCCCGCTCGGCGCGGATCGTTCGTGAAAGTTTTTCTCGGCTTGTTTTTGGCCCTTTTTTCGACACAAATTGAATCCTTGCCCCAAAAACTCTTCCCTTTTGGCGGCCTCCACTGATCACATTGGGGGCTGGTAAGCCGTCCATGCCAGACGGGTTAACGGGATACCGTCGGGAAGGTTATTGCAACCTTATGTGTGCCAGGCATGGTGAATGTGTTACATTGAGAAATGTAGCTCATTTCGGGAGCACTGGTCTTCATTTGTCTTTCTGAGAGGAACAGTGTCTCCGGCGAAAAGATGGATCATAGCCTTGGCTCAAGCTGGAAACGGAAGCAGGCCTTAGTATAAGGTAAGTCAATCCGAAGACTATATTGATTTATTAAATATCACTGTTGTGGTGAAATTGTAACGTGTCATTTCAATTTTTGTCCTTTGAATGTATACCGTTATGTTATCCAATTAAAACCGCTGGATTAACCCCCGGGGGCAAACATCGAAAACAGGAAACGGAATCTTCTATGTCTCCTCTCAAATCGACAATGCACTTCTGCTTTACAAAACATAATCCACTGCATAACGAACCCTTTCCGTTACTAACAACTTGATTGCAAAACTAACGACTTGATTTCAATATGTACACAATTCCGTAATTCCGCAACATAATTGCACACGTACAAAAGAACGTGAAGAAACCTTACCTTACTATAGCATGATTCGTTGCATGTATCACTTTCACACCGCAGCAGCCCGAAAACCGAGTGTTAGTACTAGGCCCACTCAGGAAGCACTCTTCTGTAAGATGAAAAGAAAATCCTAACGGTTAGAAAAGAGAACGCAAACAATATCAAATGGTAAAGGCAGTGGTAATTAAAATAGTGTTTACGCTGCACGATTGCCGAGGCAAAACCCACTCGCACGAGAATGTGTTTGGCAAACAGGAAGTGTTTGCCACGACAAGCAAGTGGGTGCTTGTAAGATGTATGCAGCCTCAACTGCAGCCATCTACCAGCTGCAAAAAAAAACACCTTTCGAATGCTCCCCATTGCGAGTGATGAAATGTTGCGCAATGCAATTCCACTGCCATGGTAGCATATTGCAATGGGGGTGGGTGACTTTGGCATTTGAGACGTGTTGCAGGTGGTTGTGCCCTTTGGCTGTCCGACCTTTGCCCTACAATGGAACGGGTTGGGGTGGAGGTGGGGGGGGGACGGAGAAAAAAACCCCAAGGCAGAAGGCATACGCTACATTCCCTTCGTTTGCCGAAAGAAAGGAACATCAAAGGTTTGGTCTCTAAGAACGAAGGGAAATTTTAAAATTTAAACACGGAACCAAGGGACCTTTGAGGCTTAATTTGACTTTGTCTTGGTCCTTGGTTTTAAAATTGTTTTAAAAGGTTTTTTTGCGGCTAAACATCATTTAAAAACAATATTTGTTCTTCCTCCTCCTACAAGAGCCTTAAAAAACAATCGAGACTACCGGGAACGTATTGAGAAACGAATGAAAAACCATGTACTATATTGCAAGCAAACTATATCCGCAGAATTACAGAAGAGAGTCACAAAAACAAGAAAACTAATAAACAAAATACAATGAAATTACTTCGACACTTCTTTCGGGACTGTTTCGTAGTAGTAAAGTTTAAAATAATCCGGAACCAATTCAATTAAATGACTACGCGTCCAGGAACCATGCAACAGTCAGAAATTGATGTGATGCGCTTGATCGGTCGACGTTAGTGTGTTCTTGGCGTCGTTCGGGCAAAAGTTGTAGCCTCGTAATTGTTTCGGTTTTAATAAAAAATTTACCAACACAAATGGGAGAATCGCGTGACGATGATACTTTCCCCACGGTCTAAAACGACGGGACCTCAGGCAGATGCTCGGCCTGAAGCGAATGCCATGAGAAGTAAGTAAATCAAGTGTCAATCACGGGGCCGGCGCTTCGATGTTATTGCGTCCTTTATTTGATATGGTTTTTTTTTTTTAATTTTCTGTCTACCATCCATTCTTTGTAGTACGAAAGTCGCCATCAGTCACGACAATATCGTTTGGTGCGTTATGAAATTTTTCTCGTTTTTTCAATGTTTAGCAGGCAAAAATATTTATTTGTCTCATTGTTCGGATTTGTTTTTCCTTTTCTTTTTTATAACAACTTTTAAAATAAATTAAAAATAATAACGAAACAACATATCTCGTGTTTGATGCCTTAAATTTGCAATTTCCACCAATCAGTTGCTGCTGATGCGAGGCATGCTGTTGTGCTTTATTTCATAAATATTTAGCTATCCAGTGAACACTATCAGGAAGATCACGATCACCCGACGCGAGGCGCCATAAATCGGATTGGATATCACAAATACGAAATCGTTGAACAAAATTAATGCCCTCTATTAGCTCCAATCAGAGGCGTTCCAACTATAGGCGCCCGCTCAGAACCAGTTTGTACCGTTTGCAAGCATAATTCAGCCTTCCATAGTGTACACGGACCAAAGCGGTAGTAGCTTGCTAGAGGAGCAATGGGAGGGACGCCGAGTTCCTGTCTTCAACACTCTACGGGAGTTCATTTGATTATCTATAATAAGCATCGGACATGGTCGACGAGCTTTGGGTTCAGTAATGCAAGTAATTCACAATCCGGCCGCATCCCAGCTGGTTGTTGTCCCCGAATGTATGGTCCATACCACCCCTAAATCCATCAATTGACCGTGGCTGTATCACATACACACACACGCGCGCGCGCGAGCACAAATAGATATGGGGAGTCGGGTGCCTAACCAAAGGCACTAATTAATCTCCCAATAGGAGTGCCGCAGCCGACCCCGTTCGGTGGATTGAGAGCACCAAAGTCAAGTCGCCGCGGCTGCACCGAAGTGCAACGGGCGGGTGCATGCATGCATTGCCGATGCGATTTGTCATTAGCATCGCAATGAGCATCTCCTGCAGGACACACAAAAGCCCTGGGTGACCGAAAAGAATCCGCAACAGAACAGTACGCTCCTCGAGGACACGCTGCGCGAGGATTGAACCGGCGAACCTGCAGCAAAAGCGATCTACAACCACCGGAACACCGCCCGCTGTGGGCCTGGATGCCGTTACCGTGCTCCACGTGAAAGTGATATATGGTCGTGCATTTCGGGGCAGCCCGTAGATTGTGCGGTTGCGCCATTTCGGACTTTCCTTGTTGTGGCGAGATTTATTGCCAACAAGAACAAGCCACTGGCTCGTCGAACTAAGGCAATAGGACAAATCTGTGAATCCGAAAACGGTTGTGGTCTAGAGGACTACAGGGTGATAAAATTAGCGTTTTTTTTTTTAAACTCAAACCCTCTTGAATCCTTAACCATTTATAAAAAATAAGCAAGTAAGCAAGATATTAAAAAGTGTTTGCATTTCAATAGTTAAAGCCTATACACAACTTTTCTGCTTTTTAATGTAAGCTTGCGTTCAGGTCCACCCTGTGGAGAAGAAAGTTCTGTACAGAATTTCACCAATCGCAAGCAAAGTATGGCCTAGTTTTCCTACTCGACTATCCTCTCCACTAGGGTTTAGTAGCTTTTGAGCGCATTCCTTGATGTTTCTTGTATCGCGTGGGCCCATGGACGCTTCATACCGTTCGCAAAGGAGTGACCGCCGCCGGCGGCGAACCATTGCAAGCAATTTCCAGATTGTCCGCCAGCCAGTTTCGCAACGGTCCACCGATCCACCGATGACAGCACCATTAAAGGATGGTTGCGCGTCCTCTGACCAAACTGCTTCGTGGAAATTTTTGGAGCGCATCTGGCGCATCTTTTAGCGAAACGTCGACGGCCTGCTCTGGCAAGATGTAGCACCGGCAAAATCACATACTCGAAAGAAATGTAATCCATTCCCCCCCCATGTCCTCTCGCAAAGCTTACGGGAAGCAGCATTCTTCACGTTCCCATCCCCCGAATAATGAGGTTATAAATTGGTATCCTAGCGAGTTCGGGCGGTTTGAAGACAATGTCGTTTGCAGTGCCGTCACCTCTCCGTGTTTCCAACCTGTAACGCGTGCACAGTCGACGACCGGCGGCATGACCGGTATTCTCCGTCGGTACCAACAAATCCTTCAACATGATGATGGACAATTACTGAAAACTTAATTGATCCCCTTTTGATAGCCCTAATTAAACTGCTCCCGGGGAGGTCCGATCAACAGGGCGGTTTTGTGGTTCACCGGTCCAACGTTTAATTCACCCCGCGGTTTGGTTAAGTGAGCCATCGAGGGCTGGGCTGGGGGGGGGGGGGGGGGGGTTAAGCAATACATGAAGCTCTTACCCATCTTCAAGTGAGCTGATGGGTACTAACCCCAGCACGTACGCCAGTGTTGCCGCAAATGAGCACGCTTTAGCAGGCAGAAAAATGTTCTCTTCAATTAATTTGAAAAACGCTAACAATTGTTCAATGGGAAAAGGAGATATTGTGCCGTTAAAGGTCGTTAAATTGTTAAAGTGCCATAATTAATCCTGAATATGACCCTCAAAACTAATGTACCAATTCATGACCAATGCACATTTCAAATGCGTTGTCGCAAAGTTGTGTCCAAATAAGTTTAGATTATAGAGTGCTTTTTTAAAGCTCTTTGGATGAAATATGCAAGGACATGCCGTGGTGTATGATTTAAGCAACAAACGATAAAGTATGAGGAATACGCGCACGTTCCTTTTGTACATGCCGTTCAGCATAGCTACCTGAAGCCATTCGCAGTTTCACCTGAAGAACCGCACTCACACTATATGCGCCTAACCGTGGGTCAAGTGCTTTGCTAAAGAAGTGATGCGCGAGGCTAAGCAAAAGTGAAAGCAACGTCCCTCTCGAGAGGGGCTAGGCCCTGGAAAGGAGATTGGCATCTTTCTCCTCCTTTGTAGCCACTCGCATCTTTCGGGCGGTTTCTTCAAGCTAGTAATAAAATATTCACCAGCCTACAAAGAAAACGAATATGCTAATTATCTCCCGAGTGCCCATTTGAGCAGGAAACCTCTCTTGAATCTGGGTGAATGTCGACTGACCTAAATAAAACCCAACTGAGGAAGATTCATCTTCATCACACTCCTGGGTTGGATGGATACTTTTCACCGTGTATTGTGACTATTAAAAGATGTTTGATTTACTTCGTCGTTGCGCGCAATCCAGCCCAGGCAGGGGTGTTAAATTTAATTAGAAAATTCACCTCTTCCGTACAGCTGGTCCGGCTGCGCAAACGGTTGTCAAAAATGATGAATTTCGTCGAATTCCGCTCACTGAGTGTTAACATCAAAATGCGACGCCCTTCGCCGACGCCCGTCAACGTTCATGATTTGCCATTGTCGACGTTAATGAAAACCTGAGAAGGTAGGCAGTCGACAGTTAACCGAATTACAGCCCCGAACTCGGAAGGCAGAAGATGGAATTCCTCCGCGCTTGAGGACGATGTGCAGTGACGTTCAACGAAGAAGCAATACCGGTCGGATGTAACATGGAAGAGACAGCATAAAGTTACAGCATTAACTTCCGAGTATTATGGCTCCCACCGATCTAGCAGGATTCCATTGAGATTGGTTCGTTAATTATAAAAACATAAAGAAAGCACATTATCAAGAAATTCTTTACAGCAAACATGTAAATTAAAAAAAAACATATTATACTGATCTTTGTTCGAATATTTTGACAGTTTGCGCTTCATCTAAATCGGCCTTTATGTTTGATGTAAAATGGATCCTATTCCTATGAAAGCAATGAAAGCAGAACGTAATCGTCCAACAAATTTAGCCCTCTTCACAAAAAACGTAAAACATCTCACCCTAAACTGTTGCTGTTTTCTTAGGAAAGCACTTATTTTTGAGCCCTTTCTGAAAGACACATTTGGAGTTTGAGAACTTTGTTTGTACCTTGCGATGATCGATTGAAGGAGAGCCAAGTTTCAAGTCCTTTTTTTTTCTTACGATACATTTTTTTTTCGTTAAGACTCCTCTTAAGAGACACCCGATGACGAGCAACCGTTCGTCCAGCAATCAGTCATGGCCAACGACCGAAAAGTGAGGATGTGGCCGAGAACAAAAATAACACCAACATAAATAACAAATAAAAAAAAACCCCACTTTGACATTCTTGTACACCAGAGTTTTCTTTCCCACGTGATCTGGAATAAATTCCGCCGAAGGCACGTCCAAATCGCCCATCAGCGTTTACCTCACTTTACGCTCAAGAGGCTCAGCAGCAGCAGCAGCAGCGAAGCGGGGTGCAGGAGTAAATTCAAAAAAAGCCCGATGATGCCACCTGACCGGATGTGAATATTTTGCTTTTTACTTCCCCAACAAACCACCGGCAGGAGGAGAGACGAGGCAATATCCAGCCGGGGAGACTTTCTCGCACAATCAACCTATCGTGCTTTTTGTGCAGGTTAGCTTGAGTGACACGTTCGAAGGGGCACTCGAAGAAAAATAAATAAAATAAGCACAGCATTCGTAGCTAGCAGCACGCGCGGAATGACTATTTTGTGTTGGAAAAAAAAAACGCTACAAATGGCATATTTCGGAACTGGATGGCAGGAAAATTTGAACAAGTTTTGAATCCCACAAGGAAGATATAAAATAGTTGGCAGTTGCACAAGCCGATATTTTATGCACAAATGAAAATTGTAAAAGACTTGAAGCCGAAATCATACCTCTTTGTAAAAAAACCTACTATAAACTAAGCTTATACAAAATCACAACCATCTGTTTCACTTTTCCATTAAACTCAACAGTACTCAACAAAAAAAAGAGAATTGAATAGAACCATGGCCAAATCATTTGCTGCATAATTTGCAAATTGTTTCATCTCCTGAGACCACCTTGGTGTTTGCAACAAATTTTAACCGAGGCAAAAACATTTTTTGCCTTAGTTCATGCAATTCGGCGACCACAGTGAGTTTAGGAGCGCGAGCGACGGGGTAATGATGGCGGTTTGCCATCAAATTCACAAATTCTAAAGTCTATTTACCTTCATACATATTCATGCTTCCGACGAACGGGGTGAGAGAGTGGAGGTTATAATGCACACGAGCGTCGCCTTTGAGCCTGCCTCCTAAACGCCTCCCTTTCGGGGAGAGAATGAAAATTCCAAGCTCGAGCGCAGTGAGCATCGTTGGCATTAAATCGTACCATTCAACATGTAAAAATCATTCCCGCATTCTCGCTCTTTCCGCCACGATGGCATCGAGTTTTTGCCTTTTTGCTAACGTTAAAAGATACATACATTATTGGAAGCTGAAATATATTCGACTCTTCCGCTGCCAACGCATTCGGAAAAGCAAATACACTTCACCGAGTTCAACAGTACTTTTAACAAACCTATTCACAAAGCTGTGATGTGGTCTAGATGAATTGTGCGGTATGTTTTAGTCCGTTTTCCCCCCTGTAGCTTTACCTCCGCAGATCAACTGGTTGTTGAATCCAACCAATCTGTCCAGACAAGCTTCCAAAAAGTGGAGCACGGCGTGCCGAGTGCAAAGTTGAAAAAAGCCGTCGTTGTATTGAGGCTGGCTCTAACATTTCGCCACTTTTTCATCCATCACTGATTCGTTGATTACACACCTTACACTTGAGAAAAAGTTCCGAGATTCCATTCATGAATGTCCTCGGTGACGGCTCCTGAATGTTTATTACTTACACCTAGCTTCCCACACGTGGGATTCGAGCCGAACCCGAAGCCTCCAAGAGTTTTTTGATACCATTTTTTGCCTTGGCCAAAGAAATGTTCCACGCGTAGCATGCATATTTTTACGCTTGAGCTTTTTTATCTTCAGATCGTCAAGCATGCTTTGCTTGGAAAACGTGAAATTGTTTTAATGAAACTTCATTCAAACACGCTCATTTTGCGCCGAGGCACTGAGCCTTTTTTGTTGGTAAAACAAGTTAGAAGGATAATTAATTTGTTGAACATATTTTGAGAACTCTTTTCTTTTACCGTAACCGGAAAAGCATGAATTGAAAAAAAATCCTTGCATATGTCAATGTCAAGAAGGGCACCTTCAGTTTAGTCATTGCACACAAATTCTATCATAGTTAAATTTTTGGCGTTTGGTTTTGATTTTCCCACTCATTCCACTTCAAACGTTCAATCCTGTTCTTCACAAACCTATACCAAATCAAACGTTCAATCCTGTTCAAATCTGATACTATCGTTTTAACTTTCACAAATGTATAGGTCTCCTGCACGTGGTAAATAAGTAAAACATGAGTCATTACTAGCAGTCATCAAAGAGAAAGATGAAGTCAACGATGATCTCAGCAATGAGCAATTCCAGCAGAATGTCGTAAAATTAATCATTCCGGCAAGGAAATCGGAAAGTATTAAGCCATTCACCCATCAATGATGTTACTTTGAACGGACTTTACACACTTACGATTGTTTGAAAAGCCTTTTAAATCTAGTTCCTTCATAAAAACTGGAAGTAAATTTCAAATGTTGGCATACAACAATGAGGAATTCAAATTAGCCCGATGGTTAGTTTCGGCTTCATTAGACATTTTAACGAAAACAAACGTCCTGAGCCTAAGGCGTATGAAATAGCTAAGAAGAACCGAACACAAAACTACCATCACGGCTTGGCAGCAAAAGCCGGAGTTGTTAAATTGCACCGGCGACGAGTGCACAGTCGGACAATAGAAGCCTGGAAGTAATCAGTTGGCGGATTCTTTTATTACCATAGCAGAAAGATTTTTCATTTTCCAGAAGCATCCCATCTTTCCGCAACCTGTTTCAGCTGTTTCTTTTTCTCTTTGTCTTTGCAGACATTTTGCTGCACGATGAAACCCATCGAATAAATACGTCTATTGTTGCTGTACGGCATGTGTAAGTGTACGAAGGCACTAATTAGAGTCCCGTAGCAACCTAAAACCTGGCGTTTACTGTACCATACACTCGAACCACATGAACGTTTAGGATACTGGGAAATAAATACACACAGACAGACAAACCTGCATTCAGCATGCACCAAAATTGCATCCGCTCCGGCAACGGATCACGGCATCCTGAAGCAGAAGCAAGTTGTTTTAGTGTCGGAAGCCGGGGGCTTCATTCGTGCAACCAATGTTCACCGGCTCCCTCCACTTTTGTCAACTGGCACCAATACCACCGCGAACCTCGAATGCAAACCGGTTCCCAGAGCTAGCACCTAACTGAGTCCCGAAGGGACTTACGCTGGCAGTGCAAGTAAATATTTTGTATCCCAAACAGTTTATGCATCATTTCATACGACAAACAGTAATTACTACAACGTCAACGGCAACCGGTGGTATGGTATGTTGAAGAACAGGGACCGAGGGCGATAGGGTTCCCCGCGGGTGGCACTGTCGGTCGCGGAAAACGGAAACGAGAAAACTCATTCCAACTTTAGTTCGGTTTCACATTCACGACAGCATGGGAAGAGCACGGGGTTGAAAATAGGACGCAAAGCAGCGACAGCAGTCAGCAGGTGCTGATGGCAAGATTTAACATCAGTTCGATAAAATAC
The DNA here is from genome assembly GCA_914969975.1 of Anopheles atroparvus. NCBI lineage: Eukaryota > Metazoa > Arthropoda > Insecta > Diptera > Culicidae > Anopheles > Anopheles atroparvus. Next base: position 33,357,314 of record CAJZCY010000002.1, on the reverse strand, counting down.
GTTTCAAAACTGGATGACGACGTTAGTTAGTTAAACAGGCTAGTTAGGAATATGGTTACTGCGTGGGGAACGAATGAAAGATCTTCAACGGAGACATTTTGAACCATTTCCTGGACAATCTACAACACGAACCACTCAACTACATGATATGATGTGCAACATGCACATTATAAAATAGATAAAATGAAGATCTGCAAAACTTTTATGATAAATGAAATAAACATACGAAAGCATTGAAATTGAATAAAATTTTAAAGAAACTTAATAACTATGCAATCCGTTGGCATCATGTATCAAATTAACAGAACTGTTTACCAGAAATCAGAAGGGAACAAAATAAGTCAAATTAAAACCGAAACGAAGGTAGAAGCAATCATCGCCTATGAATGATGGGTAATGACAATCTGTATCCGAATATGCTTCCATTCTTGATCGGAGAGTTGATTGGAAAAGTTTTAAATAGATTCTAGTATTTACCGAGCAGCTTTATGAGCTTTTGAAAACTAATTTCGGCCAGAAAATGTGGGTTGCTATGGATCGCAGGAATCACGTGGATGTATTTCCAGTCTGTAGAAACCATGCGAAAGTATTGATAAAAAAAAAAAAAACAGATAGACACTACTTGTAATTGTATAAATTTCTTTCTTCGTAGATCTACTTTCAATCATCTCATGCGCAACAAACTCTTTGTGAATGGATGACACGAAGAAAACCTTTTGTTTTATTCTTAATCTTAATATGCATTGCCATGACGCGTCGTAAAACGCGAGATTTTATCATAGCTTACACAATTCTCGGCATCGTAAACAACATAATTTTTACCTCAATCAAAGATTGTTTGTTCACGGTACTTTTCAATCCACGACCGCAGCTGGACCTCACAGACGCGAGGTATTTCACCGACGAGTAGCAATCTACCGGTCGATCCGGTCGGGTTTATTTTTTACAATACCGATTTGGTAGCACACTTGCCTGCGAGGGTCGAATTCATGCCTCTTCCTTTCCTCGGCTTTGTAATTTTGATCCGAGGTTCTTCATCACTTGCCATTTCCAACACGAGGGTCGATATTGAGTCGAAGCCGAAGCCAAAATGCACACATCATCTCATCCTGCGTAAGTTTACCGGCTCGAGGCGTAATTACACGCGTCGATTAAACCAGCAATGCATTAAAAAATGAGAGTTTAAGATGCACCCATGTGGTCGTCGGTGGTCCGAAGCTCGTGTGGAAGACCAAACATAAAGAGTATCAAACTGGACTGCAACCTTGAGCTACGCTAGCCTGGACGGGTATGAAAGTGATAATAATGAGTTTTGTACAATGTTGCATCATCAACTAAATATAGTCGAGCGATTATACAAACTGAATGATTATAAACATTTCATATACTTTTCAACTGCTTTTGGAAACTGAGGCTTAAGCAAACAAACAAATGTAATTTATTTTTGAAAAAATGGGGTAAGTTATTCAGCAATCGCCACCGCAAAAATGACCATTTTCGGAAGGTCGGTAAAGTAAAAAGATATCAAATTACTGGGATAATCTTGGACCAGCACGGTGACAGTTCTTATCACAAGCCCCATACTTTACGCGCATTAATAAGATCGTCATCCGTCCGGCTATGATTAATGGTCACACCAAAGCCGAAAAGCGAAAAGTCGAAAACGCGTTTCGCGAGAATTCGTCGCACAACTGGAGGCGAAATTGCGGCTCATTTACCCAAACACTCGTCAGAAAAGTTACATGTTACGAAAAAAACCTGAATGAGATATCAGCACCGGGTGGAGGGCAGAGAAAAAGGCGGACCACAATTTCTTTGCCCAACCCAGGGGCAGAGAACTTCGGTGAAGTAAAGCTGCAGATGAAATTGTATTTTACAAAATCCAAAGATTCGCAGCTTTTCTGCTTCTGGCCACTGCTCTTGACGGAAGTGCACCTGCCGCTGGCGGAGAAACTTTTGCACCTTCGCCGCGCCGCCTTGGGCTGCGAAGGGAAACCGAGCAGAAGGGAAGAAAACCACCAGAAGGAAGCATGAGGCGGGCAGGCCTACCGTCGAGTTCAATTTTCCCTGAGGAGAAGGCGGGTCTGCGTTCGACGTTGCTGGGAAGAATGGGGTGCTCCGGTTGAGAGATCGATCGGTTAAAGAAGAAAAAATACAAAAAAGCCGCTCCTGTTATGACGTGGCTGCCGATATTTTCTGATACGCTTCTGTCGCAGGTAAAGCGGGCGGCTCAGTGGCTGCCCGTGGCCGTAAAATTGATTTTCCATCCTTTCGAAACCCATCAGCATCAGTCTGCGGCATGCTCAAGATGCCGGTGGTGGTGGCCGGAACGCTGGCTTGCAGTTTCGCTGAGAACTCTTCACGCTATTCTTTACTGTCTGCACGCAGCTCGTAGTGTTCTTTATCGATCTTTGGATGATGAAGCACTGGATAAAGGGAAAGGAGCTTTTTTATGTTGAAAACAGTGAGTTTCGTTGCAAAAGTATTCGAATCGTGGTTAAAACTATCGGCTTTACACACTTTGAAAGATGTTGCTCAAGAAAAATTAAAAAAAAAATGTTTTAGAAAACAAACGCAATGCTTTTCTGAAGCATTAATCCTTAACTGAACTAATGGCAATCCATGCATCTTGCGTTCTCTTCGAACTCACCTTAATCTAAAACAAGAAGCAATTGCAGACATCCATACCCTTCACGATCGACATGGATTCAGATCGTCCGATCGATAGATCGATAGGCGCGTCACGGGGGCAAAGCAACCGCCATCGCTAGAACCAGAAGCAACGTGTTGGAAACGTTCCGTCCGGGGATTCCTTTCGGTAAAGGGTAACCAAACCAATCCTTCCTGCCGACCGACAGTGCGCGCGCCGGTCCTCGGCCGTTGTGATGATTTAAGCCGGGCTGGCTGCCTCTTAAAGCTAACGCGCCGGATGATGAAGAAAAATGAAGCAAATCGCTTAATAGCCACTTCACCACCGGTGAAACATTAAAGACGCGTACCGCCGCGCGCGATTGAATCGATCCGTTGTCGATCGATCGACGAAACCTGCAGCACACCGTCCGTCCCGACCGTTTGCACAGCTCCGGCAGACTTAGCGACTTGTGCGAGAGAGGCTTAAGAGGGAGCGAAGAAGACAAACTGCAGCCGTGAGGGAGAAACTGCTTACGGAGAGCTTTTGGATAAGGGCAGAAAAGCAATAAATGATGAGGGAAGATGGGACGATTCGAAAGGTTTGGTTTTTTTTTTTCCCTGGACGTTTTCGCTGCTAATTGATAAGGACCGGGAATTGACGATCGTATGAAATGTGTTTACTAATGCGCCACCACCATGAGATGGTTTTATATTTATTTCCATGTCAAAAATAATGTATTAATTCACACATGTGTAACAACCTCTCGTGGGTAATCTTGTGGTTCCATATTTACGTAAAAGGTGAAATTAATTTTATCGTTCGTTCATTTTGTACATAAATTGCATCCAGCATAGTTTTTCCCTGAAATTCCCAGTACTCTTCAATCCATGCGAATTTCAAATTCGTGCAAGCAGTAAAAAGCTGCGGGAGCTGCTTCTTCGACACTGAAAAAAGAGGACATCCTAAGATGAGTCCAACAGAATCGTACCCAGCGGGCAGGAATGAAAGAATTAAAAATAGCTAATAGCATTTAGCGAGCACATTTTTCTTCATCAGCTCAGTGCATTCCGACAACCGCTCGAGAGTCCGAAAGCAAACTCTCGAGAAGCTAGCAGACGTCCATGCAACCCTTCACCGCAGCAAACCCGCCTAAGCGCGCCCCCAGCAACCAAAGCGTCCTCCCAGAGTGCATCCGCTAATGCACCGTGGCTTATGCACCCATGCTGCGTCCCGACCTGGGCTCGCCGTCCCCGGGGGGGGGGGGGGGAAAGGGGGGTGGTTAAGCTTTCGGCTCGCCGAGTCGTGAATGTCATATTTAAGAAGAAGAAAAAAGGATTACTGTCCCCCGGATCGGCCTTTCCATTATGCGCGATGCGCGATGGTTGTGTAATTAGTTTACCTGGAAAGCGCCCCGCGACGGTGGCCACGACCGATCGAAACGCAAAATGCGACGTGGTGGAAGCCGGGGAGAGCAGTTGAAATAAATAAATCCAAAGGCGATCGAAAAGACGGCGACGAGACATGAAAAAAAAAACACAACCAAAAAGCATAACTACCTTCCTTCCCAAAGCAGGGTAATTTAAAGTGCATCGCAACTTAAAACGACGAGGAAGAGCAAAAAATCCGCAACATTCTCCCTCCCCCCCTTTGCAGCGCGGGTGCGGGTGTAGCAAATCAAACACGAAGAAAACCTTCCGTAATGGGCCGAAAGCTGGCCGCCCGCGAGATAGATAGGGTTGTAAATTCAATTTTCCCAAACGGTAATTACCGTTCGAGCCGCTCTCGGATGCATGCTCCGGCGATCCCCTTTTAGGGAATATTTAACATGACATAATCGATTTTGCAAAGGCACGAACGAGTCGTGATGCGGCGGTAATACATGTAGGCCATAATTACAGGCGGTACTAGAAACATATCTTGCAAGAAAGAAAACGCGGCTGGTGGATTACTCAACTCTATGCCTTTCCAATGCATCTATTGGTTCGCCGCCTTTGGATGGCAAAAGAGAAGAATTATATAAGTAAATCGGGTCAAAAAGACAACTTTTTTTTAATTTAAGATTCAAATAAATCAATGAAACATAATGTATTTTGGATTCAAGTATGTAAAAATGCTTTCCAAATTTATAGATCATAGAAACTAAATTGCAAGCAAACGAGAATGCATAAATAACAAATAAATCAGCTAAGAGGTCCAGAACACAAAGAAGATACTTACTTGGCACCGATGCCCAGTTTATGGCCTGCTCGTACAGGTGTTCGAATGAAGAAGATTTCCTGTTTGTCGTTGTATTCACTTGAGCTGGCCCTTAGAAAGGCAGCATTTAACTTTTTCACTTTTTTCGCGCACTCCGATAATCCATTACGTCACTAAACGATGCACCACCCAGCGGGATACACTCTCACACTATCGCATTGCAGAGCACAAGCCCAGGCAGGCCAACGACCGCCAGTGGGTCGCCACCGGGCCAAACGAATCCCACACGCTGGCGAAAGAACCGAAGGAACTGCAACACTTGCCTGGCTCATCAAACGATCAAACACTAGAGCTCACTAATAAGGGGAGGGCTGGAGGGGGAAAGAAAAAAACACCAACACTAAGCCAGCCCCAGCCAATTAAGCCGGCCCGTGGGACTCTCCGCTCTTGCACTGCAGGAACGCCTAGCAGAAGGGAACGGGAACATTATTCGCGTGCCGCGTGTGCTGCAAGCCGCGGAGAAGGGCCGAAGGCCGAAGAATGGGCCAGAATATATATTTAAAAAAAAAACTTAAAGAACAAATGAAAAATAAACCCCCCTGAACGGCCCGAGAGGCGAAGAAAACTTCAACAATTCAGCGAGAATTTCGTCGGCACCCCGGTTTCCCGAAAGAGGCGGCCCCACAACGAATGCCGTTGCGGAATATTTGTCGCACGCAATGGCAACGCAAGAAACTCCACGCAAGCCGTTCCAGGCCGGGGCGGCCTAACTCCAGCAGCGCGCAAAATCCCGTGGCCCTGGCTTGCGGGACACCCGGGCCGTCGATCCGGGCCGTTTGGAATGAAGGTTATTTATGTACTTCGGCCGCTTCCGATACCGGTTCTCGACTCGCGGAGTCAATTCTCGTTTCGGAGAGGGAGCGCAGTTTATTTAATTTTATTTTCTTTTTTTCCTATTTCATTCCTTGTGGGTTTCCTATTTGTTTGTTTCCCAGCCTTACAGTGTTTGTTTCCCAGCCGAGCCGCGAGTGTCCGATTTCAATCAGACTTAAAAATGAACCTACAACAAAATTCGATGACGAAGATTATTGAAATGTAGCACTAGTTTACACATTTCATAGCTTAAACGTTTTAGTATGACTACGACCGTGAACAACAAAGCACAAAAATTTTAAATAATTTAGTTATTAGAATATTATGTTCAAAATACCACAAAGTTGCCTGTAATTCTTGAATACTTTCAATTCCCTTTTCCAAAGATGTTTCATACCCAACATGAAAGTTTACTTAAAAAAAGAATGCGTCGTTCATGGCGTTATGTTTGTACAAATATTCATCAGAAATACTCAGCTTATTTTCTATCCTTTTCCTTACAGAAGCAAATTGAAATATTGTAACTGAATTTGTCTTTAAAGATTTACCAACTTGGAATCACTGTGCAGTGTGTCTTTGCTCCTCGTATCATTAACATTTATATATTTCAATAAGGCCCGTGTATTGCGAATCAAACTGCTTTTTTGTCAATGATTGGAATTTTATTGCATCGTCTCGTTTGCTCGTTTGCCAAACCATTTGCATAACATGAACCATCCAGCGAGGTGCGTGGGCACACGTTGTAACGGTCTTAAAATCCATCTTTCTCCCAGGGACATCCGCTGGCATCTTTCGCTCTTGGGAGCGATTTTTTTGTGGCTGTTTTTTATCCGTTTCATTCTTTGACACTCTCCAAGATTCGCTGCTTTAGCCGGGGGGACATGTAAAGGCTTGCCACACAGCACAGCAAGTGAGATATTGAAATCGATATACCCCAGGCAGGGGAATAATAAAAAAAAAAATGGAAAGAAAACTGTCGCAAACAGGTTTTCAGCGGACATGCGGACGTTCCGCAGTCGTGATTTGTCTTTTGCTCGCTGGCAGGCTCTGAATTTAGTTTTACCTTAATAAGTCGTGAACGACCATTTGCTTCATTGGCTAAGAGACGTTTAATTTATCTTTATTTTCCAGAGAAAAAAATGTCTCTACACCAGCGTCCCGTTCCCTCTTGCACCGCATCTTGTCCAGACAGCCCTGAAATGCCGCAAACATTTGAAGCCATACGTTCCGAACGCCAAATCCTGACCTTCGTGTCAAGGGTTGGAAAAGTATGGCACGGTTCGTGCATTTGCGTTTGGCGCACACGAACTCCCTGCTTTACAATTTTGTCCCCCATAATGCTTTTCTTTACTTTTTGTTTTGCTCCCTGCTCCAGACAGGAAGTCTACCAGCGCATTCTGGCGTGCTGGCAAAAATGGCAGCCAGGAGCCGTGGTTAAAATAAATGCCGTTAATTGGATTAATATCGCTTTGCAAAATGTGTTTCCAACTGGTGCAGCAGAAAATGCACAAGTGCAAATTTTCCTTAATTTTAAAGAACCCCAAACATCGAAAAAAATATGATTGACTAACAATTCCATGGAATCGTTCCACCTCGAGACTAGCGATTCAACACAAACCAATCGAATGAACGGAATCGGGATTAATCCAGTTGCCTTGGCGACTGTCAGAAGCAGGGGATATCCCTATCGCGCTGTCAGTTTGGCGAGTCATTCTCTTCGCCGTTTCTCTCACGCCAACAAACACAAACACAGTGTGTGTTCTAGCTCCAACCACCAAAATACACCTGATGTTCCAACGCCGTGCAATAATAATCAACCGAACATGATCGTGCATGATGCTGCAATATCATTTGACACTTGCTCCAATATGTCTCCGTTGTGTCGGAGAAATGCGATGCCAGCGGTAATTTTGTTGCTGGCAGACACAATGCAACTTACACGTTACGATCACTAATCAATTCAGCTGTACCTGTTGATACCTTTTTTGCACACCGCAGCCACTTTGTTCCGACGAAATGGTCGTTAAACAAGCACTTGCACTTTAAAACGCAAACTATTTCCCTTCTATGTTGCAACGTTGCGTAAAATCGTTGTGAAGAAATCACTCGCTGGCACCAGCAACATCCATGAGAATCACAAAACATGAACACGTTGTCCACTAACACGAAGGTAGACGCGCGCGCACACAGCATCCGAAAGGAAAATCGCCCTCGCCGTGTGAACCGTTCTGCGCCGATTCTCGATTACGACTGATCTCTCTCTCTCCCACCGCGGTTTGCGTTCACTACTCGCTGACGTACGGCTGATCGCGGGACACGGTGCAGCGTTACGCGGCGTTACATTCCTGTTGCGCCGACCGACGACGACGGGCTGACCCAAAACGCACACAGCCAACTGGAGGAAGCTTAATGGGAAAACAACTTACCAACCTCTGGACGCCGTCAGCACGGCGCGCGGGTAACCGAAGCCCGCGGGAGCACCGCGTTCCGCGGTCACGATGAGCTTTTGCCCGAGAAACGTACGTGTAGGTCCAAGCAACCCACACCACCGCACGAAGTGTTGTTATGAGCGACTGCCCTTCCACCGACAGCAAACTGACAGCATCATATACATATGCTGCCCCAGCAGGCTCGAAGACAAATGAACCCGCGTCGAGCCGCCTGGATGGACCGGCCGTCGTCGGCAGCGTCGTCCCAAGGCGAGAATCTTCCACTTTTCCGTTTCACCGCCGTTTTGTTGCGCTTCGTGGCCATCGCGCGGCGTCGGGTGCAACCGAATGAACCGAGCGGTGCATGTATAGGTGTATGTTTTCGAACGTCTTTAGCTCCCTCAAGCCAATCCCTGTATGCAGTCCCCGGCGAACTCATTTCACCTGCTCCCCTGCCCTCCACGATGAGGGAGCCCTCTACCCCCTCTCCCCCCCCCCTACCCGTACCCGGCAAACTCCCTGCTGGTCGGCCAATTTCCCGACCCGCCCTCCTTACGGCGGCTTCCCTTGTGCTTTCCGTTCGTTTGAAATTCTTCTGTCATTCTTCCTGCAGCTTCGCACCCTTCAGCCCACCTACCTCCCTCCACCCACAGTTCCAGCAGCGCGTCTCCTACTCCCTCTCTCTCTCTCTCTCACACTTACGCTCGCCCTTCGAAGCTTAGTTTTGCATCGATGATTTTTCACTTCCCTGCCGAAACTAACCTACCGCTTCATCGCGCCGCCATCGCATATGCTGGCCGTCAGTTTTTTTTTTTTTTAACCCTCGCCATCCAGTTTTCTCTCCACGTTCCTGCAAAATGGGGAGTGCGCGTTTTGGGAACGTCATACCATTCGTACCTTACAGGGAAAAGTCATGTCATCCCTGATCCTGAATGTCTTCGCCGAGTACAATAAATGTGAAGTGGCTTTTCAAAATAAAAAACATAAAAAAATCGCAGTTAAGATAAATGTGGGCAATTCGCAAACAGGCATGAGTAGATAAAACAATTGAAAAATTTTAAAACCTTAATTTTTATTAAACATCAGAATGAGGAGCGTTTTTTTGTTATGGTTTGATAACAACTTTTTGATTAATTTAAATTGTATATTTTCTTTACAATAGTCATGGTTTTCTTACCTCTAGGAAGTCGGTAAGCTGAATTCTCACAATTTGGTTGCTCCCGTTGGTTTTATGTTAAAAACCCATAACACGATAGGTTTTATGTTTCGAATTCCATCCCTCCTGCGCTCCGCCAGGTTCTGCTTCGCGTACCTTTTTTTTCTTTCTTTCTTCCGTCCTCCTGTCCTCTTTTTGGTTTTTATTCGCTCCCTCCACGTGCCTTCAGCTTCTTCCACCTTCAGCTTCAATTCTTGGCCTTCTCCCATTTCTCGTTCGCTTCCCGTAGTGCAGCACATAGGTTTAATCGGTGATCTTTCATTCATTCCTTCATTCGCCGGTAACCGTCACTTCCTCTAGGCCGTGAGGTTGATGATTTCATGATACCTTCACTAATTCCCCCTTTTTACAAGCTACAGTGCACACCTGTTTTTAGCAAGGGCTGTCCCGCACCATTTTAGCCTGAAATAATGTTTGTAAGTTTCTCGGTTATAACAAAATGTTTCCGAAGCTTTATACCGGTTATTACATGATAGCTATTCCAAACCTAAGTGGGATTGAGTTCTACCCACCTTCGATGCCTTCCAGTTCCATGCTCGAGGCGTGCACGACCACAACACCGTATCAGTCGCAGCTGATGGATATTAGTCAGTTTTAGGTCACCAGAGCTATTCGAGGCATGTGGCAGTGGACGGCCGGCCTTCATCAAATATTTTAAAAGGTTTTGTTTTTGTTTTTGTCTATTTTTGTTTCAAGTTTTGCTTTCTACGGCCTAATAAACCGTAGCCTATAGTGCAGGTTTCAGTTTGGACCGAAAGTGATTTGCATCATAAATGAGCACACAAGGGCACACGCAAGTTCGTCGACGGAATGCGTCTGCATTTATAGAACGCACGCCGTACATTCATCCATCGACACTTGTGATTCAGAAGATAAATAGGGCCGATCCGCGTGACAAACATGGAAAAGATTTATGCACATGTAGACGATAAACGAATGAGAATTGAAAGTGTATTTGCGACAAGTTAGCGAAACGATATTTTGATTCGTAGTTTCTCATTGGAGGTGAAAAAGACAAACGCATAAAAGTCTTGTTTTTTCTTTTAAAATTCCAAATAAAAGAACAGAATCGCTGTTAAACATTTTCAAAATTACTTTGCTTGATACTTACCTGTTTTCACATTAAATCATGGTTCATCAAAACATTATCATTCTAAAAGGGAAACATCTAACATATCTGACGTTTGTTCTTTTCTCAGAAATCTTCGATTTATTTTTCGTAAATAACATAACACTTTCACTTATCGCATTTACTAGCCACGTCCTGACGCCATGGATCATCCATACGCTGGTCGACGTTTAATATCAGTACTACCATCTAGAATGTATTTGATTTGGATTGTTACCCATTCCCCGCACTCCATTTCCCTCCGTCAATGGGTTTTCTTTTTACCATAAACATGTATCGAGTATATTTCAGTTTCACCATAGTAAAATCCTATCAGCTAACTGTTGGATGTCGGTTATCTCTTCTCTCGTTTTTTTTTCTCCTTTCTTCAAGACCTTAGAGCGAGTTATTACACAACTCGAAATGTGGCTGATAATCGCTACTCAAGTGCGGATCGAACGCTAGAACGCCAAACAAACTGTCACTAGAGCCAACCGTGCCAAACTAACGATGGGCTGGTTCTCCTAAAACGTTGGTTATATCTTCAGTTTTAAACTTTGTTTACCGTTTACACCATGCCTTAGTGTTGGCTTTCTTTTGATAAATGCGAATGTGATAGTGAATTCCAGTGTTATAATTTCAGCAATCATATAAATGCTGCATATATGGATCTCTTTTCAAACAAAGGTCGCACTTGCAGATTGCAATTCAATAACACATCCAATAGTTTCAATTCGTAGTAATGAGCTGTGCAGCAAGTACTTGTTTTAACTGCACGATGGCACATCAATTTACGAGGCCAGTTGACATTTGCGAAACTAAAAAAAAAATCCAAGTAAAGAAAAAGCATTCATTTTGAGTCCTTCAACCATTGGTTTCTAACTGCGACTTCTGTCCCTTCTATGCTTGAATATGTGTATCTGGGTATATGGGATATGAACCGTAGCATCAATACATCAATCGTTTGATTCGTCAACCTCACTTTCAACTTCAGCCACTTCTTTACTATTCTAGACTTCTTTCTCTGTATTGGAATTACGCTTAAACTGTATTGTAAATAATTTGGTAAGATTAAAACAAAGAATGCACTATACTAGTGAAATATCCACTCAGAGCAAAGAAATCTAACATCGGATATAACATTGAATGTAAATTAAATTGACAAGCATTCTACTTGAACAGAGGATCAGGGCGAGTTTCATGATTTTTCCTTTCTTTAACAAATTATTAGTGTATATAAGGTGGGCCAAGGGCCGCCTACACTGTGCCTTGCTGCTAAACATGTGTCTTTGATGTTGCATGCGCGGTGAAAGATAGATGGAGTGTTCAGATATGTGCAGGATGTTGAGAGATTGTGATTGTGATTGGAAAAATTCCCTTTGACAGTTCAATTGCTCGTGTGAAGGACACGCTACCGATCGAGGAATGGAAAGGATGTAATATGATCAGTGTTGATAGGTGCTTTTGGAAGACTAGTATCCTTTTATTTCTTTTAGTAAATCATTGTTCGTTTGCGATTGTATGCAATTTAGGACCTACTCATACTAGTAACGTCCAAATCAAATGGGCTTTGCTACATGTGCTTGTCATAAACGCTAAGTGAAAAAAAGCTTCATTTTCAAAAACAAAGTTCAACTTGAAAGTCAAACAAACAAATAAATGTGTAAGTCTGAATACGATGTAAACCCTTTTCTTTTATCATCCTCATATCTCCTTGGAGTGCTACGGTTGAACGGTTATCGACAGTGTCGTCAATGGGTTTTCACACGGAAAATACAACCCTATCGTGCGTCTTTGAAGAAAGGATTTTTTCTCTCGGCCAACTTCACCTACCCCCTTTGTGACTTTGGATTGGGCACAAAAAGAGCGTAATCACTGTTGAAAACGCGCCGTAACGTAACATCACACAACTACACTGATCGGTCCATCTTCTCTACAATAGCTATGCTAGTTTCTATATGCTATGGTTTGCCATGGTTTGTATGCGGTTTCCCCTATGATATAGTCGATTTAATATCCCTTCTAGTCTGAACATTTGCTTTGGGGTTTTCTCCACTTCTACGCTTCCGTTTGATTTCTTCACACATCGTTTATTGTTTTTACTCGTTCACTTCAATTACTCTAAATAGTTTGATCCACTATGTATCTTTTCCCCTGTTTACATGTTTTAGTAGTAGTAGTTGTTGTTGTTGTTTTTGGTTTGCCTGTTTGAGATGGTGAACGACTGCGTTTTGCCCGTTTGGTACTCAGTATCAAATAGAGTTCAACTCAATCACTTACTGAATAATAAAGTAGCATTCTCTTTGAGTCATCCTTTATCAGGTGGCTAGGGAAAAGGATCCTCATGGTTGCAGGTTCTGAAATTAGTTGTTATTTGAGAAAAAAGCGGGAGAAAAAAGAGATATTGTAGTGAGTAAAACTAACACACATTGGTATACTTCTATCAAAAAAATTATTTGAATCACAGACACATAATCATAAAAGCCTATTCTTTCCTTCATGGACAGAGGAGAAATATCAACGTAAGGGAAAAATCAATAAATTTATAGAATTTTCCTAGTGTTGCTAGTTTTTGTACTGCGTCGTTGATTTTTTGAGCATACCAAAAAAGTTTCCCGCAGGAAAAAAATGCATGTTCCGTCCTTCATTATAATGAAGGAAGCATCGTTAACTGGTTGCTGAGCTGACAGAAATTGGATAACGATCCGGTTGAAACTTTTTGGAACGTTAATCCGTGCCCATGCATCGCCGCGTCGGATAACTCTTGGTTAATTTTGGTTTGTTTTACGAGATGATTTTACACACGATGAAAGCTGCTCGTCATGAGTATGCTTCTCGAAAGTCCGTGACGTAAAGTTCGTGAAAACTTTTAACAACCATCCTGAGATAATAATACAACATGGCATAATGGTCGAACTAAAGATTCGTTGGTACGGAGGTTTTTTATTTAAATAAATTTACTGTTCTTTTCATAAAATATACATACCGCTAATGATACACTATTATAGGACATCTTTTTCCAAATAAGCTGAACACTATGAGTGCTCTTTATTTAAGTCCAATCCAAATTTTATACAAAAAAAAAAATCTTTTTCGTTATCAATTGTTGATTTAACACGCGCAGAATGTCTGGAAAACAGAATGCCAATCCATGATATAAAAAAAACCTAACCCGTATCATTTTTACACATAATTTGCCAAGATTTCAAAGCTCAAGTATTCAAAGATTGATTGCGAATCGCGTTTCCAGAGATCACTACATCCACCAGGGACCATTTATGTAGTCCAAGATATCAGGCCTGCGTCTCTCGGTTCGAGTATAGTTCGCACATCCTTTTCAACAAAACCAAGCGATTCAAAGAATCGTTCCTACCGGAATATTTCTGAAATGTTATTCATGTCATGCGGGATTCATCGAAAGCGACCATCAGGAGCGAAGATGTTATGTCTTACCGTGAGCAAGCTGGTAGATTCGGTTCTGTTAGCCTTCACCGTTCGAAAGGAATGAAAAGTCTCCCGGCAGTATCCTGGTTAAAAGCTAATGATCATTGGATCTTTGCTGTAATTTTTATCATCTCTTCTCTGCAAGTTCGGCTTATTGTTAGTCTTTGAGATAATAAAGCTTCTTTTTAACCGACCTCTTTCTGTTCATGTTAATGCCTTAATGTGTTAATATGCGTTCGTCGAAGGGTTGAAATAATGATGATAAAAACACCATGAACATTTATTGGACAATCTACTGATATTAAAAGAATGTTCTATAGTGTTTCCAACGTAACATTGTCCATGAAGCGCCTCATTCACTCTTCACTGCATTTTAATTAAACGAACCCAATCAGCTATGATTGAAGGCTGCAAAAATCACACCCCTTGAGCAAATTACCTTTTAATTATCGTGCAATCAAGCACTTAAAAGATTTGAATGCACACAGTACTTTACAAAACGCAGGAACATTGGGTGAGGAAGGGAGAAGAAAAGTGCAGAAAAGTGTTGTAACACGAACACGTATGAGAGAGCGAGAATGTTTTGCCTTTTTCGGCGCTCCTCTCCGCGCCAACGAATGTTCACCTACGAACATACGGTGATAGTGAAGGTGGGAACTTTTCATACAACATTTTCCGGCAGCTTCCCGTACAACTCTTCCACTTCCGTTTGCTGGCCACACCAGAAAGGATGAACTGCTGTTCACCTTTGAGTTCACCGTCTGGCCCCGTAAATACTCTCTATCAATATTCTAGGGCTTTAGTTGCTTACGTAAAATGTGCGAGTTGATAAGTCTCTTCGATTGAAGATGGTAAAATAGTGCATTAGGTTGTTTGTTGAGTTGAGCAAAGCATCGGTAACATTTGCTCTTTGTTTTACAATTACTGTTTAGTTAACAAATGTTTTCCTCTGTTCTTTGCTTGCATTGGGACTTTTCCTCTCAACTACAGCGATGTGAAACACTTCTGACATTTGCCTTTGCCTTGCCTGCCCAGCAAGAGCCGATTTATCTCGAGTGCAGGAAACGTTCGTTCCATGCGATGGAACACTAGCTCCGAGCGCGGTTTTGCTCTCTGCGGTTTGCTAATGAACTTATTTATTGTTCAAAGGATAATTTAATTTACACCCATCTACGGTGCAATCCACCAGTTCGGAAGGCAGAGAAGCAACCGTACTGCCCGGCAACGGCGGTTCAACCACAAAATGGAGGTCATTTCCTGTCCGGTATCCGGAAAAGGCTCCTGCCCCGACCCTAGAGTGAGGTCAGAAGCCAGCAACTATCAATCAGGACGGTTTACGATTTTACGAAGCACAGAATCCTGCCCGGGATAACGATGCGGGAAACGGGTTTCGTTGGTCAGTGCTTCTGCACCCGGTTGGCCGTGCAGGTGAAATGGAAAATTAATAACTCTGCAAAACTACAAACCCTAGCGTGACCTCACACCCGAACCCGTCGGGGGGGCCGCTTACGGTAATGGGGCCGATGGCGCCTCTCTGTAAATTGCATAAAATCAGCCATCAGAAGTTTTGGGCAATGCGAACACCTCCTAGGGAAGCCCCCATTCATTACTCTAATGGGTTACGGCAGGGGTTAAACGGATGTAGACCATTTTAAAATCTCCGCCAGTCGCTCAACCAGTTTACATAGCCATTAGCAGTGAACTATTGAATTTTAATCATCGCATTTTAATCACGGAGTTTGCTAAAGTACTCAAAATATTAAAACTCATATAAGAACATGGCAATATTGAAACATAAAGTTTGTCATGACAACATGCAAAACTTATTACCTTCAAAAATACTCTAAGACACTGCTTTGCTAGTGGAACGGATATTTGACTTCCGTTTCTTCAGTGAAGTCTACGAATAGTTCACTTTCCGCCGTACATATTAATTTTACATCGGCATAAAATTTAGCTAACAAAATCACGCCGTTCCCCGTCATACAACAAGTCTCACGCTGTGGGGTAAACGGAAGCTCAACGAACCGACCGCTGGGGATAAATACGGATTATCCAACGTGATTTAATGAAATTACCGAACAAAATTTCGTCTCCAGCCCGCATTCAGGGGCGCGATTGGCATCGCTCACGCCAAACGGGCAGGACACTCTCCCACACTTGGCTTCGATATTGCGAGGCTGTATAGGCACTCGTGGCCGGCGTTGCGTTGCGGATCGGATTTGCATGCTGATCCTTCGATCCACGGAACAGAAAGATGTCAATCCGTCGTTTGGCAGGACATGTGCCTAAACCGCTGCCTGTCCGATCCGGTGGTACGTGCTATTAATCGCGTTCATCGAATTAAGTGCTGCCACATTTTACCATTTATCCGCTCGGGAGGGATCGTTATTGCGTGCCAGTTTGTTTAGTTCCAACGATTAGAGGCCCAGAGGATATTTTATGGCAACTGAAAGATGATGATTTAATCGAAATGATTTAAGTTTTTCTTCAAGAACAACATTAATCTTTGCCACATGATCCTTAGAACCAGTAAGAAAATAGGAACGCTTTAAAATACGAACTGTAGGAACATCCCATGAACAAATTGTCCTTACCAATAAAATTACCGTTTGGTTTAATTGCACATTCTTCCCTTTAATTCATTAAAATCTTTTCTTCAATGGGATGGGCGCTTGTACGGCTCATTCACTTTTACTGTCTGAATCACTTTACCTCATCCATTAATTACGCTCCATCCTTGTCCATCACTTTCCGCCCAGGCCGACGCCACACTCACGTTAAAGATCGCTTTTGCCGTGCGCTTCGTTGGACAATACAATTAGGCGACACGACAGGCGCCAGCTAAATGAGTTTCTGCATCAATTATCCAATTGCCATCCCTTTCGCAGGCGCATCCCAACCAGCCAAGCGGTGGCGGCGTACAATTTCGTGCGGCGTACAGCACAAAACGTGACATCCGTTCGCAGGATAATTCCATCAGTCAATTGTTGCTTCCGTGATGTAGCATTTGCATCGACGCCGTCGTTCCTGGGATGCTGGTGTCGTGGGAGTAAGGGATATTTTGAGCAACTGAACTAACCGTGTGCTTTTGGAAGCTCGGCCGGTCCGGTTAATGTTCGGTCGTGGTCTTTCTTTCTTAGCGCCTCCAGCTGTTCCATTCATTCTCGAAATCCTTGTCAAAATTGTTTATCACACCAGCAGCCGTCACGGAGGGATAATTAATAGCGCCAGTTTGACATGCAATCCTATCTGGCATACTGGTCGTCTTACGCACGAGTATGCGATAGTTGCAAGCAAAATTATCCTGATGGCACTTAATTGTGTACGTTACGGATAGACGTATGGAATCGCCCCCACGATCAGGTTGGAAAATCAAACGGAATCATGGGAAATACAACACCGCCTCTAACACGCGGTTGTTTGCATTTAGCACGCAACATAAGCATTGACCGAAAACATTGTCCTCAGCAGCTTCGTCAAATATTATCTCAATGCAATGCTGACAGATGAATAGATTGGCTGAAAGAAAAAAGTTGAGCAATAGTTTATGGCAAATTAAGACAGCTAACCGCGTTTAACGTTCTATCCATGAAAGAATGCCTGGCATATTTGTTTTTTCTTAAATAAAATGCGAATAATCATGCTACATTCTTCCCAATTCAACTAACACGAAAAATTTATCCCGTTAAGATGCAGTCTAAATGTCAGGGGGCGTTGAATTGAGACCTCCAAATATGTTATTGTAAATCCTCTCTCAATCAATATCCACGACTGGATATTGAGAAGAAGAAGCTCATATGACAAAAAACTGTCGTTGCAAGAGGTTCCACAAGTACTAGGGAAATAACGTATAGTAGAGCACAACCCACATCCTACTGCCAAACTCCTGACGAGCGTGATCCGGAGCTAAACTCACACTTGAAAACTTATCTCCGGAGACGCAGGGACAGACCATCGAAGAACGAGTGACTCTCGGTGGAAAGGAGACGTCCACTCGACAGGTGGCAGATAATGCGTTTTCCACTGTGATACCGGTCTGCAAATGACATCTGCTCCAGTGCGTACATTTATGCCCAGGCTTCCGTTCCACGTCGAGGGAATGGGGGATTCGTGTCTTTTTTTTTTCGCTTCTCCCCGTCGAGGGGTAGGAAATTGAAATTTTATTGATTTAGTTGTCACAAGCAAATGCCGCACGGAGCTGCTTCGTGGTATTTTCGATCGATTGGGAAAAAAAACCGTCCGTCCCTTCCGGACCGAGTGTTTCTATGGATGATATTTGTTGATTTGATGACTGAAAAAGAGCAGAGCAAACCCGATTCCACCCGAGAGCGTTGGAAAATGCGACACCGAATTTCCATCCAAGCCACAAGCTCCGTAATTGCTGTTCGTGTGCAAAATAGCGATCCATTTCAGCCTAGTTCCCACCGGTGAAACATGGAAATGTCAGGAAAAACGCCAAAATGATGCAAATTTGTACTTGATTATTGCCATTACAACGGTTTTACGCGGGAAACCCGGTACCGGTAGCTACAAGGAAAAAGACACCTGTCGAGCGGAAGCGCGTCGCGAAATAAATGAGAACGATGTCGATGCTGCCAATTTAGTTCCTACCATTCCGGGAACGGTACATCATCTCCGGCAGTGTTCCATTCAATTATTGCAATTATGTTTCAACCCAACTTCTGGATGGCGGTTGGCAGGGGATGATTCTGTAGCATCGCTACGACGGTGTAGAATTTCCGTTCCAATAATCGTGGATTCATTGAACAAACATGACAATGCAGTGTCTTTTGAGTTGTCATATTTTTGGGCATTGACTTCACGGACAAAATTCAAGATCAAATATTGTCACATCACAGAGATCAATAACATGGGAGGACGCCTTGTTTCAAAAGGAATATAATTACACATTCCCGCTTTGAGGACTGATCGTTCTTGACAACCGAAGTAGAAGTAGTAGAAACAAAGACGATCTGAGATGCTCTCATTTCGACCATCAACTTGGCCCAAGACTTTTAAATGGTTCGCACAAGTTCTTGAACGACGCTTTAAAACTTTGAAAGTAATTTGTCAGTGAATTTCAAAAATCAATAATGTAGAAATTTATCTACCCCATACCAAGCGCTCCTTGATGTTCCTTGATGTAGCTTCTTTGATGTTCCATCGCCGATCTCTCGATAGCCTGCCGCTTGCCTAGTATCCGGCCTCGTCTAGCATGTCGGGCAGTATCAAGGGTGGACAGTTGAGACGCGTGCAGGACACCCTCGGTGAGCTGTCATACTCGGGACCGGCCTCGCACACGCAGTACATACAAAGGCCAACCTTCTTCACCTCGGCACCGACGGGATAGGTTACGCCTGAAAGTAAACAGATGATAATACCAATATTTCAAAAATTGGCGTTGTGTGTAAAATAATCCAACAGGTTCTCAAAAAGTACTTCAATCAGAAAGAGTAACAATGCACGAATGAACGATTGTCTTGATGTTATTTAAAGGAAAAAACATATTTCCAGTTGAATTCGTAATATGTACGTAATACGCTTTCAACTGTAATATTCGGCATTCTCCTCAAACTAAAAGCTCCAACTCACCCAAAACAACGCAATGCGGTTCGTCTTGCGTCACATGCTCCGCAGTTCCCTCTGTAGGCGATCTCGTCGTACTATAGTTGCTATTGATACTGCTGCTGCTGCTGCTGCTGCTGCTGCTGCTGCTACTGCTTCCGGCACTTCCCGTTCCCTGCCCGTTGTCGGTGGGAACCTCTGGATAGATCAATTCCGAGTGGTTCGTTCCCTCGCCGTAGTCCGTCTCGAGCGTCGTCGTGTTGAGAATGTCGATGACGGACGATGGCGGAGCGGGCGAAAGTGTCGAAACGGGGCGGATGCTGTACTTTCCTTGGGTCACGTTGGTAGTGAGCATGATCGCCGGCCCAACGGGTCCACTGGCCTCACTACCACCATCCTCGCCCGTCTCGTCGCTGTCCGATCCTTCGGAGTCGTCTCCGGTGGACTCGCTGGTGGATCCGTGGTCTTGCACCATGGGTGAAGACACGCGACCGTCGAAACTGAGCACATCTTGATGCTCTGAGGCAAGCTCCGGCTCTCCGAGCGTGCCGCTATCGTCGAACATCTCCACGTGTCCCGAGGAAGTGATAATGTAATGCTGCGGAACGTCTCGATCCCGGCCATGCGGCTGCGCACTGCGATCTGTTTCCGGCTCGTGAATCATCCCAAAGCCATAGCCACCGAACTGCTCCCGTTCCGTTTCCGATTCGGTGTTCAATGGTCCCACGTTTTGCTGCTCGTTTGCCGGCTCTTGCTTTTCGTGGAAACTCCGATCTGACACGGTTACTCCACTGCCCGTCCCGGGTCCACTCTCGACGATCCGTGGCAGTGCGTCGCTAGCGATCGAGACGGTCGGCTTTCGCTTCGCATCGAACGAATAGCTGCCCTTCAGCGGTTGCTTCGGTGACTTTTTGTGCTCCTTCGCTTTCTTGTGACTACCACCCGGCATGCTTTTGGTCTCTTTTTTTCGACCTCCTGCCGACTCTTTATCCTCCCGCGTCAAGGTACCGCCGAACGGCTGTCCGCTGGATACTGGCCGGTACATCATGATCGGTGGCGACTGGGGAAAGCTAAGAATATTCTGAGGGATGCCATCGAGGGCATCCTGCAGGTGCCCAGATCCAGCTCCGTGGTGAACGGTCGTCTGCAGCAGTGGAGTGTCGCCGTCGTGTCCGTGTGAGGCGGGTGTCGAAATTGCCACGGTGCTACTGAACGCCGTCGTACCACCGTCGCTGAGCGTATCGGCCAGGGTGAGCCGCGTCGAGCCGTTGTTGGCGAAGTTGAGGACATTGGCTGCGTTGATAATGGTGGAGACCTCTGCCGCTGATCCGGCCGCAGGGTGATCAAGTATCGGTGACGGTTCGGCCAAGTGATCCTGATCGTATTCTTGACTGGCTTTTAATTGAGGATCTGAAAGAAAGGCAAATAGAAGTTAAAGAGAAACATTTTAGGCATTTCATATAGCAAGGGTACTAGACTGAGTAAAAGGTGTGATTATCTTCTTACCGTGTTGTTTTGATTAGATAACTTTAGATTTTTTTAAATAAAACTTGAAGCTTTCTGAAATTGTGATCTTTTCCCATTTGGAAACGGTTTAATCTCATCATTCATCCTTCATTCGTAGTGATCCAAACCATGGTCAAACCATTTACCATGACTAGGTCCTCAAACAATCTACAACAGCATTCTTCACGGTGGATTGGAAACTTGCCAGGTACCCCGTGCGACTAACGTTCGCCTGGATGGAAACTGAAAAATTGCATTTTCCTTAAGTGACACTCCACACCGAGCTGGCAATATCTAATAGCTGCCATTCAGATAGCAGCACCCAAGCACATAGCCCATAAATTGCATTATGAATTTAGGAGGGGGTAGATAAATCCCAAGAGATAAATTACGATCGCACCGAAACCGAGCCGAAGCTGCTGATGCCGTCCGGCACGGCCGAAAAGCGGGGTGTAGTTCCGGATGAAAAATGTACATCCGATTACCAGCTGACCTAAATGCAATCGAAGGACCGACGTTTGCCGTTTTTGGCATCAACCCTAACTAGCCTTTTTATTGCAACGCTCGATATTGCACGACATTAGTATGATGAAAAGGCTAATTTGGCCTCAACGTAACATGTAAGGATCCATCGTTACAGACAGATGTTTGTTATGCAAAACATAAAATGTGTTTTAAAACTAACTGTATACGAACGAACTATCCTAATGCTGGAGGATGGAGGAGGATGATATAATGCTTGCTCTACTTACCACACTGTTTCCACCAGCAGAATATTTCGCCATCAATGCAAAGACATATCTCGCACGGATCAAGCCTTTGTATCTGAAACGGAACAAACCATAATGAAGGTAAAAAAAAAGGACAACCGTTGAAACCCCTCGCCCGATCCACCCATACCTTTTGCCCGTGGTCGTACTTATAGTTGTCCACCAGGCACGATTCCGCCTTCTGCAGCTCGCCACGATCGTTATCGTTAATGATGTCGGACAGCATACCCTGATCGTACCGGGCTTCCGTCTGCTCCGCGTCCAGGTCCACGCTGTACCGGTAGCGCTCCGTTTCCATGAAGTGTGCTGGCACTGTTTTCCGGAAGTGCGAAAAAGTAAGAAAATTTGTTAAATTTACATCATCAGTAGATGGCCAGCAATAATTAATCGATCTGAGGGAGAAAAAAACAACCACAATCCTAACATTCCAAGCCGGAAGGCAAACACATATAGAAATGATTTTATTTTGTTTTGCACAATCGTCAGCCAGAACAATACCGTACCAGTTCGAGCATAATTTATCATTGTTCATCTGCAATTGAAATTTGCGATGATTTTGATCCTCCCACCATGAAGAGATGGGTGAAAAGCACACAGAACGGAAACCCGCTGGAAAATTCACGCCTACAAGAAAATGCCTAGTCTCGCTAAGAACGTCCTGAATTGTCGGAATCATAGGTTTTTCGTGAACCGTGAACGACGCTTGGTATTATTTGCCCACAAAAACTTAACGAACTTGGAATGGGACGAACATTTCGCACTTACAAAATACACCGAAAAGATATTAAATTCAGATCTCCTCAATGAAAAGCGAAAACCTTAGCGCGAACTTGGAACGGGTCGTAACGATCGGCTGAATTATTTCCGCCGACACATTACGATGCTGCTCGAAGAAAACTGCAGCGGGCTTCAGCCCTTTAGTCCCCAAGCGCCATTAAAAATGCCATTTTCTTTTCGCCAGGAACAAAAGGAACTAGGAATCCCCCGAAACGCACTCAAGTCGACGAACAATTTTGTCAGAGCAAGATGAATGGCCAAGCCGGGCGGTGCAGCCCATCCGCCAACATTGTGAAGTATCTGCATCTGCAACCATTCGCCGGAGCTGAAAGGGAACAAAAACCGGTACGGCTTTCTTCGGCGCAGCCTTTGGCCATTTTGCTTCCCCGTTTGGTGGAAGGATCTTGTCTGTTTCGAGGTTTTTATGCAATTGTTCTACGTTATCAGTGGTTTTGACTTTTCCTCTGCAGTGTCTTGTGTTGTTCTCACCACGACTTCGAGGCAGGAAATTGAAGCATCCTGAATGTACTCTTGAAGATAACATTTAAAAAAAACTACACGATGCCAACCATGACTACACCGACGATGACAGCAAAGACAACGAAGAAGCGACAGAGCGTGAAAGCATTCACACGGCTTGCACTTTTCCAAGCGAACCATGATGTCCTTTGCTGTGCTTGGGTCCTTTTGCAAGTCTGCCTTTCTCCCTGAAACTGACGGTAAGAAACGGCACAAAAAGCGCCAAGGAAGCCCTGTACTTCTGCTTCATCCGATCGTTTCTGTCCATGTGTGCGTGCATGTTTTTGTGTGTCCTTCTCTTCAACAAGCATCTGTATGATTAAGAACGTGTATTTAGATGCAGCATGAACTCATGTGGGGCCGATAACAACAGCATAAAACATATTCATCCAGTGTTCCGAAAGCAAAGTGTGTGTAATGCAAAAAGGAACCAGCCAAACAGGAAATTGCAGACTGAGCCGAAGTGACAAGATGTGAGGTTAGGGTGGATTTTTTTATGCTTCAGTCATGGTTGTCTTCATTCCTCTTCAAATATCGTAAACATACTTCCCCCGCCCAGCCGAGGCATCGTTCGGGCGAAGTTTGCACCAATCAATACAAAGAAGGAACTTGCCTCTTACCACTGAAGCTAAAAACCGGCACAATGTCTTCTCACACGGGACGATAACAACTTTCCGGCAGCTAAATCTTGGAAGAAAGTTTCCCTTTTCTTTGGGCGACTGTGTATTTATCCTCTCAGTCCTCCGGGGTTCACTTCCCCGGAAGCGCTGGCGTTTTGTTAGTGAAGATATCAAGAACGGAAGGGAGCTGCAAATTTCGCATCGGGATGAGGTTTGACCACTCGAACTCGAACGAACATTGGCAAATGTTGGCAAAGTTTAGGCAAAAACTTTTCTTCTAGCTGCGAGCTGCTATGCTTCGTTTGTCTGTCTGTCTCACTTTTGAACGAGCAAGGAGCATTGATTTTATTTTTATCTGCTTTAAAGATAGCATGTGCAGATAGCATCGAGGTTTTTAGGCATTAAATCGCAATCGACGATCGGAATGGGTTTTAAAGTTTACGAGTTTTTTAAATCGCCGTTCGCCCTGGAGGAAATTCAAATTAAAGAGTGTGTGTGCGTGTTTCATGCTACCAAATTGGGCTGTTAAATCGATTTTTATGCGATCATTGCCATGTGTTTGATAATATTGGATGGGATGGTTTGAAAAGAGGCATCGAAAGACCCTGTAGGTAGCTTACGGCACACACACACAAAATCATAAAATATTAATCCAAAACCATTACGATCTTTGCTATACACTCTTCGAGAAAAACTTCTATGCCTGTCCAGCTGCGTCTCTGCACACATTGATCCACTAGAAAACAATTTCAAGAAACTTTATCCACTATTGAATTTTTCAGTCAGCTCAAGTTGCATCGGTCGAAACTTTGTACCCTGCTTAATCCTTGAGTGAAAGTGAGCTTTGCACTATTCTTCTTTCTAGTTTTTTTTTCCTTCTATCCTGTCTGCAACCAACCAATCGCCTTTCACGTGATTCAGCGTAGCTTTTCATTTCCATTCATTCGAGAAAGATGGTTGCAGGAGATCGCTAGGCAGTAGTACTCCTTCGTCCTGCCGAACACTGCGGGAGGCTGAAAAGTTATGAAAAGTTGCACCAACATTATCACCACCAGTTGCCGGTGGCACTCTTTCAGTGCAAAACTTTACCCAGGTGGGATAGCCTAGCCACTTCTTCGTGCATCACTCACCGTCGTAGGTTGAAATATTATAAAGTTGTAAGTCGTAGGTTGAAAAAGAATTTCAAACAAAACGTCTACCAACATACTTTGGAGGAAGAAGATGAAGCTTCTATTGGCTCAATCCAATCCTCTTGGATAACTGAAGGTGGAACAAGGATCTTATCACCGCACGGCAGTTTGGAATCACCTATTCTCACGCTCGTGGTAACAAATCAGCCTTCTCATGCTGCTTGAGATGACGTCTGAATCTCTTATGGGTGTTACAGTGTGTTGGAAAAGGGAAGCGGAAGGCATCAGGCAATAAACCAGCTGTACGTTGGCAAGTCGACAACTGTTAACAAGTTGTTGAAGCAGGCTCTCCCTAGCACTTGCTGCCACTTCTATTCGTAAGTGGTTTTTCGTCTCGTATGTACACAGCCAACAGAGACCAGTGGATTTTTTTTTTCCAAACACACATCTTGTTAATTAATGTCACCATTTGTCAACCACACAATGACTCAGACAGGGCTATTTATTGGCATGTACACAAAATCTATCCGAGAGAGCAAAAAAAAACCATTGTCAGGTTTCAGCAAAACTTTTTCAATCATCCACTCAAGAGAGCAAACATAAGTTCAGTCTTTTTCGAACAAATAAACTTAAGGAAGGTATCGCTTGTCGATTTAGGAGGCACTCTGATTTTTATTCCACCTTTCCTTTCTTCAGTTTCCGCTCGAAGCACCTCCGGCTGAGTTTTGCTAACTCAGTAAAATTGTTTATTAGCTTTCATTCATCTTTGCAAAACGTCGACGAAAACATCAAAACTATATCAGTCGTTTTCAAACATTTGTGCGCTAAGTTACGGGTTTAACAATTTGTCTGAGATGTAGCAACATTTAGCTAGTGAAACAAAATACAATTTATTATACCATTTTGCTTCGCAGCATATGTAAATTTCAGTTTGGCATTTTATAAAAACTTGTGAAATTCTAAATATTCGGTTCACCTTATAGCTCGATCATGGACTAAGCATTATACATCTACGGAAACTGATCTGACGCGTACGGAAAAAGGAAGAAATCCGGCCGGAAAATTCGTGGACTGCCCCTTAGTTCACGCCTACAACAAATCTTCCGTGAGAGTCCAATCATCTGCACTGATAAGATGCAATTAAACTTTTGCCAGTGATCCTCCTTCGGCGTCTGACCTTTGATCCACTTTTGTGTTCGCTTGCCTCGAAGCAGGATCACGAAGACGAATAAGCCGATCCAACGGGAGGAAGTTTTAATATTTATGGAAACTTTTCGCTGCCTCACAAATCTTTCCTTTTTTTAACCTTCGGGAGGCCTATGATATGCAGCGAACATTGTATTTTCTTGGTATCTTTCTTCCTTCCAAGCGCCCTGATATCTTCCAATCCGCCTTATCTCGAGATAATTTTACCCAAGCCGCACTTTCGCGCACGGATTGAAAATCATCGCTTTCCAGCTGATTGAATTAAGAGTGCTTCCGGGTGGAGGAAAGTCACCGGAGGGCCACCAGCACGGACAGATCACCGGGGCGCGATAGCGTAGCGTCTTGAGGACACCCCATACCAACGCGCTCTGGCCCGTTGTTCGAGGCCACGTGACCTCTCTGCGCAGCTGAACCGTACGCTAAATTTCACATCTCGACGTCGGGAAGATTGAGCCGCGTACTTCGGCCCTGCGGGGGAAGCAAATTTTCTTAGCGAACTCTGCCGACCTGCGCCTGCCTTCCTTTCTCCCCGAAGGACTATCAGCCAAACTTCGGCCAAACGAGAAGTAAAGCAAATCGGCTTGCTGGGAATTCTCGGTCTCGCCGATTTTCTGCTTTTAGCCAGTTACATTTCTTTTCCCTCTTCTGTTCACCCCAGCTAGCCGATTTATTTTTCGGGCAAAGTTTATCATCAGCATTAGGTGCCACCGGAAGGCAAGTGTGTCGAAAAGTCAATGTAAAAAAATCGGCTAACTTTCTACTAGCTTTTCAAACGGAAGCATCCCCCGTCAACTCAACCCAATGGTGGGAAGCCTCATTAAAATAATAAACCAAACTAGCAGACAACTTTGTGGCTTCTTTTGCGCGTAAAGTTTATCGGCGTACTGCAAAACCTACACCCTGGTGGTAGACTGTTTGCCAACAACTGAAAGCTTCGCGGTAATCAATTCCCTAACAGACAAGCGTCCGCGGTTTAATTGGTAACGAAGATTATTTATTTGACCAATATTGATAAGCGATTGAATATCTTTCGAATGAGGGCAAAGGCAAACGAAAGAAATAAATCATCCTAATCGCCACGAATGCAGAAGGCCTCGGTAGTTGATTCTCCATGAAGGTATTCTAAAAATGGACAGGGAAAATGTATGTGCCCATCGTAGAGTATCGTTCTAGCATGCCACTCGTAGCGACAGTCCAATTCAGTGAGCTTTCGAGTGCAAACCAGGATGGAACATAAATTCGATCTACTGGAAAACATTCATGTGGCCAACGATGGTCCAATTTTTTTTTTTTTCTAGAACGCACTCGCGAACATCCTGTTTTGTGTGGAATTTTGCACAATCCGAACCGTCCGAAAAGCCGTCCGGAACCGTGTCTCACGTACGGAGGCCGCAGGCTAATCGAGCGCTTTTCACTTCCGCTAAAGCTTCCCATAAACACCTGGCCCGATCGAGTGTTCTCGGAAAAACTTTTTCCTCTAGTCAGTCCTAAGGTCTAACGCGATCCTCAACAGCTTTTCGGTTTTATGTGTCTTGCATTTTGTTTTCGTTTCCTACTTTTGTTCGTTCTTCTCTCCATGTCACGACTGTCAAGTTTACCTTCGTGACCGTGATTTTCCACCAAATGCCATTCGTAGCACCAGCACATAATCGAGTAGGATTGTGGTCGATATTCGATTTCCGGCTTTCCGGATCACCGATTCCATTCCCGCGGGATTTTTTCTCCTCATGGAGTTCAGGGAGTATTTTCTCTTTGGGAAATATTTGAATGTGAAACATGAAAAAATCAGGAAAATTTTGATGCTTTTTAAAGAAAACTACCAAAATTTTACTGTAGTACTTCACAAAATGCGTCGCAAGAAAATAGCATCTGTGTGGTTTTTGGAGAAACAATTCCATTTTGAAATCTAAATTTTCTCGTAAACTTTTCTAGCTCGGTAAAATTCCGTGCCCTAAACTGGCTTTTCCAGGGAAACTTACCGCAAGAAAACGAGATTACCAGTTTCAAAATCCTCTTCTATATGCTACGTTTTGCATCCTGGTTTGGTGGTCTGGTTACCATGTGCGACTCGTTCCCTCTCGATTTGCGGATGTTGGGCACTTCTTTGCCCCAGATCCGACGGATTACGAGTTGTCTAGGCCACGAGTGTCTAGGCATTTGCTGCTGGTGCCGGCACGAATATGTGCCGGCGTCGGTAAAGCTCTGATGCCGAGTGCATGCCATAGCGTTGAGCTCCGTCGAACGGACCAGCTGTAAGCTTCAAACGCCGCCCAAAGGGCAGTGTCGTAGCGGAAAGGATCTGGGAGAGTGGCTGACTAAGAGCAGGGTTATTCAACAACGTGTTGTCACGAGTGATAACAGCCAGTTGTGGCATGGATCCTTGCGTGTCCCATTCACTATCTATCTCATTCACTCTTTTCCCCATACTTCTCGCGACATTTCTATCAGGAAAACGTATAGATGCAGAGTGGGCAGTTTGAGGAACATACTTCCTAATGTGGTTCTGCAAGAACTGTATCAAAGACTGGCACGTTCCAATTTGTGTCCAACCAGAACTCCACTCTTACCACTCAAACCATCGTTTGCTGCCTCCACAATGCGAAAGTGAAGCGAGATCGCCCAAGCAAAACAATCGATTTTTCCTTCATATTGTACAAGCAGCAATTTGGACTCATCTCGTATTCATACTATTGAAACGATATTACATATAAGAGGAAGCTTTGATGACATTAATTCAGGGATTGCCACCTTCACCGGAATGCGCTCTATCCCCGAGATGAAAATCACGCAATTCGTGTGGGTTGGATTTTATGTAGCTGAAAAGAATAGTGTGTTTTCGAGCATGCTCCTGTAATCCTGACCAACTTCTGTGGGTGCGGTGCACATTCTATCTGTGTCAATCAGAGGAAATCCGTACGAATGGCTGGATACAAAAGAAACCGTAGCTGAAATAAATTTTGAAGTAAGGTACATGCAGTACATTTGATTTATTTCGAACGATAATTAAAATAGCTTTTTTTATTAAACCCACAAACGAACCAATTCGTTTGTGCTCCAAATTCAAATCAAACTCTCTACCGGTTTTGCCTGGAAACCTTAGTTCGGCATGCCAGAAATGCAATTAAAATGTCACAATTCTTATTAGTTCAACGATTGCTTGCCAAGGATCACTCGTCATGTGAACGATTCAAAAAACATGAGTGTTGCAGTTGGGAACGCACAATAAAATTCATAAAATGATACTATGCCGTGCTATACTAGCTTATGTTAAATTTTAAACAGAAAGTACGTTAACATGCATTAATAAATCACAACGATTATTCATGTCTCCTTTTTTAAATGCTTCACAAATTAAAACTAGGCGAATGTTTTGCACGACCATTTTTAAAACTCTTCTAATAAAGCCATTTCCTCGCGTGAGTTTCTCTTATTCTGCTAAAATTCGTCGGAATGGCTGTTGTTGGTAAAACTGTGAGCTGACAAATGCACGCCATATTTATATGAAAACTTTCTCCCGGCCCAACAAACCGCAAACCTTTGCATGGACAAACCGCAAACAATGGGCCCAGAAAGCGTTGCTTTCCGCCGGCGTTGGGCGGAATTTCCATCAGTACACTTTAAACTGTCCCTCGTGCAGCATGCAACGAACGTGGTCGGAGCGAAACGTGGCACACAAAGCAATAAAAGTGTCGTTAATCAAAGCTGTACGCCTTTCTGCACCTTTGGGTAACGTTTTTCCAGATAGATTAGCGGGAAAAGTTTAGCCATTCGTCGGTTCTTGTTTTCTATCTGCGACACGCGAAAAGCATCACACGATCATTCGCGGCCACCGATGGAAAGAGAAAACTTTTGCAGGTAACTCAAACAAGCTTAGAAACCTGCTCGGGCAATACCGGGAACGAAAAGCATCCATGGAAAGCATATTCAACGCGGCCGAAGATAAATTCTGTTGAACAAAGTATGCTTAGACGGGAATCTTAGGAAGATCAATATTTCTACACGATATCCATCGCTTCATGAAGTGTCGATATCGATCCGGAATACTGTACTGAGAAAAGATGGTTCTCCACGAATTATATGCACTGTTCCTCCAAGTTGGAACAACAAACTTTTTTTTTTCAAACATTTTAAACTTCCTCTACCCTTGAAGAACGTTTACTTTCCACATAACCTACAGCTCTGCGCAGGCACTGGTTTCAAAAGAGAAAAAAAGTTATATGTTTTACTGAGGGAACGGTGTTTTTATCATATTGTGCCAAAGACTTCTACACGAAACACACCCGTATGAAGTAACTGGGACTGGAATTTGACGAATGAGAAGTGCTGGAGGAATAATTACGTACACTCCACCTCATCAATCTCACCTACGTCGCGCTGTCTGCATTGCCAACTCATT
Source organism: Anopheles atroparvus (assembly GCA_914969975.1). NCBI lineage: Eukaryota > Metazoa > Arthropoda > Insecta > Diptera > Culicidae > Anopheles > Anopheles atroparvus. The sequence continues at coordinate 33,326,924 of CAJZCY010000002.1, read as the reverse complement.
ATCAGCCACCAATTCGTTCCCAAAATTCTTCCCACACTTGCGCACCATCCATCCATCCGAAGTAGATGCCGACAACTATCTTCCTCCACCAGAGCGGCGTAGGCAAAGGCGTATCTTCCTTGAGACTCTTTGATCACCGGAGCGTACCATGTTCCAGTGTTCCTGGGACATTTTGACATGGCCGGAGATACGGCTAGACCGGAACATGCAGGCATTACATGAAAGTCGAAATGTTAACGATCCATCTCCTACTGATAGGCTCTATGCATCGCCTCAACCCGCTGCAGTTCTTCGCAACGTTGGAATTGGTTCACCGGAAAGTGGAATTAGGAGAGGCACGGCCAGAAGGAGATAGTCTGTGCTAACATGTACTGTCGATGCTGGTGAAGGGGAAGAGCAAGATTAAGACACGATATTACACGGTCCAAAGCAAGTCAGGAAGTTATGTGATGTGGCACACGAACTTTTCCTAAAGGTGTTTCTGTGAAATACTTGCACCGACCAATTGCCTTCGCATATCGCATCGGCTGGTTCAGATTATTTAGATGCCGACGAGAGGCTTTAGGAAGCTGTTCAAAATTCTAGTCATTTTCACGGACTACAGAATTTGACAGAAGATCCGGATCGATTTTCGTTGCAGAGAATGAAAAGCGTACATTTCAACAGCTTATGGCATATGTATTCAGTTTGAACGAATTTCAACTCAACAATCAAAATATCCTTCGTCTGCTTATTTTTACAAATTTAACCCATAGTTTTTTTTAAACACTTACTTTTCCCACAGTAAACCAGAACAGTTAGCTTTGTTTGGCAAACACGTGATTCACGTACGACGTAATACGAAAGAAATTAATTAATTGGTTGTATTCTCTTATATACTGTCTGCCTTTTATACAACTAAGCAAAAAAAATTGATATAGAATTTAAAACAATAAGTAAGATTGAATAAAAATAATTTGAAATGAATAAATTAGTATCAATTTACAAATCCTCATTATTTGTTTGAACTGTAACTCTTAACATCTGCGATGTGAATGGAATAATCTGTACATACTCCAAATCACAAGTCTCCAACAGCTCCTACAGTACATTGTTAAAATTATGTTCTCGAACTTACCTCCCATCGCCGTCCTAACAGTCAGCAGTAATATAAGTGTAGCACCCGGCAAGTAAGCCAGGAGCAACGTGGGCGGCGTTCTTTTGTCCATTTTGAGTGTTTTCAGTAGAACGCCACGCAAACCTGTTTCACAGTTTAACACAACCGTAACAGGATGTAGCTGCTCTTTCTGTGTGCTAGTTTGACAGCTTGTTTACAAGATTTTCACCACTTTTGTTGGTTGGTAGTTATCGCAGTTTCCCAACCGATTTTAGTCACAATATCGTCAATACTCTTTCGTTCTTTAAGCTGGAACTTTTCTCACTTTCTGCTGTTCACTTGAGCATCGCACTCACTTTTCCGCCACACTTCATTCGATTTCCCGACAGTTGCAAACCCAACGACCCGTCCGGATGCCTTCTTTCACTTCGATGCACTTTCTGTATGTCAACTACTCGTTTCATCATCACTGCTGCTGCTGGTGCTGCTGCTGCTGCCGTTGAAGCACTTCATTACTTGCCAGATCGATCTCGTCCTTTTCGTGCTTACTTTCTCTTTTTCTACTATTCGCAATTTACCCTCCTACTTTCTCTAGTGCATAAACTCGTCCCACTGCACCTTGTCGCCAACACTTTGCCCGGTCCGCACTGCTACGATTACTGGGAAATGGAAGAAAAAGAAGCGTAGCTACGCTGTGACGCTCTACTACGGACCTTGATCTGCGAAATATAAGGAAAGAAAACGTAATGGAGAATTTTAACAGCAATGTAACGGCAAGCCGGCGGTGCAATCAAATTAACTGGTTTTTTTTATTGTGCCTTTTAGTTTTAGTCCTCTCTATTTTTTGTTTTGTTTTTCCCACTTTATTTGAATACGATGACTCGCCGTTTCGGATGTGCATTTTATTGTTTGTGCTGCCGTCTGTCAGTGAATATAATTAAGGACCATTAGAAGCAGAAATGCTAAGGGCAGGATGATGCGATTTGAAGCTTAATTTTGTTTTTAATTTAATTTGTCGACAGGGCAGACCAGCTTCATAAATCTTGATGAAATATTGTTAATAATACTCTACAACTTCTATTTACTTTTTCTATGTTTGGTTAGTTTCTATGTTTAACAATCTGGCATCATGTTTAAACACTTTTAGAATCAACAAGATCTACTACCTTACTGAATGTAAAATCTTAAACTATGTATTTGAACTTTCGAATTAATCTAATTTACCGCGAACAACAAACGCCTTTGGACTGGGCACAGTCCGAAAAAGAATGAAAAAAAAAATATTATAGATTTTCTTACTTTAAATCACATAGTGCGTGCATTGTCAGCGTTATTAATAAAAGCTGGTCTTAAATAGCGATTAAATAATCCGCAAAACATCCCCCCTTTTTGAAGCAACCTTAAGATTGAAATATCTCTTTTCAATATCCCTTACCGATGCCTGAGGAAGCGCAAATCCGCAAAGAAGAAGTCTGCGTCAATCAACAGCAAAAAGGACGCGAAACAACTCAACTCCACCGTTTAGATGGACTTCATTCCCTAACGGTCAATCGACGTTCGTACTCAATCAGACCAAATCCTCTTACAACAAGTCCGTAAACGGTCCGAGATACATGATTTTCCCACAGTTGGTGCCTTCCGTCTTGCCAGCCACTGTTTCCGCCTTTCAGCAAAACTTTGCCAACCTGGTTCGCGAGGAATCGTCGAGAGCGGGAAATCGCAAAAACCGCGTAAATCCTTCGTGCGGAGCGCAGGTTATACCTTCCTGGGCAAGTTCCGTATTGTACGCTTTCAACTTTTCTTTTTTTTTGCCTGCTGCCTCAAAAAAAGGCCTTTGTACGTTGTGGAAAAAAAAATGATCGTTTATGTAAATTAAGCTCAAGTCCATTCGATCCTCTTCCATCTCGGCCCAGGGGTCTGTCGTGAATGTTACTGTTCGCTTTAGCAAATCCCATAATCCCCGGCTTTATTATGCTGAGAGTAGGGAAAAATGTAACTTCCTTCCTTAAAATGTTCGTTGACCAGAAAAAAAAATTGATTCCAGAGGAAGGGAAAGATGGCTCAGAACGCATAAAATTCTACCCGGGGAGTAATCTCAATCATATCTTCGATTACAGCATGGATACGTTTATCCTATACGACGCGGATGACTTCAGTCGGTGCCGATTCCCTTTTTCTAATCCGCATCGATCTGGCAGCACAAAAGGAAGAACACGGCAAACGAACGAGCAATTTCCATCGAGGAAAACTGCAATACAACGCATTTTTCTTCACTAAGCATACTTTTTCGTCAATAACTCTGATTTTCCGGCCAATAGAGAATGTGAGAATGATAGATAATTTGATCGTTTTCTTTTTTCTGTTTGACAATTTTCAATTCATTTCAAATACCATGGCTAGCTCCTAAGGGTACAGAAAATGCTCTATTGATTTTCCGAAAACATAAAGCTCCCGTACACAGCATGGTTCTGTGGAAAATCTACACCCATGCTGGCGATTTTATTATAGAATGCCATAGAATTGCAATTTTCTGCACATCGTAAGCTCAGCCTCCGGAGAAGGCAACATCTCACGAGCAGAAGAACTTTGTGTTCGTTCGTATTGGAATCTGGTCAGTTTTCTTTTTATATCCTTCACGGTTGGGGACGGTATACAACGGTGAAAACCCTTTTAAAATGAAACTGGCCTAGGTAAATTCCAAAATATTTATTACCGAGCGAATAAAAAATGGACATCCTTTATCTCCAATGGTTTATTTCTGCCATCGCCCGTAGTGATGCAATTTATGTCAGTATAAATTTACACACAAATCGGTTCACCCAATTACTCAAAAGTGAAGCGCCATTGGGGCACTGTGTCAACATTCTTCCTTTTTTTTGTCATTTCTGCTGATGAATATTTCATAAGCATAAAATAGTCCTTAGCCCTTGAAAGAGATTTATGCGTAGCAACACCACCTAGAAGCTCGCGGTGGTTCCAACGGAAAACGCAAAACGCAACTACTTCAGCCGAAGGCCAAAAGGACGACCCCTTTCATTCTGCACCGCAATGCCGCTAAGTGAATTAAACCCTGAGCACACACAAAAACTCAAACAGCATCATCTTCGCTCGGAGTGAAATAAAGCAAATGACAAAAACATAGCTTCGCCCGGCGAAAGATCGTGCCTGTTCAAGAAAATTTGCTGGGAAAAATTGAAACGGTACAAGCAATCGGAGAAACAGAACAAAAATCAATGGTACGACCAACTGTGCCCAGGGCTTCGTAAACGATTTACACTTTTCATGCATTTATAAAGCAATTCCTACGACGCAGCAAATGGTTCCTCCATCTGGTTCGATTCTCTAGAGCATCCTTTTCGGGTAATGGTAACCCTACGCGGCTGGCAATGCTCCGAAATGGTGTAATACTGGCTCCCAGTGGGGTCACCGGGATGAATTTTCAAAATGCCTCGTTTATTTTTCATGATAGAACAACGCAAGGCGAAAGGAATCGATTCGGAGAGAGTAAGAAAGGTCCTATTGTCTTTCGGTAAAGATCGTCGTCTTGCCAATCGTACGAGCAAAGGCAAAGGTACAGTAGTGTAACCTTCCTTATCGAATATACTCTTTTACGTCTTCGAAATTTTGTTTCGGTAGGAATTTCCAATACATCACAAAATCAAGACACAAGAACATTAATATTCATTCTCAACAGTACCTAGAGTATTGCAGATGTCAAACCCTAGCAGGGAGTGGATTGTAAAAGCGGCCATACCTTCGTCAAATGTGGCCAAAAATCTAATTTACTCTATGTTGAAAACCGAAATCAAATGGAATTTTTAACTCCCTAGAGCACGATCGGCAGGTGTGTTTTGAAAAATGAACATTTCTGGCTAATAAAAAGGTTCAGTTGCTTCCAAAAATGTTTTCCCACTCACACATATTGTGTATTAAATCACAGCTAACGTTTTTGGATAAATAAAACTAGCTCACCATTTTGACAAATGTTTGTCTTACCTGTCGCTCCAATTTTGTTCGGATATTTCACCGTCAGTAGTAGTAGTAGTAGTTTCTTTATTATTTGCCTAACATTACATTTTGCTATTGGAGAAGCTTACATTGGTACGTAGCTCAAATCGAGAGCCTTCACACAATATATGATTTTGCTCGGTGCCATGGACAGAGTTGTTGTGAATTTATATTTTAGCGTAGAAGTAATCATGGGGAAAAATTGGAAAAAACCCCTGAAGTTTGGATTTAATGTTGACGTAAAAGATACTAAATACTAAGTCCTAATCCTAATATTTCATAGCCTAACTAATAACGATTGATCTTACTCTTATTAATCTAACATTCTAACGCCAAAGCATTAAGTTGCCTTAAGTTGCTAGTTCTACACTTAATTCGATAATTTATCAAGGAACGTAATATCCATGGTGCGATTTGTGATGTATTAGTTCTGTAGTGAATGTTAACTGTACTGTGCCATGGAGGAAGGTTGAGGATTCGTTTAAGGCACTTGCTTTGGAAGACCTGTAGCTTTTTAATATGAATTTTGGCACAATCTGCCCACACTGGTGCCGCGTATAGCATAATTGGCCTAATGATTGTTTTGTATAGTTGGATTTGATTTTTTATGCTCAATTTAGATTTTCTATTTATGAAGCAGTAGAGGGATTTTAGTATTTTTTCACCACTTATTAATTTTTCTTCTATATGGTTCCTGAAAGTGAGTCTCCTATCTAGAAGTAATCCAAGGTATTTAACACTATTACTCCAAGCAACTGGTGTGTTGTTAATTTTAAGGTTATTATTAGGTAGCCTGCTTGAGCTGTAGCAGCGGGTAAAGAAGATTGATTCTGTTTTGTTGTCGTTGATTTTGAGTTTCCATCTGTTACAATACTCCACATATTTCACTAGGCTAGCATTTGAATTTCTAATAATGGCATCTGGCTTTGAGTTCGACGAACTGATAGCAAAATCGTCGGCAAAAGCGTATCTTTTTGATCTTTTCATTTTTGGTATGTCTGACGTAAAGATATTGAACAGCATGGGGGAAAGTACACTGCCTTGAGGCAATCCTGCCGGTGGGCAGAAGGAATCTGACGAGGATGATTTAATATAGACTGTGCATTTCCTATTCGTGAGAAACGAATGGATCAGTTTGATATCTTCAGGTGCAAAGTGTAAGCCTATTAGTTTATATATGAGGCCTGAATGCCATACCGTATCGAAAGCTTTTTCCAGGTCTATCAAAACTAAACCAGTGGATAGTTTACTGTCTCGGTCAAGTTTAATGTTTTTAATGAGTCTGTCCAGTTGATTGGTGGTGGATAACTCTTTTTGAAAACCGAACTGGTAAGGTGGAATCAATTTTTGGTTTTTAATATGATTGTCTAGTCTTTTGGCAATTATCTTCTCAAATAGTTTTCCCAAACAGCTCAAGAGGCTTATAGGTCGGTAGTTTTTTGGACAACCATGATCTTTGTGCGGTTTTGCTATTGGTATAATTTTTGCTCTTTTCCATGCATCAGGGAAGTAGTTCAATTTAAGGCAGGAATTTAAAATAAATGTTAAGTATATTATGCCGTTGGTTGGCAATCGCTTCAAAGACCTTACGTTAATGTTGTCAAGGCCGGTTGATTTTTTGTTTTTGAGTTTTGTAATTAATTTCCGCACCTGCCTAGGTTTAATGTAGGAGCTGGGGGTGGTATTGTATGAATTGTGGTGGTTTAGAAAATTTAACACTGTTTTTTGAACTTCTGAATCTATTGGACTTGAGTGACGGTGCGTGGTATGATGAGCGGATTCGAATTGTGATTTCAACGCGTCACATTTTTCCTTGTTTGTGGAAAGGATTTTATCGTTTGCTTTAAAAGGTGGGATGTTATTGTTTGAATTTTTCATAATTTTAACGAATTTCCACATGTTGTTGTTGTTTGGTGAATTACTTATTTTTGACAGATTGTCCGACCATGCCTTATTCCTTAAGTTTTGTATATCCTTTTTGATGATTTTAGTTAGCCTAGTGAAACGGGATTTTAAATGTTGGTTACGCCGATTTCTTTGCCATTGCTGCCTGGTCAGATTCCTTAGTTTGATGTTTGATAGTATACTAGGAGATAAAACTATGTTGAAATGATCTGGTAGTGACAGAGGGACGCTTTTATCGTGAGCATGGGATATAAGTTTAGTGAAATAATTAATCATTAAGTCAATCTGTGAAGTACATGTTATTTCGCAGAGATTTAAGCAGCTTAGGTTGATATTTGAATCTATAAGTTTTTTGAACTCGAGCCAGTTTGCCAGTGCATAATTCGGGATACCCCGATCACGGTGTCGATTTACTTTGGAGCTTATTGTAAATATGACCGGGAGATGATCAGATGAAAATTCAGTTATTGTTTTTAATTGCGAAATTACATGTAAGTTGTTGCTAAGAGCCAAGTCAAGAATTGAGGGTTGTCGATTTCTATCATTTGGAATATATGTGGCACTATTTGGGTGTAGTATTGAAAAATACCCTCTTTGAACTACCTCAAAGAGGGCTTTACCCATACTGTTGGCTTTGGAGCAACCCCACAAGCGGTGTCTTGCGTTAAAGTCGCCACAAATTAGAAAGCTACCTTGTCGATTACAAAGAGTTTTGATGTCACTTTTGAAGCTTTTGCTATCCGTATTTGCACCCGGATTGTTTATTGAAATTACTTCTAGGTCACCTGTATTGGTGGAAATTTTAACCCCTACTGCTTCGATAACTTTCAGATTGTAGTTTTTCATAGGCACGTGTGTGATGTGCTTTGCTACGGCCAATGCTACTCCTCCCTTCTCTCTATCTGTTCTGTCCTGTCTATATATTACATAGTTAGAGTTGGAAAATTTCATATTTGGTTTAAGGAATGTTTCACTAATAGTTGCTAAATCAATACTATTATTTTTGAGATAGTTGAAGAATTCTGTACTTTTGCTTGAAATGCCGTTTGCATTCCATATTATAAACTTTACGTGTTGCTCGTGTTTCATCATTTGAAGCAATATTTGGCAGTTATACGAACAATAACAGATATTACATCTGGCATTGATCGACACATAGATAGATGCTGATACGCATCAGCAACAATATCCCCGATGAGATCGAGATCTATCGGACAATTACCGATAGGGCTGTTGGTAGTCTTGGTAGCAGGCTCTCTTTGCTCACGTGCGTTTGTAGTTGTAGCTTGCCGCGTTGGCTGGCTTGGTGCTTCCGTAAGAAGCGATGGAAATTTAGATTGTTCGAACCTAAATTCTGGCTTTGGCTTGCTGGTGCGGGTGCGTTGCGCTGGGAGCGTCTTCCTTATTGGGCAATCCCAATAGCTGGCGGTATGGTGATCGCCACAGTTGGCGCATCGCAGTTTGGTATGGGCAATTTTGCCATCGGGGCTTATTGATTGTGCGCTCAGAGGGCACGTGTTGGATCGGTGTGGTTCTGCGCATTTCACACACACAGGCGCTCGATTGCAATTGGCGTCTCCGTGGCCAAATAGTTGACAGTTTTTGCACTGCATTGGGCCTTGCTGGCGATTAAAATAATCGAAGTAAACCCGATGGTGGTTTACTGCCCTGATCTGTCTCAATTCACTCAATGTGATTGACCCTTTTATAAAATGCAGCAGGAACATTGTCTGATCCTGGTGTCTTTTATTTTTGATGTTTATTCTTTTCACCGTTTTGGGGAATACTTTGCACTCGGCAAGTGCGGAGGTTACTTCTTCTACCTCCATTTCGGGGAGGCCAAATATGACAACTTTTGTAGTTTTCTCTTCATCCAACTGGTGGGTGAAGAAAGCGATGTTGTGCTTCTTAAAAGCAGTCGTCGCCAGCTTGTGGTCAACCGCGGTGGTTACAATTACAACAATGCCTTTCATTGTCACATTGGTCGTGTAGTGGATGATCCCAGCTGCAATAAGTTTACGGTGCACATCTCCAACATTTGTGCCCGTGACGGTGATTGGTGGAACCCTAGCAGCTTTCGTTTTTGGAGCTAGCTTGCTTTGTGTCGAGGAACAATTTATTTCCTCATCGTTGTCCGTTAGCATATCGAACGGGTTCGATAACTGCGCCGGTGCACTACCACTACTCTGGAACTGGTCCAGAGTTAGTTTAATCTTCCCTTTGAGGGGCACTTTTGTTTTACCTCGGCCCATTGTAATAGGCCGAGTTAGTAGTCTGTTATAAGCACTTCGTGTAATTGTGTGTGTTCTTGGTTCGGGATATCACTTTTGCTGCTTCAAACACGTCTGTTCAAGTCGAGCGTTGGAAGTGAACTGATATTTCACCGTCAACAAATGTGTGACTGCAGCTAAAAGTATCGCTTGTACAAGATGTGGCGTTTGTGACAACGATTCTAAATAGAACATTTTTACAACAAACAACGGAAGCATACGCCACTTCTCTGAGGCAATAATAAATTAAAAATACACACTTTTAGCTTTTACTCATTCCAGGTTTTCCAAAAACCTCGTGTCAAACCGGTTTAGCTAGCGAAACGGAACAGCAACACTTGATTTATATGGACTCGTTGCGTCCATCAAAACTTACACGCCGGACAGAAAGATAACACAATATGCATCCGGTAGTAAAATATTTGAGAATGAAAACTGGGTACATTCAGTGAAGCACATACAAAGGAAGATTCCAACAGCGATAAAAGTGCGGCTTTTTGAGAAAATAAGAAGAAAAAAATATCGCAACTTGAACCATTTCGCACAGGTGTTGCACCCCCCAGCGATAAGCGTAGCATTGTGGCAGTGTTATTTATTCCTTTGAATGTTTGAACATACTAAATTGAAGGCCAGAAACATTATGACAGTTCATCGCATTTTTGTAACATTCAATCTGCTTTTGAATAATTTTTGTTAACAAAAACTCCATTGTGAAATGTTTTGCAAAAATTGCTACACAAAAAGCCAGGCAAAATAACAGCCATTATCTGAGCCATGTCACTTCATTCATTTAGTTGATTGTTGATAAAAAAGGTTAACGTACTATAAACCGACTTTTTTATTCCACTGAACTGGGAAATAAAGCATCTCAACTGCTCTGCTGGTTGTTTGGACTCTGTTGAATGGGAAAAATGTTATTCAGCTTACCTTGCCTAGTTTCCGGTATGAAGATATGGTTAGCCTTTTTTTGTTGGCTTTCGCATTCCATTCTTCCATTTCTGTTTATGCTATTGTTCTTGTTCAGTTTTTGCTCCATTCTGCGATGCTTTTATTCCAGCTTTCCCCTAGCCAGTTGATAGGACATTGGCTATCCGTTGGCTCGGGCGCAATTCACAACCGGTGGCATGCAGAAGCTCGTCGTTATCGGCCCGCGCTTTACCTGTGCGGGAAGCAAGCGTCACGTACGTGTGTTCCGGGGCAAAAGGCATGAAATTATGAGCAGATTGACACAAATCGAACCGGATGTGGAGGATAGAAAACGTTTTTCTGCCATTATTGGCGACGGCCGGGGTTGCAATCCGGCCGATCGCAATCAGTAGACATCCGTTCCGGGTCCATGGAGACGCCTGGTTGTTCACGAGCAAAGCGAGAGAAACCCTTGTTGCATGTGTGTGCGTACACGAATTCGTACTACACCAGCCTGACATCTTTCTGAGGTGCACGTGAACGTATTGAGGTTTAGGACTGATGATCGATGACGTTCAGCGATAACATAATTCGAATTGTTTCGTAATGGTACGCCACTGCCTGCGATGGCTGTTGTGTTAACATTTGCCATTTCATTCTTCAAGCCATGTCAGTGTTCAATGATGAGGAAGAGTCATCAAGCCGCTCGCCCAAATTCACCAACTCAAGTGAAATTTTACGATACCGAGACTTGCTTATTCATAATTTACGACCACCCTTGCGTCGGTAGTTATTTACAATCGTTGCCGTTTTTTTTCCCCTGTTGTCCAGCACTGTCCCATTCTCCCTGTCCAATCTTTCCACGGAATGAGACTGCGCTGTTTATGACAAACTACTTAAAGCCACCCACCCAAAGTGAACTGTGGCTCCAAAACCAAAACATTTCCTCTGGCAACAGGCACAAAAATGGTGGCCCGGCTCGACGTTGGCAGAAGTGCCCGAAAAACGCACCGCACAGCGTCAATTGGGATGAAAACAAATCGCATACTTTGTCAGGCACACGAAGGGCAATAATTTTCGGGCACTGCCATGACCAACAACCGCCCATAACCGCCAGCAGAAGCCAGAAGGCCTACCGCGAACGGTTTTCGATGGACGATATTTACGTACCGTCGTTTGTGGCAGAACCCTGCGGTTCGACTGTTGTAGCCCAGAAGAATAATTTTTGCGAGTATTTCGTGATTTTGTCCATGCTTTTGGAAGGCACGTCCCGGCCAATGCGTTTACGATCGGGGCGAGGCGCAGGGTCGCGCAAATGCACGCTAGTTGGAATTATAGTTGCAAAGGCGATAAAGCTTAGAATAAACGGTTTTCTGGTCGCTTTGCCCAACCCAAACAGATCAGAAAGACAAATGAATGACATGTGCTTTAGTACTCGAGTTTATTGCAGGAGTTTTGTGCCTCCTTCCTCTTGCCGAGAATCTCCATTTAGCAGATTTTATTTTTAGCCTCAAGTGATATTAACGTTGATTAATCGTAAAAGCGAGGGTAAATCATAAAGATCAAAGAGTCGGCCTATAGTCAAAACCTATTGCCAGCAACCGTTTCATAATCTCACCGACGCCCTGGTCAAAATCTGTAATAAGTTTTCAGAGAATTGAATCCAGCTTTGCCATTGCCATGAAAGAATACGATTTAGCCCTCGCTTACTCAATGTCATGCAACATTGTGTTTATTACTGATTAATAAAGTTGGATTATCCGCCAGTGAAAATATATTAGGTTGGGCCCCAACCTTGCTCTGCATACTTTCACTCACAAAGGGAAAAGATATCCGGATCCTTTTTGTATCTCGTAACAATCCATCAAACTCATTAAAAAGCATTCCACTTTTTTACTCTCCACGCTTGGGTGAGTTTCGGAGGTTGGCAGCAGGCCTGTCCTGACTAAAAAGTGGATGCGGCTCAAATGAGGCTTACAGCATAGAACAGTCATATTTTGAAGTAACGTTAAAGTTGTCTAATTATTATTTCCAGTTCAATCGAACCTTTCTCTATCGGAGCGCCCCGTTTGTTCTCCCTATTCATCCGTGCAGGGAGGGAAACGGCACAAAAGGGTATCCTTGGGGGAAAAGAGAAACCATACGATGCATCTCGCTCGCTTCTCTGGCCCCACATGACCGAACTTTTCAATCCTCTTTCTTTTGTGGACTGTTTTTTTTTTTTTCCTCATTCCATTCCTTCTCCCTCATCCTTCACCGAGCTTTTAATGACCGGAATGGTGACGGAAATTGTCCTGAACTTCATCCGCACCGAGCAAGTTCGAAGCCGGGACCCTGGGCGGAGTTGGTTGAAGTGATTAGAAAACTTTGTGCCACCCATTCGTCTTCGCAACGCCTTCACGAAACGTTGCGAATATTCCAGCCGACCAGTTTCACTCCATTTCACCCGACAAAGTTGACCGAACCGTTTCGCACCACGGCTCACCACCTTCCACAGCGCCTATCAATTCGGTTCGGCTGGAGCTATGGAGCGCATAATCCATGGCTGGAAAATGGTTTTTCGTTGCAAATTTTCAAAGTTGCAAACAGTGAGAACGGGTGAGAAATCCGTCCGAGGCTGGTCGATGCGAAGGGAGACTGCAAACAAAATAACTTATTTCTTTCCACTCCCAGCGTCTAAGTCCAAGTGGTTCCAGCGAAGTCACTGCACGACGCAGCCAACCACTTTCTTCGTACTGGGCTCCGGTGCAAAAGGCGAGCCACTCGGCAGATTTATTACCCACTGCAGGGCAAATGAATTTCCGAACGTCAGCTTAAGGATTTCATAACGCAGCACCTAAACCTCCTCCCGTCCTTTTCGTGGGAAGGATGTGGCCTTAAATAAACGAACGAAATCAAAACACAAAGAAACGTCCGTTCCAACGGCACTTTGTTGTGTGTGAGAGTTTTCTGTCGCACCGTCAGTTTGTTTCGCAGTGAACTTTGATCTGGCACCGAAGGAAGACAAAAATACACCTAGCTGGAACCAACTTGTTAAATGTGAAATGCGAACCATTGGAAAAACGAGCTTACGACACGTGCAGATTTCAATTGCAGCACCGCACACCGAAAGCGTTGGGCGTCGATCATTAATGTTCAAAAAAGGTCTTTCATTTCACTGCCCAGGGGATGGGGGATTGATTTTCCCCGCCGAAGCGGTACTCGAAAGAATCGAATTTCGTTTACATTAACGGAGAGGAAATATTTTCTGCACATCGAAAAGCAGTAAACCGTCCACCAAGTCCCAAGTGGAAGCTACAGTCCTGTTTTATCTTGCTTTAGCGAAGTCTATGATTTTCCACCCCCCACCCCCGAGTACCCGTCGCAACCGTTATGCTTTGCAGTTGGATGCCTTTTTAATTATTCGTCACCCTTGGTTGCTTCTCTTCCACCCCGCCAGAACGAGTCCTCTCCTTCCGTGCCTCGTCTCGTTTGGTTTGGCGATCAAACGAGACGAGAAAAATGACGAAAAATGTGTTCGTTTGGCTTAATTTAATTAAAAACTTTTCCAAACTCCCACGGTCCTTCTCCTGTTCCGCTTTTCTTGGCTGGTCCTTTTCCTATCGGGAGTCTTTCACTTGATCCCGCGAAGCGTTTGCCTCCAAGACGAGGTTACAGTTTGCAAAATTTGATTGAGGCGCACAGGCGCTACAATCTAGCAAAGTGACCCGGATTGCCCGGATCCATTCATTGCCTGGCACGGATCGTGTCGCGCCGGTCGCATAATTACCGATGAGCAGCAGCATTTAATTTTCCTCCAATCGGTTCGAACGGTTCGGTTGATGGTTGTGTTAGCAAACTGACAAAACCATCGGTCGGACACTAATTCAATTCCGTTTCGGTTTTCGACCGGTGTCAAAACGGAGCGGATTCACGTAACTTTCACGTGAATCGATTACCGCTAAATCCAAACAATCAAAGCAGGCTGGAGCCTTTCTTTCACGAAATACCGGACGGTTTGTACTTTTTCTCTTTTTCCTTCTGTTCTGCGATATCCTTCCGTGCGCCACACGAACTAAGACCGTTTCAGGAGCTGCTGCCACTAATGCTCTCAGATACCGGTTGTACACAAAGGTTGTTCGTGGAACCGGCCGGTTATTGAAATTTACACCGCCTCTACCGCCAGCTTTTGCGGCACGAGGTTTCCATGGCAACGTCTCGTCTGCAAAGGTGTGCTTGTTTCTACCTTAGGCACGAGCCTAGGCTCTGGCGCACTGTGTACAGGACAGAAAACTGAATCCACTCAGACGTCGATGGAAAAGCCTCGAGCGACGGCCTTGTGCGAACCCGCCGAAGCGTCCTCGCTGTGGGTGGCCTTTCGGGGGGCATCGATCGCGCCGGTTCGCTTGGTCAAGTAATAAACCTTCGGGTGGGTCGTAACGAGAAGTTTATGATCTGCACAGGCCGAATGTGTTGCTGGCGTGTGCGGAATACCCTTCAGCGTGGGAAACACCGTTAAACAGGATGATATCGACCGTAGGGTAACCAACTTCATTGCGACAAACACACAAATTCGTTCCTTTTTCAACCCCACGGATTAATTAGATACTTGCGCACGTCCACTAAATTATTAACTGACTTCTAAGTGAATCAGAATGTTGTACAAGAAAAAACCTTGTTTTTCAATCATATTTCTTAATATTGAGGCTCAGAGCTTTTCTTATTACTTTTTCTTTCTGAACAAGTTTCATTGCTCCTGCTGACCTGATTTTTTCCTTCACAAAACAATTTCCTTATCCTCCGTTGCCCTTTTTTCTTATGCTTAACTTACTTTATGTGCATGAAGGGCAACAACCTACCCTTCTAGCGTTTCATTCGGAAGCTTTTTTTAATATCAACTCTTCCTACTGTGCAACTGGGCGCATTCTAATTCAACTTTACTTCCGTCCTGAGTACTTCTCTCCCCCTCCTATCTTTGCTGGGAGAGTGAGTTGAGAGCCTTCTGCAGAAAATACCGCACTGCACACAGGTGAGTCAATGCTTGAGGTGTCCACAGCGGGACTTTCGTCCCATCAAGCGGTAGCAATAACGTACACGTGAGTACAATCCAGGCCACGAAGAATCAGCACATATTGCTGATGGCAAAATTGTTGGTATGTTATGCTGTAATGGAAAAACTCATTCGAGCGCAGGGGTTTGCATTTTTATTCCCATACGCTGTTCGAAAACGGCGGCATGACATTTGGTGCTGACATAAAGTTATGTATTGAATCACATAAACTAGCTATAGCCTTCGCCATCTTTTTTCCTCCCTGCATATGCCATTATGTTTAACAGCATTTCTTTGTGCTTGCTGGCGTTGTATATTTTCTCAATAAATTCCAAATTCAATGCTTTTTTTAAAATCCATTGATTTATCTGTAAATTGACGAATCAAATTGACTGTGTTTAGAGTGCCTGCAACTAGGAACAGAGCCGATTATTTTAAATAGTTGTGTCAACTCATATTTATTAAAAAAAATTGATTTGTACAAATGACAAACCGATGTAATTGCATTTATGCTCAAAGCAACTTCGCCAATGAATAAACGAAAAAAAACTTTATAAGATCTCAAAGAAAAGATATGAAAAACTTAATCATACAATACACAAAAAACAACTTGGTCACATTGACGATGAACAAAACCAGGGTTCAACTCTTTGCACAGCACAGCCAATATTTGTCCTGGATGTTGTAAGGTTCGTGGTAATGTATTTCCTTCGACATTCCGTCTATTCAAAGCCACATCAAAGGGCACGAAGGCGCACAAAGAAACTCCGTCGCAAGGAGTCATTTTCCGTTCAACTGTATCACTTCTTCAAAGCAAGCCCATCAGCTTGAGTCACATCCCCATTCGGTCCCATTGATTAACTGTAACTCCTTTTCGTCCGGTGCTCCAAGAAAACCGCATTTCCCAGCTCAGTGCACGTCCGTTGCGATACAATGCACATCCGATATTTGGTAACAATGTCCTTTGGTGCATGATAGTCAGACCTAGACCCTCTCGAGCTCGAGTATCAAGGACCGCATAATGCTTCGACTCGGGAAGCCCTTGGCGGACGTTAAGCATGGGAAATCCGGATACGGATCCGGTGAAAACTATCGTTCACTCATCTTTATCCGTGCAACCATCAAAAGATCATCACCGAATCAACCCTTTGCCGGGCGCAGCAAATGTCGGAACCAATGGAACAGTGCCAATTTCCCGGTTTGATGCACTTGAAGTGCATCCAAAAATGCACAACGCTAGCGAGCAGGTGCACTTGCCAGGAAAGCGGACGTGTAATCTAGCTCGTCAATCTTGCTCGACTCGCGGACACTCTCTAAGCGCCCATCTATCGCCTCAATATCCAATTATAGCCGCCAGTGGGCGGTGAAGCAGTGGTGGAAACAGTGCAGCTGTGGCCGGCGCTGGCCATAAAAGCTGAACATCAAACCATCGTACTGTCTTTAGCAGATGCTGTGGTTCCGATATCGTACCACCACCGTGCAGTGCAGGAAACGCGAAAACTGGAACGGATAAAGCGGTGGAAAAATCACAGACAGTTCACCCCTTGCCCCAAACTGTTTCCCTCTTTTCGCTTGCTCCACACATCTCAAACCCCGGATGAAAACAATTAACGCACATAACGCCCCATTTCCGGTTGTCGGGCGGATGTCACTTTTTGTTCCAACCATCACTCGTGGGTGCGCTGCAGACGCTTTTCCACCCGAGTTGCGATCCATCCGGTGGAAAATGGATTGACGATCGATGGGAAGTTGGAGAACCAATCGCGGGCTTGCATGGTCCAAAAAATAAGCGCAAGCGAAAGTTTGCCAAATATGTCGATGGTTCGCTGGCTTTGCGTTCGGAGGGATGCCTCCCGCAACAACACGGAGTGTCGCTTCAAAATGGCACCCATCCAGAAATGCTCATTGCTTTCCGATTGAAAATTGCGTGCTAAGCTCTTACCGTGTCTATCATGTGCATCTGCTGCATGGAATGGGTAGTCAGGTTTCCAACCCGCTCTACGGTGAGCCTCGTGATCCTTTAGCACCACTTCCACGGCGTTGTCCATTGTTAACGGAGGCTGGAAAAGGCTCTGACCATGCTACAAACCTTCGCCAGCGAGGTTGCAAACAATGGAATGGAAAAACCATCCGTCCAGCATGATTTCCGACTACGATTTCCGTGATGCACCGAGAAGGTTCTGTGATGGGCTAGCGGCAGTCTGAGCCACCCTTTTTCGCAGCGTTAAGTCCTTAGAGAAGTTTCTGGACCGACTTAGTTTCCATTATTGTCTGGTTGGTAGAGCGAATGCCTGGAAGAATTAGGTAGAAACAGCTTGCAATGCATTACCGTTCGTCTTGCTGAACATGAACATTGCGATTCTATTTTTTAATCATTCTTCATTTTATTTTTTTTTTTAATCATTCTATGACAAAAAAAACAGTATTCCGTAATTTCACTAAATGCCAAGCACGATGTGGAAAAGTTAAACAAACCCATATTTTTCCCCACCAGGGCATTACAATCTCCAATTGAGTAATCCAAAAACACAACTGTATTTCTCGCATTACAATTCACGTTGCAGCCACGTTGTGCGCTTATCCAGATTTAGTTTAACGTTAAACACCCTCACCAACAACCGGCAAAAGCGAAGTGAATGCGCGTTTGAATTTATGCTGAAACGATGCCACTTGCTGATTCCACGTTCTTAGTTAATAGTGCCATTGTATTATGCATTCGCTACGGCAAGCAAACGCTTCATGTTTGGTGAAACTGTTGTGAAAACGCTATTCTAAAAACTAAAGAATCAATTTCCACGCTCGACTTCACACTTATCGTTTACTCTAATTAATATTTATGTTCCGCTCGCTCGTGGTTCCTCCATTGAAAGGGTGTGTAGCATAAGAAGAGAAATGGGAGCCACAATCGTGGCTGAAAGGCAGCAAAAGGCGTTAGGGAAACGAAAAAAAAACAATGGAATGAGAAGTGTACAGTGAACAATGTACTTTTCAAATTAAAATTATTTTTGTTTGCCGACCGGGAGAAAAGGAAACATTATTGTAATTTAAACACTTTAGCCCACACTCTATGTAGCACAGCCTCTGCCTCTGGATGAAACGCAAATAGACCGACCGAATATGAGAAGCAAACTAACAGAAAAAAATACATCTTTTTAGTGAAAGCAGGATCTGGCGGTAGCTATTTTGCTCAGCTTACTTTCGAAAAATGTGCACTTAAGCGATTGCACGCCAACCGACGGCTCCCAACGGTTGAATCCAAATCAATGGACAGGCATATCCACTGCAGCGATTCTCGCAAAAACCCGTCCTTCAAACAAAGTTCACCATCGTAAACCGAGCGGTTGCACTTGTCCACCGGGACACAAATGCCCCGCCCGGAAATCGTCCAATCGGTAATTATGGCTGTGACTTCCTCCCGGCTCGGGAAGTGACCCGTTTCACTACGGGCGCGTTATGGACAATCGCGTGACGTTAAGCTTTTGCCACCGCTTTTCAACCCTCGCTCCTCGAAATTCGACCGTTAGTATTATTTCAGCTCTCGACATTCCGAGGTACTTGCACCGGGTTTTGGAAAGCCGTCGTGTGAAAAGTGGAAAATCCGCACAAAACAACCGAACCAAAACCAGCAGTCGATAATACACTCCAATGGACGGGACTTTTTGGGCTCCGTTGGCCGACGCGATCGGAAATGACTTCTGACGCTGACTGCACCATTATCGCGATGGTCGCAGAGGGCAAGGGGGAGGACGGAGGGAGGATGTTAAGCAGCGAGGAGTGCAGATAATAGTCACGAAAATTTACGACCCCAGGGAGCGCATCATTGTTGCGCCGGCGAGTGAGGAAGGGTTGAGGTTTAGGGTCGAAACCCCGAGTAGATTCGAAACAGGGCACTTTTACTTCCACCGACGATGGTTCGGCGCACGCGAGTCCAAACGGACGCGCCAGGAAGGGTTCTGGAGTAGCGGTAGAGCCTGTGTGGTGGCTAATATTTTATATCGTTCGAGAAGTGGCAACCTCTATTTTACAGGACCCTCATTATTACCAGCTTGCGAGCCAACCGGTGGACTCAAGGAACGATGAAACGAGGCGATGGATCTGTTTTTGCTTCGGCGTTACCCACGGCAACCGATACAACGGTTGCTTTATGGTAGAGTGCATTCTCGACCGCTCGGACAATGGACGTGTGCTAGGAATGTATGAAATGCACCGAACTGATTAGAAAAGGTTCACCAGACGCCGTCATATGGCGAGGGAAAATGGTGATTACATTGCAGAGAAACGATAGTTTATTCATGCGACGAAACACAATAGACTGCAGTCTAGCTTGTTCCACAAATATCTGATAATTAGCTGATCTTTCGCAGTGCAATTCAAGATTATTGTTACTGGATCGACATGACTTGTTTACTAATCGCCTCCTTTCAAAATATATGTATGCTTAAGATCATAAGTGTGCAGATTATGTTTAATATAAACAACAAATCATTTTTAACATTTGGAATTGATTGATAGATTGTCTTTTCTCTATTTATTTATTTTTTCAAAAAACAGTTGCAAAAAATTGATCAAATCAAACCCGATTACATCGGTGGCCTTCCACTCCGCACTCACAGGATACCAATAACTCACAGGACCAGCCAACGGAAAATTAACCTCTGACTGGCCGTCAACATAACCTAAGCTCCCCCGATCGCCCCAAATCACCAAAGATGTTCAATGGATTGGCTTGATTGAAATACTTTCGATTAACTGCAGACTTTCGATCCTTCCTTCCTTCCTCCTTCGCTTTGGCGTGGTTTCCCTTTTCTTTATCATCTTGTAAGAAAATCAAAGGCATTATTCGGAGGGCATTAGGCTGCCACTCAAAACTATTTCGGACGGCGAGGGGAAACAGATACGCGGAAAAGGAAATTATGTGAGAACACCAAAAAAAAACAAGCCCGAACAACCAATGCCACCCTGCAACACAAGCGGTTATCCTTGCGGAGTTTGCCGATCCGCTTCGTCCTTCAGTTGCGTGTCTGTTGGCTTTTGCTTTTATTTATTTTGTGTTTCCATGCTCGATCCAGACAGAGGTATCGATGGATGACGGTTAATTTATTATTCAGTATCGGTTGTTTACACTTGTACGCTTATCTGCTGAATAATAAAGTACAGACTTGTAGGGAACATTGCACAACATGCCACACCGAGTAGATTGATAGGAAAGAGTGGAGTACAATCGCGATGTAAAATGACCAAAAAGAGCGAGGTTTGAGCTGGGGAAGAAGATAGCGAAAATAATCAAGCACGGTCGTATGGGGAAATAAATAGAACCATAAGCGAATTGGTAAAAAAAAAAACAATTTCTTTTTCGGTTAGGATTGGGAACAAAACCAATCCCTGAAGGATAATAATAGCAGCAGCCAAATGAAACCATCCTTGGGCGGGCGCATCAACAAGGAAAGAAAGTATCGGTGCAATACCAGCACCATCCACTAGGACTAGCAGCAAGATCGCGACAAAGGTATAAGAGGAGAAACATTACAGCATAAAATCCGGACTACAGTTAGCACTTCATACTTTACGAACCGACGTCGATGATTCTGCCTGCTTTATAGATGGCCGAACACGACGATGCGGGAAAATCTGTCGAGCTTGCCCTGTCCCAGGACGCTTGCGGAGATGGAGGCAAAATTACTTTTTTATTACAAAACTTTCCATCGTTGATCCTCGCCTAAATCCCCCCCCGCCCCGGGCAGCCCTCTCCGGGGGAAACCTTTCGGTACGCCGGAAGGGACTTGAAGTGATATGAAAATTTGAAAAGGATTTAATGCGCTTCAGCGCTTGTCAACGCCAGTGCACCCGATGGTGGGAAGCCTCTCACAAGGCAAACTAGTCATCCCGAGGAGGAGGGGAAAAAGCTCGTTTACTACTTTATCGCGAACGAGAACGGATGCCTAACAAACTTGTCATGTGCATACTGGTTATTTCGTTTTTTCTTCACTCAGATGAAACATGAGCTGCTTTTCAGAACTAGCTTTACGCCTGGTGCACGGCATTGTGCCTACGGGTGCATGTGAAGTTAAGGAGCAGGATGATTGATGGAAATTGTATTGCACGCGGTCCCGCCCTCGTGAACGGCTTTTTCCCGGGCAAAAAGTGGGTGACAAGATTGTCTCTGGTTCCTCGCCAGAAGCTCTCGAAGATCCACCCCAAAACAGGCCCCATGGAGCCACCGGACACAAAGAAACCTGTCATAAGGGCAAGCATCCAAGAAAAGGTCATCCGAACCGACCCGAATCGATACCTATTGGCAGCGCTGAATTAGGCTATTGAACCTCTGGCCTACCCAGCCTGCCCCATGGGTTTGCAATAATGTAGCCAATAACATCCCCCGCCTTCGACCCAGCAGGAAGGTCGATAACCGCAACAAAGTAGAGCACCGGGATGGTTAAGCTTGGAACCCTCCTTGCGATTGTGGTTTTACGAAGCTACAAAATATTATCTATTGGTCTTGATCCTTTCTTTCAGGCTTATGGGAGAAGGTTGGTTCATCGGGGCTTCGGGAAGTTTGCCGGGCTTCCCGCTCGAACACAGGTGGAGCGTGTATTTTGAAACCACAACAAAACCACAACACACGTTCATCCTCGTTTTGCATAGATCAAGGTTTTAGGAGTTGGCAAAGTTTTACTGTCCTTCACAGGTCGATTTTGTTGGTCTATTAATATAAAACGAACACACTGATAAACTCCAGTAGTCAATATAATCTCTTCAATAATGTAACGATTATAGTATAGTATACGAGAAATTGTTTTATTTCATTATTTATTTCTATTTTAATAGATTGCTATACCTTCATTATTCTACGAAACAGATCAAAACTCAAGTGGTTAATAATGTGTATCAAATGTGAACCTCGAAAACAGTGTACGAAATGCTAGCTGAGGTCGTAGACAACCAAAGGGACCATAGACGTTCAAACTTGCTGCCGCAGCAAATCTAACCCAACGAAACTGTTGGGACAAACTGCTCTGAGCCGCTGATTGAATGTAATGGGCTGCCGAAGCCACGTTTTATCGGCCCATTTGCACCATCATCAATCGTGACGGGTAGCGCCGAACTTTGCCGGTCTGACAAGGATATTGCTGTCACCATACCATTCATCTCATTTTCGCACATCATTGGACCACCCTCAAAGCCCTCGGCTATAACTTTTCCCTCCCATAAACACCACTCTATCCATTATGAGATGGAGACAATTTTTTAGCAAAATGGTTCCCCGGGCGAGACCTCAACCGAAACATGGCTGAAAATAGACCGGTTCCGGTTCTCCGCTAGCCGTGAAATGGAAGGATGCAAAATCTATTCTGACAAAACAAATCGGTTGATGATAACCCAACAAAATGGAGCTTGACATTTTATTTTTTTTTGCGTCTCACAGAACGTGCCCAGTTTAGGCCTATCAGTGTTAAAAATGTTTCACTTAAAGTCGATGAAACATAAGAAAGTACGGGCAGACGAGCGGACGCTCGCTGGCCGATGGACACTTGTGAGCCGTCTCGTGGCGGCAACTTTATAACGGCCATATTTTAGCTTCGTCCATTTTGCTTTGTCCCACCGCACGGTAAAACCGGTTTCTTCGCGGAAGGCAAGTAAGCCGACCCTTCTGGACCCGGGCAGGTTTTATAGACTGGCCGAGGCGAAGATAGACAGTGGAGTCAGATGTCGTTTAGGCGAATGCTGCCATCCAATATCCCACATTCTTCGGAAGAAAGTAACAAAGCGAGGTATCGAAAAAAAACGAACATCACACATATCTATAAGACGGGTTACGGGTAACCCATGAAAAAGGATAATCGAACGATTCGTGGCTGACCAATCACCCAGCTTGAGGGTAGGATAAGGAATGAGTATGATCCGAACGTCGATAAACGGTTTCCCAAATGCACTTTACGTGTTTCCATGTACATGCCTTTTTTTTTTCATCACTTCATTCCCCTTTTGAACTCCTCCGGAACTCACTTAATCATCCGTTTTTCGATGGTCTCAGGAATTTTACGGTTCATTAAACGTTAAATAAAGGATGCCAAAGAGTTATTTTTCACACTGGCTGAAACATTTCCCGTCATTTTTATCAGTACGTTTTTTTTTTTGTCTGATGGTGGTGAACTCTACTTTTGTTGATCGTTCCTTGGCAAGTTGGTAATCGGGAAGGGAATTTTAAAAAGCGTCGACAAAATGATGAATGAAAACATTGTAGTCCTATTGAAAAGGCTTTACAAAACTTTCTTCTCGCAAAAAATAACTAAATTTCTCACAGACTATTAGTAGTAGGTGTCCATCACCGACGACGATAACACAGAATTTTTCCTGATGGGATTCCAAGGAAAAGAGGAAATATTTGTTCACCCAAGGCCCAAGTTTATTATCTCCGTAATATTTCGGAAGTGATCAAAAGAGTGTCTTTTTTTCTTACTTTATGTTTCGGCTTATGATGATCCCTCGATTCCGCAGCATAATGGATGATAATGGAGTGGTTGGAAAATATCTACCATACCTTCCAATACCGCGTCGACGCCATGAGTGATCAGTATTGATGTCCTGTAAACGACAGGCCGGATGATCGGATCATCAACACTCAAGGTTTGTTAACAAGAAAACCACGAGTAATGGACGGGGAACAACAAATTGCCGGCACACTCACAACTACTCTTACATTCTTTGCCGGGTTTGTACCTCACCACTGGACCGTTCGGTTCACTCTTTAGCGTTTACGAGCGTACAAGCCGGAACAAATAAACCTTTTCGAGGGCCAGGTAAATCCCACAACCGCAATGCACAACCCGTCACAGCTACTGTCGTCGTTTAAGCAGGTTTTTTAAGCTCAATTTATGGTGCATCCGATTAGCCCACATTTCTACCGCCCAATAAAACTCCGACTCCAACGACTGAGCGGAAACGGGGTGACTCAGGTTCAAAAAGCACACACGGAAGTTTGTTACTCCCCTGCAGTTCGACGGCCTAAACGGACGCAAAAAGTTGAGGCTCAAAAATAAAACAACGTAACCAACACCAATTTATTGCCATTAAAATGGCGGAGTAAAGGTTGGCGGGAACACGCACTTTTCGGATTGGCCAATGGTCAGTAGGTATTGTAAAAAGAAAATATATACTGAGGCAAAGGTAATCAAAATATAACAATCCTGCACATGACTTTGTAAGCATTTTTTATGTTAGTTCTTTACTCTACTCTTAGTTAGTTTTTACTCTACATTTCGATAACACAACTATTTAGCAAATATAGCACACAAAAAAGCCTATTCTCTTCACATCCTTTCTCAGCCGAACTCAGAAACGATAAGATTTACGAGCGTCCCTCTAACTTCCGATCGATGAGACTCGTATCTTCCAACTTCTCGGTGTTTCACCACATACCAGGTCACCGAAGGGCCATTGCCTTAATTTGACCACTATCCACAGCTTTACTTGGAATACGGTTGTTCTCTATCTCGCCTTTCGATGCTGTGGAAATCCTTAGTAGCGGCCAGAGTTACGTTTAGTGTAATTTTGGTGATATATAGAATATGTTTGCGATTAGTAGACTAAATTCGTTTTTATTATGTTTGTTAACCGGGTTTTACCAGGCTCTTTTTCCGCGGAAGGTTCCCCTCGAGCTAATCCCCTTAAAGCCAGTAATTTTGCAATCGAAATGAGATACTATCAGCACCGTCTAAACTGGCTGTTTCATGCTGGACCCAAGTGAATTGTTATTGATTTAACAATGAATTTAATAGGTTTCTTTATTTTTTGCCTTTTCCCACCGCCATTCGCTCGATAACCTTTTTTTTATTACCATTTTCGCTAGGATTGAACGGATCGTTTTCTCTCTTTGTTTTCCTCAAACGGAATCAAACAGCTTTCGGCCGTGGTAAAATATCAAGTGATCTTGAATTAATTAATAATTAATCGTCCCACGATTCCCTTTCTATCAGGAAAGATAGCACCATTCACGGGGAGATGGCACCTTTCATGTTGATTTAGAACTGAACGACGCTGTGCTTCGTTTCATTGTGTTTCGTAGGCGTTCATCGAATAATCATTATTGAGGAAATCAATTCAGGGTGTTTTACGTAGCATTATGAATCGAAGAATCTACGCTATAATAAAAGTACGGCACCTTTATCGAAGGAACTTTATCGTAGTTCAAGTCGTAGCTTTTCGTAAAGATTGTAATGTATTCGTTTTATGAACATTAGCCAAGTTTGGTGTAATTATTCATAACACGAGTCATATGTTTCATCACTTTATCATTTGTTCCACGATATTCTTTACGTTTCACACAATACACAACCGTCAAACGTATAAATATCCAGAAACATTTTTCCGAAAGCTCGCACAAACGAAAAGTGTAACCGCGATCAACGCGAACGTTATTATGTTACGTTATTTAATAAGTTATTACGGATCGAGCCGGACCCATCGACTGCCATTGTATCCGGTGCGATTCGTTTAAGGATTCATTTGCATTTTTAATGGCTGCTCGCATAATAACTTCACTAATGGTCACGCTCCGGTGCCTACAGGACGCTTGGTACGTCCCTCAGGAGGCCCCGACCGGTGCCGTGATTGGTCTAACCGAAACAAAAAACGCACGCGGGGGGCACGACCAAAAAAAAAACATAAATCCACCAAATCAACCCACAAACAACGTGAAACAATAGGGTGGGGGAAAAAAAGGCAACAAAACTAAGCTCATATTCCCCGTGGTAATCAATCAAAAGAAAATCGGTCAACTTTGTGCCGCCACCCCAGGGGGGAGAACCGATAGCAAAGTAGCAGTACTCAGCCACGCGGCACCAAACTTTCAAAATCTGCCCGACCAAAGGAACGTTAAATTGTTACCCGATGTGACGCGCTGTTCCGCGGCGTTTCACCACTACCAAAAACCGTCATCATATTCGTCGTTATTGTTCCTCCGCCGAATGGTTGATAGGTTTTTGTGCAGCGTTTACAAATATTCAAGGAAATCCGCTCAAATAAAAGAAGTATTTAACCAGGCACCGCAAATATCGCGCATCAATTGTGCATGCATACGGGAAGGCAAACAGAAATGTAAGCATATATTTTAATTGTTAATGAATCGAATGAAAAATCATTTACGAATGAATAATTCGCGTTTCCTTTCCGTTCGTTCTGAGCGAAAATTGTGCACAAATGGGAATGGATGGAAAATGGTGCACATGTTCTATGACCAATGAACATGAAGAAATTCTACGAATGAATGTTTTAAGTTCAGTTACTAATAAAGCTTTTTTTTCAATAAACTGTGCGAAATTTATAAATGCTCTTGTGTAAAAAGATAATTTCATTATTCAAACGACATCATGAACATTTGAATTTTCCTTAACGCACATTAAATTGATTTTCATCCAATTACAAACCTGACCAAACAACACAAAATGTACTACCCTTGATAGCGATATTGAGTCAGGTATTTTGCCTACATCCCAAATATTTTTCCCCTAAAACCTGACGCCAGACGCCAAGGTTCAATGACGCCCCGACATCTATCGATTTTATTATGTTTCAATACCGACACCTCGATAAGGTAAACCTTCTGGTCAAAAGAGAAACCTTCACACATCACCCATCCCACAATTCTTTAAAATAATTGAGAAAAAGGGATCGCTTCGTAGAGCTACCAAACGAATGCCCAGTTTGCAGTCGATCTGAAATCAACCAACGGTCTACGAAACGAGACGAAAAAAGTATCCCTGGGGGAAGAAAGCTACACCAAAAGAGGCCCAAATAAAAAAAGGAGCTACCCTTAAACAGAGAACATAGCACGGGAAAGGGCGCGAACATTGAGATCGGACAAAACAAATGGTTGGGAAAAAAATTAAACAAATCCGACCGTCTGCAAAAATGCGAACAAAAACCGAGCAAAGAATCAGGACCGTTTGGTGGAAAAAACGAGGATGTAGAAAAAAATTGCGGCTGGTAAAGGGTGTAGAGCTTATTGCTTTAACTTTTGTTCCGCATTGTTGCATGGCTGGCTGCGGTGAGTGTTCGTATAACCGCAGTGATGTTTTCCTTCTCTTTTCTCTGTTCTCTGGCTCTTCCTCATTCATCCCTGCTCCCTTGCTTAATTTCCACAACATGTTTCCGCGTTTCGCTGCGCCACCCATGTGCTATATTCCCCCTTATCCAGTTTTTTTGGTTCCGTAACCATCCCCCGGTACGTTCCCATCCTGGAGCACCATGACCTGCCGTCTTTCCTGGACACTTGTCTCACGACCGGCCACGGTTTGGTGCAATCAACAACACACAGCGAAATTTGCTAAGCCCCCTATCCTGCCAGCTGTAATAGAAAATGTTACATAAACTTCCACCAACCATTGGCCTCCCTCCCTAAATCGCCCTAGGTCCAACTTCTCCGTAGCGCACGGGCGCAGTGCTGTGATTGGGAGACAGAAAAAAAGGATCCTGATAATGGGATAAAAGCTCGCAAAAGTGGAGAATCGAGGCGAGGAATTTAATTCACATTCTGATTAAACTCCAATCTAATCATGAGAGGGGGGGGGGGGGATAGGGGGGATTAAAAGTTTCCTTTTCCTCCGAAACGCAGACAAAACCGTGCATTTCTACAATGTTACATGCACGGGTGGTCATCCATTGGGAGGGATAAAAAGTAATTGAGTTTTAAAAATTACACACAATTTTAAATGACTCGAAGTGGTAAAGGGTATGCTGTTAATGAACGTCCCTTTCGTTCCTTAGCTAAAAAAACGAATTTTCCTAGGCATTGCTAAACAAATATCTGCATTTCATTTTCATTTAGAGAAACAGATAGCAGAAGACAATCAACATATTAATTCACATTTTAATTATCGTTCGCTGAGTAAACGTAGTGTTCCAAGTATTTTTAAATTCATTTCCACAAAGTATCTAATGTTTTAAACCTTCCTAAAAAAAAACGTTAGCTCGAAAGATGTATTTATTTCCAAATGCGCACCACCAATTAGCGGAGCAATCAATCAAGCTCCCGCAAAAAAATTATGATTGATAATAAATTGCTCCGGAAGACGGGAGCATCGGAAACTGTTACCCGTCCCCCTCTTGTTGCCAATCGCCTGCTCCAACATGTGAAAATCTCATTATCAAAGCGACGCATCCGCTCCGTTCACACACATATGCAGCCATCACCTCCACCGGCGCCACATTTTGGCCAGCATCCGGTAGCACATGGCGTAACGCACCCTCCTATGTCGAATTTAAATCCGGTACGGCACATGTTACCGAACGGGCGGAAGGAATCATCATTTTCTCATCGCTGCAAGGCTCATGGACGTTTCGACCGAACAGTTTCCAGCCCGAGGAGTGAGGAGTTGAGAGGAAGAAGGAGCGGTACGACGGGAAGAGGGATCCAACCCTTACGGCAACCTAAACGGCCTAAGTCGAGCCCACAAAGTAACGCCATCTGCAGCGATCGAGCCCCTTGCTTGAAAATGGCAGGATTGGCGTACACACTTTCCCACCGGGAAGGACGATCGTAATCGGAAGGTGGTGTGACGAAGAACGGACGCACTCCCGGTGTGAAATGCGATTGTAAATCATTACCGCAAATGCGATCTCGGAGCTGGTAATGTCTTTCCCGGGTACTTGGGTACGTGTGTGCTGTAGGGAACACAAGGTGCCGGTGTCGGTCCAGTACCCGACGGAAATGTCCCGGTGAACTTCTTCCGCGTGAGGCAGCAGCAACAATCTGCAGCGAGTTTGAGGTGGAAACCCATTCGCTCCATCCTGCAAGCGGCAAACCTGCCAGATGGGGCTCCTGTAAGCCGCTTTCTGCGGGCAAACTCGCGCAAACTGGAGGCTCAGGGTGCGATAAATTAAATTTTGAAATTGAAATCCTTGCGCAATGGCAGCCGGGGCAATTCGCATCGCGTAAGCATTCACTTCACTTCTCTGGTCACACGCTTTCACGCCTGTCGCTGCCTTTCTTCGCCAGAGCGCAGCTGGTTTCATTCACTGTGGCAGATTTAAAAGTTTTTTTCCAACCATTATGGACCAGCGTTTTTCCACGATAATAGACCAGACCAGACGCACAAAAGGGGGCCGTCAAACATTACCTACCGACTTCACAAAAAAGAGCATATAAATATTAAAGTAGTAAACTTTTAAATTAGAAGCAAGGTTGAATAATGTATCTATGGCTCAATCTCCTATCTCTGTCGTGTGCAAGGTCTGTCTTTGGGTATTCACTTATCCTTAGCCTTCGTATACATAGCTGTCCCTTTTTTTTCTTTTCTCCACCACACCACAAACAATCAAATAGAAATATATTCACAATCCCAAATCATTTAACTTGATGCATTATTTAAACGGGTACATAATTTAATTGTTAACTCCTTTTCGTGGCCCGTTTCACAATGTTCCGAACCCGGCGGCGGATACCTCCCAGACAGGGCATCCATTTGCAGCTGGCATCGGCAATGGCAACGGTGCTTCCGAGCGTTGCAGCCGGGGAATGAATAATTCATTACCATCGAGCCCAAAGTCGACGGGCTGATCCCGATGGATCACAATTAAAACAGCATCCGCTTTTCCCACTGCACGGCCCTGACAGGGCGGATTGTATCGTGAAAAAGTGCATCGGTGAACAACAATGGCGCAAAAACCCAACGAACGCAGGAAGAGCCAGGAGCGCGTGGTAGAGCAACGGTGGGGTACGTTCGGAAATCACTCTTCATTTATCCAGCCGGCTTTTACGGTTGGTTCAAATGTTGCGAACAACTGTCGATGACCTTAACAGCGATGATGGAGGTAGAGGGACCCTACTGGAAACTCGGAAAAGCAACCTGCAAAAGGAACGGTTCGACCGAACGGCACTCCAGGGGGGGGTTTCCCCGATCGGGGTGGGGAGTTTGCAGGGGGGGAGAAATCATGAAGTCGATCATCGAAACGAGTGTTCGAGTAAGCATCGAGGTCGAGCTCAGTCGAACGGATAGAGGAGGAAATAATCCCGATGTTGTTTTCATTTAAATGTAAATTTTCCAATCATCCCACAATTTTCCTGCCCAACCCCCCCCCCCCCCTCTCCACTCATGGCATCGGATACCAAGGAACCGGAAGTCTGTGCGTGTGTGTGCCTGTGAATTTCGTTCCGTCCCACCCTATTGCACTTTGCACCGCAGAGAAGAACGATGGCGTCGGGAAGGAGTCAAATAAATGGCGTCTCGTCTTTCTGGCATTAAATCGTCTCGTCGGAAATCCCGCAACGAACGTGTTGTGACAAGAAAATTGTACAACAAGTGATCAGCTCGACTCAGTCACCCAGCACTTGCTTCCGATCGTCAAACGAACGAACGAAGCATCCCAGGAGAACAGATCGCCTGATGGAAGGACGATGGTGCCAGTAAGCAAATCCAGGATCTGGCACACTTCCAACTGTGGGAATCGGTCGCCCTTTTACCCGGTCATGTTCATGAGTTGTTAGCCATGTTCAAGCTGCCTCTCAAGCATCCTTAATACCATCTGTCTTTACGCGTGTGTGTGTGTGTTTGAGAGAGAGTTAGCTGATATTGTAAAGTTTTCTTGATTGATTTCATTAATTTTCAATGGCCTCCCTGCTACTCCGAACCACCGGAAGTGAGCTTAGTTTGAACATCTTCAGGCCTCTCATCTTCATACTCTTCGCGAACACACGAAATAGACTTGTTGCTGAACTAAATTGCCTCGGGCCTGCATAAACCGTCAAAGAAAGGGCATTTGCTTTTCAAATTCGCTCCCTCCTGTATCTTGTTATGGTTTATCTTTCTGGTGCTTCTTTATTCTTTGTTTTTTTTTTCTTGTTCAACTCCCACCATTTGATCACAATATTCATGCTCAGTGGTTGTTATTCATTGCTTTTCTTTCTAGCAATTTTATCGGTCGCTCATCAGCTCATGGCCGTTTGAAGTTTGCTACACTTTTCATGCTTTCTTGTGTTTCGTCCCTTTTGATCCTCGCAAGAAGCTTCCTCCAGGAGCTGAGGGGGGGGTGGGGGGGGGGGGAGAAGTGGGTGCCTGCTGGATGCAGGCATCATCAAAGACACCCGTTGTTCGCACGCCCCAGTTGTTGCGATCGTTCAGCCCATATTGCCACCGTATCGTAGCGACCGGTTTGTTTACTCTCGCCGGTTGATTTCTCAGCGCCGATAAGGCCCCGTACGTTCTGTTTCCCAGCGTTATTTTACACGTTTGTTTTTCGGTGAAACTAAATGGATGCAAATATTTATTTTCCCACAGCTGCAGGGTAGCGATGGAAGGGGAACACACAGCCAACAAAAAAAAAACTGGCAAACTTTGCGCGATTCGACCCTTACCTTCATCTCGCAGAAATGCGCTGGTTGGTTCGGCTTTTCGTCTAATTAATGAACCATCGCTACAGTGCACGGCATCATCACCATCACCGTTGATGCTCTTGAATAGCACGTTTATTACCGGACATTAAACGATGTTTGAGGCGTATAGGCCTTGGAAGACGCTGACGCCGACCGATCAAGATAGGCTCGCAAAAGTACGGCTACCTTCAAGTGATGTTCATGTTCCTGCCATCCTTGCGCTGGAAAAACTTAACGACCGGAACGAAAATGGAACGGTTCCGGGAGTCGTTCGGTCCGCGGCGGGAATTGTTTGTTCAAAACCCGACGTACAAGGTGGACGCAGGTCAGCATCTTCTTGCCTTGGGCAACAGGACAATAAACAGACCGTGGAAAGCCCCCGGCCCATCAGGCTTTGTCTGCGTGAGATTGGATGAATTAATTCACCGTCGTTAAAGCGCTCGCTAACGTCCATTCCGCCACCGGTTTGAAGACGTATTTCAACGTAAGATTTTAGGACTCTTCTTGAGTGGTTTGAATATCATTGCCGTTCGCTGCTTCCTCTTCAATGGTGGGTAAGCCGAATGTATGCCTAACTAAGTAGCTTTAGTGGGTAGGCAGCTCCTTTCCTTTCGTCACTTCGAGTCAACAGCATGAAATCAAGCTCACCTAAAGGAATCCACTACTTCATTGGTGTCCCTGAGATCGGCGGGGATTACAAGCACCCCATTACAAGCACCATAATACGGATGATCTCAAGACCTTCCGCAGTTGTGGCTAAAACATACCGAAGCCACTTCAATCAAACGAGCGGAGCTTATTTGTACACGCCGCCACTCCGCTGCGCCCAGTGTCTGCGTCCAATCAAGCTACCGTCTGCAGCTCGAGGCTCGCAGCGCAAAGTGCCACTTG
The DNA here is from genome assembly GCA_914969975.1 of Anopheles atroparvus. Classification (NCBI taxonomy): domain Eukaryota; kingdom Metazoa; phylum Arthropoda; class Insecta; order Diptera; family Culicidae; genus Anopheles; species Anopheles atroparvus. The sequence continues at coordinate 33,294,453 of CAJZCY010000002.1, read as the reverse complement.
TAGCGACAGACGGAACACATCTTATCGTAATCGTTAAGCCCCCGTGCTGGACCGAAGCTGCCAAACGGAACCGGAAGCGACCAACCCGGACGGCACAGACTGCTTGCGCAAACACTCCATCGCACACATTTAGACGACCTGTGGAACGGACACTGAGCTTCCCACTCTTGAACGCAGTGGGACAAGCGCACAAGAATGACTTTCGTAATTAAACTGATCCCGGCTGGTCGACTGGAGCGGGTTATACCTAACTTAGTCATAATCGTTCGCATACAACGTTGATTGCTTCATGTTGAACATTTTCTGGCAGCTGGTGCGTCATGCTAATTTGCCATTTAAGGCACAAAGATGTGGAAGGGGAGTTGTATGAAAACGATACTTTTAGAAACAATCGTGTGCCAAGTTGGAGCAGCTTTGCCATTCCAAATTAGCCCAACATTGGCATTTTATACTGCACAGTTGGTGGCCAGAAGGCTGTTTAAACTTTCATAGTTACCGCCCGCTCGAGCGGGGAACTCTCTTGCACCAATAGGGGAGACAATTTCCGGGCACATTACGTTGGGTGCTAGTGTCGAGCGAGTGTCGAGGCGTTCGTATAGTTGTGCCCTGTCCACCTTCATTTCACAAACTACCAGGCGTCTCCATCGCATGAGTTTCTTACGGGATACCAGGCGCCTCCATTTATATTGACACCGACGACGATCCGGAACTCTATCGAAGCCATTCCCAAGCAGCTCAAGGTGGATTGTTAGTAGGGTTTTTTTTCATGCGTGCTTTTACTTGGTTTCGGAAAGTCAGAGCGACCCGAGAAAGGAGGAAGCTTCCGCAACATGGTGTAACATAATGTCGCTAATAACGTGGGATGCTTCACGGTGTGTGCGTTCCATTACGCAGGGTAGGACGACAAGCCTGCATTGTCACCATTGGCCGCTGTCTGTTCGCGTTGAACAAATCCTCCCTGAAAGGGAACACTGGAGCTTGCGATTCGAGACAATATGCTGAAAAAGAATCCATTCCTCCGGTGCGGTGCCGATGTTAAATTCAAACAAGCAACCTTCATGGCCGCCATCGGAGAAACGAAACGGTGCAAAGAGACGAGATGATACGGGAAAAGAAAAACCTCACAAAACAAGCAACCCACCGGTACATGGTAAACAATTGCGTAAGTGGAGACTTTTTATCCCGTTGCTGTGTCTCTCCGCATCGCTATTGTTGTGGGTCTGTCTGACAGGGGTTTTTTTTGTGTGTTAGGGTTCGCCGCCTGAGGGCTTATTTACGTTTACACCTGAGCAGCCAACCAACCAACGGATGAAGAAAAAAATTCTATGAGTCTCTTGTGTGCGTTTCATCTTTTTCCATCTTCGACCGCGATTTTCTCTCTGAATTACCTTCCTCCTCAGCGACCCGGCGACATCCGCTCTCATGCGTATCCTGTTAAGCCACCGCTTCCTTCGCTGTACCACGTTGATTACGTGTTCTACCGAAACCAAACAGAGCAACAAAAAATCTCACCACCTTCGTTTCGCTTTGGTTCCCCCTCGCGTTTCGGCCATATTCTTCAACCGAAAGGATTTCGTCGTAGCAACCACCAACATCCCCTCCGGTGCCTTCTATGGTAGGTTTCACCGCGCCAGCAGGCATTCGTTTCCATCGTCCAACCAGTTTTTTTTTTCTTGCCAAGTTGGAACACTCTCCTGGCTGCCGTCGGGTTAATCTTTCGGTCGGTCGATAATGGTTTGGCAGTGACCTTTTTTCCCTGCCGATGCCGTTGGTCGGTTGACATGGACTTTCGCTTTTCCGTGCCGTTCGACTATTTCGTAAGGCTGCTGAGTGGTAATTTAAATCGGCAGGTTCAAGTTTGACCATACCTCGTTTAACTAAATCTATGATTTTAATGATGAAAGAAAGATTTAGAGTTTTGTAAAGTAACTTTTACTGAAATTAAGCGAAAGTCTTTCGTTTCAAACACGAATAAACTACGTATTTTAGATGAACACTATAGTCATTCATACACTCATAATGGAACCTTATCCAAGAGCTTTCCAACCATTCCTTTCCTTGATTTAAGAATTATCCGTCTGCAACGGTTCAACCTACGCAGGCTCGAAAGCTAAGCAAACGGTGCCAAGTGCAACACATACGCAAGCAACCACCAACCGGGCTTACGAGTGTCCCATGTGAAGGGCTTGCTCGATTAAACGAGGCCCGGGCGCATCCCCGTTGCAGCACGGAAACGTATAGGCGAACGTACCATCGGCAGGAGGTCGTTCCCGGCAGGTCGTTGTGCAGTGTGCAGCCTCACAGGAGAATAAAAACTCCTGGCAGTGATTTCATCGTCTTCTTTCATGATTATTTTCTACCCCATAAGGGCGCGCACGTGCTCGAGCAGCGACAGCATCTTTTCTAGTGCCCAGCCCCCCGCGTAGGCCGGGGCAAATTTCGCGAGCAGATAAAGAAGGAGACGGACGGACTGCAATGAGCAATGAGTTGGGGCAGGATGAACCGGAGGCTGCACGCAAACCCTCTCAACGAAATCCCATCTGAGCACGTTACTGGCACGCGAGGGGGGGAAGAACTGCTGCAAGATTGTTCGGCGAGGCATAATAAGAAAGATAGATGGAAGAAAAGAGTGCTCCTCTTCAACACTGGCCTCCTTTGGGACGCCATTGTCGGCTCTTCGCAAACGCCGACCGTTTTCGGGCGAAGGTACAATATCCATTATTATGATTACAAACAACGGCCCTGCGAGGGCAGCCGTTTGCGAGAGTAAAGAAGGAAGGAAGGAAAAGGAGAGGTGTATAGAGAGGAACGAGAGAAAGGGGTTTTGACGGTGGCTGGCCTGGTGCTGGCAACAATGATGAGACACCGTAACGCATCCGCTGATCTGACTCGGTGCCTTCTTTCTCCACATTACATATTCGCCAGAGCGTTGAGGTTATCGTATGAAGAGCGCCGTCCCCGTGTTATCAAGAGTCTTCTGCTGCATGACGTGCTGTGTGCGATTGTGCATATCGGTGTGGGAGACTGTGTGTGTATGTGTTTTTTTTTCACATACATGTACTATTCATGGCTCGCACTGTGTATAAAATCAAGGGGAAGGCTCAAGATGGTACCGTACAGTGAAGAGTGTTTGTTCACGTGTGTTACACGGGTTCCGGAGGAGATCCGGGGTAGTTCGGGGTGAGGGGGGACAAGCACTAACTGCTGGTGTCGTGATTGTTCCCTTTTCATAGCACAGTAAGATCGTCAGGGGTTGGGCTTCTCTTTTCCTTTAGTTTAGGGTTAAAACAAAGCTGCATCCTTTAATGTTGCTTGTGCATCACTTTGCCATCCAACACAAAGTTATCTGCCTTTTCGATATGTTTCTTGTTGTTCCCTTTTTTTCTTTATATTTTAACGCAAGCCAGAACGCCACTTCCGTGGCAGAAAAGGGATGCGAGATGGATGAATGACTTGAGTGGTCAGAAGACATTCGTCTGTTTCAGCAAAAACTGGAGTGGCCAAGTTGGAGTGGAGTCGCTGACGCTGGAAGCGAACGCCGCATGCTCCTGTCGGCCATGATGGTTTTGTGCGCTTCGTTCTTCTCTGCCGCGGTAGCAGATTCACAATTTCCAAAATGCACCGACACACCCTCGCGCCTCATTCGTGGATCTCTACTTCACCCCTGTTTGCTATTCAACTCGGAATATCTGCCATGCTAACAAGCCGTCAGCGGCGGCCCAAAGGGTGGAGGATGTTGGTGTGCCGGATTGAAACATTTACTTACCATCCGCTCTGCACCAGAACGAGAAATGACGAAGAACCTTTGCGCCCTTTGCGAACCGACGACATGCAGCGCGCACAGCTGTTGTGGAACTGTCAGCACAAAACCGTCCCCGTCCAAGGAGGCTGCGGTGCTGTGTGTCTGCTTATTTACCTCTTATGCACGATTTAGCTCACACAGACACGTACACCCGCGCGCTAGAAACACCAGCACGTATACCGGCCTAGGGGTGTTGCAGGTCCTGTGCACCAGGACACATCGTGCCAACCGGTATCACTCACAATAGGGCTCGTCAAAGTGTAATTGAAAGCAACTGTCAAATGGGATGAAGAGTGGGAAAAAAGTAACCGAAAGTTCATAACCTTTCCTCCTAGTAGGCGTTGGAAGAGCGACACAGTGTGCTTTGGGAAACCGAGAAAAGTGTTTTGTTCAAAAAAAAAGGGACTACATTGATGAGCCTAACGAGTGTAATGCCCAAAGAAAGTGGATGAAGCGAGGGTTACAGAATGGTAAAAGATAAGCAGGTCACGCCAGGCAACGAAGAGCGAACCCCGGGAAAACGACGAGGGCCCGAAAACAAACGAGCCAGGTGATGCATCCTTTTGAAATAAAATGAAAATATTGCTACAAAGACGGCAAACGTTAACGAACTGAGCATTCTGGCTGGGGGTTGTCCATATCTTTCTCTCGTGCTTTACCGGTAGAAGTTCACGTTGTAGTACAAAATCGAGGTCATGAAAATGGAAATTTCACGAGCTGCCCGAACTATGCAGTTGGAAAAAAAAACAGAAAAACGAGCACCACTACACATAGTTCCAATTCCATTGACAAGGATTAGTTTCATTTGTTCTTCGGTGCTGTATGCTTCTCCCTTTTGCTACATGCACGTTGCACTTTTAATGAAACACTGGAACAAACGAGAATCGACACACGGCCATGTCCATTCACGTGTAGAAAGGAGTTCAATAAACCGATCGTTGAGTGGAGGAATGAAAACGGATCTTTCGGAATGAAAGCCACACGCCAATTCAAATACATGACACCAGCACGATTGCTATGATTGCTATGAACATGACAGTTGTGATGAACTCAGTTCGGTAACTGGTGCCGTCACAATTGCTTTTAATAGAACTTTTAAGTCTGCAACAATCACTTCACGTCCTTTAAGTCCTTCCACTTCGAGGCAAACTTGCACCATTGACTTTTACACTGACAAAAAAAAACTGACCCTACCTTCTCTCGAACTCGTACCGGGAAACCCTTCCTCAAACTTCAATTCAAACACTTTGACCAATTCACCATACACGCAACACACTGTGGCTCCAGCTTCCACCCGACTAGACGGTTACGACGGAACTAAACGACAGCCGAGCGAAAAAAGGATCGGCAAGGATATCTGCGATGTGCCGGAATGCTCGTTCGGGTTCTCTGGTTGCTCCGTGAGAGACTTTCGCGAGAGTCGAAAGGCTGAGTGTCAGTTAAACAGCCGAAATGTGTCTGTAGTAACTATAGTACCTTTCTTCGTTATTTTTGCATCACTAGACAATTCAAACACATGGCAAGCTTTTCAATCATAACTGCAGTTAAGATTATACCGGAAATCCTTCGATAAATTATTGCATAGCATTAGAACCAAATATTTTTATAAAAAAGGCCCCCCTTTTTAACCACGCTCAAAGTATGAAACTATGAATTTCTACAGTTTGTAGTTAATTCAAGATGTAAAAGATACTTCGTTTTTCTAACTCCAGATTGTTCCAACAATTTTCTATCGTTGCTCAACACCCATCGCTCAGTTCCCATGCACATTATTAATTTACGCTCCACATTCCAACGGTGGATTTTCACCAGATTTCACAGTGCACTCGCACACAGATGTAACCGAATGGGGGGGGGGGGGGGGGGGAGCAAACTGTGTCCCATTAATGATTAAACAAACAAGCACGCATGACCGCCAAGTGGAGTCGCACGAACGCTTATGGTTGCGCCCTTCGAAGCGCACTGAGTTCCCTTCCTCTCCGGGGAAACTGTGCGGTGTGTATCTCATTGGGGAAAACCCCAACACCAAACGGTGAGAAAAATAAACAGAGAGCGACCGACGACCGACCTGATCGGGACGAAAGCTTTCCAGAGCAAACACGCTAGGGCGCGTGCAGAGAGTTGCTATTACGATGGTAACAAATGGCGAGAGTGGTTCGGCAAAACTGATATCGAAAAAAAAGCACCTCCCGAGAGCGAGCGGACACTCTCACCCTCAAGCAAAAGGATCTCCGTCGGGATTGTATCGACGTTCGATTTGCCGGCCGGTGTTGCCATTGCAGACTGTGCACGCACACACCACCGAAGGCGGCAACAGTTTTGTACCTGTTGTCGTTGTCTCGCGCCGGAAACATCCCCGGGCACAGGTAGATGGCGAGGGGCAAGGAAAGAAAAACACAAAACAACTGCCCCGATTTGGTGGATCGTGATTTGGAGACCGAATTTATGGGATCAGCACCGCATGGCACTCGTCCGGAACAGGAATGTCCTTTATTTTTCTACCATGCAGAATAGTTACACGCCGTCCAACATACATAAATCATAAAGTTTATAAACCATTAAACAGGACCATTTAAACCCCATTGCGAGAGGTTTGGTTAATGGAATCAGCTGGACGGAACCGTTTTTTAAAAGATTTATGTTTCGCAGCAACGATAACTGAAATAAACTAACTGTCTACATTCTATCTCTGACTATCTGGCTTTGGACTTTAATATGACATATTAAAATAATGCTGATAAAAATAAGTCTAATATTTTTACAAACTAGTGCTCATGTGCATGATTCAGGCGAAGATAAGTAAAAGCGAGTGAAATAAAGTAGTATAAATCAAATTAATTTGACTTAAAGCGTTTGCTTTATTTTGCTTCAGACAATTTTTAGTCCAGAGAATATTGGACCGTACAATAATGAGAGAGAAAACTCTATTAATCCTTTGTGCTAGTTACATGAACAACCATTCTACAATACCTTTAAAGACACACACAAAAATAGCTAAACCCATAAAACATACCTTGAACGTGATATTCAATGTCATGTAAATCATTAGCAGAAACAAAAGAACCCGCACATTGCAAACGATTACCTTCTATCTACGACCGTGTGCTCGAGCGTGATCAAACAAGAACCGCCATCACCTCGCTCGGGGAAAGACGTAATTAAGCAAGTCCCCCCATCAGCCACGCCACGCTACGTGGTAAACTCTTGCAGTACGCAACAGAACTCGTACCGCACCGTATGTGTTATACACGATACGTTGGGGTTACCGTAACCCACAATCTACAAGAGACACCACCTTCTTGCCACACCCGTCGCGAACCACAAGCTCCGAGATGGTCCGAGTGTTACATATTTCTTCACTTAAGCGTAAGGGAAAGCCCATGCCACCATGCCAAGGTGGCCCGAGGTGGTTTCAATTATCTCATTGGTCTTCTGATCCGTAGGCATTTTTATTTAATTACAAAACAAGAACAGGTTTCTTAACCTCCGAGATTGTCTTTGACCTGGAGGAAATGTGCATGTTACAAAAACCTACAGACATTTCCAGTATTTTTTCTAACAACTTTTTTGCATTTTAATTTGAACAAACTGCGTTTAATAATATTCGCACACTTAAGTGCTAATGTTGGATCTCATTAACTGAAAGCTCTGCAAACCTTGTTTAAACCATTACGGGATATTCTGGACTCATGATTGACTGATACGATTTTTTTTCTAATTTCAATCAATCAAACGCCCGACAAAAACATTTCGCAACCAATCCCAAAAATGGTCATCGTGCAAGAAAAGCGCAATCTTTTCTATTGCTTCACTGTCCAGTCAACCTTTTCTCGTTCCCTGCCCCTAAACTGAGCTGCAGTAAATCAAGGAACGACGAAAGCAATTAACGGCTGCCATAGAGAAACTATTTTCCCTCCACGAAGCGCCTGCGATATGGAATTCAATGACCATCGCCAGCATCGGCTGTGAGGCAAAGAATGCCGGATGTAAGTAAGCCGGGTGATAAGAGAAAAAAACCCCTAAGAACGTATAACGCTGCACAAAATCAGTTCAGGGTTCATCCATCAGCGAGCCCACCATCGTCTTCCATCCGCCCCGCCCGTCTTCCCCGTCCAGTGTGCGAATGAAACGCGGCCAGTCTCGGCAAATCCCTCAAATGTCTCGCACTGCAAACGGACTGCCGGACTACAAAGGATTCCAATTAAAAAATACCTCTCAACCTATATTGCGCAACACAGGCCGCCCTCGCTTCCTTCCGGAGGGGTTTATAAAGGTGTATGTGTGTGTGTGTGTGTGTGAATGTGGTATTTAAAAATGACGGTCGTCTTCGGTAGGAGCAGATCTGTCACTGTTGGCAGAAGAGAATTTAACAAAAAAAAAACCCCCAGCTCCGCGAAGTGACAGGTGTTGAAAACGAAAGGAAAACAAAAAAGGAAAACGCCTCCGAGTATGCATGCAGGTGTGTGTCCGAGTTTACGTTTTTCCATCTTTTTTTGTTCTCGCTTTCGGTTCACACCTCCATTTTCTGTCCGCTCCGCTCCGGTCCGGCATAGCGACGCCGCTTCTACATTCCGAATGCATTTTCATCCGAGCAGGCGAGAAAAGCGCTCCGGTGCGCTCGTCCTCGTCCTGACAGATAGTGCCTCACGGAAGCCGCGCCGCTAGAACTCCGGTAGCAACTCGGTGCATTCGAATGCTAACCAACCGCCACCGACACAGTGCTGACAGCGCCCTCTAGCGGCCTTACTCCGCTCCACTTCCTGCGCCCTTGCCTCCCGCCACACATCACGGGTACTTTGTTTTATTACCTTCCCATGCGATTCGATTTCTCGCCAAACGGACACCAGCTTCCCAGTTGCGCCAAAAGGAGCCATCCACGTGGGCGGATGAAATATTCCCATTCAAACATTCATTCGTCTTCAGCATATTTTCCACGTTCTTCACCCCCGTTAGGCTGTTCGTTAGTGTGTGTGTGTGTGTGGGGGGGAATGTGAACGGCGGTCCGCATTAGTTGAAATCCCCTCAAACCCCCCCCGGCTTTAAAGTGTGGAATGTGTGAGAAGCTTCACCGGAAAAGCTTCACGGCAGCCAGTGGGAAAACTGTCCAACCGGTGCGGGTGACAAAATGGCAACCCTCCGTGCCCGTTAAATCCACTGACGGAACTTTTCACTCTAAACACAACCCACCCCTCAACACTTTCCCAGAAAAATTGCGGTACAATTTCCCTTCTGGTTCTGGAGTCGGAGAAACGCGTGGACGGTTCACTGTTTCTGCCCGACCAGTGATCCTTGCCGTGGGGCTGACATTCCGGCTGACAGGGAAATGATAACAACACCCGGTTTGGGTACCCCCCGCCCCTACCCTTCACTGTCCTCGTGCTACCCCCGCCACAAACGAGCACATTTTTCGACGACGTCGACGATGGCAGGAGATTTGCTTATTTCGCTGCGTGTGCGCCGAAATAAGTCACGGGCCACGGTGTTTCGTTCGGTGTGGCGTGCGTCCGTGCGTGCATGTGTTAGAATATCGTTTTTTTTTTTTTTTTTTTTAATCCATTACTCGTGTCCGTTTTATAACGGAAGCGTATCTCTTCACGCCACATCGTCACCAGTTTACGGTGGAGTGGTTTCTGTTTAGCTGGAGATAATGATAAACGTACATTGGATGCAACAGGCGGAGCGAAAGCCAACGTTCGGGAACAACATGATCGGGGTTATACGCATTTCGACATGGCCTTGCAGCTTAACATCGTTGAATTAACTCTTATTTATATTTATTATACATTTCAGACAAACAACATTTCCAACTGACACCTTCATTCGCCAACTACAACTGAAAGCAACTTATTCACACCTTACATAAGACGGGGTTTGTCCCGAAAAAACTTTCCTCTTCACTCAAGCATGTGTGTCTCGAAAAGACGAGATATTAAAAAAGAGGATGCAGGCTGAAAAGCTGAAGCACCGATTCCAAACCGGGCTAGTTAGAATGGGACGAGCAAGAAACCTTAGCTGGGGGGTAGAAAGCTCCACCAAAACCTTCAGTAATGCTCGGTAATAGGACTTAACGCCCTGAAAACCACCTACCCACTGTCGAAAGCTGGGAAGCTACGGTGGTCGCCGGTTTCGCGGCTACGGCCACAAAGAGGTTGCCGCAAATTTCCGACATTGCTCGTTACGGAAATAGTTGAAAGTTTTACTTTCGACACAGCCGAAAGACAGTAGGGGGGGTGTTTGAAGGGAGCGCGCGAGAATGTTCCCGGGACCTGGAGGAAAAGGGAAGCCGGTGCTGACGGTGGTTTCCTTACGTGTCGCCGTCCCGTACATTCCTGGGCGTACATACTTCCATCGACCATTGCGTAAATTTCCGCCGTAGCCGACTTTAGAATTTCGCCGAATTTCAACCCGAGCCACGGCAGCGCGCAACAAACCCGGCAGAACATGAAAACACCCGTTGATACCCCGCAGGCATCGCTCGCTTGTATTGCGACCGCCCTCTTCCCGCCTTGCCCTCCGATTACTTCCACAACATCCTCTCCCCATGGCTGGGCACCGGTTTGCATTATCTCTTCATCAGACGAGCCGACACGGCCATGTGTTCCGGTGCCGGCTCGAAAAACGGAAAGAAAACATGTGCTCAGTGATGTTCCGTCCCCTGTAGTACGGAGTGCAAAAAATTGCGGTGACAGGCAGGCGAAAAATATATTCAAACAGTCATCGTCAGTCGCAGCATCTCCGGGTGACCAAATATTCATTCCGAAATGCACATGGCAAAGAAAAAGAGGCTGATAAAAATCACACGATGTGCATAACTATTGCACGGTGCATATCGCTAAAATCGTTGAATAAATTCACTTTCAAAAAGGACCAGACAGGAACCAAAAAAAAAAACGTCTCAAAAGCCGCCCGGATGTGAACCGGAATGGAATCGGTCGGATATGGTTTGTTTTCCTCTGAATTCATCCCCTCCTCATGGTGCAAGGGTTGTATATTATTTAGCGAAAAATATGGGACCCGCTGGCAAGACGAGAAGCGGACGGTAATGGAAACGCAAAACGAATGAAAAATTGGAAAGAAAGCAAATATCAGATAGTTAGGCTAGCGAACGGAAAGAGACCGTCGGCAGATAGCAACTGGAGTGCAAGAGAAAATGAAAACGGTCGCCACCAAAGCCTTCCTTCCCGTCGGAGAATCCTTGTTGCCAATTTTGTCTTTGGAGCGACGCAACACAGAAATAGCACTCACTCTTGGCTGCAGTCAACAGTTTTTCATCGCCAACCGTCGGCGGGATTGGTGCCGCACCAGTTGCAAGTCCAACGACACCGGAAAACGGAAACCAAAGCGACGGAGGTTTTCCGCAATCCCCCCCCCCCCCCCCCCTCATTTTTAACCCCCTGCAAAAGCCTTAGGAACGAAAAAGAAGACAATGAGGAAGCGAAACCCGCATGACAGCTCAGGAGTACGGGAGGTCCGCGGTTAAAGGGAATAAATAGACAAAGTCAACGCTGCCATAAACGAGCAGCGCGGTTGAGCTATGTATATCCACAGTTGGCTGTGCCGAATCACGACGGCAACAGCGATGATGGAGGCGCCCCGGTATAGTTTCCACCGAAGCGGTACGAAGGCAAGATTTTCCGGCGGCAGGCAAAAGGGAACCGCATGATTTATGTGGCTGCTGGCGGGATGGCGCGATAGTGGCCCGTGCGCCGAAACTCTCAGGCGCACTTCAACTTATTAATAATGGCTGTATTTTAATATCAGCGCGCAAACTGCAACCATCGTCGCCTCGGTGATGCAGAACGGAAAGCTCTGCCTAATTGGTCAATGCATTAAATTAATTGAAACATACATTATGCAAAGTCTAATGCTAGTTTTCATTGCCGTGCATTGTTTGAAATCCAGTTTCAATTTAGAGTTTCGAGAACATTGTAGAAGAGCTGGACTGGCTGTTTAGATAAAATAAAGTTTCTTCATGATTTTAAAACAATAATAAATGCAAAACATCGTTTGTATCAGAAATAAAATTCAAACGACTACACTTTAAACCTCCGTAATGTGAGAGTGCAACGAAAGCAGTACATTCATGGAAAAAAAAATTACCCTGTAGCACAAACGAAGCCTGAACAGCCCGAGGGAGGAGCTCGTTATGAAAGTTTCGCCACGTCCGCGTTCCAGTCCTTCCCAGCATCTGTCCGTACCGAGCACCTGAGTACTGCGAGGATCTTTGCAGGACAAGAGTTACACACTATCAACCGTTTCCTGCCGCTCAGCTCGACTCGAATTGGATGCACAGTTCACTGTCGAACGCGAATGAAACTTCCGGCAGCCGTACTAGACGTCGCACCATATCGCACAAGACCAACCATATTAAAATAAAATATAGAATTCTGGGTCGCTCTAGAATTCCACTTACGCCGGATGTCACCATGCTGTAGCATTGCTGCAAGCATCAGGACATGCGACGAAGTAAATAATCAATTATTGTAAAAGTCGCAACTCCTTCCTTGTGCATGTGCACTGCATCCTATTTACATTTTGGAATAAAATGGATCATGTAGCTTGAAAAGGGAAACGATACATGATTTCCTGAACGGATATCTCATTCCATGGAAAAAGTGCAACATAATTCTACAAGCATAATACCTAGAAACGAAGTAAAAGGGGCCACTCGTGAACATTCTGCATTCTTTGCAGTATGAAGCAATCATTTGGCTCGTGGATTTGTGGTAATGAGTAAGGAAAATATTTTATAAATATCAAGAAAATAATGCTTTCATCGTATAGCTTGGAAAGTTCAAAAGCATAAAAACATACCCCTGCGTTCCCAAAATCCATTCTGATTGCAATAATAGCCCAATCAAGCATGTCCAGCACGTAATATTTCCATCTCACTATGCTACAGTGGCGCCATCTGGATGTGAGATTACCTACGTCTAGTCTAGACATAACCCTAAAAAAACCGTGTTTGGTCCGTTGTGAGGCGATATTTTTTGGACCCGGTAAACTTAGACCCAAATCAATTCAAACTCGAAACTGGGGTTTTTTTTTATTGGTTTCAAAACGAATAAGTTATTTTCAGAAAGCAATTAGCAGTTGATTTCATTTTTGAAACTCTCCCACGTACCAACAAATTAAACAGATAGACGATCAGCTGTTTTCCCATTCGTTTATTTCATTATTCTTATATAGTATCAATTAGTTGCTTTGTTTTTTTTTTAATTTCTCTTTTACCATACAATAATATGTACAATCGTTCTCTTTTCACAGGCAGAAAGGAAAAAAAAACTACTCCTACCAATTGCGCCGAATCTATATAATGCGAAAAATCTTGCTACAATGTTATTTGTTTTAATTGTGTCTCATTCACGACAGCGTGGTGAATCTCACCCTTTAACCCCTCATTGATTTTAGATGATCTATCTCCGCAACGCGAAATTTTAGGCGAAAAACAATGGACTGCGGAAAACGCCGAAAGCCGTTTTACGCTCTAAAACCTGATGAACGTTTTTAATTTCATCGTGTGGTATTGCTAAGCCGCACGCTTTTCTCGAATCATGGCGCAGTGTTGATAAGCTGTTCGTCTATTCCAAGGATAAGAGGTTTGTATTTACCAGTTTGTCTTCTTCTTGTTCTGTTTTGTTGATCGCATAAAGTCTCACTTACGCATACCAGCTACGGTTAGTATATGTATGTACAACGTGAACGACCGTATAACAGAAAACGGCTTTCTACCTTTCCCCATCCCATCATTCCCTTAATCGTGCGTGACTTAATTCGACACATTTTATTCCCACATCATCTTCATCGCATCATTGCAATCCGTTTGTCCTGCTATTCTGAAGGATATTTTAATTCATGTTCTATGTTTCTTCGAAAGTGCAATGGATAGTACATTTAACTTTTTTTTCTCTCAAACCATATGAAAGCTAAACAGAAGCTTCCAAAGATTAGCTTTTTTAAACACGCCTGTCTGATTGGATCCTTAAGGCAGCTGCTTGGAATGCGCTTCCTTCATTTGGGCTTGTATTATGTTTGATGTTATTGACTACCCCCCTTTATACTGTCCTCTTGCTTCTTGCCCTAGAGAAAACTTGTTGCTGCTTTGTGTTAACTGTTCTGAGCATCCTTTAAATAACTTTTGTATCAGTCTCCACCATGTCCCCATTCCCCGGTAGCCAGTGAGGTGACTCACGCTTTGGCAAAAGAAAAGCAAACCGCGCAAATCCTAGGGGTTAGCGCAAGAGAAGGACGTTAGCTACAGTGAGGGATTGAAATTTAACGAACGACGAGTGCCTGAACTTTTCAACGATTTAATTCATAATTCTGCTTGGATTGAAGTTTCTCTTCTTATCTATTCCCTACAACATTCGTTTTGTTCTCCACAAGTTCACGGCAACCATTCCATATCGACCGACCGCCTTTTCTCCCACTCCCATCAGGCAGGAAGGAATCGCATGCAATATGTGCGATGAATATTTTCTTTTGCTTTCCAGCACGTCTTATTTCTCGGAAGATAAACAGATTGCACTCTACAAAACCGAATCATTCAACGTCCCGAGACGACGACCTTCCGGAGTGTATTGCTACGATTCGGCAAAGGGTCAGAAAGGACGGGCGAAAAGGTATCGGTTTTTCGACGCAGGCTGATTGTGTCCAATTTGTATGGGGCAACTGTTTCTTTTTTGTTGTGTTTGTTTTTTAATTGTTCTTCTTCGGCATCCGTGTTCCAACTTCCACCTTCTTCCACAGCACGGACAACATCTCTGAACAAGCACTGTATACTATCTTTATTTATACATACATACATGCGTTAATGTATATATCTATAAATAATGTCTATGCTTAAAGACATTTCGATGCGTCTGATTTGCCAAACGCGTCTGGTTTGCATTCATTTCGCCATCATGTTATCTCGGCCGTGACTGGAGTTCGATCTTATTCGTGTTCGCCAAAGTTGAAAAATTGGAATTAGATAATTCCACCAGCTCTCTATATCAACTTTCGTAACGTTACACTGGAGAACGAGGAATCCGCGTTCCGCTCGTGCTTGCGACGCTTTTGTTTATTCGCCCGCTTTGCGAACACACACGTTTGATGAGTGCTTTTTGTACTCTCCCCCCCTCTTCCTTGTCTGCTTATCATGCTGCTTCTTTTCTGGTTTTTTCGTTTCTCTAGTACTATTTTTGACCTACTTATTATGATTGGATATAGTTAAACACGCACACTCGCGGTGCTCGAAGGAGGAGGCCTAGAGGAGGCGCGCGCGCGAAGGGATATCCACCTTTTCGCATATTTAAATATTGGATGCTCTTACACGGGTTTGTCAGAGTGTCTACATGGGTGTGTGTGTGTTTTTGTTTTTTGTTTTTCTTCTCTCCAATCGGAGCTAGGAGCCTCCCCGCAGCAGCCACCTCCGACTCGGGATGCAATTGATGATTTACAATTACTCTCATAACTTGTGGTTGGAGGTGAGCCACGTCAGACCTTCGTACAGACCATCGCCGGTGGTGGCACAGGAGGGTTGCACGTACCAGTTCCGGTCGCGTATCCGCGTCAGGCCCAGCTTCTCCTGAATCTCGTGAGGTTTCATTGCTGAAAGAAAATGAACATTTAACATTATTATTATGCTGGCAAAACCTCGCAGTACGGAGTTTGATTATCGATATGATGAGACTGAAACTAGTTTTATTCACACAAAGTGCTGAAACATTACTTTATTACATATCGCATAACATGTATAAAACATTGCTAAAAGAAAAGTAGAAAACAAAAAAATCACTGAAAACTGTAATTCAGTGAATAAAAAGTTCTTCCCTTATTTCCAAACATATTAACCTGAAACTTCGAGTATCTTCTCATGGACACTATCTACAAAGCGCACATGGATAATACTCACGACATCAAGTCATCGTGAATGTGCTGAATCATAGAAAATATGACTTTTTTCGTGATCCCATATTCGGCAGGCCCATAAAGAGGTCAAAAAATCCCGATAAACGTAGCGTGATAACACAATCTAATCTTATTCGTACGTGTCTATTATAAAGGGGCGCATATTGGTTGAACGCATAACTTCCTGCAACCATGACCGGTTTTTTCTTTTCTTTTTTTTCTGCTATCGGCACGGCAATCAGCAACAGAGAAACGTCCTCGTGAAGATTTCACTTTTATAGGCATTGCTTAATAATGGAAAAAACCCATAAAACAAATGCTTTATAGAGTTGTCTCCTTTTACTACACACTTCCTCACCTTCTGGCAGGTCCTGCTTGTTAGCAAATATCAGTATGATCGCGTCCCGCATCTCGCGATCGTTTATTATTCGATGGAGTTCCTGCCGCGCTTCGTCTATCCGGTCGCGATCCGCGCAATCTATTACGAAAATTAATCCTTGCGTACCTGCGGAGGGTGAAAACGGAAGCAAAAGGTGTAAGTTTACTAGAGGATATGGTCTTTGGCGATGAAATGCGATGACCGCATCTGCCGTGTCTCTGTGCTTACCAGTATAGTAGTGCCTCCATAGGGGTCTTATTTTGTCCTGCCCTCCCACGTCCCACACGTTGAATTTGACGTTCTTATACGTTACGGTTTCGACGTTGAACCCGACCGTTGGAATTGTGGTTACCGATTGACCTAATTTTAGCTTGTAGAGTATCGCTGCAAAGAACGGAGTAAAGTGCGTATAAGCGTGAGGGGTTGAATCTCGGTCGTTGCATATTTGATTGCACATCAAGAACCGCCCGCCGGACAGCCCGGTCCGCTACTCACTTGTTTTACCCGCTGCGTCCAGTCCGAGCATCAGGATTCGCATTTCCTTGTTGCCGAAAATTTTCGATAGCAGCTTCCCCATGGTGACCACCGATGGATGCTGGAGTGTGCGGGATGTATCTCTTGGGGCTCGACGAAGCGGCTGCTACGATGGGCGGGCGCGGATGGTTGGCGACTCCTCCGGTGGCTTTTCCTCTCCGTAAGCTGCTGCTGCTACGCGACTGTTCCTACTTCAATCGTTCCCGCAGCTACTACAGTGCCGATGTTTCCGTTTGCAATCCCGCATTTAACAGACCAAATGTTTCCGAGTTCTCTGTTGGAAGACAGAAAGCGAAGAATGGGGTGGGTTATTTGGAAGAAGAAGTGATCGATTTTCAACCAGTACGCTAAATATCCTTAGCCATGATGTTGGGGCGGGTCTACCGAGTTTGAAGGGAACCGACCCGCACCGCAAACTCAGTTTTGGACAGTTTTGGAGCAGTTTTTGCTAATTGTTTACAAAAGGGTTACCAGTACCGAAAACCACCGACCGATCTTTATGCCGTTCAATGTTAATTGCGTTCCAAATAAACCGATTAGAACTTTTGGAAACGAACAAAAGCTTACAAGATGGTCAGTAATTGGTGGTCAGTTTGGGTCAGAATGGATCAGTTGGTGCAAAGGATTTTTTTTTTCCTCCAAAGAAACATTTATGTGGCGAATGGTTTCTCCTATCCAGTACACACGAAACAAGATGTGTGCAGGAACAATTCATATTCAGCTAGTTACTGATTTGGTATTTTCATTAAACATGCTCATTAGCAATGGAATGGTATATTGCATCATTTCCAACCTCTGACCGCATGTTTCACACCATCCGACCCAGAAGGTGCAAGTAAATGGATGATATTTACTTCCGTTATCGGTGCCGAGGGTTCAGTTTTTTGCGATCATCATTCGCTTCCGCACGGGGGTTACTATCGTCGTCCTCACCGAGGGACTGAGTGGAATTACACTTCGCCACATATTTTCCAAAACATTTCTTCGTAGGCATGCGAATCGTTATTTGCCACATGTCCGGTATGAAATAAGAGAAAAAAACCAGGTAAACCCCTTCATGGCTGCCAACAAATACCGGAAAGAAGGGCACCAAAGCAAACGGAATTTGTGTAGCAAAGAGGCGGAGGGAATCTCACCTCTTTTTTTTTCTTTTTTGCTTTGTGGTATGCGCGAATATACATATAATTTATCAACGTAATGAACCATCTACAGGGCTACAGCCAATCATGCGGTGTGGTGTACTCTCTTGGTATTCCATTGCCGAATGCCATCCCCTCCCGTTGGCTTGCCATTGATAGCGGAATGATGGAACAGCCCTACGAAGGCATAACCCGCACACAATTTGTGCACCCAGTTTTTCCTCCAGCTACCACATGTAAGTACCTTCAAAGGAACGTGCAGCTCGCCGGGATCGCAGAGGCAAACTCTTGTAAAAGCTTCGCAATTTGAAACAATTTTTTCTCCCTTTTTTTATAATTGTAAGCGGAAAATCCTCTTCGTGAAAAGTGTCTGGAAAAAATTAATAAAATTCATTCACAAGTTGCTAATGGTCCGCGAACGATGGAAGGTAGGAGAGATTTACAAGGTTCCCATACTTTTTCTTGCGGCGGCGATAGTTTCCGATCAACTTCCTAGCGAGCGGTGGCTGGACAAAAAAATTGCGACGCTCGCCCATAAACGTCAATAATTTATGCTTTCCGCGTAGCTCGGTAGAAGCAGTGAGGGATGGTGCACGCCGGGCCGGATGGTTCGACTCACGTGCATGATGTAATAGTGGCTGAATTATGGCGATCATGTCCCTTTCTGACCCACAACGCGGGAAGAGATGATGATGGTGATGATGTAAGTGACGGTCTTGGCGCACTTGTTGGAAGTAGGAAAAAAACGTCCCGGCAAACACAGCAACCGGACTGGGTAGACCGTGGCATACATAGTTTTATCATGCCGCTAACACTCTGAGCAATGTCGAGTGCTCGGCGTATGACTAGAAGATTAGGAATGTGCTACTATGCCACCGTTTCCTGGCTTATTAATTAACCAAGCGATAAGAGGCGGGAAGGGTGGAAAAAATCCATTGCCCTTGTGGTGGCGTAGGGTATGCGATGTTCATCCGAATGAGGAGTGAGTCCAAGACCGATTCCCCGTTTCTGATGAGGCAAAGAGTGCGATTACCGCACGCACATGACCGACCGCAAGTCTGGGAAAAGGCTTTAAGTTGCTGATCACGATCACGACAGCGACATACCAAGAATCACGGCAAGCATAACAGTACAATCGTGGCGAACATGTTGTGTGATACTCATTACAAGCAAAGCGAGATAAGATTGACAAGAGTTCGTGCAGAACTCAAATCATGAATTGAAAAAGAAACACATAAACCAAGTTCAACTCAAAATTCTTTGAAAATAGCAACGAAAGTTTCTTTAGATTTTCCAAAAGTCTGATAGTACTTCGGTTCTTCTGAACAAAGAGACGTCATGAATGAATCTGGAAGAAGTATCATCAGCAGAAAAGGAGTAAATTCAAAAGTAAGGGTCAACAGTTTCATCGCAAAGACAGAGTAACATTCCACTCCCCCCACGCATAGAAAGGCTACAATTTTCAAGTCATTAATTTATAGAAACAGAGTCGGCGCTAAGCTACTAAACACCGAAAATATTGACCGCAACAATTCGAGATAGGCAACCCACTTCTCGTTCCGCTCGAGCGCAATTTAGATGCAATACGACATGGAAGACGGATAACAAGACCTGTTGATACGAGTAAAACTTGATATTGAGCTGGAGAAGAAAATGAAACCGGCCCTAATCGTCATCAAACAATACGTAATTGAGCGTCTCTGGGTGGGGATGATATAACAAATCGTTTGATGATGGCATTTGAAAGAAATCATTCACACAAACGGTTCAATGGGCAATTTATTTAACGAAAAGGCGGGTGGCATCGCCCGTCGGTTTGCAACTTCAAAGCTTGTAAACTAAAGGTATCTTTTCTACAGGGGATCGTCACATTTTTTCTGATACGTTTGTAAATCAACCACGGTAGTTTAACAAATGCGGACCCTAATATTTTTTTTTCTTTTTTAAACGAGAGCCCAGCAAAAATTACAATCCGCCGATGCTAACAAAAAAAAACCGATAAAAACGAAAACTTTATTTCATAATTTAAAATGCAAAACCCCCCCGTGGAGTCGCTCTAAAAAAAAAACCAGCCATCCATGACCACCGCAAGAGGCATCCTTTCGAAAGTCGCCGTGAAGAAGAAAATTGGCATAAAACGGCAGAACAGGATAACCTCACATAAATATTCTCCCGCCTCGGCAGGCCCGCTCGAACTGTCACTGTCATGACAGTGACACTTCGTTTCGCTCCCATTTTTGGCTCCCCCTTTAGCTCCCGGTTAACGTTCGCATCGACCTTCGCGACCCACCCCCACCAAAAAAGCCCCTCAACAAACGAATAAATGTGCAATTTTGAGGGTGTTTTTTTTTTTTATTTCTTCCCCCATGTTCGTGCACGCTCCCAGTTTATGGAGCAGCTCGCCTTTGCAAAACGGAGAAAACACAAAATTACACCGCTCACTTGGCATTGGCCTTTGGACGTACTAAAGTTTGATGTCATCTTCAGAAAACCACCGAGCGAAATTTATTTCCCAAACACTCTTGCAGTTTCTCTATATAGGACGCGAGCCTGGAGGCCCAACAGTGCGGAGCATCTCTGGATTCTGTTCTGCCCGGTCGTCTCCGTCAGCCTTTTGTGCTGCCAATCAAATCGAATAATCTAATTTCCGGCACCAGCCCGTTGGTGGGATCTATTATTGTTGCAATCGTCAAAACCGTGCCATGAGGGAATCTCTTGATATGTGGAACATCCGTCACGTGATGCTTACACGAATCCACACGAAAGTGCTAACACACGAAGCATAATAATATGGGTGTTCTTTCGGTCCTTCTTTGGATAGTTTACTCCGTGCGAGGTGATTCGTGACAATTCAATCTATATCTGAGCACATACTGTCGCATCCAATTCCGACCGACAATGATGATCCAGTTGAATATGGAAAGGACGGATAGAACGAGGTGACAGCATACCAGACCAGCTACGTAGATGAGTGTTAGCTTCTATATAATGCAATAGTTAAGCATCGATTTTTAGGTCAAAAATGTTTATAATCTCAAAAAAACAACTGTATGAAATCCTTCAAAAAATTTTCAATGCTTTTAATTCAGCCAGAACAGCATGAGCTTCCGTCAAACAGGAAGTAGATCGATGTGGTCATGTATGTGTGATAACTTATCTTATTGAAGCTAGATTGGATGATCACCGCGACGGCAAATGATGACCGGTGCTTCAAAGAGGATGCGCGAATGAATCCTTAGATGACATACTTAATCAATGTGCCTAAAAATGTTGGAAATGTTCTTCCAAGTATAGACGCCAAGATGAAAGCATCATCATTGGGTTTATTTTTCCGAGAACACTGGATCGTAAAATCCCACTCGAGAAGCATGAAACTCCCAACGAAAATCAAGCCATCACCAACTCAAAAGAGTTGCTTCCTTTCCTTTGCAGAGCGGATAAACGGGTTCGTCTTGAGGAAATCACGTGCAGTAGCCTCGTCTCGAAAGTATCGGCCGGAAAATAAGTTAAGACGTGTGCTTACGCAGAAAAGATTCGGGCAGAATTTTACGAGAGCCTCTTCGTTTGTCTTAAAACGGTGAACATTTCCCATACCTTTTACGGGAGATGTTAGGCCTAGCCAAACCCCTTGAAAATCCACGGCAAACAAACCTTTTTTTAAACGTCTTCAACCCTTCAAAAAAAGTATTGAGAGTGGCTAGCCTTAAAATAGTCACCAATTTGAGGAATTTGACGATCCATTTTCACAGATTCTCTTGGAAACTATAATAAAATTAACCTCAGTTCATAATGCAGTGCTATGAAGCCAGCCTGGCAGTTAAAAACAATGTTTCAAATAGAGATCTCCAGCTGAAGTTTATGCACTTATTTCACATCGATGACGATAAATCACGTAAAATTTAATATTTTTAACCTTTAAACTTAACCAGTACCCGTTCAAAAAAACCAACAAACCACACGAAACGAGTCGAGTTTCTGCCGTCGTTCGGGAAGGGCACACCTCCGTGTGGTTTTGCGGGTTCGTTTGATTTAATATTTGAGGCAGAGCATATTTTATCCCCCACCCCAATTGTTAGACAACCCATATTGGCGATATCAAAGCTAAACTTCTGATAGGAGAAGCAAAATGAAGATCGACCGTATTAATATAGGTTCGCTCTCTCGCTCCACTGATATTTGATCCACCATGCTGGTCGTTTCCGCAAAACAAAACAAAAAAACCTTCCCTTTTCATTCGTCTGTATCTGGGACGGAAGAAGTATTTTTCCTGCGGCCAAAAGAACCCCGTTTTGAAAGCGGAAACACTCCATCGGATGTGCAAAGCACCGTCCCAGCGTTGGTTCTGAAAGGTCATAAATTGAAGGTCTCCAAGACGAACCACAACCATGAGCCCCTGGGCGCAGCGTGGTTCGGTAAACGTTGCTCCGATTATACTGATTGGTTTCGTATATTTAAAAGGCTGAAATTTTCCCTATTTATTCAGTGCAGAAGGGAAATATATCAAACACAACACAGTCAACACCGAACGAAATGTTGGATGTTCAACGATGTTTTGCTCCAACAATTCCGCTTGCACAACGAATAATTCCCCGGAGTTTATAACGTTCATAATTTCTCTAGTAGCGCCTTCTGGAATAATTTTTCTGGCGCAACGATAAGCTTCTTTTCGGCACTAAATGATTAACTGATAGGCACAGTTTTATTACCTTGCGGTATCATCTTGCGAGAGCAAGCAAGTTTATTACTTTGCCATTAGCAGTGGTTATTACCGAAGCAGCGCGCGTGCGGCTGTATCGTGGTGTGATTCGGTGACTCGTCGCCTCTCGGCTGCCGCAAGGTGCTAATTTATTCATAATGAAATATATAAGGAAAGCCCCAAGTGCCAGCCGAGCTCTACACCTTGCGGAGAAGCTATGTTCACAAACGAGCAACCCTCAGAAACGAGAATGGAAATTAACTTTTCGCAAATGAAATAAAGTTTCACCAATTTGAAAGCACATTAGGTACAGCCGGTTGATCATGAGTAGTTAAGATTCGCTACCATCGTAGTTATGTTTAGACAAACGACTGTTTTACGGCCAAGAATTTTATTCAATCTAAAGAAAATTTTAAAATTGAAAAAATTCAAACAAAGCATGTACCATTCAGAGAATATCAAGCGGAAAAATAACACTTATATGTTTAATTGTAAAAGTGCACTGACGATTTTCCTATCTCGTGCTTGGACAACAGGGGAAAAGTGATTGAAAAGTCTGTTAAATACAATCGAAAGGTGCTGCTAAAGAGATGGCGATAACGTGAGCTAAACGATGATAACCCCCTTTTTTTTTCTTCCTCAAATTAACATCCTCTCCGGCTCAAGTTAGCATCCGGTTAATTAACGGCCACCAGGGATGGAGAGAGCGACTGACGAGGTGACGCGTCTGTGCGAAATCCATGCAATGTTTCATGCGCGTCCTCGTCGAAACCTTCTCAGCGCAAACCAATGAAACATGACACGCGCAGCCAAGCCAAGGCACCAGGGGCCCAGCCTCACACTTTTCCGTCCAGATGCGCCGAGCATGTTCGAGGGCTGGCACGCTGGCATGTGATGGAAATAAGTGGCAGATGAATGGGTCTGGACGGTGCCTGCTGATAAAGTTGTAACGGTCCAGTAACGCCTCCGTCAGGGTATTGGAATGATAAGTTCCTCTGCTATTAACAGAATTAGCGTCAATTAAAAAAAAACCATTTCAGATCTACTTTCGTTTTAAACATGAGTTTACTTTATTTTAAAGAAATATTTTAATAACTTGCCACCAAACATGTATGCAATGGACCTACCATTCTGGAAACTTTTCCACCCGGGAAATAAAACGTTTACCCAACATAATAGGGATTTCCACCCTTCTCTATGCGTAGATTGCGCGTGTACTCGCGCTAAACGCAAACGCGTTTGTCCTCCATAACAAGTTAAAGAAACAAAAAAAAAGTCAGCACCACTCAGCGATCTCTTTCGAACAACGAACAGAGGAACACATGATCTACGATTCGCGGCACGGTTGATTAATCAGCAAAACGCAACGACATTTGGCAGCAGCAACAACAGAAGCAGAAAGCATCAGCCCCCTGCATGAAACATATGCCCCTGCGTCGTCGGTTTGTGGGGAAAAGTAAAGAAACAAAAAGGCAAACATAACACAACATAAACACGCTAGATAAAAAAGAAACATACATGCATACATACATACATACACTCGCTCACGCGCGATTGACGAGGGCGTGTGTTGCGCCAGCGAAACAGAAAAGTGGTGGAGTAGCGATAAAACATTCCGCTTCGAACAATTTCATATTCACTTAATTTGCTAGTGATGCGGAAAAAAATGCCAGCACCGTTGCAAGGGAGAGGGTGCGAAAGAGCAATGCGAGGGGTGGCTGCACACCCACTCCGGAACACTCGTTTCCGGTTACGGAGAGGGAAAGCCAGTGAACGTTTCAGCATCTGGTAATGTGATGCGTTCAAAGTTCAATTACCAAGTTAGTTCTAGCTTTCAATGTAGTACAGAGAACTGGAGATCGCCATCAATGACTAAGGCAATGAGTTTGCTGGTATACGGGTTTGTCCATCACATTGGTCCAATGCGTCCAAACAGGAAATAGAATCATTTTTCCCTTATTGACCATTAGCAAATAACGGTCCACTTTACCTTGTGTTCATACGAGACCGACAAAAACGTCTCATGTTGTCAGATTATCTATTGAAGTTTGATTAAACCTCCATCTTAAGCCAATGTGTTGCTATAGCATTCTTAAATAGTGAACTAGTTTTGGGAAACAAAACCAGTAGAACAACAGATGCCCGAAAAAGATCGCGATCGTAGGAAAAGATCAAAAGCAAGCTGTATCACCTGATGGTAAATAATAGCACCTCTATCATTACACTGGCATAAATACATATATTTTTCCCTTCTTGCCTTGCATCTCACATACCGCGCTAGGGAAGACCCCGCGAGGGTAGAACAAAAGTAAGCGTTGTTGAACCAGAGAAAATCCAACAGAACTACTTTTTGGCAACAGAAGGTGAAAAAAAATGCCGGTTCGTTGTGCCATTCGCTAGTGCTTGCTGTAAAACAGTGGAAAGCATTTTCGACGGCCGATGAACTGAAATCGAATAAATTGGCTGCTCAAAGCCAAATGAACAACAGGAAAAAGAAACAAGCTATTGTGAACAACACTGTACGGTCTGTTGTGAAGTGTAAAGAAGTTTAAACAAGTTTCAGAAGAAGGAAAATACGCAAGTGAAGAGAGAAACCGAGAAGCACCGAGAAACCGTGCTCAGTTCAGATAAGAGTTTTCCGAAGAGGAAGTTGAACCCGGCTTTGTAGCAAAAAGCACCCGCGTTTGTTATCCTCCACTGTGATCTACTTGTGCCAACCGGATAAGACACACGAAGGAAACCCGCAGCCGTCTCCAGACAACCGGGGACGGTTTCCCTCTCACAACTTCGCATGACAGCAACTTTTCAATCAAGTTTATGTCAAAGTGGTAACAACATAAGAACATATCGTTCACACATCTACCAACATGGCTCCACTGCCAGCAGAAGAGCGCCATTCATGTCGCAGGTGATTGCACCGCCACCCGTTGCTTAACCCCTTCTTCCACGGGTTCCAGAAATATGAACCGGTTTGCATCCGTGACATACACCGGCTTGGAAGAAAATAGGTCAGTCCGAGAGCAAAAGACCGTCCGCCGTAGAAAGTCGCATTCCACCACCGTTGGGTGGAAGAAAATTTGTGCGAAGACGATACCGAGGGGCACCAAAAGTCTCCAGGGAGAATAGAGGAAGTCAAGTGTCCACTGAGCGTCGGTGCCCAGACACAATAAACTGCTTTCCAGAAATGGTTCTTCCTCAACACTACTGTTTGTAAGACAAAACCCGCCCGTTGAAAAAGAAAGACGGAATGTTCAGTAAACCTATTCCACTGCGCGAACTATCAACTATCATCATCTTCATCCGAATGTACCGGCTCGGTGGGTAAAATTCCTCCACTTGCGATCAGCCGATCGGACGGGTCCGAGACGATCGTTTCATCTATTCATTTCGCCTCTTCTCGATTGAGCCGAAAATCTTATCCAAATAACACCCGGAAAGACCGGCAAGATAGAAACACTTAAGGCGAAATGGTAAAAACGGGGTAAACATAAACGAAACAAACAGAGAGCGATAACGGTTTTATTTGCATTCCAAAAAGAAAAACAAAAATATCGCCGAATCCGAAGCAAACGGAAAGCCGCAGACAAATACAATTTAGGCAGGGTTCGAGAGAAGGCGAAATTGCTAACGCGAAGATTTTGGTTTTTTTTTTGTATAGGCACAGATTGTCGGGTCTCTTCTCAAAGACGGACGGATGAGAAATCCCCAAAAAGATCCCAACAGCATCAACGACCAGTTCGCACCGCGCCTCTGTCTTCTTGGATGTTTGGAATGGCTTATTCCCTCGGTTGGTTGGTCACTCTTTTGACCCAAAATCCAACCCTTCAGCATTCGGACGAGGGCGAACGAGAGAATCGGGGAGCCGGCTGCTGGATCTTGAAGCGGTCATTGGCAGCCCTGCCCTCCTGCCAAAAGCTGAAGTGGGCCGCCTGGGGCGATGACAAAATGGGACAAAATAGAAAGAAAGGTTTTCTCGTACTCTACGATCTGCGTACTCCAACACGGCAGAGAGTGGTCAAGACGACGACGTCGTCTGTCCGGAGCTGGGGGGCAAAAATCTAACCTGACTAGATTTGGTTTTTGTAGCCTTGTTTTTTTTAGGCTTCCTACAAGAAACCGGTTTCTTCCACTCTCTGTCAATGTCACGATACGGGTTTGGGTCCAACATTTCTGGGTTCTTTCTTCAGGCAAGTTTAATTCGGGGAAGTTCAAAAACCGAAATGCCAATGTTCTGCATCAACAAATTCTGGTATAGGAATGAGAAATAGTTTTTAAAATAAGGACGCAACAATTCAGCGATTATACTTTTTTTAATGATTATAAATTATCCGTATATCTGATCCCCTACAGTTGCATACTAGATTCATAATATCCAAATTGAAACAAAAAACCAATTTCACATTTGTGCAAAACCACCCACTTGCTGAAAATTAGGTCAAGCACTCGCCTTGTACTTGCATACATTATGCAAGGAATAATGAATGCCTATTAAAGTTGCATATTGCACCGTGCTGAACATGCGAATGTAATCTCGCGAAGGTAATAAACTGCAAACTCCAGCAAGGGAGCAGAAATAATGGTAATGTCAAATTAAAAATGTCCGCCTGGGGGGTTAATAAAATCGTGTTCCTCGATTGGTCCGCGAATCTGTCAAGGGGAATTACAGTAAATTTCCACTTAATCACTGGCACAACCATGTCCATCCATCCAGAGAGCATTAAAATGTCATCCCACCTCCTTCGGCATGCCAGCCAGCTGGTGGATAGCATAATCTCCAGTGAGATTCGAGAATGGGGTAGGTGCTTCGTGGCGAGTTGTTTCTCGCACTACTCGTACGACGCGAAAATCACTTACTCAGTTAAGCCAATTGCTGTAAGTGATTACGAGTGACCGCCAGTTAGGACGTCTTCGAACAACGTGAGATTTGCGATAAAAATAAACCTCCGCATATGCATACCGAAGCCGGGCGGCTGATAAACAGTTTAAAAATACGTTCAATTGTCCAACGACAGTCAAGCGCAAAACGCGACCGTCGGTGCGTTGCAGATGAACGGAGATGAGGTGGTACAAAGATTCCCCACCGGTCATAATTCGATGGCGAGCAAATTCTAGTCGAGAGTTGGGAAAGGACCGACGAAGAACCCGCACGCAACAGATTGAGAACGCGAATGGATGGTCATGATTTGCATATTTTTTCAGCTCATTTGTTGAAGCATCGTCATGCTTGCTGGATGAGATAATGGGAGAATCCCATGCCTAGATTCCCCGCGCCGATGGTCGCGGGTATCCCCTTGACACATTTTTTCTGAGGCACCCTGAACCTTTGTGTTTAGCTTCGAGTCGGATTTAAGCGGGATATCGATGAATGAAATAGGTATACACTATAGATGAATTCATGATGATGAAGACATAGAATGCTTTCTCACCACAATTTTTTTTAAATTTAAGTCTGTTTTTAAATTCCATTCCAATCACAAACGAGGATGATCCTTATCCAATTTTTCTGTTCTTCTATTCCTTATCAAACATTAACTAAACTCCTTTTAAACCTTTTTTTCTATGAACTTCAAACTGGAAAAGCCTGCGTGGAGCAAACCGTTGATTCAACGCCAGGTGTTTCGTAGACTTCGGTCGACGACATCGAATGTACATGCTTCGTTGCTTTAGCACGGCGGTAAAACCATGAGCAGAGATCTGACGTTGATGATTCATCATCGCTTGGGTGCGAGTTTTCCTTCCCTCCGATGAAAGGTGTGGGATTCATCACACGACGCCAAGAAAAAGTAAAAAATGAAAACGAATGTTTATTATTCTGTTTGGAAAGAACAAAACAAAAGAGACATTTCATACGAAACACCTTCTTGCTAGTTTAAAGATTAACTAATATATGCTTAATCGTTCCACGTTGCAGTTGAATAAACTCAAAAGTACAAAATAGTATCGCATTTTGTTGGACCATCGTGGAAAAATGACACAAAACTCGCCCACACCACAGACAATCCTTAGTTTTAATGTATGCGCCATTGCCCTGCGATCGAGTTCACGATCAAGATCGACCGGTTGCACGAAATGCCACCGTACGCAACCGAAACGAAGGGGCACAACGACGTCAACGACGTTGACGCTACCGTGGTGTGGTCATTAACCGTGAAGAAACAAGGCTTTTGGACGACCATTTGAGGGGGGGATTGCATGTGCACGTGCGTGGAAGGGGCTGGTCGGTCAGACGGTCGTTGACATGTAACGCACCCACCCGACGCAACTGACCGATAGAAAAATCAATAAGCTACGGGCAATTACAATGTGAGACGTTCGACAGTACCTTGTCTGTATATCGATTTAATATTATTTATTTTGTAATGGTTGAATTTTTCCTCATTTTCCATTGAAATATTTCATGATTTGTTTAAAAAAATGAAATCAACCTAACGATCTGCCAAGGAACAGTTTTGCAAATAAAAACCACAAACGTTAGCGAGATGTGATTCGTACCCAATTTTGGGAAACATTCAAACGACTAAACATATCATAAATTTCCCCCGGCGAGAAACCACGAATCCACATAATCCACGCTAGTAAACAGTTTTTCCGACCATCCCATTCACCAACTTTAGCGGGCGCACCAAAAAAAAAGATACGCATTGAAAAGCAATAAACGACGATCGGTCATAAATTTGAAATTAATGTTGCTGTTGTCTATCGGTTCCTTTCCGGCTGGCTTGTTTTTTCCCCTATTGTTGTTCCTCTTACGCAATCAATCGAATGGGACGATACGAAACATCCCAGCATAACGCAATGAGAGACACCGACGTAACGAACAACAAATGATTTCCAAGGTAACGTCGGCAACGCCACCAAACCGATTGGACGGCCGGTATAAACGTGAGGAAAAGACATTGAAAACCCCAAACGAGAAAAATGTAGCACAATTTCCCGGGAGGATCCAGTTGTTTATACGCTAGCGTAAACATATTCACGAAACCAAACACCAGGAAAATGGGAAACCCTTCTAGGCCCATAAAAGCACACCAGGTGTCGGAAAAGGAGCGGCACATAACGTTCGTTGCGTTACTTTTTACCGAATCTTTTCTCCGAATTCCAACCTCTCGTGTTGGTGGTGAAGGAGAAAAGGAAACGGTATGTTTTACATCGACCCTGACCTTGCTGCTGGTCCTGCAACAGTAGAGCAGTGTGTAAAGACTTGGCGTTAGTATGATATGGTTGAGGTAGAGGAAAAGCAGACCATTTAACGTCCGAGCTTCGAGCGGAAGTGAAATTAGGGTTTGCCCTTGTTCTGGTAAGAACTTTCTCACTCCTACATCTCGAAGGAGAAGGTTTTGTATTGGAAAAATAAACTCAGCGATGACAAAATGCAACTACCGATCTAAACGAGAAAGTGAAACGATCAGATACGAAAAGCTGTACGGAAACCTGTTACATCATTGCACCACAAACCCTTTGACACGTTTCCGCAAACCTGCATCATGCACTCGGTGCAACCGCAAACAATTGAACGTTTGGCTTCATTTCCACTCCACTTTCCCAGCGCAGGAAAACACGAGTGCAAGCGGTATCATTATGGGGCGATTATACTTTTATCACTAAATTTCTGCCGCCATCGAAAATGGATGACTAACACGAGCGAAGCATAGTTGCGCCCGGTGGGAATGAGCGCACGGACGAAAAACAGCCCCAGCACAGTATTGCACTCGCAAACACACAAAGCGCCCTGTTTATTTGACCCAGTTCGGGGTGGCAAATTTCGTTTGATGTTGTCTAGTTTAGCTCCACACGGGGAGTGGGCAAGGCCACGCGGGTTCGCTGAGGCTGGCTCGGGGAAACCTGGGCAGCTGAGAACACATCATCAATCTAAAACCACCCGCATCCTCCACTCACCCTGGGAAATGCAGCCTTGCCGCCGTTATGTCCTTCACACATGATGAGAGGGGAAACCGATCGCTATCAACGACAACGACGACGACGACGACGACGAGCGGCCAGAAGCCAGCATTATTTATGTTCCCCCGTGTTTGTGGCTACCGCGAGCCTACTTCCCACAAAACATTGCCACTCCGCGCCCCGTTTACACCCGTCAGCCGGTGTTGTTTTCCCAACCTTTTTTAGAACCTAAGCCCGATGGCGGGAAAATCGATTTTCCATGAACCACGTTTCTACACCGCACATGCAAGCCATCCTCTATCGGTGCAATGTAAATCCAGTTAGCCAATTCAGTTTACTGCCGGGAGCACACGATCGGGGAAGGCTCATTTGGTAGGCTTAAGGGGGTAGATGGAACGAGAGTTGAAAGTTACAATGCTTAAATAAATAACGAGTAACCTACTGGAGGTCAAATCAAACAGGAGGTGCAAGTGGTTGGTGCTCCGAGTTTTGCAAATTTAATCAGTCATATTCAAACATTGACCCTGGTGGCTCTGCTGCAAAGTACATTTTATATTCATGCTTGTCGATTTTGAATAAAGTCGTTGGCGTTGTTCTAGCTTCGGCTGATCACATACAAGAATTGGAAAGAAATAAAACCATCGAAAATATTTTCATTCGCTACCAAGTAGTAGTGCTACATTTTATGAGAATAATAAAATGTAAGAACTATTGATTTTATGAATGAATTTCGGAGATGCGCAAAAAAAAGTTTTACTTCTATGAAGACTTCGCCGACACGGTCTAACCATGAATGGTGGCGCCACATTCAATAGATTCGCCACGTCTGTTAGCCCGATAAGGCCGACCGAAGGCAATATTTTCAAAGGCACAAACACAGACGGACAGCATGTTGTGATTAATGCCATCTTCAGATTTTTTTCTTCTTTTTGTTGCGCGCTCAACGAGGAACTGTTATGAGAGCGTCGAGTAGAAGGTGCAATAAACAAACCATCACTCCCCATCGCAAAAAGGCAAAAAGACACTATCGCGGAAAAATGATGCGGAGCTGGCATTCATCGTGGCCGTGTCGAAGCAAACAAACCACTTTACAGATCGTCGACCATGTGCCTCAACAGCGTTAGCAGCGATAATCTGTTCATAAGTGAGGCTATTTTGGTACCAAGTGAACAATGTGTGAATATTACATTTTAGGAGCTGTTTTATTCTCAGAGCTCGGAAAAGATCAGAACATGTTATATTTGTACGGTCGCCTGATGGTCGCATATCAGTGCTGGAATCCGCTTCGGGAGCTAGCGATCAATCTCGCCAAATACGACATCCAGAGTACCGATGATGGCGACCACGTCGGCGAGCATGTGGTGCCGGCCGATCTTGTCGAGTGCGGCCAGATGGGCGAAGCCCGGCGCCTTGATCTTGCACCGGTACGGTCGGCTCGAGCCGTCCGACACCAGATAGATGCCGAATTCACCCTTGGGCGCTTCGACGGCGGTGTAGGTCGCCCCGGGCGGCACCTGGTAGCCCTCCGAGAACAGCTTGAAGTGGTGGATGAGCGCTTCCATCGAGTTCTTCATCTCAGCACGCGACGGCGTCGTTAGCTTCGCATCGTCCGTCTTGATCTCGCCGGCCGGCATCCGGTTGAGGCACTGGTCGATGATGCGCAGCGACTGACGCATCTCCTCCACGCGGCACAGGTAGCGATCGTAGCAGTCGCCTCTGGTGCCGATCGGTACGTCGAACTCCACGAGGTCATACGCGTCGTACGGCTGCGACTTGCGCAGGTCCCACTTGATGCCCGATCCGCGCAGCATAACGCCGCTGAAGCCATAGTTGAGCGCGTCCGCCGCCGACACAACGCCGATGTCGACCGTGCGCTGCACCCAGATGCGGTTGGACGTCAGCACGTCCTCGACCTCGTCCAGGCGCTCGCCGAACTTGGACGCGAACTCGTGCACATCATCGAGCAGGCCGAGCGGCAGATCCCAAGCCACACCGCCGGGCCGAACGTAGGCGGCATGCATTCGGGCACCCGACACGCGCTCGTAGAACTCCATCATCTTCTCGCGCTCCTCGAACAGCCAGAAGAACGGTGTCAGGGCGCCGACGTCCAGCGCGTGCGTGCCAACCGCCATGATGTGGTTGAGTATGCGGGTAATCTCGGCGAACAGCACGCGGATGTACTTGGCGCGCAGCGGTACGTCGATGTTGAGCAGCTTCTCCACCGCGAGCGAGTAGCACTGCTCGTTGCACATCATCGACACGTAGTCGAGCCGATCGAAGTAGGGCAGCGCCTGGGTGTAGGTCTTGTACTCGATCAGCTTCTCCGTGCCACGGTGCAACAGGCCAATGTGCGGATCGGCCCGCATCACCGTCTCACCGTCCAGTTCTAGCACCAGCCGCAGCACACCGTGGGCCGCCGGATGCTGAGGACCAAAGTTGAGACTTAGGTTGCGCACCGTCCTCTCGACAGGAGCGATCTTGCTGTTCCATGGCGGCAGCTTCCAGCGCGAGGTCACCGCGTCCGGATACATGACCGGCCCCTTGAACTGCTCGATAAACTGCTCGTCCGGGAACCATTTGCCAGCGGCCCGCGACGGCTGGCCGTGAAACAAAGTGGAGCCGTTTTTCAGCAACCGGCTGGTCAGATAAGCATTCGAAGCGGATCGTTCTCCTACCCTTCTCAGCAGTGCGGAAGCCATCATGTGTGTATCTGTTTTCGCACTTTTCACTCTGAAAGATATCGTTCTTCGTGGACGGAGCCTCGGACCGTGCCCTAGGCAACTGTCAAACGAGACGGACACCAAACGATGAATAAATTAGCATGGAGTTACCTACAAAGGTGTACAGATTAATGTATCTTGATGTATAATCTGACGCCAACTCCACAACACAGAGTTCATTTGCAACTGCTCGATTTTGTGTATTTCCAGTGCTTTGGGTATTTGGGTATTGCAAAGCACTCCTTATTTGTTAAGTTATCCATGATGTACCGCAGGTCTGATATTCCGACGTCGCTACACCTATAGCGCGAATTTCACTTTTGGACATTCTTTCCAAAGGAGCTCAATTTAGCAAAAAGCAATTCAGGATTGCAAATGTTTGGCAAATCAATCTACTGATTTGACTCAGATGACACAAAATTGAGCAGTTTCGTATCATTATTGTAAGCTGATTGTGAGAGTCCATAGACGTTTCAAGACAATCTTTGTGCTCTTGATCGATATACATTTGACTTTTGGCTTATCTTTTTCGAACCTATGTTCAAATCTGATAACAGAAATAAAAACATAATTCTTCTCTCCCGATTGAACTTGTAAATTAAACTACAGCCATGGGCGTTCTAACAAACGATGTTTCCGACTCTTCCATTCGTTATCATTCCACCCGAAGCCGCGGGCAGGGACACCTCTTGACATTCAATGAGTTTGAACAAAATTGTGAGACAACTGAACCTGCTGTTATCAGGGCACGCCCAGACGGCGGATCTAGAAAATAACAAACACTTCCACTTCTTCCACCCATCGTCCGTGTAGATGTTCCTTCTCTGACCAACCGGGTATCCAAGGACACAGTGAGGCCAACTCGTGTTGTACGCGCAGGTTGAGGGCGGTTAGTTCAAACTGATAATCTTACCACCACCCAAAGCCACAGGGAACCACAGGCGATAGGAGTTGACGTAACAATTGCGTGTAGAATTATGTGCCACCTGGGACGGTCGTCTGCGGCAGACCGACAATTGGATAGATGAGAGCTTACGGGTAAAGGTAACTTACAAAAAAAAACCTGGGAGAGAGTCCAAGACTAACACCATACGACGCGGGGACAATCGATCAGCCGGTCCAGAAAGGCAACGGAGACGTGCTGGGGTACATGATGAACGAGAACCGACGTCACGTACGAAAAGATTGTGAGCCGTTTGGCCGCCTTTCGACGATGGAATAGGAATTTGTTCCCACTGTTGATTTCGCAGAAATGTCTTCCCCAATTCAATCATTTCTGTGCCGCAAGCTTTTGATTGTGAAGCAACTTCAACTAGCGTCCCCAGAGGAAACGACCAGACCACGAGGAATAAGAACCACCTTTCATTTTGGGGAGGAAAACGGTTTGCAACAAGCATTGGTTTGTGGGAGTAACTCACAACTCGGCGAAAGAAAAGTTGAAAAGTTCCATCATAAACTTCCACCCAACAAAATACAACTTTCGGCGGAATATCACCTACAGCTTCGGTGTGAAACATGAAACTGCTCCGATGGGACGAGATGGGACAGTAGTTGCACAGCCATTCCGTACAAATATCCCCCGGTTCTTCCCAAGCGTCATCCACCTTGGCGATCCCTACTTTTTCCCTAAGAGACTTTTTTAACGAAGAACAATGACGTCAAAAGGCAGTCAGCCAGCCAGCCAAGGTAAGCAGTCGCGACACAGAGAAATAGATAAGAAGTGAGAAGCGCGTCAGGAAAGATAAAAACGACAAACAATCGGTCGGTCGGTTTGTCTGTGTGTGTGTGTTACGACCTCCGTCCACCGAAATCGGCACGTCGCGTGAAGAATGGAGCAGGAGAACGTGATTCGATTACATGACGATAGCAGGAATTATGTTTATTCAGTTTATTACAGCAGGATGTTTGTGCATTGGTTTCACCGGTGAGCATAATCATGAAACGATATATTTGACGACTTTTATAAGACGATATTAAAGCAAGCAGTACCATGAGAATCACGCCACGAACCTTCGAAAGGTTGAAAATCAATCGATAAAGTCGTTTTCAAAGTGTAGAAACTCACCTTCACACACAGAAAACTATTGGACCCTAAGAATCCGCGTTGCAAGCAACAAAACGGAGTTCTTTTCAAGAAGCAAACGTTGTCTGTGCTACTTGCTTGGTTTTGGATTGTTGTAGAAAAACACATGCACGCACATAATTTGGTTTGGAGAACAAAATACATAGAACTCCAACTCCAACAAATCCATAAGATGTAACAAAATATAGGCGACTAAACGCCGTTGATTGCGTGCCAGGAGACCAGGGGGGGTAAGAAAAGATCGCCCCGGGATCCGATGGGGCGAACCATCTGGCGAGCGTGGCTATTACAGGTCCTTCCTCTCCTCGCATTCACCGGCTTCCGAAATTAAGGTGAAGAAAATTCCATCATTTGAAAATTTTGGGAGGGTTGAACAAAGTGGAAGGAATGCCGGGCTTGATTTTCCAGCCCCGATAGCGACCATGACCCTCAACCTTTTTCCACGATTCCACGGAAAGCAAAGGAAACAAACCCGCTTCTCGCTTTTCTCGCTTCCTGCAGCAGCAACCTTTTATCCACACAATAATGATATTCAATTTATTTTCACTCCGAAGAAACGAACGAACCAAAATGTAGCCCCCCATCGGCCAGCAAAAAAATGCATTGATGTTTTCCCGGCTTTCGAACCGCGCTTTTTCTTTACGTACCATTATCGTTGGCCTTTGGCTTCTCGCGTCGCAGAAATAAGGGAAAAGATACAACAACAACAAATCAAACAATCCACAACTTTCGCTCTTATGTTGGTTTCAAAAAATGTATTTCCCTGGCTCACTTTGCTCCTGTTTCATCATTTTGCTAAAACAAACCGAGAGGATGATGCGAGGGGAAAAGTGAAAATTAAAGCAAGTACAATTATTGCCTCCACACGCGCAAGCAAGGAGCAAAATGTACCCCCGAAAAGTCAGCCCAAAGTTGCAAAAGAAATCGATCGGCAGCAAGGCCGAAGAAACCCCACTCGGCTCGAGCCAACCGGTGAAGAGAGATTGCTGCAGAGGTTGGGTTCTCACTTTCTTTCTTCTACTTTCGCAGCAGAGACCTCGAGACGCGCTTCACGATCATTCACTGGGCAACCCACATAGGGTGAGATAAAAGAAGAGTGCAATCATCATCGTGATCAATATGATCATCGTAAACCCAACCCGCAACCCAACAGCCCACCTTTCGGAGGTACCTTTCTCCTCTTCGTGATTGTTTAAAATGCACTCTTCTCAAACCGGCCTCAAATCAACAGCGTGCGCATTAAAACATAAAGTTTTCCGCCTGAAGAGCTTTCCCTTCGCGGCGCCTCTGTGGCATCCTCTTGTTGTTGGTGGTAAAAGCTCAAGCAAAAATCCAACGATCACATACGCGCAGACCCACAACTCTCATTAGTTCGCCTTTTGCACTCTCTTTCCGCTGGCGCTTATTATTCCACCAGAAGAAGTGAAAAGAATCACCCTCCAACAGCACCAGCATCCCCTCGTATGGTAAACATGGTGCGAACATGCGAACCACGGAAGTTGATAATCGACCGATCAGCGACGGGAAGCGACCCGTTAATTTACGGCGACTTTTCCTTTCGACCCGCGACGCGCATAAGAACAACGCTTTCGCTGAGCGAAATCCTATCCTACGTGCGCAAAATGAAGGAGAAGAGTTCCATTCGATCGAGAGATCAGGATGGATGTGCCGACCCGATATCAGGCTCCGGGTCGAGCCCGGTATCCTATTATGCATCAAATTGCTCTCCGCCTGACACTGAGACCTAATTAAGGTGTAATTTATGAATCTAGCACAACGCTCGACTCCGGTTTTATGCTGCCGTTGCGGTGCATCAAATCAAATCATAAGAAGCGGAATGAGTTATCGTGCAGGTCAGTGGCAATGCAGGCGACAATGTGCAGTGGACGACACGTATTTCCCGTGTCTTTTTTTTTAATTACTGGAAATAATCCTAGGCCTGCTAAGAGTCTACCATTATAGTCCATCCGTTAAAATAGTCTCCCAGTTATTTTTCCTACTCCCTGTAAGAAACTTTAGCTTTAAAGCAGCGAGCTTTACATAAATGTGCAGTTCACCTTTTCGCAAAGCCATACAAAATCTAAAACAAAAGGGTTAAAAAAAAATAGCCGAGTGTTTTTCCCCGCCTTTTGGCCGTAGAAACATTCCAAGCTTTCACAAGTGACCTTTCTCACCTAGACCTCAATGGGAAGTGGGTACTCTTTTGAACTCCAACGGCTTCGCGCACGCGTTTGTCGGTCGGGTGAAAGTTTACCGTGTCATAAAGACGGATAAGTAGTCACAGCAGTCGTCACCACCGCCAGCACCGAGTGGAAGTAGCGAAAGGGTGGAACGAAGTGACCACAAACCCATGGCAGAGGAGAAGCCAAGCACAACAGCACAAGAGGTAGCGATTTTTTGTTTTGCTTACTGTTTCGTTCCATTGCGCGTCCGGGAAAAACGGAAACAATGCAAAACAATGGACGACCCCCACCGGCGACTCCTTTCGGCACTCGAAGGTGGTAAAGAGCCCTTTTCTTTATTGCACCGGCGTGAAATGAATGCGTGAATAACAGTAGCAGCAAAACAATGCCACAACGACATTCTTCTTGCGGTGGGATTCCCGCTGTTACTTTATGGTCGCAAAACGGCACCGAGATTCCATGATTCGTAATCTATACTTCCACAAGGGAACGCCCTTGCTCGTCATTGACATTTCAGTACCTCAAGAAAATGTGTTAAATAGTAAATTAAATATGTTAATAGAAATTAAAATAAATCATGTATGTCACGTGAATCGAATAACTTTTAAGTCGCTCTTTGAACGTGAGTATAAATTATGTTATAACACAATCTCCCTGTAATGCTGTAGCAGTTGCACTCCAGTTCTTCAGTCCCAATTTTTTACATTCCAATGAATAGCAAATGGAGTGCAGCACAGAGCAGAAAACAACCACAACCGCGGCACTAAAACAATCGGTACACGGTAGTCACGATGGCGACAAAGATTTGTGCCGGCGTAGCAGCAAAAACCGGCGCCATCGTTGCCTGAGGGATTGCTTTGAATGTCGTCCTTTTTGTTCGCCATCGCCATTGCCAGCTCTCCCGTTCTAGCTTCCAATCTGCAAAACCCCTTAAATTTCGGGCAAACACTGCACCAGAACGGAGCACTCCTGCTTCCTGCTCTCTCGCTGTGACCTTCCGGGTGCGAAGCTAGGAGATCTTCAATTAAAATGTTCCGCACAAACTTCTATTTTCCCCGTTCCACACTTCATCCCCGACGGAAGTGCTTTTTTCCTGTGACGCTCTGAACGTGGACGTCATCGAAAACGAGCCATTGAAGAGCATGCCTTACTAAAAAAAAAATACTTAAGCTTATCCTTCCTTCCTGCCTGCTGCAGGATCTGTGTTCCGGGATTTCCTGCGCTCATTTTGGTTGCAAAAGAGCAAAAGCCAACCGCAGCAGGATACCGTTTAACCGTCTTTCCAGACAGCCCCGAAAGGCTTTGTTTTATAATGAGATTAA
Organism: Anopheles atroparvus; assembly: GCA_914969975.1. Lineage (NCBI taxonomy): Eukaryota > Metazoa > Arthropoda > Insecta > Diptera > Culicidae > Anopheles > Anopheles atroparvus. The sequence goes on along the minus strand of CAJZCY010000002.1, from coordinate 33,255,804 downwards.
AAAGTGGGATAATTGAAACGATGAAAAGCTTGTCTTGCGGTGGCAGGAAGACTTCAAAAGTCTGCCTTGCTTATATTATTCTACTTCACACACTCTTTTGGGCGTTCGTTTTTTTTTTAATACAATTTATTGCGATAAGGTACGCTTCAGAAATCGAAAACAAAACTACAATGAATTTTCAAACTAAGTATTGCATTTCCTTACAATCGTACATTGAACTTTGCTCTCAAGCTTCGTGCTCCACCCGGCAGCTGAAACTGCAGCGAGAAAAAGCATCGTTGCTGAACAGTTTTGTTATCATTATGCTAACACTGGACGGGACGAAGGGAGGGGGGTGGCTAGAGAAGAATCATTTGAGAGGAGAAGAGATAGCGCCAGTATGTGCGTCACTTCCTTACTTCATCAGCATAGCACCGGAAACAGCAGGGACCATGTTTTTATCATGTTTGCTTTGGAGAACAACCAGGCGGAACCAATGAGAAAAAAGTACCACCATATTATGAATATGTTGTGAACCATTTGTGAATATTGACATCTTTCTTTGACGAAAAACCATCGTCGTAACGAATGCACAAACCTTGCAGAAAAACTTCATATAATGTCCCTTGCACAGGGGAAATCAATTTAATGGTATTTGTTGGATTGCACATAAAAGCGTCATGCATGATTCAAATTATCATATAATGACGCCGATTGTGGCACGTTATCGTTATGTCAATGTCCCTCATCTGAAGGGAGACGTTAAATAATCTAAACGGGAACCCTCGGCAGTCTTTACATTCATCAGCACAATTGAGCCATTGAAAAGATGTTAGTTACGATCTTAACAAGGGGATTTGTATGAAAACCGAATGGTATTTCTGGGACCCTTGAGGGAAAATTGAGATGAAGCTAATAATTTGTGATTCAGTGAATTTGGTCTGACACGTAGTAGTTTTATGATTTATAACATATGGTTTAGCAATTTAAGGCGTTTTAGCTTTTTTTACGGATCATCTTATGACAAACGTGTGTTGCCATAAGATTAAAACAACTAGAGCTTCCATTTCCACACGAGCTTAAAAAACTTAAAAGGAATCGTTTTATGGTTATTGATTGCAAAATTATTGATCAGTTTCGGTCCTAGTCGTTGCATGGCACAGCAGATCATGGAATATTTGCCAAGAGACAAGCATCTAAAATACGCACACCCTATACCACTGGTTCGACAAAACCGATACAACCGTTCGGCTCTACTAATATCATGCTCGCGGTCGTTGTCGTCGTCGCCAATTTTACCTTCTCCTTTCGTTTGGTGGTCGTCATGCTTCCACCCCGGGGGAGGTCAGGTAGGTACGGCGGCGATCTCTGAGACGATGGGAAACTCAATTAGGTTCCAGCGCCATGTTTGACTCTCGCAGGCGGCTGCCAGCGTTCATCCATTGCTTGCGTTCGACAGACCAGGGTTGGGATGAGTTTTCCCCAACCGCCATAAACTCTGGCCACTGCTACCAGAGCAAACCGATGCTCAAAAACGGTCGACGGTTGGACGCATGCATTTGGCCTGGGACGGAGTGTTCTGGATACTAATTCGATTCGATTATAAACCATTCGCCGTTTAAAATGAATCGTGCACTCGATACGACAGCCGATCGAATTGACAGCCGTTTGCTCTCCTCCGTTGGCGTAGTTTGGCTCGATCGCGTGATCGATGTCGATTCTAAGAGACAAAAAAATCCTCCGAGTGACCGTCCCGAAACCAAGGGTTTTTAGGGTTTTTTTTTAAATGAAATATGATGTCCTATTCATCTTTTTTTCTCGCGACCCTTAATGTACCTTTTTGTTAAAATTCTTACAACCCATCGTGTTTCGTGAGATCTGATTGTTTTAACGTGGGTCTATCAAACGCACAGCCTTTCTTCAGAGAAGCACCCTTCAGGGAAAAGAAAAAGGATACCAATCCCGCCCTTGCCCCGTTTCTCACACCTTTCCCGGGGACTTAAATTAAAAATGGAAGAACGATGCCGTTCCGCTAAAAACCAGATTTACCGCTCCGCAGGGCATCAAATCGTCCAATGAAACTATTAACCCCGATGTTCTTCGCTTCAGCCATAACATTAGAACGGCCGAGGGGCAGCTGAAAGTAACATGATATCCGGAGTTCTCAGATAACCACCACTCCACCACCAGGCCAAGGTAGCAAAACCCAATGCCTGCCTTACGGGGAGGGTGAGATGGAAACGAATGTTTGAGCGGAGACATTATGTTTGCAGTGCCTGGAATCATATGTGTTAAACATCAGCAATGTTTGTGCGATAAATAACAAAAAAGCGACAACGTCTGAAGAGTGAACAAAGGCTAGAGGCAGTTCTGGCAATATACGGGGCGGCACGATAAGACTGGAAATGGGATATTTTAGCCCTGCAAAACATCCAATTAACCATCCACCAGCGTACAATTGCAGCATAGCAACGCCAGCAAGGGCATTAAAATACAATTTCCCGTTCGTCTGACGCACCGTGATGAATTGTCAAAGCAATCAGTGTACACGTAAACCAACAATTGCCCAATTTTGTGCCGTGCTGGATAGAGCCAGGGGCGGAACGAAATGTCGCACAAATACGAAGGAACCCTTGAAAACGAAACCAATGAATTCTTGGAAGTGTGATGCAATATTTCCATCGAAACGTATTCTAGACGCCGTCAAAATGGTCGGTGGTTGGAGTTGGACAGTTGGAAGAATTAAGGGTATCCCAAAGAATCGTTTTAGATGCTTACCACTGGAAAGATGATCAAGTCGAGTCTAAGCTGCAACTGCAGCCTCCGTCGGGAATGTTTCGGATTTCTTTTTGCTTTTTACACTGTCACTGGCATTGCATTAGCTAGGCTTTTCGAGAGACAAATATAAGTTTCGGTACACGATACACACACATTTAAAGTACTCCTGGAAAAACAACTGCACACTGAAGATAGGAAAACGGAATTAGTATCAAGAACGTTGCCCACTCGATCAAAGGTTGAGTTTAATCTGAAACACTTGGATGCTGCACAGTAGAAAACGACGAAAAATGGAAGAAAATGTTGCTGTACACATCCGAGCAAGCAACGCAAACGTCAAACGACTATCACACCATGTCGTATGGGTGTAGGAGGTACGTCAACATCATCCCAGCATGGCTACATGTTTCGCAAAACTTTCCCAAATCTACCCACCGAACGGAAAGCATAACTTCTTCTCCACACTTATCCCCCCCGAATGCATAGAACAAGAAAAACAACACAATGCATTCGTGGACGTTGTGTCGTCGGCGAACCGCCACACATACCATTCCCGTGGTGCGCACTGTCGCTGCCCAACGCCACATGCACACAGGCGCACAAAAGGGCGTATAATAACCACGGCTGAGCAGACCGTGCCGCTTCCTTTCCGGTCCGATATTGTACAACACGGGCGTTGTGTGGTGCGAGCAGAAAACGCGAAGAACTCGCCAAGATCCACCCGGATGCTAAAGATTACATTGCATTAAAGGCAGAGTCTACCGTACACTCGAGGGCGGTTTGATGAGAAAAGGAACCAAAATCTCTTCCACGGAATAATTAATCTTTTTTATTTCGTCTTTCGAAGACGCCGTCATCGGTTGAAAAGATTCCCGTTCGTCGGGCTCGCACACTATTGCACTACGCACGCGTATTCCTTTCGTCCAAACATCGGCTGGCAGGCGCAATCGCGCTAGTGTTGAGAATTTTGAAAATTCCTTGGAACAAATCGGAACTGGGCATTTGGAGAAGAAGACGCGGAACTGGGATTTCCACTGCAAGGAGACTGTTACACTTTGTAAATACTACCATCGATGACACCTACTTTTGCCCTTTTACCATCGTGGAAAATCTAACTAACACCATACAACTTAATAGAACACTAGATCGCATCATCGCCGGTTTGGCCAATGGAAAATCAAAATTCTTTTAACAAAATCTTTGCCCAAACCGCTATTTATCCAGAAGACAAGCCTCCGAGAATTCTAACCAATATACCATTCAAATTACAGGGCCTCTTAACACTGGACTCCAGAGAAAGAGTAGGCGATTGCCAGTCAGTAGTGCAAGACAGTAAATTTTAGTTCCATTATCGGCCCATTATCGGTTGTACGCTTTTGTTTAAGCATCGCCTACATAGGTTTTTCCGTAGCCCTGGTTGTGCACTATAATCCTTTTGTACAGCACACGACGGCTTCGCAGACAGGCAATTTCAATTTCGTCGGAAAACTCTGATGACCGCGAATCCATCGGAACTGGGTGCACTGTTCCACGGTGGGTGCAGGGCGAACCTCTCAACACCAACTCGCACACAGAAACACTTGCAACCGCAGCGCTATGCTCTTCTTCCAACCCGCGAGTATTTATGCTACGAATGCTTTCACAAACACACCGTCACACACACAAGCGCCATCTCTTTCGTTGGTGCTTGCCACTTCATTCCCACTCTCGGGCCAGCGCGATCTACAGTGCCTGCAGCTCGACGAAAAAGAAATCACGAAGCATACAAAGGTGGAGATGAAGATGAAATTGACTAATTGATTCGGACGCTTTTCACGGGAAGCAGCAGCACGGCGTCTCGCTGTCATCGCGCATGCAGTGGCATCTTCGGGAGGAAAAAAAATCCTACACACTTCACTAATACTGGCAGCAACGCGGCCGTACACTTGCATGCACACTGAGAACGATATTAAATCAATCACATACCACACGACCACAACGGGTTACCGACGGACTGAGAAAACTCTACCTTTTCGTTTCGTTCTAATTTTATTTCACCACTTTTATCCAACAGGCAAATGGAAACATAACTGGTAGGTCTGATGTACTGACGCTTTAAGGCACCAAAAAACCTGCCTACCTGCTTATTCCGGTAGGGTTTCTAGTGCTGCCCCCCAACACCCAATTAATTCGACGACAGCGGCGACGGTGGTGGTCCGACCGATTACTGTACCGTCGCTAACATCCGATTGTTTCGATTTTCGTTTCGCTCTGGCACGCGCAAGGCGACCAGCTCATGATGTTACCCTTTCGCTCACACCTTAGCTAATCATCACCATACACCGGCGCACGGGACAGACACTTCACTCAAATCACAGCGAACCGACTGCGTACGAACATTTCAGCACTCCGCAAGCGACTGATGAGCATCACGACAGCGCAGAGAACAGTTAGTCATATTTATCAGTCAGTTCCGATCCTTGATAACTATGTTCAACCAAGTGAATCCGCCACCGAGATTCTCACCGTTTTATCGATTAGGGCAGATAAGATAAAACTGTACATATTTAATGTATATTAAGTCCTTCAATTGACCATTGACCATCGATGCAAACCGAACAAAATCATTTCAATAAATAATTTAAGTGCACACCGGTCGCTTCGGGCGAGATTTGAATTTTTGACATTGGTGACATATGTTTCGGTTGACTCACTGAAAACGACTATTTCACGACCCACCTCTAACGGCAGAGAGGAGCGAAGCATTTATCCGAAAACATTTCAGCTGGGAAAGTGTCGAAAATAAGTTGGCGCATAAATAGTGCCAGTGTGCAGTGCCTGAAATGTACTCCGATGGTAGTAATAGCGACGGGAGCAGCGACCAAGAAGACGCTGGCCGCGACAAGAAGGCGCTGAAACGGTCGGGCGGTAAATCGACGGAGAAGAAAAAGAAACACGACAAGCACAAGAAACACAAGAAATCCAAGAAACACAAGAAACATCGACATCACTCAGATGACGACAGTGAGGGAAAAAGCGACGATGAGTCGGTTTCAACTGAGAACCGCAAACGACCGCAGCAACCATCGCCGGAACGGTACACCGGAAAGGAGGCTAAAGGTGATCGTGGTTTGCAGCGAGGACGAGATCCGCCACAGGAGCACCCGCGCCAGGATAGGGAAGAGCGGCTGCTGAAGCTGGATGGACCGTCCTCGCGATGGGACAGTCCGGGTGTTGGCGAAGGTCGCCAGGTCCACACGGGCGCGAATCACGACCATTCCAAAAGGTAAGTGGTAATGTTTGAGCCATGAAACATTCGTTAACATTTTGCGTGTCTTCTTGATGCCATTTAGCCAACGGACGAGACCCCAAATGGAAGGTCGTGATGACAATAGTCATCGACATGACGAGAGATATCAACGAGAAAGCAATCGACGCAGATCGCCACCTGTGGCGCGTTCTAGGTCTCGGTCAAATGACCACCCGCGTGATCGTGTCGAGCCCAGAGAGCGTCGTCGTTACACGGATGGGGATAATAGGCGTGGTGGCGAAGGTGGTGCACCACATCACACGGGTCCTGTTCGTCACGAGGAGCACTATAGAGGGAACAAAAATGGAAGGGAACACCGCGCTGCTTCCCCGACATATCAGCACAATGCTACTCGGTTCGACGAAGGGCGAAGGGGCCTTAACCGGCGAAACGATAACTTTGGCGAATATAATACCGGCAGTGGATCGCGAAGGGCCCAAGAACATTCCGGCGGTGGAGACGACGGGCGTCAACGGCGTTATCCGTCTCCGAATCAGTCCTACCGTGGGCAGCAGCAGCAGCAACGTGGACGTGAACGGCCGTACCCAGGCGACGAGCGGGACGAACGTCAGCATAGAGGCGACAATCGAAACGAGTTCCGGAACCAACGCGCAAACCGAGAACCCCACGCAGAGGAGAATCGGGATCGGAGGGGTCCGGCACCGGACGATAGAAACCGTCGCGAGCGGAATGAGGATCGAGAGCGGGAACGGGGTCGGGAAGCCACAAAGGGTGACAGCAGGCCAGTGGAGGTGAAAGTTGAGCGAACTTCTTCGAGTCCGACTAATGCCCGTGGTCGCGCTCACAGCCATAACACAGTCGGCAACCAGTCGGAACCGGGCAGCTCGGGCAATCGTCGCGGTAGGGAGCGCTCGCCGATGGGTAGGGGTCCAAGAAGACCACCCTTCCGGCCCGAGCAGGAGAACGAGGAAGAACAGTTCGAGTGGGGTGGCGGCCGACGGGAGGCAGATTCGAATAGGCCTCAAACCAGGCAGCCCCATGTGCCACGGATGATCAAAGCGGAAGAGCTCGCCGTCAAGAAGGAGGAACCGGGCAGTGACTCGGAGCCGGCGGAACCCCCGAAGCAAAAGCCCAACTTTGCGCTGTCCGGCAAGCTGACGGAAGAGACGAACAAGGTGAACGGCACGGTCATAGCGTACGCCGAGCCACCGGGAGCGCGAAAGCCTAAGCGTCGCTGGCGCCTCTACCCGTTCAAGGGCGAGCAGACCCTGCCGACCCTGTACATCCACCGGCAGAGCTGCTATCTGATCGGGCGGGATCGGAAAGTGTGCGACCTGCCGGTCGACCATCCCTCCTGCTCGAAGCAGCACGCGGTGCTGCAGTATCGGCTGGTGCCGTACCAGAAGGACGACGGTTCCACCAGCCAGCGCGTCCGGCCGTACATCATCGATCTCGAGTCGGCCAACGGGACGTTCGTCAACAACAAGAAGATCGAACCGAAGCGCTACGTCGAGCTGTTGGAGAAGGATGTGCTCAAGTTTGGCTTTAGCTCGCGCGAGTACGTCCTGCTGCACGAAAACAGCAAGGAGGACAACGAGGACGACGATGGGTACGAGGTGTCGCCAACGTCGAAGCCATTCGCCGGCGCCAACAGTAATGTCGGACCAAACTGAACCCGAGAGCAATTTACTAAAACTCGACTTAGCTAAACCCGAACCCAATACGCAAGAGCAATACGTATGTGTATAAGACCTGGGAGAAAAACATCTATCCACAACTCAAAGCAGCAACAGTGTTCTTTAAACTAAAGTTCATTTCATCGAATATAAGATGAAAGTGGTTTGAAAGAATAGTGAATAAAGAAACCCCCCCCCCCAATTACAAGGCGTGTTGCGTGGCGTATAGATCAGGTGTTTGGTTGTTTTGATATGGCTTTGTGTTTATAAATTTGTACAACTCTCATAAATGAGAAGAAGAATGGACAACAAGCGGCGTACAATAGATATATTTCTGTTGAAGTTTCATATGCGCGATGCATATAGAAGATAGATAAGAACTTTCTTAATAATTCCGAAAATTCAACAAACAAATGAGCAGCTTGCAAATATTTTATTTTTTTTCTTCAACAACTAATCATTTATTCCCAAAAGCAATATTTTCCATACATTTACTTTATTCCGTGTTCTATGCTATAGACGCGAACTAAACCATCATCCCCGCAGCTTGCCAACTGATGGTCTTCAACATGTGGCCGAAAGGATAAGCGTTTAACTGTCTGATGGTGTGCGTTTCTGGAATACAAAAGTAAAATATGCCAATGTAAACTAGTTTCAAGGAAAATAATTCGTAAATGTTCTCTAAATCACCCTGGTATACTTACGACTGATCAATGTTAAGCAGTAGGTCCCACTGACCCAACGCGTACAGCTTGATGATGCCCTGCTCCAAACCGACCGCCACCAGGTGCCGGCCGTCGGGAAGCTTTCGCCGGGCGAACGCAACCGCCGTTATGGATTCATTTTTCAGCTCCAACACGTGGTTCGACGTGAAACCGGGAGAGCCACCGCTTCCCTCCGCTTCCAGACGGGCCCAGGCAACCGCCTTGCCATCCCGTGACCCCGTCACGAACGTTTCCGAGTCGTGCGACCAGTCGCAACACCAGATGATGCGCGTGTGAACCCCTTTCGTTTTGTCGGAGCGCATCAGGAGCTTGAAGTCGTCCGAGTCCCGCTCGAATACGGAAAAGGTGCGATCGCGGGACACGGCCAGCAGGAGCCGGTTGTTGGGCGCAAAGCAAAGCTGCGTCACTGTCAGCTGATGGGCGGCCAATTGTTGTACGATGCGCCACGATTTGGTATCCCTTTTTTGGGGAGAGAAGCAAGAGAGCAAAAAAAAAAAACAAATGTTGAACATAACGTTTCTCCCCTTGCGTAGATAATCCGCGGGCTCTTACCATAGTAAAATCTGTGCATGATCCGATGAGGTCGCACGGCACGCGGATGCTATAAGACTGCCGTCGGAGGAGGCAGCAACCGAATAGAGTTCATTGCCGTGACCGTACAGCTTCTGGATTTCCGGCCAGAGCGTGTTTTGCATCAGTGTTTCCTCTGCCGGTGGGGTGTCCATCGTGATGGGATTGAAGTAGTGTTCCGGGTACATGTCCTTGATGTGCCGGTTGTCTGCCTCTGGTTGCTCCACCTCATACACTGCCTTGTTCGAGAGGCCTAGTGAGGGTACGGATGCTCCCATTGGATTGCCTGCAAAATGAAGAAATACGACAATCGTTAAAGAAACGCTTGACAACAAACTTGTGAGCAACCAAACGAATGGACGTACCTTCTACAATTGTGTCCCCCTCGGGGTCATCTGTCACGCGACAGAGAGCCCTGAAGTTCTGTACAAAGTTGGACGGCGCCTGAAAGATGCGTATTATTTTCTCCTCGGCCGCACTGGCCAGACGGTAGCGTGACAAGAGCGTCATACACTGCATGTCATAACCGTGCACCTGGGGACGTCCAATTTCGTGCCACGTCTCTACCTGCCCGTAGTCTCCCTCCTGCTTCTCAAGGTCCCTCCGCCAAGGAGCGTGTATGCGCGTCGTTTGATCCGCGGAAACGGTCACTAGGAACATGCCTCCGGTGGGATCCCACGCCAGATCACGCACACCGCCAAAGTGTCCCCCGATGATGATTCCCGGGTTCCACAGGCCCGGCCGGTGCGAATCTTCATGCCACAAATGGAAACTACCCTGGAAGCCGTGCCCGATGATCGATCGTCCGTCGGGGGAAAACTTCCCACCGTAGAACCCGAGCGACGAGCCACCGACCTCACCGACGCGGACACTTTCCATCCACACCCCGCTCTCCGACGGTGTCCAAACGGTGAGACTCTTATCGATGGAACTCGACAGCAGCGACAGTTGGTTGTCACGCGTGCAAAAGTGAACACCGTACACCCACCCTTCGTGACCCTGCAAAACCGATTCCAGCGAAAGGGCGTAATGGTAGTTTGCACCGTCCTTTCCCCTCACCGTGAAGGTGCGCTCTTCGAGGGTGATATCTTCATCGAGCCGGATTTCTTCGATGGGCTTCTGCGTTGTCAGAGATTTCCGAGGAGAAATGCGCCACAATCGCACGAACGTATCCTGGGAGGCACTGGCCAGCAGACAATCATCACTATCTGGGAGCGTGGTGTAACTTATACCTCGTACCCAATCCGTGTGTCCACGCAGTTGCTCTACCTGCACGAATTTCTCGTCAGGCGACCCTGCTAATTCCGGCTGCGAGACGCACAGATTAATCGTGTCCGTGTCGGTGGTGTACGCCAGCATGGTCGCGTTCGATCCAGCCAAACTGAACAACTTCATGCCGAACGTTAGACCCGAGCGAAGCAGATCGATCGTTTGGGAACAGACAAACTCGGCTTCGGTTCCAGCGTGCCACAATTTAATCGTGCTGTCCACGGAACCGGTTGCTACGATTAAATTGTTCGCTGCATCGACGAACGCTTCAACCGTTGTCACGCTAGCTAAATGACCACTCAACGTGAAGCGAGCAGCAGACGATGCTTGTTCACAGCTCGTATTCCACAGTATGCACGTCCCATCGTCCGACCCGGTTGCGAGATGAATTCCACCATGGCATTGGCTGGCATTCCGTACCACACAAACTGTGTTCACCCTCGCTTTGTGGCCATACAGTGTTCGAACAATTTTTACGGATCCGTGGAACTGCGAAAGGATAAAAAACACAATTAATATGTTGTAGGAAGTCCCTACAAACGTGGCTTATCTACGCAACCTTCGGATTGAACACGGCTATGACATCATTTGCGGCAAAGTAAATCAGCCCATCGTCGCTCCAGTCCAGTGAGCCGGGCGTGCGATTGCACGCAATGGAAGTGTAGAGTGTTTTAAGCGACATTTCGCTCATCTTGAACCATAAAACGCGTAACAAATCGTATCACACTGAAAACAGCATGTGCGCGAACTGTTTCACCGGCGCTGTTTACAAAACGTTGTTGTTGTTGTCAGTCCTCAAACAACTGTCAATGCTGCTCAGGGCTGCTGTGCGAAACTTTATTTCCATTCAAAATTGTTAGTTTTTTTTTTCAATAGAAATTGTCTTGAACAACTAAGAAATTCTCTTTTTTACTATTCTAGAGCTTCCAATAAACTGCATTTTAAAAATTCCTCCACAAACGAAACGTTTGACATTTCTGCTGGTTTCGTTCAGTACAACCCTGCAAAGCTCGTTGAGTAATAAACAAGGGAAGCACAGTACAACCGCGGCGGGCGGTTTCGGCTTCGAGGAATATGTCAAAACAGCTAGCAGTGGGAAGTTTTTTTTTTGAGTCTTTTTCCCTGCTTCTAAACATAGAACAGTGATGAAAAAGGAAGCAAAGGAATAGCTTGAAATATGGCGACCCCTGTTGCGGTAGATGGATCGTCGTCTTCGGCCTAGAATCGCGTATTCTTGCGTGCTCAGTGTGCGTGGGTGCAGTGGTGCTATTGCATTTGGCAATTATTAGTCTTGTGTCCAGTGATCTTGCAGTGTGTTTCGATTTGTATTACTAATGCAGTAATAGCCGTGTGCCATTGCCATTGGCTTCACACCATTATTGCTGCCGCTGCTGGTCGCGTACTGCTTCTCCTACTTGGGCAACCTGTTTTCCACCAGAGCGATTTTCTCCCAAATCCGGTTCATGGTGACCGCATGCATCTAAACAGATAAACGGGTTTATTCGAAAAGGTAGTTTTGAACTATGATCTAGTAAACATCGCTTGCGGCCATCTCCTTTTCCGTAGCAACCGTACCACTGAAGTGACAATCCTTCGAACGAATAATATACGACAAACAGTATTACCCAAAAACCATATTTTTAAACAAAAATGTCACGTGCCAAATCGCGCATACAAACGGACGTCTGTGGTGATTGTGCCAGTGCAGGTAAGTGCTAATTACTGTCCACTGGATTACGGACTGCATTTAAACTCACTGTGACTCACTGCGTTCTTCTAGATCCGTCCTGGGCGTCAATCAACCGTGGAATTTTGCTATGTGCCGACTGCTGCTCGATCCACCGCAGTCTCGGGCGCCATATCTCCCAGGTGAAATCGCTCCGTCAGGGCAGCTGGCAGGTGTCGGTGCTAAATTTCGTAAACCAACTGAACGCTCACGGTGCCAACAGCGTCTGGGAGCATCTGCTGCTCGACTCGGTGGCCCCGAAGAACCTGAAGCGCAAACCATCGCCCAAAGATGCCGTGCACCCGACAAAGGCGGACTTTATCCGCGCCAAGCACGTCAACCTGGCGTACGTGCTGAAGCCCAGCTTTCAGGTCGAGGAGGGCAGCAGTCTGGAGCTGGAACTAAGCAAACAGCTGCACGCTAGTGTGCGGGCGGGAAATTTGGAGACTTCCCTTCGGCTGCTGGTGCAGGGCGCGGATCCGAACTTTTTCCACGAAGACAAGGGTTCCACGCCGTTGCATGTGGCCGTAAAGTCCGGGCAGCAGTCCCAGATCGAGCTGCTGCTGGTGTACGGTGCCGATGTGACCGCCCTGGATGCGCAGGGGAACAGTCCGCTGGAGTGTGCACGGCAGGCGAAGCAGAGCGTCATAGCCGAACGCCTGCTGGAGGCCATGTACGAGGTGACGGATCGGTTGACGTTCTTTCTGATCGGCAAAAAACCAAATCATGCGGTAGGTTTCCCAGTAAAAAACGTAGTACACTGTATTTATCTCACACAGAAAGCAGACAGATCCAAGGCATGCTTTGTTGGTACAAATGTACACGCATAAACTAACATGATGTGTTCTCACTGTTCGCAGGCTGGCCAGCATCTTCTCATCCCTGACCAATCGAAGAAAGAAATGAGTGAGCAGCTGAAAATCGCCCGTGGCAAACTGCAGCTCGTCCCGAACCGGATGTTTGAGGAGCTCGTCATGGATCTGTACGACGAGGTAGATCGCCGAGAGACGGAAGCCATATGGGCGACCAGTGCGTTGAATCCTGAATCCGGTGCCGTGCCGTTTCTTCCGACGAATCCACACCTTAGTGCTACCAGAAATCAGGTACGCCAACCCGGTTTCACGAATGAGATGTACAATCTATTGTCGATCCTGTTTGTTAATGATCGCCTTGGGTTCCTCTTTCGAACGCTAGGGTCGTCAAAAGTTGGCGCGCTTCAGCCAACAAGAGTTTGCGGGGTTGCTGATGGACGTGCTGCTCGATGCTCATCGGCGACAGAATATGGCCAACCTGCGCCCGATCGATGGACCCCTTCCGCCGGGGTTGGCCCAGTTGAAGGGGGCCGCCTTGCCGGGCGCTCGGGACTCGAACCTCTCCGACGACGAGCCGCTGTACGATGCTGTCGCGTCCGACGATGACTACGCTGCGCTGGCGCCGGTCGCGCAACAGGTAAAGTTTCTCATGCGCCAGAAGAAATCCGTACTCAATCATAACAACAGCTTCGGGTGAATTGGTTGGTGGTGAATGGGGTTTGGTGGCCAAGGTTAATGTTGCTTGCTTTGTCTCTCTCGTGTTGGGGGCAAACATCGCTTTTCGTCAGTTCAAACATTTACGTAGCTTCAACGCGAGACCGTTCAACGGCCATTCGAAAAGAGAAAGAATCGACATTTAGAACAACAAACGAAACGAAAACTCATACGCTGCACTACTAACATGTGATAGAAAAATAAGCGACAACTTATTGGATGGACTTTGTGGAATTAGTTAGATGGATAAGTGCGCTAATAGTTGTGCAATTTTATCTTAAAGTGGTGTACATTAACGTGTTTTAAGTAGTTTAGATTTGTTTCCCTCTTCAACTATATACGCTGTGCTTTGTTTCCTTAACAGTTCATTTGATTCAATAAATCTTAAATGGTTTGCGATTTTTACTCCATAATACACTAATAATTCCAGTAACTACAATTAAATTAGTTTGAAAGATATTAATAGATCTATTTAATTGTTTTTACTTATTCTTGATGGTTCAACTTCAATTGGTTTATTACCGAAATAAAATGTATGTGAAAGTAGTAAGACGAAAACTGTTTGCCAATATCTCAATACGAAACCGTCCGTACAGTAACGAAAAGTAATTAAAGCGAAGTAGAACAAAAAGAAAACAATATATATTGGGTTGCAGAACTGTGTAAATCGATAGGATAGCTTTACCGATACGCGGTTATAGGTTAGGATTTGAATGCCAAAAATCTAGTGACTCATCCGTACTAACCAGTAATAATAAACGTAACATACAGCCTGTTAACACGAACTACCCGTTGACCTTTTTCTTCTGTCCTCAATCATAACCGCTGCCTGATCATGGTGTTTCGTGTACATAACGTCTTCATACATCGTCATGTCATGCATGTTGGTGTGGTGTTTCGACTTTCTACCATCATCTTGCCTATCGTTCGCCGTAAGTGTGGTCTCCTCTAACTTCTAACAAACCCCCTGAATCCCAGCGCTTGTAGAACGGTAAAAACAAAAACGGAAAAGAAGCAATGGCGTCCCCCGCATAAACAGAAGGCGCCCCGTTTGGCTTTGTGGTCTGGTAAAACGTTATGTTTCTTTTCAATTCAATGTGCAATGTCCACCAAAGGCTCTAGTGAACAAATCGTCTCCGGCGGCCGTGTCGAACGTGGAGGTGGAAACATTGCGCCAGCGGATACAGGACCAGGAGCTGACCATTCAAGAGCTGCGCAGTATGATACAACGGTTGGCCTCGGAGAACAGCCAGCTCAAGTCGCACTTTGACACGAAGGATCACGAGGTGCAATTGTGAGTGCAAAAGATGCCACAGACACCGATCCTCTGGTCGAATGGTTAATCAATCTTTTTCTTCTTGATTTCAGGCGAAACGACATCCAGTTGAATGGCACGGCAGTGGGGGACGGTACGCCGGAAGTGATGGATGCCGTTGCGTCCCGTCAGGCAGCGGCAGCGGCCGCAGCTGCGGCCTATGCAAAACGACCGGTCAGTATGTACGAAACGCGCCAGGTGCCGCGGTCCGACGAAGGACGACCTCCCATCACCCAGAGCCTGTACTCGATGGCTCCGGTGCCGGCCGGAGCGGACACAATGAATTTCGGGTCCGCGGGGGGTGTTAGCGCTGGGGGCGATGGTCAGATGCCACCGTTTGAGGAGGTGAAACACCGGACGGATCAGGTGGCGCGTCGCATCAAGGAGCTGTTCGCCGCGATGAAAGACCTCGGGCAGCGGGAAGCGTTCATTCCGTGCGCGGAACGGATACGGCTCGCCGTGGTCGACCTAATGGGGCTCTTCCCTGGGTCGCTCATTGCCAACGAGTCAATCCGGAGTGCGCTGCAGCAGCAAAACTTCCACGCGAACCTCATCCAGGCCGAGTGCGCCCGGCTGCAGCAGTGCCTGGCGGCGGAAAACGGGCAGCTAAACGGTGGCGCGTCGCCGGGCGGTGGCCAGGGCGGGAGCAAAGGGCTAGGTGAAAGCATCCAGCAGAGCATGGAGCAGGTGCGTGCCTGTGCGTACGAGCTGGCAAAGTCGACGAAAATACTCATCACCCACCTGCAGCAGTCCTAACGGTCCTGCTCGAGTTGGGTGGACGCGCCGGGTGCCTTGCATAACCCTAGCATAAATTGACGAAAGAAAAGAAGAAGAAAAAAAAAACAATCATACATCGAAAGCCTAGAGGCTTACCAGTGGCACAATGGAACACCAAACCACACCAGCATATTTAGACCGTAACCTCCTTGGCGGACAAAGGGGCAAAAACAGACAGAAAAATTAGGCCCAAATTGTTTCCTCTTTTAACAAAAGAAAGGGTGGCCAAGGTTATGAACGGTTGAAGAGGACAAATATTATTCCCACTGTCGATGATCAGGTAGCTTTTTATTTTCCCCGTTCTTTGCATTAATCAATATTCCCGCAAACCAGTTGAACCCCATTAACAACCCCGAACCGAAGTTGAAATCCGTACAGTATTTAATTACCCATTTTCAAGAGCCGTTGGCTCGAATGCAATTAATTCTACACAAAAACCTCGTGGGACCGGAGCAATCGTTTGCAATATGATTTTAGCACATACAAAATATATACACACACACAAATATTTAATTTTATATACACTTTATAATATTTCCATCAACAAAAGTGCCAAAATAACAGAGAAAAACTATTTAGTTTTATGGAAAAAAACCTTAAAAGAATGAGCTGCTGGAACGAAAGTAAAACATTGAAAGTAAGCAGTAAAGCATTACTAGAATTGCGTTAGACCTGCTGTGGATGGTTGTTACTGATTTTGAATAACTATTTTTTTTGTTTACAAACTAAAACTCAATGTTGCAATAATAATCCGCAGTGAGTGAATGTGAAGAGTTTAACGTATGTTTATGCACTCTACTAAATACAATGCGAGAGAGTGGAGCGAACTCTAACTAGGACTGTAATGCCGTTTTTTTTACCCATCTAACATAAAAGTTTATACATATAGATAGTTAAGTACATAGACACATATATATATATATATATATATCGTTCACAGACCGGGACAACAGTATATTTGCAGCTATTTATCAGCTATTGCTACTCGAGCGGACACTGAAACAATAACTATGTTAATAAAACCAACAACAAAAAAAGAGAAAGAAAAGGTTTGGTATTGTACCTTGGGCGATTGAATATTTGAACGCAAACACGAAAAGATCGTTTTTGCGAAAAACGGTAGTCGGTGGAGAAAAATATTGAGAAACATCAAATTGTTATGTACGATTTTTATTCAAACTTTACTGGCCGATTAACCCAGTGCTTATAGAATAGGAGTGCGTTAGTCTACGATTATCCTAACATTATATGGAATTGCTACGTTCGAAGTGACACAATTTTCCTATGCGAGTGCACTGCTAAAAGAAACGAAATGTGAAAAGGTTTTTTTTTTTAATGTGCACGATCGCCCGCTTCTACTCTACCGCAAGGCGTACAGGCACGAAGACAGTGTTCAGATAAGAGAGAGAGAGAGAGAGGGAGAGAGAGCTCACAGGCAGCGTTCTGTTCGCTGTGATCTTTCTCATCGTTAACATGAGGTCCTTTAAACAACAATGACGCTGTAAGGCGCAGATTGGAGTAGAATGGCATTGCAGAACGTGAGAAATGAAGCCTCCAGGAAGTGCTGCTCCGGGTGGACACGCGTTGGGAAGTGGGGGCCGAAGCCTCCTCCGCACCGGTAAAGCAAGGTTCCCGCATGGGTTCCGATGATGGTCCACCGTGGAAGCATTTCCTGCAGACTTTTGCTTTCTTTCTTCATCGTGTGACGCCCTTTTCCTGCTTATTATTGCTGTACAAGTTTTTTTTAAAATAATTGTTTGTTTTCTGTACAAATAAGAAAACCAATGGTAAACGTGTGAACGGTAATATCCCTTTTGCGGGGATCTGTACATCTATACACAGCTTTATGTACAGATGGAAGGAAATTTTGATAATTTGTTGGTGCAAATAAGAAGGTTTTTGTACAAGGTTGACAATTTTATACATATGTTCGTCTCGGTGAGAATTGCCGATGTTTGGGAGACGAATGTGGTTCGTTGGAGGTTTGTTTTTACAAGATTTTTTACAGGAGTGAAGGTAATTTGTTGAGTGTGGTTGGATAAAGACCTGGGAAAGGAAGATCTGTGTAAAAGTTAAAGAAGTTAATTTACAAAAAAAAAAACCATTATCCTTTAGGTAACGATCTGCACCTAATCCTCTATAAAATATATATTTGTGTCCTGTTTTGCTTTTCGCTGTTCCTACAACTCAACCGTAATTTCGCGGGTTTCCCTTCCTTGCATCCAAGACCTTTTCACGGGTTTTAAGAACATTTCCACAGCACGATCGCCAAATTGCCACCGAAGAAGAGGTACAGTATGTTTTTCGTTTCGTACGATACCTCGTACCCAAACCCCTCGCCGACGACCACGTGCCAGAAGGTGCCAAACTTTTTGTCCATCAGCTCCTTGATCGTTTTCGCTGCAACCTGATAGAACCGGGAACCGTTTGGAGACAAACGACAAAACGTGGTTTCAAACTTGTCTTATGAAATTTAACTAAACTCGTTTTTAAAGGAATGGCAGGATGTGTTTTGTTACTTGCAGGGGTTAGCGTGGTGCATCCGAAAAATTGCGTTTCAAATCTGGCCCGAAGCGATCAACATCAAACGATGATCGAGCGCCAGACTTGGAGAAGAAAAGAGAGACCAATAATAAGGTATTTTGGCTTAAGAAATTCATTATGTTGCAATTGGCTATTAAAGAATCTGAAAGTTTCTCTGTAGAAGGTCCTTTTTGTATTATGAAGATGAAAATAAAGTTTTATCCTTGCTCATTGGTTTATATTAAGGAAATGTAACTTTGTAAGATTTAAATAGATAATCACGTGGAACCTTACGTTTAAAATTAAAACAACGTGGAGCTTGCCAACCCCTGACCAAACACCTGGGAAAGGAAAGGTGGCAAAGGATCTGAATAGGAAGGATATTTTAGGCGGGACTTTTCTTTTCCTTCTCGGAGGGGGACAGGCAGTGAAACAAAAGAAGAAAGGTGGACGAATAATTGTGCTGAGCAATTGCTGTTACCTCGTAGTTCTGTGCGTATTTCTCACACGCTGTAATGCTCAATTCTATCGCCTCGGCTCGGACATCGTCATTCATATCGGAAAACTGGCCCCGTCGAACAAGGGTGGCGCGGTGGTGTTGGTGATGGTTTTTTGTTGGTGCAGGTTGGTTGGACAGGTTCGATGAGCGATTTGAACAGTCGAACAATTGTTTTTTTTATTTGTTGGTGCATGGAAGGAGTGTGGAAAAATTACACATACAAGCAAAAATGGAGTTAAAAGATTCACTAATGGTGCACCAAGAAAGCTTCCTCCTTTCATCATCAATAGTGTTTCCGTTTTATAATGTAAATAAAAAAAACCAAGCAACCACAGCACCCGCACTACAGAACGGCACGTACCTTCACCAAAGGATACACATGGACAATCTTTTTGTCCGCCTCACCTTCCGCCTTCGGTTGGTCCTCCATTGCCGTCGATTAGATTGGGACTATCCGGATTCTCTTATTTTGCTACTAGATAATTTGAAAAAAAAATTATGGAAATATAACCTCTGTAAGTATTTCGGGAGTGAGGTACATAAAATCGATTAAAGAAAGCGCCGTGATCACGTAAACTTTGAAGCGTTTTGCTCATTAACAAACCTGAAATAATTGGCAAACACAGTTTCACAAACACGTTTTAACACAGTTAATAACTGGCTTCTTTAAAAAAAATCATAATTCTGTTTTACCTTTCCTTCAGCACAACAAAACGAAACGTACGAAGAAACTGGTGCCTTTCCGTCGGAAAATCTCTCCCAATGTGATGATGATGAGATGCAGGCTAGCTATTTATCGCGTTGCTATGGTGAATCATCCATCCTCGCTGAAGGCTGAAGGGATAGCACAGGATTTCCAGTACGCATCCCGTGCTGGCGGCATCCTGGGTATGTTGGCGTTGCTATGGAAGCCGGCATGGAATGTTTACCGAGAGGCACGCATGCGTGAAGGAACGAGGTTGCGAAAAAGATAAAAGTCAACATCTGCGAATGTTTAATAGCCTTGAGTCCGCTACGCTATTCCAAGCACGTGGTCCGACCCGGTGCGGTTCGGTTGAGGAGGGTTCCGACATCCCCTTCTCTCTCATTCTGAAAACACAAGGGGGTGAGGGGACCCTTCATTATTCGCACAACCTGTTTCAATTTAGGGGAAAGTCAAACTATGTGGGCGCGCCGAAATATAATATCTTCAATATGTGCCCCATGGCAAAATGTGATTATCGCTGCCAGAAGGTCTAAAACGAACATCAGTGTAATAAACTAACAACACGTATCGATTAATATAACCTAAGTTGATCCTTTTTAGAACTTCTGGTACTTTCATTAAAGATTTACCGATAACATAGGATTCATGCATAGAGTTAAAACATTGATAAACATTTTGAGTGTCGTATTTTAAATTGTGTTTTATTTGTGACCAAGAAGTATGATCTACTACAGTAAGTAATTATTTTATTAAGATACAAAAGACGTAAACGGAAATCAATCATCTCCGTAGAGAGAAAATGGTCTTATTTTGTTGACGTGTCTACATTCTGTCTCTACTTTCTCGCTAGACATCATTCGCACAAACACTTTTCACCTTCAGTCAGTGCGCCAGGGGGGGGGGGGGGGGTCGATCTATCTTTCCTTTCAGATGGGTATTTAAAAAAAAATGCAAACCCCCCAATTAACCAAACATATCCTCCCGATCGGCACCATTGCCATCGCCCGCTTCCTCCAAGCTCGAGAAGAGCAGGAAGTGCGACGGACGATGAATCTCGTGGTAAAACTCCTTCGGGTTGGCCAGCTGCAGCTCGTACTTCATGTTCGGATCGTGCCGGACGCCCATAAAGTTGTAGTTCCAGCTGCCCTGGGCCGGCACCATGAAGAAGCCGAGGAACTTGTTCGACAGCAGCATCTGGACGCGCTCGTAGTGCGACGGCAGGTAGCCCTTCGGGTTGTTGCCCTTGTCCGTGTTCTTGTGGCCCCACTCGTACCCGGACGGCGTTAGCTTGTACGCCGTGAGCGAGCAGGAGCCGGGCGTGAACGAGCAGGTGATCACGATCGTCTTCTCGCCGTCCCAGGCCGGATTCTCCGACATGATGCGCGCGTGCGTCGTAATGTCCTGCGGCGACAGCTGCGGCAGCTCGTTCGGCTGCGTGTGAATCCACCCGAGCGGCTCCATGTCCTTCAGATACTGGTGGGCGGGCAGCGCGTTCGGGAGGTTGATCTGCTGGTGCGTTCCCCACTGCGGTGGCATGACGATGCACCGGATTTCCTTCACCTGCGGGTTGTCGGGCGGGCTGACGCCGTACAGATAGCCGGCGATTTGCGCCCGCAGATCGGAGATGGTGACGAACTTCTTGAGCACGTTCTTCGGCAGGATGTACGTGTAGCCCGTCTCCTTGATGTCGTCCGAGCTGACGTAGATGTGGTTCGTGCGCAGGTGCAGGTTGGTGGCGGAGATGGCCCGCACGCGCCACTCCGTCTTCGAGCTGAACGTGGTCGTCTCGTAGTTGCTCGTGGTGGACGTGATGATCTCGTCGCCGTGCTTGTTGGTCGTGCGCGTCGTCGTCGCCGTCAGCTGCGACTGCTCCTTCGTCTGCTTCTCGATCTCCGCGATCTGCTGGCGCTGGGCGGACGGGGCCGAGATCTCCATGCCGAGGATGATGTCCCGGATCTCGGACTGCGTCAGCGATGCCACGTTCACGTTGTTCTTCTTGCCGTAGTCCGCCAGGATGAGGTCCTTCAGCTGCACCTCCACCTTGATCCACTCCTCGTCGGTGAGCGTCGGCCAGATGTGGTGCGCCTCGGTGATGGTCGTCTTGTCCGGCTTCAGGATCACCTTCGTGCGCTCGGTGTTGACGTGCAGCGCGCGCAGGATGAGAATGAGACGCGAGAACGCCGTGTACGACGAGATCGTCTTCAGCCAATCGTCGTACAGGTTGAACAGCACCATCTGCGGCTCGGTCGCCTTCAGGATCAGATCGCCAAACTTCTCCACCTTCAGGCACGCCTGGAACGGCAGCTGCAGCTCCGAGCCCTTGATCACGATGTTCGGGAAGTCGAGCAGATGCACCTCCAGTGGATCCAGCATGCCCTTGCGCGTGACGATGATCTGCTTCGGCTGCTCCTCGACCGGCAGCGAGCGAATGAGGGCCGCCACCTCCTCCGCCGTCTTCCACTTGGCCAGCTGCCCGAGACGCTTCTGGCCGGCCCACACGGACGTGTGGATGATCTTCAGGAACAGCTGGCCGGTGCGCGGGTTAAAGATGAAGATCGCCCCGTTGATCGGCTTCGTCGTCAGGTTGCCCTCGAACGTCTTGTGGATCGTCACGCGGTACACGTTGGTGTCGTCCACGAACCAGATGATCTGGTTGGAGAACAGCTCTCCGTAGTTCTGCGAGCTCAGGTACGGCTCGGTCGGCTCCGAGCTGTACAGCTGCAGCGCCTTACGGATGCGCTCGCGCAACACGTACAGCGCCGGGTTGGCCTTCATGATCTTGGCCATCGCCTGCTGGATCAGCGGTTTACAGCCCGGGAACCAGTTGCCGTAGGCGCTGTGCAGATTGTACGCCAGGTCGATCGCGATCAGCACACCCGTCGGCGACGGGTAGATCGACATGTTGTCCGTCGTGTAGTCGAGGAACTTGGCGCGCGCGTACCGCTCGATGTCGTGCGAGTCGTAGTCGCCCCAACGCAGCTGCACATCGACCCAGAACTTTTGCGTCGTCGTGTTGTCCATCGTGTCCTTCGTGTCGGCCAGCAGGGACGGCCGCGACACGTTCCACTTGTACGCCGGAAAGAGCAGGATGTCCGCACAGGACGAGTTCATCTTGTACGACTTGCGCGGATGGATCGTTTCCTTCTGCACCGTCTCGATCTCGAGCGCGTCCAGCTCCTGATCGAACACCTGGCACAGATCCATCACGATCGACTCGTGGATCTTCTGCCACAAATGCGCACGGAAGATCTGGATGAGCGAAATCTTCAGCGTCGGAATCTTGCCGTGCATGAAGATGCCGGTCAGATCGAGCTGCACCTGGAAACCGACGTACACGTTCGCGCGGTTGATCGTCGGCGACCACCAGAGCGTGAAGCGACGGTTGGGGATCTGGTTCAAACCGGACCGCTGGGCGTTGGTGAGCTTCTTGTACTTCATCGACTCCTCGAACCCGGACGCCTTCTCCCAGAACAGACCCTCCCACGTGGGGAAGTAGGTGCCCTTGAACAGCGTGTGCTCCAGGATGCCCTCGACGCCACCGAGCGCCTGAATCATGTCCGTGCGGTAGTTGTTCAGGTTCCACAGCTTGCCGTCGTGGCGCTGGTGCGTCCACCAGAAGGGATTCTGCTTCAGCACCTGGTACTGCTTGAACTCCGTCCGGATGCGCCAGCCCTTGTCGTACGCGAGCGTATGCCGATCCTTCTGGAACAGCGTGTTGATGCGCGGAATGCCCCGATCCCAGCTGTCCTCCAGGTCCTCCAGCGTCAGCCGGCGATTCTGCGCGTTCGCCTCCTGACGCTTGAGCGCGTACTCGGCCCACACACGCTGCGAATCGATGAACTCGCTCTCCCACGGCTGGATGTAGCGGTACAGGTTAGGAATCAGCTGATCCTCGTCGTGCGACATACCGGACCGGAAGTGCGTGATGCCCACGTCCGTCTGCTTCGACCAGCGTAGATCCGACTGGGGAATGAGCACGTGGCCCATACTCAGCATTCCCAGGCCGCCCAGCTCCTTGGGCGTGTAGAACACGACCGGCGGGAAACGGGAGGGCATCTTCGAGTTCAGCCCGATCTTGATGCGCGTCTGGATCTTGTTCTCGCACTTCACCAGCAGATCGAGCAGCTCCTGCGTGTTGACCACCGCCTCGCGGAAGTACGTCATCAGCCCGATCAGCGCCGTGTTCCACTTGTTGACAATCTTCGTGAACGTGGTCGACCCGGACGCCATCAGGATCTGCCGGACGCGATTGTGGAACCGGCTGAGCGACTCGTCGTCCACGCGCAGGAAGCACTGAGCCGTCCGCTCCTTGGTGACCTCGTTCTGCAGGTTCCACACACCGTCGCGGTGCGTAAACTCTTCGTTCTGCGTGCGACACTTCGGCAGGATGCGACACTCAAACCCGCACATGTTGAACAGCAGGTTCGGGTTGTCCTTCGAGTACACGGACACGAACGTGTTGTCCCACTGGACCGTCGTCACCGAGCGTGGCAGACGGTTCTTGATGTCCCAGAACACGGCCCGCCCAAGGTTGACGTCGTGTTTCATCAAGCGCATGCGCGCGTCACGCGGCCAGCACTTCTTGTTGTTGTAGCCCACGATGTTCTCGTTGTTCGGATCCGGGTGCTCCGTGAGGTAGCGCTGGATCAGATCGCGCGCTTCCTCCGCCGTGAAGCGGAAGAAGATGTGTATGCGGTCCACGTACCGACAGTACAGCCGAATCGGGTGGCACGATTCCGTCGCCACGTCCTGGAAGGTGAGGAAATCGTTCGGCATCTGCGGCGGGCCGGCCATCTCGCTGGCACGCTGCAAACCAAGCACCAGCAGGTCCAGCACCAGACCGTAGTACTGCGCCACGAACGAGGCGAACTGCAGGCCCCGAATGATGCCGTAGCTGTTCGTGTGGTTCATGTCCTTGTAGTTGATCACCACGTTGTTCTTGGCGGTCATGTAATCGGCAATGTTGTGATCGACGATCAACCGAAGCAGACGGTTCAGCAACGTCAGATCGATCTTCTCGTACAGCTTTTCGAAGCGTGACTCCAGCAGGACGTTACATTCGCCCTCCGAGACGTCCCATACCTCCTGCAGGTTGTTGATACCTGAAGTGGAAACGTGGGGAAAAACATTACTTCAATGAAAAACACAATCAAATAGGCTGGTCGATGGTAGCCATGGATACCTTTCATGAAGATTAAAATAAGCTGCAAAAAAATGACACTTCACACAGGTGATTTTCGTTAAAATAATTGCGATTTTCTTTCTGCAAGATGATCATCACAAGGGACGTATTCAAAAGCCACAGATGACAAACTAATCGGAAAGATGACGATGATAATCCTAAGGCGTGCTTAACAAAAACGGTGCTGTTAAACATGTGCTTCTTTAATATATTTCTAGAAGCTTTTTCACCCTATTGACTACACTGACTCTTCCGGTCACACAACTCCGATGTCCTTTGGAAGCACCGCCAGCGTGAGGTTTGCAACAAGGGGATGAACTTCAACTGTAAAATCTCATTGTCACAAAGCACACACCGGCAGCGTGTCCATGCGCAGGTACTGTTCACCTTTCCACCAAAAAGGTTTTATTTCCTAGCACGCTGGAAAAGAGAAATGGAACCTACCTTGACACCACTTGTACACGAGCAACGGCGGTGGTTCCGTGTCGCTCGGTTTAATCCACGGTGGGAATAGGCGACGTTTGTCGGCCTCGTACCAGAGGTACTGGTCGAGGTACGCATCGGTAATCTTCTCCAGCGGTTCCACGTCATACACCGGAATCAGGTGACTGTACAGATCCATAAACTCAATGCCGGTCTATAGGAGAGAGGAAAAAAAAAAGAAAGAAAAACCCAGCAAAGGGGAATAGTAAATTAATAACACAAAGTATCAAAGGGGTGCCATTTTTTTTTTCTTCTTTTTACCTCCTTAAACGCCCGCTGCGTCAGCAAATGACGCTTAATTCTCGAGAGTGCCTCGTGCGGATTGTCGTACGCCTGCTCGATCAAGCCGAGCTCCTCGCGCTGACTCTGGTTCAGACGGGACTTGACGCTGTACGCTTCCTTTAGACGCTCCAGTGCCAGGATGAGCAGCTTTGTGTCGTGCTTGTATGACAGCGGCGGGAACGGGATGGGAGCGAAACGACGCGACTCCAACCAGTGCACGGTGGTCGTGTAGATGGCCACCGCTTCCTCGGGCGAAATGTACGGGCCGTCCTTCAGGTAGTTGTGCTGCCGCTCCTGTTCCGCCTTCAGGTAGAGTCGAGTCAGCCGACCCAGGTTCTTCTTGCACACCGTCTTGTCCACGGTGGCACCACGCCGGATACGCTCGCGGTTATAGTGGGCCGTGTTTGTCCACCAATCGGCCTTCATCTTGACGTACCGCAGGATCATGTTTTCAATCGGAATCGGCAGCCCCGGCACCTTCCAGGGGATGTTTGCCTTCCAGCAGCGCCACGCCTCGGACAGATGCTGCAGGATGGTGCGTGCCTTGTTCTGCTTGATGCCCTCCGGCATCATGTCGACGATGTCGTGCATCACCGAGGCGCGCAGCTCCAGATCAAAGTGCGACTCGACGCGCTGCTTCGTGACCGTCTTCGCGACGCCCTTCGAGTGGCGACCCTCGAACTGACGCGACAACAGATTGCCCAGCCAGCGCTCCAGCAAGGGCGTGATGCCGCGCATGAAGAACAACCACACGCGCCACCCTGGCGCCCAGAAACCACAACCAGGCCCCTTGCCTACCGGTCCCTATGGATGAAAAAAAAAGCGAAAACAAAAAAGAACTTTATTACATTATGACCCACAAGAAAATCTTCCTTTAAACCTACCGTATTAAATCGGTAGTAGATCAGATGCTTCAGATCCTTGCACATACGAATCTGCCGCATCAGCTTGTACTTGTAGCGATACATTCCCGTCAGCTGGCCAACGTGGGCAAAGATGTACTGCAGCCCGTCGGCCAGCTGGAACGCGTCCACGTTGTTCAGCCGATACTGTACGTGCGAATCGATGATCAGCTTCGTCAGACGCAGAATCTCACGGCACAGATGGAACGCGTTACCGAAGCGCGACTTTTTGCGCTCCTTCGTCGTGAGCGTTTTCACCGGCTTCAGGTTGAAGTTGTAATCCAGATGAAGGTAGTTCAGGTTCTTCCGGTGAATCAACAGATTGAGCATGTTGTACCCCTGGCGGCACACCTGCAGGCCCGCCTCGACCCAGTCCAGCGTGGTGGTCTGGAAGAACTTGGTCGCCTTGAACGAGCGGAACAGGTAGCGCTTCTTCTGCGGCTTCGGTTTGCGGTGCTTGAGCGCGTTCAGCACGTAGTACTTCAGCAGCTTCTGATAGCTAACGCGCACCTTCACCGGGTGACCCGGGGGGCAGTGCTCCTTGTACCACGTTTTCACCAGCGGTATATCGATCGCCCGACGGCAGCGCCCGGAGCGGAGGTTGAAGGGCCGCGGTGCCCACAGCAGCGAGATCCCGTTGGCCGTGTTGTCCGTGTAGAGCGGCGTGTCCTGCAGGAACGGCTGGACCTCCTCCGAGAGGATGAACTCTTCGTCGTCGTCCGGCAGTATCTCGACCGACTTGACCGCGTGACGGTGGGCGATCGGGTTGATCAGCGGATCGAAGTAGAAGGCCGGCAGATCCGGATCTTCCGTCTTGATGAACACCACGTTCGGTGTGTGGTACCTAACATGGCGCAGAGACAAAATGGGAAGTTTTTTCTTAACCAAACGTCGACCATGAACAATATACGATGATAAGGAAGCGTGTCAAGATCATACTCAAAAAATCTATTGATCTAAACAAATAGAATCACCTTCTAACGATCAGGAAAATATGTTTGTGGATTTGAGCGATCGTTTCTCAGAGCTTAGATGAATACGATCAACATTGACTCCACAATATGAATAGGACAAAAAACGCTTTTTTTTTAAATTTAGTAGTAAGACAAATTCTAGAGACTTATTATTCTACCATCGTGGGAAGACAAAAGTCGCAGGAAATTCTGCTACGACTAGACAGTTTTAAGCAACGATGGAAAATGGAAAGCGATGAATTCCTGCTCGTTCTAATTCAACTCACCATGACAGGTGCACAAAGTGCGGCATGTTGTTGTACAGATAGGGGAATGCAATGCGGTACTCCGTCCTGATGGGCTGTCGGATGATAATTTTATTGATGTCGTTGAATTCGTTCCAATCGTCATCGCTGCAGGAGAGAATAATGCGTCAATCAGTGGCTAGCCACGACCTTCCGTTCCATCGCAATGATTGACCACCTACCCTACGTTGTGATCCTTGATGAGCGGCTCAAACTTTGGCCCACCGGGAATGGCCATGTTGAGCGCCTTCGCCGTGAAGAAACTCTTCGGATCGAACAGGTAGAAGAAGTTGTCATCCACCAGATCGGTGAGCAGCTGATTGCCCAGCCGGTACAGTGTGGCCATCTGGGGCAGCGTGAGGTTCCACTTGCGGTACGTGGAACCGTTCACGTACGGTGTCCCGATCAGCGGCCGATGCTCGTAGAACCAGTCGTGCACGCTGCCGTCCTCCTCCGAGTCCAGATCGATCTGGATGGCCTCGAGCGGCTCGACGTCGAGCACGTTGTCGGCGTAGTCGAGCGGCGGTTCCTCGTCGTCGAAGGGCGGAAAGCGCATCCGCTTGAAGTGACGACGATCGCGCTTTTCACGACGCATCATGATCCACATCGTGCCCCACTGGGCGATGTAGGCCGGCTCGATGACCCACGGGATCTCATTCACGAAGGTGATCGCACCGGTGATGTGGTACAGGACCGGCACGTCGCGGATCTGCTCCCACGGCATGGGCATGTTTTCAAGCAGCTTCATCACCGCGTGCGGCATGTACTTCAGGGCGCCGAGGTACACGCGCTTGTCGTGCCGATACTTGCGGCTCGTCATGTCACCGTGATCGCGTATGATCTTGCGGATGTGCTCCGGCGGCATGTCTTCCTTCTGCGCGTCCACGAACCCAAACTTACGCTTCTCGGCGAACCTTTTCGTTTGTAGTTGCTGCCATTTTTGCGCTATTCACGAAAGGAAACGGAAAAACGAAGAGGACATTTTCTTTATTCTGCCCTCAAACTGGTCCAATGGTGGCAATTAGGAACCTTTCTCCAGGAGCTTTTCCTCCGTCAGCACCACATCCGGTTTGGGGGGACCCGGCGGCATGTGTCCCATCGGGGGCAGTTGCATCTGGGTCGCGGCCATCTGTTGTGCGTGTAGATGGGCCGCTTGTTGTTGTTGTTGCTGCTGTTGCTGTTGTTGCTGCTGCTGTTGCTGCTGCTGCTGCTGCGCTTGAGCCTGAGCTTGGGCCTGGGCCTGCTGCACAGCGTACACTTGCTGCTGGGCCATCATATGCGCCGCCCATTGATTGGGCGGTATCATATATGGCGGAATAGCCATGGTTAAAGATCTTTAAAGAAACAGAAAAACACACACACACACAACCACATCGAACAGAAGAGAAAAAGTTGTCATTTCAATCAAATCAATAATATAGTACATCACTTCAATCGAAATGTTTGCGGGAGAATCTTTTCAGGATATGTAGTTGCGAAATTGTCCGCCATGATACACCGTGCCGTTCGATGCGCACACTGTGTGGTAGGGCTCCGCACCCGCCGGTGCAAACAAGCTGCATTTTCATTCCGATTTTGCGCCGTCAATTCCACATTTCACCATCCAATTCCATACTCACTTTGTACTTTACCACCAATGCTTCAGTTTAACGCTACTTTTCGCCACTTTTGAAAAGATTTTGTAGAAGAAATTCGGAACAAAACTTTCCACACGACGCTGCCGCAGACGTTTTTTCGGTGTGATGCGAAGTTTTAACGTCGCCTAGCCGCGCGATGTGAAAGGCTATATCATTTGACAGCTGTCAGGTAGGTCGGTGCGGCACTGTGCCGTATCCGTATATTCAATATTTTGCCGATTTTAGGCAGCAATAAGTATTGTTATCGACAGATTTTGCATTAAAATTTCCTACTTATTTATTTTGAATACTGATACACTACATAACATGTTCTTAGTAGAGAAAATAATCGATTTATACGAGGCGATGTTTTCTGTTCGCACTCTGTTTTCAAGGGGTAGGAGGAATTCTGACAACTGTCATCTACGAGTATAGAGATGACAGATAGTTTGATGAACCATTCAGCACTTCCAATTCAGCAACAGGAACGGAGTCGGGACCCCGAGTTATCCTTTTTTCATGCATATTTTTTACTTTAGCACATCTTAGGCAAAATGCCTATTTTTCATGAACTGTTATGCAGACAAACAATTTCTGTTTTTCGTTGGAAATGTCCCTGGTAAACGGGAGTCGTCGGAACTGGGTGCATAGTTCCACCGTCAGGATCGAAACACGATATGTTGGGTGCAGGGCGGAACACTGGACACCATCGAGCAGTGGAAAGTAAGAAATTTTCTTACAACCACGTAGTTTTATCTTCCCTCTCGGCCAAAATCGGTCGACCGAGTTAAACTGCAACCAAAATATATATGCTCCTTTTTACGTGACTGGGGCGTACGGTTTCGGTGATTGTCCAATGTCCGCGGGTTTCGTGCGTGATACGCGTCGCGTTGTTGTGTGTCGAATGTAGTGCAATGTAATCAGAGCTGAACGAAATCGGGTTCTGTGGTGCTTCATACAAATCACGGTCACTGTACTACGCGACTGCACCCCTGCACCATCCATTATTTCATCCAGGTCGAGGGCGCAGTACAGCATCCCCCATAGTACGACAGCGACATTCGTATCGCGACCCAGCAGAGCCAAACGGGGACGATCGCCATACGAAAACAATTCGCACCCGGCCAACATGTTTAGAAAACTGAAAGATAAAATTGCCGAAGAGGTAAAACAGTCGCCACAACGGTTCGAGCAAATCTCCAAGGGACTGCAGGTATGGCCCGCTCCTCTTCGGCAACTTTTTCGCAATCCAGCTTTCGTAATCGTTTTCCATTCGACGGGCAACCCCTGATGACGATCATGATTGGCGTTGCCTTGTTGCTAGTTTTTCTTTTGCTCCCCTATATTCCTTCCGTGTTGATGATTATCATCCAATCTATGTTCTTTCCCGACCCAGTTAGAGTGCCACTGTGTGCCACCCTACAAACCACCCTCAACCTCTGTGTTCCATGCTCCATACTGAAGGGACCAGTTTACTTACACGTAGTCATATCTTCGTCTTTTCGATTCTCTGTGTCGCTCTTCAGAATATGTTTGCCCGGAAGTGTCCAACTCGGTCCATTAGAAGAGGAGGATGCGAAGTTCATGTTGTTTACATGCTGTTTCACAGACAGTTTGCAAAACGCTTGGGGGGTGGAGTCTTCGCCTACTTCGTTCGCAATAGGGTTACTGCGCTGCAAGGGTGTATGATTAGCATATTTTGCATGTTTGTCTCCGGGGGTTGACGTGGAACTGATGATGACCGCAAGATAGTTGGAAAGATAAATGGGCGCAAGAAAGTCCAACATGATGGTTTCCGATACCAAAAGAGAATGGTTAGATACTTCTTGCACCAATGTGGAGCTGAAAGAAAAAAAAAAAAATGAGTAATGTACCGTTTTGTGGAAACTTTTTTTTAACTCACCTTTGGCTCGTCTTGTTCTTTGCAGGCCGCTGTTAGCTCGGCTTCCTCAACTACCTCCGAAGTCTCAGGAAGTGAGAACTTTTTCAGCATCACAGAAGATGGTGAGTAGGAATCTGGTAAGCACAACGTTGAATCGCTCGTTTCACGGCCTACTCCGGTTATTCATTACAGATACGCCTCAAAATTCCCCACAGCGAGCAAACTCCAGCAGCGTCAACACTCCCGTTTCGCAGCAGACTGACAACAGCTTGGCCAACACCTCCGGCAACAGTTCCGTGCTGTCCAGCGTGAGCCTGAACAATGGCACCTCCCCGAACAATTCGGCAACGACATCGGCCTCGATGGCGAGCTCTTCCGGGGCCGGTTCGGCGTACCAACCGCGTGCCCGCCGCCTATCGAACTCTTCGATGGCGAGCGACGTTTCGTTCCGGCTGCCGGCGTACGACTCGCCCGCCATCTACCATCTCGAGACGGACGTGGACGTGTCGGCTAGCGAAACCGAATCCGTCGCCGGCTCGGTCGCCACGAACGGCCCCAACCAGCTCGATCTGGTCAGCAAGGACAAACTGTTCCAGGCGTACAAGAAGGCGCTCGATCGGTACCAAAAGTACCGGGAGCGGTACACCGAGCTGGCCCGGCGCTACCGCGAGCTGGAGAAGGACAACACGAAGGCGCGCGCGGTTCTCGTCGAAACGCAGGATAAAGCCCTGCGGAGGATGAGCGAACTGCGGGAGCAGTGTGTGCTGGAGCAGCAGGCAAAGGCGCATCTCGATTCGGCCCTGCGGATGGAAATCGACGAGCTGCAGTGTGTGGTGAAGACGCTCCGCTCGAAGCTGGAGCTGGTGGGTGAGAATGGCAACGTTAGTGGCGGCGAAAAGGACCTCATCTCGCTCGCCGGAGAGGAGGGGGCGAATGGGAACGGGGTGACACCGGTGCGCGACACCGGCCCACTCGAGGACCGAATAAGAGCCCTCGAATCGAAGCTCAACGACGAGCTGCGGCAAAAGGCCGTCCTGAGCCTGGAGGTGAGCGAGCTGAAGAAGCGCGAGGAGGAGCACACGATAACGATCGCGGAGAACAAGATGGCGATCCACTCGGAGCTGGAGGCGAAGGAGGCCGAGGTGCGCAAGCTGAAGGAGCAGCTGGGCAGCTTGGAGAAGAACATGAAGCAGACGCTGCTCGAGAAGGACGGGCTCGGTAAGGAGCTGTCCGAGGTGCGCAAGGTGGCCGGGCGGGTGAAGGAGCTCGAGAGTACGCTGAGCACGTGCAACGAGCAGAAGAACAAGCTCGAGTCGAAGTTCATCGACTTCGAGCGTACGATCATGGAGCTGGAGAAGGACCGGCAGCAGCTGAAGGCGACCAATCTGACGCTCGACTACGAGAAGACCGAGCTGCAGAAGAAGGCGTCCGAGGTGGAGGGGAAGCTCGCGGCGATGGTGCAAGATAAGGAAAAGCTGCTGACGCAGGTTAAGGAGCTCGAACAGACGGCACAAGCGCTGGACAGGGGAGCGGAAATTGACGGTTTGAAGAAAGGGCTTCAAGATGCCACGCAACGCGCGGATGCCTCCGGTGAACGGCTTGCGACGGTCGAGAAGCTTCTGCAGGAAAAAGAGCAACATTTGTCCACCGTTGAATCGGCCCAGAAAGCATTGGAAGAGAAAGTTCACCAGACGGAGCAGCGTCTGGCGGAGCGCGAGAAAGAAATCGAGCAGTTGGAGCTACAGCAGCAGCTCGAAAAGGACGACAAGGAGATCTCTGAGACTAGGAAAAAGCTGCAACAGACGCAGGAAGAGCTGGCAATGCTTCAATCGACCCGGAAGGAATTGGAAGAGAAAGTCCACCAATCGGAACAGCGATTGTTGGAGCGAGTGGAAGAAATCGAGCGGTTGCAGCAACACCAGGTCGACAAGCATGAAAAGGAGCTAGCGGAGAGCAGGAGCAAGCTGCAGCAGGCGCAGGATGAGCTTGCGGCGAGCCGCAAATCCCAATCGCTCGACCAGGAGAAGCTCGTCGAGCTGACGAAGGCACTCGATGCGGCGAAGGAGCTGCACGATCGCGATCGCAAGAGCAACGAGGCCAGCCTGAAGGAAGTGTTCGATCGCAACGGCGAGCTGTCCGAGCAGCTGGAGCAGTTCAAGGGGAAGCTCGAGAAGGTGAACGGGAAGTTCAAGAAGCTCTCCGAGGAGAAGGCCGGCCTGCGCACGGCCAACGACGAGCTAGCGCAGGAACTGAAGCAATGTCGTGCGGAACTGAAGCAGCTGACCGCGCAGAAACAGACACTCTCGGAGGAGGTGCGCAATTTGAAAATCATAAACGAAAATACGGAATCGGAAGCGCTCCGGTCGCTGCAGGAGTCGATGCGTGCGTCGATGGTGGCGGCGGAGGATAAGCTGCTCGAAACGACACGCGATCTGAACCACGTGCTGGAGCTGAAATCGGAGGAAAACCGACGGCTCGACGAGGAGCGGCAAGAGCTCGCCGAGAAGCTCGAATCGGCGCACCGCGAGAAGGCGGACCTCGAGGCGGAGGGTGTAAACTTGCGGTCCAAAATTGACACCGTGCGGGGGGAGAAGAAGGACCTGGAGAAAACGCTCGAGCGCGAGATCCGCGAGAAGACGGAACTGAAGGCGCAGGTGACGAACATCCTGCAGGAGATCGGTCGTCTGGAGGAGCAGCTGACCGACGTGAAGGAGGCACATTCCAAGATACTGGAGGAGAAGCAAACACTCGAAGAGAAGATCGAACGGTTGCAGCGCGAGCACTGCGAGGCACGGGCCAAGCTGGAAAAGGACACGCTCGGTAAGCTGCAGGGTAAGCTGCGCGAGCAGGAGACCAAGCTGCAGCAGGTGGAGTGCGAAAACTCGCAGCTGGCGGAGAAAAACTGTCTCCTGGAGGAAAGCAGCCGCCGGACGGCGGAAGAGCTGCGGAAGCTGAACGTGGCGTTGAAAGAAGCGGAGGATCGGTTGCGGGAGCAGGAGCGCCAGCTGCGGGTGGAGGTGGAACGGTCCGAGCGGCTCGCGGAGCAGGTAAAGACGGTCACCGATCAGCTCGGCCAGTGCACCGGGGACCACGCGAAGCTGTTCAACGAGAAGGAACTGCTCGATCACCAGCACCGGTCGCTGCAGGACGCGATGGAGGCGAAGGAGAAGGAAAAGCTGTGCGTGCTCGACACGAACAAATGTCTCGAGGAGGAGCTGGCGAAGGTGCGCACCGAGAGCGAGTACCTCAAGGGGAAGCATAACGAGCTGAAGGCCCTGCTGGAAAGCGACAAGCGAAGACTGATGGATCAAAACGACGCGCTCCAGCGGCAGATGGAGGAGCTGGCGAAGGAGAAGCAATCGCTCGGGCGGAACGCGACCGATCTCGAGAAGCGGCTCGCCAGCTACGAGGAGGTAAAGATCGAGAACGAGTATCTGAACACCTTCACCAAGCAGCTGCAGGGGGAGCTGCAGGAGGCGAAGGGAAAGCTGACGGCGAAGGACACCGAGCTGGCGGCGGTGCGCACGAAGCAGAGCCAAACGGAGGCGATGCTGGAGGAACGCGACCAGGAGATCACGAAGCTGATCAACGAGTTTGTGGCGAAGGAGAAGAAGCAGGACGCGGAACAGCGGCAAAAGCTGGAGGAGTTGGCGGAGCGGCACAGGACCGAAACGGACGGTTTGCGGGAAAGCGTGCGGGACGAATGCGAGCGAAAGTTTGCGGAAGAAAGGCGAACCTTGGAGGACGTCGCTCGGGGAAAGCTGGACGAGCAGCTAAAGGAAGCCGGCGCGCAAAAAGTTCAACTGGAGGCGGAAGTGGGAAAGCTGCGTACGGAGATCGAGGAACGGGCGGCGGAACTCGAGCGGTTACGGGGCGAGCTGTCGACGATGCAGGAGCTAAGACTGGAGAACGAAAACTATGCGCGCGATCTGGACGAGCTGAAGAGCGAACTGAATGGGGCGATCGCGGACAAACTGCGCCAGGTGGAGGACAGCGAGCTGAAGCAGAAATCCCTCCGGGAGGAGCTGCGAGCGGAGTTTGAAATGGTGGAGACAGAAAAGGCACGGCTAGTGGAGGAAAATAAGGCGCTACTCGAACGGTTGGACGTCGTTAAAGCCGAAACGGAGGAAACCGTGCAACGGTTCGAGAAGGAAATCGAACAGCTCAGTCAGCAACAGCAGTCGGCTGTGAAAGAGTCCGTTGCTACGTGTGAAGCGAATGCGAATCAGCGTTTGCCGAACGAGTCGACAGAGGCGCAGCAGGCCGCGTACGACGAGCTGCGAAACAAGAAGGAAGAGCTGGAGAACAAGCTGAAGAAGATCATGCACGAGGTGCAGGACGTTTCGAACCGGAATCTGTTCCTGGAGCAGAAGTGCGAAAACTATCTCATACTCGAGCAATCGAACGAGCGGTTGAAGCTGGCCAACGATAAACTATCCCGGCAGTTGGATGAAACTTTGGTAAGGACGAAAGGTTACAATCGTAGAGCTTTTAAATAACACACACACACACACACCTCGCCTGAAACTATGGCACTCTTGGATCTTTTTGTTTTGTTTTGCTTTTCACACTGCTGTTCCAATATGGATTTGGAATTATATTGTAATGATTACTAATTCCGGTTCATCTTCCAGGTATCCATGCATCACAATGAAGGAATTGCCGCCAACACCGAGTTTGAGTACTTACGAAACATTCTATTCCAGGTATGGTAACACGGCACACAGTATTTCAAATAGACTTGAAGTTGAATCCCCTAACCTTATCTGCATTGTATCCTTCAACAGTATCTCAGCGGAAGTGTAACCGGTAACAACAGTACGCTCGTGAAGGTCATAGCAGCTGTTTTAAAGTTTTCCCCCCAGCAGACGCAGGTAGTGATTGAAAAGGAAGCCCATCGGAGATCGCTGGTAAGCGCTTGGGGAGGGTCCCATCCCGCTCGCAGGGGGAGCCCGCTGCTTGCTAACCGTTTTGTTTCTTTTCTCTTCCCTTTCTCCCCAGATGGGTCAGATAAACAATTTGCTATAGCAGGAAAAGACGATGGCAATGCAAAAGCAGCAGCGGCAGCATCAGAAGGGAGGATATGGCTTTCAGTTTTTCTAAAAACACCATACTGTGAATGGATGGACATGATGTTGCTTTGCGACAGGGGACTCAACTCTGTTGTGTACATTTGGTTCTATCGTATTGGTGTTTTAAAGCGTTCACCTTTTTATTTGCCCGTTGGGGATGGACATATCCAACTATAGTATTTTTGATTGTGTAGACCCTCTTTTAAACTACTGAATGATTTGTTTCTCGTATACCATCGTTTTTTTTTTTTAATCTATCCTTCACTGTAACCAATCGTACCTTTTTGTTTGATGTGGGCTGTAGGACTGTTAAAATAGGAGACAAATTTAAAATTGATATCAAAAGTTCAAGAAGAAAACTATCGACGAAAGGAGAATATTTTGAAAAACAAAAATGTGTTCATATTCAAAACCGATGTACTATGGAAGACAGGTTATTTTAAACTGAAAACTCTCGCATCCGCCAACAATTCAATGTTCTTATTTTTCACCAATAGGCAATCAACCGATTCAAAAACTTAACTAGACCGACGGTCACTAGATTAAACACACTATCCCAAATCGAATAGATTGAACCATGCGACGTACGTCACATAAAGTAGTCCTGCAGTGTGTGCTTTTTTAGTGACAACACATACACAGGAAGCAAACAGCGTAGTGTACTTGCTGCATCTAATGTTTTGAAAGCATCCATTTCTTGGCTTAGTTTTCTATCATGCCCATACGCGAATTTTCATCCACAAGTCATTTTAAAGTCATATTTACTGTGCATTTCAATGACACCTCGTCCGTTCTACCCACTTTACAAACTCCCTCCATTATGGCGTTGCATTGCAATGAGAAATCCTGGTCGGTAGTTTCCAGAAAGCAATTTCTTTGTTTTTTTTAATCTGTTGCAAGTTTTTAGTTGGCAGAAGTGCATTATGTTAATTTGTGTTTAGTCTTTATTTTTTGGTGTATATTTTTTCTTTAATACGTGCTTTAATTGATAGTAAAGATATACGAAAACTGTTGATAACATTGATTATGAAAGAAGCAATGCAGCTTGAGCTGATAGAAAAGGGAGATCAAACGATTAGGGATATTGTACGACAGACGGTGGAAAAAAAAAACACCACCATCCGGCAGAATCCAAAAAAAGGGGGCGGGCTTAGGTTAGGTTAAATGAGATTGATTCGATAACTTATATACAGTTCATATAAAAAACTTACTAAACAATCTCTAACTGAACGTCTCCGTCTGTGCCTCGGGAAAAATGGGATGCTTGAGATACGCAAATAGGCCCAAGCTTTTCACGGTGCTAAATTTAATGCCTATGCTTTGTTTCTACGTTGCAATCGGTTTCACTTCTTTCGAACGATTACCGTAAAATTGCGCCGCTAGCGCGTTTAGCTGGCGAGTTCTTTTGCGTTCATCTGCGTCCGGTGTGGATACTGGGGCGATTGAACAAGATTTGTTTTCCTTGGGCCGGAAGCAATACCCTTGTGACCGAATCAAGCGAAGTAACATACGTAAGTTATGGCCAGAATAATCCTTAAACTATTGCACGCAATGATCGCGATCGCGTTAGAGCATCATATTTATCTTGCAAATTGTGCACATCCGAAGAACAAAAGAAACAAATCATGCGAACTATTCAATGTTCGAGCACTTTTATAATGGCACCCTTTTTCTCTGGGAACACTTTCCACATTCATTACCATGTCACGGTTCACAGTGTCAATCATACAATTTAACCTACTCTCGTAACGATGTCTCCTACTCATTAACCACGAATGATGAGCTTCTACCGCATGGATCCTTCGGTTGTTGAAAATAATTGTAATTAAAATATCGCTAGGACAGTAGAAAATAATGAAAAATGAAAAAAATGAAATGAAAACGGTATATAATAAACAAACTCATTACAACTAATAGACAATTCGCCAAACACATACGGTGAACAAAGAATAGAACAAGTTGATTGTCTTTGTTTTTTTTTTTCGTTTACACTTCCACCGGTTTTTGCACGATGATTTTATTCCCTCGATCTCTTCTCGTTCGAACAGATTTAACATAGAGAGGTGTTAAAACAAAGAATTTAAAAATAAAGCGAAATATGCTTATTCCGTTCAATGTATTAAAAAAAAAAAACGCAAACCGGAAATCGGGTCAGCGTCATGCCGTTCTTTTTACAATAGTTGCACTTAACTTAATTCTCTATCCGAGCAGTCTTTCTAGATGAACTATAATGTCGCCGCCGATAAATGCTACCTGCTTTATTTTACAATCTAATCCACTTTTCATTTGTTCCTATCTTTGTGTAGTGGCTTTGAATAAAATGGTGTAGTAAAAAAAAACAAACATAGTCACTACCCTTGGATACTTTCCCTCCCAGCCTACTGTTCCCGGATTCAACGCGGTGTGGCAATACTTCAGATCCAACCAAGAAACCGTGTAGGACCACATTTATGCTTTGCCGCTGACTTTTCTTCCGATCATTTGTCGGCCAAAAACGACAGGAACGATTTCGTGTGCGGATTTAGTTTCTGCGGCGAATCGTCATCCAGCGCCATCATGGCGTTCCAGGAGAGATTTTCCAACTCCTCCTCCTCCTCCTCCTCCTCCTGGTCCTCCCGGTAGTTCGGTTTTACTGTGGGTTTCTTAGCACCTTCGGATGCTTCCTGGACACTTTCCCTTTTTCCTGTACCGTCGTGATCGACGCCGGTTCCTTTGCTCACAACGTTGTCACGGGCTGGCGGTTCTTTTTCAGCCCCGTTGGTGATATGAGGAGATTTGTCCTTGCCTTTTGTATGCTTCGAGGCAGCGGCAGGTGGTGAGGTATTCTGAGTGGTCGTACCGTTTTCGTGATGTTTTACTGCTTCCTTTCCATCGGGGCCGCGTTCCGTTGATGGTGCGTTGTTCACTTCACTCCGCTGAACCTTTCCGGTCTTGTTTGTATCGACCGGTTCCCTTCCGTTTGAAGGTGACGAAACTTTGGCACTGCGAATATTGCCCTCGGGTGATTTCGGTACCTCCGGTACGCTTTTCGGAGCGGCCGTGCGGATGGGGCTTTTCGGTGGTTGCTTGGGATGTTGCTGCTGCTGTTTGGCCGTAGCCACACCGAGGACGGCTCGGGGTGACGTGGCGGCAGTGTTACCGCCCTGCCGCTTCGGTGACGGCGTAGAGCAGGTGATGGTAATCTTAGGCAGCGCTGCCAACCGTTCCATCCTTGGCGATAGGCCTTTTTTGCCCGGCGAACGTTCCGCCCGGATGTCGCCCACCATTGTTGGCGATGGAGGTGTTTTCTTAGTGGGCGAGACCGGCGCGTCCCGGGTGATGGTGGCCACGAGTTTGCCGTCCTCGCCAACCCTAACGTTTCGCTTGCCCGTCTGCGTCGGGCCCGTTGGCTTCTTGTCCGGGGCTGCACCAGCACGCGACGACGGCCGTCGCTTGTTTTCCTTATCGTGAGCCGTGTGGTTGTGCTGAGGGGAGGAAGTTTTGCCACCGGTACCGCGCGGGATCGAGTTTGCCCTGATCCCAGTCGCTTTCGGTGTGGCAGCTGCGTCCGGTGATAGTTTTTCCTCCGTCCGAACGATGCAACCGTCCACGGGTTGCTTCGATTCATCAGGCTGCTCCACGCGAACCGTTTCGACCGGTTCGCCACTGCCATTGGTTCGAACCTCTTCCGCCTGCTGCGGTTCCGTGAGATACTTGTTGTACAGCTTCGCGAACAGATCCTCCGCCAGATTCGAGTGGTGGAGATCGAGCGCCATCAGGAGGAAGGCTTTGGCGCGCACGCACAGATTGGGCACGGTGATCAGCGCCTTGCGAATCGTATATAGGAGATCGGTAATTTCCTTCCGGTGCTCGTCCTTCGCCACCGCACCGTTCAGGGTGATTTGCTCCAGCAGGAGCTTCGCAAACTCGGCATCCATCTGGTGCGGGGACTGCTGCTGCTGCTGCGCGACCGTGCATTTGGTGATCTCCTGCTCCAGCTCGGAGGTGAGCAGCAGCAGCAGCGACTGGCCGAGGATGTTGATGCGCCGCCCGTTCAGCATCTTCTTCCGGTTGTAGTATTCGCCGAGCAGCGTGACGGAGTTGTAGAACCGCTGCACGTCCGTCTGCTTGAGCCGCTCGATGGTGAGAAAGTTCTGCTGCAGCGTACCGATCATGGCGTTGCGAATTTTCGTTTCCTGTATCACGACGTCGCCGAGCTGGCGCGACCCGAACACGGTGGCCATCTTGACGGCGAACTTGTTGTCCGCCAGGGCTGCCTCGTTCAGATGGGCGAAAATGGCACTGGAAACGAGAACGAATCGAACAACGAATTAACATGTGTGCGGAAAATGCAATTGTTGGCATCTACTACATCGCCATGATTAATTTTGGTTTTTTTTTTTTTGTACCGTATTGGCATTGCGAAAAAAAAAACAAACGACAGTAAACAAGTGGACCTTAAAGGCCACGTGCTTGAAACACGTGTTTGTATGCAAGAAGGTGTGTTGCTCTTTACATTTCTGTACACCAATGTGGGTGAGAAACCAGATTGACATCTTTGGAAAATCGTTAATTGTATCCTATGGTATTAAACGTATTGCATTTTGTAAATTTTAGCAGAGGATTTTTGGTAACATAGGTAGATTTTTTATTATTTCCCTTAACTTTGCCCCACTGTCCAAACGACGCATTTGTTGTGATAACAAACATCAGTTCTCTTCTCCCTATCTCTCTCTCTCTATCTCTCTTTTTCCGCCTTTCTGTCTTGCCGGTAAACAATCCACACACACACAGTGAATGGTTGTTGTTTTAAAAACTGACATTGAATTATTTTAATTTATGCTGTGGGCTCACCTACCACACACGCGGTTGAGTTTTGCTTGTCACCATTCACCGGGTGCCTCCATTATCGGTGTGTTCGTCTGTTATCAGTGACCGTAACTTGTCTCAACACACACCAAACACCGCAAGAGAGCGCACCTTTTTAAACAATCCAGTAAAAGTGGACCCATTCTTGTTTTTTTTTTTCTAATTTGCTTTACCTCTTATTTGCCCACATGTGGAGTGCATATGGGAGTTAAAAGCCGGTTAAAGGAGGCCCATTCCCGGGAGGTAATGCACAGGTTTCGTTATTTTCCGCCGCAACGTTCGATAGTCTTCGTGAAGGGACTTTTTTTTCTTACCAACGCGCCGCGGTTCTGCGTGCGATATGAATCTTTAACCTCTGTGAAGGGCGCAACACGGCACACCTTGGGAGGTGAATGGGGGAGGGGGGGCGGATTTCCTTGACGTTACAAATTAAAGTACGAAGTCAACAACACCCAATAAACGGGATTTCGTCAAAGTGTGGCGCGTGTTTGTATTGGGAAAGGGAAGGAAACAAACTGTAACATCAGTGGTGAAGGTTGGAGTAGAACTTGTTCGATTTTTGGTTTAGTTTTTCAACAACTTGTTTCAATAAAAAATTAAAAATAGCAGATCACGAACGATCGCTTAAATGGCACAAAGCGATTAATTTAATTAACAAAAAAAGCCAAACATGTGACGCTAACTTCTCCATCGAAATGCGCTCGAGACGCCATCTTTGTTTGATGGTAATGCTTGTTCCCACCAAACAACAATGGATGCTGGTGGCTCGCTCAAGCCACCCGATCCGTGCGTCGAACATTCCATTTCCTGATCGGGCTGCTACGTCACAGCAAAAAGGCGCTCCATTCTCAAGCGCGAAGTGCGAGGCTGTTCGAGAAAACTGGTTTCTGCGGTCGTCCGTTGTACCGGTACCGTTTAAACTGACGCATTGCATTATGCATCGTCGTGCAGTCGTGCCCGCCTTTTGCGCACCATCGTAAGAGGCGAGGTAAAAATCGATCGTGTCTCATATTCATAAAGATGAATCATACTAAAAAACCGGGCCTGCCGACCGCAGTGGACGGGAAAAAAAAAGCAGAAACCCTTAAAACTAATGCTAAATTTATACACCGAAGAAGAAACGGGACGAAAATGATATGGGGGGAAAACCACACTTACTTGAGCGTTTGATCGTCGTTGACTCGCCGGAGGAACAGTTTGGCGAACTGGCGCAGATGGTAGGTGAGCGTGATCGTTTCGGCGTACGGGTCCATCTTGTCAATTTCCTGCCACATTTCGTCCAGCACATTCGATGGAGCCCGCGGTTGTTGCCCCGCCGCAGCTACCACGCTCTTGAGCAGCTCCATTCGTCGTCCGTCCGCTTCGGCTTCCCTGGGGCCAGCTGTCGCACGATGTTTTAATAATCCGGGCCTCCACCACGCGCAACCGGAAACTGGCGGCGGCAGCACGTGTACGCTAAACACGATCACCGAAATCGCACACCTCACGTTTCGTTCAACCTTCCCGGTGGAGGTCGTCGGTGGAACACCTTTTCACTCGCAATAAAATAAAAATCGTGATGCGCTGAAAACGGTTTGACAAAATTTCACTGAATCGTCACCGACACTTTACTCGTGTCGTCGTGGGGGTTGTGACCGGGGGATGATCTTGTAGAAAACCTTTCGAAGGGCTTGGCAGTGTTGCTGGGTTTGCTAGCTTAACCTGGCCCTGGTGTTTTCCCTTAGATTGAACAAACAAACACCTTTATAAGAACCTTCTCAAGGAGCACCGCACAACGTTTCTTTTCTTTCTTTCTTTTTTTTTTGTATGCACACAACTGCCGCTTGTTGTTGATGTTGTTGGTCGGCTGTTTTTATGCTGAGTGACTTCTTGGCCACCGTATCCGTTCCGTTGATGGCTGCTGCTGTACGAGATGCTTACGGCACCGATGGAATGGACCGACTAACCGATCCGTTTAAATGCGCAGCCACTCCAGCCGGAGCTCTCTCTACCCGTTTCTATCTCGCACGAGGTAGCACACGGGGCTTCACAAGCCCAAACCCTCCCTCCCCTGCCCCCGCGGGACACTTTACCGTACCCGACGACCCACGAGCAACAATCTCCCTTGTGGGCTTTCCTACTGTTCACGCGGTAGCCCGGGGTTTAAGGGGTAGCGGGCAAAAGTTAACGATGCCGGTTCGAAGGAAGCCACCACCGTAAGCGCTCCCACCTACCCCTGGACGTGGCAACAACAGTGCGGAAGGCTTTCGCGGATGGTGTGTGCCTGCAACCGAGCGCGGTCCAAGCGAAACTGGCGTTGAGATGGATCGACGGTCGTCACACTAGCACTTGGAAGGAAAGTGGCGGCGCATCAGCATGTTCGGCACGGTGGTTCACATAACGGGAGCATGTGGGGGGCAGGGGAAGCTCCACCCGGCCTAAGTAGGGTGGTGTGCGTTAACGGGCGAGAGCTGTTCTCTCCACTCCACTTGATCGAAGCGAATTAAAATCAAGCTTAAGCCGGTTAGCCGTTACAAGAGAGAGCAGATTGGAAGGGCGAATCTGTAAAAAACGCGCGCGCTCATTCGCGCTCTCTCGGCCCGGTGTTGTTCCGCGGTTTATTGTGTTGGTAATGGTACCGCGGAACCACGGCGGGATCTCGCCAAACCACCGCTTCAGCCGGAGAGAGCGAGCAGGACGGGGTAAACCCGCGCCATCGAGACAGATATCAACCGGGCGCGTGGCCAGACGCACGATTTCCAACGGTCGCGATACAAGGTACGCGCGTGTTAGTGGCGCGCCGTGTTGCTTATGGTGTGTGCGCACACTCATCCTTCCTTTTAACCTCTTCCCTTTTTTTCTTCTTTTTACTCCCAGTGCCGTCTGCTGTACATAAAAAAGCATAACGGCCACGGACGGAGCTGCGGAAGCAACGAGCGCACTGGTTCGGAGCGTTGGACTCGGAAACTTCTCGCAATGACGCACTAACCAACACAGAAGAATCGCGACGACGCGACACAAAGCGCGGAGGACGGCGGCCCTGGCAGTCACATGGACCCCGGGCGGTCTCGCACGTGCTAGGGGAAGTTGGGGATAAATGTGTCTGGCTGTTATGAGGGGCGCCGGTGCGTGCGTCTGCAATTCAAATCATGAGCTTTGTGTAAGTTTTCTCCGTCAAGCGTGACCTTTAAATGGGGCACCGATTAATTTAACTAGTTGCCTTCGTGGATGGACTATTTAAATTATGTTGCATCAACACTTTCTTAAACAATCTACTTTTGAAACAAGTATAGCGGTCACCTAATCCTCCAGTTTTAACTAATCTATGTTTAACTGATCTGCAAATAACATATATTTTCCATCATCAATTGCAATGGCGAATCTATCTAAGCATAAGGAAAATTGACTTTCTATGAGTCAAAGAAAATAAGGAAACACTGTGTC
Organism: Anopheles atroparvus; assembly: GCA_914969975.1. Taxonomy (NCBI): domain Eukaryota; kingdom Metazoa; phylum Arthropoda; class Insecta; order Diptera; family Culicidae; genus Anopheles; species Anopheles atroparvus. The sequence goes on along the minus strand of CAJZCY010000002.1, from coordinate 33,211,537 downwards.
CTTAATGTCCAACCCTTTCAAAACCAGTCTCCATAGGTAGACGGTTTGTTTAATGCTTTTTAAACTTGAAAATTAACGAACTTCTCGCGATCATTCGAAGCTGACGCACCTAAGGGTTAACGGCGGATGTACACGAAAACAATCAACCTGCGCTTGAAGGTAGGGTTGCGAGTTTAAGGGGTAAAAAAACTGAACAAAAGGATGATCCTCCATACCTGCTTCTTTTTTGTTTGCCATCGAGACGAGTGACGCGCAGGTGGATGCCGTTTTCCAAGTGCAAGGTCACCCTGTTCATTACCGTCCACCGAAAAAGATGGATTTATTTTTATCCATTTCGTTTAGGTAACGAAACATGATTATCCCCTTACGTTTCGGCAAGGGGAAATGGTTCGAGTGACCACAATCCCGTAAAGGACGCACGGTTTTTTGTTTTCCTTATTTGTGCTAGCAGCTGCATTAAATTTTACTGTATTTTACCTTACCTTCTAATCTTTTTTCGCGGATGAAAAACTATGGAACGCATTTTTATTTTGTTACCCTAAATGTTTCTCAATCTCAGCGAAATAACGAACAAGTTGAAGTTGTAGATGATGTTTCAATGGAGTTGAATGTAATATTTAAGAAAACAAATCTTGCGCACACAAATGATCACATGGTCACTAATGATCGTCGTTCTTAAAAGTAGCATTTTTTCGTGTCAATTATTACAAAAAAAAAAACAAGCAAATCGTGCCTCCGAAAGGTGCCACAGAGGTGAATCTCACTTAAGTTCCGATACTAAAATCGGTAAAGAGCAAAGGAAAAGACGTCTGGATGATCGATGCTGTATGAAAAATGGCAAATAAAATACTACACTCTAACATATTCCGCCTGGCGTCTAGGAGTTTCTTCAGCTGATGGGTTTTGATTATGAGTGGACAAGTGGTCGTCGACGGAAAGGGCGATTATTTCATTCCTTTTCTTTGGGAAGGTTTCCATTAGGCCGTTGAGACGATGTGCGTCAAATTTGTCAAAGAAGAAAAGTTGTCATGTCGTCGATATTTGTGGGGATATTTGGCATTCGCTTCTGTCGAAAAGTTCCCGATGTGTATGTGTTTGTCTTTATCGTGTCTTTTTGTGATCCGCACCTTCCGCCCCATTGGCAAGGATGCAGGAAGACGGTGGGCCACCTTTGGTTGGAGCAGCGACACCGTTGCAGCCTCCATTCGTTACCACGTACGGATGTCGTTGATGCACGGTGGAACCGGTTTCACTGGCTTCAAAGGATGACGGTTGGCCGCGATGACCACCATCACCACCACCGTCACTGGTCGCGTGGCCTTCAGACAACGGTGGTATATGAAAGGTCTGGCCACCGTGCTGATGCTGCAGTGTGGATGAGTGCGGATGGAGGTGGTTCAGCTGGCCCGCGCTCTGGTAGATGCTGGACTCCAGGTGGCCGCTGTAGTCGAACAGTGCTTTCAGGCTGTTTCGTGGACATTCGGATTGACAGACAGAGTGAAATGTAGAGCGTGTGTTTGTACAGGAATATAGAAAGAATGAGACGAAAAAGAGAGCAACGGTTAGAACGAGGAGAATGAGGGGGAAGGGGGTGGCGGTTGGTCAATTGATAACAAAACGGTTTGATGGGTGTGTAATTGAGTGATTATGAGGCACGTTAGTTAGCAAAAAGGAAAAAAAAAAACTAACCAATACCTAATCCATAATGTGAAAAAATGCAAACTTAACGCAATCATTAGTTAGTTGTGTTAATATTCTTAAGTGTTTGTGATGCATAATTAAACAAATGTAGTTGGACTGAACACTTTTTCGTTTTCAGGTTCTTTGTAGAATTTATTATTTTTAAATAAAATTTAACTACACAACACAACTTATTGTCCATCACATTGTGCAACAACTGGGTTGGAGGGGAATGAGAAATTCTTGTGCAACCTCAACAAGACGTGTGGAAGAATTCATTCATTCGCCCCTGCTGGCTCCACTGCCACCCACTTTCCTTCACTTCCCTTACCAAAATCCTGCCTTTCCACGGCGATTTGATGTGATGGTATTCTCATCTCCTTAATATTCATTAGCTAAAGTTGATGCTAAACTCTATCCTCTCCTCTGGCTGTTCTACTATGCAATCGCAGCTGTTAACTTTACTGGCAAAAGTGTGAAGAAGGCCTACGATCGCGCTTGGAGCCGCTTCGGAAGGGGCATTCGATCAATCTCAGAACATATTGCCTCGCCGGAGCCTTTAGAAGCGGGGAACTATGCTTTATTTTCGATGACCCCTTGTTTTCGACTAGATTTCGATATCGCGGGCTCCCACAGTGGAGAACAAGAAGAAGAGTGCTTTATAATGCCGTGCCTACACACGTTTCATTACGTTCATTCATGACTTGAGCATTGAGTATTTTAATTTCGCGGTAATTAGTTTTCCCCCCTACTGTAACCGACAATGATTACATGGATGTAAGAGAGTCTTTCCCTTCCTTTTGTCTTGCGTCTTTTAAATTATATCAACGGAAAAGCAACTTAAACCTAAATGCATATCAGTGTACTGCCACGGAGGCAGGTTAATGAATTGAATTAATTTATAAAAGCTTAGCGTTACTAAAATATACCGGAACGCATATAGAAATCAATTAATAAAGGGGCTTGAAGTTGAAGAGCACAAACAAAATGCGATGAAATGTGTTGTGTTCGATGAGACGATGGAGGAAAGTAAAGATGAATAAATAAATACGTCAAGCATTACCGTCAATGGGACAACCGAAACGAACAGATAAATTAATTGATTGCAACGCCCCATTGGCGTGCCACAAAGGATAGCATTAAAGTAAGTACAGTCTGGTTGGAAAGCGTTATCCATCGAATGACGGAAGGCAGTGCGCGATTGGTTGGACATTCGTTTGTGCGACATTTCTTTTTTTTTTTTTTTGGGCACCAATCTAATAATCATACGCGTACATTCGAGCGTACACAGCTTAAGGTTCCACAACAACAACAAAAAGCGTCGTTAGCAAGCCCGCTTGTGTCTGTCTGTGGGTGAATCTTGTGGGTGTGGGAGTGGATGCGCGCGTCCACTGCACGCCTCAGCCTTCAGTTGATGATGAACGTTAGATAGCTAAGAAAGATGAAATAGTTCTCCACTAACCGGGCGCACAGCTCACGCCGCACGGTGGCGGTGAACTTGTTGAACAGGCAAAGTGTAGCCGCCGTCCCGAAGATCACGTTGTACAGCAGCACGAGCATAAAGTTGCCGAGCCACTCGATCTCGCCAAAGTCGCCGAGCAGATCGAAGTTTGTAATACCTAAGAGAACGGGGAGCAAACACATTAGATTAGAGTGGAACTGGTTCCATGCAGGACACCCCCTAGAAAAAGGTCCTTTGAGCGCGTTCACAACCATTACCTAATATACGTGCTAGCAATGGCAGCGCGGAGCTGAGTATCAGCACCAGGGCACAGTTCGCTATCAGCTGCGCGAGCGATGTGTTTCTCCGCTGTGGTCGCACGTTGCGCATGAACGGCATCGTGTACAGGCCGACGGTGGACGTTACCCCGAGGTAGGTGATGATGCACACCTCCAGGGTGGCCCCCAGTGGGCCCAGCTTTGACAGGGACGTTATGCCCAGGGTAAATTGCTGCGGGTTAAAGAAAAAGAAATGGAAGGTTAATGAAATTTGTTGGATCAGCAGCAGGAATTGACTGCTTACCCTCGTGCTCAACGGTACCGCCTTAATGCCAATAAGCAGCTCGAGCGTATTCTGCACGACCAGCAGCACGGTAATGCCGGTGAGAATCAACAATAGCAGCATCGCTATCGGATAAACCAGATTCCTCTGTAGCGCTGACGAGCTGCGTTGCTTATCTGTTGGGCCGGATAAGATAGAAGTAAATTAGTCGAGTTTCTTCACTTTATTTCGAAACGCCCGGAGTGGTTCTGCGGCACACAGGCACACACTTACCGAGCACTTTACGTTCAGACTCCAACTCTCTCAGTCTTTCGAACAGCTTGGCCGACTCGAGCGTGCTGCCATTGTTGGCGGTGGCGGTCGGTTTGATTTGATACAAATCATCCAGCCCGGAGCAAAGTTTCGCCGGTGTCAGATCGATCGTCGTCACGTTCCTCAGTTCTGCGGGATGAGGATGAGAATGGAGCGGGAAAATATGTTCGTGTATAAGAAAAGCGCCATCTGATCAATCCAGTTCCTCCATCGTACTCACCTATGTTAAGGTTAACGTTTGCCAACTTTCGCTTGACGGTGACTTCCTCGAAGTTGAAGACGTGAAACTCTTCGTTCACGTCGCGCAAGAGGTTTGGCTTGACCAAGACCTGGCCGACCACACCGAACAGTCTTACAAAACCCATAGGGGTACACACTACGAGAGGAGAAAAAGAACAAATTAATACGGTATTTAATGAACAAATAATCATGAATAACATTCTAAAATACGGATCTTTAAACAGCGATTTGCCATTCAACAAAAATAAACTCCTTTGGCCACAGGAGACAGACAGCAGGATACGCCGTCACGAAACGCAACCAACGTTTGACGGTTGCTAGGGAGTCGTCGACGACGACGTTGTAGTTGTAGTAGGCTTTGCCGAAGGGCACCCTTGATAGCTACCAATCAACAAGCGATTTTGCGGTAGTTAACAACAAGGGAAAAGAGAACCGCGGAACCATCCGTCTGGATTGACGTTGGCGAAGGTTTACTTCTTGCGGGTTAGTTGGTAGTGCGTTGTTGGCCCGACTGGAAAGGCTTCTTTTCACGGTCTTTGCTTGGTGCAGGCAAAAAGAGACATCTTTGCGCATTTCGCTGGTGATGAAGTATAGTTTTTTGTAGTGGAATATTTTTCTACTTGTAGTGACCAAACCCGCAAGATGATGTCCAAGGAGGACGAGGAGGCCTTCGAGGCCGGATCGAGCAAGGTGGACGAGGTCATGAAAATACTCAACCTGATGACCAGCGGTGACAAGGCGAAGGAACAAATGGGAGTCGCATTTGCCGATCAGTGAGTAGAAGCGAAATGTTTAAAGGCGGGTCTTTAATGATGGTTTTGTTTCAACGAATCTCGCTTTTCCGGGGACAATGTTTGGCAGATTTCTAGGCACCGATAACAACACCAAGCAGAAGGAGCAAACGAACGTGGAGAACTTTATCGTGCGCGTCAACCAAGAGCGGACGGTCATCAACCGGCAGGCGGCGAACGCCTCCGACGAGCCGTCGCTCGAGCAACCGATGACGCAGGACAAGTACGCGTTCATGGCAGAAATCGAGCGGGACGCGGCCCGCCGGGCTGCCGAACGACGCGAGCGGGAACAGGTGGCCCAAGGGCTGCGACGCTCCGGCAATCGGGCGTTCCGGCGCGGCGAGTACGAGAAGGCGATCAACATGTACTCGAAGGCGATCGACCAGATCCGGGATAGCCCGATACTTTATAACAACCGAGCGCTCGCGTACATCCGCATCGGGCTGCCCAAGCGCGCGATCATCGACTGCGACTTCGTGTTGAGCAAACTGGATGAGAAGAACCTGCGATCGTGGATCTTCCGGGCGCAGGGCTACTACGCACTGGGCGAGATGAAAGCGTACGAGAAGAGCGTAGCCGAGGCACGGAAGCACAATCCCCGCGAGCTCGGCTACATCGATCGGATTGTGCGGGAAATCGAGGGCAAGGATGGAACGGCGATTGGTTTGGAAGCGTCAGCGTCGTCGGGTGACCAGCAGGAGGTAGAAGGTGCCTCGGTGGTGGCTCGTGAAGGATCACCGTCCGGGGGAGCCGGTGGTGACGGCCCGCGCTTCGATAGAGCTTTACCGATGGATGACGTACAATCAACTTCATCCGGAGAACATTCGGAGTGTTAGAGCAATGCTTCGTGGTTCGCAGTGACGTGGAATGACTTCATTTTGCTCACCATATTTTGTTAATGTGACTGAAACCTCCTATAAATACTCCATTCCAGATGTAACAAGTATTCAATAAAATATGAGACAAATGGAAATATCTGCAAAAATCACAGACTCGTTAAACAACTTTCGACATTCAATGTGGTGTAAATTTAAAATTAAATTCATAGAACGCAAACCATTTCCGCGGCTCTACTGCATCACTGTTCACATTATTGTGTACACAACAAGAGCTCACAAAAGCACGAGGTTATATTGGTTTTCCTCACGACATTTCTTCAGAAAAAAAAAATATGAACGGCTTGTTTAGGCTACACGGCTAGAAGAGCCAAGACTAGAACACGGGAAGTTCGTTTCCCCGCAGCATTTGATTGATTGTCCACGGACAGGACAGACAGGTCTTGCGGTCGATGCGCGTTTTCGTTTACCACGGTATTGATTAAACTTTCGTTACTCTGCCCGTTGATGGCGGCGAACTTGCCCCACTCTCGGGAGGGTCTGGGTCGTCTCGGCCCGGGACGAGGACGTCGGCGAACAAAACGCTGACGCGCGAAAAGGACATTGGAAGCGCTAGCCACTGTTGTTGGGCGGGGGTTTTTTGTTTTTTTTTTTTGCATACTCGTTACCTCTTGAACAAATTGCGTGGTGTACAAAATCAAAACCGTGGTTACGGGCGGCTTGAAAAAAAAACGACGATGAATGGAACAAATTGAGTCATTTCTATGCTTGCATTACCAATGGCATGAGGTTGTGAAGGAAACGACGACGTTCTTCATTAATTTCGCTTCTATTTTTCCCTTCAACAAAGAATATTATTTAGTAAATGGAAAATGTGTCGACTATCCCCTTCAACATGGTAGTGCGCAACAATTAGCCACGACGGGACAAGGAGGAGGATTTGTTTTAAAAGTACAAAATAGCAACTCACCTAATAATAAAAGTACACCTAAGAACGACACACACGAGTACAAGAATGGCAGATGATATTTGGCTAAATCTGTTCGAGGAAGAGCGAAGGGAAAAGGACAATAAACCGATTAGCATGAAAAACAAAGACGCGCCTTTGCGTAATTAGAGGGCAAATTGAGCGGATTACTTACTGAATAGCGCCTGAAAGGTGTTCCGGTCGGGATCGCGGAGCGCGGAAATGACGTAGGTCGTCGCGAACACGATAAATGCGAGCAGCGAGAAGACGGTGAACGTTTCGTATACGCGCGCCATGATGCCCTTCTTGTGGCCGCTGAAGCCGGACGATTCGGTGAACAGATAGGAGAACGGAAGCAGCACGAACAGCGCCAGGTTGGAGAACAGAAACACGTAGTTCCAGAGACCTGCGGTGGCAGAACAACAGAGAACAACAGAAAAAAAAATATGGATGACGGGAGTTACATGGATGATGGAAAGGGCTGCAGGCTACCTACCCTGTATCAGCGAGCTGTTCAGCCATTTGACGTAGTAGCTGTTGGGGTAGAGGATCAGCACCTCGTTGCTGGCGATCGAAATTGGGAGCAGCAGGGCGGCACCCACTGCCACCGCTAGGGAGAACGTGCATAGCCATAAACTGTGCAACGGAAGATGTAGAAGAAACAAACAGAAAAGACAACAGGAAACAATGGTTAATTGTGAATGCATTCATGTTGGGTCCGTCCATGAAACATGCATTTTCGGGAGCCAATCCTTTCCGCGGGTCAATGAAGCAGATCGAACGGAAACGGAACTGCCGTTCATGGTCACGTAAAAACCTGACTCTCCCAAACTTTTCAATTTAAAATTCGAATAACCCAAAAATTTAGATGAAAGAATGAACAAATAATTTTTTAACTTTACTTTTACTTTATCTTTGACTCATTTTTGATACTTCCTAGTGAGGTCTTACCTTATTCGATACACTGTGAACTCTTCTTCGTCGTTGGCAAACAAATCTTCGCGATCCCGTCGGCGGAACCGGATGATCAGCGCGTAGCTTCCAAGGTAAAGCAACAGAAAGAGTAACATAAATATCTGCAACGAACAACAAAGAAGAGGAATTATACGATCAGATTGATTCTTGGTAACGATATTTTTCATACAAACTGAACTGCATTGAGCATTTTAATTAACTATTGTTGCACAATTAGTTTTTAAACATGCAGTATTGCAACAACAGTTTTACTAAAGAAAATGCTTTTCTTCAACGCTTCGACCCATTAAACCCCATTTAAAAACCTCCACACGACTCACGTTGCACAATAGCTGCTCCAAGTGCGTTGCTCTTTGGTACGCCTCGTTAACTTTCCACCGGAGAAGAAAACGAGTCCGGTCCCGAAGTCTGCATTCTTTGCCTTAAAAACTGCATCACCCGGCATCTCGGCAGAGATGCAGCATGAAATCGCGAAGGCGTACACAACACGTTTTTCTCGTGACAGTTCTGCGCTCCATATAAAAAGAAAGCGAACGCTGCAGAAAAGTTTGCCAACTTCAATCGGCACAAGGGAGTGGCCGAAAGAAGAGAGCTCGAGGGCGCAACGACGTAACTGTCCGTTTAGTGTTCATCCACTGGAACGATGTGATGCTTTATTTGGCCTAATGGATCGATTGGTTGTCATCGAATATGTCGATAGTGATATCGTAAACAGTGTGTTTCGAACGAGCGTTGCTCCTTGATCTTCTAAACCAATTTTTTCTGTATTTTATTAAAATGGGGAAAGTAGTTATGTTTGATTTCAATATAAGTATATCAAAAAAGTTGATAAGAGGATATAAAATAACTTTTGCAATTTATTTCCCATTATTACAGTTACCTACAAGTGTTACCGGTAGAGATACGATCACGAAATAAAATTGAATTTAGAGGTTCCAAAAAACGACTGATTGAAACATATTCCTCGTCAAGCGAACTCACAATCCGGTTATGCTCGTGGCCGGAGGATAACCCGTCGTCCGATGTAACGGGAAGCACACGACCAGAGGATGCAGTTTATCGTGGTCCTCTAGCCTGCAGGCTTTTGCTAACAGAAACAACTTCATGTTTTTTTTTTACGGAATAAACAGTTATGAAGCTGATTCAGGTTTGGAACCAACCACGCCAGTTTTGCCCACTATGCGTAGGAAGGATGTAAAACAGCATGATCTTGTGACGATAGACAGACATCAGCAAATATGTTTTACAAGTGAGGTGAAGATAAACCAAAGATACAATTGTCGGCATAACATACAAGCTTGCTAGTTAGCTCATAAGGAAATTTGAAGATCGACGTTGATTGTTGCATGGGCTGCCTATGTGGCAAAGCAGCCAAACAACGGTCCGATGCCGCAGACGACATCTAGATGGCGCGCGGGTCGCCCTTGGAGATCGAGTGCACGGTGTTCTCGCTCCAACCCGTATCGCCGTCTCAGGTCAACGCTAGGCTGATGACCGACGATCAGCTGGACGGTGAACGACCTGAGTTGGCCGCCAACGGAGGTGAAATTATGGGTTGGAGTAAAAGTGGTCGCTCTTTTTACCGCGAACCGCCACCGAAGCCAGTAACTTTTTAACCTTTTCGAATAAAGAGTTTAAAAAACAGCTTACAGTTTTATAACGCGGTCGGGGAATTCCGAGAATAGTTCCGAAATTCCGCAATAACGGCGTCGCGGTAATATTAAAAAGTTATTTGCAACTGCACTTTAGTAAAAGTGCTAATTTGAGAAAAGGACGAAGCTGCCACTCCGCGTTCGGTGATCCGCGACAACCTGCGAACCATAGTGATTGTGGCCGGTCTAGGACAGACGAAGCCGCCACCGTGCATCAAAGGACACGCCAACCGAACAATCGTGATTGTAGCCGGTCTTAACCAAGAAATGAACATGCAACACGTGAATGTGTGCGGTGATTGTGGAGGCGCGATGGACAACGATTATGTCGCCTGCTCCAAGTGTAGCCGTAACTTCCATCTCGCGTGCGTGAACGAGGACGAATCGGTGTGGGCGAGTGTGTGGCACTGCGCGGACTGCCTTAGGCGCCAAGCTTTAGCGGAACGAGCGACCGGGCCTGCCGCAAAAGGCCCCGCGACGCCACCGCTGGACCCGGGAATGGTGCCGCCATCGCAAAAAGGCTCCGCCAACCCCGCTCCCTCGTCGCCACGTGAGCCTGCGCCAGCATTGAACGAGCTGAACCACTGGGCACGCCGCGCCTTATCCGCCCAAGCAACACCCGTTCAGGCGGCAACCCATAACGATGCCGTGAAAGAGGTGCTTTCACGGATGGAAAAATGCTTCGACACGATGCTGGATAAGATGTTGCGTACCAGCGCGTCCATCGCGCCCGCGCCCTCGCCGATCGCGCCCCCGGCAAATCGGTACCCTCATCCTAGCTCAACGGCCTTCGATATACCGCACGACAGCCACGAACTGAGCAGGAGCCAACTGTCTGCCCGCCAAGCCGTTTCCCGTGATCTACCGACGTTTTCCGGGAAGGTCGAGGAGTGGCCCGCGTTCCTGGCCACATACGAGGAAACAACGCGTCTGTGTGGGTTCTCACCAAGTGAGAATATCCTTCGCTTGAGGCAAGCACTCACAGGGAGAGCACTGAAGGTAGTGCAGTGCCGGCTGAGACGTGCAGAAGATCTTCCGGAAGCCATAGAAGCGCTCCGGGACATGTACGGCAGGCCTGAGCACCTTATTGACACTCTGCTAGCCCAGATCAGACACTCACCGGCTCCCAAAATGGAACGGCTCGAAACGCTCGTAGACTTCGCCATTTCCGTGGAGGAAATCTGTGCAACAGTGCGGAGCTGCGACGTCGATCATCGGTTCGACGGTCCGGTGTTACGTGAACTAGTGGATCTGCTGCCGTGGGCAATTAAAATCGACTGGGGGAAGCATTGCCTCACGATTTCGTCGAAAACGCTCGGAGAATTCGGGAAATTCATGAGGAGCCTTAAGAACGCCCTGCTTCATGTGATTAATCCTGCGCCACGCCTGGGTGAGAGACGGCACGTCAGCATACACACCACAACGGAACCAGTGGAGAGTTCGGCTGAGACAACAGGAGAATGCGCCTGCAGCGACGGATGCAATACGCTGGCCTCTTGCTGGGCGTATTGGAAGCTGGATGTGTCGCAGCGTTGGGACTGTGTCAGGCAACGTGGCGTCTGCAAGTCGTGTCTCAAACCACATCGCGGAGCCTGTCGCGACCTGAAGCAGTGTGGCCGGGACGGATGTGAGGCGAAACATCACAAGTCGCTGCATGCCGAACCGTTCAACACGACAAGAAGATACAGCTCCCCATCCAGAACATCCAAGAGCGGCGAAGGCGTGCACGTGACCCGTTCGTCGACGACAAAGAGTAAGTACGCTAACCACCACTCCGCAGGGTCGAAGGAAGTACTTTTGCGGTACGTTCCAGTTACCGTACACGGCCAGGTGAAAGACGTCCATACTCTAGCGTGTCTCGACGAGGGATCTTCGGTCACGCTCATGGAACACACGCTGATGGAAGAACTTGGCCTCAAGGGTTCGCCGAAACCGCTGTGCCTCTCCTGGACCGGGGGCCAAACAAGAGAGGAGGATAGCTCGGCGGAGCTTTCCATCACAATCTCCGGGGCAGGAAAGCAAAACCAGCGGCACGAACTTTCGTCGGTGCGAACCGTTAGGAGCCTAGCCCTTCCACCGCAGTCGGTGGAGATGTCCGAGCTATGCGCAAGGTACGACCACATACAGCAGATACCGGCGCAATCGTACGGAAAAATGTCACCACGTCTGCTCATCGGTATTGACAACTACCGCCTGTCAAGACCGCTGAAGACAATAGAAGGAGCACCCCACGAACCAGTCGCCACAAAGACCCGCATCGGATGGGTAGTGTCCGGAGTCTGCGCCGCACAAGTTGGCGGAATCCAGGGAGCTGATTCGACGCTTCATCACGCCCTCCTGTGCAGTTGCCTCGATAGCGAGCGGCGCATGAATGAGATCATGAAAGGGTGCTTCTCTCTGGAAGATACGAAGGCGAGGCATACCTTACGCTCGAAAGATGATGAGCGGGCTCTCATGCAGCTGAAAGAAAAGACGAGATTTATAGACGGTAGATACGAGACCGGTCTGTTATGGCGCTGGGACGACGTGAAGCTGCCCGGAAACAGGTCGATGGCACTACGGCGCTTGAATTGTTTGGAGAAGAGAATGTCTCGGGAAAGCACACTACGAGAAACCATGAATCGCACCATGCACGATTACCTCGCGAAAGGTTACATCCGGAAGCTGTCGGACGCCGAGAAGAGGTCGACTCATCCGCGAAGATGGTATTTGCCGGTTTTTCCTGTTACTAATGCGAACAAACCGGGCAAAGTAAGAGTCGTATGGGACGCAGCGGCAGCCGTCAACGGCACGACACTAAATGCGAACTTGCTAACGGGACCCGACCTCCTGGTGCCCCTCCCAAGCATCCTTCAGAGGTTCCGGGAATACAGGGTAGCGGTTGCGGCCGATATTAGTGAAATGTTCCACCAGGTGTGCATCAGGGAACAGGACCAGAGCAGTCAGCGATTCCTGTGGCGATGGAGCAACGTGCAGGTAGAACCAGACGAATATGTCATGACGCGAATGACATTCGGAGCGGCGTGCTCACCGAGCAGCGCGCAATATGTGAAGAATGCGAATGCAAAAAGGTTCGCTGAACAATTTCCGCGTGCCGTGAAATGCATCATAGAGGATCACTATGTGGACGACCTGCTAACCAGCCTGGAAGATTCCACGGAAGCAGTTACGCTGTGTCGCGAAGTTGAACACATTCATGGCGAAGGAGGGTTCCTGCTGCATAACTGGCTCTCGAACTCGGAAGAGGTGCGCCAGGCTACAGGGGGAAACCCTGGACAGCAAAAACTCCTCAGTATGGACCCACAAAACTCGTCCCAAAAGGTCCTCGGAATGTGGTGGGACACTGCAAACGACACATTCCACTTCAAACTCCCGAGGCAAACAGAAGCACTGATGCAGGGCGAGACAGTACCCACCAAACGGCAAGTTCTAAGTTTTTTAATGTCTATCTACGACCCACTTGGTCTTATCTCCGGTTTCCTGCTCCATTTGAAAGCGTTGCTTCAGGAGATTTGGCGCGAGGGAACGAGCTGGGATGAAAAAATATCGAGCTCACTGGACGAGAAATGGAAACAGTGGTTAGAATGTCTCCCTCAACTGGAACGTATAAGCATACCTAGATGCTACCGACAACGATTATCTCTGCCAGGACGTCGGCTACAGCTGCACATTTTCGTCGACGCGGGCCGGGACGGATATGCTGCTGTGGCATACTTCCGGTACGAGCTGGACGGAGAAGTTGAAGTCGCCATAGTGGGGGGGAAGACAAGGGTCGCACCCCTTAAGTACACTTCAATTCCGCGGCTCGAACTCCAAGCAGCAGTGCTGGGCAGCCGTTTGGCTAAATTCATCGAGGACGCCCATCGCGAAGAGATCCACGAGCGATTCTTCTGGACAGACTCGAGGGACGTAGTGTGCTGGCTGAACTCAGACCATCGACGATACAGCACCTTCGTTGCACACCGAGTGGGCGAGATCCTAGATACATCGCGTATCGAAGAGTGGCACTGGACTCCCGGGAACAAAAACGTTGCCGACGAAGGAACGAAATGGTCTAAGCTTAAAAATCATCTTACGACCAGTTACTGGTTCAGCGGCCCTTCATTCTTGAAACAGGGTGAAAGCGAATGGCCACGCCAACATCCTGCACCAGACTCAACGAACGAAGAAAGGCGAGAAATTGTAGCGCTTCACACTCCCCGGGATCCGCTGTTCAACGCGGCTCGTTTCTCGCGATGGTGGAGGTTTGTCCGAGCGGCAGCATTCGTGTTGCGCTTTCTCTACAACGCTCGTAACCCAACGACACGCCGAACCGGACCCCTTACACCCAACGAGCTGCAATCAGCGGAAAAGACCATAATAATCGACACGCAGCGGCAGTTCTTCCCAGAAGAGTATAGGCTGTTCGAGAAGCAAACTGGTATACCCGGAGCAGAGTCGGGTGTCCCAAAGAGCAGCTCTTTATACCGAAGGAGTCCATATATGGATAGCGACGGCGTGCTTCGAGTCAAAGGAAGAATCGATGCCTGCCTCCACGTTGGGTTTGACGCCAAGCGCCCTGTAATTCTACCTAAAAATAGCAGAGTAACGGACCTTGTGGTGGACCACTTTCATCGCCGCTACAAGCACGTGAACCATCAGACCGTGATGAACGAGGTTAGGCAGCGATTCGACATTCCCGCGCTGAGAGCGGCATGTCACCGCGTGCGGAATTCCTGTTCGTACTGCAAGGTACGTAGCTCGCTGCCTCATCCACCACCAATGGCAGAGCTGCCTGTTGCCCGGCTCTCCCCATATACTCGACCATTCACGTTTACGGGGATCGATTACTTCGGGCCCTTCTTCGTGTCTGTTGGACGTAGGACAGAGAAAAGGTGGGGAGTCCTGTTCACATGCATGACGACAAGGGCAGTGCATATAGAAGTAGCACATGCCCTCACAACCAGCGCCTGCATCCTAGTGGTCCGAAACTTCGTATGTCGTCGGGGCACACCAAACGAATTTTTCTCCGATAGAGGAACGAACTTCGTGGGAGCAAACCGAGAGCTGCAAGAAGCAATAACACAGATTAACGAGGATGAGCTGGTGGAAAAATCGGGGATCCCCGACACAACATGGAACTTTAACCCACCGTCAGCTCCCCACTTCGGCGGAGCGTGGGAGCGGCTGGTTCAGTCCGTAAAACGTACGCTGGCAGGTATCCAGCTTACAAATCGTCCAACTGACGCAGTGCTGCAGAATTGGCTGATAGAAGTGGAATGCATCCTGAACACTCGACCGCTGACAGACGTCCCGGTTGATCGAGAGGAGGATGCTCCGTTAACCCCAAATCATTTTTTAGTAGGTTCATCCGCAGGGGCAAAGCCGCTGGTGCCTCTAAACGATTCGATAGCAACCATCAGGAGTTCCTGGAAAACATCGCAGAGATATGCTGATCACTTTTGGAAGAGATGGATCACCGCTTACCTCCCGACGCTGACGAAGCGGTCGAAGTGGCATCAAACGTCGACAAGCCTCAAAGAAGGAGACCTGGTCGTGATAGTGGACGAGTCGCTTCCCCGCGGATGCTGGCCAAAAGGACGGATCTTGCAGGCGATTCCTTCCAAAGACGGGCAAATAAGAAAAGTACACGTGCAAACAGCTTGGGGAAAAATACTGCAACGACCGGCTGTCAAAGTAGCACGTCTGGACATCGAACCACAAACAGTGTTGACACACGCGGGCCGGTGTTGCATGGGCTGCCTATGTGGCAAAGCAGCCAAACAACGGTCCGATGCCGCAGACGACATCTAGATGGCGCGCGGGTCGCCCTTGGAGATCGAGTGCACGGTGTTCTCGCTCCAACCCGTATCGCCGTCTCAGGTCAACGCTAGGCTGATGACCGACGATCAGCTGGACGGTGAACGACCTGAGTTGGCCGCCAACGGAGGTGAAATTATGGGTTGGAGTAAAAGTGGTCGCTCTTTTTACCGCGAACCGCCACCGAAGCCAGTAACTTTTTAACCTTTTCGAATAAAGAGTTTAAAAAACAGCTTACAGTTTTATAACGCGGTCGGGGAATTCCGAGAATAGTTCCGAAATTCCGCAATAACGGCGTCGCGGTAATATTGATAGTTTATCAAACCCAGAAGGGTTATATAGGTGCCGGTCTACCTATCGTTAGCTACCCTTGTCACGTCCACCCATAAAGAACTACCATAAACAGCATTGACATCGTGGACCTTTCTTTTTGTCTTTCGTCTACACTCCGTCTAGACCAGGTTCTTTCGATTTTCGGTATCGTCCCTCGGTGCCAAAAACCTAACGGAGGTTTTATTAATGGCGGTACGACTTATGGAGTGCAAGTAAAAAAAAAACATGTGCTAAGCAAATAGAAACAACCAAAACCCGGTGTCCTAAGCGGCGGAGCGAACGAGATTTAATGTGATTCACTTGGCGCCCCTCATTACCGGTCGGCAGAGAAGCAGTGCCGAAAATGTTCGCGTGCTCACGTGCCGGTCGGTCCAACGCTTTTGGTTTGTTTGCATACCATCGCACGGTCGGGAGTTTATTATGCTTGAAGCTTATTTGTGTTTGTTTTATAAGTTGTTTGATGGTTCTGTTTACTTTCCACCGCTACGCGTGGCCACGAGTTGGATGATTTTGTCTGTTCGGCCAGCAAACAACTGTTTACCAGCTACATTCAAGTACGAAAATGATACAAGAGACATTAAATTTTTAGGTATAACTAAAGTATTTTATAGAAAGATTTTATAGACGGCACAAGCACACACAAATATCAGACAATCCTACACCAAATAACATGCTTTGTTTTCTGCAAACTTCAGCTTCGTCTGGAACTACGCTGGCATAATTCTACAGAACTCCGATCTTACTTTTTACTTTTTTACTATTTTTTTGTCTGCCAGGCAGACAAATATATCGACAGATTTATATTAAGTAAATCTTAGTTTTCTGTGCTTTTTTTTAAATCACATTTACAAACCGGTGTTTTCGCATGAGGCACGCAAAGGTAGCTCAATTCCATTCGTTTTAATGACAGAGCATGTTTTAGGCAGCAAAAAAAAAAGATAACTATAAACCATTCAACGGTTGCGTTGCATATGGCACATAAAATGCTGCAATTCGCTTACAAATAATAAGCCACAGCAGCAACTTTGGCGTGTGCATCGGTTTATGTTTTTTTTTTATCGTTCGAAGTCAGATTGTTTTGTATCCGATGCCGAGCATTTGTTTCCATTTTTCCAGTTCCGTGAGCATGCTGATGTTTGTTACTTGCCACAGTCGAGAGGAGTGCTGAAGAAACACATGGAACACATTTTTGCACGATGCGAAACCATGCACACGAGCATGAAACAAACGGCTGCAATTGATGAACAACAAATTCAGGCCAGCCACCTTTCGCTTTCCCTCCCGCAGCAAACGTTTTTGGCCGACTGTCGCATGTGTCACACCCTTCTCGCAAATGTTCAGAGTACACTATTGGCTTCAAATGGTGTTAGAAAAGTACAGTCCACAGTACAGTATTGACATTGGCGCCTTGGCACCGCTCAGAGCGAAGCTGGTACAAAGATCGTCAACATTTTTCCTTTTGTCTGCAGGTCTTTCTTGCCATTTCTTCCGAAAGGAATCCGATCGACGACGGCCACACGACACTGCAGGGTAAAGTGCAGACCGAGGAGACGTCGGGTGCGTTCTATTTTAGAAAATCACTTGTGAACGGTCAGGTTCGATTGAATAATGAGTGGGGGTGTGCTCTATTATCTCATCGATAAACCTTCAGTGAGTCAAATCAGGTGTTTTGTTCCAAACGTTACATTAATATATTTGTCATAGAAATTACCCGAACTTAATCATTTTATCTACTTTTGTAGTTTAAATTGACTTCGGAAAGCTAAGAAGCGAATTCCGAGCAACCAAAAGACATAAACGAAACATTTGCGCCTCAATTTAAATACGCATTACACGACATGGCAACATGGGATGGCTCAGAAGTATTCGCAGTGTGTGCCCGCATGTTGTTTAAAAGGCATCGCCCTCCCCATTCTCGGAACATCATATTAAAGCAGCATACGCATCGCAACACAGAGAATCGTAGCACAAGGGCTCCAGCAGCATATGTACTGGTTTGTTCACAGGGAAAGGGGCACACACTATTAACACAAAGAGCATTACATCATGGGAAGACCGCTGCGTTGCTCTTGTGGTCGTATGGTCGGGTTTTATTGCGCTGTGCTAGACTCCGACCTCCTCCATTATTGCATGCCTCGAACAATTATTACGATGCCAAATTTTAGGAAAATATTGGTCCCTTTCAACTGTTTTAAACAACCCTACATTAGAGAATAATTTCTTCAAATGATTCTCAATCTACAATGAAGAATACAAACAGTTTCTTTACCTCATGGAAAAAACTCCAGCGTTATACCTCTTCCATCCAATTAACACGAGCTCTTCCATCTTTTTGATGAACATCGTTTCACATTTGAAACCAAAAACTTATCTCTTCCACTGGACATCTCTAGCATCTACTGGTTCCAGCTTGCCTGCTAAGGACGTTTCAGTCATAGTTCATATAATTATCTTGGGGGCTTGGTTTGGTCGGATCAACCGTTATATGCCTTTCTTTGCCACACGACGAGACCTTCCAACAGCAAAATTTAAAAGTCTATATGTATACCGAGGTTCCGTCTTCCGTTTTACTGCACACATAAATCGACTACAATGAGTTGGTTTATCAGCTGTGCGTTCTAGTCAACCAAAGATACGAATGGGATAAATTGTAATATTCTTACAGACACGTACGAATTTAACTTGTATGGCGGAATTGTACACAAAGCGAAGCATCTATGCGCCACCATACACATTTTCTTTATCTACATCCAACTCTTTCTATCACTGTTTACAAAACAAAGCGCAAACCACCCCGCCCATCTCGGCCTTCTGGTTCTTGACAGGATTGGAAGCCGCCTGACGTAGTAAACAAATGGACGTACGGTGAGCTGTTTATTCCAGACGTTCCGTGACGCGGAGACGGACCGCGGTGCTCTATAAAGCTCTATGCAGCAGTTTGCTACCGTCACTCCCTTCTTGATCGCGCCACGCTCAAACAGCAGGTTATGCCGACGCCACACGAGATTTGAGGTGGGAAGTTTCCAAACTGAAGATCCTCACCTCGGATGACGCAATGGAATAGCACTGTGGGTGCGAGCAATTTTTCAACTGGAAACAAATTTACCCTTTTTGAATGGGGATAGAAACGCTTGTTCAAGTTGGAAGATAAGATATTTTGTTTGCAAGGAAAAAAAAACGAAGGTACAGGTGCTTTAAAATGTAGCACGAGGACGAACAATGTGCGATAAGCGCGGCATCGCGACGCTCGGTCTCGGGGGACGGACACCCACCCTCACTCCTTTTTATGTTGTCACAGAGCAAGATATCGAAGCGCATTCATCCATCCATTCATACATTGCTCGCTCTCAGATAAGACCGAGAGTTGGTGGCCGAACATGAAAAGTACATTCATTGAACTGTGTTTTGTTCTGGGGCGCGGACAGACATTTGTCGCACTTTGGGTCGTGTTTTCTGGATATCGTGCGAAGCGTTTTGGGTCGCAAACTCACCCTAAAATGAAATCGAATCAGTCTGGTTCTCCTCGGTACGGAGGTTCAATCCATCCTCAGGAATAAGTGAAAATTTCCACCTCCAAACACAAATATGAGGGTAAGTGAACGAACGGTTTCCTAAGACCCATCCACAACCAAACGTTTGTCCGCCAGATTTTGATCCACCCTCCCGTCGTTCGAAAACCGGGCCTGCTCGTGCTGTTCGTGTTGGCCACTTCGCTCGTGCTGATCGTGCACCACTTCTACCGTGCCGCACTCGAGCAAAAACATTCGTCCGAACACCTGATCGCGAAGAAGATGACCCACGATACATCCTGGCCACCTCCTGGGCACATGGGTCAACCGTTTACGCTTCCTGCAGACATCGTCCGTATACTTCCCGACGTGCAGGAGCAGCTGGAGCACGGCTGGCAGCGCCAGGGCTACAATCAGCTCGCGTCCGATCTCATCTCCGTCCACCGGCAGCTGCCGGACTTGCGCGATCCGTGGTGCCTTCGTCATGGCGTGACCCATCCTCTTCTGCCCCCCGTCTCGATCGTGATCGTGTTTCACGATGAAGCCCACTCGACACTGCTCCGCACGGTTCACTCCGTCCTGAACCGATCGCCACCGGAACTGGTGCAGGAGATCGTGCTGGTTGACGATTGGTCCAGCTCAGGTAAGCTCAGTTTTAAATTTACAGCTTCCAATGATGAGCCCCATTTGGCTTTCCAGTTCCGCTGAAGACATTCCTCGAGGACTACTTTCTTCCGTACGGCGACAAAGTACGTATCCTGCGCACACCAGCACGCTACGGACTTATCCGGGCTCGCATCTACGGAGCACGCCGCGCCTCGGCCGACTACCTCCTTTTCCTAGACGCACACTGCGAGTGTTTGCCCGGGTGGCTCGAGCCATTGCTTGCGGTGGTGTTGACCGGGCCCGTTGTCGCCGTTCCGACGATCGATTGGCTCAACGAGACGACGCTCGCCCTGCAAGCAGGGCCTTCGAATGGCCTCTATGGTGCGTTTGATTGGAATCTGAGCTTCCAGTGGCGTTCTCGTTACGATCGCATTCTTCGCTCCGGAAGTTCTCCCCAGCATGAGGTTGGTTGAACCGATACTGAACTTTTTACAACACCGTATCAGCTGCTTTAAGTTTTTCAAGCATTCGCTAAATTTCCTCAATTTAAAAGTGCGATTCTCTTTTTAATCGAGTAATCTTGTATCAGTAAAAATACATTAATGATGGAAAGATAGAGAAATCCCTTTTGTGCAGAACGCCCTGGAGCCGTTCGATAGCCCAATCATGGCGGGAGGACTGTTTTGCATCGCCAAGGAGTTCTTCGCCCGGTTAGGCTGGTACGATCCGGGGCTGGAGGTGTACGGCGGAGAAAACATGGAGCTGTCCTTCAAGGTGTGGATGTGCGGTGGTGCGATCAAGATCGTTCCGTGCTCCCGGGTGGGTCACATCCAGAAGCGAAACCATCCGTACATCGGGGTGAGTGTGATCGTTTTCTCCTCATAACATTACATTAATTCACAGTGTTTTTGTGAGGAGGAAATAACCAAAAACAATTAAATTATGTTTAAAAAAATTCTTTCTTTACCTCATTCGATCCAATCTGTGCAAAGAATTACCATCGCGAACGGGAACTCACGATGAAAAACACGCTCCGTGTGGCGGAAGTGTGGCTGGATGAGTACGCGGACTTCCTGTACCGTTTGCATCCGGACTATCGGCTCCTGTTAGCGTCCACCTCGAACGACAGTCTCGCCGATCGCCACCGACTTCGCGAGCAACTGTCCTGCCGTTCGTTCCGTTGGTACATGCGGGAAGTTTTCCCCGAGCAGGACGATCCCGGTCGAGCCCGGTCGATGGGCTGGCTGCGCAGTGACCAGCACCGCTGCCTGACCTGGCCAATGCGCGACCGTTCGCTGGCCACCCTGGCCTGCCACGGGTTGGGTGGACAACAGATTTGGTTCTTCTACGAGGCCACGGGACGAGTTACCCGGGAAGGACACTGCCTGCAGGTGGACGCGGACTCCGCCACCGTCACGATGGAGCTTTGTGCGTTCCCCGATGGAGATGGTGTTTCGCGTATGCAAGCGTGGCGTCGGAGGAAACAAACGGGGCAACTGGTGCACAAGGCAACCGGGCGATGTTTGGTGTCGACGGCGGATCGCTTTCGTCCGACGGTGGAACCGTGCGCCCTGCCGGAAGTGCTCGTCAGAAACGCAACCGGCCAAAAGTGGACATTTCAGATTGAGGAAATTTGAAACCGCGTAGACAACATTCGATACCATCAGGTTTAAACATTCGTCGGCAAATTTTGGATGAAGCAATATTCGTATCATTACACTTCAAAACCCATTTAAGATCTTCCATATTGTATCTTCGGCCAATCAATTAAATCAGCCTTATACAAATTTTAGAATAAAGAAAAATCTTATACCAGATGAGAATGTACGTGAGAAAAGTAATTTAAAAATACGTGTTTCAGAAGGGGTTTCAACGTACTTTTTTGCTAAAGCTTTGACCGTGGTGCTAATGATAATTATTCCGTGACAATTTAATTCATTAAATATTACTGTTTATGTCTCCTGGTATTTCATCACCCAAAAAAGTTTGTTTTGATTCAATTTTAAGGCATCAACCGGATGGAAGTGAAAGGAGAAAAGGTACTTGTATGCATATTTCCAACCCGGTGAATGTTTAATTTTGTCCCATTTGATCGAAACCACTAACCGAGAAAACGATCGCAAGAAGAAAGCGGAAACCAAAGAAGTGGATTTATAAACGTGGCCAACATGCACACGCATGCGATCAACACGCCAAAAGATCAATGACAGCAGCGGCAGCGCCGAAGAACCCTTTCATTCCCTTTCCGTCCTAAGCGATCGGAACCGCGTTCGCAGCTTCCTTTTTGCACGCGAGACTTTCTTTCGCTGCTAAGTTGTTTCGGGTGCTAAAGATAAATCCGGTGGTAAATTTAGCTCGTGTGCCCGTGGTCGGGTGGCGCCTTCAGAGTGCACCGCGCTGTGTTTCCGTTAGTGAGACTGGCAACACGATGATGGTTTTGGTATTGATATCCCGCGAAAGGCACGAGGGACTTCCCTAGTCATTTGTTACTATTATGCACCTGGTGCAACACATAGATTGCATGGTACAATGGAATCGATTTGCGATTATCTGTCATGGACATCACATGATTACAAGAAGGCCTTGGTAGCAATAGGCATTAGAAACAACATGGTCAGAGTCATGGTTGAGAGGAAAAGGCTACTGGCACACAGATGGGATGCGAAAAATCCTACCACATCAGCAGGAGGGCTGCCTTTGTCCCTTGCTTTCGTTCTTGGTACTATTCAAAAACCTATTTGTTTGCAGATCGATGCAGATGGTGCAGCTGCAGAAATCTTCCATAACTTTTTTCTGCATGAGCGAAAAGCTGCATTGCACCCACGATCTTTACGAGCTGGTTCCGGAGTGTTTTATGTTGCCGAACATTTCTCGTGGTTGTACGTGAGTTATTTCAGATCATGGAGCAATGTGCAACAAAACAAAACGCTTGTGGTGTTCTACACATGGAAGCATTGATCCTGTATGATGAACCAATGCGGAATGGTGCGAATTAAATACAACTTAATAACAAAAAATTGAAAAAGATTGCTTTTTCAATGCCTGTTCCTCTTTTACCAGAGCCTCCACTTTCTGCGTCGTTGAACTTCAAGCGTGTTGATGTTCTTTCGTTGCTTCTATTTATAAACTAAAGAACAAGTGGGTTCGATGGTGACGGTCGCTCTGGCAACGAATCATCGTATCGACGGAAACCGATCAGGGCTTTCTTTTGGTGGGTAATTTGTTTTTTGTTTTTAAATTATTACTTCTGCAGAAAAAAAACACACAGTAGTAGCCAGAACAGTTTATATAAATGGGAGGAATTCCCTGGATATTTTGGGGTCCGATTTATGGGAGAATTTTACGCTACATTACCAATCGGGCGTATTTTCGAGGTAACCTTAAGCTATATGAGAGGTAAAATTCTCAAACAAAACCAATAAAATCCTACCCACAGGTTCCTTCGAGGTTAAAAGAGGGTAACGGCATTTGGCAACTGTTCGCTTAACCTGCCTGCTTTCCTTTATCCGATTAATTGATATGGAGAAACCACTCGAACAATCGAGGCAACCATTCTATACACAATCACAGCCGCACAGGCGCAGCCCATTTGGAACGCGCAAACCAAACAATCGTTTGATATCGGCGAACGAAAGCGCATTCGAAAAGTCGAACAATAAATTCAGTCGAGGAACACAACAACGAGTTCCGCAAGAAGCGGCAGCCAATTGCCAGCCAATGTTTGTGTTGCTGAGCGTGTACATACTCCGCGCTTATACCGTACGGCACGGTACAACAACGCGGCCGCGAGATAGCGCTAGCTCGCGGCATACGGATACGTGGTGCTTGCTGGTTGGCTCGGATTTCTCTCCGATTCTACCGTAGTGCAAGTGCACAATATGGCCTCAACGGAACAGGTGGATAATGCGTGGTCAAGCCAATTGAAACCATTCGATTCGCCACATTTTGCTCAAGAGAAAAGGCCCATGTTTCCGTGGGATCAATTAGCGTCTTCTTTTCCAGATGTAGTGAAACGTCAGTCCTCAAATTTTTCGATTCGTCCACCCGACTTGAGGCACTGGAACGTGGTCGGTTGCTTATCGCCGAGCGACGCTGGTATTTACGTGTCTACCCTAGAGTTTTCTGGTCGCGAGGTCAAAGTCAAGACTGAAGACGTCACTACAGCTGCGACTTCAATTTTACCGGTGATGTTCTAATCCATTTTTCCGGTGAATTATATAATCGCCAAGAGCTCTGTTGAGCGCTGATAAGAAATGCTATGGTCGAGTTTAATAACGTTTCCTTCAATTCATCTGTACTTTCCTCTATTTCACCTAATCCTTCCTAAAAAAAAAAAACAAACAAACATTTCAGGTGTTGATGTGTGAAGCAACACCGTGACACCGTGACCTAATTCCATGGCTCCCAGGGTTGAGGGTGGAAAGCTTGATAGAAGAAAGAAAGAAAAAAACCAGCTGCCTACCATGCTCCCCAAATACTTACGATATGCTCGCGGATCGTGTTATGGAACATTTGCTCCCGTATGTCGGACACATGCTCCTCCTCCTCCTCCATCACGTCCAGGACGGAAAGAAGCGTTGCGTTAGGAGCAATCTTGACGGTGTTCTTCGGGTCAGCTGAGGCCACGTAGGATGCCTTCTAAGGGAAGCTGTGTGCGGATGCGCCTCCCTGTTCCGCTTTAACCCGCTCCTCCGAAGGTACCGAGGAAAGGAGTGTACCGTTCTTTTAGATGCTTGTACTATGTTCTCTAATCACCATCAACACATCCGGGAGGGCTCAGTATAGCGCGACACACAAACATGGGACCTTCGTTCGTTCGCCGCCTCCTTGCCCGGGCAGTAGAAATGGGGAAATTATTTTATGAGAGAAATATTCCACACCACAATCATTGCACCGTGAGGCCGTGCATGGCAACTACTTTCACTTTTGGCAGATGGCACACGAAACGGATACGACGGAGGTTTTTTTTTTTTTATACGCTACGAAACGAATGTGAAATCCTAGTAAGCATTT
This sequence comes from Anopheles atroparvus, assembly GCA_914969975.1. Lineage (NCBI taxonomy): Eukaryota > Metazoa > Arthropoda > Insecta > Diptera > Culicidae > Anopheles > Anopheles atroparvus. The sequence goes on along the minus strand of CAJZCY010000002.1, from coordinate 33,186,822 downwards.
AAACACGACGCCAAATACACATAATATGCACAATTCACTGGCGCACGTAAACAAACGGAAGGTGGTTGGCAAAGGATGGCTTCGCTGTGCGCTTTCGCGAGAAAACTCTGATTTCTCTTCGTTCGATTTTTCACTATTTCGAGCCTGCACGGGACCTGCTCTTGGATTTCGGTCGTTGATGGTGGACGAGGATTTCAGCACGACGTATGTATACTGGTATTTAAATTTTCTAATCTAGACATCCGCTCTAATCACACGTCGCGAGCACTGATTGCTTTTGGGCGAACTGAACCGTTTCTCGAGCTTTGGGTTTACTTTGTTTAGCTTTGCCTTTTTGCTTTATTCACAACACTGGGAGGAATGTGACAGGGTAGATACAATTTTGAACCTGAATTTCATTCTCCACCGAACGACACAGAAATCAAGGGAACGCGATAACGAGATCAACTGAGAGCTAGCTGCTACGACGCAAACGAAACCAAAACTGTCCGACGCGGAGTACGGTAGTGTTGAGCATTCCGTCATGCACCTACTGGGTCCAATCCGTTCCCGAAATAGAGTAGCTGGACTCAACTCCGTAAAACAGATTTGCAAGATTCATGAACCGCGGAATCAATGCCAATTCTACGAAAGTTTATCAGCTCAGAAGAAAACCCTGAAGTAGAATTCTAACCTTAAACTTGGTAAGACTTTCCTCAAATATTTACGTGTTAATCGATTCACCACATGAGAAATATCGTTTGGCTACCATGGAACTGCGGTTCACAAAATGATGCAAAAGCTAGTGTTGGGTTTTTTGTACGAACCAGCTAGGGCTGAGTCTTCGGGATCGGTTGTTTTCGGATTTTTTAAAGTTAAACCTACAAAAGTATCTACATATAGTTTTTTAATATTCGAAAGCCACATCATCTGGCGTTTTATAGTATAGAATACTCTCCATGTGGCTTTCCTTCCAGAACCGCTGTGATCTTTACCGGAATTGGATGCAACACCGGTCCGGGGGTTAAATTGACATTTCAGCCGTACTTGCGCCATATTGAGTTGGCGGTGATATTTTTTGGCGGCTGATGCGACAGGCGGCAAAATCATTTTGCCTCGTGCAAAATTGGGCGCCATTATGTTAAAAACGTTTTAAATCCTTTCGCGAGGTAGTAGCATTTATTAAAACATTTAAAAAATTCACTGAATGGATTAAATAATGGAAATATAATCAACTAATACACTTATACCGAAATAAATGGTGAACTACGAAAAAAATAACTAAGCGTAGACAGTACGTATTGAGACTACAGCAGGGGACTCGGTATAGTAAACGTCAGTGACATGCTGCAAATATCATTCGGTTGTTTGGACGCCGGCGAAGACGGAAACGTATTGGCGAAGAAGCTTGCTGAGCCATCTTGTCTTTGAAGTAAAATAGTGCAGAATAAGTTGTGTTGATCAGTATGTCTGGAATCGCTGTAGCACGCTTGGGTGAAGAACGAAAAGCATGGCGCAAGGATCATCCGTACGGGTTTGTGGCCCGGCCAGTAAAGAATACAGACGGGTCCCTGAATCTCATGACATGGGAATGTGCTATCCCCGGAAAGAAGAGCACGCCATGGGAGGGTGGTTCGTACAAGCTGCGGATGCTGTTTAAGGATGACTATCCCACTAGCCCGCCGAAATGCAAGTTCGAACCTCCCCTGTTCCATCCGAATGTGTACCCGTCGGGAACGGTGTGTCTGTCGCTGTTGGATGAAGAAAAAGACTGGCGTCCGGCAATTACCATCAAACAGATCCTCCTCGGTATACAAGATTTGCTGAATGAACCCAACGTGAAAGATCCTGCACAAGCTGAAGCCTACACCATTTACTGCCAAAACCGTTTGGAGTATGAGAAGCGCGTACGAGCACAAGCGCGCGCAATGGCGGCAACGGATTAAATTGTATTCTTGGTGACCACTTCTTATCGTGATGCACACGAATTTCCATCTAAATTTACTGATTATCATGAGGTTAAGCTACGGCAGTATTTATTCATCTGGATAGGAGCAGAAACACATCGCGGGTTTGACAAGAGCTGTACGTTGCGAACATGTTTAACAAATGAAATAAAAACTAATAACAATTAAGTAACTCCCGGTTCTGTGTTTGCGATGATTATCGATGATTGCTGTGTGAATTGTAATATTGCTATGGATGTCCGGAAATAAATTTTCGCCGTGCTTGGTCAAAAAAACATCCGTCTAGTTTGTTTGGCTTCAGTTAAGAATTCTGTACAAATTGCATGGTTTTATCTTCCTAAGAATTTATTTTTTATCCAGTACTGCATTTTTCACAAGACACAAGATCTTCGGTGCCATCGAGCGAAAGGTGTGGAAGCCATCAAGTGTTTACTTCTTGCTGGGCGCAGATAGTGCAGCGATGGCCTTAGCTTCCTCTGAAAACGGTAGAAGAGACAAGATTAGCTTCTTTGCAACCAATCGTACCAATGTTTCGTTCTCTCACCTTCCTGGTTACGTTTCTTCTCTTGGGCCAGCTTAGCGTCCCGGATGACCTTCTGTTGTGCTTCGATTTCGCGAATTCCAACCTCGCGCTTAGCCAGACGGTTCTGATGGTATGCACCGTACGCAACGCCGACGACCAGGAACGACCAACGTCCAAACTGAAAGTGGGCGTAAATAAGTATCATTCAAAACAGCACCGTGTCGTCCGTAATTGTCCATTTCATGCTATCTGCGATATTTGCTCCGGCAAATACGCGAAACGATCCGGGATGTAGTATCTCCGGTAATCATTACATAATGTTTTGGTTGTAAGTTCCACTTGCCACCGTGATTGCTGCTCGGTTACGCGCGGTGCCTTACCCGGATGAGCGGAGATACACGAACTGGAGCGCCAAGATCAGCCATTTCTGAGTCTGTGTAGTCAAACTTGAGGCAGATCAGAAAAAAGATAGTTTTCTCTGCGCAGATTGATCCTTCCCAGTCCCGGAAAATATCGAGTGGTTTGGAAAAGTTGACAGAAGCGATGCACACCAAGATGTCAATATTTCGTTGTGCAGGGCTGTACTGAAGCTTGCGGCATGTGGGAGGGCTTTTCGATAATTGGGGAAATTTCAACCTTATGTTTACATATTTTGCACATACAGCGCACATTATCTTTAAAAAGAAAGTCTTTTAGTGTATCAACAAATAGGTAAAACCGATTTTACCTACAATTACCGAAACTCAAGTTCGTCGACTTTCTTGTCAGCTGTTAGTTCATCGATTCAACCATCGGTGACAGTTGCATCATAAACAGCCGCGTCGTAGTTGCGTAAAATTGAAAACAATTAATAGTCTCGGTTCGGTTTCGTGGTGTGCTGCCGGCAACCATAATTATGAGTTCCCTTCGCCGCGAGGTAAGCTTATTTCCTGCGAAATTTGGTGTTTAACATGTGCAATGCATATACATTTCACTCCGCTCCCGTTTTATCCATTGCAGGCTCTTCGATGGTACAAAATACTGCAGCGCACCAAGGATGAGGTGTTCGCCGGTGACTTTCGCACCATTACGGCGGCGCGGCAGCGAATTAGGGAAGAGTTTATTAAAAACAAGGACGTCACAGATGAAAAGGAAATCAAAGAGGTGAGTTGCATCTACATATACGAAGGTGAATGTATCTTGTACGCAACCAGTTCAATTACCTTTTGCCCCATCCGCGCGAATAGAAAATCAAAATTGCTAAGGATGTCGAAGTCGAGTTGCGCAGCTCCGTAGTGCAGGCGGTGAGAAAACAGCCGGCCGTATTTGGTAAGTTGTGCATGATCACATGTGGACGGTAGCCAATTTTATGGGCACTATACGGATGCCGTTTGTTACCTTGTAGAAGCGAGAATCACGCCTGACACGAAAAAAATGGATAACGTAATGTTCGACCCGGACGCCGAGCTGCCCCCGCCTCGGACCAAAAAGTGCAGTGATAAAAAATAGAAAACACCTGTCTTCCCCCACGTACGCGCAGTTAGTTGATTGATGTACAATTGTGTCTATCTAGTGTGAAGTTGTTATCGGTATCAGAAAGCATCATGGCATGGCAGTTAAGGTTTTCTCCTTACCAGTTGTTAGAAAGTATTACTTGACCTAAAGCAATAGATGAAGTTGTACTTAATCCGTTTACTTTTGCCTTTCCGAACATATCAATGGCTTTGAAATATTTATTGTAGTTTAGAATGCGAGATTTAAGGTAAGAGCTGTTTCTCAACTTATGAGTTTATTGATTTAAGTTTTATTTTAATAGACTCAAATTGCGTCAAAAAGTGCCAGACAAGCATAATCTCTCGCGCATTAAATCTCGTTATACAAGCTTTGAACGTGTAAATTGGAAATAGACGATTATTACCGTGCAAATTCAATGTGTTTTAACAGAAGCGAAAGGTGACCCGCAAATCTTCCAGCTTATGTCCTCTATGCGCCCGAATCGGAAAACTGAATCAGCACCACCATGATTGACGTGATTGCGGTCACGGCCTAAAAGAAAAAAATAACAAAAAAAAACAAATTTATCGTTAGACAAACCCCATGGATGATCAATGAACATCAGCAACATACGCTTGAAATAAGTGTCATATCCAAATTGACCATTCCCCATGCCTGATGCATACCCTGCATATTGGAAATTTGCGATATGTAATGGTCGATCTTGAAAGAGGGAATGGAAAATGAAAATGATCAGTTGAAGTTCTAGAATGTAGCTTCGTTTTACATGTTTGAAAAACATTTCTGCCGAGGTTAATTGTTCTTATCATTCAAGATTGTTTTCACAAAGCTAGGAAACGCTAACTTACCGACCCATTCGTGGCGTTTGTACACGAACCCCTATTTATTTTGTACAGCAGAAAAAGCGTACGATCGTTCTAGAAGCAGAATAGAAAACGTCCGTCATATAGGAAACAATCACACCTTGTAACTCTTATCCGCCATTATTCACCTCCTTTTGATTCAGCCTATTGGGGTAGGCTATCAGAAAGTAGAAGAAAAACTTTATACCCGCGTACAAGCCCTTCAGCACGAGTTGAAACGGAGACAGCGTGGCATGCTTTGCGCACTGATACAGCTCGAGTAGATCGATGTTAACGCTAGCAAAAGTGGACACCAAAATGAGGATGATCACGGGGGAGAAGTTATCAAACAGGACAGAGGCCATTTCCCACAATTGAACGTGAAGTAGGCGTAGCTGCTCAATCCGCTGAAAGAGGCTTTCCCCTGGTTTTACCGGATGAAATGAATGGTCTTGCCCATGCGGCACATAGACCGACTTTAAGTGTGTTTCCGGTTGTCTCAAGGCCGTGCCGGCCGCTAGCGTTTCTAATCTATCGTTCAGCTTTCGTGAGATCGAGCTCAAATGCACTGACACACAGTAGTACTGCAGAAGTATCAGAGCGCTGACTGTGAAGGGTACAAGATGAACAATCGTGTACGGAATAGTGCCGATGTCGAACAAGACGGAGGCAGAAGCGAAGGGAAACATCAGCACAACGGAGCTGTAAATAACTAGCAACGCTTTGATCGTGTTTCGGTACCACACTGTTTGCTGGCAGTCGCCCTGCGAGGCTGTGTGGCGCACTAGAACCAGCGCCCGTTCGAAATATGTTTCGTACTGTGGCCTTCGGTGTTCGCAGCCGATCAGTAGATTCCCGACTGTCAGTACCTGCAGGAAGCTGCCGATGTAGTACAGGATTTTAATGAACATCGGAACGGTTGGCAGGTACAGCAGCTTTGGGTAGTAGAAAAAGAGGACCAAGAAGGACGATACGGTCAAAACCGCCACCGCGATGGCAACTAGTAGCCGCACGAATATCACCAGCTGAACCTGAACACTGGCCAACGAATAGTTGCGCTGAAACAGGGACAGCGGGTACGGGGCAACTGAGAGGATCTGCGACAGGCGCATCGTGGGCCCGATGGTAAGACGCAACAGATGGCGCATCTTCTCGTCATCCGTGTGGTTCCAGGCCATTTTACAAACTTAACTGCGGACGCGACTTGTGTGTTATGAGGATTTTACTACTAGAACGATCGATGCAAGCGTGCTCGTGTGATACGGAAGTAATTAAAAATTTACGGATTACACCCCCCCGATGGCACACATAAGCTTTCCAGCATGTGAAGAAGCATCACGCAATGGTGCTCATATGTATGCATTTATTAGGATCCTCAATTATGGCAAATGGCTTTACTAATGAAGTAATTAAAAAAAGTCGCCATCGTTGGGTATAATTTTTTCTTCTCGATTCTTTCGAAAAAAAAAAACAGAATATGCAGTACAGCTATTTGTGGTGTAGACGAAGCCAAAGGTCAAATTATCGGAACGGAATCGGCAATGCATTTTACCATTTTATGCATATTCTAGGTCAATACATACCACAACATTCTGGCCATTATTCCATGATGATTTAAACTCATGCAGTAAAAGTATGGACCGCTCGTTCTGCGAAAATGTTAGTCGTAAAAAAGCATTAGAATGGGAAGAAATTATCACACCATGAGAGGCATCTGCAGTTCTAACCTGCGCCTGAATGAAGTTGTTCGATTTTGCGATAACAACGAAGAATGAAAAGTGCACCACGGCCTGGAGAAAGAGCATCACCTGCGAGCTCGCCGGAACTGTCCGATTGGCAAAGTTATGGTATATCTCCAGCAGAAGCACGTTGGTGTTGATGAACGAGGCTGCCATTACAAAGAGGAGCAGTTCTCCGTAGAGACCGTTTATGTCTTGCGCCAAGCTCAGGAGTCTAATATGCAACAATGATAGCTGCTCGATCTCTTCCGCATGATCGTTGCCGTTCAGGTGCAGCTCTGCCTTGTCGCACGTTGCCGAGTGGATTTGTATGTAGGCAATTTGCGAATGCTTCATGAAAGCGCTCCGATCGGAAGCGACGGACTGCCGTTGGGTCAACCGTTCCAGGCTATCGTTCAGACAACCGATGCTGCCCGCAATCACCGACAGGCACGCATGGTACTGGAGGACGTCGATCATGATGGCGAGGTACGGTAACTGATAGGCTCCCAATACGTGCAGCGAGAACGGATAGTCAAGAATGCGCAGCATGATAACGGTCCCCACGATCCCATGGATGCTGTAGAGCGCTAGCAACCGCTTGGAGGATAATGCGACCGCACTCAGTGGGACGTCCACGGCTGTCTGACCGAACTGTGTCCACACCTGGAGCAACCGTTCGATGATGGCTTTGAATTGAGCTACGGCAAGGTGCGGTTGAAGCAGTGCCACTAGCATCGTTAGGACATGGAAGAAGCTTTCCAAATAATACATGACCTGAAGCAGTGGCGTTAGTTTCAGCTGATATAATCCCGCCTCGTTGTAGTGACTGTGCACTAGTACCAGGCACGCGAGATGCACGCCAATCAGAGGTCCTGTCGCAATCCGACTAATCCACTTGAGGAATACGGCACAACAGGGCGTCCGGGTTGAAGTGTCCGGTTGGAGCAGATAAGATGGATAGGGCAGAAGGCAGAGCCATTGCGAGACGGTGAACAACAGGCGAAATCTTCTAGCAAGCAGGCCGTGAAAATACTCTTTATTTAACTTGACCGGTGTCATGGCGACGGACGACTGAAATCATTTCACGCTGTGCAACGGAAGGATTTTCGATTATGCATAAATAATGATTTCGTTTTATGGGCTTCTTACGCACGCCCTTACACTGAAAAGCTTTATTAATGTTGATTAATTGATGCGAGCCTAGATGCGTGCAATGTGCAGTAACAGCTTATTGTTGTTAGCAATTAACATTTCACGCTATAAGAGCCTCTCATTTGATGATTTTTTTCCCATAATTTTGGGACAATTATTCAACCGATTTCATTAATTTTCGAAGGAATCGTTAAACTGTATCAACACGACAAAGATACTTGTGATTCCGCCAAAAATCTGAAAAATAAAAAAAAATCTGATTAAACGCAAATCACCTCATCGGCAACAATGAGTTTACTTTGAAGATCAGGAACATATCGAGCGGTATCATTCCACAAGCTTCGTGCGACTTGCAAAATACAGTTGTTTGTGTTAGAAATCGATTAATCTGAGAAAGAAGAAAAGGAATTATGAAGAGTAAATGGGAGAGTGTTTGAACATCCTTGCAACATACAATGTTGGAGCAAATCGCTCCGTTCTCCACTTTGTTTAGCTGATGTAGTACATTGCGAACTCGAAGAGTCTGAGGGGATGCAAGCAAAGTTTACTGATAGTCGAGTTAATCACATTTTCCGCGCTTACCTGTTTCTGGATCAACTGGTTCGGATAAGCTAAAATAATGTAGACGAAAAATTTCAACACAATATTGAACAGCTCTAGGAGAATCATATCCAATGGCATTGCATGTTTTCTCATGCCTTGGTAGATCTGGAGCAACGTGGTGCTCACGTAGAAAAAACTGGCAATAATGGCCATGCCCAGCAATATCCCAAATTCGCCACGGTTCACTGTCGTCACCACGCGCATCAGGTCCAGTTGAAGAAAGCGAATCTTCTCAATTGTACGCCGATCGTCCGCCGCCAGTCGGATCGGTACGGCACGGACATCCGAGGCTGGGACCAGGAGCGATTCCAGTGTGTCGTTCATCTGGCGAAGTAGGATCAACACGGTGCCCAGAATTGTCACATACTGCCAGGTGACAGTCCAGACAATCAGGTTGCCAATAATGAACGTGACGAACTTAAGCAGATAACTCCAATTCCAGGAATACAAGCCGCTCTGGATGATACTTAGGCCGATGTGCGGAAGGGATAGGAGCATGAGCATTCGCACGGTTCGTTTGACTTTACGTAGCCCAAGGTCGATGTCACGGCGGCCAAACTGCTCCAACACATGACAAATCCGGTCGAAATAGTACCGATGAATGCCGGTTTGAAGCTGGTACCAAAAGGTCACGTAACACAAGAAGAAGACCTTCACAGCGGAGTGTAACTGGTACAAGATCTTGATAGTCACCGGAACGGCGTAGAGGTAGATAACCTTTGCTTTTGAGAAGTATAATAACACTCCATGGCCGATCATGGCTCCAAATAACAACAAAGAGTACAGTATTTTAAGGAGCCGAAGCATAACGATACGCTTCTGGTTGTATGAAGTGCTGCACTGGTACGGCTCCAAGGGATAAGGAGCCGTGCAGAACCACTGTGACAGTCTCATCACCATCCCAAAGGTATCTTCCAACAGTGTGCGATAGTAAGAGTGCAATTCCTCTTGCATCCGGTTCATTCTGTGGAATAACTGACTTACTAAAGTAGCTGACTAAAACTGTGTTCGATTTATAAAAAGGGAAGAAGAGAGCAGCAATTAGGAACGAATAGAATGCAATCATTAACTATGCATGCATAGCTGAACACGGGGAGGGTTCCGGAACAGCATACATCACGATTTCGTGCATGCTATTGGCAAGTACACTGAAAAGCTTTATTTAACATGAATAATGAATGCAAGAACAGCCTCTTGATATTCACAATAGACCTTCCAGGTTTATTCATCTTTTTAACAATTAGCGTTTATTGCTGCAGTTGAAATAAATGTTATAGACACTTTTCTTATTTGATAAATTGTATGTCCAAAACCATGATTCATGTATATGGTCGTAAATTAACCCTTCTTGAATGAGTCAGCGAACTGAACCAACACTACAAAGATACTTATGATTCCACTGAACACCTAAAAATAAAGCAAAATGGATTATCAACGCTTCATGAATCGGCAACACTGATCGTACATTGAAAATCAGGACCATATCGATTGGTATAATTCCAAAAGCTACGTGCACTTTGAAGAACATGGATGTTTGTGTTATAAATCGATTGATCTGAAAAAGGAGAAAAAGAATTATGAAGTAATTCGGGAAGTGTAGCAGTTTTTGGGAGGACACTCGTGCCTACGTACAATATTGCAGCAGATCGCGCCATTGTTCACTTTGTTTAGCTGATTCAGTAGATTGTAAAGCCGATAATTCTGTCGAAAGAAGCGAAACAAGTTTATGGATTTTCCAGTAAAACGTATTTGCTAAATTTACCTGCTTTTGAATCATCCGGTTCGGATAAGTTATAATAATACAGACGGAAAATTGCAACAACATATGAAGCACTCGAAAGATAATCTGATCGACTGGCACAGGATCCTGTCGCATTCGTTGGTAGACCTGAAGCAGCGAAATGTTCGTGAAGATAAAGCAGGTGATAAGGTTCATGCACAGTAATATCCCTAATTCACCCCCGTTCACTCTCATCACCACGCGCAATAGTTCCAGCTGGAGAAAGCGAATTTTCTCGATCGTATGCTGATCGGCCGCCGCCAGTCGGATCGGTACGGCACGGACATCCAAGGCTGGGACCAGGAGCGATTCCAGTGTGTCGTTCATCTGGCGAAGCAGGATCAATACCGTGCCCATAATTGTCACATACTGCAAGATGATGGTCCTACTAATCAGGTCGGCAAGCATGAACGTCATGAACTTAGACAGATAACCCCAGTTCCGGGCATAGATGCTGGCTTGAATGACACATAGGCCGATGTACAGTGGGGATAGGAGAATTAGCATTCGAACTGTACGGCTAACTGTACGTAGGCCAACGTCCATGTCACGGCGTCCAAACTGCTCCAACACTTGACAAATCCGGTCGAAATAGTACTGATGAATGCCGGTTCGGAACTGGTACACGAAGAGAACGTAGCACAAGGAGGAAACCTGCACGGCTGTCTGTATGTAGTACATGATCTTGATGGACATCGGAATGGCGTAGAGGTAGACAACCTTTGCGCTGATGAAGTACACGAGCACCGGTGAGGCCATGATGGCTCCAAAGATCAATACAGAAAGTAGTATTTTAAGGAGCCGAAGCACGTTCAAACGTTGCTGGTTGAATGGTGTGCGGCGCTGATACGGACTCAAGGGATAAGGAGCCGTGAGGCACCACTGCGAGAGTCTCATCACCGTCCCGAAGGTATCCTCGAGCAGGGTGCGATAGTACGAGTGCGATTCGTCTCGTATCCGGTTCATTTTCGGCCAGCAACTGACTAGAACCGCCAGCAAGAGCAGCACTTAGGGTCCGATTAAACGGCTCAGATGAATGCATCCATTACTTATGCATCATTGGACAAGGGAATCGCATGGTCTATAAAACCCAGTGTCGACATTACACAATCGCAACACACGGAAGAAATTTCGAGGGTGAACACCTTGTTACTTGTAAGCCTCATTAAAGCTGTTCGGATAAGATAAGCTCGGTTGCGTTCGCTGATTGGATACTTCCGAATGATCTATTTTAAATTTTATTCAAGTTCCAAGGAAGCTAAGGATTTTTCCCAAGATAATCGTTGTGTTCCTCAGTTCGAAATTTCTCTTTATTTTGGTACCGATCTGATACAATTCAAAGCTCATTATCACTTTTAAATTGTTCATGAGACTCAATGTTTTGCAGGATCTTACCTATCAAAGGTATGTGGTCAAGTTCATGAAGTTAAAATGTATTTCAACGAAAGAATATAACTAAAGAGATCTACTCCGGAAAATGAAAAAAAGCAACTAGTTTACTCAAACGTTTGTTCGTAACGGCTCAAGTCTCACGTGTCGCTCCAATACGCATCCTTTTAAAAAGAATCTCCACCAGAGGGCGCCACTGGGTCAACGAACGGGTGCAGATAAGTTTGAATATTTTAGCGTGCCAGTGAGGGCGGCACGTGGGTCGCATCCATTTCCCACGGTACGCACGGTTTCGGTGTACATTTATGCTGCATGCGCACGCGCACTCGGTGCTATTGATTTTTCCGGAATTTTTGTTTTGCATTCTATCGCAACGGACAACAGCGGAGCGACGGACAGTCAGATCGGGCGAAGCCTTCCCGAACTGCGAGCACAGCTTCATTCGTACGTTGAAAACCCGTTCGTGCATGTGCATAGTATACGGAGCGCGGACAGCGGAAAAGTGACTCGATAAGGAACGATTGGTGTTTCGAACGTTTACAAACAAAGTAAAATATTTACATTTTCGGAGATTTCAGTTATCGAATCCAGATGTTTGCAAGCCTGCGATTGTGTTGCCCTGCTCGGATAATATCGGGTTTCGCTTGGTTTATAGAAATAATTTGATTTACAAAATCTATTCATTGTTTATTGGGATTGCTCTTTTGTCGCATTGAATTCGCGTCCACGCGTGTTTGGCCGTGACTGGGAAGAAGATTGTTTTCCATTTTCCATAAGGCACATCCTTTCTTTGCCCGTGGCGATTGACCGTCTGTTTATCAATACCAGCGCGAGCTCGTGTGCGTGTCCTTCGTTTGGCTTTCCACAGGAAAAACGTCAACATGTGCGCGTGTGGGTGAGCGTACGTATATGCTTATGTCCACCCATACCGTTGCGTCCGCGCTGTGCGTGATGTAAGGAAAAGTCAACAAGGAAAACTTTGCGTTCGGTCTCGGGGAAAACAGAGTCTGGTCCAGAGTAGTCTCAGTATGTTGGTGGCTCCTGCTGGCAGTGGCAGCGTTGATAATTCCTAATTCCTTACGTTATTACAGTGTTTCCTTTTCGGTGTATTTCAGAGATACTGTGAAAGCGTGTAGGTTATAGTTGAATGAATGAAGAAAATTTCCCTAATTGTGTGGTACCGTGTAGTGCTTACAAATTCCGAATGAAAATTCTCCAGCAAATCCCAGATTTGGCCAACACACTGTGAGCTTTGTCTGGAAAGGGCTATATCATTTAGAACAAAAACCTAAATAAAAGTAATACCTTCCATATTTCCTTGGAAAAGGAAGGAAGGAAATCTTCCCCCCCGATAGAGAGGAAATCATCGTGACGCACATCTGTGGGTGTGTACACAGGATACCAATTACGGCACTCGAAGGCGTTCCAGAAAGGGACGCAATTTTCCTTCGGTGTGGTCCTGTGATTGGATTATCGGCAGTCATCAGCTGGAAAGTGGACGCAAGTGCTCCTCAACCGGAAGGACATCCATCTCCGGGGGACGTAAAAGAAAAAGAAAAGAAAAACAAAGACTCTCCGTGCCACCCACCCAGCAGTCTGCTGCTGAATCGGAAGATTGGGGGAGTTAGTTGCTGTCGAGACAAAGAAGCAAACCAACGCATAGCAGAGAGTCTATAGGAAAACCACGTTGAGAAAGCAAAAGAAAGAGAGAGAGAGAGATATATAGAGAGCCTGAGAGGAAAATCGTGTAAGTGTGTAGCGTGTATGTTTTCGTAGCCACGGTCGGCGACGTTGGATTGCAAAATACAAACAAGCGCACTCCATCCGCTGACTCATCCGAAGGAGTCTCAATCCGAATCCAGTGGCAGGACCCGCACCGCAGCACGACCTGATCCCGTGAGCAGCAGCAGCAGCAAAAATGGCACTGGATTTTGCGGCCACGTACAAGGTGCTCGTGCTGGGCGATTCGAACGTGGGCAAGACGTGCATCGTGCATCGATACTGTGACGAGCGGTACTACGATACATACATTTCAACGATCGGTAAGACAAACCCCTTTTCCATCATCGTAAGGAATATATCATTCCAAAAGGAAAACATCCACACCATCATCTACACCAGCTACTCATAAATGTTGATTGGATTGGGACAACATGGATGATGGAAAATGGCGCACAGGTGCCTTTGCACTCTTGCTTGGTTTCTGCCGTCCAGCATCCTCTCCAGCGCGCCAGAACACAGGCTTTTCTTTGTTTTCCCTTCGCTTCGGGTGCATAGGTGCAGTTGCAAGGGCGATGGGTGGATAATTTTGCCGCTCCGGTTTACACCTTTCCCATTGTGCATCACGTCCATTAAGTAAAATCGATTCCGAGGACAGATCATTATGATAACGAACGCAGGACCGAACGTTTCCCAGCCCGGATGGCGACCCGCCGTTCGATGATTCATCGTAGAGGCGCCTGCCGCTTCCGGCACGCGGTTCGTGCAGATAATTGATACGCTGCCGGCTGAAGTTGCAGTTTGCATATGCAATGGATGCACCCGCCACAAAGGCTTCCCGCTGCGGTGCCCTTGACGTTCGTTCTACCGACCGATGCTGCATCACCTTCGATCGCGAAGTGTGGTATTTTTTTTCGCCTCCATTTCCTTCACGGAAATGCATTCCCGTTTGTACGTGACGAGTTGAATTAAAGAGGCGACGAGAGAGGAAGTAGTAGTAAAGTCTTAACTTTTCTTGCTTTTCCCTGCGAGTGCAGAGTCGAATAAAACGCTTTGCTGGTGAATATGATTAATATTTCTTGTTTATCCCGTTGGGAAGTTCATTTCGTTTCAAGATTTTTGGGATTTTTGAACCATAAATAGCATTGAAATTGTGAATGGACAATAGATAGAATTGCAAACGATATTTTTAGGGTTTGAAAAAGTTTCCTTTCGAAAAATAGAACTAGTTACTTGGTCGGATAAAGTTATAAATGAAGTAAAAAGGAAACCTGCAAAGGCACGGTTTTCAGGGGCTTGGGAAAGGATAAACAAGTGGATCGTTTTCTAGCCCATGTCGGTTCTTCAGTAACTGTAGTCCCAGGCCGTTCTATCCAGTTTATAACGCTCGGGTATTACCGAAAAGTTTTTTTTTCTAGAAGCTGTCCCTGACCGTCGCACTCCGGACGTGACCCTTCGGCCCCAGTGTATCCTGGGGCGACGAGACATTTTTTACGATCGACATTTACGGTCCGGTGTCGTATATTTTAGCGCATTTTACCGCTTTTCAGTAGTGCCGCGTGCCCAATCCGATGTTCCGATGTTTGGCAGATGGAGCAAACGGTCATTTTACTGTCGTTGCTGTGTCGAGGAATGAGGCGAAAGAGAGAAAGGGGATGCAAAAAAAAAAATAAACCGGAAAGGAAACGAACAGCAACATTCCCAGATAGGACACGGGGGAGGATCATGCATTTTTCACCCACCATCCGCGCCACATTCGACCATTAGTGAAGGGAGGTTCCCTGTTTGCCGCCTCTCGAAAGCTTTTTGCCGTTGCTTTTGGAATCCCTTATTTTCCCCACCTTCCATCGTGGCGTGACGGAAATGAATGATTTCTGATGGTACCCCCAGAAGAACTCCTGTGCGACAGATGGTCAAAGTTTTACGCCAAGTTTTGCGTCCCGAATTCCGCCAATGTTTGCCCATCGTCTCGACGTGGTTTTTCTTTAATTTTTTCATTGCTTCACTAGGAAATGGGAAAAGGCTCACAAGGGACATGCTCTGTTTTCCCTTTGTTCGTCTCTTACGAGGTGCAGAGTAAAAGTTGGATGCTGCTGGTAGAATACAGCGAAATGTAGCATAGTGAAAAAAGGGCAGGTCTCCTGCACGGCTGGACATCTAATAAAGCGGCTTGTTTTATGGATAGTGTTTGATCCGATGTCCACCGGGCGCGTGGGAAGCACGGATCCAATCTTCTGGGGCCAAGCTGTTGGAGCATAACAGTGGAAACCGATTTTAAACAAACGAGAATCCTCTACCTAGAGATGACACGAAGGCTGCGCCCAACGCGGGGAAGGGATCCTTAGTTCATCGTAGTTTTGTTTGCGTTCCATGAGCCACGGCAATCAGATAAAACTTTGCTTGCTTATCCCTTTTGTGCCTCGTTTGTTTTCGGGAACACAGGAATCGATTTCAAGCAGAAGCTCATCAACCTGGACGGTGTGCCGATCAAGCTGCAGATCTGGGACACGGCCGGTCAGGAACGGTTCCGGACGCTGACGACTGCCTACTACCGCGGCGCGATGGGCATCCTGCTGATGTACGACGTGACCAGCCTGGAATCGTTCAACAACCTCTCCTACTGGCTGCGGAACATCCAAGAGGTACATGCGAAATTACAATCCATCCCTTTCCTGCCCTTCTTTTTTAAACCTACGTTTTTTTTTTAAATTCAATGAATAAGCTCACCGATAGGTTTCATAAAACAGGTACAGCTTAACTAATAAAACAACGTTTTGCTCGCTTTATCTAGGACATATCAGAAAGCAGTTTCACCAACTTCTCCAAATTATGAAATTGACCGTATAAATCGTTCTTCTACTTGACCCATTCTCCGCTAGTAAATGTTATGCTTATTTCCATTCTTTTATTTCCAAATCATAAGCAACAAACAGGTCCATAAACTGTTTGTCTAGGTTTTAAGGCTCGTAAAATAGCACAAGTTGAATTTTTATTACAAACCACATTTTCATTTTTTTTTTTGAAACTATCCCACGGTTTATTTTCTGAGTCATAGCGCCGCGGATGAAAAAAAAAACACCCTCCAGGGTGCAACTAAATGTTCCAAAAAACACCGACAGTTCATTCATCATCGCTGTTATATCGTGTTTTTTTCTCTCCAAACGTTCCAGAACGCAGCGCCGGATGTGGTGAAGGTGTTGGCGGGAAACAAGTGCGAATGCAATCCACAGCAACGGGCCGTCGACAAGGAGCGGGGTGAAAAGGTGAGCCGGACAGCGGGGGGAAATGAGAACTAACTGGTTTTTCCTCGTAAACCACCTCCGATCGGGGGCGGTAGGATTTAATTGAAATTAATTCATTGCTTGGTGACGGGGTTTTTTTTTTTTTTTTGCGGGACGATGGGAAAAGAAGGAACCCGAAGGAAAAGACTCGTCGTGGTTGTTTTCGCCCGCCGAAAGAAATGAATGAAACATGGGCCCTCGGTGTACATTAATCGAAGGGTGGTGTAATTGTGCTTTCCCGTTTGCTCGTTTCATATGGAAAATGTGCGCCTCCACCCACAAGGCCCCACACGGTCTCGCGAAGGTCCGCACTCGTAACGGGGACAAGAAAAAGAAAGAAATAGAAACGGAACCACGAACCAACCAAACGGAATGGAATATTAACCGAGACAAATAGGCGACACACGGAATGTCGCCGTGTCGCGGCCCAACCGCTTGCCGAATGGAGTGGGATTGTTGTGTTTACTGCTCATTAGGACGTACCTTTCCCCGAGCAATGCAGCAATGGATTTATCGCTCCGTTGAACCAACAAACGGGGGGGACGATAATAAATTCCCTAAAGGAAATCTAACCCAACACAGACCGGGGAAGAGGCTGGGATGAACATGCGAGGGAAGAAAAAAAAAACTAAATACTCCCAGAGCAATTCAGTTGATTATGCCAATGACCTGTGGAGTCGGGCAACAGCAAACATTTCTTCTAAATGTTTATGTTCAAGTGTTTGCAAACTGTCGTCTTATCACTAAGAAATTTCGAGATAAATTTATTTAGATTTAAGATAAATTTAATTAAGAGAGCTTTATTTTTAAGAAAAAAATTAATAATGATTTAAAAATATTGTACATTTTATCAAAAGAGAAAACAAATTGAAAGTGATAATAATGTCCAGAATAGCTCCGAGTATATGAAAAATTGATAACTTATCCGACTTCTTTTCTTCCTCATCAGATTGCAGAGAACTTCGATATGCCATTCTTCGAGGTGTCCTGCAAGCAGAACATCAACATCGAGGAAGCATTCCTGACGCTGGCCCGCAAGATCCGCGAGCAACGAGAACACAGGGTAAGGAGCATCGAAGGCGGGAAGAGTTCCTCCCCTTTCGCGAACTTTTAATTTGGTCGTTTCTGTTTTTCAGGGTGAAAACTTCGACGATGGCGATCGCCAGAAGGGCCTGCAGGATATGATCAAGAATGGGCCCGGCTCAAACGGACTCGGACCGTTCACGTTAGGCAGCGGTGGTGAAGGCGGTCGTTGCTCGTGCTAAGAAGCCAATACACCGTACCGACGCAACCGTTGTGTGACCAGAGGGCGGTGGAACTTTGGGGCGGGCTGGGAAAACCTACATACTTTCTTGATAAGACTTACCACTAGTGGGACAGGTGGGACGATATGGGCAGAGACATTCGCGCAGATTTTGCAGGGACGAATGGGAAAAACGTGACGGACTTTGGACTGTCCATTAGAATTCGGTAGAGCACAAAAGTATTTTTCTGTTTTACGAAGAACAAAAAACAACAGTTAAAAAAGGAAACAAACTGCTTCTCAGAGCGATTCGTTCACATGCGTAATAGCTAAATAGAGTGGCTTACAGGGTTCGGGTGAAGTAGTGTGGATTCGGATAAGCACTCATATCAACGCTAACTATCTGTAGCTTGGAGGAAGTAGCGCCATTCAAGCATGCGCCATTCATTCAGCTCAATGTCTTTTTTTTTACGTTTTAGCACAGAACGGGTATCATGAAGTAAGTAGTCAAACCGCAAACCAAGCAAGAACAAACAAAAGAAATTGAAAAGAAAAACATAAACGATAAGTTAGGCAATTTTTAACCTGTTGCAAACAATTATTAGGGAATAGTATTCGAACATACGACCATAAAGAACGGAGAGACAAGTTTAAAATGAAACAAAATGGAAGCCACAAGCATGTAACATATAAACAGTCTTTCAGCAAGCCAAAACCTGGATATGGTAGGAGTCGGTGGAGTGCGATTCACTTTTGCTTGTTCCCAGCGTGCCCACATGAACACAGGCTGCATTCGATGGAGTCGTTTGAATGGAGCAAAACACCGGTTGGACTATGAGATTCAGCCCCGTACTGAAAGGGAGAGATTAATAGCGAGTCTTGACACAGCCCTTTTATAATTTTATATCTGGCCATTTCTAAGGCCGCATGGACAGGAAGTATTAAAAGATATTTTTCATGCGAATGCACTAAGGAACACTACAGTTTATGACAAATTGAAAAAACACCCAACAAGCTTTGGTTGTCCGCTTTGAATGTATTGTGTTGGTCTGAATTTTTATATATACCGTTAAGGGAAACCTAGATAAAGGGTCCGTGTTATGACAACTTAGTTTTATTCGATTTCTGTTCATACTACACAACGTTTCCCGTATTTTCTGTTATCTGTGTGTGTTTGATAATTTTATCAACAGTAGTGAACTTGTTATTTCATTAAACTTCTATATTTATTGCCATTAACGCTAACGATCGTAATGCTCAATTGTCAACCCGTTAGATTAACACAACCCAAGACTCGTGCGAACAGAGAACAGTAATTTGTCAGTGAACCGTTTAACTATATATTAGCAAAATTCATTGTCATTTATTTTTATTGCAATGATATAGAGCATGAGTACATTCAGTGAGCCACCGTTACGAACAAAAAAAAAAAAAAACGCCGTGTGTAGATTTGCAATCAGTCAACTAAAAATCCCACGCATTGACACGCAACCGATACGCAAACGCGAGTATGCCGCTCGAAGAAAACAACCCTCTGTTCAGCTCACGTGGAAGAGAACGATTGGAAATGGTTACGCCAACCAGATCAAACGTGGTGCGAAGAATGTGGCATATGTCTCTGAGGTGGCCGTGCGCCCCATCGAGGGCCCATGACTCCCAGTAGGAAGCTGCGAGCGAAACATTTTCCGCTAAAAAAAAAAACACCTATTGATACGACCGTTGCTAGCCGAATACATGGTGGAGTTGGCCCCAACACAGAGTGGTCTGTTGACTCAGTTGTCCAGCGCGTCTGTACACAGTATAGAGACACGGCGGCCCGCCGCGTTTTGGCATAAGGGACAAACACATTACGCATGCATCATTTTAACCGTTATATACTATTCAATCATTTGTGGCCGTAGTGGAATAAAAAGAAAATACGATTAACACAACGCATACAACAATTTTTGAAGCATAAGAAAATAGGACGGACGGCATGCAGGCAGATTCAGAAAATTGTCAGAAAAGCGAAATACGATGCAAGAAGATGCAAGGAGAAACAAAAGAAACTCGAGATGTTTGGGTTGACTAATTGACGGTAGTTTTCTTTGAACTATTTGAAAATAAAGTAAATTAAAAGACAACGATAGTAGGTATTAGAAGCTTCTGATACTGGGATTTCCCTAGCCTCGATTAACCATTGCGACAAGGTAAGTAAACTCTCATTGATATGGGACGAACGAATCATTTTGTGTAGAGGAATCCTGAACTGAAGCTGAACCCATGTGTCGGGTAACCGTTGAGATTCTTCTACGAGCATTTGCGCAGCGGAACGCAGACACCTTTGGAGTTCCGTGCAGTACCTTGCTGGCAGAAGCATCCGCGCTGGCAGACAGTGGTGCAGCTTACTGGCGTTGGACTTTTGACTGTCTTGCATGACTCCCGGCACCGGTTGCCACAATCCGTGTACACCTCGTTGCCCCGACACCTCGCGTCATTGTTTTCCACATCGACGAGCTCCACCGCTGTCGATGGGCAAGCGAAGCGATTAGATCACGAACTTGGTCACGCCTCCATCAACCTTAGCCTCTCTTACCATGTACGAACTGCGCCAACACGGACACGATGACGACCAGAAGGGTGATCTTTTTTATCATTTTTTACTTTTCTAAATCGTTCGGACAAAACAGTTTTCACGGCAGACACGGTACGAATGAAAGTGGAGCCGATGTAGCGGCTTTTTATAGGGCAGGTCCGGACATTGCGTCGGTGCATTTGTGTCGCACACTAAACTGATCTCTCAATTCCGGTTACAACCTGTTGGATGAAGCGTTCGTGCTCTCGTTTTAACCATCAGATCATTGGTCATGTGGTTCCCGTATCGGGGTTTTTCCTGTAAGAGATTATAAAGGGGTATTTTTATCGGGTCGTGTAGAACTTCAACGAGGCCCATGTGTATGTTTACAAATTCCCCATTTGTTGTTCGCTATTTATTACATTAAGTTTATTTTATTTGCGCGTCAAATCCTGTAAAATGTAGGCTATCGTTGAACAGATTTATCATGTAATCGACTGAAACTGGCCCCGTGTGCTCCACGCCAGGAGGATGTGGGGTTTCAAACGTGTAACACACACGAACTATCTTCGCTTCGTTTGGGATATCGTAGTGTAAAACAAAGTTTATTGTCCTGTCCGTCGACGCGGTTTAACCGATGTAATTAATGTACGCGCACATGTAGTTCGGCACGCAGTTTCCGTAGTCGTTACGCGATGTTCCTTTCCTGCAGTAACATCCGGGTTCGCAGACGGTCAGGCAAAGCTGGTCTTTATTCGGCCTACACTTGCTCTCGGTGCATCTGTTGCCGCACTCCAAGTACTCTTCACGCCTCCTACACCTCACTTTTGTAAAATCGTCGCTTGGGGCGTCCGAATCATCGTCCTGGACGTCCTGGGCTGTTTGTTTGGATAAAACAGGATACAAATTCAACTACCAGCGTTGTCCCTTTAGTTTTCGCTACCTACCATGGACGTACAGCACCAGCACGGCCAATACCACGGCAAGAACGGTGAGCTTGATTGCCATTCTTTCAACTGTTTGAATGCGCGTAAACTTGTTTCTCGGTCAACACCCTTCGAATGCTAGTGAAGATGTGGCAAGGGGTCGGCTTCTTATACCAAATACTGATGGTGACAAATAGCACTTTGTCTTGTAACACCGAAAGCACTTGTGCCAATATGATTGGGATTTTCCGTAATGACCGTAAGGTAACAAAAGCATGCTACTGCAGCGATTGCATCGTATTTCGACCACGAGGAGGTGCACGCGTTGGAATTCGACTCAACAATCGCGCAGCCCATCGATCGCGCGGTCTTTGGATGGTGCGATCGGTGTCGAGTTCCAAGCGGCCATTTCCCGGTGGCTTGTTAGAGTAAGACGGTTGGGCACGGGAGGAAGTGAGCCCCACCGATTTAGGTATAATTTTGGCAATGTGCACCAAGGCATCGACGACCCTTGGAGCGCATCGCCAAAACAGTTCGTTTTGTGCCAGGAAATAAACCACACATCGGCTCCCTCAGAAAGCCGACCCGCTACACTACTATCAGATGGTACAGATGGGACATTTTCCACAGTTCTGCAACATCTCGGACATTACTATAACCTACGCTTTTCTTCGTTCGGTTTATCACAAAGTTACACCTTTTAAAACATTCAAACAGTTGAAACTGAAACCCGTTTGGAAGTCAGTTTAAATGATCATCCGCTATTTCCACATGGTTGTGTAGTACTTATTACTTGGCCTACACCAAAGGACAGTTAGTTTTCACCAGCACCAGAATGCTGTGCTGAAGCGGATGTACGTCGAGCAGCTTCACATACAACCCTCGGTCCCGTTGCTCTTTCGAGGCGTACAGACTGAAAGTGGAGGAAACGGTTATCCCACGGCACGTGGCGATCGGGTTGATTTTTAATTTAAAAAAAATCATCTAACAAAAGCGTGCATGCGTTAACAAGCAAAACTGGAAGCAGAAAGAATTCTCTACGGTGTACAGGGAACAACATCTCTACTCTTTGCCAGGCGCGGTGTCAATTTCCAACAAGTTTATTGTGCAACATGCGTACGCAGCTTAACCAATGTAATTCTTGTATTTGCACATGAAGTTTGGCACGCAGTTTTTGTAGTCGTTACGTGATGTTCCTTTCTTGCAGTAACATCCGGGTTCGCAGACGGTCAGGCAATTCCGGTCCTTCGGTTCGGCCTTACACTGGCTCTCGTCGCATTTGTTGCCACACTCCAAGTACTCTTCATTCTTCTTACACTGCACCTCTGCAGACTCGGCGCTTGGGGCGTCCGAATCATCGTCCTGGGCTGTTTGTGTGGGGAAAAATTGGTTAAAAATTCCACGACCAGCGTTGTCCCATTAGTTTTCGCTACCTACCGTGGACGTACAGCACCAGCACGGCCAATACCACGGCCAGGAGGGTGAACTTGAGGGCCATTCTTGGACTGTTTGAGATGTGTTAAAACTTGTTTCACGATCACGAAACTCTTCGA
Organism: Anopheles atroparvus; assembly: GCA_914969975.1. Classification (NCBI taxonomy): domain Eukaryota; kingdom Metazoa; phylum Arthropoda; class Insecta; order Diptera; family Culicidae; genus Anopheles; species Anopheles atroparvus. The sequence continues at coordinate 33,164,096 of CAJZCY010000002.1, read as the reverse complement.
ATGCTACTGCTGATGTGGACAAGAGACCGCTTTATACCGACTGATGATGACGGGAGGCCAGCTTTTTGTAGCGTACCTGATTTTGCGAGTGCCGAAAGCACCTTTGCAAACACGCTTGGGATATTCCACGTTAGCGGCGGTGCGTCTAATGCAAAAAAAAAAGGTGGATTTTTTGTTTGTTTTGGTGCAACAGTGCCACTTCATCAGTACATTCGAGGCTGTATTTCGGGAAAGATTGTCCCGCAAAGCAGTTAAAAATCGTCCACATGTCTTTGTATCTTCAATTTCTACATGCAAAATATATGAAAAGGTGCATATTCACACATTCGAAACGTAAACCGAAAGAGGGGCCAAGGCAAGCAAAACACGCGCTCCGAAAAATCCATTGTTGACTTGGCGCACGGCTGCACTTACGCCAGAACATCGGTGGGGTCGAGGATCGTCTCGTGTTTGTAGATCGACGTCAGTATATTGGCAAGCGCCACGGTGCTGTTCGCGATCGTTGCCAGGCAAGGTCGCTGGGGGGGAGACGCAAAAAAAAAAGGGGAACAGATTGTTTTTGAAAACAACGGCAATGTGCTGCTTCCAGTAGCTTCGACGAGCCTCCTGGATCCGCGCCTGTTGTTTGCCGTAGCGGCCTCGTGCACAGGAGAAATAAGGTTTGTAGAGCAAACATGGCGAGGATGTCCCCATGAGAAAAACACACAAACACACACAATAGTAGGTGTGGCGGGGCACTGATTCATTTGCAGGAAGTATAATATTGTGTTTGTCCTACTTTGGGAACGCTTCGGAAGGTGCTGTTGGAATGATTGGTCACGCACCTCTGTATTATGGTTCCGATCGGATGCTCCAGTGGTGTCCTCCACACGCTCCGATGTTCCCATTCGGGTGCCCCAAAGCACAACGCAATTGTCATCCGTAGTGGCCACGGTGTACGTTTGGCTGGCTTTAACATTCTGCAAAGATAAAAAGAAAGAGCTCGTTAAGAACGGCAGAATGCTGCACTGCAGGACACCTACCACCACGTATCTCGTTTGCAGCTGACTCACGATCGTCGGTTGTGGCAGCTCGTTCCGATGCCCTGCACCACGCTGTCCGCTGGAGTTGTCACCGAGCGTCACCAGGTAGCCTCCCTCGAGCAGAAACGCCGCGTGTGTATCCGCCACGCTCACGGCGACAATCTTCGCCCGTCCCGTGTCGATGGGGAGCCGGCGCAGCGTACTAGCTCCCGGGACCTTCCGACCCAGACCCAACCGATTGCCGGTGTTGCTTCCGCAACAGTAACATTCGCCCTGGCGGGTGATCAGTATCGTGCAGTCTGGCCCGGCGTACAGCTCACGCACATTCTGCACCAACTGCGGCAGGATGATCCGCTCCGGCTCGAGCGCAGTATGGATGCCCTTTCCGAGGGCCAACGCACCGTGCCCACTGCTGCCCCAGCTGTACACAAGGCCACTCTCGGTGAGGGCCAGCACGTGCGTCGTACCGCTGGAAACCTGGGCGATGGGTGTCCCGTGCAGCCGTTCGATCGGTTGCGGCACGAGTAGCGACGTCCTGTTGCCTTGGCCAAGACCACCGTGACTGTTGTCACCGCAGCTGAGTAACGTCCCGGTGTCGGTTCGGAAGATGGAAAACCCTTCACCGACGGCGGCCCTGCGAAGGAGCGAAGAACATTTCCGTGGATAGTATTAGGAATTTAACTTCCTAAGCTCGATCATACCAACCCCACAACCCGATATTGCTTGATGGCCTCGATGCGCATAGGGATGTGATGCCGCGTCTCAAGGGCATCGTGTCCTAGTTGTCCCTTGTCTCCCTCTCCCCAGCTGTAGACGCTTCCATCTTGCAAATGGAACAAAATAGGCCATGATTTAAAACTCAGCTCAGCTACAGTGAAGCGTTCATACCTTCCATAACTGCAACAAAATGTTGACCGCGCGTTGCCATGCTCCTGATCTTCATAGTAGGCGGTAGATGCAGTGGCGCCATCGATGATGAGCTGCCAAACGAGTGCAGTTGGTAGAGAACGGTACGATCGAGAGGAGCAGTCCCGGGAGTTCGGCTGTCAGTCACAAGAACCGTGGAGCCCCGATGCGCGGTAACGTTGGTGGTGCTTTCTTCTTTGTTATCCGCGGCGTTTCTACGCATTTGCCGCCCTACCGGCAATCCCTGGTCGGCCACACTGACGGGGGAATACGGACGGTGTGATTAATAGTACTGCAAGCAAATGGTAACTTAAACATCCCCAACCTATTCGATGCTTCCAAATTCCTGTAGATTAGCGGTATCCAATGCTGAAGCAGCTCGGACGCGGACGGTCGTGCGGTTGGGTCGATCTGAAACATTAACGCCAGCACGTGACGAAGCGTCTCGGAGTACCCGCCCGGAAGCGGCACGTACTCGGCGGTCATAATTTTGGTCACCAGCTCGGAGAGGTTCGTCGCGGTGAAGGCTTTCTTTAGGCAGCACATTTCTCCCACAATACACCCAAGCGCCCACACGTCGCTCTTCTCATCGTACACTTTTCCTTCGCACTGTGGAGGAGAGAGAGGGAAGTGGGTGCGGACAAAGTGGAAAATTATGGTCACATCTCGAAGGTAACTTCACCGGGCCTACCATTTCCGGGCTGAAGTAGTACGGCGTGCCGAGGACCGTCTGGGCCTGCACCTTGGTGTTCATGATCTTCGAGATTCCAAAGTCACCGACCTTCACCGTGCCCCGGCCGTGCAGGAACACGTTTGCCGTCTTCAGATCCCTGTGCAGTATGCTCTGCGAGTGCATGTAGCTGATGGCGCTGGCCAGCTGCTCGAATATGTTCAACACGAACCGTTCCGGTAGGGGCTCACCGTGACTCCGCTCAGCCAATACCTGCGCCAACGTTCCGCCGTCCGCGTACTCCATTTCGATCAGCAACAGGTCACCGCGCACTGACGAACCGTGATAGGCGATTATGTTCGGGTGGTGTAGCTGCGAGAACACCGCCACCTCGTTCATGGCCATCTCCCGCTCGGGCTTGGTGAGATCATTCAGGGCTATCTGCTTCATGACCACCTGTTGGCCGTCCGAGTGGCGCTCGTACAGGATGGCAACGCCAAACGAACCCTGACCTACGGTACGGATGCGTCGGTAGCCGGTAAGCTCGAGCGTGTGCTGTGGATTCCTCGCTGACCCATCTGTTGCCGGAATGGTGGTTGTTGTCTGCTCTACACGCGGTTTACTTCCCTGCAGGGAAAGGCTATTGAAACGGCTCAGCACCGACTGATCGCCTGGGGTCGATTCCGGAGGATCCGAGCCGGGCCTGACGGTGAAAGCTGGACGAATTTCTTTCAACTCCATGAGCTCCAATATGTAAACCGATTACTCAATACGATACACTTCCTTTTCGTTTCGATCGTTAAATTTTTAGACCGTCCCGCGGTTTGTTGTGGTGCCGTTATTTCCATGACCCTAGAGAGGCGCAAGCGCGGTAAATGCAACCCTCAACGGCAAACATTTTGAAAAAAGAATAAAATATATATTTTCTTGAGGATCCAACGAGAGCAATTGAATCATTGTAAAACATGTTCCGGCAACATGTGGAATTTAATGGATTTTTTAAGCGAGAAAAATTTAAATCGCTTCAAAATATTGTCCTTCTGATTTGTACTAATTTTTTGACAATTCATTTAGTACACGCACTGTCCGGTGAAAAAACTATACGGATATAATGAATGTAAACAAAAAATGTTGAATTTTATGTTGTATTGTTTTTAGTCAATTCTAACGAAAAAATCAATTCAATAAACAATCCGATTCAATAAACATCTTGTAATATTAAAAGTTACATGAATTTTAATTTTTTTCAACTGATTTTCTCAAATATCTTTTGGTTGTTTCTACCGTTTCACGCTAGATGTCGCAAAACTTCCGATCCGTTCGTAAACGTCAACGCCGGTGAGCCACTGAACGTCAAATGACAACTTCCGGCATCTTGACTTATGTCGTTTTCTTTTCGCCCTGAACTATCAAGATGGTAAGTAGCGTGCGATCCGTTTTGGAGTGAATTATTGTAAAAATAGCCTGCAATTTCGCTATGTTTCCCCCTAATTTGGCCATCAACGAGCTAGTGAAACGTCGCACAATGTTTTCCATGTGAAATGCAGTGAGCAGTGGTACGGGTTGTGTGAGAAAATGGGCCTGTAGCAGTGCCACATGTAAGCAGTTGTTGATATTTGGATGCCGGACAATATCGCCTACCATCTCACCTACAATACATGCTCCGTCTAATTCTGAGATCGAATCATTGGTTCTCTTGCTGCGATTTCAATGAAATAATGTCGTCCGTTGTTTGTTTGTGGCGTGGCACAGCTTTACTTGTTGTTAGAGATTGACTGGACCTGCTGTAGGTTGCCATTTCGCTCGGAATCGGCAGGTTAGGCGGAAGCAACTAGGCTATCAAAATAACACTCCTTAACAAATTCGTGGTTCCCCTCGTGCATTATATCCCGTGTTCGCATCTTACTAATCTGTCCCCCTTTTCTTCTTTTGCAGGCGCGCGGACCGAGGAAACATTTGAAGCGTTTGAATGCTCCACGAGGATGGATGCTGGACAAGACCGGCGGTACCTTCGCGCCGCGTCCGTCCGCCGGCCCACACAAGCTGCGCGAGTCGCTGCCGCTGGTGATTTTCCTGCGTAACCGCCTGAAGTACGCGCTGACCAACACCGAGGTCACGAAGATTGTGATGCAGCGTCACATCAAGATTGACGGCAAGGTTCGCACCGATCCGAACTACCCGGCCGGATTCATGGGTAAGTAACGGTGTACAATCTTGCACTGCGGCGGCATGGCTGGTGATGTTGTGACGGACTCTCGTTCCTAGAAACTGGCCTTATCGAAGCGGGTTGATCGCGAAATCATGCGCGTCGCCGGTCAAAAAAAGTGGCCTAGAATGAGGCATTCCGTCGACGGTCATTGAGGGCCTGCAATAAGGTGGCCTATCAATAACAATTATGACGGAATACAAAATCAAAACTAATGTGAAACCATCTTCCAAATGACAAACAAAAATGTGCGAAACCCATTATTTTACTGACGTGAACGATCAGTTTTCCGGCCTCATCGAAACGGATTGGGAGCTAAATAATAAGCTTCGTCTGTTATAATTAACCTGGCCTAGAGCACATACTCTATCGACGGTCATTGAAAGTCTTAAAATATTGGTGGCTTTTAATAACTTTTATGATAGAGAACAAAAAAAATAGAAACAAAAGGTAATATTGAAGCAAAATTTAGCAATTTTTTTTTGTAAGCGGCCTGATCGAAGCGGGTTGATTGCGAAACGATGAGCATCGCCTGTCAACAACAGTGGCCAACACTATTTCCTCTATCGACGGTCATTGAATGCCTTGAAAAGTTGGTGGCTTTTAATAACTTTTATGGTAGAGTACATATAACAAAAAAGCAAAATCCTAGCAAAGTGAACTGAGCACAACTAGATTGCAATTGAATTCTTCGTAAAGATCGGCCTGATCGAAGCGGGTTGATTGCGAAATAGTAAGCATCGCCTGTCAACAACAGTGGCCCAGAGCATAAACTCCGTCGACGGTCATTGTAAGCCTTAAAACATTTGTGGCATCAATAACTTTTTTACGGAGAATAATTGTCTACCTGCAATATTGGGGTTACTTACCATGATGGTGGAGGAAGCCCCATCACCTCTGGGTTGCTTTCCTGCGGTGCGTTCTGTATGGGAAATCAATAACCGTGTCGTTTCTATGTGTTTCTCTTTTTCCTTGCAGATGTGATCAACATCGAGAAGACTGGCGAGAACTTCCGTCTGATCTACGACGTTAAGGGTCGCTTCACGGTACACCGCATCACGCCCGAGGAGAGCAAGTACAAGCTGCTGAAGGTGAAGCGTGTGCAGATCGGCCCGAAGAAGGTGCCGTTCCTGCTGACGCACGACGGTCGCACCATCCGCTACCCGGATCCGATCATCCACCAGCACGACTCGATCCAGTACGATATCGCCACCGGCAAGGTGATGGAGGTGCTGAAGTTCGAACCCGGCAACCTGTGCATGATCACCGGCGGAAGGAATTTGGGTCGTTGCGGTACGGTCATCCTGCGCGAGAAGCACCCGGGATCGTTCGAGATCGTGCACGTGAAGGACACGACCGGCCATGTGTTCGCGACGCGCCTCTCCAACGTGTTCATCATCGGCAAGGGCACGAAGGCGTTCATCTCGCTGCCGAAGGGCAAGGGTGTGAAGATGAGCATTGCCGAGGAGCGCGACCGACGACTGGCCAACAAGGCTGCCCAGTAAGGTTCCGTACTGGCGGCGCATTGCGGCACGGTGGAGAGATCCGGACGGTATCTAATGAAATCGCCTACCACCGCGGAAGTATTCGAACGGAAACCGTCGTCGTCGCCCGAAAGTGTGTGTGAGGTGAAAAATTCCGTGTGTTTTATGGGGAGGAGTGAACCATTTGAATATCTGGATCCGTTTCAAATGCTGGAGCAAAATAAAATCTAGATTATACAAAAGACGTTAGTGTACTTGTTATATGGTTTGAATAGTAAGATGACCGTAGATGTATGGGACACGGTCTTACATCGCATAACAACACAATCGAGCGTCTCGACATACAATGACAATAACACGTTCAAATTGTTTGGGCTTTTTTAAAGTTTATTTAAAATTTAAACCTGATGCAAAGTTGCTAATCGGCCGAAGATATTAAAACTATGTTAAACAAAGGTTAAGATACACAAGATGTCCATCGAATTTAATGAAAGGCGAACAGGAACAGGCCCCTGATTACCTAGACCACATGTCTCCTTGTGGTCTGAAGAGAAATGTTGGGTTCTTCCAAAAGTGTTGTTGTAATTTAAGATTTCCCTACTACAATCATTGGACAGGCGGTGCTTATCGTTTCGCACACAATTAAATGTTCTGAGATGTATAGGTTTTAGCCAGACAATGATTTCTCAGCGGTCAAGCGTTGGGGTTTTTTTTTTGGAAATTTAACCCAGCAAATCGAAAAGAAGTAATCCGTCACCTGTAATCGATTTAAGCAACCGATTGATTTGGTTGTGACGTAGTAGGATTTCCCACTTTGCAACCAACGTACCGTGCCAAAACGGGCTGAGGCTCGATGCCGTGATATCTTATCTGCAAATCGGGAGGATTTATTTAAACGAGCCCGCACCGTGCGTTCCGACATCAGTTGGGATTGTTCGTGTCCGCAAAGGTGCTAGCGGTGGTAAGTGATCGTGATGAAGTCGTTGTTCGTGGTTGCGCTGCTGATTGGCAGCAGCTTTGCCGGCTGGGAGGAGGAACTGTACCTGTCGAAGCGCCGGCTTCCACGGGGCATGGTTCCGCCGATCGGTGAGACCAGCAACATCAATGGCAAGATCGTCGGAGGGTTCGAGGCGAACATTGCCAACTTCCCGTACCAGCTGTCGTTGCGCCAGAACGGTGCCCACATCTGCGGGGCCTCGGTGATTTCGAGCAACTATGCCCTCTCGGCTGCCCACTGCACGTTCCCGGCACCACCGGTTTCTGCGGTAAGTCAGTGTCCGACGACTTACTGTGTAAAACTGTCTAGATACTCTGATGGATGGATGTCGTCTCGCCATCGCTTGCTATGACTACATCCGATTTACCTTCGAATCATGCCTACTTTGTTCTTCGATTTGAATATTTACGAAAGCCTTCCTTTTTCCTAACCCTCACCAGATTTCCTTCCGTGGTGGCAGCACCGACCGTACGGCGGGTGGCGTAGTGTTTCAGGCGGCGGAAATCATCAACCACCCGTCGTACAACGATGGTAGCCTCGATTTCGACGTGTGCGTCATTCGCATCACGACCTCGTTCGTTGGGGCCAACATCAGCCCGGCCACGCTAGCGCCGGAGGGTACCGACTATCCGGCCGGCACGCGCACCATGGTGTCGGGTTGGGGCCTCACCAGCGCCATCGGTGCCCTGCCCATCAACCTGATGGCGGCCGAAGTGCCGCTTATCTCGCAGGAGAGCTGCCGCGGTATCTGGGGTGCAGCCAGCGTTACCGATAAGTGAGTGTGCGGCGTGTTCACCGTGTTTGGTTGGCGCTTATCTTACGCGGCTTGCATAAGGGAGTGTTGGACAACTAATGAACACCTTTCCGGTTGTGTTTTTCAGCATGATCTGCGCCAGCGAGCCGGGACGGGACGCGTGCGGTGGCGATAGTGGCGGCCCGCTCACCAACAATGGCCGACAGATCGGTATCGTGTCCTGGGGCTCGCCGCTCTGCCTGGGCAACTTGCCGGGAGTGTACGCTCGCGTGGCCGCCCCGGCCATTCGGGAGTTTATTCGTAGTAACGCAAATGTTTAAATTGTGAAACAAACTGTTCCTTCGGTGCAAACAAAATACAAGAAATATTTTTTTTTCTCTTCAAATTGAATCTACCGTACCAACTTGTGCTGAGAAAGATTGCGATAAGAAGGGACATCACGGTGGTGACAAATGTCTGGTGGATTAAGCACTATCAGAAAATGAAAATAATTGCAACATTTATCAACGTTATTGTATGTGTTGCGGCTGGAATAAAAATAAAATTGTGATATTATTTATCTTCAAGCACGCCGTTGGGGAACAGTTGGAAACATTTGATTACAAATTTAAACTCCAATAGCGTAAATGGAGCTGGTAAGCGTTGGAGTATCGATACCTTGCGTTGGGCGCATGGAGCGTATCCATCTCACAACGTTCCATCCGCAAATGTATGATGTAAGCAATGGCTTACTTCTTCCTCAAGCGCACGGTAACCACTCACACCGAAACAGTTCCCCTCCCCCGGGGAAGAAACCCAAAGTCGAACTTCCGTAAGACGCAGACGGGTGATTAAAAACAAACCGGGTAGTAAAATACATATATTTGAATGACACTTCTATCACAAAGATAACATGGGCGGGGCGCGCGTACATTCCAACACCTTCCACACACGTGGACGCGTCACCCGTCCGCTGGTTAATAAACCTTTCCGTTGCGTTCCAAATTAAAACTCAAGCGCCAACAAATAAGAGAAAAGTGTGTCCTAGGTGCAGAACGGATGCACGGTTCTGCGTTCTGCAGCAGGACAGGGGACAAACAAAACGATTAAACAGGTCAAGGGAATGCATGCTTTTATCGGGTTCCTTCCGAACTGGTAAGCGATACGCAATCGGTGGAGTAATGCGTTTGTGCGTTACGACGATGAACATAAAACGAAATGTTGAAAGGTTGTTGATTGTGTCGAGGTTTTTTTTTCAGAATAATTCAATAGGTGTATATTTACAGAGACTACTCAGGTCCGCATGTGTGGGAAGGGAACCAAGGGGACTGAAATCTGATTTTTCTTTTCTGTTTACTCTTCTCCAGCTTCCTCTTCGGGCGATGGTCCCTTCCGATGGCGATGGTCCCTTCCGATGGCAGCCCGATGGCTCACAAGTAGTGCTAGATCGCTTCTGGAGGAATCTCGTTTATCAAATAAATAATAATAAAAACAAAGTACGGACTGGTTAAAGAAACCACACAAAAAAATAAAATTAAACAAAAAAACGAAAATGAAGAACCTTCTGCACGCTGGTTCCAGTGCGGGGAATGCGGGTGAGAAGATAGTATGGAGAAGTGGATTGAAATCAAAATTTAACAACATTTTTGTCGCCCTAGACGCATTAGCCTAGATGGAAACGCTTCACTCTCTCGATCGTTTCGTTCGTTCGGAAAAATTATGTTTCGGAGCTATGTTTATGTGTGAGTGTGTGTATGTGCGTATGATTTAGCTGTGGATGATGCATTTCCCACGTGGAAGCTTGGGAGGAGTCCTGCAGCAGGGCAAGGGCGGCTCTGTACAGTGAAGCAAACAGTTAGTGTTTCCTCCCATCACAACCACCAGGTATCACGTGACTCCCGGCCGGCAAGAACGTAACTGGAAGGGCACGTGGCTGACCGGCGCGACTCCTGCCGGGGGTGGGGTGGGCCGCATTACGCCTTGACGGTGTCGCGCTTGCCCAGCACCTTGGTGGCGTGCACCTGGTCCCGGCTGTTGGTGACGGTGGCGTGGAATCCGGTGGCCCAGTCGGCGTAGTAGTCGACGGTGCGCACGTTACCGTCCGGTTCCACCAGCGAGTACTGGCCGCGCACGACGTCTCCGTCGCGCTCCTCCTTCTGGTGCTTGATGTCGCCGGTCAGCGGGTCGTTGACGCCGTACTCGAAGGCGTAGCGGGCATTGTCGTCCTATCGTTTTGGCAGCGGATGAAACGTACACACGAAAGAGGTAAGTGCTTAGTTCAGACTCTTGGGCAAGTTTGAGGATCTAATTTGTAGCATTTTCTAAAGAAAGATGCCTCATGTTGTTTGGGTTTCCGTGGTCAAATAGGGTTTTGTGACAAGCTTTTGTGACCGGACAAAATTAAACTTCCTGGGTTCTCAAAACCAACGAGATCTTTGATTAACTGCTACGGCAAAAGGGAAAATCTGGGGAAGCAGAGCGAACTTACGTAGTGTTCCAGGTACTTCTCGGCGACGGTCTTGACGACGGTAGTCGGGGCATAGGTCTTGACAACGGTGGCCGGGGCGGTGTAGGCGGTGGCGAGGGCCGGAGCGGCGGCCGCGTAACGATAAGCTCCTCCGTAGTGAGCGGTGGCCACGGTGGGCCCGCTGGCGTAGTATCCGTGCGTGGCACCGGACGTGGCGTAGCTACCGTAGGCGCCCGAGCTGGTGGCGTACTTCGTCACGGCGGGCGCGACGGAGTAGCCCGAGTAGGCCGGTCCGGCACTGTAAGCGGCCACGGCTGGGGTAGAGTAGACCTTCGAGACTGCCGGCGAGACGGAGTAGCCCGAGTAGGCGGCACCGGTGCTGTACGCGGCTACAGCGGGCGTGGAGTAGACCTTGGACACGGCCGGGACGGCGCTGTAGCTAGCGACGGCCGGAGTGGAGTAGACCTTGGACACGGCCGGGACGGCGCTGTAGCTAGCGACGGCGGGCGTGGAGTAGACCTTGGACACGGCCGGGACGGCGCTGTAGCTAGCGACGGCGGGCGTGGAGTAGACCTTCGACACGGCCGGGGCTACGGCGTAGGACGAGTAGGCCGGACCGGTACTGTACGCGGCAACGGCCGGGGAAGCTACGACCTTGGAAACGGCCGGGGAGACGGAGTAAGCCGAGTAGGCCGAACCGGTGCTGTACCCGGACACAGCCGAACCAGCGTGGTAGGAGGCGACGGCCGGGCCGTAGGAAGTGGCAACCTTAGCGACGGCCGGAGCGGCTAGGTAGGCACCGGAGTAGGCAGCGCTGGCGACTGGGGCAGAAACGTACGCCGTCTTGGCGACGGCCGGGCCGGAGGACACGTACGACGCATAGGCCGGGCTGGAGACGACCTTTGAGACGGCCGGGGTGGCGTAGTAGGAGGACACGGCCGGTGTTGCGACGACCTTCGAGACGGCCGGGGTATAGGCGTGGGCCGAGTATGGCGCTACGTAGCTGGTGACGGCCGGGGCCGCGGCATAGGCGGCTCCGGTGGTGGCGTACTTGGTGACCGTCGGTGCGGACACGTAGGCGGTAGACACGGCCGGTGCCGACGAGTACTTGGTGACGGCCGGAGCGGCGTAGTAGGAGGCTACGGCAGGGGCGGCGGACACGACGGTCTTAGTGACGGCCGGGGCAGCGTAGGCCAGCTTGGAGGTGGTCGCATACGAGCTGGCGTAGCTGGCAGCCGGGGCGCCATAGGTGGCTACCTTTGCCACGGCGGGAGCGTACGAGCCGTAGGTGACGGCCGGGGTGTACGAGGCGACCTTAGCGGCCGGGGCGTAGCTAGAGTAGGTAGCTGCCGGGGTGTAGCTGGAGTAGGAAGCGGCCGGGCTGTAGCTGGAGTAGGAAGCGGCCGGGCTGTAGCTGGAGTAGGTAGCGGCCGGGCTGTAGCTGGAGTAGGTGGCAGCTGGGGAGTAGCTGGAGTAGGTGGAAGTCGGGGCATAGCTGGCGTACGCCTTGGTGGCAGGAGCATAGGACGCGTAGCTGACGGCCGGTGCGGCAGCATAGGACGCAACCTTGGCAGCGGGAGCGTAGCTGGCGTAGGTGGTGGCAACCTTGGCGACCGGAGCGGCGGCGTAGCTGACTGCCGGAGCGGACACGTACGACGCGACGGCCGGGCCGGTAGAGTACGTCGATACGGCTGGGCCGCTTACGTACTTGCTGACGGCCGGGGCGGACACGTAGGATGCGACGGCCGGGGCCGAGGAAACCAACGTCTTGGTGACGGCCGGCGCGAGGTACTCCTTGGAGACGTAGGCTGGGCCGCTGCTGTACACCTTGCTGACGAGCGGGGCGGCTGCCGAGACATAGGCCGGGCCGGTGGAGACGGTCTTAGCGTAGCCAAGACCAACCGATGGTACCACCGAGGCGAAGGTGGCCGCCGGCGACTTGTCGGCGTACACGACGCCGGCCGACTTGGAGTAGGTGACGGCCGGAGCAGCGGCCACCGTCTTCACGCCGGCTTCGTAGCTGGCCAGCTTCAGGTCCTCACCGGACGCACCGTATGCGCTGTAGGCCGGGGACGCCTCGTACGAGCTGTAGGACGGGCCGACCGACGCATACTTCACCTCACCGTCGACCGAGTAGGACGAGAAGCCGGGCGTCACGCTGACCGAGTTGACGGCCTTACCGACCGACAGCTGAACGGTGGGGGCCGGATAGGCGTACCCGCTGACGTGGCCGCTCGGTGGACAGTCCGGAACGGGGCTCGCTAGGCACGATGCAGCTAGGTTGGCCACAATCAAAATTGCAGCGAAAAGCTGGCAGGGAGTCAATGTGGAAAAGGAGAAAATGAAAGAGGGGGTGAAGTGATTGTGATTCTTTAATGACTTCGACGTCCGATGTACGTTCGAAGGGCCATGGGTTCGAGAATGAAACGTTACTGCTGCCAGTAGGGAGCCATGGAGCCTAACACACTACCGAGTCGGAATGTCATGAGTAACCTTGCGAACCAGTGCGCACCATTACATCACACACGCGGCCGATGAAGGGCCGTCCCTTGAAGACCGCAGTTAGAAGAACGTAAGGTAGTTCTGTGTGACCTCTTTACCGACGCTCAAGGTACGCGGTACGCGGCGACGGCGGTATTGGCTGATCCAAATCATGTTACGCATTTTCTCGTTACTTGTCGCTCCTGCCCGCCCTGCATGGGAGGAAGGCTCTGTTACCCGCCACCACCCGGCCCGGCCGAATCGAACGTCAGATCGTGGCCCTGCGATTGCGGTTGCTGGTTAACGAACTTGTTTTCATACCTGTCCGACCAAATTGGAGCAGATTGGTCGACGACACCCCGGCGATCATGATCGACCGAAGGCCAGAAAGAGAGCGAGTGGAAGGTAATGTTGGCGGGTATTTGTCGTTGGTCGCTCTTGGTGGAGTCTGCTAACAAACTCCAGTAGTGACACTGTTCGATGTCTTGTGGCATGTGTCCACCCGACATGGGACATTCGATGCGCGTCCACTGTGCGTTGCAATGTCAATCTGTGGGTCCTTTCCTTTTGTGCATTCCGTTCGATGACGATTCAATTAAAGCGTACTTCTTATGGTGTTAACGGTCCCGCTGCCCGCACACCCTGCGCCTGTTGCCAAATATTCTTTCCCCGCCCCGGGCGACCAGCGTGGTCCTGCTGGCGTCGCTGCGTAAACTGGTTTCTTATTAAATTCAAATCGCACGACCGTTGTGTGAGTCTTTGTAGTCGTGCCGGTGCTGCTGTACAATTGTTTTCCATTGGTTTACTAATGATATGCCAGTCGGTTTAATGAAATGATAATAGCCACATTTCCGACGGAAGATTAGGTCCTTTTTACTTCATGTTCTTGCGAATAGTTCAAGCGATGATATCTGAATGCAAAACGAACAAAAGGCATGGCTTTATTCGAAATGTTATCAACGAAGTTTACCACTTTAGTGTGTTTTTTTCTGCTTTGCTTTTTCTATTTGATATTTAAGAATCGTTAATCTTTGCCATGTTACATACTCATGTTTCCCTCGTGCCTGTGGTAAATGTGTGTTTTCCCGTGGTAAAAATAAATTCTATTCATATGTTTGACTAATCATACGCATTCCTTTTAGCATTTCAATGCTTTTTACTGCGTTTCAATTACTTTTTACTGTCCTGATTCAAAGGCAAATTTTAAATTTAGTTTCAACCCTTCAAAGCTTCCTCTTCATCCTTTCCCTCCGCGTTTTGATTAGTAATGCTAATCTTAAAACCAGTGCTACAAATACGGTGAGAAGGTGTTACCGTTTTTCAGTTAAACTTCCTCGCAATCGTTCGGCTCTTGCGGGGTAATAGGCAATAATTCACCGTCCATAAGTTGCATCTTCAGGGCGTGCATGTGCCGTTCTTGCAATCGGACCGGATGCACGAGGGCGTACCTCGCTTTAGTTCAATTTGTCATCGATCTCACCGTCCCCGAGTGCACCCTGAGTCGCGAGTGCCATAGATCACCACATAGATTTGCATTTCCCGTTGGCGGTACGCTAAGCTACTATAATGGCGCCCGCTAATGTAACAGTAAATGTTGTGGAACTGGCAACTGCTAGCGGGAAGTGCACCAGATCCTGCTTCACAAGATCAGCCCCTTCTGGCGTCACGTCAGCGTCACATGGAAGCGACTGCTTGGGTGGAGACTAATAAGGGCTTTAATTATATGGTCCATTACCGGCCCAAGAATAATGTGGGTGCGAGTGTGTGTGTGTGTGTGTGTTGGCCTGTTTCTACTCGTGATGCGTTTTGCTCGCAACTCCTTCCCTCGAGGAACGGATTCGTACCGCCTCACATGACTAAGATCCGCGAGCACTCTAAGGTTATCTGGTTCTGCCGTCACTTGTCCAGCGACGCCCTGCTACTTTACATAACTCGCGCGTGCATGTGCGTTCACTTTCAATCGGTCACTTGGTCATGCGAGCCGAGCTAGTGTGAGCTTGGCTTGGTTAGAATCAGGTTGACATTGGCCGCATGATGCTCGCTTCAAATGGGATAGCGAAATGGTATTTTTTTCTTTTTTCTTACTAGCAAAAAAACTGTTTCAGTGCTCTGAAAGCGCCAATCGTTGTGGCCGGATTCCCAGTACCATCGAAGGCGTTCATCGTACCCCGAGGGCATCTCATGCAACAGCGAGCGTCCGCGCCAACCGGACCTGCCGCTGGTCCACTGACGGACTCCTCTAGCCTGTAGGCTACGCTACTCTCGATTTTCATTGAAACCAGCTCACGATTCTACGCGAGGGCCAAGCCGTGCGTGCGTGCGACGCGTACAGTGAGATCACTGCCGGGTCGTGTGATCGTGGGGCGCTGCGTATTTCAACCTGCCTAGCCGTGAAACCGTGCACTGGCTCCGTTTATGGTGCGGCCAATGATATCGAGGTCCGCGTTAGGCTCCACCAAAGCTAGGACCTCGAAAAGAACTCCCCAAAATTCGATGGAAGTAGAGCTCAAAGGTACCATTCTTGCTGCTGGAGGCCAACTCGTTAGAAGTTGACCTAGGACCTTAGACTGAAAATTTTGGAGTGTGGAGCAAATTCCTAAGCCATGGCAACATAAGGATTTACGATAGTTGTTATGCCGTTCATCAGTTGATCATCAAGTTCTGTAAACTTCACCCAGATGTGTATAATATTTAAAGCGCGGCGTTCTTTGAAATGACGTTCTGTACCCAGCTTCAGCCATTGCTTCAAGAATGTTTAACCGCTCGTTTTCTTTTTCACAGTTCAAGGCACAAGTTTGCATTTGGAACAGTTTTTGTCTTTGCACTTTTTCGCACTCTCCATGATTGCGTACACTTTTTATCCTTGCGTTCTAGGTTTGTGCATCTGTTTTGTAAAGTTCGCAGTAGTTCTCGCGTGCAAGAAGGCCACTCGTTGACTGATGGTGGTGGGAAATTCGTCGCGCTCACCTTCATGATGCTCGAGTTGCACGAAAACACACTTTTGCCAACAAAAATGGTACTACTCCTGGCGGTAGCAATCCCTGAGGAGGCACGGGATCCTGGATCACCGCAGCAGTTCACCGCACACACAGACAGAGCCGATAGAGACACACGAATCCTCGTCGGGGAACACTCGGCTGGGTTGGAAGCACTGCGAATAGATAGCGAACACACAACAGTAGTAATCACACACTGAGAACAGGCGCAGGAAGCCACACGTGACACCAGCTTCGGTTGGTGCGGGGTGTGCTCGGGTTGGTGTGGCCGCGTCCGTACCAGGATCCAGCGGGTCGTGAAGTCGTGAAGGTCCTGAAACTCGGCTGGGGTGCTCTACATAAGCGCGCAGAGCCGTTACTACACTACTACTGAATGGTCGGCCTAGCCCACTAGTCTCTTTTATACCGCCGAAGTGTCACCGGTCACCCGAAAAGGAACGCCCGCCAAATGTGGGAACAGAACAGCAAGCCCCGCCAACCGCCGGGCGCCGGGAGTAGGGGACGCCGGCGTCGGCTGCTGGGTGGCGACTTCCCACTCCGAGCCGTGGGCTGTCTGCAAGGGGCGCGGACAGACGGCGCGGCTGGAGGCTGGGGGCGGTTCGTGCGATTTTCTTAGCTTTTCACACGCGAAGGGTTCTGAGGCGCGAACACGCTACGCACGTATGTCACGTCGTAAACGCGCAAACAAACACACATACGCATACAGCGAGATAAACGACATCGAACGCGATCGTGCTTTCACGAGATGCAGGCGTTCGGCGAGTTGATCTCGTTTTCCCGCCGCCCCGTAGTGCGT
This sequence comes from Anopheles atroparvus, assembly GCA_914969975.1. Lineage (NCBI taxonomy): Eukaryota > Metazoa > Arthropoda > Insecta > Diptera > Culicidae > Anopheles > Anopheles atroparvus. The sequence goes on along the minus strand of CAJZCY010000002.1, from coordinate 33,147,338 downwards.
ATCCTTCCTGAACGAAACCAACACAGGCAGGTCCGGGGAGGTCCAAGGTGCGCGACCGCGAGTACTTGTCGCCGCTACGGCGCTCGTGCGCTACGAATCGGCGAGCGCGGGCTGCTATCCGGATTTCAAGCGGGAGGTTCTTTGCGGACTGTACCAGATCTCTGGGGGGGACGGTACGGTGGACGTAGGGAGTTACCTTCCGCCGCCGTGGAGGATACTCGTCGCGGCGATGGAGGGAGGGAGCGAAAGAGAAAGAGTCTAGCATGCTCGAGTGGGGTTCGACGTCCCCACCTTTGGCTGTTGCGATCGACGCTCGGACGCTACGTGAGGAGCTTCGGTGCGGACAGGGTGTTTTAGGGGCTCCCAGGCTCCAAGTTTGATACACATTGCGCTTGGAATTGCCGCTGCATTCTCCATTGGACGCCGCGGGATCCGCTACGTGCGGATGGAGTCGAGCTGTTTTCGGCGTCGAGAACGAAAGTGAGAGTTCGGCGAAGGATAAGGACAGCCAGTTGATGATGAGGTTGACGAATTCATTTCACTGACTTTAAATGCATCAGGTTTTCCAATAGCCAATCGTATCATTATATTTTAAGACGTACAATGAAAGTCACAAAATTTTAGGCATAATTTATTGTTATTTGTCATACTTCAATTATGGTCAATTATTGTCAAACTATAGCAACGGCATTTTTTTAACTTTGAATCCAAGAACATAAAAAATATGCTGTTTATAGTATGTTAGGTATCTTCTTTTTTTGGGGTAACGACCAATTTGGTCATGCCTACCCATTTTTAGGGCTTACGAGACTTTTTCCCGTTATAGAACATGGATAGTCAATCCTTAAATGATATCCTTGTATGTTAGGTATGTTGGAAGTAATTAAATCATATTAATCAAGGAAAAACAAGGGATTTGACAATTGAATTGTCCTCTTTAAACTTTCAGTATTAAAATTAAGAAATGTTTGATTCAGATTGTTAAGATTTTTCCGAAGCACCTTTTTTGAAGCCTAGAAGACAAAAAATGCATCTAGTTTTACAAAACTAACAACTAACAAACATAACCCGTAAGAATATTTGGTAAGAAGCAAATTTGGTTTTGATTAAGTTTAATTTCAAATATTTGACAAACAATTCAAATCGTTTGCGATGCTCTTTTCATTCGTGCAGCCAAAACGTTCTTTCACAAATTCTGATAAATTCCTACGAATACTGTTACTTGAAAATAAATCAACTAGTCGATTTTACAGCCAGCATTCATTTGAATGTATCTTTGTTCAAACACATTCACCACTTCTACCTCCCGAACAATGTATTACGGCGTGGCTTCGTGATTGCATTGCAGATCGAACGGCATCCCTTCGGGCAGCGTTAGAGAAATTGACGCGTTCGGATGAAAACGTAGCGCGGCCCTTTCGAATCTCGGGTACGGTCCCATTTAAGGTACGGTTATTAACGCAACTATATCGGTTACATTGCCCCGTTCGTGGGCCTCGAGGCACATTTGACCGCCAGTTTGTCAAATTGGGTCAATTTCTGACGGCTCCTGGTCCACTGGCATCGGAACGGTGCATCGGAGACTGAGCGCAGCTGAAAGCGAATCTCAGCAATCAGGGTGCCTGGTGTTGCAGTAGTTCGAATTTCTGTTTGCTTTCGTCCGATCGGGACCGACCGAATGGGAAGGAGCATCGGGAGCACCAGGATCGGGTGAAATGGGTCCGTCGATCGGTGCCTCCGACTCAGAACGGATTGCGTAACGTCCAGTGCGGGGTGGGATGGCGCAGGGCAGGCCCAAGCCTGAAATTAGACAGGTTTTTCGATCGTCGAGGTGAAACGGCGAAAGGCGGCGCCGACGTGCAGTGTCGTACGAATTGGAGTAGACTTTGATTAATTTCATGCTGTGTAGACAGCGTTTTGTTGGTTCATTTTTCTCCAGTTGTTTTGGGGCTCGTGTCCTAATGCATCGCAGCGGAGCAGCGTTCGGGTGGCGATCGGTCAACTCCTGCTTTGGAAATGGTGTGTAACTTTGTAGCGAAGGAAAACTCGTGGTGCGAAATGACCAAATCGATCGAGTGCGGGACCGGGTCACCGGGCTGGCCGGCTGGATTTGCAAACGTAGCGCGTCGAAATGCCCCTATCTGGAGCACACCAACCTGATCCCCGACGTCCCCATGTGAGGGAGCAGCAGCCTTTCAAGTGAAACCGATGCAAGCAGTGTGGCACCGGAGGCGGCTGTGCGTCGTTTCAGCCTGGCCCGGGTCCTGGGAGGTCCGGCACTAACGACCGTTTGAGGTCACATTTGCTGGATCGCCGGGCGGCAGCTTCACGTGCACGAAGCAATTTGTCACATTGATTGGCTGTTGGCAAATCATCATGAGGACGGGACCTTGCCCCGCCAGTATTCCACGGTGGAAGTCAAACTGTTTCGAAACACAGGGCGGGAGGTCCGGTAGGGAGTAGCGATAGTTTTGTTCATATGAGATAACTATGCCTTGACAACGCTGACCGATCTCAAATCAACGCTCTCGTTTACTACAACATTATAAGTGTGCATTTCCGTTCGGGGATGAGAACTTCCAGATGAACTTTTACGGTTTCTCGTGAGACTTTTGGTTGTATTTTACCATATTAGCTAGTGCATCATAATCACGAAAGGAGAAGGTTTGGCTGGCAATTAAAAATAATTGTTCGTGGTCATGGCCCAAAATATATCAATCAAATTTATGGGACATAATTATAGCGAATGAAATAAAGTTTTGGAACTGTTAATCGTTTTTCATTTTTTTTTAAATCAATGAAAGGAAAGATTTATTCTATTATTTGTATTCAATCCATAGAAAAAGGATTTGAACTTGAGTACTTGTTCACAAATCAAAGATCAAAGATAAACATGGTCTTCAGCTTGAATGGAGCATGTAGTACAGCGATTTCGTTTGAAGCACGGTGTGTTCACTCTCTGGTAAAGGTAGGCATTTATGTGCGACATTGATAAATCAATCCGCGACGCAGAAATAATAAACGTAACCAGAGCAAACGGACATCGACGACCGCCAGGGCTATTCTTTATGAAAATCGTTTATTGCGTAACATAAAACAAGCACTGAACAGCGGTTGCTGCTGTTGCTGCTGCTACTTCTAAACTGATTTATAGCACCCAACCGGGGCGGCTGTGCGGTTATAAAACGCTAATTTGAGCAAATAAAACCCATATCAAACATACAAACCGCACTGTAACGGCTTGATCTGCGAAACGAGAGCGTGAGAGGGATAGAAAAGACGTAGGTAAAGATGGTGACAAAGAAAATAAAATCAATGTGCGGGGCAAGAAAATTCAAAAACGCATGTCGCCGTTAGCAGCTGCAAGCATGCGGTTAGTGGCTGTTAGTGGCTACCCAAAGCGAGTCCACCGTACCAAACGGTATCAAACGGTGGTGCGTAAAAGGACTTTTAAAAGAAAAGAAAGGTAAAAAAGCAAAGATTTTACAAGATGCTGCACGAGACGTTGCAACCTCCATGAGCAGGCACTCGGGCTGGAGTGGAGCGATAAATTCGATGCCGACTGCAATCTCGCCCGGTTCGATTACACGCAGTGACGCAGCAGCCCGATTCTTCTCGGGACAGGTTCCTCCTGGTGCAGGCACCACTGCCAGGTTACTGATCCAATTTTTCCTTCTCATCGGCACAGGAAAACGAAGGTACTGCTAACTGCAAGGGATTTTCGGTTGCCTCTCTGCTGCGCCGTTCTTCGATGGGAGACTACGTGGCCCCGCCAGACGGCCCGACGAAGACAGTTGAAGGAGCAGCCGCAGCCTCCTCCTGTCAGTGGTTCTCTAAACCCGGCCAGTCCGCGGTATACCTGACCATCGAGGTTCGCGTCGGGTCAGTGAAGCAGTGGAACATCGGGTCGGTTGATTTGTTTTTTTCTTCGTAGGTCGGCCTACGGGTAAGGTCTTGGCTGCAGGTTCCCTTTCACTTTCATCTCCAACGCCAGTTTCATGGTTACGCCACGGTCGACGTCTGGCAGGAGGGGAGGACAGGTCCGGGTTGGGCTTAGGAAGGCACGCTCGACGAGACGCGACGACGCTGGAGCCGCCCGAACAAGAACGGTCCCATTTTGGGCCTCGGGATCCGGACCGGATACCGTAGATATCGCGGTTGCTCTCTGCGAACGCCCACTTGAGCCTGCCTTCCAAAGGTCAGGCACTACTCTACTTCTTCCGGAGGACGTGCAATTAATGTGCGAAATCTTTGCGCTCCACTCAAGATGCTTTCGATGGGGGATGGTTGTGCATTTTTTTTTTATCCGGAATGTCGAGGCCTCGGGAGAGCTCGTTGACCTCCGGCGGTGCCCGGGAGGGGCGCTGAAGACTAGACCCCGGGCCCCATGGTTTCACGCGGCGTTTAGATCAGCTGGTGTTTGATATTAATTAGCTTTGAGTATCAATGAGTACCCCCGGGGGGTTTTTTTTTTTTGCAGCAGCAGGCAGTCTCAAACTTGCCCCGTGCGTGACTCTTCAACGGAGTCCATGCAAGTGCCCCGTGGGGTGCGGTTGCGGTGGCAGGATGCTACTACTGCTCTCTCCACACTCTCCGCTCCATCTTGGTTGCTCTACTTGCAAATCTGCTGGACCAATCTTGGAGTTCGCTGCGGTCGGAAACTTCACGATCGAAAGGGTGCGAGGGGGTGACGCACTTAGACGCATTCCGCTCGAGACCAACTGCGGCTGCCGTTTGCGTAGCGCTTGGGAGTATGTTTGAAGTTCTGTTCGTTTCTTTTTTGCCTCGCCACATATATTCGCATTGCATTTGCGAAATGCATCGCCTGCAACGGCGACTGATCGGTGCGTGATCACGTGTTGCGCAACCGGGCAGGACGACGACGACGACGACGACGAGTCGTGGTCGTTAGGACGACGCTCACGCTTCGGTTTGCACCGTATTTGCGGTGAATCGTAGCTGCGTTGTTTCTTTTTTTCTCTTACCACCAACCAAAAACACAAAAAAACGTCGCCTTGCGTGGTGATTCATAACACCTACATTGCTTCCGTTGCCGCAACGGGCCTCACTGGCACGCACCGGCCAACCACGATGCCTACAGCCAGGTGGGCCACCGGGTGTACCGAGCTAAGTTTCTTTTTTTGTTTTATTTTGCAGACTCCAATTGCGCCCGCAGGTATTTGAGCTGGTTGTGTTTTACGTCAAATTTTAACTCGTTTAATCGATCAATTATCGAAATTATTTCGTCGTTGGTGCGCCCCCCCCCCCGGGGCAGGTTCGGGTTATTTTCTTTTCGTCCCACTCGCGGGCCAGAATTCAATCGGAGTTCGCTGACTGAACGGGCGCCGGAGGGTGGCTGATCGTTGGCACCTTCTTTTCTGTATACTAGTGCCACCGTATTTGATGGTGGTGCTTGTGGGGCGTTAATTTTTTCGTATTTACACTGAGCCACCGTTAGGAGCACTTATTCTGTCTTAAAATTCTATACCTTTTCTGTGCCTCGCGTCTTTCTCAACACTCTTTTTTTCAATTTGCTCTATTTTAAACATTTTAATTTTTTTCGAAGATTGAAGACTTCAGATAACAAATATAAAATGATATTTTATTACAGCAGGTTTTGCTTTCTCTCTAGCAGGCAGGGACCGGTTTTAAACCGCTTGAATATTTTTGATTTATTTTATTGATCTATAGGCATGCTAATCTTGGGTCACTGTTTCAGACCAATCAGAGACAATTGTCGCGTGTTTTTCGGTTTATTCACTCGTTCTAGTGTTGAGAAAATTCACCCGTCATAAGGAATGTGTTAGAACGACGATTGCTGTAGACAAATCCTGAGGCACGTGCCATCGGATCACCGAGTGGCGTTGGAACGCAACACTTGCGTTTCGCATGTTTCCGACGCAGCCTTCGGGCGGGTTCAATATCATTAGCTATTATGACACTATCAATTACGTCGAGGGTTTCGGCCAAATTACTTGATTGAATTGACGAATGCCGGAGCAAGGTTCTACTCGAGGGGCTTGTGGATTTTTCATCGTTTGTTTTTTTCCCTCTCTGCTGACAAATGAACATTTGAATATCGAAAAAAAAAAGCCGCCAAAAGTTGTCACGCAAAAAAGGCCATTTCGCACCCAGAAGACAATCAATTCGGCACCTTGGGGTAATTGGATCGTGGCGCACTGGGTGCTTTGGCACATCATCAGCTGCAGAAAAACAGGGATTTAAAGGTGGCAGTGCGACCCTCTTGCGATCGAACCGCGTGTCGACCGACGCCATTTGAATTAACCTAAATGGGCAAGGATCAAACACGATCGCCGACATTTGTGGGCAATAGTTAGCGTAAAGGGGGTAAAAAAAAAACACCCGAGACAAATTCGAGCACTCTCCGTTCCCAAAACATCTGTGTTCGGAATTGACTTTGCCCGATGCTAATCCTCTTATTTGCGATCGTAGACACGGTAAACGATTGTACGGTTCTGTTTAAAACAGAAGGGGACAGAGTACGACACAGACACACACACGCACAATCCATAAGCCGTTAGCTTAAGTAAGAGTAATTACCCAGTGGGAAAGAAATAATTAAGAAAAGGGATTTACAAGCGCGTCCTTAGAAATAGATAGAAAAATGTTTGTCAACTTTGCGTCGCCCGAGCTGGGAAGCAAATCAGGGGTAAATGAAAGCAATCGAAAATAAATTTCATGGCCCAAATGATTTGTTCAAATGTCAATGTGGTATTTTTCTCGGTTCCTTCATGCCATTTGGGGTGTTTTTGACGATGGTGGAACATTTGTGTTTGTACCAAAATAGCATCCTAAGCTTTCTGCTTTCATGCAGATGATATTTAGTTTAGAAAAATAGTTTCGGTAGATAAAACGAAATGTCATCTAAGTTAATAAATAAACTGATGCTGAGTTTTGGTTAGCTCGGTAGCTTTATGGCACTAACGGAATGTACAAGCTTTTAAACTCTTTATCAATTGACATGCCCTGACAAGTGGAAAGTGTACTTTTTTTCCTGTTCAGTATGTGGGGTCTTGTTTCAGCGGCATGTAAAACAAGCTAATGGCACGAATGATTCCACGAGGCATTTCCAGTTGCACCACCTTCGCGCATGACTCATCGCGGCAACAACTTGCGCCGACAATGTTGACGCGGTTACCCTCGCCGGACCATGTCTCGTCTATTGGACGGACAGCTAAAGTGGTCCTGGTAATAATGATAATTCCCAAATGGACGCCATTCCCTGTGCTCTACTGTGAGCAGCACAACGCAGTACTCGTACTCTCAGCCGTTACTGGGCGATGCTCGGTCTGGTGAAATAATTAGTGCAAACGCATGCACTAACCCCCCTCGGCTACTGTCATGGAACTGGTTGCACCAGTTGTCGATCGGGGATCGGGGATCGAATCGGTCGCGGCCCGCGGTTTGATCGAACTTTGTCATACGATACTCCGCCGATGTTTGGCGCACTTTGACACCACCATTCCCGGTGGCCCGGACTGTCGAGAATCGGGGGGTGCGATCAACGACGGATGCCGAAACGGATTTGACCGGCGCAACGGTTCTGCACCGTGTCAGGTTGACCCGGTGCCCGGTTTCTAGTCACCTTGGTTTGGGCTATCAGATTTCTGTTTTCTACGCACTTTTCTACCACGGCGAGAACGAGAGACGAGCGGTAGGGGTAGTGAAAATGTACCTATCGGAAAGCAATCTGATACAAGTGGCTCATGTGTGTGGTTGTGGTATAATTTATGTTTCATGCCGTACATGCCGTTTGACATGTTGCACAACTAACTCACGCTAGGCCGTCTCGCTCGGTGCCGTTTCGGCAAAATACTCTAGCAGAGTAGGATCACTCGCCAGGTGATCGCCCGTTGTACCACCCATCCACCCGTTGATCCTTTTTGCCAACCCTAACGCTTTCTCGTGCAATTGCGCGGGCAAAAATCGGGGAAATCCCGATGGAACCGGTGATGTTTGTCCGCGTACCTGCGAGATTTCTGCGAGACGACCGTACATTAGGCATCGATATCGGTGTCTGGCTGGCTTGGGCGGGGTGTACCACCATAACGACTTTACATAATAACTATTTTAACAGATTGTTCTCCGTTCGAAGGGATCCAAGGGAAAGGGTCACCGTCGGATGCTAGCGGGTCGCTGTCTTGGGCCGGCCCAACCGTTTGGACTAATTGGCCGGGCTGCGGGCGACCACTGGCAACAATCGATTCCACGCGTGCTCGCGCACGGCATTTTCTTATTCAAATTGCAACAAATGTCGCACGGAGTACCGCCAGTTGGCCCGTACCCAAAAACACCATGTCAAGTGCGCCGGGCTTGAACTTGGCTCGCCCCAATCGCCCGGGTCCGGCGAAGGAAAAGGAGGTTATGTGCGCGAGTGCGGTCTACCGACCTGGGCACGTCCAGCGTTGTAACCCGCCCTTACATCAGCCTCGTTCGATGGAACCTAATGAACACGTCGGAGCGAACCTCGGCAGATCGGGTCGCAGGGGAGCCCGCTTGACGATCTCGAACAGCATGAACTGCGGAGTCAGCGGAGAGTCGGGGCGGGGGGGAAAACACTTTCTGAGCATTTTTTCCTCTGCTGGTCTGTTGGTTATGGTCGTGATGAAAAAGCGAAAGGGGCGTGGTGCAGGGGTGGACTTTGGAGGGTTTTATATTTTTTTTTAGTTCACTTTTTAATTATACACCCTTGTCGTAGCGCGGCACCGTTTATCACGTTAGAAGAACACAATCTTTAGCCTGTGATCGAGTTTTGAATGGACGAACGTGTGATCTGCGTTCCGCTGGCCGGCGGTAGGCACGGGAGGGTGAAACAATTTCGCGAAAGTCCTAACCGCGAAACCGTGACCGCGTGCCGTCCGTTATCCGCACGGTATCCGCGTGCGTGCTCGAGGATCCTGCTGCCAGTCCGCTAATGCGCCCTCCGAGGGTCACCTGGTGAAACCGGTAGGGAAGGAATTGCGGTCACATGCATACACATCGTCATCCGTCCGTCCGACCACTGGGCCTCTTCGGCGCTGCGTCGGTTACTAGGGCACCCCGTTCACCGCGGCTGCAGATGGAGTAATTAATTAGATTTATTGGTTATTCGCTAATTGATAATCCTTGTGAGATGAGGACCTTGATTTGCATTTCAATTGTGGGCTCTAGACCGGGAATCCATGAGTTTTTGCTCTGAAGTAGTATTAGTACTGATTTGAGTTCCCATTTCGTTTTCGTATATGCATTTCGTTTCCTATATCCTTTGCTGATTGGAGTGCAAATAAGACTGATAGTAAATCGTTGATCTCATGCAAGTTAAATTAAAGCTATACATTCATTACAAAGAATAATCAAACGGATAAACACGTTGAAATTAACCTCACCGATCGTGAAAGAAGAACTAATCTCTTTTAGTACAGTGAGTCTTTTTTTTACTAAATCAATTCAATCCTGTTGGGATTAAAAGCCACACACAAACCGGACAGCCCCACCCGTTCAACTGTTAAGCGAACGATCGATCGGATTACTATCGCCGTTAGCGTTTCTAAAGCGGGTTCGTCGCTTGTTGCGGTTGTCGGAAAAACTTTTTGGTGCACGTGCGTGGACAGGCGCAGCAAGTTGCAATCAGAAGTACCAACGACACCAAGATAACATGGTGCTTATATGCATCTCGCTACGGTCCATCGATACGAGTAAACTTTTTCGATTTGCTCGAATGGAAACCCAGCAAACGAAGCAGGATGAGAGGAACCGGCTAGAGATAGTGAAAAGCGGAGGAATGATAGTATGGTGTGCGACTGTGAGCGACGATGATGTTGGAGGAAATAGTTGACGGTACAAATAGCAACACCCATTAGGTAATGCATCGAACGAATATTATACGGCTGCTTACATTCAGGAGCATAATCTACATGGGCTATAACACCGAGTGGAAAGTGACTAAACCGTGAGTAAACGTAAGGCAACGTGTTACCCTTACTGAACCTCATTTCAAGAGGTTTCTTTATCAAGCCACAAGAAAAGCAAACCAATGAAAGAAAAATGTGTTTTTTGATAAACCAATCCATCACCAAAGATCCTATCGGATCGGTTCGTGCAATCGATCGAACGTGGTGTGAATTTATTGTGCTTTAGTTGAATTACTAATTAATTTCTTCACGCACCGTCGTTTTGCCACCGCAGGGGAAACAAGAAGGACGTCCTAGGCGACACCCCATTAATTATGCTTGGTCAAGCCAAACTTCGCGCCCATGACCGGAAGTCTGGCGGTCAGCGTAGTTGTTGGAGGAAGTCTGAGTCAGTCAACATTCTCGCACTCGCACGCGTACACCCTTCACGTCTGTCACCGTGCGTTTTGAGGGTTATTCGGGCACTAACCGGTCGACCGGAGTTTGGAGGACTCCCGAGGGCCACATTCTCGCAGCACGTCGGAGCCGCCGCGAAAGGAGAATTCGGGCGAAAAGAATTCAACCTCCGTCTCGGAGCGGCTATAGGCTCCGTTCAAGGTTTTGGTCCGACTTCGATTGTTGTTTTACGGTGGCGAAACATGCTCGGACCAAATAGAAGAGGGTGGTTTGGGCCGGTTCTTGCGATCGGCTCGATAAACTGGCGCGTCTCCGGCTGGATGCCTGCCGATAATGAATTGTGGGTTTGTTTACGCAAAACGAATGGTTTCCTTTGAGAAGCTTTTTTTTTATCCAACAGCTAAGATTGATCCTAATGTCCGGTCTTCACGCTCAACTTGCGTTCGACAAGCACAGACACCTGGGTTGAAACCAAATGTACCTGTTAGGATCAGGCTAGACTTTCGCATTCACATATGTGTGTGAGGCTTTAAGCCTGTCTCAGAAGATTGATGAAAACATTGTAGTTGTAGAGTCCACCGTTGAGTAGCGATACACAGTAAAAAGTACAATAAAGAAATGTTTTTTTTTCTCCTGCCAAAAAAGAGGAGGGAGTCGAAAACATTGACCATGAGCTGCCCGTAGCGGTGGCGCCACGGCGGAACTTCGCGTCACCGTGGTCCAGTTTGGGTGTACTTTAGTTGGTTTGTTTTTTTTTATTGGGATAAAAAAGCAGGCTGCCAAGCTATCGCATTTCACTGGCCACAGCGTGCTGTAAAAGTAGCCTTCAAACGTTGTAGTTCAAGAGAAGGCTCTGCAAGTTCAACTGGACGGACCCGTTCCGGCATGCGGCATGCAAACAAATTCGGCAAGCGAAACAAGCCAGTGAGTCGAGCGAGTTGGATGATTCGATGATGAAGGTCGCAAAAGTTGTCAACCAATCTTGACAAATTTCAGAGGGAAATGGTTTTTCGTGACTTGACTGAAGTAATCGAAGGGACACGGCTGGGTAAAAAAGCTTTTTTCCTGTCCAATCCGGATGTTTGGGGAGTTTTGTTTCATTAATTTTATTGCTGTTTGTTGGCACTTCATAAGCAAGGGTTGGCGAGAAGTAAAAAAAAAGCCAGTAACAGTATTCCTTTTCAAACCACTAAGATCAAGTTGCTTTTTGAAGTGTTCAAAAGAGATCTTCACGATATTGTTTCTCGTCATCACAACTTGGATACATTACTTGGCTCGCTTTGTCAATTGTTCCCATGGTTGGTGGTCGCTTTTCGCGATCCTTTCGACAATTGGGGCACGAATGTAGGTCGAACTCGGTGGAAAAGCACCGAACCGAGGAGGACGAAAAGCAAACAACCAGTTGCATAACCTTCACGCCCAATTTGCTCGGTTGTTCGTAGTGGACAATGGAATTAATTGTTGCACTTTGGGTACGTTCGCTCGTGGTGGATTAGCAATAGAAAATATACTCCACCGAAAAGCAACACCCCCCTCCCCCATCCGTTTCGCACGTTTGCTACCCAAACGTTGGACTGTGCTTGGATTAGATGTTTCTTGGGCGGGCCATGTCCTCGTTGTGTGTGGAATGGCGCCTTTGGCATGGAAGCGAAACTGGTTAACGCCACGGGATGCCAAAGCCAGTTGAGCGACCGATGAGTCACGACGCAAGCATCCAGTGTGACAGGCCAGGCGATCTAATGTCACCGGCGTGTCGAGAAGTGTTCCCGCGGCGAAGACAGCGCGCTCGCCATTTGCTGACAGTCCGGTGTTCCGGAGTTGATGAATGCGTTCTGACTGGAGTCGCGCGAGTAAGTGCGCATCGATCATCGAGGATCGGTGAAAACGGAGCAGTACGCGTGTGCGGATAGTTGGCACACACGCAACGCAACCGTGCGGGGCCCAGAGATCGCACGAGATGCAAGCCACCAACATGCTCCGGAGTCGGCCGGTGTCGCCGCGTTGCTCCAATTCCAGCAATGCACCGCCGGTAATTGCCCATTCTCACGCATTTCGACTGTGCGTACCGCGCTGCCATCGCTAATGTCCATATTTCATAGACCCGGGGCGGTCGCTATTCTCAGGGGCAATCTTGCCGATGGTGCGGTGCTTTGCTTGTTCTGGTCGCCGGTATCGATGGCGATTCGAGTTCGAACGGTATTTCGTTTGAATCTTGCACTCGACCAGCACAACTCGGGACGCAGCGTCGCGCTAATGATGGTTGACATTTAACGAGCACGCGTAAAATATTTCGCATATTCTACGCACCTTTCACACCTCTTGCTCCCACGATAGTAGCTGAAAGCTATAAAGAATAGAAAATTTATGGGTAAACCAACCACCTTCTGTTTGCCTCTACGCTTGGAAGCAGCTTACAAAATGTTAACAAGAACTACTTATAATTAAAACAGAGTTTCAATGAGATCTAATCTAATCTTCAACACAACGATTAACCCGTCATAATCTTTAACTTTGATGCTGTAACTGTAACTAAATGAACATCATCTCATATCGCATGTCAAATTGAGATATTCGATCCTTCATTTATACTGTTCAACGATACAAAAGCGCAACTTAGGGCGCCCTTTGTGTCCAATTCACTTGGCTCTGATTCGTAGCAAAGTGATTTAATCGTAAAGACCTATCAGTGTTCCACTGGCGAGCTGCGGGGCTCCATCTAACGTTTGTAAAAGGTATCCCGTAGCAGTTAGCCAAGCGTTAAATTCGTTAACACTTTTCCGTGACGAGGCAGGACGGACGACGGCCTGCGGGAAGCGGAGGATTGTATCTCGAGCGCACCACTCTTTCATCTTTGTTCCGCAAAGGGCTCGAGAAGCAGCGATCCGCTTGGCGGCGGCAGCCTTGAGGGTCCGGCCGACCAGAATGGGCGTTCCGATAGAACGTGCGAGGCGTTGCTGCACACCTGTGTGACGTTCACTCGAGCCGCGAAACCAGATCGACCACTGCGTGTATGAGTGTGGTTTGGGCATTTGCTTCAAGACACACGTGAGAACATAATTTTATTTAATTAAAAAATAATATTAAATGGAAGTTTCCAATTTGAGATCGCATGCTTGCTCGCGGTGTCAACACCACCCCGTCCGTGTGTCTATCGTAGCCTAAAACCTGTTGGCAGCAGCCTCGGTCTGTGTGCAAGCAGTCACCTGTCGGTCCGAGGGTGTCTATTGGTGGTCACCGCCACAGGACAATGCGAATCCATCCACTGGTGAATAGCCTGCTGATGACCCTGGGTTTTTTCTTCTATTTGCTGTCGGTACATAAAAGAATATTTCCAATGCAATCTGTAAAACCAAACTTGTGAATAGTCCACTGCCAAGTCTGTACTGGAAGGAGAGCTCTGTCTGACAGGATATGGCCATGTTTTACAGAAGCAGAGACATTTACAAACAATCACTTCCACCGGGCTCCACCGGGCGCCACATAATTAACGTTGTGCGTACGGGAGACAATCCCCCCCGACACCTAAGGTGCTATTAGTGCGCCTCACTCGCGAGTCCACCGCCTTCGGTCCGTGTCAAAGCTCGCTCAACCAGGAGTCTCCGGCGTGTCTTCGCGGTCCGCAAACAATACGACTACCCACGCGACGAGGTTTAGGTGCGCTGTTATTATCCGACGCGTCTCGCCTTCTCGCTGTTCCTGCCCCACCGATGGAGCAAAGCACCGGTAATAACGTGGTAATCTGAGTCGATTACACCTACGCCCTTGCCGCTCGTTGACAAGCGTGGCTCCAGCAAGAAGTGGGTTGCTAGTTTAAGGGATGCTTGCCAAAGGTCCGGGATCCGGGACGGAACGGAAATTTCTTGTTCGAGCGTGGTTGCCGGCGGGTGAATGGTTCTAGGTCAAATTAGCTCCAGTCGTCCCGAGTTCCCATAAGGTTCTCGGGTATCGAAAATAAAGTGATATGTGTGTATGGAGTGTACTCACAGAAACTGGAGCGAGAAGGCTGAAGGTGGATGATTAAAATCAAGCGAAGGTCGCGGTAAGTGTTGGCATGTAAGTACTACAGTAAGCGCTCGAGGCACTTTTGGAACTTGATACAATTTCACTGTGAACCAACATTAGCAGGAAATTGATTTTACGTGTTCTGTTATTTACTGTGGTTTCTGAGAATGCAAGAATTGTGACAGAATGTGTCCTTCTTGATCATTATCGGTTACCTTTGTCATGCATGCCCCTTTTTTGGAAGAACAAATCGATAAGAAGAGATCGGTACTGAGATATAGTGTATAGGTATAGTGCCAACATACCAAGTTTCGTAAGAACTAAAATACTTTTGATTGCCTTATACATCTAGGATTGAATTGAAATAGTTACTTGAAAAGATTATATTTACAACAAGTTTCAGGACATTCCGCATTCCGCAGGCAAATGTTTAACTAAATGGTATACAAAATAGGCCACCTTTAAGGCTTAATTACCAACATGGTGCAGTCGAACCCTTTGATTAATGTTTGTGGACCAATCTGCACAAGGAACGCGGGACGGTTTTTGGCTGACCCCATTGATGATTAGGTGTCCGAAAAAGGGCAATATGGACTGACATTTGACAACTAATCCATCAACCGGAGTTTACCTTTCGGATGACTCAGCTACTGATTTTTGACACGGGAGCGCTCTTTACTCACGCCGCCGGTTCACTTCGTGACGGAGTCCCCTCCCCGTCGCAAACCGTTGTCCACAAGCATTGCCCTGTACAGCTTGAAGTTGCACTAAGTCGTTCCTTTGTTCCGAAACGAGGGTGCAGGAAGGGGTTCGAAGGAAGCGGCCAATCGATCGATGGGAAACGGGCGGTCCTCGGGAAAAAAAAAAATCCGCACCGGTTACCGGCTCGATCCGGCTCGCGGTGGCTTGGCACGTGACCTTTCCTATTGACATTGGCTTGGCGCCTAAGCTGACGGACGGCCAAAACGGATGGAGCACTGCAAAAGACCCCGGGTAGCACCGGGTCGATCCCTGGAAAACCGGCCTGGGGCTGGTTGTGTAACCCTAACCTAACTAACCTTGCCGGATTGAGGTGTCGTGGGACTTCATCCACTCACGGTCTCCCCAGCCCACAGATCCGCTTAGTTCACACTCTGCATGCGTGCTACTCACGGGGAAGCGTCCTAATCGCGCCATTCTATCGAAGCAGCTCGGAGGAGGGAGCCCGATCGGTATATCATAATTTATTCTCGATGATCGATAGCCGCAACCCTGCAACCGGATCACCCAACGGGGGGTGGCGGATCTCGTAGGATCGTTGGCGGCAAGTAGAAGGGCTTCCTAGCCCAGATGGATTCCTCCGCTCGGAACCTCGCCCCCTAGCGTGGGTCCGGGTCAGGGCGCCCGCCGTATGATATCCTTACTTCAAATTAAATTACGCATAAATAAAGGCTTGATTGACGGCTACTAGGCGGCGCAGGGAAACACCCGAATTTGTGTTCGTTCCGCTGTCTGATTTTTGACAGCCCGGCCAATTCCTCTCCCGGCATTCCTCTCCCGTTGAAGCCTCAGGCTGCAAGTGTTTGTGTGTATGGTACTCGGAATTGTTCGGCACGTTTCGTAATGGGGCCCAGCGGTGATGGCGGCTTTTGGCACACGCCCCGAAATGTCACAATTTTCGTGCCGCCCTTCGGTGAACTATGGGTGCCGTCGATGCTTTTACGGGGTGGCGTGGTGGAGCGAATTGAGGTCACGTGCGTGCGCCGGAGCACTCTTGCAGTCCGGCACCTGCCATCTCGTACCCGCGTGTTCTTGGTTCTGAAGTCCCCTCTCTCTTTTACCCCCTTCTCTCTCTCTGGTGCTTTCTGTATCTCGTTCCTCGCCACTCATTTCCTGTCGCATCCTGCCCTTTCCTCCGCAAGTAATCGAACGCGATCCGATTACGATCGCGCGATCTCGCATTCCAAGCGCGAAGCGGTGAACTTGCCCAGCATAATTCAAGGTTACCCGGAGCGGGCGGCGCAGACCCACTGGGCAGCTCTTTGATTTATGTCCACCGTTTTCCCGGGGCCGTCGGTTGGCGCACCAGTGCAGCGAGCGTGTGGCAAGTACATTCTAACAGCGTCTGCAAGCGTCCGGCGAGCGTCCCTCCCCCTGGCAGCCAGCAGGTGAAACATATGGTTCGCAGACCCGTTGATTGATCGTGCGGTACGTACGGCATCGGTCGTGATGCTGCGGGTGGTCAGCCTTTGTGACGACGGACGCAGCTGTGTGTGGTTGTGTGTGTACCGGGAGGGCGGGCTCGCCTATCGGGCTCGAGGAGATTGCCTGGCTGGCCCGGTGCAGGCGACTCCATCGGTCACGTGATCTGGCGCTGCGTTGATTACGTACTGGTATTTATTTTTATTAGTTTCGATTTCTGCTGCGCTCGTTGATAAGTTAATCAAGCTCGATACAGATCACTGTACCTTGTTCGATGAAATGTGACACGTTTGGTTTTTTAGTTGCGGTTGGAATTTTAAAATTTAATTTTTACAGTTGGTACAGTATTAGGCAAGGAAAATGGGAGCACAAAATCGGGAGACAAGTTTCACAACTATGAGTTGGAGCATCCCTTGTCGCATTTACAGATTGTTCATTTCTGTGATGACGATGGTATAGAAATAAATTACTATGGAAGCTTTTTTTGTTGAATCTAATTTGTTTTGCTGCTCGTAAGAGGCGATAAAAAAGTCAAAAAAAGATCTAAAGCCTTTTCAGTTTGCGTTCTGTACAGAAGTGCAGAAGAAGAAAGAAAGGACAAAAAAGAGGACTACACAACATTGAAGCTGATTTTTTTTGCAATATAAAAAAGTTCATGAGTCTATAGTCTGGTTAATAAACATAACAGATTTACACTCGTTTTTATAACAACATTTGACAGTCTGCTCGTTATTATCAAAAATAAATTCGTGCAAGGTTCCTAGATCCAATTTAACCTTTTCAAAATAATTGCATGTGCATTCAGGCCTCCTTTTGTTGGTCGATTATTATTATTTTTTTGGTATAATGAAAGACTGCTGTGCACGCCGGAGGATCGAAAATGTCCCAAATTTTGATTGACCCGTTTACCCGCTCCATATAATTTGCTGAGCACGACACCGTGCACATTTCGCGATCCACAACTAATCCACCCGACTGGAACTGGCGAGGATAAAAGCTTTTGCCAAAAGCAGTCACCCTGCCACTTTCAAGCACTGTTTGCAAACAATTGCCAACCCCCAGGTCGCCCCATATTCGGCGATCGTAGCGTCCACCCGATTTTTATCGTGCCGTACCGTTTTCGACCAGACGTTCCCCACTCGCGTGCAGTTGGCTGGTTTGCGGGGGATGAAGCTATCGGGTCGGAGCTGGCAATATAGCCAACCGTCAAATCCTCCGGGCCCAAACACAGCGCTCGACATTGCTCGCGTTGCGGAGCGTTTCCCATGGAACATTCTTAGTGGTAGATCTTTATCTGGCTACCCTTCGAAACTGGAACGGTCGGCCCCTTTCACAATGGCGCTGGTCGCTTGGTAGTGGCGCGCAATGATTAGATCGAGTGATCTGGTTCTGTCTTGCCCGGTCGGGCCGATCGAAATCGACGGTCGAGATTTGCCGACACGCACTGCGCCGTTTGCTGTGTGTGCTGTAATGTGGTTGGTCCGTGGTGCCTGACCGGTCTGAGGAGAAATCTTCGAATGCCAAATAAATGCTGAATGGGGTGAGCATGGATATTTCAATTGGTTTATATTTACGGTGCAATGCATGCCATTTTTTTTAAATCGCATTCGGCAACGAGACACGATGCTTTACTACGATTAAAAATTGAAGCAAGACAAATCGTTGGCTTTTTATTACAAGGTCTCTTGTCTTTCCAATTTTTGTGGAAGAATAAGTGGATTGCGGTACAAAATATGCGGTCACATCACATGAAGAAAAAAGATATGAACTCAAAATTGATTAAAAGTATGGCCCTGAAAAGCTAATAGTAAAGGATGATATGTGTTGTTTTTCGATTTTACCGATTGGTTGGATAATCCTCTAACGTCTTTTTTAAATGTTGTTCACCAGTTTTTAAATTACACGAAAGAATTATCTCTATTTTATCTGCCCGCATAAGTTTGCGGCTCAGTGTTGATCGCTTGTTGAACAAATCACTTCTATTGTGACGATCATTTTGCTCGTTTTCCTTCACGCACAACGTTCGCCGCATCGAAGCGCATCGAATATCGGGTTCCTATTACTCACGCGGTGGATGCATACAATTTGCATGAAATAGCACTTAACTGTCTGTCCACGAGGCACTTTATCAAACCATTGACAACGATTTTTCGTCCGCCCGATCCACCGCGCCGACCGCCGGCAGTCGGCCCGCAGGTGCATTTCGTTTCGCCAATTTTTGCGTATCATTCCTGGCCCCCCGTTATCGGAAGGAGTCGCGTTGGGGTCGAGCAGTGTTGCGCAGGCACATAAGCCATCATAATTCTTTTGACCCGGCACCAGCGCGTAACCGTTTGTTTTCGATGCCCCGGCAGGGGTGGTCCGCACGCGAGCGGCCGGGGGTGAATTGGTTAATTTTTTGACACGTGGCTGACATAATTGAGCGCTTGATTAATGGTTCGGGGCTGGATGGAGGGTTTTGTAGTACAAGTTGTCTGTATTTTGGCTACCTTAGCAGCGTTGAGGTGATATTGTGGCTGGCAAGGGTCAAGCCTTAGGGCGCACTCCTGAGCACAAGCTTGTTGGCTGTCCCCTGTTGAGATGCGGGTTCTTCTAAACGCAACAGTTGCGGCGCTGGGGCTGTTGAAGGAAATCGACTTTTAATGCTTGTAAACGTCAACGGCCCGTTTTCAAAGTGTCGTTTTTCGTGCGGAACTCTGTTGTAACGCACATGTTTGATGGCACGGCCCAATTGTACCCCGTTTCAATGCCCAGCCTGACGCTGTTGGAGCAAACTGTCAAGCTTAGAAACGTGTATGGAAAATTGAAATCATAAATACCAGCTACATAGTAGGTAGGATCAAAGTTGATAGTTTTAGCGAGAAAGAAAGTCACAGCTCCCCAGCTAGATTGCTCCAGGTGACCGCACCTGGGCACAATTATGGCTTATCGTAAGGGGGTTTTCCGTCGCCTGCCAACGAATACCGGCTCGGACGGAAAAGTGCTTATCGAATCCGACCGGCTGCCAGGGGCATTAGTGTCACACGCGGGCGCCACTCCTTCGAGTGTTTCGAGTGTGATGCCTTTCCCAAAAGACGCGGCACGATCACCTTCGCAACTCGCGCACGTTTGCTTGAAAGTTGGTGACTTAGGGGCGAAGGATTAGACCAGAGGTGTGCGGCGAGCCCGAAAGGATCCGCGCCGGACTTAGTGAGTTTGTGGTTAGATTTAGCCGTCGCCATGGCGGCTGCAGCTGGTAGCCGGGAGTTGTCCAATAGGTCGCACAGACGGCCACGGATTAGGAGTGCGAAAAATGTCAACTGCATCCGAAACGGCGGGTGCACTGGAGCGGCTCGTTTGCGGCCGAAGCTGTAGCAAACCGCACGTCACGTCAGCCGCGCATCGGCGCTAAGGTCCAGTCCAGTCTTCGAGTGAAGTTACCCTTCGGGCATATTAGGTGCACTCTATTTCTACAGCGTGGCTGCCGAAAGCGCCGAAGCGCGGAGTAAAAATTGTCCTCGCCGCACGGCGGGGCGAACGCTTCAACCTGCCAGCAGCCCACTGTCATGCTTTATTAGAGTGGAGATAAATTTAAATAGCATAAATGTGTCTCGCGTTCGACAGAATCGGTGTCAGATCGTTAGTGCGAGGAAAACCCAGCTAGCCGGCATTGGGGACGAGGTAGAGAAGCGGGGTTTTCCAACTGCCATTTGGAACAAGTTTAGCAGGTGTTCTAGTGGCTGCTGCCCAAGGGTGGTTCTTTCGTTGGAATGTGCGATAACAGCTGTAGGACAGCAAGCTTATCAATGTAGGGTAGGCGGGTGATGGAATTTTAATTTGTCTTGATCTAGTAAAGGGGCTTATACTTCAGGTGTGGACAGTTTCCAAACATAGATTCTATGTAATATTTTCGTATCTACTCTTTTATCTGCGATTTGGAAATGTTTGTGTACGAAATGTCTTATCATCTTTTTTTTCTGAAAAAGAATTGGTTTTTTGTAATGCTTCATGCAACTGCTTCATGTACGTTTCTCGCTAAGATTATGTTGATCCAACTGTGATCCCTTTTTGAAAGGTAGCTTTTGGTGTCATGCCTTTGGTTTGCTTAGCCCCAAGTGTGCGGAATAGAGAAATTGTAGAATGAGAAGTGACATTCTTGATACGTGATGTGTGTTAAGTGGTGAAGCTACGGCAGAAGCTCTGCGCTGTAAACACTCTGCGTCACCGGCCTACCCCACGCCTAAACACGGATCGGCTGCGGACACCTGCTGTTGCCGAGGGATACGCGTCAGCGCTTGGGGAAGCGCTACCGGACAACTACGCGACCGCCACAATGTCCCTCGATGACCACTGGCGTATGGTGGAGCAAGTCATCAGCAGCACAGCCGAGCAGACACTAGGCCACAAGCCACGCAACCAGAACAAGGAG
Source organism: Anopheles atroparvus (assembly GCA_914969975.1). Taxonomy (NCBI): domain Eukaryota; kingdom Metazoa; phylum Arthropoda; class Insecta; order Diptera; family Culicidae; genus Anopheles; species Anopheles atroparvus. The sequence continues at coordinate 33,126,440 of CAJZCY010000002.1, read as the reverse complement.
TGGTTCGATGACGAGTGCAGGCGGGCACTATCCGAGAAGAACGCAGCGCGCGCCCGAATGCATCAGCGCGAAACCCGTCAGAACGTGGAACACTACAAACGACTGAGGACCCAGCAAAACCGGCTCTTCGAGAGCAAGAAGCGTCGCTTCGAGGAGTCGGATGAGCAACTGATGCAGCAGCTTTCTCAGTCGGGAGATTCTCGCCAGTTCTACAGGATGTTGAAGAAGACACGAGGCGGCTACACGCCTAACGTCGCTATGTGTCGAGACGAGGAGGGCAACATTCTGACGGACGAGCGAGAGGTGATCACAAGGTGGAAGTGCTACTTCGACGGGCACCTGAACGGAGCGGAATCAGGGGAGTCCAGCGACGGCGCAGGCAGAATAGAGCAGCACATTAGCCTGGAGGTAGATGACGATGTGCTCCCACCATCCTTGGACGAAGTCACTAGTTCCATCAAGCAGCTGAAGCAGAACAAAGCAGCTGGTAGCGATGGGCTGGTGGCAGAACTGTTTAAGATGGGTTCGGCAGAGCTTGCTGTCAGTATGCACCAGCTAATTGTGAAAATTTGGGACCAGGAAAGGATACCGGAGGACTGGAAGCTGGGTGTCATCCACCCAGTGTACAAAAAGGGTGACAGGATGGACTGTGCCAACTTTCGAGCCATCACAGTCCTCAATGCTGCCTACAAAATCCTTTCCCAAATTCTCTTCTGCAGACTCGCGCCCCTTGCTACAGATTTCGTCGGAAGCTACCAAGCTGGATTTGTTGGAGGCAAATCCACCACCGACCAGATCTTCACTCTACGGCAGATCCTCCAGAAGTGCCGAGAGCACCAGATCCCGACGCACCACCTCTTCATCGACTTCAAGGCAGCCTACGACACCATAGACAGGAAGGAGCTATGGAGGACCATGCGGCAGTACAGCTTTCCTGAGAAGCTGGTACGGCTGTTAGAGGCTACAATGGAGGGGGTGCTGTGTAAGGTGAGGATTTCGAACTTGCTGTCGGATCCGTTCGAATCTCACCGGGGTCTGAGGCAAGGTGATGGACTTTCCTGCCTTCTATTCAACATCGCTCTGGAAGGTGTCATGAGAAGCGCGGGGTTCGACATCCGTGGCACGATTTTCACCCGTTCACTCCAATTCCTCGGCTTTGCGGACGACATCGACATCATCGGGCGGAACACCAGGACGGTGTGCGAGGCGTACACCCGACTGAAACGCGAGGCCGCAAGGATTGGACTAATGATCAATGCGACGAAAACGAAGTACCTGCTCATCGGTGGCTCTGACAGTGACAGAGTCAGGTTGGGGTGCAGTGTATCAGTGGACGGCGACGAACTCGAGGTTGTGGAGGAGTTTTGCTACCTCGGAACTGTCGTAACTTCGGACAACAACGTGAGCTGCGAAATCCGGAGGCGCATTGTTCAGGGGAATCGTGCCTACTATGGGCTTCACAAACTCCTTAGGTCCAGAAGGCTGCTCCCCCACACGAAGTGTGCAATATACCGCTCGCTGATAAGACCGGTCGTTCTCTATGGGCATGAATCTTGGACTCTGCTCACGGAGGACGCCAACGCGCTCGCAGTCTTCGAGCGGCGCGTATTCCGGTCTATTTTTGGCGGCGTGTGCGAGCAAGGCGTGTGGCGGAGAAGGATGAACAACGAGCTGGCTGAGCTATACGGTGAGCCGGACATCCTGACGGTGGCGAAGGCCGGCAGGATTCGTTGGTTGGGGCATGTCATGAGGATGCCGGACTCATGCCCCACCAAGAAGGTGCTCACCAGCGACCCGCCCGGCACGAGACGACGAGGAGCTCAGCGAGTTCGGTGGATGGACCAAGTGGAGCAGAACCTGCGAGATATCGGATGCGACCGGGGATGGAGAGTTGCAGCCATGGACCGAGTATCCTGGAAAGCGATTGGTGACCAGGCCATGTCAGCAAGACGTGCTCAACCGTGAGCGGGCCAGTTAAGAAGAAGAAGAGATGTGTGTTAAGGCTATCATGTTTGCTGTTCTCCAATCTTAATACCATGGCGCCGCTCAATGTTACACTTTGGTTTATTCGCCATTTTGACGAAAGCTAATGGAGCTCGCGATGCTAATCCCACTGAGAGCCAGGGATCCCGGCTGCCATCGCTATAAATCATCGTGCCCATAAATAACGCTTGGCCCCGCTTGGCTGGGTGCCTCGGGGCGAAGGTCCTGCACACGCGCCTGGACAACGCCCCATGCTCACACGCGCCTGCTCCAGATGTCCCACACGCCTCACGAGGGGGTTTCGTGCAGCACGCACGCGCGGATTTGATGCGTTTCGACAGAGAACATTCTTGGCCGCTCGATGGCGAAGGATTTTCGCGAGGGCCAACGGGGTTTCGCCCCGTGTGGGTTAAGTGAACCGATCCGGTCGCCCAAGTGGTGCGCCATTGGCACTCGGAGGGATAAGGACTAAAGGGGTTCGATCTGCGTAATTGCAGCCGTATCGGCACATTTCCTTGCATTACCGCACCGATCAGTACGACGCAGGTATGAATATGATAATAATACCATACGCATCGGCGCGGGAGACAGGGCAGCGGGGATAGACAGTGGGATAAGATAAGACGCCGTTTGTTCGCTTTGCAATTAAAGTTCGAGATAAAGATCGCGAAAAATCAGGTGAAACGATGAGTGCGTGTTGGCCACCGGGGAGCGAAATGTTGCCCACCGGTCGGTCCGGTTGCAGCGTAAGCCGTGCGGACCGGAGGTTTTCCTCCTCGAGGGCACGAATGTGAAGTGAACCGTGAATGGGCCGGTAAAAGTGAACCGTCGATGTGTTATAACCACCGACTGAGGTACAACACGTTCATGGAGTTCAAATGTCCAGTGAAGGCTTTTTTTCCTTCTTATTCATCTCCCATTCATCTCGTTAGATCGAGCTCTTGTGCTAAGGATACCTGGTGGACCTAACCGAGGCTAAAAGAGAGAGAGAGAGAGCCAGAATGTGGCAAGGGAAGGCAGGAGCGAGAGCAAAACATGCACACGGTGGGCGCATGGGTGCGGGGAGTTATGAATAAATAGAACAGCAAACATTACCACAGTGTGGTGATCGTTATCAGGCTAATACACTACACATGTAACCAGCCGCTATGCCGTCTGTAATTGTAACAAATCAATTTAGATCACCGGATAATGATTGGGTAGTGTGTGGACCGGTAGATTGGGCCGCTTGTGGTCCAAGGAATCGCACCACCAACCCGTACGCAAACTGGGGTCTCTACCACCGGGGCCTGCTTGCAGTGGAAGGGTGAACAAAACAAGACAAAGCAAAAACAAAATGGATTACCATCTCGGCCGGCACGGCAAGCGCAGCCAGAGCGGAGGCTGAGAGTCGAGCATTGAGGTGTTGAGCGTGCGTACGAATCCTATAATTTGGAGTTTGTACTAAGGCGATCGCCTTTGCTGCACCGTCATGCACGCGGGGCGGGAAGCTGGAAAAGTACTATACTTAGACTAAACGGTGCTGATTTGGGCACGATTTATCTCGGCTCGAGATCGGTGTGTAACGATCGGTTTATTTGAGGGTGTTTATGTGCAGGATCGAAGCTAACAGGAGATTTAACGCCGGCATAGATTATGGTTTGAGCAAACATTTGAAGAAACAACGACCAAAGCCAATGCCTATCTTTCTTTATCTGATTAATGGAGTTCTTTGTGTGCTTGCAGGGGTGTGGCGTAAAAGTACGAGTGTTAATGTCGGAAAAAAAGATCAGGACTTAGAAATACACCTCTCACACAGTTTGATAAAAAAAACTATAATATTTGCTGTTGAATTTTTCAGTCATCAATCAGCCATAAGTTAAAATTAAATTCGGTTAACGTTATCTTGAAGTACCTAAAGCCTATCAATATCCACAGATATTGTCCAGCTCCTGTGGACGCAGTAGCTGAAGGTTAAAATTTTAAATAATTTTAAGGACACCACTTAAAAGTGATTTAACAATCAATTTTATTCCTATGCTCTTCTTAAGAAGGCCAACCTGACTCGTTGCACCTTCACGCGATCTCTCTTTCACTTGGGCACTCTAATTAATCCTCTCTTTCGCTCGCGCGGCGCAAAATGGTTGTGCAAATCAATTAGCGACGGTTGCAGATTCCGTTTAATGAATACCGTACATGTCATCGACAGAATCCAACGGTCGTAATGTCACCTTTTGACGTTTCCGTTTGTGGCTCCGATATCAAATTATGGCCCGTAATGAACGCGAACAGGTTCCAGGGCGGCTGGTGCGTAGCGACAGTCTTATGCAGTCGCTGGCCAGATCCCCCCTCGGGGGGAGGGGGGGACCACTCTTTGCCACCACCGTGGATTTTCGTCGACGAGGTAATTGCAGAAATCTTTCCAGTGCTGCTTAGCGCAAACCAGCACCATGGAAGGCGCCATTTTGCGACCACGCTAGACTTTGCTAGCCGGTCTGGTCCGATTTGATGATCTTCCAGCCGCGGTCTACGATCGGTTTTCGGTTCGGAATTTAATTCTTGCTTGCGGTTCTGCGGGTGCCTGCCGGGGCCTGGTGGACGATTTCGTCACACCGATACCCGCGAGGACGGACGACGGATAGACGTATGGAACCTCCGTCGGACGAGACCTCGATCGTTACCCATTCCTTGCCCCGGCCGTTGCTGGTCGTTGATAAATTATTAATTGGCTGCTAGAATGTAGCGCCGGGAGTAAGCGCTGACGGGGCCCTCGCACTGCACTGCACTACCGTTACGGCTCGGACAATGTAGGACCGCTACGAGTATCGGGTGACAGCAACCTCCATGGCGCGATGCTCTCGTTGCACGATCGGGCTCCTCCGGTTTTTCCAAACCAGATACCAGCCGTCCTTATCGACAGGCAAGCAGGCAGGCAAGCAAGCAAAAATCACCGGCTGATGACTTCGGCCTGGCCAGGCTTCTTGCGTTACTAATCTGATTTAAATTTTCTTTTAATTGCTTCATTTATATTACTTAGAGTCCGGTCTGACAGTCGACCAATTTGTACGCCGGCCCGTCGGTTTCGATTGCACCGGACCGTGAACTATGAGCGCGAAGAATTCCGCGCCAATTGTGGCGAATTTCGTGCGTGCGTGTCTATTGATCCTGGTTCTGGCGTGACTGGAATTAATTCGCTTGGACATTCTTGCGCTCTTGTGCAACGCCATCCCTGCCGGCCATGGTACGCTGTGCACTGGTGGTGTGGATTTGGTTTCAGTCTGATCCGTTTCGTTCAGTTTGATCCGTGTTAGCAAATCGCGCCTATGACTGCGGCAAACGGTGATCTGCACTTGACGTGCGGACCGGACGGACGGACCGCCACATATGAATGGGGGAGGTGGTGGTCCTGTGCTAACGGTGAGGTTATGCACCGTGTGGACAACGCTGGGTGCACTGGTCTTTGATGTTGTGCTGCATGCCGCAGCGAACGGTTCGGTGCGTTGCGGATTTCACCTAGCTGCGGGCACCTCTTGTGCGACACACACACACAAAGGCTCGGAGTAGCAATTTTCATGACAGAAACATGTCAAATCAAGACTTGATCGCCAGCTCGCACACCAGCTATGTGAGGCTGGAATTTGGACGTGCGTACCTCCTCGGGGTGGCTCGGTGGGACGGTGAAAGGTTACCACGGGCTGGTACCGGCCTGTCTGGGCCATCCGAACCCTGGACCGAAGCAACAAAGCAAAGGAAGGAAGACAGAGGAAGAGGGAAGCAAGAGTACGTGGGATGAAGCGAGACAAGGTACCCTTCGCCCGCTCGCGCAACTCTCACAAGAGCCCTTTGGGTGCCTCCTTTTGCCGTACGCACGATCTGGATGCTTATTTCATAAAAATAAAACCTATCCTAATGATACCGATCGATCCGCCGATAATGATTGCGCCCCGAGGTAGCGGTAAGTGGAGGAGGCGACGTGGTGCTGGCGTGCGGGAGATGGTTTGCAGAAGGTAATATAATTTTTCCGTTCGATTTAATCTCTTTAATAGAGCAACACTCGAGGGACATGCTGTCTTGTTTTTTTGGTTTAGTAGTAAAAAAGCTTTAGGTCCTCCACAGTCACCTTTCGCTGTGTGGTGGCCGTAAATCATCCGACGCTAACTGGTACTTACTCCGTCTAATGGATGGACGGATGGATTGGCGAGATAGAAGGGAGAGTAATGCTGTTTAGTTTTTTTCCTCACCATTCCATTCGGCAAGTGGTCGGGATTTGCGCAGAACACATTTTAAAAAAAAGCTCTCCCAAGCAAGCAGCTACTTTGTTGCTGACAAATCCGACTGGACGCGGACGCGAATTGGTGGTCTGACGATGGCGACAAAGATAACCACGCCGACAACCTACTGTACATTTGCTGTGTAACGATAGCAAGTTAAAAGTATCCTGCTTCTTCGGTCCTACGGCAAAATACGCCATTCAATGGCGAGGGAGACAAATGGCTGGTGATAGTTGTGTCACTTGGACAGAAGAAAGTAATAATAAAACCTTGGCTCAAATCGTTGTTTTTCTGATCCTTTCGAAGTGAATTGGAAGAACATAACAATGTATTTGATAAGATAATTGGAATAAATATTAAATTTATGTCCTAAAGAACTTGTTATTTGAAAAATCCTGTTGGTATTGTCCTATGCTACGTATAGAGGAATTTTTCACACCCGTATGAATTCCATTCAACATCTGTTGGTCTGAGATTGACACGTTCCACGACTTCAGTTCGTCCGTCATAGTACCGAAATGTGACCGAACTGTCGCCCAGTTTTATCTCCCTGCAAGGTTGTCTGCGCGGACCCTCACCCATCGTTCACCCCTGTACCCGGCACGCTCGTGAGGGGCTTCACTGTGACATTGTGTTGTCAATTTTTGGATGCCAACCACCGCGCACCGCCACTGGCCCCTGGAGGACAGGCCCCTTCAGCGTCTTTGCACCAAGCGCAGGGATAGACGAGTTTTACGGTGTTTACCTTTTTATTTCCCTGGCAGCACACATTTCGACACCCGATACCAACCTGGCAGCCCGGCCGGCCGGGGACCTTGAATGCTTTTTGGACTGGTCATCGGTAGTTTCTCGTGTATTTGCAGATATCTCGTACGCTCGGGTTCTTTCGAAGTCCACCTACTATTACTCAGAGCAACGCGAGCACCAACGACCCCACTTCGGTAACGACCTCAAGGAAGTCCAGAAACGGGGCTGCATTGAGTAATCGTCTCAGAATGAAACCTCTCGTAGCCTGGAGTCACCTTGGCTGAGTCACGTTTTGCTGGCGATGCCAAAACACGCCATACACGCCGGGCGTTCTTTATCCCGACACGCCGGTTTGCGAATCGGAGCGTGGTGGTACTACATTTTGCTTGCTGTCGATTGTTGGTCGATTTCCCTTTTCATTCACCGCAGATCTCGGAAAGGATGACCGCATACGGTGCAGCGGTTCCGCCAGTTACCGTAACAGTCTTCGGCGTCGTCATGTGACCTTGCCGATTCGGCACGAAAATGGGTGTACTTCGCTTTCCCTTACCGAGCAGCTTCCGAGGTACGGGGACGTGTGAATTTCTGCAACTGGAGCATTCAGAATACTTAAGTCGCACGGTTTGAAGGCCGAATATTGCAGCGCCGTAAAACAAAAGCGAAATTTAGTCTGCAGAACGTACGCCACCACCAGACGGAGCCGGAGGTCACTGGGTCATTAGCCAACCACCAACGCGGCAAGGCGTTCCTTCGTATTGTTCTGGTTTTATTGGATTTTTGACTTCCAAGCCCGGGAAGGAGTTCTTTCGTGTTGTTTCGGATCGGTTGGGTTTCTGGCTTTGAAGTGCAAGAAATGTAAACGGGGGAGATATCCAGGTCGTTCCTTTAAAAAAACGGTTGACGCTAAGCTGTGATACGAAAGTATCAAAACCTGGTTCTGCGTCGAATAACCCGAATGGAGATTGTGGTTGCATGATTTATTTTTTGTATCTCTACTTTCAAATGTGGCCCAAGTGCTCGTCTGACCCCCGGGCAACCCACAGGTTGACCGTGGGGCGTGGAATTGAAATCAGCCAAAGAGGACACACAAACGCACACGTGCGCACACGCTACCAACCGATAGCTGCACCGGTGCAACGAAGGATTAGGTTGGCGCCAACCCAATTCACCAGAGGGCGGAATGTTTATTATTATTACTGCGTTTATGCGAATCCCTGGCCGGTACGCGATAACTCAACTGCGCTAACCCTGGCGTGATGGCTGCCGTCACGGTTGTCATATGAAATTTAATGCACCTGGTTGCATGTGGATGTCGCAAAAACGGTGGCACAAGCGTTGAATAAAATCGAGAGCACCCAAACGTCGATCGGGACCAATAACGTCAATGATTTATATATTGGCCCGAAGAGTGCGAGTTGTGAGTAGTCGCGCGCTCTCACTCTGGTTCCTTTTTTTGTCTTCAATCTCTCTATGCTGTTTAGGTCGTTCGGCATCGTTCGGTTGTCCTTTCGGTGGGCGACACTGAGTGCTTAATTATAAGCCTTGCTGGGGACATTCGCGCAGAAAACGACGGCTACAATGTTTTCCTTCTTTTATCGTTAACCCCCCGAGCGCCCGGAAACGAAGGTCGATCGAACGATCGATAGATGGTTGATTTGTGGTATTGGCCGTGTGAAGAGAGGGGATAATTAGACGGACACATTCCACGGATGGATTGAGAACGGGGGTGTTCTGGTAGGGACGGCTCTGTTTTTTTGCATGCGTCTCTGAGCGTTCGTGTTGCGTATCCGGTTCACGGTTGAGCTAGCATGAATCCGGATACGACTGTGTCGGCAAGAGCTGCGATGGATTTGCGTGGTAATAGGCGATCGTAATGGTATGTTTACAGACCTCGTTGAGCGTACTGCACTATGATCAGCAGCCATTAGTTCCATTCTGCACTGACTAGGATGGCACTTAGCCACATTGATGGAGGAAAGAGATTATCTGTAGGCTCAATAAGGCAACCGTTGAGAAGTGCTGACCAGTTCACCTTCTTGTGTGGCAATTATATTGCAACAGTGGTACATATGGTAATGAATGGTGTGAAAGTTAGTAAACATTTCATTAAAATGTGACTTAGTCATGTTCTGTGAATTTGTTTTGCGTTCAATGCAACATGTCTAACTTCTGAGCTGTGATACGCATTCGAGGGAATCTAGATTCTTGATATCTTCAAGCAAGTGTCTCAATCATAGGTCCAGCAAGCAATCCATAGGCGGGTAGGAAATTTTATACTCAAACTCTAAAATGTTTGGTTGGTCATGATAATGTTGATAAATGGTATGCCTCTATTTACTCAAACCAACTTACTTTAGCCATCAAGCAGCGTGGAATAATTGATCTGTTAATTTAGGCTTCTTTCTTTCCCTTCGGTACACGATATTTATTATAGGATGTTTATTAAATAGATAACGAGCTTAGTATTCTAAAAACCCCAACGTACTGTTCACGTTGTGCACATGCTGTTGGTTGAAGAGCGAGAATTCGGTTACACCCCTTTCTCAGTTCGGCGGCATGGTGTTCATCGTGTTCCGCCCGCCAGCCCTGTGGTTGCAGACGTAGATAAATAAAGTATCACCCGGTGACGCCTCAACCATCCACTATCGGCCGAGAGGAGTCCGAGAACGGAAAAGCACCTCGGACCTATAGGCTATACACTATTGCACTTGGGTACTCAGAGGAGCAGTTCTAGGCCATCTAGGCGTAGTTTTTTGCGTACACCGGTAGGTTGCGGGCCGGCTGGCGAGAAAGCATCGACTGGACCATCCGCTGCGAGGCGCGCTTCTGTTCGTCCGGATGGAACAGTACGGGGCCGGTCCGAGCCTGACGGGTTGCTTTCGCCTTGAAGTAGCTGGCGTAGTCGGGCCTGGGTTGCGGACCGCCCCGTGCGGCAAACTTGTACACTGTCGGCGAGGCGAAGTTCTTCAGGCCCGGCGTGGTCAACGGTTTGAGTAGGTTCTTCTTCGGCTTGCTGTCCACCTGGATGGTGTGCCCCTTGGCCTTCTGCAGCGTCACCGGGTGCGACACGTGGTTGCTGTACTGCGCGAACGGCCGATAGCTGTCCTTGGTGTAGTACGGACCGAGGTCACTCTCGGAGAGCTGCGAGAAATCGACGTGGGGTGAGATGGGCTTCAGCTTGGAGAGATCGGGCGCCTTCACCTCCTCGATGCGGATGCTCGGCTTGAACAGGTCCTCGCCGGCTTCGGCCTGCTCGGAGAAGAAGTCGGACGGGTCAGCGGAGGCACCCACGTAGTGCTTGTGGCTGTGTTCCGTTTCGACCGTCACGTGCGGCCGCAGCTCGTCGTACGCGTAGTGCTTGAAGATCGTCTTCGGCGGCTCGTAGTTCTTGTAAGCCACCAGCGGCTTCTCGAGGTTCACGTGCGGTTTCAGCTCCAGGATCGACGGAATCGGGCGCTTCTTCTCGCTGATCTCCGCGATGTCCTTCTCGCGCTGCGGCAGATCGGAGCTCAGTATCAGGTGATCCTGGCCCTTGCTGAAGTGGTTGATCTTTGACTGCGAGTGATGCTCGTCGTAGTGCTGGTGATGTTGCTGGTGATGCTGGTGATGCTGATCGTAGCTAGGCTCGTCTCGCACCGGATGCGCGTTCGGGCCGTGCGTTTTAACCACCGCGTTGAAGCCCGTCTTCGAGTCGGCGGTGTAGTCCACCTCGCGAATCGAACCGTCCGGCTCGACGACGCTGTAGTGTCCCTTAACAATACCGTCGTCGCGCGTTTCCCACTGAGACTTCACATCACCGCTGTGCAGATCCTTCACGCCGTAGCTAAAGGAGTATGCTGGGTGTGCCTAAATAAGGATGAAAAAAAAATGTCATTACACTAGGAGAAGGAGAAAACTTTCTCTGAAATAAAGACTCTTATCTTCACTAATTTTGCTGAAGACTAATGCTCAAAGAAGCGATATAGAATAATTGAAGTGTTTTACTTGTGTCTCACCGACGTGCGGGCAAGTGCCGTTGAGCGGTGTGAAAAGAAGGCACGGCCGGAATGGTGGCAGGCTAAACATGCATAATTTATCACGTGCAAATCACGGAGGAATGCATTTCAATGAGGCACCTGAATATCACCACCGCGAATCTAGTCGGCGGGGTGGTTGGTCTAATTTAATTCTCCATCGCCTTTGACCGCCCATTTTTTGCTCCTTTTGGTTTTCGCGACCCACCGTTCGGTGCTCGTTGGCACGCGTACTACCTTTTGACGATGGGTTCCAGGCAAAGCACACACACACACACACACATACATATTAAGACTCGTGCGCATGCTGCACACAGAAAGGTGCAGCACCGGTTTTTCGTGCGCTACAATGTTGCGTGCGGCGCAGGGGGGTTATAAGAAGTTTATGATAATTTTTTTAATTAGAAAAATATGTTAAATCCAAAGCTAATAAAAAGGTTTATTTGATACGATGCGATCGAGCGTACTGCCGGTGGTGAGCAAGAAGGACACAACCGACGGCGCGCGGTTTGTTTATGCTGACGGTAGGGCAGATGTTGCGAAGGACTGCGGGATCGGTGTTGATTTTATTGCGTTCCTATGGGTGGCGTGTGTGTGTAAAATTAATAAGACATTTCCTCTTGTAAGATAGCTTTGATTAAGTGCTTCTACCACTTTGCAGGACACGTTGAGGTACATTTAATTAATCAAGTGAATTGACTGGAGAGGAGTCTTTAAAGCGCGTGGATCATGTAGAATGCTTTCTCGGTTATGTTTGTTTTGCTAAACGAATTATCATTTACGTTGCCCTTTTATGCAAAGTGGTTCTTTTTTTAAAGGAAGTAGATAAATATTAAATTTAAAATGCTTAAGTACTTTCAAGCATGTCCATTTTGCAAGGCATTCTCGGAACCTTCCTTTCGGTTGATTTGTTGAGACCAGCTTTGATTCTAGGTGTTTATTTATGATGCCAGGGCGTGTGGTCAAAAATGGACTGGTCTTAAAATACACCCAGTTTTGCAATGCAAATCAAAATAGAATCGCACACTTCGTGATGCAAATTGACCTCAAACATGACGATCATTGAGTGTCGCTTATCTCTGTTTACTACCATTTTCATTTCGTGGCGCCATCCATTGCGGAACGGGCTTGCAAATGAGTTTATTTTTGGAACGATAGGGTCACGCTGTCGGCACGGTCTTTTAGGAAGGATTTCGTGAAAAAGATGTAGAGCTCGAGAGTCGGAGAAGTCAAGTGACAGGGATTATGCGACTTTCGGGTGGTGGAGTTGGTTTGAAAGTACGTTGAATTTTTTTTGCAAGAAGGTGCAAGGTAATCTCGAGATGCACTAACGAGAGCAGTTGATAGTGAGGTGACTTATTTTTAGAAGGCGACCGACCAGTCTGCGGTGCGTTTCATTATCGCTACCGTTTATGCAATCATGCATACATTTCCCGGAGAAAAGCTCCGTAGGCGAAACGGAGTCGGCTTTCATGCATTTATGAATAAATCTCATAAGAGTTTTGATTGGAGTACATTTGCAGCTGAAAAAAACAGAACCAAATCTGCACGACGGAATATTCGAGTGGGCTCTCGTGTGCGTAATAATTACTTAATGTGATATCGTTTTCTTTGGATCTTGTTTCAATTTCTCAGGTGAGGTGGAACGAATGCAACGTGCGGTTCCGAATTCGACCGATTGCAGTTTCATAAGTCAATCCGATAAGTACCGCACCGCAAGGTAAATCGCATATTTACGCCCCGCTTGACCTCCGTCTGGTGTGCGATTTGCCGTAAAATGCCGAATTTATGGATATCGCGCGGCCAGTGCGAGCGAATGGAAATCCACCGTGGAAGTAATGGGCTAATGAGATCGGCGCTCTGTAGTGCTAATTATTGCACTGCTCACTTCAGGCCAGTAGGTGACTCAACGAGAGTCCGATGAACGTTTGATAAACGGTTATGGGGAAGTAAGGCGAGCTAAGCTGGTACCGGCCAAGGTCGATCTGCTAGGCTGTTGAGTAATACTTACATACTCTGGTGCGTAGGCGTGCAGGGAGTCCTTGTAGGAGGATACCAATCCGAAGCTACTGGCTGCGAGGATCGCCAGCAGTGAGTGCTGAAAATGTGGACATTTTAAATAGATTAATTGAGAGTAATGGGTGGTGCAGGTATACAGGTAACGTGATTAAATTAAGCGTGGTTTTCGTCGAGTGTGTTGTTGCAACGTGAATTTCAAGCCTTGCTTGTCTTTTGACACGTTATTTGAAAATAAGATGTGGGGTAAATAAAGTGAAGTGATTTAATCTTATGGCATAACTGAATGACCAAAATACTCACAATACTTGGCACATTTATTAATTATTACGAACAAAAAGTTGACCCTCCATGTTTATACTGTTATTTAAACAACAAAACAAAAACATAAATCAGCTTTCACTAATCTTGAAATCTCAAATACTGTTGATAAAAAAGCTCAATTCACTCACAAATTCGAAAAGTATTGGAATTTGGGCCACAATCTAACGAGTCCACTCATTTTCTGTGCTATTAGGAGGTGGACCTTTCGGTGTCACTCGATAGTCTTCGACAACGTCGGAGGACTCCATCGAGGGCAGACTTGAAAGAAATTTCATTGATGATTTATTAGCACCCAACCGATTCCCATCCAATTAAAATCTAAATTTACCCACCCCTACCCCGGGCCTGCCCCCGACCGTCCGACGATGCATGCGACAAAACGCACCTATTTCTGTCTTTGGGCCGTTATTAATTTGAACTGGTTGACCGACGGGCAGCCTCGGGAGGGCGGCTTCGGCCGTGGCATGCCGAAGAACGCTGTTCATAAATCTTCAATTCGGCAGCACCGGAGCTTTTCCAGCGCGCTCCGTTTTCCCAGCACGGAAAGAGGCCCGCGCTCAACGAACGGTGACAGTTTGATAAAATATATGCCCATTTGGGTGCACGAAACGGCGCAGGAAAAGTGCAACATTGCAAGCGAATAGAGCTAGCTGAATCATGTTCAATTTTGGACCGGTACGGTTTGTCTACGACTAAAAAAGGGAGGCCACGGCTGTCGCTGGCTCAACTGTGCGCAGACGGTTCAGAAGGTCGAAAGCTGGATTTTTGGGTGTGCCGATGTGAACGGAATGGCTAGGGAGGCTTCTGACAAAGCATGTTCTTATGCGAGGCGTGCATGTGAGTCTTTTCCGTTGTGCATGCATCTATGTTGATTGAGTTTGGAGGAAAATATGAGGTTTTGTGATAAAAATAATTATACAACACTAGGATCCATTTCTTCTTTTCGTAAAAAAAAAACAAAATGGTTTTGTGAGCTTTTTAAAACGTTTCGTATCGCGAAACATGAGAGAAAAATTCAAGGAAGGTAAAATGGATGACACAAATTGTGTAATGTTGTAATGATGCAACTTATTATGCCATCAGCCGATACGGGCACAATTTGTCAAGATTTGGCAGGTAAGCAGGAAGTGTTTCGTACCCGGGAAAAGCTTCGCCCATTTTAAACGTACCCCACGAGAGGAAGGACGTTCCCCCTACGCCGGTGTCTTTCTTTTAACTACGTGAAGAGATAATCATCTTATTTCCCTCGTTCGGACTGGTTAACTATTCGCAAACAATCGCGTTCGAATGCTGAACCCAGCGCCACGGCCGGTACACGGCGGCCCGCACGGCGAACCGGTTGGCTGGAGGGCGTATAATTCCCGGCCCGAACCTCGCCGGATGTTGCTTTTCAGTGCCGGTTTATGGCACCGCTTTCCAATCCGTTGGCTGCATACGCAAACGCTGGTACCACCTGGACTGGATTGACCGCCGGACCGTCCCTGGCCGAGGCCTCGGGGTGCGCTGCTTAAGGAAACGGGTTTTGCGGAACCATGCACCGAGAGGGCTTGGGTGGATTAGGTTAGTTTTCTTTTAAACTGTGTGTGCCTTTATTTTCTCCATCGAACCCATCGACCCGTTCGTGACGCGGGCAGTCCTCTGTGCATGTGCAAATGTTGAATAATATCCAATGAAAATAAAACGGCAGCCACTGGGTGTCGGAAGTGCAACGAAATAAAACGAAACGACCGGGCAGGATTTCGGTGCAATTCCGGGAAATCTTAAACGTAAATCATGCGAACATGGCAAGATACTATGTGCATGCAAATGAAGCAAATGGAAACTTTGTTGCCATCGTTTGGAGAAACAGCATTAGAGTGTCGATGGGAGCGATAAATCGTGTACAAGCGGTAAAGGAAATTGTGCATCGTTTGCGAATTAAAATGTACACCCTAGGACAGGGAGTGGGCTGAGCGGCTGTCAGGTTTGGGACAGTTCCGGCTTCGTGAGTGGCCGACAAAGTCAAACGGAAGGAAACATTTTGCAGCAGCAGGGTGTAATTGGGACGGGCGGCACAGGAAGAGTTTTTTTTCTCTCAATGTTTATGTTTCAGCGAGCTTGTAATTAATGGGGACATGAAGTTTAACGAGCCAGTTGACTTATGGGAAATCATACAGGAAACGCTGTAAGACGATGTTTGTAGTTTTTTAAACATGCTTTAATTAGTTTAGCGAAACATCTGTGGCATCAATATTATTTTAGAGTAAAGTTTTAGAAGTCAGGAAACCCTTAATAAATAAAGTGAGCCTCTTTTTGATTGTACGATCCAGATATTTTCATGTCTTGTGAATAAGACGTATATGATTGTTATAGCTGCTGATAGTAACATAAAATGCAACCGTTTGGCAGTTTTACGGGATAAAATTAGCATCTTTAACAATCCCACGCCCGTACCACCACGTCGCACGAGCTTTTGAATATTTTTTCTCTTCAAATGAAACAAGATACTCTGAACCGGTCCTGCATCGGTAAAATCGCCCCTTTCGTACAATACGTGCTGAGCA
Organism: Anopheles atroparvus; assembly: GCA_914969975.1. NCBI lineage: Eukaryota > Metazoa > Arthropoda > Insecta > Diptera > Culicidae > Anopheles > Anopheles atroparvus. The sequence continues at coordinate 33,110,564 of CAJZCY010000002.1, read as the reverse complement.
TGTCGTAAAATATTCCCATCCCGCTCACCTCGCCACCGGACGGAACGTATTTACGTATTTCCTGAATGCGCCCGTCCGTGCTTTTCATTTCGTTTACTCCACCCGGAAAAGGTCGCGCGAATGTTTTCGCCTTTTTGTTTCACCATTTCACCATTTCCAATCGGATTGGGTTGTGTAATACTATCAATCTTGGCGCCACGATCACCCACGGGGTGACTTACGGAGATTCGATCCGAGAAGGGGAATCGATTGGAAGGTTCAATCGCACCGCGGAAGTGATACCGTGACTATCTGCCATCGTGATGATTGGCTCAGAGAATCGTGCGGGAAGGGATATGATGTACAAGGGGCGATAACAACAGATGGATTTCCGAAGAGCTTTATGACGCTCTGATGGAGAAAATAGGTTTAGGCGAATGGAATCCATGGATGTGCTTCGTGATTTATGGCAGCTTTCGTTTGATTTAATTGGAATACAATTTTCTTCACCACCAAAAGTTTGCGATACGCGAAGTGAAGAAAATTGATAAGCTTCCCTCCCACCGATTCAGCAGCCCATCGTTGTGTGGAGGTATCGAAGCGTTTAATTTCCATTCATTATGCATCGATTATTAAATTTTATGTATTTCTAATCAACCTTAATAGACGCCCTGGAAGCTATGTTTGCACCCCGCGGTCTATGGCTCGTACACACGCCAGCATAATGCACCCGTTGTGGGCTACCTGTACCCCCGTCTACCCCGTGTGTTGATGGAACACTACAATTGGAAGTCGAAACCAAATGCTTCTGTCGTTTACAGAAGAAGAAAAAAAAAACTCTCGCAGTTTCCCTTTCGATTGATCGATCGATTGACCCGCTGTCAAATGCAATAATCGCTATGATTAGGCCACGATTGAGTGTTAAATGGGCGCAATTGCAATGCAAATGAATTGAAAATGCCCCCCACGGGTTGTGGATTTGTTCGATTATCAGTTGGTTTGTCGATTGGTTCTGGTATTTATCAGTTGAACTGTGAGTTTTATTTTTTCCATACGATAACTTTGGGTTTTGGTTTAAATTGTTAACTGACTATGTAAAACTATTCAAAGTATGTATTGACTTTTTTTTTACCACAACTTGTCATGCGCTATGGCTGTGGTTGGAATGCAATCACTCTAGTCGACCACGCCAACATACAGGGCAGAGCCTGTAATTAATTGTTTGAACTCATTATGGGGTGCAATGCTTTGCATCCTTTGGAGTTGGGTGGCTTGCGATTGGCAAACGCATTATCAACATTCTGGGACACACTCTCGTGCGATCGCGATCTCGTCGGCATTTGGTTCGGCACTTGGAGCGTGGAAATAATTACAGCTTTCGTGAGGCCCGCTCTGAAGAGCCGTGCGCTTGCCATTAAACGATCGATTTATCTACCCCCCCCTGTGCTCGTGTCACCCTTTCTTGCTCTGTACCGTTTCTCATTTTTGTAGGGTTTTTTGCTGCATCGTCGCCGGAGTACTGCTCCCAAGCAAATGAGGTACCCAGTCCGCCACCCAGCGCGCAGAACATTTCAACCACGACGACAGCCGGCGAGGCAAATGTGGCCACGTTTGACGAATGCAAGATTAAAATCACATTTAGCATGAAACGAGGTGCAAAAATTGCCAACCTCGTGTCCTCGGAGCGGTGACGGAGGACGCTTTTAACCAACGTTGGGTGTGTTGCGGACGCGTGCAGAGAAGTCGGCACCTTGGGCGAAGTTGCGGCATCCAAGCAGGACAGTGAGGAACTTGCCCCGCGAGCGCAACCCCGATGAAACAGAAGCAAATGTGTTAGAATAGCTGCCAAGCAAACGGCGACGTTAAATGTTGTAAACTTTTCGCACACCGACTTCGGAGCCGGCAACCGCTTTCGTGCAAGGCCCCTAGGGGGGAGTTCTAGTTGTCGGTTTGTACACTGTCAAACAACGCGAACGATGATGGGTATGTGTGGTCCTAGGAGTTTTACGTGTTGTATGAAAGCCGTGATCATGAAGGATCAGGCGTGTGCTTGCTGCCGATTTCTCACCAGTGTGCAACACTAGACTCACCTTGAAAATCAACATTTCACCAATCTTTTGCGTGTTCCGTGGCCGATGATAACTGATAATTTACGTAAACAAATGTTTGTGGTCCTTTTCAACTTATTAAATTTAACACGAATATAACTTTCACTATTTATTTTTAGGAGGGCACAGTCATCTCACTTATCACTTGTCACCAGGACTTCCATGCACTGCAATAAGAACTTCGAAGCAAGCTTCTTTCACCACAACGTCCCAGTGGAGGCCTGTAGTGGGCGCAACAATTCGCAGCACTTTCTGCACTGTCGCGTCTGCACCGTTTGAAGGTCTTTTCACCAGTCAAGCGGTGTGCATCTTCTTTGCGCGTTTATATACAGTCCCCCGTGCGGTCGGGCCCGTGCCGGAGTTGGTGAACCGGGCTGCAAGGTGGAGTTAAAAAACAAAACCTCCCCAGCTTCGTCGGTCGGCCGGCGTAGGCACCCGCGATCGTGTGTTAGTTTTCTTGGGCAAGATCAAGAGCGAAGTTTTCACCCAACGGTACGGTAAAAGCCTTTCTCCGTCCGGCGAGTTGACGGGTTTTTCTCCCTCTTTTTTTCGCGCACTTCCCATCCAGGGTAGCTGCATCGCCTGACTCGTTAGTGACATCACGACCACGACGACAAAGGCGACGGTGGTCACGTTCAGCCCGGATCGGGAGGATATGTACAAGCGACGGAAACGGCGAGTAAGCGAACAAACGAACGAGCGCACGATGGATCGTAAAGAGCGGAAACTTCCTTCAACCATGCAGGCTCATGGATATGGTCCTCCCTGCAGGATGGAAGGCGTTCTGCAGTGGAGCTACGACCGCACTCGAGCGGATGGAAATGGAAAGTGGAAAACCGGTTCAGCAGTTTGCAGCCATTTTTCCCAGCATAGACTGCACTTTCCCGGGCTTGTGGCGGGCGTTGCGATCGGTGAAGTAGTAGTTCCCGCTTGCGTGCGCGACAAAAAAGCGTATATCGATCAGCGGGATGAGTTTCCCTTTCTACCGCGGGTGCAACATTTTACCGGGAGCCTGTTGGCAATTTCAAAGGTTTATTAAATTAACGAGCAGGACATTATTTTTGTGTAATGTTTGTGGGCATTACGATGATTGAAAATATTGTTTGCTTTTCTCTTTTAAATGATGATGGTATGGATTGCCGGATGCCCGCTTTCAGGGAGAAGATAAGCCACGAGAAGAAAGCTGTGCATATCTTTGGTGATTCGATAGCAAAATACTGAACGAAATTTCATTTATGCTGCAGGTCATGGTTTACAATAATGTTCTCACTGTATTCAGTTTTTGTTTTGCATAGATTTTTCATCAAACATCATCACTTGGTACCATTTTCTCTTGAAGAAATTGTTCGTGCAAGATGAAAGACTTAAATGCTTACAGCAGTGACGAACCTCTTTTCTTCACGTTAGTTTAAAAAAATCTTACATTCCGGAGGGTTCAATACGTATAGAAAAACAAGGCATTACCAACTAGCGGCCCTTGCCCCTGCCATGCTCTAGGTTTAGGTCGGGGCTAAATTCTCCTCATTCCTGGCCTACCATATACGCAAAAAAGGGAAAACGGTCAAACGCTACGGGTCGGTTACCCGGGCAGTGCGTAACTGCAATGTGACGCAGCGGGTTGTACTCTGCAGGAAAAAAGGAAAATTCGCTTCGAAAGAACCAGTTTTCCCGCGGGTCTGTCTTCAATGGTTCAACACTTTGCGGGGCAGTGATGCGAGCGTAACGCCCGTCAGTGGTCCGTTGTCTTCCCATAATCGATCGAAGGGTTTTGTCCTCCCATCGGAGCTCGTTTTAATTGCTCAATCAGCTGTCTAAGCTGGGAGGAAAACGGGTTTGTTTTGATGTCATTATCGATGTGTGTCGATCGGTTCCCCGATCGCTTCTGATGGTTGAAGCTGAATAAAAGGCAGGTTTGTGCATGTGAAGAACCAAAGGGAACCTTGACCGGTTACGCGTGAGCGCGTCTAAATCCACGGAGGATATGCAAATTTGTTAAACATTCGAAAGCATTGTTTCTGCATGAAAGGCAGTTGATTTATGAACTACGGAGAGAGCGAATAACGGTAGGCAGATCTTTCAATGCGGTCAGGTGGAAATTCAAACTAAAGGCAACGGTCCAAAGAAAACTGATATACTGTATAACACGCAGTGCTTGCTGCACAATTGCCTACATTAAGGCGCTTTTATTTTCCGGTCGGAGTTTGTCTAGCAGTCATGGAGTCTGATGGATTTGCAAAGGAGACTAATTTACAGAAGGAAGTGAGAATGAATAAATAAAATGTGTATGTGGAGTTGCTCCAGACCGTCCGTCCTTCTTCGATCTCCGTCTCCCTCACAGATGTTGATTGATGTTGCTATAGCTGTAGCCAGCCGCTTCCTCATAGCCGCCGCCAGAGATGCCATGTTCCGTTTTGTAGACCTGTGGGTGGTGGGCATGTCCGACGCGCTTCACGTGCGCCTGGAATCCGTTGTGCTTGTCCGAGGTGTATTCGACCACCCGCTTCGTACCGTCAGCATCGTAAAGGGTGTAACCGCCCTTCACAACGTCGCCATCGCGGATCTCCCACTGGCTCTTGTGGTCACCGGTGTGCGTATCCTGGACGCCGTAGTCGTACTTGTACTTCGGGTACGTGTAGTAGTCACTATGGTCGTAGCCATTTTCGGGATACGCCTGCGAATCCTGCGACGACTTGTAGCCAATCAATCCAGCCTCACTGTAGCCGGAACCCACGCCGGATGGTTGGTAGGAGTCGATGGAGTTCGCCCCATTGTTGCCGAAGTAGTGCGACGAGTGTTTGGTGACTATTTTGTATCCATTGCCGGTGACGTACGCACTTCCCGCGGCGACCAACATTAGCACCACCGATGGAACCTATAAAATATACACGGTGTTACTTGATTTTCACTAGCACAGTTCGTTTGCAACGTTCTTGATAATGTTTTTCTTTACCGAAATCATATTCATGTTGGTACCGCTACGCTTCTTACACTCTTGTAGGCTGTAATTTAAACAACTGTGAGGGCACGACTCGACTGATACGGTTCTCAGACAACGACTAGGGTATATATACCATTCTGAAAAGGTACGTCCCTTCCACTGACGTATAGGATCACCCTAAGCACACATCGAGCAGCAAATGATTTCACTTTGCGTGAGAATTGTTTTCCCATCTTGGTTGCACCTCCACCGGCAGAGAGAATCACGTCCGAAAAATCTGCAATTCTTCGCGGGTTCTGTCCCATCCATACCAGCAACAGCCATGTGTCATACCCACAGTGTATTGCGAACTACACGCATTGTTTGTAACGTTTGTCGAAGCCGGCATGCAGTGTAAAAAATCGTGTGTAGGTTTGCACCGTGAGCCCTTCCCCGATAGCGATTGCAGAAAGTGAGAACGAAGCCCCACCGTGCGTGTGCGGGTGTACCAAACCTTCGAGGGGAGCTATCGAGGGAGACAATCAAAGTCCTCACCACCGTGAGACACGAGATGGAGGCATGTGCAATTATTGTTCTCCACCGGTCGCTGTGCCGAAATTGGAGCACAACGCTGGCAAACACAAAAAAATGCAATCCGAGTGAACGGATCGAATGGAGGAAAACGAGATGTGGAATATTGGACGCTTTGCCTTACGTACCACGACTAAGCTTGCTAATAACTTTATCGGTAGCTGACGGCGGGGTAACATTTTTCCTACGGTCCGTGAATAATTTATGAAAGTGACCGAAAAAATGAGCGAATTCGATGTTTTCGCCAATTAGGACCGAGCGTCATATTTTTTCGACTGGTGGAAAATGTGGCGCATTAAAAGATGGAAGACGTAAGGCAGTGAAGTAAAATGGAAATAGGTTGATTTATTCGTGTTTGTTATGTAAATGAAAATATAAGATTTTACTAATATTGAATAAAACAAGTTTCTTCGTCATTAATAATATGCTGATAATTGGTTAACAATTCTCCACGCAGAAAAACAAACAGACAGACGAAACACGACGAATGCTACCGATTTGCCAACGATTAGTTTCCACGGGATGGGAACCCTCATTTTGGATCGTTTCCATCTTCTTCTGAATTACCACTGTTATCGATCGTTTAATGAGAGGATAAATGAATAGTCTATTCGCATCGCACCGATTTTTTCATCTTTTCGAATTGCGATTGCCATTGCCTGCAAATCGTCTGTCTTTCCGCGGCAAACTGATGCGTTTTTTTTCTCAAGCCAGGCACAACTGCTTCGTCGGGCTCGATCTTTACTCTGGTTCGGAGCAAATGGGAAATGATGGCAGCTTCCCTTGCGGGGGAAAACGATGGCGATCGATTGCACAAACGGATCGATTTGCTGCTGGGTCAGCTTCATTTCCAGCCAAACGGTGCCAATTGCTACCGTTTCGCACGGGGAGATCATCACCAGACGAGTAGGGAGCATTACCTAAATCTTCTCACCGTTTGCCGGCATCGAGTGCGTGTGAGGTGTGATTTTCTGGCGCAACACGGGCACGCACGCAAATTGCGAGCATGTAAGCCATTTCCCACCGTCGAAAGGTTTACCAACGCAAACCATCACCCTCTTGTGGGGAAAGGAAATATAATTCTGAGTGGGATTTTCTTGCGACGGATGACTGTGTCTTCTCGGTACTCTCGACTGATCTCGAGCGATCGACTGATGAAGTTATGCTGCAGAGTTTTCTAGGGCCACACGGTCTGCTGGCAAGAGAAAAGGGAAGGGACACAAACAATAAAACGTCAGTTACTTCACCAAAAAAGTGAAACAGTCACGAGCAGCTCATGGCTCTAGGAAACGATCCGGTTTGGATTAAACGATCGCTTGTACAACCATAATGCACTGGCACGTGGCCGTCGACAGACGATGGTCAATTAGGAGAAAATCCGTGTTAAGCTTCTTACGGTGGTTGGCTTACGGTTGGTTTATTGCATGTACATGAAAGTTGACCAAGAAGCCGAACTATTTGAAACATCAGGCTTAACGTTTGTTTGTCGTGTGTCTTGGGTTCAAAGAGAGTTTTTGAATCAACATTTGAACCCGATGTAACTTTGCCATGAAGCAGTTTCAATATTGCCAGCCTAATGAATGAGTTTTATTTCTGAACACGTACATAATTCTGAGTCTTTTCATCCAAAGAGTTTTTTGCATGACTATGAAACGTGTTCTTTTTCTTGCGCTAACGATATTCCAAAAACTACGTCTATATTATGCCAGCTTTCCATTATGCACCAATACCATAACAGTTGCTGTGGCTCAGGGTTTTGTCGTAGAATGAAAGAAATATCATGTCATGGAGAGATTAAACTATTACTGCATGAGCCACTGGTAAGCTCGTCCTGCGATTATATGCACCAGCCCCGGAACTCAGCGCAAGGCCGTTGCAAATTGGATGCAGTTTTATTGTAGGACGATTCCAGATTCGCACCATCTCATTCGTTGATCGGTTCATATGTCGGACGATTAAATTGTCCACACCTCACCGTTTCTCGGCCGTAGCCGGTTTTAAACCATTTCTCACGGTCATTTTTTCCCCAGCTCCAAAAAAGGCTTGTCTGGTCTCCAGTTTTTTCGTTTTGTTTTCGTGTGGTTCCATTGTGAATGAGCATTTTCCTCCATTTCACTCCGGCGCGCACCAGGTGTGCAAATTTCACTGGCCGGTGGTTGGATGCATCGGTTCCGCGTCACAAATCGATTGTAACTGAGCGCTAATTAAATTACCTGCCGAAACCAGTGGGACCTTTCTCCCGTGGCCGTGCGGGTGATTGAGTGCGCTTTAGACTGGCTTAGATGCATTTTGTTTCGTTCGGCTTTTTCGTGTTTTTGTTTTATGTAACCGGCGGCTGGGTACGATCGCACTTGGCCCAGCTTGCACGAAGGCTGCGCAAAACGGGAAGCTTGACGGCTTAATGCTGGTTGCCGCTGGTTGGAGATCACCTGCGATCAAGTTGCGATCAACCGCTGTTGCTCCTTCGCTCGTTTCGTCGTTTTCCGCTTTGGAAAACTCTCTTTTAAATGTCGTATATAAACTGGTGCAAGTACCGCAGTCAGTATCATTCGATCGATAGCTTTCGAACAATAGACAGCAAGTTTCGGGATACAGCAAGTGTTCAGTGGTGCAGAGTGTGTTTCTTTTCCGAAGTACAATGTTTCGAGTGAGTACTACCCCGGTGAATGCCACAAAATGTGTTTGTGTGTGTGCGTTTTCGTGAGTGATGGTTCGTTTTTTATCAATCATTTTTATATTTTGAACTTCCACCTTTCGATAGTTTGTTAGCTGTTTTGTGCTGGTAGCCGTAGCAACGGCCGCTTATATACCGTCCGGCCATGGCTACACGAGTTCCAAGCACGCTGCTAGGAAGATCTTCCATCATGCTCCGGCCGAGGATGAGGTAAAGTCGGCGGCACCGGAACCGGAACAGCATCATCATCATAAGGAGGAGGAGCATGATCACTTTGTGGATTACTACGCACCGATCAACTACAAGTTCGAGTATGGCGTGAAGGACCCGCACACCGGTGATCACAAGACGCACTGGGAGGAGCGTGATGGTGATGTGGTGCGGGGGGCGTACACCATCCTGGACGCGGACGGTAGCTCCCGGCTTGTGGAGTACACGGCCGACTCGCATCACGGGTTCAACGCGGTGGTGAAGAAGATCGAGCACCCACACGTTCCGGTGAAGGAGCAGGCTCACGAAGAACATCAGGAGCATCACCACGAGCCACAGCCGCAGCAGCATCATCATCATCTTCATCATCATCAACAGGCGGACGAGCATATGCAGCAGCCACATCATCACCAACAGCATTTGGTGCATGAGCACCACGGCTACGGGCACGGAAAGAGCTTCCAGTGAACGGTGTACTTCCAACCTGCATCCAGCTGACCTGCGTACCTGAACGAACGGTTGTAGTTTGTTCATCATTTATTGTACGTTTATACCCAATGGTTTACAAATATAACCAAAGACTGTCATTCCTCGTCGTGGGTGCTGATTGGCTACCAACAGCCCTCCACAGCGAATTATGAATGAAATTTAAAAAAATCTGCCTTGCATTTCATGAATACCTTCAACTTTACTAACTTTGTTATGGCTTCCGTTGTTTCCTAATGGATCTAGGTGATAATTTTACCTGTTTCAGATAAAAAAGACTGGAAGATTATTAAAACAGGATTTGTGACTTGCTTAGAAGATTCTGCTACTTTTCATCGACTAGGCTAAACACAATCTAACATCTTTAAAGTCCTGATTCTCTCTTGGATGCTGTTCATTCTGAATCGTCCAAATGTTCATTGTATCCAAAGCTCTCATTCAGTAATTCATTAGGATGGACATGAACATCGAATTTTTGTATTTTACTTTTTGTAGGAATTTAGCGGTGCAAAACGTATTGACACATAGGAAGAATAAGATGCTTGTTTAGAAGATACTTTATCTCTTTCGATACCAATCAATGTCACAGAAAAAATCGCTTATTTGGATTCGTTCCTGCTTCAAGAACAATAGAATGTGAAGAGAATTCAAGGAATCATGAAGAATAAGACTCATAAACAGATATATAACAGCTGCCTTTGACAAGACTCAGGCAGAGGTCGGCTCATTGGCAGCTTAACTACTGCTATACCGCTCAGTTTCTAGCAAATTGTTGGATCTGGAGCTAAATCGAGGTACATGAAACCGTAATTCATCGTCCGATATGGTACCACAGAGAGATTACGGCACCTTAAAAGTCTAATGGCTTGTCTAGTCATAAATCATTGGACTATTTCGATTCGTTTGATTCAATTTTAGATTAAAACATACCAAAAAGTGAGTGCTTTGCAAGAATAACAACTTTTTAATTCAGGAACAATCAACCGGTAACAACCATCTATCTCGTTCTATGCATAAACGCCAGTTTAGAAGTGCTGATCCAGCTTGCTGTAGCTGTAGCCAGCGCCATGATGAGCATAGTGACCGCCATAGTGTCCGCCATAGTGGCCATCGTGGTGTCCATAAACTTCCGGGTGGTGGGCATGTCCAACGCGCTTCACGTGTGCCTGGAATCCGTTGTGCTTGTCCGACGAGTACTCGACCACTCGCTCGGTTCCATCGGCCTCGTGCAGCGTGTAGGCTCCCTTGACGACATCTCCATCCCGGTGTTCCCACTGGCTCTTGTGGTCACCGGTGTGCGGGTCCTTTACGCCGTACTCGAACTTGTAGCTCGGATGCGAATGGTAGTCCTGGTGGCCATGGTGTTCTTGTCCATATCCATAACCAGCTCCCCCCCAGTAGTGCGCCGAGGTAGCGACGGCCAGGCAAACGACGGACAGGATGATGATCTTTGCACAGGAAGAATTGATGAATCAAAGATTATATGCTGACGGTTGTTAATGCTAAAAAACATTTAATATTGATTCTACTTACTTTGCACATGTTTAGCGGCGTGTGTTGGCTGCTTTTGGCACCTGATGTCTAGAACGCTTTGTTGCTGAATGATGTCTTTCTTGTGGCCGATTGAGCTATTTATATCGATCGTACGTCCACAGTGACTACGTTGAGCGTTCTTGCTTGAAATTAAAAAATAGTCGCTAATTAATGCGCACATTAAAAAGACCGTCGAGCCCCTTCAGAGGCAAAACCAACGAAAAGCAATCGGTTCGGTTCGATTTCGCCAATTTGTTGCTCAGTTGAGTGACAGGTCGGTATTGGCATGCGACAGAGCATTGTACCAACTCTGGGAGGAAATATAGTGGGCGTTCTGCAAATTGTTTCACTGCTCCCGCCGCAAGCTTGACATTCGATGTGCCCATGCGTGCCTTTGCGGTCCCGTGGAAGGAGTTTGTGTTTTCCGCCATTTGCTTAAGGGTGCCACCAATTTGGTGCTTTTTTGAGTTGGAAAGCCATTGCGTTTTGTTTTTGTTACATTTCGTGTCCATCCAAGGTTAGTCGGCACACGGTGAAAATCTTATTTTCCTTTTCTTACTTTAGCAACTGTGACCTTGCGGGCGGGGTCCAACCAGTTTTGGGCAATGTCGGCATCACACTGTCCGTTGGGGTGTTATGTTTTATGCTACGCTTGGGTTGCAACTTCGAGCCGAATGGAACCTTGGGGAGAAAATGATCTGAAAACATGAATGAATACCGAGAAAATAGACAAAACAAAGATGGACAGAAAAGAGGGGGACGGACTCAGGCAAATGTGCGCTTTGACATGGTCAGTTAAGATGTTACGCGTGGCTAATTGGGCATGAAATTGGAACAGATCATTTCATATTTACAAACTGCTGCAGTAAATTCGATGCAACAGTGTGCCTATCTGTTTAGCAAGTGAATGTATATGCACGCTAACTGGAGCATAAGTTTGTAATATTTGAGGAAACGACACAGTTTAGCAAATCGCTTTACCATAGTGGGAAAAATAATCTTAAAGGGACATTTCATTAAATCTGCATTTGAGATGAATTGTATTAAATTATTTTAATATTATGTCTTCCGGTTTTATAATATGTTAAAGATATATTCAGAGATAAACATGATGCAAAAGTCAAAGCTTTTTTTGCTGTCAAATATCTTGAGCTTTGCAGAATCTCAGAGGCATATAGTTTTTTCTAAAGACTTGCATTTTATAAGCAAAATGACTGAACCCTAGGATCTTGTACTGCGTGTCAGTACGTGTTGATTCAGTTTTACGGTTTTATGATGAAAATGAGTGATATACGTTCCAACTAGCGATAGATGTAAATTTTGGCTGGCAGCGTGCACCCAACGAACACATGAAACCCGTATTTTGTTATGGAAAAAATATGAGTAATACATTTCAAATTGCCTTTATTTGAATATCATTCTAGCGAACTTCTTTGCTTAGTGATCTTTTTTAGTTGTACTTTGAAAGTTTGCTGTAGCTATAGCCATGACCGTGACCGTAAGATCCACCATATCCCTGTTGATGTCCATAAACTTCCGGATGGTGGGCATGTCCGACGCGCTTCACGTGCGCCTGGAATCCATTGTGCTTATCCGAGGAGTACTCCACCACTCGCTCGGTTCCATCGGCCTCGTGCAGCGTGTAGGCTCCCTTGACGACATCTCCATCCCGGTGTTCCCACTGGCTCTTGTGGTCGCCGGTGTGCGGATCCTTCACGCCATACTCGAACTTGTAGCTCGGATGCGAATAGTAGTCCTCGAAGGCAAATGTTACCGCAAAGATGGCAAAAAGGGCAATGCTAACCTATGAGGATGAAATGAAATCCAGTAAATTTTGCTATTAGTGATCAGTTTTTTGGTTTTGGTTTGGTTTGGTGGTGATCAGTTTTTGCACAGTAATACTTACTTTGAACATTTTTAATGTTGATGATTTGCTTAGTTGGTGTACGGCGAACAAATTGGTTCTGATGATTTAGGGCTCATCGCTCTGTTCTTTTATACTGCACCATGCACTCGAACAATTTCGTTCGAATTAATGCACAAGTGGCAACAGCTATTTTTCTTTTTGAAAAACCCATTCGCCACCATTAACATGTGCGTGCACATTTTCCGAAACGTCAATAGAGCAACACTAGAGGGGGTCCTAATGGTATTGATACATCGAGTTTGTGTTTGTGAAAGGAATAGAAGCAAGGTTGTTTTCGAGCACATGAAAAGCTTTAGCGAAAAATTTATGGTCACCCTTTAGACAATTGTTGAAAATTTCAATATAGTTATGAAGTAAACAATGTAATAACATGCATCAATCATTTCAAATTCTAAAAAATCCCTCTTGTTATGCTTCAAGATTTTAAATGAAATTATTCCTTACACAAATCTATTGTAGAATTTTTTTAGGTTATATGTAGAGCTTTTTTTCTGTTTTTCCACAAAAAGCTGAAGGTTATTCAAAAGGTAAAGGTATGTTCATAACCTGGTGAAAGTTGGTTTTGCGTGTTAACGTTGCACGATGACATGAAGTAGATTGATATTCGTTTGTGTTATGTTCTACCTTCGTAGCGACATTACACCGTGCAAAGTATATAAGAACGGCTCGGTCAGCCTCAAATCATCATAACCGATTCCTTCGTGATACAGAACAAAACACTAAGTTCAATAACAATGTTTAAGGTTTGTTCATAAACGTTACATTCCCCCAAAACATGTGTCTATTTCATAATTATCTACTCTCTTGAAGCTCTGCATTGCCTTTGTCGCTCTCTTTGCGGTAGTGCTTGCCTTCGAGGACTACTATTCCCATCCAAGCTACAAGTTCGAGTATGGCGTGAAGGACCCGCATACCGGCGATCACAAGAGCCAGTGGGAACACCGGGATGGTGATGTCGTCAAGGGAGCCTACACGCTGCACGAGGCCGATGGAACCGAGCGAGTGGTCGAGTATTCCTCGGATAAGCACAACGGATTCCAGGCGCACGTGAAGCGCGTCGGACATGCGCACCATCCGGAGATCTATGGACATCAACAGGGATATGGAGGATCCTACGGACACGGTCATGGCTATAGCTACAGCAAGCTTTCCAAGTATAATTAGAAAATAATTCGCCTGATTTTGAATAAATATCAACCCATTGTTCGACAACGTATTCAAAGAGTTTTTTAACCAACGTGTAGGTGTAAATAAGTCTTTCAGTTGAAAGAACGGATTTTATGCTAATTATGATTCAATAGTTCAAATTTTGAATTCATCCTTTAACTCTTTTATTTATAAAGCAATCTTAAAAAATTTCATAAGTATTTTAAGACTTTTTGTCTTCCCACCCATAATCCCACCAAAAACCCATCATAATCTATCCAAGCGGATTTTAATTTTGTTCGTTAAGAAAAGTATACAACGCTATATGAAGATAAACACCGTAATTGTCACGAATATTAACTCTTTGTAGCAAAAGTACCCGGGGTGACTTGTAACGCAAATTTCCTGGTACCCTGTTTCGTCGGAGAGCCAACGCGTCCCTTGTTGTTTATACTCTCGAACCGGTGCCAGGACATTTGATGCAGGAGCTCCTTTCTTGGAAACCAGAAGCTTGGGAAAAACATCCTGTTTGTCCACGATGCCCGCTCTAAATTCAGCCATACCATACATCTTTCCAAGGGGTTGGGTTACCCCGTTTACCCAAGCATAAACATTGAATCATTGCTTGATCCAACACGATAGGAAATACACATCATAATCGTATGATGAATTTTGCTTTAACATTTCGCATTGCGTTGAAGTCCGTTAGTTTCCAAAATTGTCAAGTACTGAAAATAAAAATCTTTGAATGCTCTCACTCGTCAATAAATTACTGATGCACGTACAACTCTCTTGATAAAAAAAAAATTCGGAAGACGTTATCATTTCATTCTTCTCCCTTGATAATCTAACGTTATATCTCCTCCTAGGTCTTGCCTGGGTAGAGAGAAGAAGAAACATGGCTTCGCTTATGTTGATCTGCGTAGCCATTTTGATGGTTTATAACCAATCGTTAGCTTTGAAGTAAATAATTATTCAATTAAGTTGTAAAATTGGATTGATAGAAACCTTGTTTATTTAAGAAAGCGTGGATAAGAAGTTTATTTACACTAGTTAGATCACAGGCACGGACAGGAGATGTGTCGACAACAGTTCACAATGTTCTGATCCTTTAATGATGCTGGTTGAGCTTGGCGTAGCTGCTGGCGTGTCCGTGGCCATATCCTCCGTACGAGTGTCCTTCCTCATGGTGTCCGTAGACCTCCGGATGGTGGGCATGTCCGACGCGCTTCACATGCGCCTGGAATCCGTTGTGCTTGTCCGAGGAGTACTCGACCACTCGCTCGGTTCCATCGGCCTCGTGCAGCGTGTAGGCTCCCTTGACGACATCTCCATCCCGGTGTTCCCACTGGCTCTTGTGGTCGCCGGTGTGCGGGTCCTTCACGCCGTACTCGAACTTGTAGCTCGGATGCGAATGGTAGTCCTGGTGTTCGTGTCCATAACCGAAAACAGCGACGGCCAGAGCAAGGATCAGAGCAATCTGAAAGAAAATGTTAAGGTTTACCAAAGATCTTTGCAAACAAAATCTGATCTATTCTCACCTTGATCATGTTGAAAATGATTTTAACTGGTTTTGTTTTTGGATGTTGGATGTGACTGTGCCTACCGAACGCTGGTCGAGTACTGATGTCAATCTGCTCCCCGTTCGCGACTTTATATCGAATGTGTCCACCCCTAAACGGTCAAAAGACAAGCTACAAAGCAAAGAACTGAACCACGGTAGATAACTCTCCCTTTCCTTGTTCCCTTTCGGTTGGGGGTGGATGAAAAACTCACCGCACCCACTCGATGACGGGTGACGAAATCGTTAATAAACTGCACTTTCCACCGTGGAATGTGGGACACACACTCACACACACCGCACGTAGAAGCATTGGAAACCAACGTGCAGCGAAAGGAAGTAGGGGTGCATAGACTGGCGAGAGCGAGCGAGCGTTCGCGCACACACCACACATTAAAGGCCGGTCCGATATTTGGTAAGAGGCTTACAAATTTGAGGATCATAGGAAACCGTGGAAAACCTCGTGCACAAAGCAACCACGCTTGACAGCTCCAAATTCATATGTTTAGATAATATTATGGTGATTGTTTTCGGCTACAACAAATAATCTCTCAGCTTGACTTCCTGATCGGGCGTTTACCCGAATGGGATAACTAACATTGCCGATGAGATAGAAGAAGCAAGATCTGACCGATCGCACGGTCACAGTATGCAGGAGGTTTTTCTAGAAGATGTAATCGATAGACACTTGTCCACATTGCAACCTGCTCAACCATAAAATCAAAACATGCGCCCAGCAAAAGGTGCAAATTACCGTTGGTATGTTGCACGGACCGTTTCCTCGACCATCGTGCTTGGAGGGTTTATTTTCATTTCATTTACTCCTAGCTCGGATTACCCATAAGTTGTATGGAGCTGTTGTTCCTTTTCTTTTCTGCCGCTACTCACGTGCTGGAATGTTTTCGCGATTGCGTCTATGGACAACGATTAGAAAAGCATGTGCTAAAACACTATTCGATCGCATTTGTGGGAGAATAGGACAAGAATTGGAGAAAAATAGGTACTGCGAAGGGGGTAAACGGTAAACCATCCATCTGTTTTCATGGGATATAAATTCGGGCGAAGTTTTGTCAGCAGGCATCAGTTCAATTTGTTATTCACGCAGGGTTATATCGCAAAACAATCGCAATGCTGTGCAAAGTATGTACGAAGCTGAAACACATAATTTGGATCTCAGCATAATCCAGGACATTTTTGTCTCTTCTTCAGCTTACCGCTTTAGCCCTACTGGTTGCAGTTGTACTGGCGGAGTATCATGACTACCATTCGCATCCGAGCTACAAGTTCGAGTATGGCGTTAAGGACCCGCATACCGGTGACCACAAGAGCCAGTGGGAACACCGGGATGGAGATGTCGTTAAGGGAGCCTACACGCTGCATGAGGCCGATGGAACCGAGCGAGTGGTGGAGTACTCCTCGGATAAGCACAACGGATTCCAGGCGCACGTGAAGCGCGTCGGACATGCCCACCATCCGGAGGTGTACGGACACCATGAGGAAGGACACTCGTACGGAGGACATGGCCACGGACACGCCAGCAGCTACGCCAACGGCAACTTGTTCCAGCATCATCATTAAAGTGTTTGGCTAGTGATCTTTTGTGATAATTGCATGCGAACTAAATAAATTTGAACAAATCCACCAAATAGCTATGTATTTATGTGTTTCGTTATTTTTGAAATGTGCAAGAAAATGAAGGGAATGGTTCATATGTAACTCTAACAAAACAAATGGTTACAGCGAATTCATTTCTTCACAAATTCTATATTATATTCTTGACACGTCATGTTGCCTGAGAATCTAATTCGCTATGAAGAGGTGGTTGCAATTCATAATCCTGTTAATAACTTTTCTTTGTCTTCCTGACTTAACAATCTTCATGCCTACCAATTTAGTGCTTACGAGATTTGTCCCCTTTAATTTACGAGGATAGTCAATCTTCCGAACCGGGGGAGGTTCGGGCTGTATTCGAATCCACGCCGTAGTTAGTCGTTTTCGATTTTTTTAAATAAAATGTGTTATGTCAGCTTACAAACACGGAACTATACATACATTTCAAAATAACGGTGCATTACGTCTTTGGAAATCTTACATGAACAGGAAACATAGAAAATCTACCTGGCTCATTAAAGTTGAGCTTCTTGCCTTGCATAGTTGATTTCGCATTGAACATACCGATTGAGATATCGTTTTCGTTAGAGGTTGTGGTTTTTAGAATCAATAAAAGCGAAACCAAATGATCACTTGCTTCTTCTTATTTTCTTCGTATTGATGTTGTCGAACACAAGCTCTCCAAATACTGGAACTTTAGCTTTCTCGCAGCGAGAATATTTTGTATGCATGATGTTCATCCGCTAATAAAATAGTTAAGATGAGCAGTATTCGATGGAAGAAATTTCACTATGACTAAGAATTATTTTAATAAGAAAAGATTTCCCATTCTTTCACAACACACATGAACTTCTCATCAGACAGAGTGAGGGTTCACAAATCCTAACAATTCTCAAATTAAGAGTTTTATCTCTAAAATCAATACAATAGAAGAATTTCGTCCGTCTTGACGAAGAGGCAGTGAACAAGAAGTTTTACTTAAATTTCTGAAGAAAGATGGTAGTTATGTTGGGACAAGAATAAAGGAAATACAAAATAAACATACAAAAAAAGATACAAATCAATCAAGGAATTTAAATGTCATTATTACAAATTTTGAAATTAAAATTCAAACACAAACTTATGAAATCCCCACATTTCACATGACCTTGGTTAGTGAATATGAGTTTTGCATGTCCGCATGCTCCGTTTCGTGTCGTGCACTTTCGGCTGGAAGCACGTTTGCTCACGATGGAATAGCCTGTTTTCATGTCCACCACCCTTCATGGACTACTTAAGGTCGAATGCTCCAGCTAGCCATCAACAGTCGATCACCAACCACCGCTCAAGCTACTTCGAAGCAACCGAAAGCACCTAAGAAACCTTTCCAAAATGATGAAACTCACCATTGCCGTCCTCGCCCTGCTGGCCGTTGCCGTGAGCGCTGACTACGAACATCAGGACTACCATTCGCATCCGAGCTACAAGTTCGAGTATGGCGTTAAGGACCCGCACACCGGTGACCACAAGAGCCAGTGGGAACACCGGGATGGAGACGTCGTTAAGGGAGCCTACACGCTGCACGAGGCCGATGGAACCGAGCGAGTGGTGGAGTACTCCTCGGACAAGCACAACGGATTCCAGGCGCACGTGAAGCGCGTCGGACATGCCCACCATCCGGAGGTCTACGGACACCATGAGGAAGGACACTCGTACGGAGGACATGGCCACGGACATGCCAGCAGCTACGCCAACGGCAACCTGTACGATTATCATCACTGAGCGCTGTGAACTATGGGAAAATAAAGTATATCAAGATGCAAATTGAATTGCTACAATGACGCAAGTGTTTGCTGATCAATTATTGTGAATGAGATTAAAAATGGTCTTATATCTACATCTGAATGAATTGTGAGTGAGCAGGAGTTGTACCGAAGGCTTCTCGTAAAAAGTTGGATGTTAAGGGATACGGTGGAAATCATGGAACGAGCAACCGACGTGCGCATGACCAACTTAACAAAACAACGTGCCAGAAAAATGAATGAATTGTTTCCTCATTCTAATTACATATCCCATAGAGACTGTTATTTCATATTAAGTTGCAGGTCATCTTCTAAAAGTAAAAAACCATGATTAGTTTAAACCGGCTTCGTATGCGAATAGTGTGAATGTAAAACTCAAGCGATGCCTTCCTTTCGTCAGATTAATCAATGAATTAATACAAAATGTTAAGAGACATTCCATGAATTTGTTTTCTTCTCTTGTAGAGGTAACTCATTACATGATTTTTCAGTCCATGAATGCAACAATAAAGCTGTAAAAGATAAAGTAAGTATTGTTTACATGCAGGCTGATAGATTTTGTAAGTTCTTTAAAGTAGGTGTTGTAAATTACACAAATAAAGTATGGCATCGAATGTTCGCCCAAATGTTTTATTGAAATGAAACATGAATAAGGAATAATATCGAGTTGTTCATTCCAAGGGAAATTATAATACATTTCGCATAAAACTCTTTAAAATAACAATCGCATAGGAATAATTTTCTTTTTTGTAAATCTTTTTTTTTATTTTCTTGAAAAACATTTATTGTTATTGATTCAAACTTGTGACTTGTGCTAATTCTTGATGATTAGTGATGGAAATGAAGATTTCCGTTGGCGTAGCTGCTGGCGTGTCCGTGGCCATATCCTCCGTACGAGTGTCCTTCCTCATGGTGTCCGTACACCTCCGGATGGTGGGCATGTCCGACGCGCTTCACGTGCGCCTGGAATCCGTTGTGCTTATCCGAGGAGTACTCCACCACTCGCTCGGTTCCATCGGCCTCGTGCAGCGTGTAGGCTCCCTTGACGACATCTCCATCCCGGTGTTCCCACTGGCTCTTGTGGTCGCCGGTGTGCGGATCCTTCACGCCATACTCGAACTTGTAGCTCGGATGCGAATGGTAGTCCTGGTGTTCGTAGGCCATAGCTACAACAGCAAACGCCAAAAGGAACGTAATCTAAAACAAAATACATGCCTGATGAAATTACTTTCTATGGTTGTCAGAATAAAGCATCCAAACCTTCATCATTTTGGTTGAATGTCTGAGTGATACTCGTTGAGTAGCTGAATTGGAACTGGTGAACACTGATTTGCGATGCCTTTCATTTATACCCTCGGCCGATGGTATGGGTTGTTGATTTTTGTCGAGCAAATTATGATTCCATTAGGGTGGGGGCATTTAACAACAGTTTACATGCTGTCACTCCCTCATTTGAAATGTTGATTGCTGATTAATTGGGTGCTTTTTTAAATGAA
The DNA here is from genome assembly GCA_914969975.1 of Anopheles atroparvus. Lineage (NCBI taxonomy): Eukaryota > Metazoa > Arthropoda > Insecta > Diptera > Culicidae > Anopheles > Anopheles atroparvus. Next base: position 33,090,544 of record CAJZCY010000002.1, on the reverse strand, counting down.
CTGTCGACAAACTTTAATGCTTTGGAAAGATTCTTTACATGATGCAGAAGTAAGATGAGATGATAAATAATTTTAAAAACCCTTCAAAGGTGAAACTGTTCCTTCATGAGCTCATCACTAATGTTACAGGACTTTTTTACAAGGATGTTTATTTTTAACACTTCATGGAAGGTTTGTTTGACAACAAATATGCATATAAGTTATTAAAACCGTTGCCGAAACGTCATCAACTTTTCCCTCATGCTTGCTCAAGCGACGGCCGAAGGTAGGGCCGGCAATAAATGATCACAACGAAAGGCGGAATGGAAATCTGAAAGTGAGCGCAAAATGTTGCTGCAGGAAAAAGCAGGTGAAAAAGTATAAGCAACTAGCAGCCAACAGACATGCGTAGTTTTCGGTTAGTTTCGTGTTAAATCTATGCAAGGCTGTGCGTTGGATTGCGTCACTAGCAGTGGGTGGCCCCCACCGACGATGGTATTTAAGAAGTGGTGAGTCGAGTCGACGGCATTAGTGAACATTTGAGTGTTGAACAGTTCTGCACGGTTCTATCCTACGATCTATTCTTTCGTTAGCAAAATCATTCCGAAATGATGAAACTCACCATTGCCGCCCTCGCCCTGCTGGCCGTTGCCGTGAGCGCTGACTACGAGCACCAGGATTACCATTCGCATCCGAGCTACAAGTTCGAGTATGGCGTGAAGGACCCGCACACCGGCGACCACAAGAGCCAGTGGGAACACCGGGATGGAGATGTCGTCAAGGGAGCCTACACGCTGCACGAGGCCGACGGAACTGAGCGAGTGGTCGAGTACTCGTCGGACAAGCACAACGGATTCCAGGCGCACGTGAAGCGCGTCGGACATGCCCACCATCCGGAGGTGTACGGACACCATGAGGAAGGACACTCGTACGGAGGACATGGCCACGGACACGCCAGCAGCTACGCCAACGGCAACCTGTTCCAGCATCATCATTGATTCATTATAGCTGGTTTAATTGGGTACGTATTGTCCTGACAATACGTGCAGTTCCATGCATCTGTTTCATGAAACTGATTTTTTTGCAAAAACTTTTGTGCTGACTAATTTAATAAAAAGAAAAGATTAGATACATTATTGTTGGGTAGCCTCCTTTGTTAAGCTTATCTTTTACAGTTATTGAAAAATTATTGCACATGGCCTGGATCATACCAGGTTATGACAAAGCAGGTTGTGGGTCTGTAGATGCAAATAATGATCACGTATCTTTATAGACGTGTATCCTTAGATTGGATCTAATGAAAGCCAGCAAGGTTATCATGCATCCTGTTCCTTCTAGATCCTAATGTACGGTGGACCTTCCACAACATCAGTTCTCCCAGAAACGTAATGCTACTAGTTACCCAACCAGCAATGGCCAGTATCCAGATGCATGTTAGGTCATCAAAGAAGAAGACTATCTCCTGAAAATGATCACTTTCATGTCCTTCTTGTTGCAGTTGATTCAGCGCATCCATGTGCTGATGTACCATATGAGACCATATCCCTGCGTCGTTAAATCGATCAAAATAACGCTGAACCATCTCGAAGAAGGGCGAGTTCTGGTTAAACTGTATCAAGTTTCGGTCAATCATTAATGGCTCCCGGATTATATATAAAGGCACTCGAACGTTTTCCAACCCTATTGCAACCATGGCCCAAGCAAAGCCCTGAGCTACGATGGAGCAGTAGACTTCATGCACTCGTGTCCCAAGTTGTCGCTCTTCACGCCGAGTCTGCGCGTAAGACAGAATGTTGTGCTTCAATGCATTCAACATGTCACTTGAAAACGAAACGTGCAAGATGCGCAAATCCGACTGAATGAACTCCTCAAGTGTCTGCGGTTGTACGAAGAACTTAGAGAAGGACATCAGCGAGATGATCTTGGTGTTGTACGCCTCGGATAGAAAGAAAACCAACACGGTCAGTGTGAACATGAGGATGCGAAGCGGAAACGGTTGTTTGTACTCGATGCCTCCACCACCAAAGAAAGTTACCCCTATCAGATCGTGCCTGTAGGCAGTGGGAGACACGTACTGCAGCAACTTGCAGCACACGAACAATCCCCCAAGGACGAGCCAAATACCTAAGGAAAATGGTTTCAACAAGGGCTGAAAAAAATCACGCTTCTTGCGTATTGGGCATACCAAGAAGTAGCCCGATTGTTCGCGGAAGTACAGTGTATGTAAAAAACTTCCACGGGAGTCTTTGTTGTTTAACCGACAGTCTGTAACACGACTTAATGTTTGGTCTTGCGTGTAGTAAGTGGTTCCGTTGCAGCGCTGGCGGATAACGTTGTCAAGAAATTTTGTAATCACACCGAACGTAGTATCCCGAATCTTCATCATGTATGGGTATTCCCACTGACCGTGCACAGAAAACCTGTAGCCGTTAAGATTGTGAAGCTTATCGGGGAAAAGTTGCTGCACCGCAAGGTCTTCAGATCGAAAGTACTTTTCACGATTGGTAAACTGATTGCTGGTCCAAACCGTTAGTGTTTTCGATGTCCTTTGCTCGATCGGGACGACAATGAAATTAATTATGCCAAGCTGTTTCATCAATATTTTCACTCTATTGTTTCTGTCCTGGAAACTCGGTCGGCTAACAAGGATCACAAATTTGGCCGTTTTCCCGTAGCAAGGTTGATGAGAAAGGACTAGTTTAAAGTAATTGATTGGAAACTTGAAAGAGAGAAGAAACGATCATCAACGTTACTGGAGAAAGCTCTTGCTAGTTGGCCTACCTCATTCTCGAACGCCGTTGCATCCAACAAGACCACCGTTGCCGCCCGGTTGATACTTGTATCGACAAAAAATCTATTTGTTAGAAAAGTCGTAGGAAAACTCCGGAGTAATCGTTGTAGAAGCTTCGGTGCGGTCTCCTCTAGCGTCGAATTGTTCGTGGTGAAGATGCAAAGCTCTGTCCCGCTTGGTTCGCTGGCGTTATAGAAGGATGCAATATCCTCTACCAACGTTTGTACATTACAGTGAGAACCCACTATCAGGTGGAGTACTAGCGTACTGAAAAAAAATGTACTGGTCTCACTGCTGTACATCTTTGCTATGCATTCATTTTGTGGCTTTGTGGACAAACACGGTTCTTGGTGAAACGTTTGCTTGATTTGATTTTTGTAGCATGAATATTTAATCGTATCCGCCATAAAAGGAACGAAGCAGTTTCATAAAAGCTTTGAGCCTATTGATGTGTATCTTCACTTTTTCTTGCATACAAAAATAATACATGTACAAAAGAAAGAGAACTCTATAGTACCAATTATGAAAGAACCGTGTGTTCCTCATTCATCAAAAATTTTCGTAGAAAAAGAAGCGTAGCAAAAGTATCAACTTCCGAAAATTAAATGCATTCGAATTCACTAGCTTTTAGGTTGAGTGTCTATTTTATCGATACAAATAACCCAAACAAACCTTATGCCATCAATTTTCTTTCTCTTGATGTTTCAGCATTCTTTAGTTTTTATTAAAATGTTAAATAGTTTGATCGTGCAATAATGAAAATAATAACGCACAACGGATAAAAAAAAAGACGAAGCTGAACTTTTTAAAAATTTCTACGCATTCTTCTATAGTGGCTACGCTATGAAAGCAATAACCTTGGTTCTTTGCATGTCCTCATGCTTCGTTTCGTGTCGTGCACTTTCGGCTAAAGGCACGTTTGCTCACGATGGAATAGCCAGTTTCCATGTCCACCACCCTTCATGGACTATTTAAGCTCGAATGCTCCAGCTAACCATCAACAGTCGATCACCAACCACCGCTCAAGCTACTTCGAAGCAACCGAAAGCACCAAAGAAACCCTTCCAAAATGATGAAACTCACCATTGCTGCCCTCGCCCTGCTGGCCGTTGCCGTGAGCGCTGACTACGAACACCAGGACTACCATTCGCATCCGAGCTACAAGTTCGAGTACGGCGTGAAGGACCCGCACACCGGCGACCACAAGAGCCAGTGGGAACACCGGGATGGAGACGTCGTCAAGGGAGCCTACACGCTGCATGAGGCCGACGGAACCGAGCGAGTGGTCGAGTACTCCTCGGACAAGCACAACGGATTCCAGGCGCACGTGAAGCGCGTCGGACATGCCCACCATCCGGAGGTCTACGGACACCATGAGGAAGGACACTCGTACGGAGGACATGGCCACGGACACGCCAGCAGCTACGCTAACGGCAACCTGTTCCAGCATCATCATTGATTTAAACCTACCGGAGGAATTGGTTGTAAGCACGCAATTAGTTCCGTTTCCAGCATGTAAAACCAAGCATGCGTTAGCGACTCCTTTTAATAAAAAATAAAAATTCACATATTTTAAAAAATGTATGGTTCTGTTTCTTTTTGATGTTTTGTAGTTTCTTAAAATTTTAGAAACCGGTACGTGGTTTCAGTGGTGCTTGGGTTTCAATCAAATAAGCCATTGAAATAATAGATACAAAAATAAAAACAGAACATAAGAGAATATATATGTTGTAGCAACTAATTATTAGCTCAACTTTACACAAAATTTTATATGTTTTATTTAAAAAATAGACCAGTTACTATCATAAGAAATGTTTTAAGTGTGAGAATCAATCAGGGGTTACAGTTCGGGTCGCCAGTCGACAGGAGGCCAGTAGAACGGTAGCGACGAAGAGCGAAAGACGGCATACCGAGAAGAGTGAGTAAAAGAATAAAGAGGAGATTTGTTACACTAATACGATTATTGTTTACTTTGCATTTTAGCTCGTAAGCTTCGAAAAGCCTTCCACCATATGAGTTCACCAACGAACGTAATGCTGCTAATTGTCCAGCCAACAATGGCCAGTATCCAGATGCAAATAAGGTCATCAAAAAAGAAGATTACCTCCTGAAATTGATCACCTCCTTCTCTATTTGATCGAATTTTTGCCAAAGCACCTATGTGCCGGTGTACCATATAAGGCCATAGGCCGGCGTCATTGAAACGATCAAAATAATATTGAAACATCTCGAAGAAGGGCGACACCTGATTGAATTGCAGATGGAGTCGGTCAACCATCAACGATTCCTGGATAATATACAAAGGAACCCGTACGTTCTCCAACCCTATTGCAACAATGATCCATGCGGCACCCTGATTTAAGATCGAGCAGTAGATTTCATGCACCCGGATCCCAAGCCGACGCTCTTCACGCTGAGTCTGCGCATAAGACAGGAATTTGTGCTTCAATGCATTTAACATGTCACTTGAAAACGAAACGTGCAAGATGCGCATATCCGACTGAATGAACTCCTCAAGTGTCTGCGGTTGTACGAAGAACTTAGAGAAGGACATCAGCGAGATGATCTTGGTGTTGTACGCCTCGGATAGAAAGAAAACCAACACGGTCAGTGTGAACATGACGATGCGAAACGGAAACGGTTGTTCGTACTCGATGCCACCACCACCGAAGAAAGTCATCCCAATCAGATCGTACCGGTAGACTGCAGGAAACAGGAACTGCAGTAGCCGGCAAGTCACGAACAGTCCCCCAAGGACGAGCCAAATCCCCACAGAAAATGGTTTCAACAGTGGCTGCAGAAAGTTGCGCTTTGTGATTACTGGGCATACTAAGTAAAAGCCCGATTGTTCTCGGAAGTACAGTGTGTGTACAAAGCTTCGACGAGCGTCTTTGTTGGTTAAGCGGCAGTCCGTAGCACGACTTAATTTACGGTCATGCGTGTAGTAGGTGGTTCCGTTGCAACGCTGGCGGATAACGTTGTCGATAAATTTTGGCACCACACCGAATGTTGCATCATCAATTTTTACCATGTACGGGTAGTCTGACTGACCGTGCACAGTAAACTCGTAGCCATTGAGATTGTGGAGCTTATCGGGGAAAAGTTGCACCACCGAACGGTCATCTGATCGAAAGTACTCCACACGTTTGGTAAACTGATTGCTGGTCCAAACCGTTAGTGTTTTCGGTGTCCCTGGCTCGATCGGGACCACAATGAAATTAATTATGCCAAGCTGTTTCATCAATGTTTTCACTCTTTTGTTTCTTTCCTGGAAAGTCGATCGGCTTACAAGGATCACAAATTTGGACGTTTTCCCGTAGCAAGGTTGATGGTAAAAACGAAGTTTGAAATACTTTGTTGGAAACTTGAAAGAGAGAAGAAACAATTATCAACATCACTGGAGAAAGCTCTTGCTAGTTGGCCTACCTCATTCACAAACGCTGTTGCATCCAACAAGACCACCGTTGCCGCCCGGTTGATACTTGTATCGACAAAAAATCTATTTGTTAGAAAAGTCGTAGGATAACTCCGGAGTAATCGTTGTAAAAGCTTCGGTGCGGTCTCCTCTAGCGTCGAATTGTTCGTGGTAAAGATGCAAAGCTCTGTCCCGCTTGGTTCGGTGGCGTTGTAAAAGGATGCAATATCCTCTACCAGCGTTACCAGATTGCACCGAGAACTCACTGGCAGGTGGAGCATTAGAGCCAAACATAGAATTTTACAGGCCATTTTGCTGCACGACGGCATTCCGAGGCTTCGCGTACGTTCGGAAGGACTGAGAAGGTTTTGTTATACACAATCAAATGGTGTGACGGGTTGGCTTGATTATATATTTTTTTTAAAGCAAATTGCAGCATGAATAATTCATCATAAAGCGATCCTTCGAAATGACTAATCCGTGAAAGGCGTGAAAAAAACATTTGTTGCATCATTCGTTCAGTTAATTTTTTTGAAAGTAATTGAGTCACAATCATCCTAATGGAATAGCATACATATTTGAAAGCTTTTCTATCCTGTGGTCTGTGAACAATCATGCACAAGAAAAGAATCGAAATAAATTCGGTTTTCAGTTGATAAAAAGACGCACAATTTGTGATTTGTAACAAAGTTGAATTAAATCTCAACGGAAAACGCCTTAGATTAAGATAAGGCAATTCAAGAACGAGAGTGCCGTTTTGATCATATTTTATTACTGGTTCTACATAACTGACTACCTGTCATGAATCTGACCAAATCAATTGCTGAGCCACAGGTTTATATAGCCTTCAATCTCGCGCTGTATAAGCTTAATTGCAGCCGGATCGTTCTCGTTTGGAGACATCCATTCCAGGGCGACGACGGCCCGGTCGATGATGAAGGCGTTCGCCAGGACGTTCGTGTAGTTGGTGATAGAAATCAACCGTGTCGGGTCGAACTCGGCATTCACGTACACGACGTTGGTAACACGCGGATCATCCGCGCCGTAGTGCAGATTCGTCAAGCGCACGCCATCGTAGATGACCTCCTGAGTAATCCAGTCGCCGAACGCCACTCGGATAAGGACGTCAGGAACCAGCCGAACTCGGTGCACAGTGGATAAAGGCGTTGGCGTACGCCTCCCTCGGCGTTCATGGGAGAATCAACTTTTTCGTTGAGGGCGGTCGCGATGCTGCTCTCGAAGTCGTACAAAATGCAGTCGACGTCGGCCAAATCGTGTCAATCTAGTGTATGTGATGTATGTGATGGGTACCGCAGGCGACAATTGTCAGCTGACTGGGGGTTATCTGAGTACAGATACCGAGCTCCGTTTCTTAAATGTTTTTTCTTAATTAAGCTTAAGCGAAGCAACATTTTCAGAAACAAAATAGTTAGAAACGCTTTTTGATAGTTATGTCCACCCTTTTTTAAATCAAGTATCCAATGCATAATGTTATTAATATGTGGTGGTATCCATGGAACGAGAAGAAGTTTGCCTACAATATGGTTTTCAATATTAATATGTGGAACAGTTTTTCCTAGCTGTAGTGAGATGGATGTTCCACATAATGATGATTCGGTAGCATACGCTAGCAACCATTTTTTAAGCGATTGATTTATGAATGGCGCAATTGGGCTCACGAACATTCAACCTTGGGTAGAATTCTCACGAAAGTGTCCAACACAAACCGCGCACGCTATGCGTTTCCCCCTGCAACTATGCTTATGGTAAACCGAATTTGAAGATCATGCGGTTTCACGCTTGACTATTTCCTGAAATAGTCCAACGGCAACTCCCCGGTGGTTCGGTTTCTCATGGTTAGTGTGTGAAAGTGGTGCATGTTGGCTAACGGCATTCCAATCGCCGCCCCTGTAAGCGTCTGGCACCTAGATTTGATTTCTTCATGTTACACAATTGATGGATTAGGTTATTAGATTCGTTTATTATTACTTTCATTTTCAAAATGCATGTAACGTTTATGTTTCTTTCACAAGCTTTTGGGAGAATGCAAGCTGTATGGTTTGCTTGTGGATGAAATGGAAAGCTAAGAATGGAAGCTCTCGTCAAATTATAAAAAAATGATACACACCAAAATTAGTTTTTGTATTCACAGTTTTTGATTTTTATTTTATCATTTAATTCCTGCGTATAAGCTATGGGCTAAGGCAATGTCTTGAAAATGGCCTAAGTATTTTTTTTACTTTTAATTGAATTAAACCTTCTGAAAAATCGTCAATAATTTACGTGCATAAGTTTTACATCTTTTAAGAACTTATTGGCGGACATGCCAAATCATCGTGCTTAACAATCGTGAAAACCAATCAGGGAAATAATTATATATTTGATTCACCAATGAATTCATAACTCAGTTGATCGTTGGCCACAATCACTACTAATCTGCCAACAGTTAGAAACATTTAATCGCGACAATTAATAAAAGAAACCAACATAATGTGTAACATAATAACATCGCAATTTTTGTGCAAATAAATCGTACTAGAGCCACATACTTTTTCATTTAGATTTATTTTAATGTTTCTGGTATACACATCGCAACTTGAAAAGAGGCAGATTAATGGTGATGCTGGAACAGGTTGCCGTTGGCGTAGCTGCTGGCATGTCCGTGGCCATGTCCTCCGTACGAGTGTCCTTCCTCATGGTGTCCGTACACCTCCGGATGGTGGGCATGTCCGACGCGCTTCACGTGCGCCTGGAATCCGTTGTGCTTATCCGAGGAGTATTCCACCACTCGCTCGGTTCCGTCGGCCTCATGCAGCGTGTAGGCTCCCTTGACGACATCTCCATCCCGGTGTTCCCACTGGCTCTTGTGGTCGCCGGTGTGCGGGTCCTTTACGCCGTACTCGAACTTGTAGCTCGGATGCGAATGGTAGTCCTGGTGTTCGTAGTCAGCGCTCACGGCAACGGCCAGCAGGGCAAGGGCAGCAATGGTGAGTTTCATCATTTTGGAAGGGTTTCTTTGGTGCTTTCGGTTGCTTCGAAGTAGCTTGAGCGGTGGTTGGTGATCGACTGTTGATGGTTAGCTGGAGCATTCGAGCTTAAATAGCACCTGAAGGGTGGTGGACATGGAAACTGGCCATTGCATCGTGAGCAAACGTGCTTCCAGCCGAAAGTGCACGACACGAAACGAAGCATGTGGACATGCAAAACTCATATTCACTAACCAAGGTCAGGTTAAATTTTTTGGTTTTGTTTTTAATTAATTTGTTGCGACGAGTTGTGAAGTTAAAATTGTAAAAAAAAAAAAAACGAATCGCAGTCTTAAATCCATTTTATCTTTCTAACCATTTGATCCTCTGGCACCATTCGATTTGCACTCAAAATCTACTTCCTTATTGGCTCGTCGTTTTCTTTCTGTTACAGTTTATCATTGACTTATTTTGGAGGCTTTTAAAGTGTCGTTTTAATAAAGGCAAAAACGAAATATTATGATAATTTTGATATGAAACTATCAACCTTGCTGAATTTAAGATTTACCATATGAAAGTCCGCTTGAAATTTTGTGTGTGGTGGTTATCAGTTAAATATCGAATTTCTTGGAAATAAATAGGAATCATAACACATTTGTAGACCATGTAAGCAGGTCATGCTCAAATCTGAGCGGGCCACACAAGTGATGTTTCTTCCATCGAAAGCTTCTCGTCCGATAAATTTTTGAGGCAGATGGACAACATGTATTCAATGTAACTCTAAGATTAAATGATTACTGCATATGATGTTAGCTAATAAAACATAATGGACTAAATATGATTGCTATGGTATGGTGAGGCTAGGATGGTTGAGTTGGTATAGTTTCTGTTGTATCCAAAGCTATGAATGACCTGAAACCATTTAAAACTGAAGATAATTCCATAAATTCAGACTAAATCGAAAATGCGACGAATGTAGAAAATCTGTATCTTCCGTTTTATCAATAAATGCAAGCATACAATTGTAAGTAAATGAGAGTTTTATTACTTCTGTTAGTTCAACTATCCATCTAAATTTTTGTAGCAAACCATTGTACATGTTTAAAAAAAAATTATTTAAATTTATTTATTTTTATTTAATTATTTAAAAAAAATGTTTTGCAACCAATTCATTGAAAAATTATGATCTTAGATATTAAAAAAAGATCGAAAACCCGCACATGGGATTCCACCGCACATTGTTTTACATGTGTACAAACTCTGTTGCATAGGATAAAACAAGTGAAAACCGATGTGGCCATTTCCATTTCATGTTCATGAGATACGAACGAGACTTCCCAACAATTTCCTTTTATATTCCAAATCAAAGGGGTTATGCAACGAAACGTATTTTAAAGCTTTTTGCAATTTTATTTAGTTCACATGCAATTATCACAAAAGATCACTAGCCAAACACTTTAATGATGATGCTGGTATAGGTTGCCGTTGGCGTAGCTGCTGGCGTGTCCGTGGCCATGTCCTCCGTACGAGTGTCCTTCCTCATGGTGTCCGTAGACCTCCGGATGGTGGGCATGTCCGACGCGCTTCACGTGCGCCTGGAATCCGTTGTGCTTGTCCGACGAGTATTCGACCACTCGCTCGGTTCCGTCGGCCTCATGCAGCGTGTAGGCTCCCTTGACGACGTCTCCATCCCGGTGTTCCCACTGGCTCTTGTGGTCGCCGGTGTGCGGGTCCTTCACGCCATACTCGAACTTGTAGCTCGGATGCGAATGGTAGTCCTGGTGTTCGTAGTCAGCGCTCACGGCAACGGCCAGCAGGGCAAGGGCAGCAATGGTGATTTTCTTCATTTTGGAAGGGTTTCTTTGGTTGCTCTGACTGGTGGTGTGTTCGTTGGAGTGCGTTCAACGATCGACTGTGATTTGATCGGTACGGTTCGGAAGCTTAAATAGCGTTCAGCAATGTGTGGGAATGGTTTTTTCGGCGTCCGCTTTTAAGCTGCAACAACAGCAATGTAACCTTGAATTGTGTTTTCTTTAACATGCTTCGCTGTAGGCGACCCACCGCAGTTTCGATTGGAGAAAAGTCGTACGCTTGGATTGGTATCGCAGCAATCTCCCGGCTGGTGGTGGTCCATACTAATTGGGTTAGAGCAAAGGCAGCAGGTACGTTACTCGCATGTAAGGGATCCTTCACCGGTAGATTAATACACTTCAAGTTTTGCGTGTAAAATGGTCGCAAATAAACAATCCGTGATGTCACCGGGCAGGTTCGAGCGGTTGCCTGCGCGTGTACCAACTCGTATCTACAAAAATATTGTGCGTTGAGAGCCGCTGGAGAAATGGCGCTGCAGACGCTTGTTAGTTGACGCGGTGCTTCACCAGAAGCAATTAGGAAAAATAATAATTCGCTTTTCAACGAAACCTCATGCGCAGGCGTCCAGCTGTGTAGCGGCAGTTTTATGTAAGCCTGGAGCTGCCTTCGGGTAGGATAGACATTCCTCGCAAATGAGATGAAGTGTTATGATTTTTATGTTGTTGTTTTGTATGCTGTTATGGTTTGACCACCAGACGTATGCTCCTGGTCCATCGAAGACGGGGTTCGGGTTTGTGCTTGACGCTGGATCCATGCGGTCCGCTAGGGACTGGTTGAGGGCTTTGTTCGAACGCTCACAAAGGGGTTGTCGGGTTGTTTCGTGGAGCGGTGACATAATGAGGGATTGATTGGGGATGTCGCATGGTTTCTGCCTGTATTATGGTAGTTACCCAACAGGTTAAAATTCCACTACAAAGTACAAAGTGTCAACTAGTGATAATTTTTAGAATGAGAATATTGTCAAAGATGCTTTTATTCGTACTTAATACTTATTGTTGAGACGTCGGAAACATCTACATAATTCTAATCGACTTCTTGTTTTGATGTTGTGTATATTAATGTTTTATTTCTGATGCATTATTACTCTTCGTGATCTGTTTCGTGATGAATCAAACCTTTTGCGGGAAGTGTGATTGCTAAAACATCAACGAGCGAGCGTACAAAAAGAAAGAATGTCGTCAATATTGTCATGAGATAAAATTTAATTGAACTGGTCATGCAACTGAAATTTGATTTGATTGATATAGAAGAACAATCATCGCCAATCATATTGATGCACACACTACAATGAATTGAAAAAGGGACCACGTAATCATAACACGCAATCATATATTGTTCCATCAATTCTACGGACAAAATAATGACTTGTTTGACTGCCTGAATAATTTAATTTTGATTTGAAAATGTCATAGTCATAGTACTTGTTGATACATTTTAGGCAACACCCTTTCAATTGGACACACGTGGAAATAACTGGACGAGAAAAAAAAAAATCAAATTTCTTCTCGCAGAGAACTGTAATTATTTGGTCATCAGTACGTGTTGCATGCTTAGGCAATCTGTTCATTCAATAAAATCTTCAAAAGGTGTCGTTTTGATATGTTTTCAATAGTCTTCTTGGTGTATTTCAGTAAGTAGAGGCTGATTGAGCTCGGTAAGATATCACATTCGGTGGTAGGAAGATAAAAGAGAACCCCAGCTCAGGCACTAACGTAGGCCGAGCGGAGCAGAACATCGGGCAGTGGGGCTAATACTGGGGAAACTCCACTCGCGCTTAGTGGTGTCCACCGTAGACCTGCGGGTGGTGCGCATGTCCGACCTTCTTCACGACCGCCTCGAAGCCGCTGTGCTTGTCCGACTTGTACTCGACGACGCGCTCCGTGCCATCAGGCTCCTGCAGCGAGTACTGGCCCTTGACGACATCGCCATCCCGAACTTCCCACTGGCTCTTGTGGTCGCCGGTGTGCGGGTCCTTCACGCCATACTCGAACTTGTACTTCGGGTACGCGTAGTAGTCCTTCGGCTCCTCATGGTGGCCTCCGTATCCACCGAGACTGTGTGACTCTCCTCCGCCGTAGTACTGGGCGGAAGCAACCACGGCCAGACAGGCGACGACGGCGACGATCTGTGGACGAAAGAAAGTAACAATCAGTTTCCATTGCACCGGGTTTCGGTTGCCGGCCGAGCGATGCGGAAACTTACCTTGAACATTGTTAGCTTGCTGCTGCTGCTGCTAATTTGGCTGCTGCCGAATGTAATGTGAGCGATGGAGCGGTTGACGTGCAACTGATACCTCACTGGGGCACGTGGTCGGGTATTTATACCGCGTCCGCGATCGGGTGCTTCACGGTAGCGCTCGCGCAGGCATAACTCGATGGTGGTTATAACATCGGCAGCAGGCCCCCTCGAGTCTTGAGTGGGGCACACGCCAACTCCAGCCACAGCGACAACGGCAACTCGACACACACACGCACCACTCATACACTTCATGGAGGAGGATGGTCCAAAAAAGCGGACAAACCAATGCCGGGCACCGACGGTTACTTCTGGTACACGACGACAGTGGTGGCCCGTGGTCAGTCCGGTGTCCATTTGTGTGAAGTGGCCCAGATTTTCCCTGCCCGGCACACGCACCACCGAATGGGGGTGTACCCGGAGTTTCAAACCGTTGGACACGGCGCTACCGTTCGTTCGTTCGTTCGTTCGTTTCGGGAGGGATGGCGCAGAGGGGAAACGTAGCCTCGGGGCGAAAGGAAAAGTGCCACTGGTGTAATGTAATGTTCTGGTGTACCTTGCATGTTTTGTTTGTTTGTTTCATTAGCCTTTTTTGGCGCGACGGTCAAGCTGAAGCCGAGCTGCTTTCCTTCAAAGAATCCGTTGCACAAAACCAGTGGAAAAATCATCCATTAAAAATTAATCGCGAATACGCGCGAGAAGCAATCAATGGATGATCCATTACGATATGACAATGGCAGGAGAAGAATTACAGCAAGGCGTGTGGGTGTGAGAAATTCATCATCAAACACATCGCATTGGAAAATCGAACGTCAGCTTTGTTTCTTTGATGTACTTTTCGGCGATGATTTCGACAGATTTTTCGCGTGCCCACAATGGCCCACAATGACGAGAGACCATTTTCCTGTTCATGCAAGAACTTGAGTTCAACGAAGAACTCGAGTTGTGGAACGAAGAAAAAGTTCTTCTTTCATTTTCATTTCACAGGTAGCTTCATGTGTTCAAAAATTAATTGAAAAAGGCATACAGACGTCCCTGAGTTGCGCGTATAAATATTCGATTCGGCTGAGAGTTATTCATCAGTTCACCTAAGCAGTGCATCCAGTAGTGTTGTTTTGTACGGCTACAGATTCTCCAAGAAAGTTCACCATGTTCAAGGTACGAACACACAGCGATTCAGGTACGGATGTGGTTGCAAGGCTTAAAAGTTTTCGTTTCAACATACTTCCAGATCCTTGCTCTGCTCGCCTGCCTGGCCCTTGCCGTTTCCGCCCAGTACCCGGGCGTCGAATACGAGCACAAGGAACACTATGCACACCCGAAGTACAAGTTCGAGTACGGCGTGAAGGACCCGCACACCGGTGACCACAAGAGCCAGTGGGAAGTTCGGGATGGAGACGTCGTCAAGGGAGCCTACACGCTGCACGAGGCCGACGGCACGGAGCGGGTGGTCGAGTACAAATCGGACGCCCACAATGGGTTTGAGGCCAATGTGAAGAAGGTTGGACATGCTCATCATCCGCAGGTCTACGGAGGAGGACCTTCTTCCCATGGACAGCCCGAATATCACCACGGAGCCGGAGCCAGCTACGCCAACGTTGACAAACACCACTATTGAGAAGCCACCGATGGACCGAAACGAAACACGGGACTTTGTTAATGTTGTTATGATGTTGCGCAAACGAATAAATTGTTGTTAAAATGAAATTCATTGAAATAATCCAAGATTTTCCGTTAATTATTTGGGTAGCGTATCCGGTTGATTTTACTTTCCCCTTAAATCCCCCCACTTCTGTTTTTTTTTGTTTATGTTGAGCACAGTAGGCTAGTATAATCACGATGACCCATAGCAACCAAGGGGTATATAAGTAGCACCGAATCGTTTAATAAATTCAGTCATTATTCTTCCTTCAAACTCTGCTAAGAGGTTATGGGCCCAGGAGGTTTCTGAAATAGAAAACCAGATCAAGATGGAAACAGTTCAAGTAAGTTCCAGAATTCAACCAGGTGGTGGCGATGGCAGCCAAACTGAAGCAAGAAGCGCTCGAGTTACAATGGGAGCTGTTGCAATGCCGGCCATAGAAAAGTTGAAGGGACGTGAGAACTATTCGACCTGGGCGTTTGCGATGCGGATGATTCTGATCCGTGAAGGAAGTTGGAATGCCGTTGAGCCTGCAGAAGGTGAAATTGTGGCAACGGAAGTGAAAATGCGTGCGTTGGCAACGATCTGCCTTAGCTTGGAAAACTATAATTTTAGTCTTGTCCAAGATGCGCAGGATGCAGCGATGGCATGGAAAAAGTTGGCCACAGCGTTCCAAGATACCGGCTTGACTAGAAAGATTGGCTTGCTCAGGAAATTAACGAATATCCGTTTGGCCAATAGTTCAAGTGTGGAGGAGTATGTCAATGAATTGATGACAACCAGTCATAAGCTTGCTGCGATCGGATTCAAGGTAGACGATTCATGGTTGGTAGCATTGCTTTTAATGGGATTACCAGACCACTACGAACCGATGATCATGGGGCTGGAGGCTTCAGGAGCGAACCTGACGTCGGATGCAGTGAAAGCTAAGATTCTCCAAGATGTACAAGTGGAACGAAAGTATGTTAGTAGCAACGACGAAGGCGCCTTGTACACGCGTGGTGTGAATAAATCAAAGGTGCAATTCAAGAAGCAAACGATGAAAACGTGCTACAATTGCAGTAAGCCGGGACATTTCGCAGCCAAATGTCCGCTTGCAGGTGCTTCTAAGGCGAAAAGAAAAGAGAACTCGTTTTCGAGCACATTTGCGATTGGTGATGTTGAAGCTGAGTCTTGGTATTTTGATTCGGGAGCGACTTGTCATATGGCCAGACCGAATAAGAACTTCATCAATGAGAGAATGTTACACCATACAGTTAAAACTGCGAATAATGGCATCATGAAAGCTTCGGGGAGAGGCACTGTTAATTTGAAAACTCCGGATGGAAACATCAAAGTGCGAGAGGTGCTGAAAATTCCTGATTTGAGGACGAACTTGCTTTCGGTTAGTGCAATTTGCAAGAAAGGAAACACGGTGATCTTTACTGCGGACGAATGTAAAGTGTTTAATTCAGAAGGCGAGCTGGTGATTTCCGGTAATGAAGAAAATGGCATGTACCGAGTGAATCAACCGGAGCAGGCGTATCTGATAAATAACATTAACCTGTGGCATAGAAGGATGGGCCATCTGAACGAGACAAGTTTGAAGCAGATCAAACATATGTCAGATAATGCGAATTTTCAAGCTGAGAAATTGCAGGATTGCACAGCATGTCTGGAAGGGAAGCTTGCTCGAAAACCATTTCCGAGGAGTGATTCCAAGGCATCCGAACTGTTAGAGTTGGTGCATTCCGATCTCTGTGGGCCAATTGAAATACCATCCTTGAGCGGCAGTAGATATTTCGTCACGTTCGTAGATGATGCAAGCAAGCGAGTTGCAGTGTATTTTCTCAAGACTAAGAACGAAGTAATGGATGCATTCAAGTTGTTTAAGGCGAAGTCAGAGCGACAAACGAATAAAAGGTTGAAGATCCTAAGGACGGACAATGGACGAGAATATATTTCTGACGCATTTCAAAGAATGCTAGAGAAAGATGGTATCCGTCATCAGAAGAGTTGTCCGTACACTCCAGAGCAAAATGGCACGGCGGAACGGATGAATCGAACCCTGGTGGAAAAGGCTCGCTGTATGTTGAATAATGCTCGCATGTCAAAGGAATTTTGGGCAGAAGCGATATCAACGGCAGCATACCTAGTGAATCGTTCTCCGACAAGGTCTATTGGAAATAAAATGCCTGAAGAAATCTGGAGCGGAAAGAGGCCTGATTTGCGGCATATTAAAGTTTTTGGTTCAACAGTGATGATCCATGTTCCGAAGGTCAAGCGAAAGAAGTTTGATCCAAAAGCAGAAAAAGGTGTGTTAATTGGATATTGCGAGGACACAAAAGGATATCGGGTATACAATCTGAAAAGGAACAAAGTCGAGATCAGCCGTGACATTGTTGTGTTTAGTGAAGAGCCTTGTTCCAGTTCAGAAATTGTGAGTAATCTTCAACCAGTGAAATTCTTGGAATTGTTCACAGCAGATATAATGATACCGGTTGAAGATGGGGAAACATCGCAGATAACTAGACCAGTTGAAGCTGTGGAAAATTGTGAAGAAACATCGCAGCTTACTAGACCAGCTGAAATCGTTGAAAATTCGGAGAATATACCGCAGCCAACTAGATCAGTTGTAGAAAATCAACAAGAGTTGAGGCGAAGTGTTCGAGAACGTAAAACTCCAAAAAGATATAATGAATTCATTAGCTATAACACAATTTCATTAGTTCCAATAGAAGACATTCCGCAAAGTTACGAGGAAATGATGCGGCGGCCTGATCGTAAGCACTGGATCGAGGCAATGAAGCAAGAGATGTCGTCACTGAGTGAAAATCAGACGTGGGTTATTACTGACCTTCCAGAGGGTCGTAAAGCCATCCGGAACAAGTGGGTTTTTGCCGTCAAGAGAGGACATAACGGGAATGTTGAACGATACAAGGCGCGACTTGTTGTTAAGGGATGCTCACAGAAACCAGGAATTGACTATGAAGAAGTGTATGCTCCTGTAGTGCGATATTCAACAGTTCGTTATCTGATGGCAGTGGCAACGAGATTTGATATGGATGTGGATCAAATGGATGTGGTTACCGCATTTTTGCAAGGCGAATTAGGCGACGAGCAGATTTTCATGGAACAACCCGAAGGATTTGCAGTTACAGACGGAAAAGTATGCCAACTGAAGAAAGCGTTATACGGCTTGAAGCAATCGAGCCGGATCTGGAATGCAAAACTGAATGAAGTGCTACAAGAATTCGGCCTACAACGATCGCGGGTGGACACATGCCTGTACTGGATGATAAATGAAGGAAACATGTTGTTTGTTACGATATACGTTGATGATTTGCTGATATTCACGAATGATAATCGACTGAAAACGCGCCTAAAACAATTCTTGATGCAAAGATTCAAAATGAAAGACTTAGGTTCGGCGTCACATTGTTTAGGCATTCGGATCAAGAGAGATCGACGAGCAGGAATAACATTGTTAGATCAGCAGGTGTATATCGAGGATATAATTCGACGTTTTGCAATGGTCGAAGCAAAGCCAGCAGCAACTCCACTGGATCCGAGTCTCAAGTTAGAAAAATCGATGTCACCGAAAACGGAAACTGAATCAGCGGAGATGAGAAGCATACCATATAAGGAAGCTATTGGATGTTTATCTTTTGTGGCTCAAACAACTCGACCCGATATTGCGTTTGCAGTAAATGTTGTTAGTCAGTTTGCTTCAAATCCTGGAAGAGCACATTGGAAGGCTGTTAAGCATATCATAAGATATCTTAAAGGAACGATGACTAAGAAACTGCAATATACAAAAGATGAAACAGGAGGATTGGTAGGATATACCGATGCCGATTGGGGAGGAGATGCTGACAATCGCAGATCGACTAGTGCATATGTTTTTACAATGCAAGGGGCAGCCATAGCATGGAACATAAAGAAGCAACCGACAGTGGCTCTTTCGTCTTGTGAAGCGGAGTATATGGCACTTTCACGAAGCATACAAGAGGCCATGTGGTGGAGAAATTTGCGATCTGAATTTACCGAAGTAGGACCAGTTCCAATATTCTGCGATAATCAGTCTGCAATCAGCATCGCGAATAATGGATCCTACAATCCCCGAACAAAACACACAAGCATCCGCTACCATTTTGTGCATGAAAGCCTGGAAAATCATGTTGTGAAATTGGATTACATTCCCACCTCGAATCAACCGGCTGATGGGTTGACAAAGCCAATGATGAAGCAGAACCAGGAGAAGTTTTGCCATTTTATGGGAATCGTAGATTAGGGAGGAGTGTTGAGCACAGTAGGCTAGTATAATCACGATGACCCATAGCAACCAAGGGGTATATAAGTAGCACCGAATCGTTTAATAAATTCAGTCATTATTCTTCCTTCAAACTCTGCTAAGAGTTTAATATTCGGGATGGATAAACATTGTGTGTTCAATGTCCATCGGATTTAGCATGTCGTTTAATGGTTGTATAAAACAACGTTTTGCTTATTTGTACGCCATGTGTTTCTGGTAGATTATAGCATTTGCCGAGCAGGATCTTCGATCTTAAGTTGAATACACAAATCATTTCCTACATTTCTTCCTTTCTTAAGTGTACCATTCAAATTTGTCATATCTTAAAACGAGCGATAAGTTTGTTAAAAGAAACGGCTTGAATGCGCATCCTATGAAGGATTGTGAAGGAGGGTTTTATTTACCGAGCAAGGTGTTCGATCTTAGATTGAACATACTTTCTTAAGTGTACCATGCCTTCAAATTTGTCATATCTAAAAACGAGCGATAAGTTTGTTAAAAGAAACAGCTGCGTATCTTATGAAGGATTGAGAAGGAGGGTTTTATCTCATCCGGTACCGACATCATCATATTTTGGAAAAAACAATCTGTGGTAAAATTACTCTCTAGAAAACACTCATCTACCCCCTTCCTTGTCTTGTTGCACTTTATCAAAAATGTACAACTTAAATTATCGCGGTTTTGTAGGTCACGACATAGAGGCAATGTTATATTTGGATTGTAGTTAAAAACAACGTAGACGTAAACATTTCGTAATGTGTGCAACCAACCAATAGTTTTTCCACAAATGCGTTGGAGAATATTGTTTCTTGTATGTAAACTCTAGACAACAATCATGTGTATCATTGTTATCGTTTGCAACCAGAGGCTTTACTTTGTAGGTTTCAAATGAAATGTCTTTGCTCTGTATTTGCGCATAATTTGTTACAAATGCGTAGAAACTTGGTTCAAGTATCTTTTCCAATATTGCAGGCATGCTTAAGAGTGTTTCTTTCGTGTGTTTTTTTTCTGGAATACGGAACGGAAAGATACTTATATGTTTTATGCAGGATACCATTTTATTGTATCACATTCTGATTTGGTTGTTTTTTTGGGGCAGAAAACGGTAGTCCGGGATGATTGGATGATTTAGTAGTGCTTGTCAACGTTGACGTAGCTGGCACCAGAGCCGTGTCCGTGTCCGTAGTGCTGCGGGGCAGGCGCCGGATGGCTAGCGTATTGCTGAGGATGATTCGCATGTCCAACCTTCTTCACGTCGGCTTCGAAGCCGTTGTGGCCGTCGGATTTGTAGTCGACCACGCGCTCGGTTCCGTCAGCCTCGTGCAGCGTGTACTGTCCCTTGACGACGTCTCCATCCCGAACTTCCCACTGGGTCTTGTGGTCACCGGTGTGCGGGTCCTTCACGCCGTACTCGAACTTGTACTTCGGGTGCGTGTGTTGTTCCTTGTGCTCGTATCCGTGACCCGGGTACTGGGCGGAGACGGCGATGGCCAGGCAGGCGAGCAGGGCAAGAATCTAGCCGGTAAAGATAGCCAAAAAATAAGGATGAACACGTTGTTTTTAACTTACACTTTTCACCGAGAGGCTTCGGCCTACCTTGAACATTTTGTTGTAGGTTTAAGCTTTGCTTGTTGCAAATGTCACTGCGGAGATGTTTTCGATATGAAAGCTACCGATGAACTGATGCTTGGATCCTCTCAGGTCATGAATATTTATATTGCCGCGAAAGATGAGACTCTTCATGTGTGCTGTCGTTGATGCGTGTATCAATTAATGGGTATCGCTTGTTACACTCCTGCCGTAATAAGCCAGCCAGCAGAGACGCAACATTGCGATCCACTTTCGTTTGTTTCTATTTCGGGTACCGAGGGTTATTATCCGCGGGGTCATTTTCTGGGCCGCATTACGATGTTGCTGCACATTCTTTTAAAACTTTCGCAGCGGTGAAGATAATTTGACACATTGCGGTTGATTGAGGCGGTTTCGAGTGGAGGCGGCGGTATGTTTCACGGCCGTCGCTGAGTGCAAACTGCGTTGGAGGATTCTGCAAAAGTGCGATTAACGTTTTAAATCTTCATCAAGAGATTTCATTCTGCTGTGTATTTTGAAATATTGAGTGACAATGATACGATTATAATGAAGCGTTAATATGAAGTTGTATGTTCATAAGAACGAACAACTTGGTAAACGCTGAATCCTAAGCACAAAATACTTATTTTTGATCATTCATCGAGGGAATCTCAATAAAAGGTAATAATTAATTTTAAAAGTTTGCTGGATAAAAGGCAAGAACACACCTTTTTTTTGGCGTCCATAAAATAAGAATAATATTTATTCCATTTCTGTTTTTAGTTAAGAACATTATACAGCGTTGTACATCAAGTTCTCATTGCTTAAGCTTCATGGTTTTGTGAGTATGTTGTTTTTTTATGAACTAGTAATATTTTAATGTAAATACCTTAACTATATTAAAAAAGCTAATTCCATGATCAGTTCATTTCATTCGGTTCGCCTTTTTGTAATAAAACGTATATTTGTACAAAGGTATCTTATAGCTATTTATACAGTTCAAGATGCGGCACGACGTGTGGAAACGGTTATAGTAAAGTGGACAGGAACGTGAAGAACATATGGTCGGTTGGTTTACAGAGAACGAGAAAGAACGTCTACATCGATCGCAGCATCGTTGTGCTTGTCCTACGTGTGCCCGCTCTCGTGCCTGTTAAACTTTCGCAAATTCTGTAATACTGCCTTGTGGAGCCTGTACAAATTTATGCTCCTCAAATTCAAGTATTTCTTGTCCTTACTCTTATCATGTTTTTCAAAATTATTTACAATATTTATTCTACCACAACACTAACTCGGTGGTTTTCCACGTGTGCGATCACGAGATTGTTGATGTACGGATCCATTTACACATGCTAAATCTTTTTTGTGTGTGGATGAAACAATCGTAAAAGATATGCATGAATTGTAATACTTGCATAATTGTTTTGCACACGTTATGAACGCGTGGAGGTGATACTGATATATTGTCATCGTTGCTGTATGCTTAGTTTTATCGTTATTACTAATCAGTGTTTCGATGTCGGCATTGCAACACCTCACCACCCAATTTTACTAGAAATAATCATTTCACAACGTTGCAGAGAATGTTCAGATGAATAGAAAACTAATCAGGTGTTTCGAGTTCAATCACAGATAGGTTTATTATAAAAAAGGGTACAGACGATTTGCTTCGCAGTGCCGATAGTGATAGCACTGTTTTCGCAAGGTTCGCCCAATGGTATTTGCAGCGGTAACAAATAAATAAGCAGCCTCGGCTGGAGGCGGTATGCGGCTTGGTCTCGGTAATCTCCTGGTAATCTCAACGATTGCACCCATCAGCTCATCTTTGGCGATGCTGAGTCGTCGTTGGTAGTCTAGTGCTGCTTCCAGACCTTTGCGTAGCTGGTGGCGCCCTTGCCGTAGTAGTCCCCGGTCGCGTACGCTCCGGCGTAGTTGCCGATGTAGCCGTAAGCATTCTGCTGCTTCGGTTCAGGGTGGTGCGCGTGGCCGAACTTCTTCACGACCGCGTTGAATCCATTGTGGTCATCCGAGGTGTACTCGACGACGCGCGTAGTTCCGTCGGCTTCCTTCAGCATGTATCCACCTGAGGGAAAGAGAGGCGTGGGAATCATTTCGATGTTGCTAGGCCGACGGGCTGCTCCTTGCTAGATTATTACCCTTCACAACATCACCATCGCGGAACTCCCACTGCTTCTTGTGGTCGCCGGTGTGCGGGTCGTCCACGCCGTACTCGAAGCTGTACTTCGGGTATGCGTTGTACTCGTCGTACTTCTTGGCGTAGCCCACCTCCTGCTGGCCGTACTGGTAGTTGTCGTACAGGTGGGAACCGTGCTTGCCACCGTACAGGCTGCTGTAGTCGTTGCCCTCGCTGTAGCTGGTGGCCGGGGCCTCGTGGTGCTGGTACTCGTGCGCCGCGCCCAGGTACTTATCGTTGGCCAGGACGAGCTGCGGCTCCTGGTGGACGTGGTGCTCATGATCCTGCAGCAGCTCGATCGGGTAGTGCGCGACCAGCTGGGGCTCCTGGACGTGATGCACCTGCTCGATCACGTGATGGTGCTGCGGCACGTGCTGGTGCTTCGTCACGAAGGCGTATTGAGCTGGCTCAACGGGGGCAGACTGGACGGCAGTCGCTGCCAGGATGGCGATGGCGGAAACGAACTGCAAAACATAGGACAGGGTAAGGTTGTTATTTTTGACAGTTGATCACAATCGGATGGGATTTGAACTGATCATTATGCCGTCATAATGTCGTCATAACATCATCATAGAATTGAGAAGATTCTATATTAAACCAAACGAAGCACATGGTTCACGGTAGAGATGTGCCATTTCAATCCACATGTTGGATCGTGGAGAATAATTCAATAGTTTTGAAATGGATAACATTTGCTCCTCTTTGCCAATCACAAGCAACTTTCTCCCATTTTATATGGCCGGTTTCTGTTCAGTTTCGGTTTTTTGATGAGAGGCTGTTTGATAATTGTTTTCAACACTTCACATTGCCTGCTAAAACAATATAAAAATCTTAAGTCTTTTTGTCACGTTCCGGTCGTGGATGGAAAGGACCACTACTAACTTCCTGCCTCTATGAACAATCGATAAATCTTCACCAGGATCACTGTGAAACTCACTCGCAACATTTTATCAGCAGAACGTTTTTCTCTCCTGTGATCGCTAGAACGGCTTCTTATCGAACGGGAACACACTGAGACACAATTTGCCTTTGTTTGCACTGCGGAACTAGGTTGCTTTGCACTCTACACCTCAAGCGGATCGTCTGATGGTGTTCTGCGTTCGGCTCAACGGTTTTATATGGTGGTACGGTTTTTCCTTCGCCTCCGGTGGTTTCAGCGATGAGGGCAAGACAAAAAAAAAGTGCACCATTGATTCTCGAGGACATCCCTGCTCCTTCGCCGCCGCCGAGCTGCCTTGCCCACGCTTCGGTTCAAAGAACTTGGAAACGGACATCAGCGGCAATTAATTGAACCACCTGGTGCTGGTGGTGGTGTTCGTGTGTGACGCCCGACGCTGCAAGGGTATCGGCGCGTTCTCGCCGCGTCTCGAGTCAACACAACTCCGCGGCTGTACAATGGATTGCTTCAGCGGGCGTTTCCACCATTTCCACGGACTTGAGCAAAAAAAGAAAAAAAAAAGAAGTTTATAACAGCTCTGTCAGTGTGTCGAACGAACCGTGAGCATCGTGAAGGCATTGAGATTTAGTTTTTTTTCTACTTCCACCGTGCCTCCGTGGATCACAATGAAAAGCAATGCACGCACGCGTGCCATCGGCTGCTGCTCCGCCACGTGCTGGGTACGACATCACCTCAAAGCGTTAAATTCTGCAAACCAAAAGAGGGCCCGTTGTGGTAAGCCGCTACTAATTAGGCACCTATTGCTGGTTGGAATGTTTTTTTTTCAAACCAACTTAAAACGCCCTATCAAAGGGTGCGATGAGTGTGTGTGTGTGGCATTAGCGTTTCTGCTAATGGTAACCGAAGTAGGGGTTAGGTTACATCCTTTGCAGGCCCTAGCGTACGGTGGTGGAATAAAAATTCACCACAATGGACGATACAGTTCACGGCAGGCTTTGATGCAGTGCATTCTTTAATTGCGGAAAGGTTCTTTTTCCTTGTCAGACACATTGCTTCCGAAACCAGTGCTCTACATTTTCAAGTGCATTAGTGCGAAATTCTAATGTGCATGTACCTTCGTTTTTGGTTCAATAACGCGTGAGAAAACTTATGAGGTTGTCTCACAGCCGAACGGACAGTAATTGCTTGCGGGGAGAATGGACCTTTTTTGAATGGGCCGAGCTGGTCATTAAACCTTTGCGTGTTTCTGCTTTTATGTCAATTGTTCGACGGAATGCTAACATTGAGCTGTAAAATGCATCGGAGCGGAAGAAATAGTTTCTGGTGAAGTGCGTTCTTGACCATGGTTAATTTGCCATTCTACATGCACCTTTCGTGTGAAACTTGATTCACGTGATCGTCTATCGTCCATTTTTTTTTTAAATGGTTGGAGAACATATTTATACTCCACATTTATGTAGCTGTCAATTAGTTGTTATGAAATATGTGTGACAAAATACGCTGCCTTTTTTATGTCTTAAATGCGTTTTATTTAATTATGACGATTTGATTGAAATGTTGCGCGATATTTGATCTCCCTAATTATGCCTATTTTTATTAGTTCCTATATTGAGTTACGCAATCAAACAAAACTGTGCCCGAACGTTGCATAAATTGCTTAAAACATGTTTTCTAAGAGCTTGCCGCTCTTTTGGTTATCAATCTACCACATCGCAAGCAGTCGAGCATCGAACGGGATCGTCTAGATCGGTAACGCTACACCATCTGGGGATGTGAAATTAATTATCAGCTCGACAAAAACGAGGCATCGGCGGCTGGGCGGCGGAAATGCGACCGTCAGCACGCAACGTCAACCGCGAAGCGTAAGTCATGGGACGCGTCCGATGCTCGTAAAATATCACTTTCCCATCCGCTGCATGTGGCTGCTGCAGCGTTTTTTGGCCGGGTCGGACATTGAATTGCAAGACGTTTTGGACTTTTATGTCCCCTCCAATATACGGGCTGACCGGACGAGGTGAGCTCGCAGGGGGGTTTTTTTTTTTCTTTCCAAGCACAACAATCAAGATGTCACTAGCGTCGACAACGAAAAGATAAAAGGTGAGAAATAGGGTAACGTGCAATAGTAAAGCAATAAATTTTGGCCCGAGAAAGATGGTGAAGTGTTCGATTATGATAAAATTTACAGAAAGGAAACAGGGTATGCCATAGTTGTATGTCTTCTTTGCATGGAGATGTATACGGAAAATGAATTATGTTGCTACTACTACCTGCTCGCCTTCAGTACGGACATTAATGCCATTGATCCTGGGCCATGAAGCAGTTAAGTGCATACACTGAAAACTGAACAATCGTCATTTCACCCACGTCTGAACAGTACACTTAATCGTTCAATAGATCATTAAGTGCATTGGATTCTTGCTCTCCGTTCTGATCAGTACAGAGTGCGACATTATCCATTACGCAACGGACCATTATTCGCGTTCTTCCAATGCAGCGCACATTACAGCATTTTCGAATTTACCTTGGCGTTCGGTCCTTTTTTTTTGCCTCCATCCCATGCGGTTCAGATGAACGAAAGCCAACGTCAATGCGCTGCACTCGGTCAAGCTCGGGCAGGTTGTAACGGATTTGATGAGGGGGTTGTTTTTTTTTTTTACGATCAGCGAGATGATGAAAGTTTTGTGTCGCGCCATGACCAGCGCAATGTTAGATGTTCAATTTTCAAGGCGACCTGGGGAGAAAAGTAGAAAAAACGTCGACCGTTTGCGGGGTAGTCGCATCGCATGGCTCAAGGTGACGATGTGTGCTTGATTTAGGGGTAGCTGTTTGTTTTGCTGATGGAAAATGGAGCTGAAAGCGAGGCGGGTCTCATAGAATTCAGTAGGCAAATACGGATACGGATGTCATGCCGTGATTATAATCATGTTAATCAACAGATAAACACACAAAACAAATTTAATTATAGTTCATAACTTTATACACTATTCTCATGTCTAAATAAGCCCAATTGCACTGAATTGCAACAGTTGTTGTTCAAAGCACAACTGATGTATCAGCAAGATTGTTACAAACCATTTACATGATTACTCCTTATCGTACCCAAGTGTAGTGCGTTGCTGTAAATCAAAGCCACTTGGGTTGATCCATTCACTGACCATTTTGTTGGGATTGGCACATACCAAACACATGCTGATTGCCATCGTTTGCGCGGTGCACAATCGAAACCTTACCACAACACTATGTGTTTCGTGGTTCGGACAACATTGATATGCTTTTATCATCAACCTTAGCTTGAATATGATTCATACAAAAATGGGGGGGAAAAAAAAAACTGAAAAACTGGACAAGCATTGACAAATTCTCTCGCGATTGGCTCGGTGCGGTTGAGGCAACCACTAAAAGCATAATCATCAAACGCCAAGCCCCGGGTACTTAGCGAAATGAGTTCGGGCTGCACTACATATTTGCATCCATCGTACCAGCGAGGCTTTCCGTCGTTGCAGGCGGCCCGATTAGTGTGAACATGGAAAATGTATGTTTGAGAAAAAGCATGCAGAACTGCATGGTGACTGTGCCGGTCTGCACGAAACAGCTATAGGTTAGGGTTTTATGATGTATTTGTGCGGCGTCCGCTGAAGCAACAACGGAGTGGTGTTAAGCGGGTATGCTAGATCTTTATTATTAGTTTTTTTTCCACGAGCCCATCCAACGGGAGGAAAAGCGTGCGCGGGAAATGGGAGCCACACACACACACAACAATCCGAAAAAATATGTGACACACGGGAAAGGCTTCGTGTCCGTCGGTGTGCTGGCGCGCCCAGCCAAATGATGGCCTTAGCGGTTGCACCAGCAGAGGGCAAACGTTGGGCAAGGGCTCACCGGGTTCCGCCTTATGGATCAATCGTAGAAAGAAAAGGCTTAATTGCTGCATCGACTGTGGGCTGCGGGCTGATTGATCGCTTTATTTCGTTGCGAGTCGCTTCGGGCCCGGTTTTTGGGGCGATCATCCGAAAGTGATCGCAACGGTACCACGGCCCAAACGGTTGCGGTCGATGCTTTAACACACACGGCTGATGGCACTTTAATAGGTGCTTATTTGGTCGATTGAATCACGGCCCTAGGGAGGGTTTATTATTTTGAAGATTCAATTGGAAATGGTTACAAATCAATTCAGGTCGTTTTACAGACGAGTTCAAAAATACCAAATGAAAAATAAAATGGATACGAAGAGAGTCGGAATTCGGTTTCAGAAAATGAAAACTTCTTGCTGTTGAGTTCACTGATTGGTTTTATTCAATCCCGAGGAACATTTTTGGCCATGTTGCGCGATCAACGGAGCTCCGTTCATACTATGAAGAGAGCTCCGATGGAAGACGCGAACGGAGTAAACCAGCAACGTTGCGTTCCCTTGCTACCCGTCGTTGCACGTATGTCATGCGTCAATGCGATGTTTTTAATCATGCGATGAATTCTGTCATCATTCCCATCAAGCGGACGCGTCGATGAAATATTTCCTACACAAAAATAAACACACGTACACACTTTTCAGTTTTAAACACGTATATTTTGCTGTAATCGACTTAAAGATAACACAATAACACGAATTTCACATTTGGATTTCATTTTTTCGAGGCCAGAGCTGCAGCACATCAGCCGGAAGATGATGACGTCACTGGATGATGCCTCTTCCGCTTCGCTGCTGTAGAAGAAAGAAACATCTAGAACATTATTATTTCGTTCATACTTACCTTTCCTTGAGCCTTGGACACTTTTAAACACATTTTTATCACCGTTAAACACTTTATCTACACATATTTCACTATTTAGTCTGCACTGATCAGCACCACTTTCACCTCTTTCAAGATCAAAACAAAACTGAGTTGTCAAACTACCGAACGATGTGTGTGTATGGGATAGTGATGGCTCTACGATACAAGCGGGTGAAGTTGCAAGTCCGCTCGCATTGTAGGCTAGCGGGGGGTGCAATATGGAAAGAACGGGGTGAAGCAGAGTCAGTTTGTATGGGAAATGTAGCGCGTTTAATCCGCGTTGCATGATTTTGGTACTAGGGATATCTTAAATCGCGTGGGAACCTTCATTGAGGATTAAATGGATGAGCCGAGAAACACAAAAGTGTTTAGAAAAAATCGGTTAAACTGTTATTCAAGCACATAGTGCTTGGAGTTGGTTTCAAAGTAATGTTGCGCTCTATAAAAAATTCTTTCATTTGCCATCACATTGCTTAAGCCTTAAGCAGGATTTTTTTTACTAAATTTAAAATATGAATTTCCGAATTAAACTTCTCATATGTCATGAGTTTTCCAAGTTTAAAATTTATTAACAACTCTAATAAATTCACTGCGTCTGGGGTTAAATCCCCACATGGTTGACCACGGCCAGATTTAGCCTGCGCAGTCAACGATCCAAGTTAATTTAATTCGCGGAAACAATCGCATGAGGCGCGTGTCGAATGTTGCAGCTACCAGTTGTGTGCTACCGGCGCCGAATGCGCCGATCTTCGAGGCCCCTCTGACGCCCGCGGTTTTTCGACGACGAGTGCAGAACGACTGACCTACATCTGGGCCCGCGGAGTCGACTACTGCTCCAGTGAAACCAGGAGCCTTCAGCGAGCGATTGATGCAATAGCTGAACGCGAATGAAACTGAAAGTGAAGAAAATTATGTTGAACTTGAATTCGCCTCCGCTTTGCGCTACAACTGATGCTGCTGCTGTTGCTGGCGTGAGCATTAAAGTTGTGCTATTAGTTTTCTTTCACTCCACTCGGGCATTCGTTTTTCTCCTGCTGCTCGCCTTTGCTTTTCATTGTAACTCACCCCCTCCCCCCCCCTCACCTTCCCCCACTGGGCTCTTTGGCAGCTTATCTTCCCTGCTGTGATGCTCTTGTAAAGCTTTTCACTTTATGCTGCTCGTTTGCGTCCGCAGCGCAGGTGATTCGAGAGCGTTTGTTTGCGTTGGTTGTTGCTGGCGCCAGGCCTTCGCGGTGGGTTTGTTTATGATTAATGAGAGTGAGAGTTTTCCAGCCCGCCCAACGCTGTTGAGGGAGTCAAGCTGCTTCACTTGACCGTTTCGAGCACTTTTCTTATATCAGACCCGTCCCGCGCTCGTTTCTGGAGATTTCGCTTTCGCAGAAGGAGATGAACAACAATAAAACCGAACCAGTGGAGCTTTCGCAAGGGGTTCGATGTTGTTCGATGGAGATCGAATAACAATCGACCAATTGTGGCCGTTGCGCAATGGCGCTTCCCAAATGCGGCGATAAACCATTAATAGTTGCTGGGGGGACATTGCGCTCTCACAGTCAAATTTGATGGTTTAGATAATGTATTGTATCAATTACACTAATAAAACCAGTCTAATTTGATAGTGCACTAGATATATTTTTATTCAAAACTAGGTTTTAAGTTTTTTCCTGCTACCCATCGTTGGATAGATGGTTAAACAAATTACTATGTGTAACTAAATGTAATATTCAAAACATTTGCTGGAAAAGCCGTTCTAATTTAGGAAAAGGATGGACCACCTTTCCCCCTTTCTCTATAACTGCTTGTAATTTTCGATTGTACTAAATTTATTGTACTTAACTCTGTTTGGCGTCTGAGGAAAGCTTCCGTGCAAGTGCGCCTGAATGCATACTAAAATGTTATGTTGTTTTTGCATACATTAAGGAGCTACAAAGGAACTAAAAGCTTCCATCAATTTCGGTTTTAAAACGTCTTACAAAAGCTCTTTCAGCTCGTGTGCTTGGTGTGACGATTGGGTTTTGTTTCGGTCGTTTCGCAATTTGATCATTTTTTTTTGTCGGTCCGTAGTTGATTGAACCCCTCGGGTGTTTATTTCAGCAAATAGTTAACCTTGAACTTAGGGTTTTTTCCAAGCAAACCGTCAGTTACGGCCCGCTCAAACGAAGTGATAGCTTCGCGATGAATTTCGTTGGTTGTTAGCTGCTTGTTAGTTTCTTTCAATCATGAGATACATTTTCAGCTGTTGTCCGTTTATTAGATAAAACTTAAACGCTTAATTTTATTCTTCTTAATCTTACATTTGAATAAAACTATGAAGAGCAGTTAAATCTAGATCATCAATCAAGCACACGTGACCTATACGTTTCCTGTTTTCAATGTTGGTGATATAAATCATCAAAAGGCACCTTCAAACCTATATTAACATAAAAATACCCCATTGCTCCAAGGCCAAAAATATTCGACACCAAAATAAATCATTTGCTCTAAAAAATGTAAATATACAAGCGGTTTTTTTTCTGTTCCCTTAAAATTTACTAAAAACACGCAACAGCTTCATTTCAACACAACGCGTTGGACAAAACGGTGATACAAGATAAAAGCTGGCCTAAATCAATGGACAGAGTCGCGTGAAGATCAGGCAGTGACTTCGGCCCATTTCCAGTATTGTTTCACCGATGCAGCGTTCTCTATGGCACGACTACGATTTACGGCCTCCCTGCACGAACGCAACCGGTTTGGCGTTCCATAGAGGCTGTGGTGGAGGTGTTTTTTTGCCCGCACTGTGTATGCTATACTGCTGGGAGCTTCCTGACAAAATGAGAAGAATAAAACAAAAATACCACAAAAGAGGAAGGTTACAACGGTTTCAACAGTCAGCAGGCACAAAAGGGAAGGATTCATCGTACCCGGTGCCGTTGTTTTGATGACCGTCCGGAAGCCACTGTCGCCTTCGACTTCGTAGTGAACGGTACGGACGAATCCTCCCGGCTCAAGGACACCGTAGCCTCCGTGAACGTAGTCACCCTTCCGATTTTCCCAGTGATCCAGCGACACTCCGGAAGGTGGATGGTCGATATAGTACCGAAAGGAGTAGTCAATCTACCGGAAAGAGAGGAGTTGTGAATTATTAGAGCCTGATGCTAGGAAATGAGATGGAAAAAGCTGGAAAAAGCCACAAAACCGGTTACGAGCTAATAAGCTTCTCGGTTTCCTAATAGAAACATAATTGCAGCCCTTAGCGTTAATAGGAGCAGGAAACCTTCGAAGCACGCAAAATGACCACCACGGGCGTGTTCTGGGTGCATTTGAGATAAATTTTTCGCTTCGTCTCAAATAGGACCCGTACCGGTGGTAGCGCATTTGAGTTTCTTTCTCTGCCGGTGTTTATTTCTTCGGGCGGTTTTCAACCAACCACCGATTTTCCAGCACCCGTCAGCGATATGTTCACTTTCGCTAATTGAAAGTAATTTAAGCGTCGTAAATTCTCTCTTTGAAAAGTTCAACACTGCTGGCGCGGCTGTGTCCGCACCGTGCGGGTTTCGTGATTTGATTTATTGCCAAAGCGATACTTGCAGGCCTCTTGGTTGCGACCGGGTAAATACCTTCGGAGCGTGTGCTCCTGACCGATTGAGCGAATCACTGCGTCCAAACTAGCAGCCTCGGGTGCGGGTCGTAATCAGAGAAAATGTTTTGAATTCTCCAAGCGCAAATTGGAAAAGTTGGTGTAGTCACAGATTTCGTTTGGTGCGCCATTAATTTGAATCGAACTATTCGGGACACGATGGCGGGCTTACCGCAGCTTTCGGTTGATAATTCGAGACAAACTCGACCAAATGCTCGCCGGCTGTCAGCAGGACGAAAAGCTGCACCACGACTCCGACGCAGGCCGACAGGAACAGGTTCATCTGGAATTGAAAATGAGATAATTAGCGCTAGAGTTATGTATAGCTTTAAACCATCAACCTTCCTTAAATCTAATGGTGGTCTTAAATGGGATAAGGTTTGATGGATGGTGTTTAGTTTCAGCATGTGCTCGGGCTCGTGGCATTTCTATCCCTTCTCGTTTGAAAACCTGTTCTGAGAAATAACGATTCAAAAACAGAAAATTTGTAGATCTTATCGCCGTACGTTAATCACACAACAATGATGCCAGCGAATTATTTACGATCCCTGAAGCGAAAACTTGCTTTGGTTCATTCTTTGCTGAGCAAGCGGCCTCTTCCTGTTAAAATGGCACGCGAAATGGTCCCGATGGATGGTTTGCTTCATCGTGTCCTTCACCCTCCGCGTAGCTCATGCCATATCTGTCCGGTTCGTCGCTTGCGTTTCGTTAAAGTTCAAAGACTTGAGCGCGTGGTAATGTCATTTACCTCTTGCACCGCCTCTCGTCCGTTCTCTTGCTCCCTGAATTTCGGCATTGACCTTGGTATTTGCGTCGTAACGAAGCGACTCGCTCGTGGGCTCGGACTGATCATGTTTACCGATGGGATTACTTTCTGCGTCTCCCATCCTCGCGCGTCGATGCCTGCGGGCGCTTGTCTTGTGTGCAAAATGTGATCGTTTATTCTTCATTGTTTATAAACCTCCTACTTTGAGAAAACAACAGCGTTTGTGTGTGCTACCTCCACGGGAAGGAGCGGGCCGTATGTTCCCAAAATATCCCATTTTTTGCCCGCTGGAGTTGGTCGGGAATCAAATTCCATGCGTGGGACGAAGCCGAAATGGGTCTGACATTTGGATCTAATATTTATCCCGGGTGCTGAGTGCGGTAGGTGTTTAATACCTTCCGAAATTTGGTTTGATCGATCGAGCGCTAAAGTTCAGTTGTTTAGGCAGCGCGTTTTGCGTCTTTGTTGGTTTCCGTTTGAGCTGCTTATGCCGATTTAGATAACATGGATTAACTTGCTGGAAGAAAACAATAAGATGGCCACCAACCGAATGAAATTGTGGGAACAACCATTGATTGAACCACAGTCATAGCATTTGAGATTATCACATACTTTACTGATTCACTTGCAGGAAATGTTAAAAGCTTTTTTATTTGTATGAATCCACAAACTCAATGGATCTTAAAATCTATTTGATAATTTTAATAAACGAATGTGCTAATTTCCGTTGATTCTTTTTTTACAAACATATAATTTTATACACAGTATAGAATAGTAATACTTTGCATTTTATTTCAACCAGTTCTATATTTAATATCGATAATAGTTTGCTTCTCAAGGATGCCTCAGGTAATTCCAAGTGTAAATATTTTTCGACCTTCTTCGTTAAATGATCTGCTGAACGTTTAACCTCACTCTTGAACCAGACCATCACGAACGATTCGCTTCTCGAAGAGAACAGGTGCTACGCAAAGCTCATCCTCTTCTTGTTCCCATGATCCACCGAGATTCTAGACTGGTTGTGATTCACCTCATATGAACCTTAGCGGACGCCGATGACGAATGTTAGTACAGGTTGCTGAACCAGGTAGAGATTCTTTTTGCCCTCAATGAAAAGCCGAGGAGATGAACGATTGTTTGTTCGTAGGAAACGGAACAACAAAGCACGTCACGAACTGATGTCGATCGGTGGCTGTTTGTTTGTTTGCAGGAGATTTTTTTTGGTGTATGTTCCAGCTCGTTAGGGATCGCCGTCGGCCCGCTTGTCATGGCGGTGACGTTGATGAAACGTCTTCTTTAACCGAGCGGTCTATCTTGATGTCCGTCGCGAGGAAACGAAACGTTGTCCGATCGCCGGTCGGGCTCATTAATGGCAGTCTATTTCGCTGCATAAGGCTCATCCTCGTTCCCGACGTCGCCAGGCCTGCCTTTCCGATGACTGCCCGGGTAGGAATTGTTTGCCAATTTATTTTTATTTTCCCCCCATGATCGCAAGACGTCTTTTCCGATGCGATCAGCGCAGCGTTTGCTACCTTTCGTGAACTTGGCATTGGCAGGCGGACTGGCATGATCGGTGCCGTCATGCGCAAATAATAAGCCTCTCAAGGGCAGCCGCTCGTGCCCCGTGCGCTGTGGTTGCGACTTCACACTTAAACCAGGAGACTAGAGGTACCGATGGACTTGAGGGCAGGCATCAGAGGGCGTCCCGGGTGCGACAAGTCGCAAATCGGGTTGTTTTTTTTTTTTTTTTAGTTTACTTGCCGGCCGTTGTTGTTATTTCCCTGTCCCAGCAGGCTGCCAGCTTGGAATGGATGAACCAATTTCGAACCGGTACGGCAGCTCGCACGCTACCGGGCGCAAAGTAACCGAGATCCGATGCGATCGAGGTCGATAGCGAGGCGTCGCGTTCAATTTACCATCCCACAACGGCACACCACTATTGTTTATTCTTATGCAAATTAGGCCACGGATGGGCCGATTTTACCGGCGTTGTGTGGCTTCTTGATTTTCTCGAGTCGCTCTCGCTTTCTTGTCTTCGGCCAAGGACACACATTATAAATGTCACACCCCGGCATACGCCACATGTGTTTGCGCCGGCCGTTACGCCACCGAAGGTACGCAGGGTAGTGACGATCGCTAGCCACACCGATAGCGCGAGATATGGATCTTTGGAATGAAATTTGAAATTGGAACCAAAAAATGTTTGCGCCTTGCAGAGGGTTCACACGCAGTGCCGTAAGTAACTTTGGGAAATTGAATCATTTTAAAGTTAGTACAAGTATAATCTCTGCAATAAAGCAATAAGAATACAGAATTTAATAAAAAAAACCTGAGGCACATTGACAAGGTTGTTGAAATGGAAAAGGGGTTTATTTAAAATTTGCAACCGAATCATCCATTAACCACATTTAATAAACTAAAAACATTACTATAAAGATACATGAAGCCCAGAAAACCGTTTCTATTAAATTGGAACTGAAATCGAAATTCTTGGTATGTTTTCTCCAGTGCTTCATTCATGTCAGGTTTTTTTATTACATTGATCAGTAACTTCATGCTTCGATTGATTAATGATTAGTGACTGTTGAGCATCCGAGTGCGGTTCGAGGACATTTCAACGCCCCAAGATGCCCATCAGCGGCTAGGTGAAGCCAATCCCCGCTCCAAGAATCTCAAAGGGCAAGCTTTACCGCACTACCTTGCGGTTGCGCAACAAGTACATACGCTAGAGTGGCTCGATAAAAGGAAAACCCGTATAAGGTCCATAAATTGGTTGATAACCATCAGCACCGCTTCTTGGGCGACTTATGCTTGTGACCTCACAACCCTCGCAACGAACGCGGTAAGTACGTACGCGCCCGCCCGGGAAGCGAAGAGTTCATGGAACCCTTTTCACACCTTTCGGGGTAGGACGGGTTGATCGTAAAGTTGATTATTTTTCTGTTAAGTTGCAAAAAGGTTGGGAGCAAAATGGCAGCTCCGGCGCGAGCGATGCTCTCAAATGTTAATTACTTTCCGGAGGGCTCCGGAAGGTTGGGGGCCAGCTGGTGGACCGGCCCATCTCAAGCGTGTCACATCGTCCGTCATCCATCCAATCCGAATGAAGGTCATCGGATGGAGATGGAGGTTTTTTTTCGTATTGTTCAATATTTTCGTCCATGCTTCCCAACCGAACGTTTGCGGTCAGGCGGTGGTTGGCCGTTGTGATGCAGCAAATTAGACCGTTATAATTAATTTTTCACCACCACCGGTTGACCCTTACTGGCGTCGCTGCACACATTTTTCCGCCAGTTCAGGGCCGGATGGTTTGCGCGAAAGGTCGTGAAAACAGCCAAAGAGGATTATCGTAATGATCGCGAGTCGTTGTGCCATATGCATTTTATGGAAGATATTAATTCAACTCGCTAGTGTACGTCAATCGTTAGCGAGAGAGCCTTCGTCGTCCTAGAGAACGTGGAAGAGGACGGTTTTGAGCTTGCAAGTGCTTGTCTCATCAAAACCGTTTAATTAGAAAAGAAGTAAGGAACTAAAGGTTTGTTTTCATGGTCTCGATCAATATTAAAAGCAAAGTTTTACACCAGCAAGGAATAAACTATAAGAAGAATATGTAAAATGCTTCTGTTATATATTCGACCTATCTTATCGTCATCGATTATAATTCTCCATTAAAATATCCTCACCTTCGGGATCTTTCGTCTTAGGCAACATATTGACGGTTGCAGTACATATTTGCATGTAAATTAAAATCACTAATTGAACCACGCTTGAGAAATGGAAAAACACAAAATGTATGCATAATTGCGAATGCGAATTGTATCGCATTCGAAGCCTCCGATGGCAATAGGTGCGCTGCGATGATCGTGACATATTGACGATCAACTCCTCTCGAAATCAAAGTGGAACCTAGACATAGAAGCTGTAGCTGCATTTCAAGCGGCTAGCTTTCCGGGGAAGCAATCGATTTGCTCGCGAATTGCTGCAAATGTGTGTACTAATGAAACATTTATAGGACCGTACGGCGATTCGTAACCGCGAGTCGAAAGAGCAAAGCAGGGAGCCGCGGCTGCAGGGGCCGTACCAAACGGATGGATGTGATTTTAGAGGCCAAACAGTGGCAGGTGTTAACTGCAAGCAACTTCACCAGAAAGGCGAGCCTCGACACGATCGCGAACAAAGATCCTGCCGACGAGCGCTGTGATAACCGGACCGGCGCACCAATTCTGGACCGAAGCGATTTGGAAAATTTAGGTTGGCTCCATTTTCCGGCCATTGGTGCTGGCACACGGTGTGCCGTGGGGACGGACAGTACGGCTATCGGGTCGGTTGCATCTCTTTTGAAACACACACACACACGTGACTGAACGCTGCATTTCCACGGGGAACCTCAGACGCGCTGCATCGATGTTGCCGCAATCGAGCCGCTCTTGCAACCGAGCGCTGCACCTTGTTCGACCGCCACTTCGCCATCTCTAACCTTGCGGCAAATAAATTTTCCTTTATGGTCCGGTTATTAACAATTTATCAGCTCACTGGGCTTGGATTGGTGCGCGCCACTGGCCGAAGGGGCAGCACTCCTAGTGCCTGGGACTCGCTCGATCGCAACCGATTTGTGATCAAGCGACCGCTGCTGCTCGAGTGGCACCTGATACGAACACGATAAAGTGCCACATTTCGGGCCTCGGGTACGTATGGAAGGGTGCTTGAGAAAAAGATAAGGATAATGAATCCACCGCGAGAGAGGAAAAAACAAAAAACAACTCCCTCAACGGAACAGAGTAGCTCGGCTCGCTAGAATCGGATCGTAAATCTTCTTAACATCCCATAAAAATGCTTTATGCAACGGCCGTGCCGCAACCACAACATCCCGCTGACAGTCATCGAGTCGAGCTGGGTTGCCAATGATTAAGCACCCATCAGGGCAGGTTCACAGGGTCACCGTGGGGCGTTGGTTGGCGGGCGTTATGGAAAAAGGATTTGCACACCCGCAGGCGGATGATGGTTTCCCCCGTTTAAAAGGCGCTCGCTGTTAATTGAAAAATCCTAGACAAGTGTTTTTGGCTGATTTGAACGTTTATGAATAATTTATGCTTTGTTTCATTAGCCGGTCCGTACCGGCGTATACATTGTTGCTGAATTGGCCAGCTTCGCCGAAGGTTCGTCGCTTGAAGCGTTGGAGTCTTTTGTACTCGTTTGCTGTTTTTCAACGGATTTGTCTGCAGTTTTTGCTCTCCGTGACTTATTCATCGGCCGTTAAGCCGGCTGATCGTTAAGCAAAACCCAAAACAACATTCATACGCCTCTTGCTTCGATGGCTAGAAATATTCATCCGTCTCATGCGTTTCTAAATCATGCAAGTCAACAAAACTGCGATGCTAAAAGCGGACATCCCCTCGCGAGAGTGCGCCATCGAAGGACGTGGCATTGTCAAGGGCCTAAAGTGACTAAAGTAAGATGTTCCATTAGGCTAATGGTTTAGAACCCGTGAGCAAATAGTAATTTCGATTGTCGATTGGGCAGCCATTTGCATCGTGGATTTCTGATCGTGTGTAATGGAACTGGAAATTACAGCTATCGTGCGGCATGGAGGTGGCGGTGGGTCTATAAATTCCGCTTCGCTAAATTCACGTCTCGGAGGGTCTGTAAAATATGGCAAAGTTCGTGGAGCGTGTAGTAACGTAGTTAGTTAGTTAAGGATTCACAAGACATCGAGATATATTTACATATTGAAAAAGAAGGAAACACGCTTCGCTTGTGAACGCAATGAATGAGAGTGGGTTGAACTAGATAAACTTCGTTCGGAAATGACAACTTACACATTTAATTCACATCGAGTGTAGGTTAAACACCCTCCAAACAGTAAGGTTGAGGTTTCAAATTCGCCATGGAGCAGAGTAGATAGATCACTGAAGCTGTCAACGATATTGATGCCGAAAACTGATTAAAAAATAGCTTGTGGGAATTTCACGAAAACGCTGTTCATAAATGGCAACGTTTTTTTTTTCTCCACTTGGTTGAAAAATGAAGAGAGGAGCGACACAGAGTGCGTCCATTTGGAGCAAAACTATCTAAGAGATTAATGATGTCGAAGACATGGATTTCCTTTTCCATTCAACACAATGAGACTGCAAAACGAACGACCATTTATAGTACCATGATTGATAATTTTGCAAATTTCCCGGAGATAGTTTTCATCGTTGTTATCTTAACACACCCTGGGTGAAATGAGCTGCACGATTGAGTAACTTTTCCCGGGGGTACGTTCAATGCCTGGGAAAAGTATCGTGCAGCACCGCCGGTCATTTGGCAAAAGTCCGGTAAACGAACAGCCCATTTCGCATGGTTCAGCATGGTTTTCGTTTTGCACTCGATTTCAATTACGCTAACGAGTTTTCACTCCTATTTTCCCACCGCCAATGGTACGGCATGCCAAGTTGAGCTCATCTTTTTACGATCGATCATAATCCGATTCGTGATGATTTTGGTGCACGCGATGCGACAATAAACTCGGACTGATTTGCACGCCCAGCACCGCGGCGACAGTCCGCCATAATCGTCGTCATTTTGCAACCGCCGGTCGTAATTCAAGCGGTTCGTTTGCTCTCACTGCTTCGCGTCAAGTAGCGTGCGCCGCATAAAAGTTACTGTGATTAATCACGTACTTTACTTTTTCGTCAGCTTGCCGGGCGAGATGACACCGCGGTTTCTTTTTGCTTCTCCTTTTTGCCCCTAGGGTGCCCTCGGTTGAGTTCTTGCGAGTGACAAGGCGGAGTAATCAGGCGAGCACTTGCTTACCTTAAATCTGCGCGGGAACATCTGAAACTCTGCCGGGGAACGCGTCGTGAGGTTGAATCTGGCCGGTGCCGGATGGATTCTGCAATGGCACACGAAGAAAACACTGCACTGCACAAAGCGTAGCGCAATCAGTGGCGGCGTTTGATGGATGTGCTGGAGTCGATTCTGTTCGCAACCGAAACCACTAGGCAGTCGCTGCATTCGATTGCAGCACAGCCATCCAAGCACCCGGTGAACTAATTGAGTTTTTCCACCGCACAGACAGCACTGCGATGTGGAACTTTGGAGCGATTGGAGGTTTCTTTCTTTTTCACATACACACTCTTCCTCTCTCTATCTATCTTTCAGGCGCGCGATGTGTCTTCCTCTACTCACTCACTCTTCCTTTGGCTCCTTGGATGGATTATCGATGGCAGTGATTCTAGCGCAAGGAGCGAAGAAAGAAGCAACCGGGGAGTTTTTCTTTTACAATTCGGAAAAGCAACGGCAAGGGCGAGCAAGGGTGGCCAACTTGGCAGGCTGCACAGCTGGGCTAGGATGGATGGAGAACTCCTGCACACCGACCTGCGATGCGATGTGGCAACCAGCGAG
This sequence comes from Anopheles atroparvus, assembly GCA_914969975.1. NCBI lineage: Eukaryota > Metazoa > Arthropoda > Insecta > Diptera > Culicidae > Anopheles > Anopheles atroparvus. The sequence continues at coordinate 33,050,155 of CAJZCY010000002.1, read as the reverse complement.
ATTTGCGACGATCAATCGACCGATCGATCGACCGATGGATGATGAAACTCTGCCTGCCGTTCGTCTGGAGCAGCACAACAAAATTAGGTTTCCGATGCGCACCCTCCTGAGAGCACTTCGTGCGCCAAGGAAATTACCGTCGAACACCAGTACAGCGTACGATGAGAATGGTGTGTGCTTGTGTGTACGTGCAAGTATGACTGTGTATTGGTGTGCCTAGGACCGTGCGCCACACGCCACCGCCGTTAGGATCTTGGCAAGGGCTTGGAACGTGCCTTCATTAAGGGAGGATGCCAACAGAGGCAGGGAAAAGGCACACATAGAGCACGAGAGGGAAAAGGTAAGATAGATGTAGCACGATAAGCGGCCGAGTGAGAGGGGGATGTAAGAATCTGTAATAGTTTTGGGGGCCTGTGGTGATTGGAAGATCTGGGCGGTAGTTGGGGAAGCAAACATGTGCCTCCAAGCGCATTGGAACGCAATCACCAGCATCAACAAACGGCACCAGAAGATGGCTCCGGGGAGAACATTTAGCAAGCGGTGCAATGGAGGTACTGGTAGGTTGGTTGGCTGGTGCCCCGGGTCGACAGTCAATGCTGAACCCCCCAAAGTGACGTCTTTCGTCGTCTATGTTCCGCTCGTGCCATAGAAGATCGCGTCGGATATGTGTGTCCCTGCCGAGGGCACATTGGGCTGGTGCTGAGCGTAGGTTGGGCATAACAATCTCGAAAGGATGTGTTTACGAAACGCGCCAAATATTGGGAATTGTAAGCACAAACTTAGATAATTGTTATGTTTCAATTTGCTTTTCGTGGTTTCTGTTTTTTTTTATCAATATAGAGAATTACATTTTATGTATGCAACAACTCTCCCTGTGAAAGATAAGCTGACTTGGTCATGTTCACTTTACAGATAGTAAGAAGTAGTTTACAGGTAGTAGGATAATTTTCGAATTTGTAACGACATTGCCATTCGTGCGTCCATCGCGTTCCAACGACTCATATTGTCCCAATGTGCCAGTAACAGTCTTCACACTACGCCACTCCGCAGGTGCCGGCTTACCTATCGATGTAGCTTTTTATTCTCCGCGCGGTGTAGGTACATAAAATATGAGATAATATCTGCGGCCATTGAAGATGAGCGCTGAGGACACGCCGTTCGAATCGGTCGTGCCGGTGGCGGCAAGTCCCGCCGTCCCGCTTGCTTCGGAGTGCGGTGGCGTCCACGACTTTCGGGCATTACACTATCCAATTGATTGTACAATGAAGTAATCAACGGGCGGTGCGGTCCGCTTCGCTCATCCACGCGCACATCGAAGGACTTCGCTTGCGAAAGGGTGACGGGTTGTGTGGACGAGACGATGATGATGATGATGTTTTTTTGTGTGCTTTCGCTGGGCAGTGCTAAACTTGGGCAGGTTTATTGTAAACAGATGTTTTCGCCCGACTACCGACTGGGGCAGGGGGTTTTGAACGACGTGGTCCGCGTGGTTGCGAGGACCTAAGAGGTACATTCTGTTTTATTTAACGTTTTAGGCATAATTGCATGCTCAAGCTTACCGTTTGCAGTGTGGGGGGTGGGTAAAGTATCTGGCTAAAGCATCGAGTTATTTGTAGTAAATTTGCGGTGGAATGAGTTTCTTTTTCGTTGCTGAAAGTGGGTGGCCTTTTTGTCGCGTAAAGTAAAAGGTGTTTTTACATTCTGGTTTCATGTGTAAGATTCTGATGAGCAGAGTCCATATACAATTTAATGCAGAGTATAAAGCGCAAATCAACAAAAAATGTATCCTTGTATGCTTACTCTTAATTTATAATTTACTGACAAAAAAGTTTATGTTACAAGCGGTTTTTATCAAATGAATAATGTATAACACCATGAGGCACGAACTATATTTATAAAACTCGTTGAAGTGAATTTATTGTCCGATGACAGAACACTGCGGAATTAATAACAGCTCTATTGATTTAGAATGTACTTTCAGTAGTATTTCGTAAGGAAGAGGGACGAAAGAAACCAGAGCAGCTTATTGTAAAGCATAAATAATGGCTGTAGATCAATTGAAAAAACGGATACAACATCATCAATTCAACGCTGTTTGCCACTCGGTCGGTCACAATTGCATGTCACTGCAGGGGATTGTTGCTCAAAACCCACACAGAACGGTTCCAGTAAAACACGGTGTATGACATGGCAAACACTCCTCACACATCACGAGTTGGATGCTTGGTTTCGTTCTGGCTGATCGGCGGCCATTTATTTTATGTAGATTCGTTCCATTATGACACGCGGTGGATTTGGCTTTCCCTTCTTCGCCTCGGCCTTAGCTGAACTTCTTCAGTTTGCTGTAGCTCTGACCGACTTTGTGACTGCTGTGCAGTTCCTTCGCGGCAAGCGCCTGCAACTGTTCGCCATTCTCGGGGTGTTTCGGTTTACCGATTTTCTTCACGATCGCCACGAACCCATTTTTATCGTCCACCCGGTACTCAACGATGCGCTGCGTACCGTCAGGTTCGTCGAGGGTGTAAGATCCTGCGGAGAAGAAGCAGACACGCGTTAGTTCACCCACCTGAGAAGTGTCCACGCTATGGACTCCGACGGCTTACCCTTCACGATGTCACCGTCCCGCATTTCCCACTGGCTCTTGTGATCGCCGGTCAGCGGATCCTTGACGCCATACTCGAACTGGTACTTCGGGTAGGCGTAGTAATCCTCTGGCGCTTCCTGTCCCTTTTCGTCGTGGACCAGCTCCATGCCGGCGTCGACCGGTTCGAACTGCATCTGGCCACCGGAGTGCGGCTCGTGTTTGATCACCGTTTCGTACGCCATGCGTTGCTGCTTCTTGGCCGGCGCACTGTGCACGAACGCAACCAGAACGGCCAGGAGTAGCGGTTTGAACATTTTGCACTAGGTTTGAAGATTCACCTGCGGTAGAAACTTCCGAACTGATGATGACCAACCATCGGTACAGTGCTTTTATAATAATTACACTACGGCCTTTGTTGGCTTTAAAGTTCCGACCGCCAGCGTGTGAATAGAAAGTGGGTGAGGCGATTGATACGCTCGGTTGACCGTAGGGTGGTCTAGTTCTACCGAGCATTGTTGTGCTAGACCTTAATTCTTGAACTTGAACAAGGTTTGATGGCTCGGTTCACTTTCGTACCCAACGTGCAATTCTGCTCCACCAGACAGTGGGAGATGTTTGTTCAAGGTAGATGCTTGTTCATTGGGGCAATAAATACGATTTGTTTTACAATATTCAACCAAGCACAATTATGTTCACGGTAATGTTGCGCCATGTAAAAATGTCAAATGTATTTAAGCTCTTCTCATTATCCTTGACCTACTTTTTGCAGCACCTTCTTCAAATAGTTCATCATTTATTTATATAGAGAAAAGCAACCAGAAATTGGAAGCGCTAAACGTATCTGCTTATGCGACACAGGGCAGGTTCGTCCCCTTCAGCAGTAATTGTCCAGCTTGTTTTGCTGTGTCCACTGCACCAGCGCTATCCGATGCAATTTGCATAGCGAACCACAGTGATTGGCATTGCCTGCAATCATGCCGTCATCGAGCTGCTTAAGGGTCGAGCAGGCGGCTCTGGCTTCCACAGCTGACCACGGCAGTCACGGTGTCATAGCCCGTTCTGGCTAGACGGCAGTTGGCAAGGGTCAGACGGATGTTACTGCACTGGGATGGAGCGCATGTCATCGGTGGACGCGCCGCACGCGATGCACTCCGTCCAGACGAAGGACGTTGCGTAATGAAGATCGCTACCGCTTCAAGAAGACAACATGCTGAGTCGACTTGTCTGCCGAAAGGGTTTGACAGGTTCACGTTGGGACATGTTTTTGATTGAGACCTTAAAGAGCTACTGTTACTTATGCTTACAAAGGTACAATGCCATCTTCAATTTCTTACCTCGTGGGAACTTTTTAAAACACATGAAAATAAAGTAAAATTAAATTAAACTATCAATAGAAAACTTGGAATTTAAAACCAAAACACAAATTTACAAAATACATTTCGAATTCTTTCGAAATTCTACATTTCGACTTTTTTTGTATCGCATGCAATCCACAACAGTTGCTCACCTTGTGATGAAATGTCAGTCATGCATTGCATCATCTCTCGCCACGGGATGCAGCCAGACCTCTTCAGCAAGAACAGTGCAAGGACATCAACAATTGAGGACGTCTGCCTCATCAGCTTGGAACAAAACAATGAAAAAACCAGAATAACAGCCAGAGCGATTGAATAATGCATTTAACGCGCAGCCTACCTCTTGAGGAGAAATTGCGATGATGATGCTCCTGGCCAGGCCTTTGCTTCACCGCAAACCGTTGTGTTGCGGTTTGTTTGTCCGATAATCTGCGCACTTACCTCACCGTCTTTTCCGCTCACGAGTGCATTGTACCGAACCGTCCGAACCGCAGCAGGACTCATACATCCTTCCCGGAGGCGCAGAAATGCCGCTCACCCCTTTTCGCTTAAAGGTCAAGAACGCGAGGCGCATTCTCTTGAGGCCTTTAGCTGGGCGAGTTTTTCTACTCCACGCAGCCGCATCTTTATTGGCCTTTTCACGACCAACAACGACTGTTTCGTGTGCCATTTGCGCGAGTTGCTACACTGTGCAGGTCCTCCTCGCAATCCAGTTTTGTTTGGATTGCGAATCCCGCGGAACGTAGGTTAGCCGTCGAACCAGTTTTGAATTTATGGGAATTATCGTGCAGATTGGTGGTACTGATTCATTTTTTTTGTGTGTGCGCCCATTGCATCCAGGAAGTCTCGTTTACGACCCAGTTTTTTTATGTTGCAATGACGCAGAATTTATCCGTCTGCCCCTTTGGCGCATGAATTCCCCCGGTGTGCTTGAGCGAGCGTGGAATATTGCGATAAATTGCTTCCTAATTTACTCGATTAGTTCGACGTTTGACTGACGTTTGGTTCACCTTTGGGACGCCTTTGAGCTCGTGCCCAATTAAACTGGGACTTGATTAAATTAAACTACCATTTTCGACCCGACAAACAACTGAGCACGACTGCGTCTCAGATGTCCACGATGTACGCTAATGTTCGATCACTTCTTGGCACCTTGCCAGAGCACAAAAACACAAAAAACGCATCCACAAGCCGCGATATATTTGACCAAGCAATCAAGCGATCAAGTGATCGTTCGTTTGACATAATGTTACCAACCTTCCTTCGGCTCCCAGTACGCCATCGAATCGGTTGGTATCCATATGCGGATGGTGAATGAAATTCGTTGAATTTGGACTATGGTACCGAGTGAAGTTCTTTGCCATTTCCCAGCACACGGTGCTCTGTAGAAGGCAAAAGGCCGTTCTAATTCTATCTGCCTTCGGCATTATCGCATTTGAAAGCGAGAGGAGTGGAGGCCAGCACGTTTGTTCAGCACATAGGTCCACGGTGTACCATATCGACTGATTGATCCGCTGGCAGCTTCCGTTCCGAGGAATAGACCCGCCGTCTTGACCGGCAGCCCGAGGAGTGTGTGTGTGTGTGTCTCGAAAAAGGCTTGCCAATATCGTTGGCGATCGATTTCAAAGTCGGCAAAGTCGCAACGAGCAATATTGAGAGAGAGAGGTGGCAAGTGTGGGGCAGTGTGTGGCCATATGGTATTTACACAGATGGGTGCTACAATGTTTCCAGGCACTTTCGAAGCCCACCGTTTCGGATCCGCGATCGGTGATCGATAAGTCCCGGTTGGAGTGAGCCGCGCTCCATTAACGGTCCGCACCGGGAATGGTTCGACGGTGTCGATTCACTCTCGATTGTAGTGATTAGGGATGATTTATTGCAGGTGAGTTCGGAGTCGAGTGGTAGGTGCCAGTGGGGCGAGTGGATAGTTGTTAAAGGTTCCAACCCCTAGAGAGTTGTTCAGCACGCCTACGGACGATAAACTGTAACTTTGCACGTGTCAAGAAAATGAAGGAGTTTGTCACCGGTAATGATGAAGCCTGAAACATTTAGGTTTTGAATTATATTTTATGAGCAAACCACAAGCCTTCTCTTTAATGTTTCCATAAATAATATTATCAAAGAAACCAAAGCATAACGAAAAGTAGAATTAAAATAGAATGGTTTACAAAAAAATACTGTCAGTGATAATATTTCGCAAAGCATTCATTGGAATCCGCTGGTTTCTTTCTAAAGCCTCAGGGAGTATAAGGTTCAAGTTGTAAAATGCCGTAGAAGCCTGACATCAAAGCTTCACGTATCATCAAACAAAACTTTATCAAGAATCATTAATTTAGCTTTCAGAAAAACACATTTATCTAAAATGACCAATAGTATCAGTAAGCTTAAATGCCATAGCCATTTAACGCTCCCCGCACGATCCAGGCAAGGCCTTTTAAGGCAAAATGCGCCGAAAACGGTAAACGCCCCGAAAAACGGCACGTACGTAGCCGGGGGCGACCGAGCGACGCCCAAGGATGCGCCGAAAAGGTTAAACACGCGCTTCGCTAGTTCGTTAATGATAAAAAAAGGAAAAAAACAACCCTCCGTTGAAGACCTACCATAACCACAAGCAGAAGTGCCAAATGTTGCCGCAGGTCTGGTACGCAACATAACCGTTCCTCATTCGTTTATAGGCTTTCGGGCTGCTCGATAAGTAAACATGTCACGCAGCAAAGGAAAATCTGTGGCGAAGCTTAAACTGTCAGCTACTTTTATTGAGAATGATTAAAAAAACACGAAAAATCGCATCGGAATGAATGAGTTAAAGGGACGAGGACAACCGGGGTACAAGACAGAGAGGCAGATAGCGAGGCGACCGAGGGGAGGATATCACAGCGTAAAGCGATAAAGTTCATGTTCATGTTCTTCACCGTTTTCTGTCGCGATGATAAATGGCAATGGCTAGAGCCGGCAACAACACGATCGCACATGCAACTACCGAGAAGAAAAGCTTCAGTGACTGCCTTGCGCGTGTGTGATGTTTTTCGAACGCATCAAGTCCCTTGTGCCCTTATGAAGAACCTCGTCCGTCCCGGCGGGCTTAGTGCGGTTGCGTCAAATTTCACTTGCTTCGGGCGGATGGACGGGAGCAGCCGGAAAGGGGCAGGTGATAGCTAGGGGAGGCTAGGGGCACAAGACTGGTGCACCTTGAAGATGGCATTTAGTGCCGCAGTGGCGTTTCCTCCGCGCGAAGGATATCCCCACGATATGGTGAACGCCTGCAGTCGATGATCTTTAGGGCCTCGCTCGCCATTTCCGAGTCGATTCCGCCATCGGAGCTTGTTCGCGGGAAGGACGTTGGAGGAGGGGGGCAACAAGTGGAGAAATTCACGACGCGCTCGGGTTCGTGGCGGTAAACCGGGTGATCTTCGTCCTTTCGCGATCTTCGTCCAGCGGGCTCGACCCAGTGCTCCAGTTACGTCCGTGGATTCAAGATGGTTGCTTTTTTCCCATTTTTCTGTTCCGCTCCTTTAAAGTTCAGGCGGGCTCGCGGTCTTTCTCTCGTCGGCGAGGCCGACCGATGGGCGAAAATGTCAAATTTGCCGGTTTCGCCCGTAAACCGCAAAAGGTCGGCGCGCAAACCGAACTGCGATCGAACTGCGCGCGCTTGCTGGTGTTCAACCGTCCATCCAGTAGTCGCGAAACATGGCCGAGGACATCCGCCAGAGCCGTCCAGGCATTCCAATTAAGATAAACAGTTTGGCGTTTTGTTTGATTTCCCCTTGCACGTTCGTTCCGGCCCGTGGGCCAAGGTCGTGTGGTCAAGTGTGACGTTTTTATCGTGGTTGAAAACGGATTAAATCGAAGGCCGTAGCGTATCCCAATGGCTGAGCAGATGCTAATGAGGGTTAACTTTCGGATTTACTGTCACTTTAGATTACTTTCAAATCTAAACACTGAGATGTCCTCAAACACCGTCTAAGACGAGTCCATAACGTCATAACGTAAGAACGTAAGCCTCCTCGAGAATTTGAATGTACGCCATACGTTGGAATTAACGTCGCCTGGCATAGATCTACATTCACCACGTGATCATTAAGGTGCCTTTCATGCATCCAAAAACAGAAGTAATAATATACTCTAAATATTGCTTCACTTGTTTCATTGAGATTCTGCCGCGGGCAGAACAGCAGCAAAAAATCGTCCCCATGCTATTCGGGCCACGTGCCAAACGGCACCAGGTGATGGGCATATCATCTTCATCGTAAAGTGAATGTAGAGCAGCATCCAAGAACGTTCACTTTGCGCTGGCGGGCAGAAGTGGCCGCGTGGCGGACGATGGGAAGTGGTTTGCATGCCGGCACTCCAGCAACTGCTGATGCCTTCACAAGGTGGCGCTTTAGAATGTGCTACGGCCGTCCTACGCCGCTTCATGTCCTCCTTTCCCATTCGGCATTGAGAAGGCAAGCCGAAAGATGCCAGCCGGCTGCTTAATGGCACCTGTTCTGATGCGCCGCGGTCTGCGAAAGGATCGATAGTGAATGCATGCTTGTCATCATTTGTTTAGTTTTAGCTAAGTGAAGGTGTTCATGCCAAAATGTAGAAAATTCGCCATGAAATCATAAATACTTACTTCATCAACATCCAGGAAAAAAAACAACCAGAAGATTCTAAAGGTATCCAAAAAATTGTATGCATACAACCCAAAAGGACGGAATTCACAACGTTTCGGAATCAATAAATCATAGAAGAACGGTTGGCTACATTATTATAATATTTCGGTTTTATTTATTTACATTTTCTTCATGTTTTGTTTTCTTCTTGGCTGGTTTCTTAAAAATTACTTGGAACGACTGATTTTTTTTCTACGTTTTACAACGATAACTGGTGCTTGCTTTCAAGAGGGTCATGTACATATCCACACTATGTAAGCTTTCTTTTGTGCCTTAAGTCTTACTTTCTGAAATGCATGTTGTGAACGTCTTTTGTAATAGACTCTTTTCAAACTTTTCCATTAAATTTTTCACTTTACTACAAAGACGAATGTCATTTAATTCGCGTGCCTTTCGTTTGCTCTGGGCGTGTTTTTTTGAAAATAGGTAAAAAAGAAAAATTATTTGTACAGCACTTGAAGATCTGGATTCATAGTTTTGACTTCTATGGTGAACGAACACGTTTGTTTTTCTAGTGACGTCGCGAAAACATCATTTGTTAGCATGATGACACGTTTGGAGCAACATTCGTTCGTTTATACTTTTCCGTACGCTTTACCGTCACTTTCATTTCGTACTTACTCAAAACATTTTCTGACTGGTCCGGAGGCACTTAAATTACAGGCTATTATTGTAAACCATTTTGGAAGGAACGCTGGTGTAGAAAAACTGCTGCTTCGTAGGGTCGTAATACTGAAAATAGAAAAGAAGCAACGAGGCAATTATGAAGGGGTTTTGTTTATATCAATTTATTTGTGCTGAAAGAGTGCAAAGAAGCATATGTTCGGACATATCTTATGTTAATGGGGGCTTTTTGGGGGCTTTATGTTTGGGTTTCTTTGGGGCTTACTTGGAGTACCCGGAGTTTTTCCGGGCGACACTCCCTAAATGTCAGTTACGTCATCCTTCATTCATGTGAACGAGGGTAAAAATTTGACCAGTGTTTCGCATTTTGGCACCTTCTTTCCTGCACGTGATTATCTCATCTCGGGGAGATGTGAAAACAGCTGTTGCAGTGCGACGAATTTGCACGAGGACACCGTCAAAAGGGAGAGTGAAGAGAATTCATAAATTAAGACCCGTTTAATTGCGATGCAATGACCCGAGTAAACGACCAATTGTTTCGGCGTTGGGCTATAATTTTTGCCCAAAATTTCCCCTTTAACCAAGCGGGAAAGGTCCGCTGGCACCGTTCATAGGTTGAACTGATCGATCCGCGTGAAAATGTCACCAACCAGTAAGAGTTTTTTGGTGGGAGTGTATTCGGCTGGAATTCAATTTCGGTAACAAGAATAATTGGGTAAATTAATGGATCATAATTTGCTTAATGATGCTAAATTGCGCTCATTAGGGGACAATGTTTCTGTCAATATCGTAATTGCGTGGTGTTAAAAGAAATGGAGGGAAAAATGGTGGAACGGTTATGAACTTTGATTAATTTCGTTCAAAATTTGGGGTGAAAGTTTTGATTTTCAATTTATGATTTAATGAGTTACTTGTTTAATTCGCATCATTTTAATGATGAAATCAAATTTTTAATTGATGGGTTAAGCAACTTTTTTTCATTCCTGGCTAAATTTTTCCCGTACTGGAAGTTAAGTACAGTGTAGAAAATACTCAGAATAAATTTGCGAAAGAACGATTATAAAAGAGCTATCCTGAGCATTCAAAAGGAATAATTTTGCCTTCTGAAAATAATGTGTTAAATATTTAAAGGATGATGATACAAATATGGATAGTTTTTCTTGTGTATAGATTGTGTTTCCAAGTGGATAATTCATTATTTGCTAGCAGTTCAACATTCACCAACATGCCTAGTTAACCAAAATAAAAACAAATCTCCAATAGAATGCACTATTTCCTCTTTGAGAAGCAAATGCAAGACTCGGATTGCGTGGAAAACTCTGCAGACTTGATGTCATAGTGGATTTTTGCCCTCCCGCCTTTACAAGTACCCCGATCGTGCAATTTGTACCGTTCGATGGGACGAAAGTTGTCTCTCACTGATTCGACGGTGAATGTCGTTGGAACACAATTTTTCGACCGTTTTCAAGCAACACGTACATGGGCGCACTTGAGCGATGTCGAATCGGCCCTAAGCCCGACGGATACTTTCCACGCGCGTGCCATCGATGGGCCGATCTGGCTTATCCTTCTCCCTCTCGACCCGATTCTACGAACCTATGCGATGGAATAAGGCGCTGGGAATAAGGCGAAGTCTTTCTCCTCAGGGCACTGGGGCGCGCGCGCGCGCGCGATAAGGTGCCGACATCGAAGCCCGGCAAGATGCAATAAGATACGAGTCTCGACCATGTCCACGCCGGTTACGTAATTGCAATTTGATTTGAATCCATGCTCCATCCGATAGGTCCCAGATTCGATTTGGTCACAGGTCGATCGGCCGTAACTGATAGAGGATCGTTCGAAGGTTCATTTTCTCCATTTTCTGTATGCCCCTGGTGAGCTTATTTTTTCTGAAAGAGCGGCCCCCGGGACAAGTGAAACTTTAATCGTAACCTTCGATCGGAGCCCTATCAGGCGGGGTTAATTAGCGGCAATCGAGGGTAGTGTTCGCGTAATTTGCCCCCGAAAAAAAAGAAGGTAGGTGCAAGTGTACCCTTCCCAATTCTAACCTCAAAAGGTGCGCCGAGATTCATTATCGGGTCATTCATTAGCGAAGGCACGTCACAGCATCCGGTAGCCAGCCGGACTTAAATGAAAGCGAAGGAGCAAAAAACAAAAAACAAGCGTCTGGCGCGAATGTTTGAGAGCGCGGAGAGCTGTACTTTTCTTGCGTGCAAGTGTGATTACCCGGCTGTCGTGAACGGGGTGGTAAAGGGAGGAACAAAAAGGCAACGATGGAAACACTCCAGCCAAAGGAAGCGCCCCATTATTAGCCACTTGTGTTTCCACGACTTTCTGCCGTGCACATGTGTGTTATGGAGACGGTAGGCAAGTGTCCTCTCGTTCGTGCTCTCCGGCCCCGCTGTGGCGCACTTTAAAGTCCAGAGGTCGTCGAGGAAGTCATGCTCCGACGGAAGGGAGGTCCAGCCACTTGCAGCCCCGATGACATAAGCTAGCATACGTGCATAAGCGCAGGCATCTGGAGCATGAAGCGCCGGGCCAGCAAAACCTGCAGATAGTGTGACACAAGTCGCGCGTGCTTTCTTTCCTCCCATGCCCATTTCTTTGCCTCTTCATATTTCTCCTTTTCCGTGCCTAATTTATTCGAGGAGTGGCAATCGGAAAAGGGATCGGTTACATTCAAACGGCCAAAGAAAAGGAGTTGAACGGGTCACAAAACAGTATAGAAGGAAAAAAAAAACAGCTTAGCAACAGCCAGATGAAAATAATAATAGGTGGAAACATAATAGGGCCTTTCTCTTGGGCCTTTCGCCACTCGATATGCAAAATACATCCACATAGAATCCTATGACACAGGTTGAGGGGGAACCGAATGGTATCCTAAAAGACCGGCGTGCTCATGAGGAAAGGAAAAATAAAGGAATGGGACAGCACGAAAAACTATATTTTGTCACGGATCATAACAATTTCAATTAGAAACGCGAGAAAACGTTAATCACGAATGGTTATCAAATGGAATGGATGAAAAAAAAAAAGAAAAAAGAACCGGGTAAATAGTGTCACGGTAAGTATTTGAATTCCGCTGAAACACGCGCTCTGCGGCGAGCAGCAGGGACAAAAGATTTAAGCGCAACCACAAGACACGAACCCAGCCAGAAGGGGGTGGTTGACGCCATTCAATTAACAAAACGTCCACCGATCATGCGAGGGAGAAACGTAAGGGGAAAGGGAGTGGAGAGGAGTGGGGCGGGTCAGGGAGAACACTAGAAAGGGCGTTTCGTTGTTTCGGGTGGAAAATACTCACCACAATGTACGGCATGTATTTAACCTTCTCGTAGGCCTTGTACTTCTTCAGCTTGGGATTGTACTTTCCGTTGAGCTTATCGTACTTATCGTACTTGCTCTGGGGCTGCTGCTGCTGCTGCTGCTGATGGTAGAGATCGTTGGTTGCCAGCAGAGCCTGCTTGTCGGAACCGTAGGCTACTTCCGTGTGCCGCGGCACGACGGCGTAGTATTTGATGCCTTTGTTAGGAACGTACTGTGCGGCGAGACTCGGCACGACCTGGTGTTGCTGCTGCTGAGGTTGCTGCTGCGGTTGACTCGGGGTGTTGTTGATGTTGGTTGGTTGCTGGGCTTGGGGTTTGTCGATGATCTTCCCGGTGGCGACTGTGGTCGTGGAGACGGGTGTCGGGTTTGTAGGTTGCGCACCAGGCTGATGCTGGTACTGTTGCTGCTGTTGCTTGCGCTGCTCCAGAGTGATGTCGTTATACTTGGGACGCGACGGTGGAGGCAAAATATACCTACATATTCAGGAGACAAAAAAAAAATGGATGACATGGGTTGAAAATCCTCTCCCAGGCACAACTTAAATTTTGTTTGGACGAAACTACTCTGATGGAAATGCATTACCTGTAGGGATTAGGATTCGGAATGTCATCAGACTGATCCTCCCACACTGGAGCAGGCTCGCGGAACGGTGGCTGCGGAACTGGTGCGGGGGTGCTGGTCGGGGGCACTATTGGGCCCGTGTTGGTGTTCCAATCTACCCGAATCGCCGAGACACTGTGAGCCACAAGCAGCAGCAGGGCCAGCATTGCCAGCGACGGCGCCTTGACAAGGAGAGAAGAGAAAAAAAAACATTTCAGTTTTACAAACATAACGAAATGAGCAAGGGGATGTGATGAAATCATGTTGATGTTTCAATTTCAATAGGATCTCGATTCCTCGACCCCTACCAAACCTTCGTGGAAGATATTTCAATTAATGTGATGCGAGATTTGCCCGAGCGTCTACATGATGATGCCTGCTGGGTCGATGATAAATGATGCTATCGCACTATTGCCATTTTTGCCCATGCCCTCTGCAGCAAAAACCATGTTCATAATGGTTTCCTTTGTGAACACCGGGAAATTATTCCGCAAAAAAAAGAAGATATTCAGGCGCCGCAACTCAGTTAGCCTCTGGGCAATTTATCTTCATAGGAACATCTCGATTTGGGTGGATCAGGTTTTGAAGAGCCAATCGTTGGGAGATGCTCGGAGCACTGTGGGGTCACCCGACAGTCAGCAAGATGTCGCAAGGCATTCCGTATCGATCGGGGCAGAAATTACACGATAACATCTTAATGATGATTAGCGCTACTACCTGCGTCCCACACTTAACCCAGTTCCCCGAGACGCTCAGCCCAGACTCTGTGACGTAAGAGGGAACGCACAGGTTGTGCGTTCAGCTTCCCGGCGAGAGGGGAAAGGTGTGTCGGTCAGGCGATCCCCCTGCGACAAAACCCAGGGTTGAGTGAAGTGTCACAAGTGCCGGTGATAAGTCATCAATCTATTAGGGGCGAGCTGAAGTGTTGTTATTAAAACCTATAATAATCCATTTCCCTCCACGCCAGCGGAGTCCGGGGCGAGGTGTTGATGGGGAAAGTAGTGATGGATTCCAACCGGCTCGCATCGCACGAATGCACATTGCACGTTGGCCGGCAGTGGTCTGGCATTGAGTGTACCTGTCGTTGGCGACGTCAATGTACGGCTCGCAACTGCAGCATGGCTGCAGGCTGCATCTCAAGAAGAGGAAAATGAATCGGCACCCAGTGTCGACTCGTTCCCGTGTTCGCGTTTTATCAATACCAACGTTACGCCCAGATTTAATGTCGGCATTGCGCAAGTAAAGCCGGCTTGTTCAACGCCAGACAGCCCTACGCCGGTCTGAGCATTACATGATAACGTGATCCTAATGATACGCCATTGAGAAGGTATTTAAATCTAGCTATTATCTGGCCGCTGCTAGTCGTACCTAAGAAATAACACATCAATTACCGGAGGTAATGATGCAGCTTGTGTCACCCAAACTTGCATTTTTCATAAGTTTTAAGTTAAATGCATCGCATGGCGTATCATTTATGAAGGAAACCAAAAGAGAATGTTTCTACTTGAAATAACAAAGTTTTGATAAAATAACCTCCAACCTTTTAACTGTCAATATGTTTTTGAATGGATTGAACCCGTGTAAGTAGGTTTGCGGTTATTTATTAAGCGTATTTTTTTAATAAACCAAACAGAAAATTTGTTTGCACTCTTCTGCTCATTGCAATAACACCTCTTTACGCCATTTCCTGACCGGCTTTGTATTTGCCTTACCGCGGCTCGCAAGCCGACGCACTCAAAATTCCTCCCTGTCGTTGCGGGTGGGTAGATTTGGAGCACATTTCCCGGCGTTGCACCAGTCGTAGGGGGTTTTTTTCAATTTTCGGCATGCGGCAGTGCGGCTCAAAAGAAAGAAAAAAAAACGAGCCACTTCCAGCTGAAGAAAGGTGCAATGGGAATAGAAGCAACGGTTCGTTTGAATGTGAAGAATTCGAACGTTACCGCACGTTCCCGCACGCTGATTAGCAACGGCATCGCGTAAAGGGCATTTTGCTAACCTTTTGGCTTAGGCAAACACACACAAAAAAACAATCCTAATTTAATTTCTTCGTTTCATTGCACCTGTATGCAGCGAGCTTCCAGTGCCAACTACGTTGGTTGTACGAGTGTATAAAAACGTTGGGCTACCGAACGAAGGCAAACAGAAGTGAAGAAGCATCAGGGCGGTGTGCAGTGCATCCAAAAGGGCTCATTCGATTGTGAACCAAAGTGAAACAACGCTCAGCAAAATGAACCAAGTGTGTGGAAATTATCCTCATCTCGCTACCGTGAAAAAGGTGCTTAATGGTGTGTTCTTTATTCGGTTTCCAGTTTGTCTTGATCTCGTGCCTTCTCATCGTCGTGGTGTCTGCTACGGAGGAGTACGCCGAAGAAGCAGAAGCGTCCGTCGAGCACGAGCACATCGTCCCGGAGGTGGCTCAGGACATCGGACACCATGAGCACGCGCACGACTACTACGCGTACCCAAAGTACAAGTTCGAGTACGGCGTGAAGGACCCGCACACCGGCGACCAGAAGAGCCACTGGGAAGAACGGGACGGTGACGTCGTCAAGGGTGTCTATTCGCTCTACGAACCGGATGGCACCGAACGGGTGGTGGTCTACCGGGCCGACAAGCACAACGGGTTCGAGGCTCACGTCAAGCACATCTCCCACGAGGTCCATCCCCAGCTGCACGGCCATCAGGAGCATGCGTATCTGGGCGAACACCACGGTGAACATGGCTACAGCTACAGCAATCAGCATCTCGAGTAACCACGGGCGCTACGCTAGCCGATCAGAGGACCTTCTGTCCGTAAGCTCGTCCGACGGCCAGCTCCTCCTAATGCGATCTCAAACGAGTGTATCGTTGTGCTTTATTCTCAATAAATATTAATCCCCCAGGGGCGATTACGTCGTGTCTACTGTTCCCTGCAGCAAGCTGCAGCAAACATTTGTGGGAGCTGAACCGCTCGCTCCTGGTGGGAGCGATCCTAAACATTGGGAATTTGCTAATCTAATTTTAGGGCTTCCATCGCAGCAGAAAAGAAAACATAATCGCACATCATTAATCGCCTACACGAATAAGCAATCAGCAATCCCTCGAAAATGGAGCACGCCAGGGGAGGTCAGCCTCCTCGGGAGTTTTATTACAAGCCGACACAACAACAACAAAAAACAAGACACACATCTAACCATCGAAATGGGAGGAGGATAATCTTTGACCAACGAAATATGATGTTCTCCCACGCGCATTTAATGTCTGGAAGGTTCCGTGGACCAGCTTTGCAGCGCTTAGCATCCCGGGTCGAAGTTGAGGGACTCCACGATCATATTCCACCGTTTTACATAAGCTAACCGTGACTGCGTGTCTGTTTCTGCCAAACGACCCTGCCACTGCAATCGTCCAGTTTGGCGCGAGGCGTGTATGGGTATGATTCGAGTCGTTGGAAAACGGTGATGACACGGAAAGTAATACTTCAGAAAACGTAGAGGAGCTATTAGCTTCAGCCTGTAGTAGCGTCGAGCCCCACTTGGGTCGGGTGGAGAAAAGTTTAACTCACATCTCACCAGTAATGCTTGACCGATGCGTGTTCCTGATGGAGGTGGATGTCATGGGAACAAAACGAAGAAAAGGAGACATAAAACCTCCCGTACGGGAATTGAATGGATTGATTAATGGATTTATGATTATGCCGTCGTGGTGTAGGGAGGCTTTTCTGTTCTCCTGCTAATAATTCGTATGCAATAATTTGACGGCAGAGCGAAAAGAGTTCATTTGTGCCGGTATTCCAAGAGGCCGCACTTGGAAGCAACGATCCTGGACCCGGCCGTTCTCTGCTCTAATAGCAAACGAAACAGCTCAGGACGCAAACGAATGTGAAAAGAAAGGTTGATATTTATCGGTATAGCGTAACCTCAGATGGTAATGCGATATATCGTAGCGTTAGGTTAGTATGGACGAGTGAAACACATGTCCAGCCGGTGTACTGGACCAACGTGCGTATGGCTGACTCCTCGAAGGAAATAGCATAGCATACACCGGCTCAGGCCGTTGCATAACGGGTCAATTAATTTTTCAGCAAATGAGAGCTGGGAAATTGATTTTGGGCAGCGCTCTAGATTGGTGGCGCTCGTGACAATTAAGGGAAACATGCCGATCAGGATGAAGATTTTAACGACGACGATGATGATGATGATGGCTTTGAAGTCATCGGTGGGTTCAGGTCCTGTTACGAGAAAAGCTCGCCAGCAGAACCTTTCCGTGCAGGCTCGAGCTGCTTGAGTTGGTCACCGCTTGACGGTCCTTAATTGATGGAAATGGTTTGTGAAAGTACGATCAAATGAAATTCCGTTTTCGATTGGTTTGTTTGATTGGCTGTTTTTCTTGCGGGATAATCGGTTCTGCCACGGGAAGGTGTTGTGAAAGAAATTGACAGGCTTATTATCTGATGACCAAAAAGTCAAGCAATCACTACGCCCGCGGTAAGTGCTCTCGAATGCGCTAGCGTTGAATAATGTAGCAGCTGGGAGATTTGCGCTTTTTTGTTTGCCAGGCGAATGCATTCCCATATGAGGTGTTGTACCGTGGCTTGTCCAAGAATTCCTACCATTCGATTGCTGATCCGATTTTTTCGATTGAACCCTTTTTTAAGTCGGAGATTGATGTGAAACGTGTTTCACACTGAGGTAGGGAGTAGCGATTTATCTTTTTCACTTTGCTTTCTTGCACGGGTACCGCCCTACATTCTTGCTGAAAGGTTAACGGTTCAATACATGGACGGATTTCGCAACGTTTTTCGTTGTGGAAGGTCGGCATTTGAACCGACAGGATTAAACTTTGCTTGTTTATCCTTTAATATTTTTTTAAGAAATATAATATAACCTCTTAACTTGAGCAAAGCTCTAATGTGATCTATGATGAAATAACCAATTACAATCCTCAGGGCAGAGTAATGAAAGAGCGGTTTAATTTTCCAGTTAAACGCTTCAGTAATTGGAATAATTATTCTGTACGTATGCCGAATGACTTGCCCCCAGGATCAGCATTTCCACCATCCAATTTACTATTCATTTGACCATACAGCGCTAATAGAGCAGGGTAGGGCTTTTGCCGTAACTTCTTTCAAATGCTCCTTGCTAAATCAATTATTATTTGTTCAACCACATTGTTGCATTGAGTGTCACGTGTGTAATACGCGGTAAATTGTGCTACGTACACTCCTCGAAACAAACACATTCCTTTGTCGTTCGGTGGCCCCGTTGTGGCCAACTTCTGTCACCTTTCGTTTGACTTGCACCGATCAAAAGCAGCCGATCAATAAGCGAATCAGCTGCCAACACACCTCTGCGCAACGCCAAGTTCAGGACGCTCCATCAAAGGAACTAGGGCTCAGGGACTATTGCGGTAGAACATGGCTACACTCTGTGCTGGCTCACCGTCATTGAGGGAGCTTTTTTCAATCCAATGATGCAGGGTTTTTTTTTATTATCTTGCCCGCCGCGCGGAGCATCACACAGAGGAGCTAAGATGGGTTGTCAATGCAAAGCGAGAACGTCATGGGGCACGAGCCAAACCGTCACAATCAAGGCCCCGTGCGAACACGGCGGAGCCGATGTTGTGCTTTTTTGTGCAATTAATTAATGATACAACCAATAAAGCGCTGGAATTCGCCATGCAAGCCAGCGTGAGGTAAGCACTATCGTATGGAAGAGAAGAGAAGGACTTGACTTTAAGTTGATCTCGGCAGTACTGGGAACTGTAGGTGTCGATGAAGTAATGTCTTGTGGAGGTCGTAAAGGTCTTTTGACAAGTCATTGATGCAAAATTCGCGCCAAATTGAAGCAAAACTCATGAGTGAAAATAACACCAATAATTGTTCTCTTGAACACTCTATCCTACTCGTCTAATCACATCGTATAAGTTCAGAATGCATCTCGTACCAGCAATCTAAAAAGGATCATGGCCAGGGCACCCTCTAGTCTGCGTCTGTGATCCGCTTCACGCTGCAAGCGATTGTCATTTTCCGGTCATCGATCATCCGCACCGAACCCAGCCTACGAAGCTGGCCTCCTTCTCGTGCTTTTCTCGAGCGATCGCGTTCAGGGGTAATGGCCGCACGTAACATACACCAACATAGCCGACCATCGTTTTGGCTACCGTTTTTTCTTATTAAGCGATGTGATTATTGCCCCGTTTGCAACATAAATCTAAGGAGAGCGCCTCAGGGGTGGGACTTCATGCTACCGAAGCATAAAAAGGAGCCGTCGCGAAAACCGCCCAAAGGTCTCGGCACATGATGAATCGATGTGATTTGAAGTGATCGCGGGTCAGTGTCGTGCGAATGGCACGCGAACACGGTTTCGTATCGCGATCTTATGTTGGTTGTTTAATTGTAGCACCGTGCGTTTGAAAGGTTCTCAAATATGTCTGAGATTCTTGTGTATGAACTGTTTAAGTAGTGTTTTTTGGATAGCATCACACCAAAGTATTAGTCCACAGTTTCAAAGGATTCATTTTTTACATAAATCCAATTACCCCATGATGGCTTACACACAAAATTGGTTTAAGTTTTGTAAAATTTCTTCACGTAACCAAGGTGAAAACGATTGAATAAAAATAATGCTTTTGGATTTATGGACCTCTTTTGAATTGCGAATCAATCGGATTCGGTATTTGTTAGAAGGACCTCAAATGGAGTGAGAATACTACTCAGCTCACTGATCTGAAGGCACTTTGTTACATCATCTCTGAAGCATACAACGCTCTCCCGGCACGATTATCAATATTTATGTGACCTTTCTCGGCATAAACTCACTACTTGATGGCCCGGGTGCACACCCACTTCGGTGCGCAACTCCTTTCCTTCTTAGCCTTTTCACTTGGCCTGGAACACTTCTCCTTCTGTCTGGCCGATCAATCAAACGCCACCCGATCGCCTAACGTACAATCATTACCATAATGAAGCAAACATTTCTCACCGAGTCACACCTCCGTAATGTGTTTTCGCGCGTTAACCTCCTGCCTTTCCCGAACCGGTCGGTGCAACAGGCGATTTTAGAGTTCAGTCAACCAATCCTAAGTCTGCTTAAGGTTGCGCTAATGCAAAAGCAGGTTTGCAAGGGTATAAATTCTAGCAGCTCGCAGAGGAAAAAAAGAAACGTTTCTAGTGGTGTTAGCTACTTTGTTGCGGTTATTACTTAATTCTGTTTTCATTAGCTATGAACGTGTCTTTTAGATTTTACGATAAGAGCAATAGAAATGTAAATTTTATTAGTTTTTTTTTTCGTCTGAATTCGTTCTAATACTGGTACAGGATGGTGCTTGTGGAAATATGCTGTCCCCGCTGATGCCACAGTAGCAAAAAGCGACTCCATCTGATCGCTAATAATGATCTCAAGCGTGATCAATTTCTCGTTCACTGTCCAATTATTCTCATGTCAACGGGTGAGTTCGTGCTTCGCACACATCTTGGTATTTGAACAACTGCACATTATTGGAATTGCGCGATCGTAAAGGAGACGAAGTTGCGGCGAATCGCATCGACGACCACGTCACGATCATTCGATCGGGCAGAGATGCGAGTTCGCCGAAGTCGCAGTTCAAGATCAAGGCCCGCCAAGGTTTCCGGCAGAGGCAGAGCCCGGGCTCGCGAGTTTGCGCTTCAAATAAATACTCTTTAAACGATCCGTAAGCGTCCGAACGTGGGCTCAATTAGCGTGAACCTCGTCCATTTTTCTCCTTGTATTTCTCTGCTCTTGAACGTGACTTCACCGACGTGGATGTAGATTCAGCGGGCACAATTTACCGGCCGTTTTAGCTGGTTTCCGGCCGGTTTTCCCTGGCACCATTGCGAAGATGAGCTGAGACGCGGAAGAACGAATGATTTATACGAGGACAGAGGCGACGAACCGGCCAAAAACGTAGCCGGAGGCGATCCCGTGCGATGTCGTAAACACATTTGACTAGCGGAATGGCCTATGATCTTTCGTAAAAAGAAACCTTTTTGCATTAGGAAGATTACAGCCCTTGCACACCGTTGGCTTCTTTTTGTTTTGTGTCCAAGGGGCCATTGGCCGGGAAACGACGGAAAGCGAAGGAGGGAAAAAAATCCCCCATCACCATAACCGTCCGGTTGAACCGTTGAGCGGATGCCTTAAGCTTCTTGACGCATTTGTAAATGCGGCCGTTAATGAAACAATCGACGCTTGTAATCATAGGTGAGAACTTTCGGCGAGGCACGGCGAGGTGATCGTCTCGATCGAGCGACGCGACGTGGAATTGGTGGAAGCGCAATGAAGCACAGAGGCAACTCCGACGCTCGCGGTTCCGGAATGCTTCGGAGCGTGAGAGCTTTTGCGCTGGTCGTGTCTGGCGTTAAAGCCGGGTCGTGGTTACGTCAGCAGTGATTTTAGAGCCGGGTGGTTCGTGTGGATGGTCGTTCGTTTGCTCGATAGAATTATATGACGAATGATTACGTGCCAGGATGGAATTGCCGGAATCGATTGGATGCATTCCATGTTTTAATTTGCATGCTTGTGCTACAATTAGGTTAGTAGAATCAAACAGGTTGGTTAAATATAAGTATAGGTACTATCCTGCACTTGTGCCTGTTTCTATGCTTTGAGCTCAGAAATGTTCGAAACATGAAACGATGTAAACTGAATATGATTGTTGGGAAAATTTTCCAATTATTTCAATACGTCAAATAAATTACTTACCAACCAGACATGATCGTTCCGCCGCATTTTTTGAACCTATAAAAATGCTAAGAAATCACTTTTTTGTGTTTTATCTAAGTTGATCGGAGCTTAAATCTAAATCTGTTGGGAAAAATATTGTTGGAAAGTAAAATATTTAATGTAAAAATGTAGTTACTTTATGAAAATAGTTTCGTTCGTTTTTTTAACAATCATTTCGTAACACTTTGTTCCTTAGATGGCTCCATTTCCATTTGGTCCTCATCTGAGAACATCTCTGCCAAACTAAATGTCACTTTGATCAATCATTGCACCCACTTGATCTTTGATTCTTGTTGCATAAGATAATCGTTGATACTTCTTCTCCTTTCGACGCTTGCAAATAGCATGATCACGAAAGAGCAATTTTCCCTCAACAACGCTGTGACATCAATCATATTATGAGAGATTGTTATTTTCTTTTCCTGACCGAACGTTTTCCTCTCGACGATCGATGGCGTGCGAGGCATTACTAAGGTGCTTCCACGTTCCATCCATGCCTCTTACCCTACATTTTACTCCATTGCCAAAAAGTAAGTAAGTGATTCCCGGCATGGACAGTTTTTGAGGGCTAGAAGAATGGAAACCGTGGCTCACGGCACGCATAAAAGGAGGTTTCGTGCATGGCCAAAAAGCGAACCGAGCCAACCCTTCGACAAACAATCGGAGGCCCCTCCAAACGGGTGACAATCACGAGCGCCCCACAGTGCCTGAGCATGCAATGGTTTCCAATACGTCAAAGTCAAAGCGTTGGGTGGTTGGGAGGGACGACTTTTAACCGTTTCATTGTGTGGTTAAAAGTACGTAATAAATTATGCATGGAAATGGAAAGAAATGCGTCGGCACCAACTCGTTCTCTGCCACCCTCTTGGTTTGCTTTTCCTTTCTTCGCTAAACCTTGCGCAGCCATTGCCGATCAATGCTTTCCTTTGTGTGTTCTTTCTCTTGGACCACAAGGACCACGTAACACAAACACATATTCAAACACTCTTCTCATGTGTGACGATCGGTTGAACGCTGCTGCAGAACGCTTTCTTTCACGCCACCTTTCCCGCAGCCGTTTCCTTCTTGGGACATCGGTGTCGGTTTGATTCCCGCCGGGCCGTCCCTACTTGCATCGAACCCGTCTTTGCTCGTGTAATTCCGCTTGAGGCCGGCTCGATTGAAAATGAAAGTCATCCGACTAGCCGATGTAATGTGGTGGAGCGGTGCTCGGACGTTTTATTACCCCCTTCGCAATTTGGTCAGCAAGAAGTGTGTTATCTACAGAAAACTGCTCATGAAATTGATAAGTCTCTGGAAGTGTGAGTACAGTCGATAACATTCAGAACGGCTAATTTGTCTCTTTGGATATGAGAATGCTATTGCTGTTGGTTTGCAGTTACATTTCAATTAATGTGATAGAAGGTTTGATCTTTTCTCTATTGAATTCGATGTTGTTCCAAAGCCGTTTTCAAAAGTTTAATCGGGCTTAACACTTGTTTATCAGGACTAACATTAAAATACACACCTAGCACTATTTGTCCTTATCAAACCATTAGCCACCGTGCCTTCTCAAAACCACCTTCTCGTTGCAAGGTAACAGGGTGTCGTCGACGCAAACATAATCCGTAGCCTTCTTGGCAAACGGAAAAAAGGGGGGACACTTGTGCAACCATATCTCGCCTGTCGTCGAATTACTGCCGACCTGCCGCAATGTTTGCTTTTCATTCCGGACGAGTACCACACGGCAAAGCTGGCCTGGGCCGGCGGAGGACGGTTTGTTTGACTGGCAACATTGGCCCCGAGCCGACGCCGAAACGTCAGCCTCAAACGAGCCGACTACCGACCCGTTGGGTGTTCCCGCCCCTTAGGTCCGCCCCTTAGGCGGTGCAAGGAGGTTGCAGAAAGCAAGGCAGAGCAGAGAGAAAGAAATGGGAACCTTAACGCAATAAATAGCGAGAAAATCGTTACACACTCGTAAATTATTGACAACGTGAATTCGGTGATACCCGGAGCCGGCACTGGCGTAAACCGAACCGCTGGTCGGTCTCTTTCGCGCGACACGTGAATTTTAATTCGATATCGGGTGCAATTTGCATAAGCGAGCCACCTTCGGAGCCGTCGTCATCGGAAAAGTCGAATGCAAATCGAACGTGTCCTACGCGCATCGCTTGCGTCAGAGAAAGAGACCCCGTCCAGCCCCTGGGGGAACCGGTGCTAAACCCCACCCGGGGTCAATTTGCTGGGAAAAGCGAGCGACAAGGCAAGCGTGCACAAGCGCGTAATGCTGCCGTGCGTAAACGCATACCCCCGACTTGGTGGATCTTTTTCGATGGGCTTGGGGCGCCCGCTAATGCAATGTTCGTTCCCTGCTCCCATTTGCCCCGCTCTCAGCTTCTTTGACGGACCCGACGACTTCTGGCTGGCAAAACCAACGATCGCGGAGCCGCGATATGCGACGGCAGTCGTTTGAATGATAAACATCCTGGCCTCGCCGATGGAGCCGTGCCCCAAGTCCAGGTCAGTTGGGCAGTGGGCTTATGAGGCCATCCGTGGGCTTTGGCATACGTATCTGAACTGTCCGTGTCAAACTACGAACTGTGCTGCAAAAAGAGTAAATCAGTTGTAGCAGACACATAATCTTATTAAATCCACCTTGGCCATTCAATTGACGTTTCCAGCCTTCTCTTGAATAACGTTATGCAGGAAAATGAAAAAAAAATTATCTTTTTAGCCACTTTTAAAATTATAATTCATTTTTTTTTAGCGAAACTTGTTTTTTTTTGTCGGCACGAATACCAGACTAGCTGAGAGTGAGAGTGATAATGTGTTGAATCCTATGTGTTGCTGGTTATGATCTGTATCTAACTTTGATCATAGTTGGGAATTGCCATCTCATATGTATCATCTCTCACAATCCATGCAGATTAATAAATCAGCGTGAAATTGAAATCTAACTCGATTGAATCATTTCCTGTTTGAGTTTTTTTGGTATATGTTGCCGGATCCCTTTCCTATTGAAATGTTAGCATATTTCTGTTCACTCTTTTATAAGGTTAGTCATCAGCTTATTATTTAAAAATTATTTTACAAATATTATACCGAATTTGAAATAAAACCCTTTTTTGATGAAAAATACTCATGCAAGATGGGATGATTTAATAAAGTAAGCTTCCATTTCGCACATTAAAATAAAACATTACTTTATAAGGAACGATCTTTTCAAGCAGATTTTGCCATTGCAGCCTGACTATTACTATTAATTGAAATGTAGCTCTGTTGCAGAACAAGATCGACTTTCGATTTCTTCGCATCTGTTTTCAGCAGCTTTCAGTTTCACGGTCCGGGCTTTGCATCACAATTTACATAATCGAAGCCTGCGGGGCAAACTCATTTCCATTTCGCATGCCGTTATCGCGCGAGGCAAAACTACCGATCTGAGAAAATGCGGGGAAACATTAACAAGCAGCAGCCGATCCAGAACCGGCTCCGGCGCTCCCGGAGAGATCTTCCGCATCGATCCCATCATCATCGCGATCACGAGCAAAACCCTCCGGCAGCACGGCGTTCTAGATTCCTTTGTCCGAGCGCTTCACTTTTAAACCACTTCTCTTTTTTTGCGTCCCACAACCTCTCCTGGACCACCCGCTGACCTCACAAACCGCCTCCCACCATGCGGGAAACGGGGATGGTCATCGCACACTGATTCTCTCGGTCATTATTTCGTTTCAAGGCCAGGCGCCCCGTTTCGCAAAACATGCTGCACATCCTCAGATCGCGACGGATCTGCGCGGAAGGAGCCCCCGGGAGCCGAGCGAAGGACGGGTGGACGACGTCCATGGACTTGTCGAATGTCGCCGTTGGACGCTCCATCAACGATTAGGCCTCCCCCTCTCTCATCCGTAACCGGTTTTTCAGAAACGGGCCGGGAAGATCGGCAGCAGCAGCGGATGAGGATCACCGCAGGGGGAGAATGTATAATTTATCGCAATCACCTCGACCACCACATCTTCCTGGTTCTTTAGGCCGGCCTCGAATACTGGAGCACCGGGTGCGCAATTGTCGGTGGCACCTTATTATCATACGTATTGATTGACAGTGAAGAAACTTCTCTTCGGAATGAGCCGTTTTTCAAGGAGCCTTTTTTTTCCGTCAACCAAACGGTGCTGATGTCTTATCGAGTTCTGAACTTTGTACCTCGCGAGAATAGCGAGAGGTTGCAGACAACTCCTCCACACACTCAAATCACACACGCAGTCCGAGCGTACCATTGTCATTTTTTTTACGACAGCTCCAACCACGAAGCGAACAACGCTGGGTATTGTTTAATCTGTCCCTTCTGCACTCCCTCCACCTCCTGCCATCCGGTCACATCCATTTCGAAGGCACCGGTTCGGCCGATGATAAATGAGAATCTTTTAACTTCCGCTGCGTTGCGTACAATCGTCATCGCCATTTTGTTCTTGATTGTTTCACGCGTCGCCGGATGCACACGCGGTAGACACGAGAGACCCACAGCGAAACGCGACATCATTCTCATCGGTGTGTCTTGCAGACACATTCCATTATCACATGTTCTAAGACTAAGGTACAGTCGGTTGTCACTTCAAATGTATGGTCGGTAAAGGTAGTTGATCATTAAGCACATGGCCATAAAAGAAAAAAAAACACTTAACACCACACTGCTAACATTTCTGCACAAATGATTATTTCGGTTAAGCATTATTTGTTTACATTGTTAATGACTATTTGTTCACATTGCTAATGATAATTTTTATTTATCATATTGACGGAGCTCTTCACAAAATGTGTCTGTGAAATAATATTTAATAATGCACTAAACTAGTAACAGATAAAACAGTTGCACAGAATATCAACACAGAATGACGATCAAGGAAACGAGTGGCTTCACTACTGCATTGCAAACGCCGCAATATCATCAGCACTTACAATCTTGGCGCCCGCTTCGCAGAGGCACGCGAACGTTCCGAGGAGGACGCCGGAATTCCGAAAGCGCGTGATAAACCCGGTGACGACGAAAATCGTACTAAAAGTTTCAAAAGCAAGCGAAAACGTATTAATGTTTTGTTGTCGCCGTTTATTCACTCTCTTTCGTGCTGCCGCTGCATCCCCACCGCTCACCGATTGCTCACTAGGCGTGAGATGAGGGTGAGATGAGAGATTCGGAGAGCTTTTCGCGAGATGACGAGCTGCCTGCGAGCTGGGGAGCTTTTCTGTTGCCCTTCTCTTTCTACTACTCTCGCAACTGTTTTGCCAGCCGGAGATCACGTTTTCGATTACAATTTGAAGGTACGAATCACGAATTGTAATTTCTTCGTTATCAAACAAAATTTAAAATAAGTGAAAAGACACATGAATGACGAGAAAATGATCGTAAGATGATCTAGCTCCGCTCGTCTGAAGCTAACGCTCTTCTGAAGCTAAGTTCTAACGAGCGAAAGAGAGAGTGTGTCAATAAATCCTGAGAGAGAAAAAAAACAATCATTAAAAAAAAACAATCAAAAACTAATTCAAATTTAGCTCAGCATGTCATTTAGAATACAAAGTATTCCTTTGTAACCCATGAATTGTCATTAACGGCCTCTATGGCTCCGAAAACTAGCTCATGGACTATTCCGAGCACAGGTTAAATAATTGGAATAGTGTAACACACATGTTATCATTCACCGAAGGCTGTCGGTGTTCTTTTCATGTTGGTACCAGCATTGGATGCTGCAGCATATTCAATTGCCTTCCTTTGATAAAATGTGACCCTCACCAGCATTTTAGACTGTTTTCATTTCAATGAATATACATAGCAATGGTTGCTATTGTTTTGAGTGCGGGTCCTATTTCATTTCATACTTCTAAAACTAAATTTGACAGTAGATTAATTGCTAGCTTTTTACCTTTCCTTTATTCCTGCAAAAAATGGTACATCAAATCAAGAATAACAGTCGGCAAGGGAATGGCTCGAGCACGTATGCTCATCTTTTTTTCGTTTCTGATCGTGTGGGAAAAACTGTACTTACTGTTGACGCAATCGGTAGGTTCTTTCATACGCGACTCACGGGGCTCGTCTTCACTGGTTGTAAAATCAGCTGTTCAAACACTGGACGAATGTCAAGAGGCCCTCCTGATCGCCTTGCCGACGATGGCAGTTGATCTATGGAGTTCCCCAACACCTTTTCAGCTGGCAGTCGCCGAAGATCGCCTCCATTTTCACGCGGGGATGGAAAACGCGCATGCGTGCGTGTGTGAAACGACACTCGGCGCTGGTGGTGGCGGCATTTGAAAGCTGTTTTGGTGCGATCTCAGCTCACCGAGAGCTCGAAACACACCGACCCGATGAACGATCACATCCGAGCGCCACCAGCCGTAATACGAAACCGGTATCGGTACGATGTACCGATGGTCTTTTTTGCGCCAAACTGGGTGTTGTGCCACAGTGCTGGCAGCGTTATTTCTGGGTCAACGGCAGAGACCTTCCGTTGGTGTATATGAAGCGGCGCTTTTTCTAGCATTGTCCAGGCACGGAATTGGACAATCGCTAGCTTCTGGGGATGTGCAATTAGAGAGTCCCCACGGGGGAGGACTCCGCTCCAGGACATACGGGGATTCGGTCCGCTAACTTCGCAAGGCCAACCCGATGGAAGCCGTCCGTAGCCCAGCGTTCTGCCAATCCTGTCCCGAGGGCTCGGTTCTGGTTCGTTCGGCTTGCCGTCCGGTTTCATTAATCAGACTAATTGCACGCCGATACCTTGGGTGAAGTTCTAGTCACTGTCATCGTACCCGACGGCATCATATTTGCGGTCAGCTACGAAGCTGTCCTCCTGGGCACAATCACAATCCATGGTCCCGGCGAACACTGGCTGCCAGCGTTGGAACCTGTCGGATTAGCGAGCTCAGCTGTGCCCCCAAACAACGGCGGCGAGCAGACTCCGACCGTTGGATGTGCTGGCTTCAAAGAAAGGAGCCGGACGCCGTCAAGACGAGGGGTAGTGCTAATTATATGCCATACTCTCCACGCTAACTACATGGCCATCGTCCCCGAGCAAGCCTTGATCGAACCATCGGCATCGTTAGCATCGTAGCGGTTGTCGTCGTCGGCGTCGTCATCTTTGCCGTCAAGTTCGTGGTCAAATGCTTTGTAACAGCAAATGGCTTCCAAACGCTTCGCGTTCAATCGAACTCGATTGATCGATGCGGTTGTGGCAAGTTGCTTCTCCGATCACCGCCGAGCCATCCTCGGAACCTGGGTGACACTGAGGGTTGGCCTGAAAAAACAATCACTCATTTTCGCCATCACAACACACTCACTGGTGCCCGTTTCCTTGACATGGTAGGGCACTTGCGAGCAACTCCGGAGGTAGGAAGAACTTGCTCCGGTTTCAAGGATAGCCCGGCTGGCAATTGCTGGCTAGGTGCATCCAAACGGTGTCCGGTTAAGGGCTAGCCTCGGATCGGGTTGATCGGCTAAACTGACAGTGGGCTCCGAAAGGTTGAATCATGTCAGGTGTCTGGTCTTAGCTGACTCAGAGAAGTCGGTGCACAAGACGGACTTTCCAGCGGATAAATTTATCCCGCAGGCCGGTACCGGAATTCCATCTCGTTTGATTTAGCTGCTCGTGAGGAATGGATTATCGTGTCGTTCATTCAATTGTCAATGATGGGTAGAAGCACAGGATTCTGCAAAACAAACAAAGCTGCGTAAAGATCATGACGGCATTTCAGTAGAGGCTTTACACATCAAAGACTACCAAAGATTTGCTTTTTTGTTTCTATAATAAATTTGAATATGTGCCGTCCATAATTCCTGCTTCATCTCTGTTTGAAAATTACAGAGAGTTCAATGCCAAGAATCTGACGAATCACACATTTCTTTCAGCAATAGACTTTGATGGCATTCGCTTCAATAATTTGATTAACCAAGTTCGTCTAGACGTCATGGATGAGCACACGTTGATTTTATTCACAAAACATTTTACACCTTCGCCTGTCCATCGTCGGCACCACGGCTGCCGGTGGCCCTTACAGTGTAGCTAGTGGAAGAAATCACGCAATCGATTACTGCATTCAGGGACCCCCCTGAACGCACTGTGCCGGCCAACTTGAAGGCACCACCCTCACCGAGGTTTTATGAGGGGTTGAAAAGAAAGGTGCTGGAAAGAAAAGGAACTCAAAAGCCCATGTCTGTAGCATTCCTCGGTGGTGGGAAGAATAAAACTCAGTTTATGTTTATGTTCCAGCCAGACCTTCCACTTTCCTTCGGTCCGACACTTACCTCCTGGATGAAGGTAATTAGAAAAAAACTCTCTGCCGGCTTTTCGTTGTAGTGCATACTTCCTACTTGCTGTACAATACGATTACGCACCGGTCCGACGCGTCATCGGTTTTGATTCGCCGTGTAGCCCTTTTGATTTTGCAGGCGCACATAATGCACCTGCACATAATGCGCCAGGGCTCGACCGGGAGCTTATAAAAAGCGGCTACGGGGGCGAAGAAAGTGGTCAGTCCACTGATAGCCGCTGAACGCCGTAGTAGTCGCAGTTTTGGGGGAAAGCGGGGCGCGTCGTTCCTTTGTGTTTTTCGGGTGTCAACCGCAAAAAACCAGAGACAACAGTGACCCAGTGCCTCTTTTTGTTGAGACTCGCTCGCAATGTTTAAGGTGAGTTTCAGTGGCTTGCGAGAGCGCGACGTCGTCAGTGATCTGAAGAAATCTCTTTTCTGTATCTGGTTCCAGCTGGTGGTGGTCATACTGTGCTTCGCCACGCTGCTGGTTTCCACCGGAAGTGCACTGAAGAAAGACGAGTATGAGATCAGTATCAAGCATGGTTCGTTCGCCGTCCACCAGCGGCACGTGAACGCGGACCAGACGGCGCCGCGGGAGTCGGGCACGTCGCGCTCGGTGCCACAAGCGCCCACGGTTGCCCCCGCGCCCGGAAGTGCGAGTAGAGAGACTGCCCAACGAAACGAACAGTTCTTTGGTCGTGGTGGTGATGGTGCGGATGGCGGTTCCGCGACGGACGATGGTGAAAAGGCGGACGGTGAGAAGATTTCCACCACGCTAGCGATTCCGAGGCCGACCGTGCAAAGTGCGAGTGGTGCAGTGTCGTCGGGTGCGGAAAACAAAAAATCAACGCCATCGCAAACGAGACCCAGCATCAAGAGCATCGAGTTTGGTGCCGTGCAGCCGGGGCTCGAGGATGTCCCGCTGCAATCGACCGTTTTCCAGCGCGGCAAGGGCTCGGGCTCGTCCTATCAGTCGCTGGAGCAGGACTTCCGGCGGGATGAGGCGCCTGAGCGAAACGCAATCGTGAAACCGATCAGTGCGCAAGATTTCTACAACAGTCCGCAGCTTCGCGAGCGTGGACCAGTGTTGTTTTCAACGGAACCCACGACAACGACGAGCACTACGACGGCGAAACCGGCGGATAAGCTGCTGAAATCTATCCCCAAAAGTGCCGTCGAGGAAAACGAAGAAATCTACCTACTGTTGAAATATGAAAATCCCCGCAAGAACACCGAGTTCGGTCTCCAGTCGGAAGGAGTGGAAGGAAGGGAAGGTGGTGCCTCTGCAGCAGAGGAGGTGCAGACCAATGTTCAACGCGAGCGGCAAGGAGCTGCTGAGACGGGCCGTAGAGAACAGCAGGACGATCGAGCTAGAACATCGGGAACGCGGCGCCGGCCGCAAACGGAGTTGACGACGAATGATAACTTCCTGCAGGAAGGATTCCGAGCAGGCGGCAGCTTTACGACCGTGGGATACTTCGTAAGTGACACCCAGACAACGACACCTATGGCTCCCGTGTCGACCTCCTCCAAAACAACTACGAACAAACTACGCAACAGCTATGGAGATTATCTGAGTGGAGACTTCAAAGATTTCGAGGACTCCATTCGACCGATCGAGGAGAACAGTGAGGATGGGGACGACACTGAGGAAAGCGGTGCCGATGGCAGTGAGGACACTGGCAGCAGCACGCCGGAAGACATCGACGCCAACCTGGACATCATCGAGATGACGCGGATTCTAGCCGGGCGTCAGGGTGGCCTCACGATCGGTGAGTTCAACCGGCTGTTCAAGGACTACCTGAAGAAGGAAATCACCGCGGACGACCTGGAGGACTTCACCAAACTCGAGGCAGTGGGAGAGGACGCACCCAAGGCGGCCGCATCCACCGGCACGGATCCGACGAAGTCTTTCGACATTCGGGCGGAGAACGGGAAAAAGACACAGAAAACGGGCAACGGACTGGCTGGGCCGACCGCGGCCCAGAAGCAGCAGCTCGAGAAACTGAAGGTGCTGGTCAACAAACCACCGGGGAAGGCCGGCGGTCGCAAGGAGAAGCTGGTCAAGATCGGCTACGGTGGCTCGAAGTCGTTCCAGGGGGTGTACAAGTCGCAAAAGTTCCTGGAGAAGGTCAAATCGGAGCGGACTCCGCTGCCGTCCGATGGGCCGTGGGGTGGACTAGGGTATAGACAGCAGCAGCCGGTGCGCGAGATAGGACCGATGGCGTACGTGGACAATCCCGTGTTCGGGTTTTTCCCGGGAGGAGCACGTCCCCGAGTGGGGAACAGTGGTGGTGAGTCCCAGTCTGCGAACAACGGTGGACAAAGCTACGTTAAGTTCCAGAAAATCAGCTAAACGCCGGGCGATGGATAGTGACGCGAATCGTCGCTGTATCGTTAATCGGGATCCTAAGAGCACAAGTTGTTACCTCTGTTTAAGCATAGCGCATAGCAATTTAATAAATAGTAGAAATTCTTGTTGACCTATCGAACATTTTGTACTTAATAATCCTTTATTTTGAAACACATGTCCTTTGATGACAAGAACTTCACTTGGATATTGAACTCATGTGGTCAGAAATTTTGTAGTTGGTAATCCGTAGATGGTGAAAGAATAAAGTGATTTATGGAACTTTGCAACTATTGTAGTTCTTGTCGGAATCCATGTTTACTAGACATAACATACCAATAAACCAATCAAATCATGTGTCAGACAGTCAGACTAAAACTCAATGCCATTGACCGTGAAAGCTACTGACCTAATGTAACTACTAGCGTTAACTGTGCGGTGCAGTTCTGGCTCTTGTCTACTCTTGAACTACATGTTCTACCCGAGCGAAATCGTCTGTTTGGTTTGGTGTGTGCCTAAGAACACCGACCGAAGGTCGACGGCCAGGAAACATCGTCAAGTCACGCAAACGCATTGGTGGTATAAAAGTCTAAGAATGCATTAGGAACCGTATCATTCGACAGCCACATATTCATCCAACGACAGGTCAAAGCAGCACCGCTGTAGCACAAAACAATGGTTAAGGTAGGTTGTGATGAGTTCCTTTGGAAGGTTTGCTCTGTTTTTAAGAAATGTTGATATATTCTTTGTAGAGTTTTGTGATTTTCGCTGCACTGCTCGTGCTGGGTGCTGCGGCTCCCCAGAACCGGGCGCAGAATGAGGGCTCCCAACTAACGTCCAAGGAGTGGGAACAGCTGAGCAACGCGATTGCGGACATTTTCGGAGTCGACCCGGAAGGCATGCCGATTGAACAAGGGCAGAAGCAGCAGGAGGAGGAGGGCAATGCGGAACAACCGTCTTCCGACCGTCGTGGGGAAAGGATGCGCGAATTTATGGAGCAACAGCGGGCCGATCGGTCGGGAGCCGGTCGGTTGGAGGATCGTGAGGAGCGGAATCGTGAGGCGATCGGACGGGCTCAGGGTCGCCTTCCGGAGCGTGAGGCTAGCCGCCGGCAGATGAGCCGTGGAGCCCGTCGTGAAGGCCGTCAAAACGATCGTCAACAGTTGGAACAGATGGCCCAGCAGAAGCAGCGCCAGTGGAAGCAGGACCAGGGCGGGAAGTCGCAGGGATCGCACGATAAGTACTACAACAGCTTCCCACTGTACGAGTTCTCGTACGGGGTGCACGATCCGCAGACGGGCGACAAGAAGGAGCAGTGGGAAAAGCGGGTCGGCGATCACGTCAAGGGTACGTACTCGCTGGATCAGCCCGATGGGAAGAAGCGCATTGTGGAGTACGTGGCGGACGACAAGAATGGGTTTGAGGCGGTGGTGAAGCAGGTTGATCAAAGTGAGGATCGCCAGCGAGAAAACGTCAAATGGGGACACTCGAATCTAAATGTGGCTCAAAGCTATAGCAAATTGAAGAAGGTGGATTAGGGGGATTTTCTTTGGAGATATGGAAAAGAATACAAGGAGCTTTGCAATCTAAGCTTGATATTATCGGATGCTATATCTCTTTTGATACCTAGAAAAAAGACAACAACAAGTCATCGATCTCTCAACCACACGTTTTAATATGCTTGTAATTATGCAAATATATAATCATACGCAATTGAAACTGATCGTGCATCAAGCACAAATATTTTCTCTATTGAATTAACGGAACATAAATTTATACAACTAATGCTAATCGAACACGCAAAAATCATGCCAAACCATCTGGGTGATATTAGCCCTTCCAAGGTACATGCGCTTTCAGCACAACATTGTGTTTGTGCTCATTCTTCGTCGATTATTTGGAACCCATAGGAGCTTTGCCTATTCCTTCAATTGCTAGGCCGGTCAGCTCTGGAGATAACAGGGTCAATGGAAAATTATATGCCTAGAATTCACGATTTAACCACGGGCAACAATCAACACGGGAGTTTGAGTTACATGTTTTGATGCTAGCCGTTTTCGTAACCAAAAAACACTTCAAAGTACTCCGTTACGAGCAGCGAACTGAGTTTTAGTTGCCAGTTCGTTTCAAGTAGCTGTAGCTGTGCGCAAATTTGCCCTCCTTCAAACTGCCGGATTCTTCGGCGCCTACCGCTGCCTCCTCTTGGCGTTCCACGTTCTTCACCGTCGCCTCGAAGCCACGCTTACCGTCCGCCTTATACTCCACAACCCGCTGCGTTCCGTCCGACTCGTCGAACCGATAGCCGCCTTTCACATGATCTCCATGCCGCTTCTCCCACTGATCCTTGTGATCGCCGCTGACCGGATCCTTCACACCGTACCCGAACTCGTAGCTGGGCAGGGTCGACCTTTCCTCCACCTTTTCCTGCACTTTTTCTTCTACCTTTTCTTCCACCTTTTCCTCCACCTTTTCCTCCAGCTTTTCGACTTTTTCCTCGAGCAAGATGCTCGTCTTCAGTCCACCCACTTTCTCCTCCTTAATGGTCTGCTCGGGGATTTTGTGGAAAATTTTCGTTTCGTACGAAATTAAGCTACGTTTGCTTTCCTTGAACGCGTCCTGGCCGTAGCCAAGGCCAATCGATTGGAGTAATACCAAAAGAAGTAAGACCTGAGGTGGAAGAAAACAATCATTACGTATATTTTGTTTTAGGTACTCACACTAAATCTTTTGAAATTTTCTCTAGCTCACCTGCATTTTGTGAAAGATGAAAGATTGTCGTTTTCCCAACGTTGTGATAAGACGCTAGAACGAAACGAAACTGATAGCTGACGGAGTGCGCTCAGCAGCTTTATATACCTTAAAGCCCAGCCCCTGAAGAATCTGAGCAGTCGATGGTGATTTAGAATAGAATTTTAGTACAACCACCCCGCCATCGAAAGATGCTGCTTGATTTATCCCACGGTGCTCATCTGTGCTCGGAAAATTCATAAACTACACGCAACCGACCGGCGCCCTACTTTCCCTGCACGATCACCCCTTTAAGTGCGCACCAAGGCTGAAAACAATCGTACCTTTTCTTCGAGTTGTTTGCAAAGGTGTACTAACCAACACCTGCACCTTTGTATGCATTAAGGCGAAATGTTCGTCTTTTCTATGAACGTTTAGCTTAACTAAAAACGATCCAAATATTGTGCTTCCGATCGCAGGAACAACGGAAACGATCGATTTCGTTATGCTCCGGTGGATTGAACATGCCAAGCGGTTCAATTGTGACCGGAAGCACCGGTGATGAAAAGGGAAACTTTACTTAGACAAACCAACACGACCATGGCTGCTTTTTTTCACCGCGGGGGCGGTTGTGTAGAGGACGGGTGGCGGACTGCGGTCTGGCTTGAACAATGGCACGGCATGGGAGATGGCGGTGCTTTGCGGTGGTGCTCTAGTTTGTAGGTCAGTGTCGAAATTTGCACCTCAAAAGAGGCTCCATACCGGCTGGGCTCAACCTTACAATGCAAGGTAACGGGGGTTTGCGGTTGGTTGGTGTGGCTTTTTGAAGCTGAAAGAGGGGGGCATGAGAAATGTGAACCTTCAAAGAACCCTTTCCAGGGCATTTAACCCACGAAGGCCCGCCGGTGCTTGAGGTCATTTGAATTGTCTGTGCATTTTCGGGCACGGATGAAAGGAAAAGCTAACGAGCAGGTCGATTTGGGAACGAGATTTTCTTTCATTCCAAAAAAGGCATATTTCGAAAGAACAAAATAAATTTTGAAACTGAACATTTAATATTTATACTAATGTGAAAGAGTTTTCCTTTAAAAAGAAAGAGTTGAATTGAATTTCTTACACAGCAAAAAATATACTTTAAGATAATATTGTATTACACTGTACGCGTTTTCAAATAATAAAACAACACTTTTCTTACTGAATCTTTCGTACAAACAAATCCAAAGTAAAATGAAATGACAAAATGGATAAAATTAGCTACTTATCTAAGTATTCCTCGCAAAGAGTGTGCGAAAATGTAGCACACAATGATGATGAAGAAGTTTCAAGAAAAACAGGAACTTATTTGCTTTCCCTCTTACATTCACAACATTTTACTTTCCGCCAAGCGGCCGTTGAGCTTCGATCATCATCTAAATCTGTCCGATCTTAAGCTTCCGCTTGCCTACGGCTGCCTTCTCGTCTTCCCCAGCGATGGCCTCGCCGTCCTCCCCTTCCGTTTGCACACTTTCCAGTGCGATCTGCTGACCTTCTTCGGTGTCTAAATCGATCAGCCTCAGATTGCCGTTCGCTTCCTCGATCAGCAGCAGATTGCGCACGCGCTGAACCGCCTCGGAGCCATCCTCACTCCGGTCGTCTCCGGCATCGCTGGAGTCACCGATTTCGTTTTCCTCTGTGGGCGTCTGCTCAGCCAGCTGCTCCAAACGTGCCCGGTTGTACCGCTCCCGCTCGCGCACCGGAAGCCGACCGACGCGGCGCGCCTCCATCTCCTGCCGCCGAGCTTCCTGTAGCGCTTCCGCCTCCTGGAGCGACTCCTGGCGGCGCAGCTCGTACTCCCGCTTGCGTTCGCTCATCGATTCCAGGGTGCGCAGGATCTGCTCCCGTCGTTCCTGCATACGCTGCTGTTGCTGCTGCTGCCGTTCGGTTCGGCGCCGGACCAGTTCCGTCCTTAGTGCGCTCAGAACACGCGTTGCATTGAATCGCTCCGTCACCACCTCGACTTCCTCGGCCTCAGGGATCGCCGACGTAGGCGGCTCGGTTACTGGGATTTCTTTCGTAGCATCTTTCGTCGAGTTTGACTGACCCGAGGCTCCATTGAGACCGATCAGCATCACCAGGGCGATGCAAAGAATCACCTAGAATCAACGGCACGTCATTAGAAACCGGAATGATTGCGGGAGTGGCGATTTAAAGAGGTGAGCGTGCGTCATCCTCCCCGCAAGCCGCTAGTAGAACATTTAATTTTACTCACCTTTCCTACGGCCATACTTTTTTTTTCTTTCCGCGAGAAGCTAAAAATCCGCTAGAACGCCAAGTGGGAGACGCTGAGCGAAGCGCAATTAGACGTCTAGAGGTTTGCAGGCCGACTTAGCCCGAGGAAGCAAATCGCAATGGCAACGATTCAGACAGTACGAACACCGGCGGGGAACTGATGCAGCAGTCGGAGGTTGCGCAAACTTATATAGAGACATGATCGAATTATTCAAATTTCCAACCAACGAAACAAACACCTTCGATGCACCTCGTCTAAAAGCCGGCCGGATGAGTGCTTGCTGTTGCTTGCCGGCGATCGCTCTCGAATTCGATCACTCTTTTGCTCGGCCTAGATTCACTTCCGATCCGGCGCTGTTCCGTTCCGTCGGCAGATTTCGCACCCCCGTGCGCGCTTCCGAGGCATCCTCAAACACCCCCGCCAGTGCGTGCGACTCCTCGACCAGCCGTTCTAGGTTGCACCTGAAAGAGAACAAATGCTCCGCCGGCAAACGGGGTGGATATGCTACGCGATATGCTCGATTGAGCGTAGCTGTGCACGGTTCTGAATTGGGGGCGAGTATGGAGTTCTGGTGGGGCGAAGGATTAATCGAGTGTGCCAGACGTCTTCAATGTTTTGCTTGCGGTTCTTAGCGCCTAGCCTCGCGAGTGATCGGCCACAGTGATCACTGGGTCAATTGATTCGTTTTCGCAGCTAACCGAGCTTTTCTGAGCATGGAAAGTGTAGACTATACTGTTAAACATTCCTTTTAGATTGACTCAAATTATTGTTAACTGAAAATTTGTTTAAAATATTCGAGCGCGTGAAGCTTTCTTTCAAGTCATTCAATAACTCAACGATTATCATTTTTCACATCACGTGTTATGTCATCGAATTACATCGATGGTTTAGAAATTTTATTGCATTTTTATTGCATACTTAATCAAGTAACACACTTCAATAGCCTGCCAAGCGTGGTCCGAGAACAGGTTCTTTTTTGTTGCTCCTGATCGTTCGCTGGAATAACCGCAACTTTGTAACGAACCTTCAGTAATTACCGCCTATCCGAGATGTTCTAAATATTTCGCATTCATTTATTTAGTCATCACCGCCAACGGACGGTTGTTAATTATTCACCGGCGGCTTGCGCTGCCCCCGGTAGCGACAGTTGGCTGGCACCCGTATGGAAGCCACAGCTTTAAACCACGGGGATGAAATGTGGCCTTTACCTTTCTTGAGGGAAAACCCTTTGCGAGCACACATTCCTGCACTGGACGGCGATTGGATGGATCGTTATGGGAGAGACAGCTTTCTTTCGGCCAGTTTGGGAGATGGACTTTCCTGCCGCACTGACGTATTAAGGTAATTAAGTGAACATGACGATTCATGCCGTCGAGCCATTCGTGGGGAGTTCGGGTTCGCCAAATCCCATACGAGACATCGATCGCGGCCCGTTGCAGTGCTGCCGTCTAGGAATGAGGCGAACCTTTACCATTTGGTGGTGTGATGCCAGCCTCGATATGTGACACCCCGAACATTGCTGGTTATAAACGATGAGGAGTTTAGCTCCCGAGCAGCTGCAGCCACTTGCCACTCTCTAATGAGGCGGCTGCATTGCGAAAAGGCCCATTTCAGTGCAGCTCCATGGGAGTAGGCTGTCATGCGGCTTTCGGGTAGGCTCGGATAGCGCCAAAATGGGGTCAGTATTTGCCTGTCGCATTAGAAGGCTCCTTTTAATTCATCAAAGAAAAGGTCAGTAGCTGCAAGGGCATTCATCTTCTCGCTAATGATGCACGGCGAAGCGTGTTGCCTACATTAAGGGGCTCGGTTGTTGCCTCGTGTTGAACAACCGTACGAGTCTTTTGCTACCCCTTTTTGGCGGTCTATTGCAATGAAGACGCGTTACGCACCGGGACATTAATTGAATCGCACCGTGAGCTCGATTGATTGCCGTTTTATTCACTTCTAATTGCACTAGAAATGGAGGAACTTATTTGATTTCAATTTGCTTCGCCTGGACGAGATGATCGGTAGGACGATCGTACGCTAGGGTTTTAGTTGGTAAGGTTACTCCTGGGGTGAAGAGTCTCAGGAACTCGCTGCTCGCAGCATGTTGTAGCTGTGTGCGACCGTCCGACGCTGATCGCCGTGCTGTTCCGGCCCTTTCCTCAAGTCCACATTGGTTACGATCGCCCGGAAGCCACGTTCGTCGTCCGCTTCGTACTCGACGATGCGCTGCGTTCCGTCGGCCTCCTCGAACATGTACACACCCTTCACCGCGTCCCCAACGCGCCGCTCCCACTGGTCTTTGTGGTCACCCGTCGTTGGATCCTGCACGCCATACGCGTACTCGTACTCTGGCGGGTTGTCGGGAGGGTTTTCCGGGCCTGCGGTAACTGCCAGCTCGCGTTGATCGATGTCGTTGGGTGAAGTGGGCTCCTTTGCCCCAGATCGCACACGAATTGATGGTAGGGCCGCCACAATCGATAGAACCACCAGCATCGGAATCAATCGCTGCAGAACACTTTGCTGGAAGTGGGCTGGCATTTTGTTCTAGATTTTTTTTCTTCCACCACGACTGCTCGCGTTGGTATCACAAAAAGGAATGCCACAGCGACTCAACCGGCCCAAGATTGGCTGCTACTAATCGAGAAGCAGAAGTCCGAGCTCGTTTATAAATATGTTCTGCACACTTCCATCCGCGATAACTCCTTCCACGAGCCCCTACGTGTTGTAATTATCGATTCGATCGACTGTAAATCATATGCAAATGGTGGGCACGTCCATTATGCACCGGCCCCGGGGGCTTCTGATGCACTTGACGGTGGCTAACGGATCTAGTCCGTGGTCAAGCGTGGGTCGAATGAGTTCGCGTGTGGTGCATAAGTTCCTAAGCTAAAGCGTCGGTCTTCGCGGTCAGTACAACTCGCAGGCATTCGATTTTGATTGACCGTCCTCATTTTTGGCCGATGTTAACACCTGTACGATTGTGTGAAATAATAAGCTTCCTCGAAGGAACCGGACGTTGTCGGCGCATTTCGATGATTTGTTAACATTTCCTTCCAAAGGAATGTGTTTGATGACGGTTTGAATGAGATTTTTTTTTTGTAAATGCCATTTTTCTAGACTTAACAAGCCTATTGACCTAAGAAAATGTTTTTCTTTTAATAAATGACGGGTGAGCAAACAGGCTAGAAACACATTTTGTTGCGTCTTAAGCAACGAACAAAATAGTATCAATGTTTTCTCGCCTTGTTTTGACGAACCTTTTCTCTGCTTAAACAATATAATGAACCACTTTTATTATCATTACATTCGCAAAGTAACCGCGATACGGTCACAAATCCGTTAAAGTGGCGCTCCGTTTTGTTTAACTCGGTCGTCTTGCATTTGAGAATCATTTTCCCACGGTGATTTTCTCCTTTTAATCATTTATTTTCATTCCAGCCTCTTGCACCGATTTGCACGAGCGTTGAACCCGCCGTCCATCACGATAAATTTGGCAACGCGAACCACAACATTGCCAAACCAACGCCATCACGTGCGATCGCGATCCACGGGATGTAATTATCGGGCACCCAAAAGCTGCATTTGGCTAGCAACGGCATTTTGAAGACAGCAAACCACCCATGAACTGGGCGTCGGTTCAGCGAACCGCAGCGAATTTTATGACCACTG
This sequence comes from Anopheles atroparvus, assembly GCA_914969975.1. Lineage (NCBI taxonomy): Eukaryota > Metazoa > Arthropoda > Insecta > Diptera > Culicidae > Anopheles > Anopheles atroparvus. The sequence continues at coordinate 33,009,016 of CAJZCY010000002.1, read as the reverse complement.
ATTAAACCCGGTCTTTTGTCTCCGGTGAAGGCGGACTGCGACAGCTGAAAGCGCGAATTTCGCACATAATTTCGCGCATCCACTCTTCCATCGTCGATGCAATCCCTCCCGCGTGACCTTAACGGTGCTGGCTCCGTTCACCGGCAAATCATTTCGATCAATCGACGTCATGGGAAACGGTGTGCGGTGCGGTGTGGCTTGCGAAAAAAAAAAGGTTTCCCCCTTTCAGCCGTGGTAATGGAGGTGGTGGAGCGGTGGTCATTTTTTCACCCGGTTACAATTAGTTTCAAATAAACATTTCAACACGTCGACCCCCGCGAGCTGGCCCTTCCAATCGTACAGTGCAGCGGCCAACAACCGTTTCGGGGCAGATTTTCACGAGATCACGGTGCGTCTTTTAAAATCGCTTGGATTGCCGCACGCGAGAAGCGTGTGAGAATGTCGTGGCGGTGCGTGAACCCAGGCGACATTTCCGAACGACTCCACCACGTGCCGCCGCCCCAGTACGCGCTTCAATCCAACAGCAACCGAGCTGAACGTCGACGTTCTGATGAAATTGATCCATACCGGTCGTTTGTGGTGGAGAAAATTTCATTTGCCGCGCAGTGGTGATGGAAACCGGGAGAAACGTTTCCGAATCGGGTACCCGGTCTCGTCGAGAGGGCTCTCCAGCATGATGGATCGATTGGCAACTGCAATCCGTTCGAGATCATCTATGGCTTGCTCGATGCGATTGGGTCTCTACGAATGAAATTCTTTCGTCCCGTCCCGCATCGTATCCAATGCTGAGCCGACCGCCGATGCGTTGGGCGTGTTTTTCCCATCGATTCGTCAACTCACCGGCACTTACTATCTGACGGATTGCATCAATCTTATTTCTTAGCGAGTATGTGTTCGTTTTGGACGAAAAAAAAAAGCGATTCGGCGACTAGATGACACAGCCGACCTCTCGGCTTATGCTCGCGTGCTCCCTGTGCGTACGTAGGGCACGAACGGCGGTCATATTTATGCTTCGCAAACGTAATAACAGTAATGGTCCATCGAGAACCATGAATCATGTCAAAGCGACGCCACGGGGGCAACGAGTGGGGTCAGCTCGCACAGCTGGGCAGGGTTTCCAACCCCGAACGGAACTGCCCGAAGGGACGGGAGGCCTTTTGCGGGAGATTTCTTGCGTCCCCTCCTCGTCGTGCGCGGCTCTCGCGCATATTAAGCAAAAATAAAACGGTATTTAGCTCTGAGGGTGATTAGTTCAAATCGCGAGCCACCCTTCGGAGCGCGGCGTGTGATTGCCCCGTTTGTCATTTTCTTTCCGACTGGGCTTAGGAAAGAAACGTTCGCACGCCGCCGCTCGCCACGTCGGTCAGCGTTGATGCGATGCAATTGGTCATGGTATCAACAAATTGGTTTGGGCCTTTTAGAGCACGCCTAGAGGGGCCCAACTTTGGGCCAGTAGCCAAACGCATAGATGCCGTGCGCAAAGCGTTTTCGACAAACTCCGAGGTGGCCGTTGTCATCGTTTGAAAATCACTTAGTGGCCGTTTATCGGACTGCACCTTGCAGGGACCGATATGGATGGTTGGGTTGGAATGAATTCTTTATCCCGCGATAGACATGCGTCCGCATTTGCAGCCTCTTCGACTCATTTCTAAGCTCACTCAAACTTCTGTTTGCGAAAAAGATTCGCACAGTATTTTTGCTCATTTTATAGCCTGCCAATTAATTGGATGGTGGATTAATAGGACCTGTAGCCGTAGCTTCAATGCATGCATTCGTGTTCGAGGTGGGTTTACACACGATGTTAAAAGGCGGTTCAACCTCATTCTGAAACGGGTCATCAGTTGTGGCATTTTATGACTTTTGACTATTACTTAATGCGATGTTTCAGATAGAAATCCTTCTGGCCAATAAGATGAGATAGAAATACAACTGTTTCTGAAATCACCGGCATATCAATAACGCTCTTTATTGATAGATTTCTATTTAGCAATAACATTTCTTAATTCTTTTACAGATTTGTTATTTCTAAACTTATTTGTTTAATCTTAGTGAACGCCTACCCGATTAAGTTGTGCCACTTCGTTCTGAAATTACTTTGGATTAAACAAACGTATCGACTTGATGACAAATTACTTCATTTTTTCGTTTAGAACTGACTTTGGCCTCAAAAGGCTTTGACTGAGATTTTGTCCGATAACAGATTCTTGGCAAACCAGGACGGAATTTCAGACCCCGTGTTTTGCGTTTAAACCGGTTAAAATCCGGACTTATCGTTTTCGATTCGGACTAATCCGGAAATATCGTTTGGGACCCATGCACGTGTTGTTACTGTTGCATACACGCAGGTTGGAATAAAAGCTCTAAAGTTTACTATGCTAGTGATACATGATAGTCTACATTTAGGCGCTTCGTACGAGTTTTACACGAGTAGTAAACGTCGTGTTGAAAAATTGTTTTCAAAACTACAATTACAATAAATTTGAGTAATTGAACTCGTTGAAAAAAAGGTTAACGTAGATGTTAAAGATGTTATAAGTTATGTTTTTTATTTTAAAAAACTCGGCCCAGAAATTTTACATCATACTCTTTTCGGAGTGACCTGCGACTGTTGCGACAAGCGATCTGGAATCTACAAATTCGTAAAATACCTCATAATTAACGGAAATAAACAAGGAACAATTCTGTGTAATGCATGAATATGTGTATTTCTATCATAAGTAATTCGTTGCTGTAATTCTTAAACAGAGTTAAAGGAACAATTTCGGATCAACAAATATACAACACGAAAAAAAAAACAATTAGATTCGATGTTTCGATAACCATTTACTTAAAGATTCAATAGCCAAACATGCTGCTACAAACAAACAAGTATTCAAGTTTTACCGAATATAATAACACATACTTCGGTTTGCTAATTGCATCTGCACAATACCACATGCAATGATGGAAACTTAAGATCCGCATGGTTATACTAGAGCTTTGAGAGTTATCTGCATCTCATGCGCATTATGTGTTCGTGTTATGAGCTGAGAAGGGCTCATCAGTAATTATTTGATTAACAAAGTATATAATTATCCATTATCTTCTAGCTAATTTCATGCGAAGTTTTTGAGAAACATCTAGCGCCACTTACAAGGGTGGTGTAAAGATTTTACGGGCTTATTTCCCTCTGAATTTTTTTTTCTAGCATTTGCGGTATGATATTGTTTACTAGAAATAAAAAGCTTTTTATCACAAACCAAATTGTTTTGAAGAAGCAATCAGTTGAGATATTGATCATCTTTCATCAAAAACAGGCCTCAGTTTTCAAGATAAATGTGTACATGGAGCGAATGTTTCGAACTTGGAACGACAAAAGGGGGTTTCAAAGCACACACGAACAACGAAAAGGTGAAAAGGTGATTATTTGGAATGTTCGGAAGAAATAAAAATACGTACACGAACAGTTTTTAGGAGGCAGGTATCAACATCATCATCATAGTCATTATTATTATTTACATGCAACCGCATTTTGTTTTCCATCTTGCTCGCTCTGTTGGTCTTACGTATCTAATTTCGTACAAACTAATGCATTTAGGCAATACTGGTGTGAACGTGTTAACGTGAAGTGTATGATATGGTTGAGAGCGTCGATGAGGAGCCACCTGAGGCTGCGATCTGCTTCCTGCGACAGTCGGACGCAACGAGAGCACCGTGTCATCCAGCCTTACGAGCTAACGAGGCTATACTGGCGATGGTTCGGCCGTCTCGCCGAAACTCCTGCGGCACTTAGTAGTAGTGGCTGTCGTCGTAGTGGCCATAGTATCCATCGTGGTAGTCGCCGTAGTGCACGGCCGGGGCATGCTCCGTGTAGTGGCCAGTCTTGGCGACGTGAACTGGAAACGGGAAGAGAAGGTCGGAAGAATGGTTAAGAGTGCGCTCTAGCCAAAGATGATAAATGGGGGGAAAAGTGACATTAGTAGCAGCAAAACATAACGGTCAAAGGTCATGACAATTTGTTCCTCTGCACTCTAGCGATGGTTTTGATTGAGTTACAAGGCCAGCCAACGAGTGGATAGTCGATTTATCTCCGGTTTTCCATCCGTGCGTGAAGCTCTGATCAAGCGGAGCGTTTTGACATTTGACGTATCGTGTGGATCCCTGTTTTTCTCGAGCCAGTGCGCAACTGCGCATCAGCGTCGTTGGCTATTACCTGACCGAAACAGTGGACTGATCCATTCTCGTGCTCCAGATCGGACAACCGCCATGGGCACGACTGTCGGCGTGAATTCATCGGCATCTCCGAACCAATCCGATCGTGATGTCACGAAGCAGGCTCGATCGTACGATTTTCCCTCAGCAGAGGACGCAATCATCGTCGATTTGCTCGCCAACCTGCTTGCATATGACGATGCTCTACCGCTTGGAAGCCCCATTCAAAAGCGATTATGGTTAGGAAAACGGCAACGGCGCGGAACAGTAAAACAAACTCGTTTGTCACAAAGGCAAACAAAATGTCAGTCAAGCTGCATTCGATCTTTGCGGCGCAAGAGTGCCACGATTGATGTCAACGTGTTCTCTGCTTCTGGAGACCGATCGTAATTATCTCGTTATGCAAAACAGCATTGATTGCTTACTTGTGATGGTTTGGGAATGCCCTAAGGGAAGTATCATCAGATATTTCAAGTTCCTATCGGTCTATAGCTTGGGAGTTTTGCTTTTCTATTAGATTAGCATAAAACTGATTGGTAATGAAAAGCCAATAGTGAGCTTGAAGAAAGTGATAGTGAAGGTAGGGTTCGTCAATTTTAAAAAGTACCACCGTAGAACTCTTTTGATCAATATTCGCTGGATTGGTCTCTATTTCCGAAAAATGCCACATTAATTATTTCTTTTCGTAATCGATTGATTTTCAAACGATGCCCCGAGGCGAACCCGTCATGTCACGCCGAGCGCTTCACGTCAGCCGGTCGCAAATTGAATGCTGCGGACGATCGTGCGATCGATCTCATTTCCATCGGCACGAAGGAAAGAGGCTCTTGCGGCAATCACGACATACGGTTGGCGGAAAAGCGCGAGAACGGGACAGGATACTTCCTCCCATTCGTTCTGCGACCCAATGGAGGAAAGGGGTCTTATGATGAAGAGCCTCGGAAAAATACACACTAATGGCGGAGGGGGTGGACGTTAGGAAAAAATAATACATACAGACACATTCTTGTACACATCAAACTCATTATGGTCGCCCCGCGGTCGGGCCCGCGTCGTGGGTAGGTGTGTAATTAACCTTTAAACAGAATCGTCCGGCCTGTTTACAAGCGGTTACATGCAAATTAAGAAAAAAACCCTCCAAGTAGCCGAAGCCTTGTTGCAGTAGTGACAGCAGAACAAGCTGTTAAAGCGTATGGACCTCCAGTGTGGGCCACTGGCACAATGTTGCATTGTTTCCGTCGCCCGCCATCTTCACTGCTGACTTGCGTGGCCCCCCCGCTGATCGGTGTGTAGAGATTCGCATCTCAAGAATGCCCCGGGGAAAAGCATGGAGTTATTCTTCTCCTTTTTATACCCGTGCTTAGACGCGGTACGGATGGGAAAAAAGACCCGCAAGCGTGGTGCGTTTGTCACAGAGCGGCCATAGTCGGTGGTCCGCCTGCACGGCGTGGTGCGTCCACGTGACTCCGGTTGGTCTTCGCACGGTCTCTCTGTAGCATTGACCTGATTATTGCAAATCTATTTTCGACCGAAGCCTCCGACTAACAACGTCCGTTGCGTGTGTGTGTGTGTGTGTGGTTTACTTTAGTGCGAACGGGTACGTACGAAAATATTCAAATTACGGTTCGTTCCCGACCCCGGGCGGGCATCTGGCCTCGTTTTTGACTGCAGCGGATGCGGTTGATGATGGGCCAATTCAGTAGTTCGAAAGATTTACGATAGGACCATATTTGCCATTAGTGGCCTTGTAGGAAGGGCTTTGCGATGAGCGTTCATTTAGAGGAGCAGTTTAGCTTAATCTTTTTATTCGAACCTTGAGGCATGTCTCTATTAGGCTAACGAAATACAGCTTCTACATTAATTGGCTTATTCAGCTTTTTTCTTATTTAAATTGTCTTATCCTTGAGCGCATTCTGTACCACTTGAATCATTTACAAAAACTGCGATTTTCTTTTATTTAAAATAAAAATGAAACATAACGCACATGCTGTTACGAATGGCTTGTATCTGATTGATTTTCATAGAAAACGTTAACGTTTCGCAAGCCACGCAAACTTTCTTCCCCGAGGTGGTTGTGGTATCCTGGGGTAAAAATCATAAAACAAGAGACCGCTGGAAATCCGGAAGCAAACGTAAAGTGAAAGGATTCGACCGATAAACCGACCGGGCATGGATGAAATTATATCACCGAGCCTGGATCCTCCCCGAAAAGCCAACGTTAGCCGGCTTGATGGCACAGTCCAGTGACACATAATTGCCCCGAAAACATGAAACCAGTATAACTGGAAGCAGTACCGCCATTTACCAGAAGAGAAGGGGCACTAAAAGAAACTCACACCTCGTTGCGGGAAAGCATCTCTTCCGGGTGAGGAGTGCAGCCGGGGCAGCCGGGCGGGTGGTTTATTTGTGAGAGTTTTAGCAAAACCAGGCACACAATTATCAAATGAGATCGAATTGGGAAAAGCTCAACTGTTGGGGTACGGTCGGCTCAATAAACATCTCGCAAACCGGTTCGATGCGTGCGAGATGGGAGGTGTTTCGGATTTTATGTAAGATTGCGTTGTAGTTTCCAGTTTTCAAATAAAGGACTTGGTGCGTCATCGGTCCGAGCGATCGACAGCGATCCGCGATTTGCCATTGGAGTCGACAGCGAAGACGCATAACAATGGGTTTAAATATGTTCAGACATAACTGAAGCGACTGCTAGCATCGTACAGGTTTTTCTTCACGTAGCAGATCTTCAAGCGTATGTTGTCCTAGTTTTGCTCTAGATGAGCATCACAAATAGGGTGCTCCAAACGAAAACATCTCAGGAGCACTAGACAAAAAGCCACACTTCTTCGATCATTCAACATTGAATGTCAACCATTCGCAATACCATTTTTGGCGTCGAGCATGGCCATCGAACATACATCGAGCATGTATGCTTCTGCACCCATTATGCTGGGCTTGAGTGAAGTTTTTCCGCGCGCGCGCCATGCGCCTCGGATGGTGAAGTTCACGTTCCACTACTTACCGACGGGCTCGTGAGCGTAGACGACCTTCTGCAGGACCGGAGCGGGCTGCACATGGTGGACGGCCTTCACCGCCGGGACGACGTGCTTGACGATCGGGGCGTGGTGGTGGACGAGCGGGGCAGTCTTCGACACTACCGCATTGAATCCGTTGATCGGATCGGCGGTGTAGTCGACGGTGCGCACGGAACCGTCCGGCTCGACGAGGGAGTATTGGCCTGGGGAAGAGGAAAAATGCATCACGGTATGAAGATTCCGATTTCGAACTGATGGTTTGTACACATTTCTTCACAGCTCGTTGCGTCACACTTTAAATAAATCGAATGCAACATACGAACGCAGAAAGCGGCATTTTTATTCTTTCTAGTTTGAGCTTCAAAAGATCAACTGCCTCAAAAAGCCTTTATCCAAATAAAACTTTGAAATTGAAAACTCGTGTCTAGAGAAAATTCATTGAAAAACCAACGGACAAGATCATCCAGAAATGAAGTGGAAATAACAACAAAAACCATTCACATCCACTTCACCATCTAACAACCGAATAATACCCGACAATGTTGCGTCCGATGGTGCGTGAAAAACGCGATAATATCAAAGAAACCCCCAACCGGGAGGGCACTGTTGGGATCGTGTACCGAGGCGATCGAGAACTGATAAATTCGTTAGCTTCTTTGTTTTTTTTTTTCTTTTCAATAAGATGGCGCTCGTCGGGAGGCCACCGCAATGAGGCGGCTAATTTAGCATACGCACACCGCGTTTATGCTGCGCCAATCGCCAGCGAACCATCGCCGAAGAAGGGCGGCTAATAATTGGCCCACCCGGCACGTGCCTCAGGGGTAAGATGCGCAAAGCTGGCTAGCGCGAAGCTGCTCGGTGGAGAGTTTGCAAATTAATTTCCAGCACGGCGCTCCCCGCTGCGTCCCTTCCCCAACTATCGCTCCACCTGGTCGACCGCTGCGTGCCGAAGCCACAGATCAAACAATTGTTATGCAATGAGGCGTCGCTTTTTGGGTGCTTCGTGGTGCGGGCCGGGGTTGTACAATTTCTCACCCCTGTGCTGCTCTTCCCACCCATGCCGGGTGAAATTATGGTTCATTATCGCCTTAAATGTGTGAACCGGCCAGGCCAGGTTTGCGGTGCAAAGAGGATGAGTTAATTTTCGATGCAGTTCTCGTTTGCTCACTGCGCAAAAATTAACCAAGATCGAACGACGCCAAACGCCTAATGGATGCTGAACGATCCGCGCCATTGCCGTTGAGCGCGGACCCCACTGAGGTGATCATCTGAGGCGGTTTGAGGTTCTTTGGTACGAAAAGCTCCGGGCGGGGGTTTTTTTTCTGAATGCGTTTCCCTCGCCTCGAAGTGGCTGGAAAACGAGGTGCTAATCGGGAGGCTCAATCGGATGAATGGATGTGCGAATGGATGAAGAGATTCACCGCACCCCACTTCACTCCGGGGGGACTGTTTGCCCAAATATAGTGTAAGTGGTGCTGTATCAATCTGTTTGTCTGTTTACTTGCGTGGCTGTTTGTTTGGGTCTGTTTCGGTGTTTGCATCGCCTCTTGAGCTGGGCGCATTTGTACCAGCGACAGGGTGGGCGAAAAATGGTGCAATCGTGCGAAAAACTGCAGCCATTATGCGAAAGTGTGCTGCGGCTCGCATAATGGGACGGAATGTGTGAAATATGGAGCTCGAACACAATGAGCAGCTGTGAGGCACGGCTACCGCTGCCGGTTTTTTTCCAAGTTCCCTGATGGTGAATCACGTCTCCTCAGGTGTCCCTTCCAACGGAGACACCACCGCAGCACCAGTTGTGCTTCGTTGTCACCGATTCCCCATGGTCACACTGATGCAATCCAGGTACTGTCCTCCGGGGGGAAACTGCATGCGAAAGTGTTGCGCAGTTTTCCTCACAAACCATCAAAACCGCGCACAGATCCGGGCAGATGGGTTCGCTCTTGCTGATCTGGTTCTGTTGCAATTGCAGTTTGTTCTCCTGGCCCCGGGTGACTTATGGCCGCACTTACCTTTGACGACGTCTCCGTCACGAGTTTCGTGTTGCGACTTCACGTCACCGGTGCTGTGATCGGCCACACCGTAGTTGAAGGCGTACTTGGGATGGTCCTGTAAGTGGAGCAGATGCAGATGGAGATTGATTAGTCCGACAAGCCATGTAGAGGGTTTTCAGATGATAAGTAACTTAGGTTGCTTAACTGTGCTGTCAAATTGGAAACAACAAATGGGAAAAACTAACTCAAAGTTTGGACCGCCGAAATCATGTCTGAGATTATGTTACACAGGAAACTTCTTTTTGAATAGTAAAGTAGTAAGCAACATTTGTTTGGTTCTTTTCTTATGGTTTTAACAGAGATTGTGGTGCAATTGAGAGTTCACTAGCTCAGGAATACTGATTTTTTCACGATTTGTCCCGGCTTTTGCTCAGCAAGAAACGATTCATAGGAAATTCATATGAATTTATGTCATCTTGTTCAAACAGCAAACTTGTCAAACAGAATTCCCCCTGGTCGAGGTTTGTTCACACCAAACAGTCACATTCGTTCCACAGTTCGACACTTGCACTATCCCAATTCCAGCACCCCTTCGGGAGGTTTGTGCAGGGATGACAAGCAGAAAAACCACGGGGGTTCTGAACAGTCTTATTAGTCTAACGAGCACGGCTAGGAACGATCCTCACGTAGTAATCGACGGCGTATCCCGGACGAGCCAGAGCGCAGCTTCCGAACATGGCCAACGCCAGCAGCAGAGTAGCACAGGTGCGGGAAACCATTTTGGCTGTTGTTTCTCTCGTAACTTGACACTGGCGAACGCAAACTGAAACACTTCTTCCGGGCGGGTTTCGTTCTTGGCTTGGCTTGGCTTGACTTGGCGATGCGACTCGAGCGACGTCTATTCCTGACCTATCCTGAGCGTTGCTTGGCGAGACACTGTACGGTTGTTGGCTGGTAATTTTGGTTTTATATAGTTTTGCCGCGCACTGCATGCGGCGTCCGACGACGGTGATCGTTTCGAACCCCCTTCCACGGCTTTCGTTGGTGCGCGCGCGCGCGCCACCACCACAATCGTTAGTTCGGGCCACACGGTGGCATTGTGTGCCCAGGCGGATGGAAATGCGCGGGATTTGAGCCGATCTCGAGTAGCGAAGAGGGTTTTCTTGCGAGGAAGCTTATTCCCAGCGACTCGCGGGGTCGGTTCCGAGCAGGAGGCGGGTTACGGTGGATCAGTGTTTGTCATCGATGGTCGATGGTTGACACATAAGGTGAATATTTCTTCTTCTTTGTTTTTTTTGCCGGGGGCCATTGCAAGAATTTGGTTGCGGTCAGTAATTAACTGTAATTTCAGGGAAAAATCGGCATTTAGCAATTATGCCGTCGTTTCTCAATCCAATGAGTGGCATACAAATTCGCAAACGGAGCTCCTGCTAACATTTAATCAAATTCATCATCAAAATGTAAATTGTATAAATTAACTTTAGTTAACTGCATTTTTCATGAAGTGTCCAATAAGCATGCATTAGACATTTAATCAATGTCAATCCAATTTTTTGAGTGGCGTTCTTCAATCTGCTTCTGCGCACAAAATTGACTCATTAAGGTTTTTTTAATTGCTTTTGTGACACTTCAACAAGTTTAATTTAGTTCATTACGTTAGGTTTAAAAAATCCTTTTTTACATTAAGGGCGACCAAAAACTTATTTTATTCGTGTTAAATGGTGTTTTTGATGGTTGTTATTTTATTTCATTATCAATCTGAGCTTGGTTCATCACATTCGAATGTACAGTCTGCCTGAACTTTTCTGTTTTTAAGTTCACAACATTGCGCCAACTTTCAGTCCATCTAAATTTCAATAATGAGTTACACTTTTGCTTTTTGCTCATCACTCCGACCATCTCCCGAACCGGCGGCGTTTAATCATAGCCAGATTGAGTAGGCGGCAATCTCACGGCTTGATGTCGCAGACGGTGAACTCCGGCGGAGGTCGCTCCAGTCCCATGAAGCGATCCCATTCGCACCCCCGTCACCCGCCGGGGGATGCATTAGGTCACCTCTTCTAGGTCGGCGAGCGGCTGTAGTTGGTTTTTCGGACAAGCGTTGTCGAAATTTTGCCGCACCAGTTAGATACTCGGTGCACGCTGATTAATTGCCGACCCCCCGTCCGATCCAGCGTGTCGTGATGGATCTCTTACTCTCAGCGCACTTTGTTCTCCATCTCGACGTTAGGCTAGCCACCCTAATGCCTCTCTGTTTCGGAGGTTGATGATTTACATTGTAAGTTCAAGACCGCAATCGGACGGAGATGTCACAACGGTCGACATTCCAGCCGCGATGAGAACTTTTGATCGTCTCGACAAACAAACCTGCCTATCTCATTTGCCTACCGGGCGGTAATCGAACATGAAGTTTGTTCTTAGCGCCGAGGCCATCGGACGGGCGTGAATTTTATCTGTCTGATCTGGATTTCACCTCATACCGCACACAATCACCACGGACTCCTGGCAGTTTGAAAGGAGAATTAGTCACAACGAGAAACTCACAAAAAAACTAGCAGGCGTTGTAGGCGTTGGATTATTTTGAAACAATCAAACAATCGCTCCCAAATTAGCGGTTGATGAAAATTGAATCAAAAGCGAAAAGGTGAGGCGTGCACAGGCAAACACCTTCGTTTCGTGGTGTGGCTGAGCGGGAATTTGGGCTACCGTCCGAAGAGGCCTATTATTAGCAGTATTACTGGAGCACAGCCCAATCGGTGACATAATAACACGGTTCGGGGATTGTTGGAGGCGTCGATAATGGAGACAGCTGCACAGCTACTGGAACTAACGTGGCGGATTGGAAGACCCGAATCGGACCTCAAGGTCCTTTGGCATCAAACGGCCAATTGTGCTAGATTAAAAAAGGGTAAGTTAGGTCAAAGATCCGTGTAGCTTATTTGCCTGTCGCTTAGTCCGAAGTATTTAACTTTTAAGGTTCAACCCATAGGCTCCTTAAGGCCCTGCACGTGTCATCTGAAATGGTTGGAATGGGAAAAAAGGAAACGAAAACAAAAAAACAAAAACCCTCAATGGCAATGCAATGAAGAATTGTACTGTGGACACACGGATTCCCTTCAAGGTACTCCGGTGTACGGGCGTGGAGATAAAAGACGCTCGGGAGGCAAGCCTTTCTCAGCCTCCGCGAGCGTGGGTTAGGCGCGAAAAATTCGCGTGAAGCCTCCTCGGCGGTTCGGAAAAATGTACCCACCAGACAATGGGGCGGTGAGTAAACAAAATGGTCCTCCCTGCGGCCGCCTTTTCCGCTCCATGTTTCGTCTTCGTCGTCTTCGCCTTCGGACCTCGGCGTGTTTCGTGTCGGCGAGTCGGGCATTGGATTGTTTGGATTTGGCTGCGGTCGTTGTTGTGGTTTGGCCACCCGTGGTACTTGCGGGTTGCGATCGGTTAGGTGCATGCTAATTAACACTCCCAGGAGAGCCGCCTCGCCTGCTCGATTAAGCCGCCCAAGACTTTGGGGCGGGGAGCGTTCAAGGCTCGATTGGCAGAACGATTTTTTGGACGAGTTTTCACAGAAAGGCCTCGGTCGGCGCACGGTGTGGTACGAAATTAGAGACACCCGGGTGGACCGATGGGAGAATTTCGAGCGATATAAAACCCCCCCTAACGGCGGGGTGTGTATAATTATCGCGTGCACACAACGATAGCAGTGAGCTTTGGAGGATTTTTCCTTCTGCTCCGTCATGCTTTTTCTCTTTGGCACAGTGTTTGGCACCAAGGCACAAGGTTCTGTGAGCCACCGATTTGTAGACCTTTTCTTTGTCTTTTCGCAGCGCGTTTTCTTCTGGGCGGAAACGCTAAGACAAGGGGGAGTAGCTAGGGTGCATGCCGCCATAAACCGTAGAAGGTTTTTTCGTTGCTGCAGTCGGCGGGAAATAACAGCTTAGCCGGCCCGAAAAAGGCCGAGTGCAACAATGCGGGGCGCGATCCGGATCTGGCCAGGGACGAATTGGCTCCTTAAAATTGCCTCCCGCGACAAAGCGGATGAAAACGGTTAAAGGTTATTTGTTAAGGTAATGCGAGCAATTTGTTGCAGATCGCGGGGAGCGAATTGATTTTCTATTTCGGAGGCACCAACACCAAAGGCTGGAATCGGAAGGGGACGGTTCCACCTTCGATCGTTTTCTCTAAGGGGGGCGCAATTTTTCTTCTCGCTGATACAGTTTTCTTTGCTTGTGATACCATTGAGGCTGCAAGAAATCTATACAAGCCCTAAAATATAGTGAATTCGCAGCATTGAAGTAAGATTCTGAAAATCGCGCCGATTGGCTACAAAGAAGTTGAAATTCTCACTCACAAAACCCAAATACATCATACGTGATGTATCTTATAGTACTAGTAGCTGCCATCCCTGAGTTAAGGGAGTAACTCTACACTTGTAACAATGTAATCATGCAGAAATAAATCTTTAATATATATTTAAAAAAAAAAAAAAAAAAAGTAAGATTCTGTAGAGTCTTTTCTCGTGACGAATGATTCAGCTGACAAAAAGGCTCACGTCTAAGCTTACAAAGACTTCTTATTCTTCTATGACGCTTTCCTTCTTTATGATAGCCTCGTATAATCGGTAGCGAACAGACAGAAGCAAGGCCGAAGCCATCATGTTTATAGCATGCCCTGCACCGATGCACGTTTCGAAATGGCACCATCTGGCCTTAAATGTGGCTAATTCCAACGGGAGGGGAAGTAATGCTCGGATCATGATGATTTCACCAGTGGCTCCTCCGCGATGGGCGAACAAAGACACACCATTGTTATCAATGTTGGTTGCAGCAGAATGCAGTTTTCCACCGATCCGCACCACGCGATTTCCATAATTTCCGCGCCATTGACAAACTCGGCCGAGCCGCGACTGAACCACTAGACTTGTGTCTCAGGGAGATTTTTTTTCTCCAATATTTGTGCCCGTCAAGAGATAGACACACTTTGTCGACCCAGTTGCTCCACTTTTCTCTCCAGTTTGCCCAAGTGTCGGCTCTCCCACTAGCTTCGAGGCAGAGTCGAGCTTTCGCCCTCTCGTATCCGCCTCCGAAATGGCCCCCAGATGCACCAGATTTAGGAGTCACTTGTCGGCGGGGTCACCGTGCATTGCTCAATCGGTGCGAGGTGGAGGAAATTGGTGGTTCAAATTGGTCGATCACCACCTCACCGGTCGGGGTCCTCTTTCTCCTCTCGCTGGCGGATGGTAGGGTCGGTCGGGCGAGCGCTGCATGGTACCAATTAAAACGACCCTCAATTCCACCCACAATATAGGTCCCGAGTCCGTAATGAGGGGGAAATTTTTACGACACCCCGACGCGACGACACTTGCACTGCAGGGAAGGCTTTGAAGCGCCAGCATTATGCAACGACTGCATGCGGCTGCGATCGACAAGTATCGCTGTCAGCCGGTCGGTCAGTTGGTTGGTTAGTTGGTGGCGGCGATCGTAAAAAAGGACCACTTAATTTCAAGAGCACCAGCCCACGGACTGGCGTCCTGGTCGCAAGGCACACGGAGGTCGGTCGAAAATGGTTCAACCTTCCGTTCCTTTGACTCTGGGTCTCGGCCGGCGGATGCTGGAGCCTGACACGAGGGCTGTTCGACACGTGATTAAGCTGTTAACGATCTAAACTTGGACCATTTTCCCTCAACAGTCGCAAGGTGTACACCTTTAAACACCCTTAAACACAACCAAAGGCCAATGGTATGATTTATGGCGGGTTTTTGCATTAGGATTTGAGATGCGCTTCCCCAATATTGTTGCTTTGTAGTACGACGTTTGTCATAGTTTCCAATTGAAGGATGATCTCACCTCTTGTGTTAGTGGTGGTTCTAGCAAATTTGTTTTGTTTACTATACTTTTAGAAACATATTTTTTTTACATTCTTATACAAAAAAAAACTGGTACATTCTTTGGGTTTCCTTGACCATAGAATGGATGATAGAATCAATTGAGTATCTGAATGGAAAAGTTTACACTCAGCATTCCTTAACAATATTAAATTCAATTTTATGTTTTACTCAACATTTCTAAAAACGATATCGGAATTGAATCTTGGCAGACCTTTACGATTTAAACCTCAAAAGCTTTCAATATAGATATTGCCTCCTAGGTCCAATCGATCACGATGGTGGACATGGACGACTAGAGGCAAAGGGCATATGCGCGACCAGACCATTCAGCAAACGATCGGGACAACATGCGCGACGAGAAGCTAATTCCTTCCAATGTCATCGCTTCGCTTTCGGTTGATTATTGCTCCAGTAACATTTGTTCGTGGACGGCATATGGTGTAAAGGACCGGCAAGTATAAGAAATGAAAACGAATGACGGTAAAAAAACGTAACATTCTTCATGACACGAGCGCGGAATGGCGGCTTTGTGTAGGCTTCCAGCTACCGTGAAGATCTCCGTCACCACTCCGGCACTTCACGACTCGACCCGCGTAGGAATTCGTTCGTTCTCCTCCTCAAGGTGTTTTTTTTTTCTTCCCCTGACTTTTATTTTCCGCCAAGACGTGCGCCGCTTGCGCAGCGCTTCAATTCGGGGTAAATTTAGAGCACCAGAGTTACAAAGTTCATGAACACGCGCGCCGTCGGGACGGGAAACGCGAAGCTCCGAGCACACTTAACTCACCCTTTCGGGAGCTGGACCGTTTGGTAGGGCCAGTTGGCAGATGGATTTTTGCAACATTCCCGCGTACACGGGGTGTCGCGTGATACTTTTATTACGGCACATTAGTGGCGCCCGGGTAATTGCAACGCCGTGTAAAAGTGGCAGGTTTCACTCGGCCAATCTGCATCCCGGTCTGCAGTCCGCTCATCCGCAGCTGGCAGCTGCTCTTGCATCTTTGAGGGAAATTTCATCGTAATTCCTGCGCACAGTCGTTGAAAGCGCCTCGTACCGGGAAGCTGACATGTGGTGAAACATTAAACTCTAATGGTGGATGGAACAATCGTCCGAATTTGCGCAATAGATTTAAGCAGGCAGTAGGTAACATCTTTCCACGCAGCCACGGTTTACGGCAATGACATTTACCAGGTGTGCGCCGTTTTTAAGTATGATGCATGTTGTGCATTTTAAATTTATTTTTCCTATTTATTTACAGAAGTTCACTCCAGTTGCAGTTAAAGAACTTAAAATGAAGGTTCAAAGAGGCAAGCTTGAAAATACACAATTGTTGAACATGAAAACGTTAGACATTCGCAAACGTACGTATGAGATCTCACACGTTCCCATTTGTAATTGAACTAATTACACTGTGATTGCGCAAACTTTAGAGCGTGCATAAAAGTCTGCCCATGAGCGATGTATCGACAATTCAATTAATGCCCTTCAATTGTAGGCACAACGAAAGAAACGGCTGTCGTCTACGATTGAACGCTGCTTCAACCTTAAAACTCCGTTTCATCCGTTGACAAAACTTGTCGGTGGGTTTTTCGGTTTGGTTTGCAACATGATAATTATGAGCTACGCAACGGAGCGCGAAACGATGGCCGTTGCCTTGCGCTAAGCTGAATTACTCTTTGGCAAGGTTTCCAATGTCAATTCATTGTTTTCCTAATGCAAGGCTTCTAGTTCTATGCGTTTGTGGGGAGAAATGCATGAGCTTCGTTAACGATGTCCAGGAATCTTTTCCTTAAAGTTTTTGTTCTTCTAAGGGGCAATTCAACCAACAGTATGTCAAATAAAAAAAATACATGCAATGATACTAATAATGAGAATCATAAAATTGGTACATTATTTGATTGTTTAAGCACACAGAAGATTATGAGAACTAATGCGTCGGTCTTTGAATTACCTTGCCATCTTATCCGATGGTAAAACTTGCTCTTCCGTGCGCCATGAAAACATGTTCACCCACTGCCCTAATGAAAAAAAAGCCCGAGATGCAAACGAAGATGATGAGTGGTCATAAGTGGAAGATCTGCCATCGGCCGCCAGTGACATAAGCAACATAAGTCTAGGCCACCAGCATCCATCCGACGGAGCACCATCGCCACATGGCACGTGGCACGGGCGCGTAATCTATTTATCGACCGAGGGCTACCCGGTTACAATCTGCGCCGTTCGATTGCTGCTCGTTTTGTTCGATTTGTTCCCGTATCGATGGGCGGCCGCGCTCCTCGCAACACCATGGTTTTCACCCATTTTCCACCTGTTTCGTTGAATGGCTTCTCGATCGTAATAGATCCATCAACCCCATTTCGGCGCGCGGATGCCCGTACGAGCGAGGGAAAAGCAGAAAACTCCCCGGTGACGCCGCCGGTCGGATGACTTTTGTTGTAGATTCCAGTTATTATTTAATCAGCCTCGACTTTGCACCGGCCCGACGCCTTCCCGGTGAAGATTCGCCAAAGGCTGACGAAAGGCGGTGCTTTTTTTTCGCGACAAAAAACATAAATCTTCCCCGGAGAGGGAAGTTTTGCATTGTTGACTATAGCGAGTAGGACTTTTAAACCCCTGAGTTGTGCTTCTGAAGTGCCATATGAAAAGTAATTTCTCTCAATGGGGCTTCCATAACGGCAGTTTCGCCAAGCTTGAACCGGATAATAAAGTATCACTTTGCAGCCATTTCAGCAAATGAGAATGATCAATTAGGAGAACGAAGCAAAGCCGGTTGGGTTAGTGATACATGTATTAATTTGCTCCCGGGCGAAACCGAGTGGATTTGTGCAGTTTTTTGTTTTATCTGAAGAGGGTTGAGGCAAACAGCTCGTTCACAGAAGCCTCACTTGCATAAAATGGTTTTGGCACGACTCCGATTACAATCAGCTGAGCGGCTGAGAGATACCGAGCAAGCCAGATGGAGTGCAGATCGTTGTCAACCCTTGAGAAAATGCTACATAATGTTAATACACCACGGCAGAGGATCATGAGATTGAGATAAATCCAACACCAACCAAACGTTTTTTTTTTAAATTAACAACCATCTGTTTAGTAATGAGAACCGAAAGTATAAATACAGCGATACTACCGCAAAGATAAGCGTCGGCTAACGTGCTACCGACGCTTTAAACTTACGCAAAACGTTCATCTCGGCAGCTGATTAGCTTGATTTGCATTATTTGCAGCCCGCCGGAATCGTGCGACTGCAGCGCAACCCTGTGACAATGTTTCCCACCCCAATGTCTGGGTTGCAAATTGTTGGGTTGCATTGGGAAGCTCAGAAACCAGTTTTGAAAAAGGAAATTTGGAAAAGTCCACTTGCCAAAAAGTTTGCCGATGAAACTGTCTACACCCTATCCAACCGCGCATGAACGTCTGTAAAAAGGAACGACAGACATCCTTCGAGGTAAAGTTACCACCACCTTACCAAGGTTGCAGTATGCAGTGCAGATGCACAACGAAAATTGTTTACCAAACAAAATGGCATGCTCTGCAACCGGTGTGGAAGTCGTCTGTGCTACCAACAAGAGTTGGCAAGTTCACGGAGATGCTTTGTTGCAAGGGATCGATCAAGCAAGACGAAAGTGATGGGAAATTAACGGTTGTCAACAGCACTGTTTCAGCAGTGCCTTGCAAAAGCTATTCGTCACGAACGTTTAACGGTGTGTTGCGACATCATTTAGATACGGCACGAAACGTTAGATGACTTTTTGACGCTAACTCATTTTTAAGGTGCCATAAAGAATTCTTAAAGAAAACTCCCGCACATTTTTTTTCTACATTTTTTTCTCATCTATTTATGTTTTGATATTGCGGCATGTTGAAAAAATAACCAAAATGGTTTTTTTAACCGCCCTGCTTTACGCTAACGATAAGTTGCGCCTAGATGTAGGCAATATGCATGACCAAAATACAGGGTGTTTCAGTAGATGGTTTTAAATGGCATTTGTAACCAAACAAGCATGGAAATAAAAACCTTTGTCATACCGTTTATGTGTAATTCAATCCAACAGAATTGCACAGACACTGCAACTAAAGACTCTAATCGTAAATGTATGTTCTTTTATGAATGAAATCGTTGATTTCACCTGGTTTTGATATGCAACAGTTTTGAAATGATGAACATCGTTATTTTGAAAAAAAAAATAACATACACATTAGCATTTTATTACTTTAGTTTAAACGAATAAGTTTTAATGAGTTTATGTGGTTTTTATCAAACACTATCAACTATGTTTTCAACACAACAACATTCCACTAGGGACTGATTATATTGTTACTTAAAGTCGGATTAGATGAATCCCATTCCCAAGGGTGGGACAAAGACGAAGTGACTATTTTTTCGCACATTTGAGTTTTATTCTTCGCTTTAAATTAATATCATCATCGGTATTCATCAGGTTTCTGTACAATATTGACTTCCTTCCCGGGTCGCCATGCTGCACGGGCAGTAGGCAAGCCGGGTGGCGAGTCGAGAGGAAGAGAACCGGAAGCACGCCCCATTCGTCCGCCGCGAGTTTCTGTGTGCATACTGAGTATTGCGGTCCATGAAATCAAGCACAAACGCACCGGGAAAGGGTCACTGGGACACGAGTGCAAAGCAAAGCGGCTCCGTTGAAGATTCGGGAACGGTGGAACAGAGCGAACCGAGGGCCACCGACTGTTCCCGAGTTGCAGCTCACAAACCGTCGTTCGTCCGCGTGCAGTTCCTTTCCGATGGTGAATTACGATGCGTGTTGTGCCCATGTGCGTCTATATACAGGCAAATGGTAGCAGCTGTGCTCCGGGGAGCGTGTTCCGGTTACTCTTCCCATGCCGGGAGCGTTGGCCATTGTGGGGAGATAGCGATGAAGCTGCTGCTCGACGCCGCAGGACGACATTCTCCGCCAGCTGCCGAGGACGCAATAGAACACCAGGGATGTGTGTGTGTGTGTGTGTGAGATAGAGAGCTAGGGGATGAAATAAATATCCACACGTTTGGCAGTGAGGTTGGGCAGGAAGTCATGGAGCGGCTCCGAGGGGCAGCTTTCGAGATTGATGGCGGGAAGGGGCAGGATGTTGGTTGGCGGAAGACTTAGTGGTAGTAGGCCAGCGGAGCGGCAGCCTTTCCGTGGTACTCGACGGTTCCGTGAGCCGGGGCGTAGGCGTGCGAGGCGTAGACGGCCGGGGCGGCATGGGCCGAGACGACGGTCTTCAGGACGGCCGGGGCGGCATGGGAAGCGTAGACGGCCGGGGCGGCATGGGAGGCGTAGACGGCCGGGGCGGCATGGGAGGCGTAGACGGCCGGGGCGGCATGGGAAGCGTAGACAGCCGGGGCAGCATGGGAAGCGTAGACGGCCGGGGCGGCATGGGTGGCGTAGACGGCCGGGGCGGCGGCGTGGTGGGCAACGACGGCCGGGGCGACGACGGTCTTGGCGTGGACGGACGGGGCCGACTTGCTGACGACGGCGTTGAATCCGTTCACATCATCGGCGGTGTAGTCGACGGTGCGCACGGAACCGTCCGGCTCGACGAGGGAGTACTGGCCCTTCACGACATCTCCGTCGCGGCTCTCGACCTGCGACTTGACATCTCCGGTCAAACTATCGTGGACACCATAGTTGTAGGAGTATTTGGGGTGAGCCTAATGGGTGGCGGTGAGACAGAACAGGAAACGAGCGGTTAATGGCCGCGTGAACACAAATCCGCTGACCTTCGCTACGGCGAGTGGGCGCAGCATATTTGGAAGCCGCTACTGACAAGACAATCGTTCGCTACTGTTCGGCACTGCCGGGGGAGGATCGGCTGGTGAATGGATTCGTTCGTTATCACGTTTGCTTTATCTTGCATTCGAGATGAACACGCACGGTTGACTCGGTTTTTCGGTAGTCAAGTTTTGATTCGAACATTTACGACCGCATCCGCGTGGCGCGAATCGTTTCGAAACAAACAACGCTTCAACAAGCAATAAAAGAGCCATCGTGTTGGGAGCGAGCGAGGCGTAACGAATAAATCGCTAATTAAATCACGATATTACGATCCGATCGAGTTGAAACGCCTTTAAACACACATCTTTCAATATCCGTCACTTCTTTTTCTCTTTTGAACGGAGTGCGTCAGTGGTGGAACAGCGGTTCGTCGGATGATCAAATTGGCGTCGGAACCATTTCCACTCACCGTCAATAGAGCACATCCAAAATTTAATGAAAATCCAAAATAAAACCCATTAACAGCTGTGGGAAGCGGCCAAGGGCAGGCGTTACGCGTGCGTTACGAAGTTGCATCTGCACTGCAAACATGATCGTTACCAAATCGGTGCGATGCACTGCGTTTTTTTTTTTAATTTAAGACATAAATTAGGTTTTTGTTTGTACAGTGCAGACATTTTGAAGGAATTAATAAGAGTGAGTAGCAGAAACAAGAACATTTTTGTGTCAGCATTTGCACAAAACATTTTTTCAAACAAAATAGATTCCTCGCTGAATTAGGTTTAGTAGCAATTTCATACGAGACCTTTCAAACAAAAGACTCAAAGCGACGAACCCGATAAAAGTTTAGTATCAAGTATCACGATTGTTTGAAAACACACTGTGCATTTTTTATACAATCAATCCTATTGATTCTCCTCCTTGCCGAAGATTCATAGCAATTCGAAAATACTGGATTGGTTTTTAACTACTTTTGCTTGTGGTTTACTTACGTAGTAGTCTCCATCGTGGGAGTACTCTTGGGCGTACGGGACCACACCAGCGGCGGCGACTCCGAGGACGGCCAGGCACACAAGCGACTGCGGAAGAGTCAGATGATGGAGAGGTTATTAAAACACTGCACAAACTCCGACACTTGTATTTCTTTTCTTTCTTCCTCTGTAGTACGAGCGGAGCAAGGATCCGAAGAGTCCTTCAGCACAGAGCACTGGAACCTATTGTAAAACTCACTTTGATAAGAGCCATTTTAGTTGGTTTTGGGTTTTTTTGAAAAAGCTTTTGCTTTGCTTTGCACTAGGACGAGTTCTGAACTGCGAATGATATCTGACCGTTTTGTGCTGACCGCTTTTATAGTCAACTCCACCCGTGGCGCGTACTGCCGTGTTTGGCGGCGGTAGCGTCTCGGGTGGGTTTCGTTGTTCCTCATCTCCTTCGTCGCCGGCACCGTCGAGACCTCCAGTGTCTCCACCACCGAGCCCCGGCGATCGTACAGCCGGCGTCATTCCGTTTCCCTTTCACTCTCGATGGCGGCTCGTCGCGTCTCTGTTTCGTGTGTGCCTTCTAAATCTCTCGCTCCTCACGCGGAGCAGTGCCAGAGACGTCTCGTGAGATTCTTGCCCGTAGCGGCACGGTACGTAGTTTCTTAGTGTTGGCTGGGGCCAAAAGGAGACACAAGAAGTGACGCACCAAAAGAGCGACAGAGACAGTGGGCGGGTGTGAGATGGATCTCGTACTAATCGTAATAGTGTCCAGCTTGGCCAAGGGGCTGTAACATGTAGTCGTCGAAGGAGGAAAACCCGAAGCATACGGTAGTGTCCACGCGTTGCCATTGTGTCGTGAGGGAGTTGGGTCAGAAGCACGCGGTGGCATATCATGCGAGGTACCGTTCCGCCGTGTGACGTCAGGATTGATTGAAGTCGAGCGGGGAGGGAAGCTGTAGCAGTCGTTCATTACTTTACCACTCAATCGATCATTACAGGACCGATCTCGTACGAACTAGAACGCCTTGCAGGCCCCGGGTAGCAAAAAGGCCGTCAAGGGTTGCTGGTGAACCGTAGACGGCGGAAGAACGAGACCGAACATGTTTACAACGGCCAACGCGTTGCTGTTTTGGGGCGGATGTCTTTGGCCGCAATGCCGGATGCGTTTTGCGGTGCTAGTTGGCAGAAAAAAGAGCAAAAGCGTCACTAAGCCTCCTTTCGGATCATGGCGACGGTACTGGAGGTGCAGATTTTATAAAGAAAAAAAAAACAACTAAGAATTCCAGAGAATGAACCATGAAATGAGATGAAAACCACAACCGGATGGAATGATCGAAAGCATAGTCCGAAAATCGATCTATATCCACGCCTGTTGCTGATCGGAGGTCTTTAGAGTGAATCGAGTTTGTGATCTTCTTGTTCGTGTAGACCTTTAGTCGCTTAGCTTCTTGTGAATCCGGTAATGATCTCCGATTGGAAGGAGGGCTGAAGGTCATGCTGTGGTGTAAGTGTAAAAGAAAGAAAAGATAATTTTGGATCAGCCATTTACATGACAAGAATTCCTTTTATATTACACGATAAATACAAAACATTATTTATATTGCATTTTATTTAAGATAAAAGTTGACTGCATAACATTTCATCCATTAGAAAACTGAAAAAGCAGGAACAAACATTTAAGACGTTTTGAATGAAAAAAAAATCCATCAGCAGCATTTTAAATAGGCATTACCAGTTTAGATACTGAACAGATCATTTAAACCCGTTGCAGGAATGCAAAGACTTTAGCTGATTAAGTTTTTACCAAGGTACATTAAGTAATAATTCAATAAAGCTCTCCTACAGATATTAGCTCAAAGTCGAACAACTTGAACATCCAACGAACCCGTTGAAAAACTGTAAAAAACGTGTAAAATAACTCTGCCCGATAATTATAGATCTTTTTTTGTCATATATTTAAACGCATTCTAATAGCTTCCTCCAAATATAAGATCACGCCTTTAATGGGGCATGAATTGAAAGTAGGAAGCATGTGCCATTTATGCGCATTTAACTGATTTGTACAACACAAAAGTTCCCATTAGCTCAAATCTGTTTCATTTTATTACCGTTATAATCATTAGTTTTGCGTGCATTGTGCTCATTTAAGTCACAGTGTCCCTCTAATGCGTGTTTAAAGCCAACTTCGTTCGAAGTTCTTGCTGGAAGCAAAAGAACCATAAAAATTTACTATTCTGAATTTAAAAAAAAAGGACAGTACTAATGCACACCCCTAAAATCAACCTCCCACGGAAAGAGCTCTGCTCAGAGTGTTCGATTAACAACACAGACAGAGGTTGGAAGGAGGGGCGGGGTACAGAAGTTTCAACTTCACTTCCCGAAACACGGCGCGGTCGATCCGGTTGGTAGCCAAACGCCGCGAACGCAACCCATCAACCCGTGAGACAAGACAAATGAACGACAGCACGCCGGTGAACGGAGACGCCCAAGTAACACACCCCGAGGGCAGAAACATAAAAGATCGCGTTCGATCGTTTGCGCCACGAGCCCCGCGGGTTGCTTCGGAGCGGGCATTAAACATTAAGCATCGTTTCGAAATGGCTACGCGTGTTTCGCCAGTGCGTACGATTGCGGACGGAGGAGAAAGGCGTCGGTTGGGGTTCACGAGGGAAGGGACCGAGCGCCCCGAGTTCAATGTCAATGGTAAAATTCTCGGGCAAGGAAAAAGTCACCCTGCGGGACTGTTGCTTCGAGTGGTATTTTGCTTTATTTTGCCTCCAGCTGCCTTTTCTTCACCCCTTGCAAACCTGCAAAATCTTGCAAGGGCAGAAAAGCAACAACCAACAGTCGCGATCGTTGATCCGCAAACGAGGTATCGCTAAGCGAAAACATACCTGCAAAGTTGGGCCGAGTCGCGGGTCAACAGTCGGAGGAGAGCTCGTAAATCCATGTTCCCCCTTCGAGTGGCGCGTCTCTGATTGATTCGCAAAGAGGGTACTTCAATTAAAAGACGGTGCTAACGGTGCAATAAAGATGTGAGAACCATTGCAGTCCCGGCCGGCAATCGGTTGCAATTGCATTGGCTGCCCGGAGTCCCGGTACGATTGTGCCATTTGTGTCTTCCCTTCCGATTGAGTCGAACGGCTGATTTATAGCACCGGGAATCGTCCTAGCCCATTGCGACGCCCAGCAGACCCAGCTAAAGCTAACATTCAAGTGCACGTAGGAATGGCAGAAGAAATGGAAGGAAAACGAATGATCTCGGTCTTTCCGGGTACGCCGCACTATTTTATAGTACTGTTATCTTTTCTCTTGTCAAGACAAAATGGACCTTCTTGGACCATTTTAGTTTCGTTGCATTGGTCCATGCTGTGGTCTAGTTTATGAGCATTATTTTCTTTCAATTCTATGTTGCAACGAATGAGTTCATCAACGTAAGCATAGCCAAGAGAATGTGTACCGTTATTTCTGTACTTGCATTTGAGTGTAGTTTTATTTTGCTATCATAGCTTTTGCCATAGCAACGTTGTTGAGTTGGCGTAGGGAGAGCGATTCAAGCAGGCCATGTTCTGTTTGTTTCTGCAAAGACAGGATCAAATAATTCTGTGTACAATCAAACGTGTTACCGATTGGTGGGAATAAAGTGTATCTGCCATTTCTAGCGTATTTTTTTTTCCATTCTGCTCAGAAAGCCGCTTCCAACACCGGGCACGGGCACCCGTTTCTCGCTCCAGATGATCTTGAACTTTGTCCGCAAGCCCCCACGAAGCACCCAGCGAAACGACGGCGACGGAACCGCATTCTGCCCGGTGAAGGATTTAATCCCACTGCAAGGTAAGTACCGTCCGCTCGTGTGGCAGACGACAGGCTGTGCGCGAGCACGCGGCTGCCAAAAATGGATTCCGCGGGGTTGTTTGACTCAGCACACCCGGCAGCGTTGCATACGCCGATCCAGATACAGGTTTTTGCCGTGGGCTTCGGGTGTCGTGGTATTTCTGCAACACCATGGCGAACGAATCTGGGGCCACGCAAAGAACAGGACCGTGTCGATCCGATTCGAATGATTGATACATCGGGCTGGCGGGGGAGTGGACCGTTGGGTGGACAATTCGGAACACCCTATGCCAACCCTTAAGAAGCAAAACAGCTTGTTTACCGTCGGCCCACGTGGAACGTCGTGGGTCACGCTGTGGGACTCGGCTTGCGAAGGATTTTTCGCGTAGTACGAGTGATTTTTCTTTCACAACAAAAAAACACTTACCGAAAGTCAATTTCATACCGGCCCGAAAAAGGAGGGTGCGTCGGGAGATAGTGCTGGCAAGCCACCCCCTCCCTAACCCGTATTCCGGAGTCCCACGATGCGAGCGCCAATCGTAAGTGAGATTATTTCCAAACTGGATGTTCATTGACCCGGATCTGCAAAGGTGCTGAACGTGATCAGTGCGGCCGTGCCGTAGCAAGAGCGCTTCTAGACCTGACCGAAGCGATAAGTCACCATCGGTTTCTGATCCGCTTGAATGGTGCGGAGCCAGAATTGCTTCGATTCGTTCGTTTCGACCGAATAAAGGGATTTATCAGCAAAACAACGACGGGGCGAATACCCGAAACCTGCTCGAAGCAAATGTCACTGCAGTATTTTTGGCCTCAGATCATTAGCCATAATGCCAATTCCCGCGGTTTTATCTCACGCGTAAAGCTGCGTGACATTTCGATCTTTCCGTTTTTCTACGCAACATTGTTCTCCCCGAAACTAACTTTGATTCTTCGATATCTTCTAGCCACTTGTTGCTGATTGTAGCGAAATGCTTGCGTAAGGCATAATGATCGTTAAACAAATCAAACGAACGACCGAATATCATTTATATATTCTGTATCAGGTTTTCGCCGTATCTTGGTGATGTTGTTTTCATTTGTCTAATCTAGGACATTTCCGGCCAAACAAATCCTTAATTCCAAACCTTCCTGATTTTTGGTTAATATTTTTGTTGGTGGTTCATTAGGTTTGAAAGTGATTTATATTTCTGGGTCCTGGGGGGATTCTAAGGTCCTTAGTCTAAATTATAAAATTCAAACGAGTCGTACAAAATTGTTCAGAATAAAATGGCAACAGCATATTGTACGCACTTCATTGAACATATTCTTGATAGCTTCAGCTTGTTGGGTAATAAACATTGTGTAATAAAGTTTATTGGAGGCCACTGATTTCTAAATAGGAAAAACTGGTACGTACTACGACTCCGATACCATTCCAACCGCCTCGCACTGCTTTTTATTTGGAATGAAAACGGGGGCGGGTGGGATTTAACGGCTAGGGTATTGTATCCATTTAATGCGACCGGACACACGTACACTCAGTCGAACAGTTGAATCGAACGGGACTTAGCGTGAAGTTTTACGCCATCCCGCACACTCCAGGGTTCGTTCTTACAAAATGCGTTCATTAGCATGCGACCGAAGATCATTATTTTACAATTGGTTCTGTTTGGCCGCCGGTGATGGAAGCACCCGGCTACTCCGGCAGGGCCTAGGTGATTCATCGAAAATGGGTACCAGCTCGCGGATCCCCCGTGGGGTTTTAGATTGAAATCTCTCCCAGCGCTTACCGATAGGTCCGCATCCTTGACTTACACGAGCCGATCGGTGATCGATAGTAGAGTCGGTTGGTTGGTTGCTTGGTCGGTCGACTTCCCCGAAGGAACCGATTTCCAGCACCGTGCGCTCTTGCCTTGTTCTATTTCTGCTGATGCCATTTGCTGCGAGCAGATTACGTAATGCGTTCTAGTTTCTCGGTCTAGCTGGGCAATGGCCGGCAGCTGCGATGCTGAATGGCATGTACGTGGCAATAATTAAACGGTAATTGTGATATTTGTTTACTTGTGATGGTTAAGTATACCCGCAAGTCTCGTCAAGATCCGTCTAGTACTCGTTCCGGATGTTGCTGCAGGGAAGAAACTTCTTTGGATAACTATTTGAGAGAAGGAAATATTTTTTTTATTTATTGTGGTTTCATCATAGCTTAGAAGGGTGGTATCTAAACGTAAACTAAAAATAAAACTTTACAATCGAATAAACCGTAAAACATACTAAATAAGAATCAACACACTTTTCTCTCCTGTCCAGTTCAGTGACCGAAATGACGCTCTCAAAACGGAGCCAGTCATCGACGATCCAGTAGGACTCGGGGCGTGGGAGCAAACACCCGTTGCCACCAAAGGCAGTCTGGTTCTGTTATTAAAATATCAATCCTCTAACCACCATGACCGTTCCGTTTGACACCATGGTGCCCCCGTCGAGGGGAAGAAAAACAACGCCCATTACGCGAGTCAATTCCATGGAGGGAGTTTTATCAACTTCAGCAGAAAGATCGAACAGCTCATGCCGTGGTGAACGGTCGAATGCCAGATGCATGCCCGGATTGCAGCGGGCGCGTTTGTCGATTGATTTTCATGGTTCGATAATGCCGATTTTTACGACCTGCTTATAAGAATGAATGAGAAACTGATAATTTCCAGCCCCCCAAATTGCCACTGAGACACGTCGGGTAGGTCTGTGCGCGCCGCCGTTGAACAAGGCACGGTTATCTTTTGTTTCCTTTTCTTTCGCGCATTCAACCAATCTCTGGCCAACGGTTTTCGCGAGCCTCGAAGCCGGGAAGTACTGTATGTCCCACACTGGTGAAGGCAAGCGCTTTCGTAATGCTTCGCAAAAGACCTTGCCGAGGTCGGGACGGGTCCTGCATACGCGGTGTGGTGACGACGTTCTCTACGGTTGTCCGGGTTTTCCCAGATCGCCCCCGATCGCCAACGGCTCAGAAGGAGAAGGAAACTGTTCGGTTGTGGTAAATTGCTTTTGCCCACCGTCGACAGTAGTGCCAACGGTCAGTCTACATACTTTGCATTGGTGCCAAGTCTCGACAGAAGGAGCCAGTGGAAGGAGGATCGTATCGATCACCGTGCACACCGTATCTTGAGCTGCAACCGAATCGAAAAGGGCATGGCACGAGTCGTCGTGCGGCTTTGATGTTTGATTAACAGCACCTTTTGGCGGGGATACTAGCCAAATAATGTGTGTTCTAATTTTCGTGCCACGGTTTCAATTTCACAAGTTGTATTGCTTGGAATTTGTGAACTTTAAGGTAGACCATGTTAACAACCGGAGAAACCTGGTAGAATATTGCTGATAGATACAAAGAAGAACATGGTATCTATTCATTAATCGAAACATATTTTAAGATTTTATGTACTTGCTGGTGCTTTGCTACTTACTTCTTAATTTGCGTTTGTTCCTATATCTTAAAATGTGTCAAATCGATCATATGACACACTATGGAACAAGTTCGTGAAACCAGCGCACGGCAAGGGAAAGGTCCTTCCGGTGCGTTCAGTAAACGTTCACAGGTGACTTCTCATGTGTTGTCGTTGAAATATGACAGTCATAAAACCAAGCCACCCTGTTGTGCAAATCTTTCATCGTTCTCCCATCGGGAGCCCCATGAAACGCAGCATGAATCAGTACAAAACCCTAGCCGCGCATGACAAATGATCTGAGCAACATTAGAGCAAGCTCCAGCAGCGGTTCTGAGCGATGTGAAGAGTGCCGGGAAGAAGAAAACAGAGCTTAAAAGGCCAGAAGCATTTACGTGGGGAGCTATCAAAGAGAGACAGCCAACGGAGGTGGAAGGGTGATAATGAGTTGAATGTTTCAATTACCCAGCCGGTTCGCAGATTTCACACGCTCACAAAGCCTCTCCAACGTGTAGCGCGAGCAGTAAAGATCATTTACTTACGGACGTCTCACAATCTGCGCTACGATCGTCGTCGCCGAGCATACGCCCCGGTCAGCACCACCAGCACCAGCTCTTGGACAACCGACGCTTTCATTCTTCTTGTTCGAAGAACCGCGAAGCAACGAGTGCACTCTTGCCATTTAATGACACTTGATCGGTGATTGCGACGAGAATTAAACGAAGCATGGAACGTTGATTTGCGACGGAAGGCTCCTAGGAAGCGCATTCCGTTCGGACAGCTTTATTAGCCAGTCATTAGGAAAATGGACTTATAACAACACGTACGATCCAGTTCGGCTTTCAAACGATCATGCCGTCGTCGATCATCGGCCATCCCTTACGTTCGCAAGGACGACCAAAGGATGGAGAGATTCAAATGTTATTGAAGCTTCATCAACCGGTCAAAAAAGTTCGTCGACTGCTCGATCCTGGTTGAAAGACTTTAGCGTATTTAGCAGAGACGACGTTTCAGACAAATTGGGATAATTATCACAGCAATTTATCCCTCCACCGGGGTGACACATTCTCGAGCGGGTGGATTCGAAACGCAAACGTGTGGTGTGCCTCCAAGCTTTTATTGCACAATTTTCTCACCCCCCACACCCACACCACCCGCTGGCCAACGCCCCTCAGTAATGTCAAGGACTTTGCCGGTCAGCGTAGAATTTATTGATCGTTATAAAATAACTGCCTCCCAGTGATCCGATACATTTCCGACCGGGGCGCACATTCGATTGCTCGCGGGCTGCTAATGGTTTCGCCCCGCCGTCCGTCGCCCAATAATGGTGGTGCAATATCTGTCAAGCGAATCGTTCGTTTTTCCGCCGACACTCTGCTGAAAATCGATCGTCAATGGTCAATTATTTGTGCGTTTCAGATCGTCCATTCGTCACCCATCGTTACCGCGTTCGGGAGAGCCACCTTTTTCGGTTGCTCGGATTGTGTGTGTGTGTGTGTGTGTGTGTGCCCGTGCTATCATCATTAAGCATTAATTATCACCGAAATGTAGGCCGTCTGATCGTATTTCTAGCGTTTTTATTTCCAGCGGGTGTGTGTTTTCCAGTTTTATGTTTAATGAGCCCAAACCAAATCGGGGTAAATTATGGAAATTTTACTGCGCAAAGTTGATCTTTCTATAGTTTCTAATCCATGACTATTCATAGCATCGTGCTAGGCAGTCCATCATCTCTTACCGGATGTAAATTTGTAATTCGTAGACGAGGTTTCGTTATTTAAATGAGCTCGTTTTGAGTCCAACTCCTGTACGCGACCCTTGTCTAATAATCCCCATCCGGAAGCGTTGTTTCAGTCGGTTCAATGAATTCCGGCGAGGATAAACACATACTCGAGGATTGTCAACTCGAGCGACCCGAAATTCCACCAATTCGTCAACGTTTTACGATCATGTTGGCTTTAATCCTTTGGCGCCTTAAACTATGTTGTTCGTTCTGTCCGAGGGGTTTTAAGGTAGGACCACCAGGTGTTGCAGGTCGGACACATCGTGCGTTTTCAGTCGCCAGTGCAACTGTATGATAGATTGGTTTCAACTACCTACATAGACACATGTTTTCGTCGACCTCCCGCGTACCAGCATAAAAGATTGATGGAGGTCGAATCAAAGCGAAGATAATTGGTGGAATATTTGGTGGTTACAGGCAAGAAGGGATAGAGGAAATTAATGAGCATCCATTGCACCAGTGAGTTGTGTCCTTTGAGCACTGTAACGAACCTAATTGTTAAGATCATGGCAATATTTTCTCAACCAACTTTATTGAGTATTGCTCGCTTGAAGTATGTTTATTGGTTTAGACCTGTAGTGTTTTCTTCTGTCATTTCAATAATGCAGAATCAATGGGAATGAAAGGATCTTTCATTAAACTTCCACCACCAAACAATTGCGGACGTGCCTGATGTCTGTGAAAGCAACAGTACGGAATCGAGTTTCGCGTCTGACAACGCCACCGCAGTCTTTTAGTTTGAGACCTTGGACGGCCTTGACGGCCAAATGCTCCCTACTTCTCGCCCCTTCGCCGTTTTACCTTTGCCAGCCGTTAGCAACGGTTGAGCGCGTAAAGCGGTCTGTCCGTTCGAGACGGGTTGGCCTTTTTTTCGGCTACTTTTTGTCCCCTACACCACCGCCGTTCGTTGCCTCTGCGTTCGATGTTTGATACGGTTCATGTAAAACCAAATGGTTTCCCGGGCTCCGCGAACCCCCGATTCGTGTAGCGAAACGTGGCCGGACAGAGACGACGCCGACATTCATTACACCTTTGGAAAACTCGTTTCGTGGAGACTATTTTTGAACAGAAGTACCGGCTTCCCTGCCCACGACACTGATGCCTCCATCCCTCTGCCTTCCTTTGGAGCTGGAGCTAAAGTGGAACAATGTTTTGTGTGTCACCGATAGTTTTCCGTTGATGATAGTAAGGGCGAGATAGGATCGTGATCGCCGTTGATGCTGGTTGTGCTGTTGGATTTCTGATTCGAATTTTTGCCTTCTTATTTTTTCTTATAATTAATCTCATAGAATTCCTTGGCAGGTCGCGTCTTGCGGGCTTGCCCTGAGCCTGTTGGGATTGAATTTAAACGTATGATAGGGGAAAAAAAAATCAGCTACAGAACTATAGACCGGCAGCAATCACAAACGACAGGCGAAAAGGGCTCGACGCTGCCGGGCCATGCTGTTACGTTGCATAAGGTCAGAAGGTGAGCTGCTGCACCGAAAGGCGTAGGGCTGGTGCTATTTCTGGTCCTGCCTTTCTTTTTTATTTTTATTTCACCACTGAGATTGTCAAATTGAAGCCAAGAGTGGAGTGGATTTTTTTTTTTGCTTCAACCCCTGAAAGCAAATGGGTGCACGGTTGATCGTTCGACAGGTCTGCAACCTAATCGGTGCGTCGGTATCAAATAAACGGAACGGTAACCGAATCGCAACGCATCAACCG
Source organism: Anopheles atroparvus (assembly GCA_914969975.1). Taxonomy (NCBI): domain Eukaryota; kingdom Metazoa; phylum Arthropoda; class Insecta; order Diptera; family Culicidae; genus Anopheles; species Anopheles atroparvus. Next base: position 32,976,477 of record CAJZCY010000002.1, on the reverse strand, counting down.
CCGCGGCGAATGCAATTATGAAGGGCCGACGGAGGCCAGCCGGGCGGTCAGCTCAGCTGGCATGTAGTATTGAGTGATTTTTATGCTCGTTTCATCACACCACACCTTCGCATCGTAGGCAGCCGAAGGGTCCTTGTGGGACGGCAAGTGTCAAGCCGGCGCCCGGGTATTGTGATCGTCTAACATCGACACGCCACATCGGTCCGATGAAATATTGGGCAATTCGATGTGAGGATGTATTGAATTCGGATCGACACATTCGTTGCCGTCAATGTGAAGGGCCCATACCAAGGACCGCATCAAGCAAATCAAACCTTGATGTAAGTACTGTGCGGCTGGAGTCGAAATGATATCGATGTTGATGATGGCTGACGATAAGAATGACAATGTGAGAAAATGAACACGTACTCCTTTAAATTACGTCCTTTTATTAGAAATCCCTTCTACATTTGGAATTTGTTGTGCATAAATTCACGAGATGTATTTCTTTTTTTTCCTTTCAATGCTATGCAATGTGTGGTTCATACGAACGAACGCTATTCAAACATGTTCTAACATTCAACAAGGACAACAGTCATAGCCTACCAGAAGTGCCTGTGACTCCCTCCTACTCACCTCGTTCCCTCTCCCCTTCCAAGGACGCTGCCTTGGCTCTTTAATCCTTACAATACTTACCGTCATCAAATATCATCCAATCATGATCTAATCACTATACGTACGCCAACAATTTACATACCTTTGGTTTTGATTGAGGTGCTCTTAAACCCGAGCAACAAAATCATACTTGTATATTTTCGTATGGTCCAGTGCGCTGCAGAGTTGTGTACGAGAAACGGTATAATTACATCAACCACACCAACGACTCGTTGTTGCCGTTGACGGCGATGTTTGCTGCGACACGTCACCAAAGTCGGGGTTGGCTAATGTCGTGGCTACCGACCAGAAGAGAAATACGGAACTCCCAGAACCGGCAGCTAGAACTAGTGTCTTAAGTCACACTAGGCGGCTGGCGAAGCTGCACGAGCGTGCTACAGTTCACTGCCGGTCGGTGGAGACTGCAATTATCCGCTCGCGTTTAGCTCGCTCGAGCCGTGTCGTGTGCATTAGCGACTTGCGGTTGCGGCGACCAACCGGTTGGGCGTTTTCCGGCGTCAAGTTCTAGGTGACTCACGGAGTGTTCCCGCTTCTGCTGCACTGTCCCAGGGCGCAATCGTGATCTGAAGAACGTTTGCACGTAAATCCCACCGTCGGCGGTGGTGTTCTTTTATGGTGACCTTCTCCCTCCGTGCTCTCGATCCAAATAGATTACTTTTTTTTTATTTCTAGGGAACTAGGTTACAACCAAGTCGGACAACGGAGTCAGCTGAATCCGGTTTCACTTTCGTTGAATGAAACCTCCGTCCTCCACCGAAGAACTGCCCACTGGACACGGGCCGGACGGGAGCAATCGTTCGCCGCTCGACGCTTTTGGAATATCTGGTTCCCACCGTTCCGTGGGTGGCATGGGAATCTGCTGCTCTGCTGATAAATGATTGGCTTTACCCATTGACAGGCGACTATGTAAGCGCACCCTTATGTCATAAGCCAGATGGATCGCGTGGATGATCCGCGGGAAGATTATTAACAGATATTCCAATACCAAAACATTAACGAGCACGATACCGGTTGCGAACGCATGTAAATTACTTTTAATTAATTTGTCTTCGTTGTGGCTCATCAAGCAGCTTCCTACGTCGTAAAATAAGAAAATACGCAAATTTCAACAGGAGCCATCAAAACCAAAGCAAACAAAGCATTAAGTAGGAACAACTTATCTTCCTCCTTCAGATAAAAAGATGAAACTTACCGCCATTTTAGGATTAATTTAGAACGTAACGACTCATCTTGTCGTCTCTCCGTGGGTCTGCTCGGTAGGCCAAATATTTCGGCAATTAGCTGCCACTTCTTTAAATTCCGCGGATCAGTAGCGCTCGGTGGCGTGTGGCATAAAAATTAATTAAATCTTCATTCTTCCCCGACACCAGGCTTCGGCCGCATAGGTTGAATTGTTGAACTCACAGAGTTTCCCCTCCCCATTTTTTTGTTTTTGTTCCCTTTCGCAACAGTGATTTGCAACGCTCGTTGGAGCATTCGCTACGCCTGTCGGTCGACGCACGAGTTTGGCGGTAAAACTAACCTTTCCAAAATCACCATCCGCCATCGAGACTAAGCCATTAGGTGGGCTCGCTTTGTTTGTTGGTGGATTTAAATTTTGCAGCTACATTAGGTGGCAACATTTTGGCTTCCGTCAAGCGGAACGTTGGCGAGCCATCGTTGCGATGAAAGGTAGACGAAAAAAAAAACACAAACGCTGAAACATTATTTATTCATCGTTAGGTTCGTCGCTTGTTTGAGTCTTTCGTTTAAAGTGGATTATCAATCAAACACCAACGATGCCTGCCCCCAGGGGAATTTGATTCATTGTTCTAAGCTAACACCGATAGAGGATTACATGCCAGGTGTGCAGGAAGTATCGTTCCCGGTACAATTTAAATCAAGCGAACAATCGGGCAGACGAAAAAGGCAAAAGGAATGAAATGAATAGATCCATAATTTGGCATAAAATCATCATTTCCAAAATTAAAATTCACTGTTGCCATCTAAAGATTGTTGCCATACTTGCTCTGCTGCTTGGTGGAATAAAGTATAACCTCAAAATCTACTAATGGATTTGCTCCACCGAACAAAAAAAAAAAAACCATCTCCATTCTTCATTGCGCGCCACGATCGTATCGTTTCGTTCTCTTGCTTTTTTGACGGAAGTGACGCAGCGCGCGGACTGTGGCGCGACATCGACAGTGCCGAGCCGCAAACGGAACCACGGCCCTAGACAGACCAGACCCTCCCGGTAGAACATTGTTACCGCATCAACATAAAGGCGACCTTGTAGGTAAGGTGTGTCTTCCAATTTAATGGCGCCCACTGGTGCTGGTGGAGGTGCTTGTCTGGTTGCGCGGAGGCACTCGCTGTATTATTACGGGAGCGGATTTTCAACATCCCGCTGTCGCTTTCATTTGGCGCCCAAGTAAGGTTTCCACGGCAGTCGATTGCGTCGAGGGAATTGAATCGGCACGACACGATCTATTCGTTCACGTTCTTTGTTGCGCTCGGATGCTGGTCAAGTGGGAAGAATTTGAACAAGAGGTTCCTAACAGGGGTTCAGCAAAGTGAAGTTCATGTTCATGAACCTCGTCATCTCTTGAAGGTTTTATCACGTTCTCGCTTCTCTTGCTCTGGGTTTCAATTAAATTAAGCACCTACTATTTTCTATTTTGCAAAGATATGCAACGACCTTAAACTCAACAATGTGATTCATTTTTTTATAATTTCCCTCTTTATTTGTCGTGAAATTGTTTTCTATTGAATTATGATGGTTATGGCCTTCAAACATATATAAAATATTGTTCGTAGCAGTGTGTTGACGTAAAAGTAAATCAAGCAATTTAATGTCCCATCTAGAGTAAAGCCTCTGTCACTAAACCGTGGTTCACCTTCAAGCAATCGTGGGCACGAGAAATGCTATTGGACGCTTTACCCTTTTATGATCAATGACTGAAAGTGCGTGCTAAGCTTTCACACCTAGTCTCCCGAACCGAAGAATAATAAATGCTTATCCCCATGTAACGCCTCCACAGAGCCAAGCCGAAAATGGTGGACATTTCTTTATCTCGCCCAATCGCCAAGTGTGAAACGGGTTGCTCAGGCGGGTAAAGTGCTACACGAACGTTACCTGACCGCAGCTTCGCCTGTTGCGGACCGCCGTGCGACCCAGTAAGAGTCGACCAACGACGTGGTGACGTCGGCTTGGCTCTGCTCTCATTTCCTTGAGCTGCTTTTGCACAGCGCAGCGATTCGCGATCCGACGCATTCCATTGCAGTGACGATCACATACCGCCGAAGGTTGGCCACTAACGAACATGGCCACGTACCTTTGAAGGTCCCTCCGTTGCGAGCCGGCTGGCAGCGATCATCGCACGAGGAAAGCATTCCTTCGGCGTGCTGGGCTGCAGGCAGTGGCATCGAAGGGCATCGGGTGAGATCGGACGGTTGTGGTTGCCATCGGCGTGCGGCGTGAGGTGGGTAGCCTGGGTGAAGCATATAAAGTTATTAATTAAGCGAATATATACATCACCCTGGCCGACCGGAGTCACCAAAGGTAACATTAAATTAGTAAAACTCAAATCAAATCCTCCTTGATACTTGACCGAGAGGTAGCGGTGTGCAATGGTATCAAGGTGCCTCGTGTGTGATTTCTATGCCATTTAATTGGCCTGTTTGAAGCGTTGACGAGTGCAATCTGGCGGACAAGATTAATGGGGGGCGAATCCATGCGCTGGAGATATCTTCGTCGTGGTGATTGATCTGAGATTGGGAATTAGCCTAATTGATCGATTATGTTTACTGTAAGCGTTGATAGGTAAAGCAAAGGCACAAAACGTTAATTTTGATTCTGATTTTATTAAACGCACGGCTCCTTTCCAAAAGCTTATTTTGCTGCCTTGCTTCATAGTATGGTTTTGTTTTAGATAGAATTTAGTGTAAAATATTTTATATAAAATGCTATGCATGGAATACTGTTCCAACGAATACTAAATTTAATTCGATTGCTACATTTATGGAGGTAGCATATTAAAAGCTACACCTCACAGCACAGCGCATTGACCGCTGCAACGGATCATTAGAGGCAGTTGCTTGGTTGCGGAATGGAATGCGTTTCAAGGGTCTTGAAGGGTGACAAAAACATACAACTTAAAAATGGTGGTAACGTGCCGCCAACGAGTGCGACCTCGTTTACAGCTGACCGCAGCATGCTGCCGGTATGTTTTGTTTTTTCTTCTTCGATTTGTGTCACACGCGTACGTGTGCGTGTGCTTGGTTTTCCGTACAGTTGTGGCCAGTAGGCTTGGAATGGCGGAATTGTATGCTAATAGGGCATTGCCGCGGTTTCGAATGAACAAATTACTGCTGCTCTGGTTGTCCGCTGCCGGAGAGCCCTTTCCTTTCGCGGACAAGAGTGTCAAGCGCAGCTGGTCAATGGTGCTGGCGATCACGAAAATGCGAAGGTCCTTGGCGTCTTAAACACCGCTAGCCCGGTAGATTACTACCGTAGCACGTTGGCGGAAAAGTGCAGCCTACGATTTCTATTAGTCAACGGAGGCAGCGGAAGTTAAACAAATCATAATCCAACAAACAGATGAAAAACCACACGCCTCGTTTGGGGTTTTTTTTTTTGTATGCCACATATTGCTAGTCTTTTGTTTGAGTCGTTTGATTTAAGTTGGCTGCAAACCGGTCGCTCATCTGGAAGGGTAAGGTGCAGGATGGTTGGAACGGCGTAAACGGTTAAAGCACACATCATAAACAAGCCGTTTGTGGCCATAAAAATGCCCGCTTGCCGGATCTAGAAGCGCAGCATTAACCGGACAGCCTTCGACGACCTTGCACGAAGTAGACGACTAAACAACACAGCAATTATGCAACATTGCAGTTGCCTGCTAAGTCATGATGCTTTTGGAGGCATTAGATGCACTTTTATTTGTGTAAAAAAAAAACAACCATTCATCAACGTGAAAAAAACGGCACATCGGCTAAAAATAGCTTCATTTATAGTTTTTATCGATTCGCCGATGCACCGATGAAAACCGATGCCGGTTAGAAACGATATGTCTCCGATTTACGAACCGGGCAAACGAGGTGGGTTTTTTGAGACAATTTTGGAATTTCACGTTTAAACCGGTTTGGTTGTATAAAAAGTGTAGTATACATTTAGGCTAAACTAGAGTACTAAAAGTAACGCTTATTGCATACCTCTGGGCGCTCACAGTGCGACTCCAAATTGTGAAGTGCGATGTTGGGAATGTTGATTATTTTTAAGATACGATTTGAAACTGCGTTATTTTGAATTTGAAACGATCCATGACCCGGTTTGGAAGAAATATAGGAAATTTGTCAAAAAAAAAATCCCACTGCACGCGACCAGTTCGGAAACAATTGTTCGAAATATCGTTTTGAGCCAAGAATCGGTACAGTAGCGAACCACAGACACGACAAATAAATTCTTAGTGGTTTTAAATAGTTGACGTAAAGCATGCTGGGTCTTTTTGCTTTTTTAATCAAAACCAACATCATTTTGATTGATCAAGCATTGATTTGGCTATTTACACTCCAGGCACGATTGTGCATGAATGGACATTTGAATGGACACGTTGTGCTTCCTGATTGAAAACAAATGTTTTGCCACAACTCTCTTCCAGAGTCTGTATTGTGTTTCTGTATTGTTACTGTTTAAAATTAAAGGTAGTATGTACATATCATGAGCATATCGCCATATAATGAACTATTCTCGTTCGGATTGTAAACCGTCCATTGCTCTTTCAAAAACGCATCAGAAATACATTTTAACTTCCTCTTTATTCGCTTTGATAACGGATAACAAGACAAACATTACAATTACATAAATACAAGTCAACAAGTCTCACGAGATAGAAGCGTAACGCAGTTCAGTGTTACAGAAGAAGGAAGAAACGAAGGAACTGTTCAGATAGGGCTCTACCGACGATCGCGTGCCAGGGATGAAAGTGACCGCACGGGGCGGGGTGTCGCAAAGCAAACGTAACGTTTCCTGCACAGCCTCACGTACGGTTTTCCATTTGGGTGGGACCTCCCCCGAACGAGGTGGCGAGTTTGCGTAATCCAGGAAATGTGCTCAGCTTCACCATCTTTCAGCGTGCTCGCGTGTCCGTGGGTCCATGATGTTTGTTGGTGCACCAGGAAGAGAATTTATGCGCCACGCAAACCGGTTCCTGGGTTGGTAGTGACAGGGTTCGATCGCCCGCTGGAAAGCCGTTCGCACAGTTTACCGCACCATCGATTAGATTTAAATTTGCTCGTACAATTTCCTTCCCTGCCAGTCCTGGCCTAGCTCGACAGGTTCCAGGCGGCCTTCCGGGAATGGTGGAGAGGAGTTCCAGCAAACTCCAGAAGGGTCCTGGCACGCTCGGTCCGATGCAGAATTTGTTAATATCACAGCTTGCTCGATGGTGCGGAAAACCGATCCAAACGGAATCCATTCCCACAAGGGGATCGCCAGGAGTGGCCGCTTTCTGATATCCTGGCACGGCGGGATGAGGTTCCTCGCGATGGCAATTGTCAGCAGAGTAGAAGATAGCTCGAAGGGCGGCAGAGAGGAAACGATTCGAAAGACTACTTGGCTACGTGGTTGTCCTAGGCACTAAGAACTTCGCTCGCAAATCGGGCAGTTCGGCGGCACCGCACCTTGGCCCTGGCCCTGGCATGGGCGGTTAGGGGACGGGCCGCTGTTTGGATTGGTTTGCTTGAACGAGATGGCCGCAGCTCGTCTAGTAGTGGCCACCCTGGTGGTGGCTGATCGGGGCCGTCTTGTGCACGACCGCGTTGAAGCCCGAGTGCTTGTCGGCGGTGTAGTCGACGGTGCGCACGGAACCGTCCGGCTCAACGAGGGAGTACTGACCCTTGACGACGTCACCGTCGCGCGTCTCGTGCTGCGACTTCACGTCCCCGGTGTGGAAGTCGTTGACTCCGTACTTGAAGGCGTACTTCGGAGGGGCCTGCAGGGAGGGGCGACAGGGGTAAGCGACAAACGATCGGACGACACAAAGTGAAAGCGGGAGGAACCAGACATTCCTGCCCGGGCAAAGGGGGCCGGTACTTACGTAGTAGTCAACGTGCTCATCCTCGTGGTAGTCGTGGTGTCCGTGGCTGTCGCCGAGCGAGATGCGCTCGACCTGGCCGTACTGGTGTCCACCCTCCAGCTGGTGCTCCCCGTAGTAGTCTCCGTATCCAGCGGGGAAGGCCGCGGCGAAGGCAACGATCGATGCAAATAGCACAAACTGTGGTGGTCCGTCGATGGAGCAAACCGAGAGGATGAAAATTGAAAACGGAAAACAAGGCACGATGGATTAGCGGAATGTGCGAGAAAAACGGCGTTATCTCATAGGGAGATTACGCAAGCGGCCCCACGGCTTCGGTTATCTGCGATAGTGCGTGCAATCGGTGTAATCTCGCCTTCTTTGGTGTCGGGTTGACTAACAACGCATCAGATTTTTAAGGCGACACGCAGATAGATGGCAGAGTTTTCACCGCGATGTGAAGGATCATGGATCGCTCTTCCGGACCTGCCGATCAGATGGTTTCCCCCCCTAAACGAGCAATGCACTCGTGCGAATCATACCGGACCGTTACGGGTCATCAGCACGCAGTCGCCACCCCACCAAAGGAAAACCCAACCAGTCCAGGTGCGGGAAAAGCAATCGCACCGCCAAGCGTTTGGCACGCACCAAACGTTGGGAGAAAGGGACGCAGAACGTGTCGGGCGTGAGCGCATTGCACCGTCTGATTATGCACGCACTCGGATGCAGCGGTAGAGAAACAGAAGTTGAAAAGAAAGGTAAAAGAAACACACAGGCAGCGACGCATTGCATCTCCACCGGTGGAAACCGGTAATTACGAAACGCGCGAAGCCAACGGCCGGAACTGGACCGTTGTCGCCTCGTTAGTCGCGCGAGTCGCCGGAGGGTGCGATTAAGCAGAAAGTATCATCCTGTCGCGAATGGACCCGCGATCGACGCATGGGTGACAACCGCTACGATTCGCGTTCGCCTCTAGAGGGCCTGGTTTTTTTTTTTTTTGCACCGGGCGCACCCCTAATGAGCCGGATTGCTCTGAACGGGAGAGATGGCCGGGGTTAATTATTTGAAAATTGACATTAATTAAAGCTTCCCTCTGCAATTACGTGGTAATTTCATCGAAAGTGAAATCTAGTTGCTGGAAAATCAAACATTTCTCTCTCTGGGAGTGTTTTGATTGCATTATCGATTGCGCTGTTTGTTTGGTTATGTTTTCCTTGCAATAACGTTGCTCGCTGAATTGATTTGATAACCAATTGAAGCAAATGAAATGACAGTGTCCATTATGATTTGCATGTTGCTTTCTGATCTTTTGTATTGGTTTTTTTTTCATTTTCGAGCTCCGGCGAGCTTAAAATTCATACAAATCAAGAGTGATAAAACTCTTAAATAACAAGTTTTTTTCAGTTCAGTCGAGTCAACAAAATTTCTATGTTAAGATCATATATTGAGCAAATTATAAACATCCATTGAAGCTTTGTTTGAATACAGTTAAGATGTTTCCTAAAAACATTTAAAAAACTACAGCCTTTTTACAGCAGCTTGCACCATTCTCTAGTTTCTAGAACAAACTTTACTCTAAACTTTTTTGTACATGCTACTGCTTGTTCTTTGCTACTGCAAATTTTAAGCTTCCTTGTTCAAGGAATATGTTTAAAAAACTCTCACGCAAACTACAAAGTGTATTTCTTGTCTGACAACCGGTTTACAAGAACATATGTCTAGGAGTGACAAAGTTTTCAAAAAGATGATCTTTTTTCTCTTTCACTTTTCCGACCCATACAATTCTTTTCGATGCTTTGCAATTCGTCATTTCAATCATTCGAAAACAAATTCTTAAAACTTGCAGAATTTTTGTTGTTGTTTGGGATTAAAATGCAGATACATCCAGATTACATCACAGATATTGTGCTTCCAAATGTTCACCAACATCACACAGTAGTCCTTTAAGAGTGTTACCGTTCGCTGTTAAACACTAGCTTATTGCTTTACCTTGAAGGCCATTTTTGTTGAGTAATTCGAACGAACTTCACTGAACTGCGTTAATCCTTGGAACTTCCGACTTTGTTGCGATATTGCTGGTTTAGCGTCGCTGTTGTGAGCTACACGTAGCTAACGGCACTTTCGGTGTGTTTCGGTGTGATAGCTTATGACTTCACTGAGTTGCACCAACTTGCACTGCGCGGCGGACGACGGCTGACTGATGTTTGAACCATAAAATTTCACCTTCTTTATATAGGACCGGTGCGCGGCTGTCTCGTGCCGCACGCGAAAGAAAGCGAAAACCGCCGAGTTTTCCACGCTCTCCGCGCGAAACGGTACGAGCAGCCGAACATGCGGACCGCAGACGTCACGTCACGAAACAAGGCGCCTTCCACCGCGCCACTCCTTTGGCCATACCCCGCGAGGAGTGAGTCTCATGCGAAAGCCTGCCAGGGTGGAGATGGAAACTGAGCGTGCTGCTGGAAGTAACCAGCACCGTTTTCCAGTTGCATCCGTGACCTCGCGGAGTCGAACGGCAGCAAGCGCATGGAGCAGGGAAGGAAGTTCGTGAAGTTGGGAAGCACGTGCACCGCGAAAATGCAGGGAAACACCGTTGCACGGCGACGTCGCTCCGCACAGGTGCATTTTGATGGTCGCTCCATCGGAATCGGGATTCACACGACGTAAGATTTAAACATTTATGCAGCTGGAGTTCGGAGAGCTGCGCGGAATACGAATACGGCAATGGACGATTTTTTATTTGATACAATTTCAAAAATTGTGTTTTTTATTTCAAATAACTGTAGATTTTATTACTATTTTATTATTATTTTGCAATTATTATTGAACATGTTTTAACACACTAATGCTTTTAAACTTTTAATGAGTCTATTGAGTCGTGATTTTGAACTGCCATAAGTACAACTTGTTGCGTTGATGAAATAATGGAATCACAAGAAATATACAATGGTACTATTAAACAAATTCCACCTTTGGAAGTTTCCCACTTTCATCAGAATCGTTTAGCGCAACGTGGCCCTGTAATGATCACGATTCTGGACCATCGGAGACGAACAATTATTATTCCATAGCGGCAACATGGTGCAACGGTCACCACAGAAAAACTCGACGAAAATTGCAGCACGGCCTGGCACAGTTTCCACCGAAAATTGCCATTTGCATTTACGGCCGTTACAATTACCGTCCCGTACGTTTCCGTTTTGCATCCGAAATGGGTGTCGCTTTCCGAGGTGAACGCAAACAAGAAACCCCTCCTGAAAGCAAACAAATCCCAGCCGCGACAAACGGTGAGCAAGGGTAGTAAAACGTTCCTTAAATTACTATTATCTCATCTCGGGCACGATCTCCTTACCGTACCGGTGGCGGTCGAAGTGTGAGGTCATTTTCAGGGATAAGGTCACATCGCTCATACTCGCCGAGCGGTCGATTATTAGTTTTGGCATAGTTAAGCACGCCTCCTTCACAGTCCGTAGGTCGATTGGGAAACGAAAACGTAGGCTTTTTCATGATCGAAAGATCTACTTTTTTGTTTGGTTTTGGTCCTCCCTTGCCATTACCATTCAATGCGACCTGATTGCACCACAGTGTCTGCGATTAATTTGAGCAAAATCAAATGTTTTGTCATCGGATTGCACAAACGTCTCGAACGCCCCCAACTTTGGCGAGCCGCCAGCAAGATTTGGCAAACATAGGTTCAGTTTCGCCCGGGCCAAAATGAACCGTGTGACTAATCACTAGGCATCGGTTGGTTATGCTCGGGTGGGCGCCCACGAAGAAAGAAGAACGCAAAGGTTCAGTGTAAGAAAAACAAAATGTTACACTCACTATTCAAATTTAATGCAGGGCCAATGGACGATTTTTTATGCTGCATGTTTCAGCTGCAATGAATCTGTATAATTTCATGCTCCAAATTTGCGAACGCTAGCCGGGAGCATGGCGTTTGTGTTGCTATTGGGGTAGCGATAACAGCAAACGCGTGCATCTCGTAGAGCCGAAAGTTATCAATATTGAATTGTAGAGAAGCTTTCGAAGGCGATTTTCAAACCTTTCCCTTGTTTCCTTTACTTTTCATTAATCGTTTCTAAGAAGGGAGTTTCGTGAATGGTTTAAGTAAAGGTAGCAGTAGCGATATTGATTGATTAAATTTAAACATCCTTCCAATTACTCTGGCTTATGAGAAGCATACATGAATGTTGATGAATCAAAACTTTATTTTGATTTTCAATATTGTTTACTCTAAATCCCTTTAAAGTATAACTGTTCGTCTTTGAATCCCACTAGATATGTTGTTCCCACCTCAAACATACCCTACACGACATTGCAGTGCCTTCATAGCGATCTTGAATTGCTCCAACAAGACACCTCAATCCACCCACAAACCCCCAGTGTTGTTCATTCTCGAGAAATATGACTAAACGCTGCTATAGCATGCACGAAAAACGGCATTTCAGCAACAGCAAAAAAAACTGGAGTACGTGAAGGCAATTACTCTCTGTACAATGCGAAAACTGCAGCCGTGTCTAGCGCACCGAACTTAAACCGAGCATCGATTACCAACGTCTTGCCGGGAAATCGATTATGCAATATTGCAATTGTGCCGTGTGTGCGATCGTCGTGTTTCGGGAGATCACCACTCTTCCCGGTCCGCGCGTTTATGACAAAGAAGCGGTGACTGTAGCTGGAGTGGTGCGAAAAACGGTCCACCACCATAGGAAAACATAGTGTGTCAGTTCAAAAGCCGGTCGGTTGTTGGGCAGTAATGCGATCTGAATAAACCGAGAGAGAGAGCTTCGGAAAGCGCACCCATCAGAGGATAGATGATCTAAAGTGGCCCCAGCAAGGGACGCCATAAAACAACGCGTACTTGGACGTGGTTTATAATGAGTTCCAAGCAGCGTTTCTCAATACTTTGGTGAACTTGGACACCTCTAGCAATTGGAAATGCATATGGATTTAAAGGTGCTAGGACGTTGATCTTCCCCCTAATATTTCATTACAACTTACAGGTACGTATTTGCTAAAACATCCTAAAGACAAACGTTTGTCAAGAATCCTCAGGCTCCTTTGGGTCAACATTGAGAATGACTGTACTCCAAACATGAAGCTACGCCAGCTAGAAGTGGGAGGAACAGTGCACTTTCTGCCAGCGCAGGAGCTGTTCCTTGTCGCTTTCCATCCCTGGTCGAGGTGGCACACTTGCCTCCTAACCCAGTCCCGTCGAGAGCATCGTGGATCTGCGGCACCTGCGGAGGAAAAGCATAAATAGCACGGGGACCACTCGAGTCCAGCGTTCGCGTACTTCGCTAGCTTCCACCGATGAATGCACAATTGCTACCACAAAACAGCGCGACCCACCGCAACCGCAGATTAATTGGATGATTGACAGTGGGACACTTTCCATGGCGCAGCGAAAAGAGGCTCGTAACAAGATAAAAAGATAATTTTCCCCCCTTTCGACGAGCACTATTTATAAATTCCGAAGCGTACCGCAGCACGGCGAGTGCCGGATCGATTTCGGCCGGTCCAGATTAAAGCCGTCGATGGGTTGCTTTACATAAACGGTTTCGATAGGCGCGGTGAAGGCAATTGATCTTTGCGAGTGCGGGCCGAGCGTTAAATTCGACTTGAGATTCTTTTCTCCCTGCGCGCGGTGCGATACCGGCCGAACGTGGTAATTTGCCGGAGGTGCACACATCGAAGGCCTTTCTCCATAAAATATTGGCAGCAAAATTGATACCTTACCGCCTAACGAAACGCACCGGATTTGCATTATGCCGTTTTGCGCTACTTCGCGCGCGATTTTTGAGGGCGTTTGATGAAAAACTAAAAACGAAACTGAAGTCGCTTGCATAAATGGATGATTGATTGGGACTTTCGGGTGGAGCTGTTCGCAACCACTGCTAACACAGTGTTTCATTAACATTCAAAGAAAGCTGGTAATTATTCGGTCGAGAGAATTGACGTACAATAAACCTAATTTTTCTGGGAAAGGTTTATATTTTGAGGTAAACTCTACCAAAGTAACTGTCAGTGCGAAAATAGTTTACCCTCTTACAGGTTCGTAAAACATACAAAATTACATAACACACTGACGATGCAGGCATTTCACAAAGTGCGTAAGAAGTAGTTACGGCTTAAGATAACCGCGTAGTGATTATTTTGCACTGACGAAAACAAATCGAACCTCAAATTAATTAGTTAAGCATTATTGCTCCGAAACGAGTCCTTGTTTTCTCGCCAAACTTTAAAATCCGCACTTAAGCCCTTGTTCATTTTATTTTTTATTCACTACTATCAACATTGTACGTCGGTTCGCTTCGAGCAACATGTTATGCTTCTTTAAGATCCCACATAAATAATGGATAAACAAACAAACCCGAAAAACCGCCAGCCCCAAACCGACGGAAGCGCGTTTTCGTTTCAATTATTCCACCGTTTCGGGAGGTTGCGTCACCGTGTCCCACGCTATACCGACGAAGGGTGAGAGTCAATGTTTAATGCATACGGTCGCGTGATGATTTAGGACCAATTAAGGAATTCCACTCAACACCATCTGCTACTGGGCAGAATTGAAACCGAGATAGTTGGGAGGAAATTGAAACATCATAAATAAACGAAGTAAAATTACTACGACCAAGCCATCATTCAAGAACCATAATTAAAAAGTAGGATTTTGATTTCGTCTTAAATCAGTGAATCTTATGACAACCGTTTTTATCGATAAAGATATCACACATCCTGAGTGCGCTTTAAACCTGTCTACTGATCGCACGGATTTCTTCTCCATTCAAGTTTTCTCTTCAAAAGAGGGGTCTTTTTTAGCTCGGTCGATGAAAAGATTACGGTCGAAAATAATACAATCGCCAAACAGGCTTCCGCCGGATAAAGAGCGCAAGCAGTGATTCGTTGATTTGACTCGTTGACTTACAGCTTTTGAAGTTTCATTAAAATCGATTGCAGATAAGGGAATTATTGTTTTAAGTTTTTGTTTCTTTAAATTTAGTAAATGAAATTTGTTTCTTGTTTTAATTGTTATGCTTCAAATTTATAAATTTCAAATGTATTACACAAAACGTTCGTTTAGTTCGTAGTTTCAAAGCTGATTTAAAAAAAATGGCATGACCATGGAACGTATATTGAAACGGGTATGGAGTAAAAAGCGGAAATGCTAAGCGTCGGCACGGGACGATAAATTGCGCAACGCGTGCCACGGTGTCGTACGCAACCTTATGGCTACGCATGTTGCTCCGGGGGATCGTGATTGAATCAAGGCTCCGCTGGTAAAGGCTTGTATCAGCACGAACCTGGCCAACCAGCCACCGGCAGCTACCTTTTCTTGAGCAATGTTTTTCCTCCCCTTTTACTCGATGCTGGCGTTCCGTTACGATCGGAAGTATACATCGGAGGGCAGGACGGCAAGGGTTCGAGCGGTCCAGCAGGCACGGCAGGAAGGAAATGAAGGGAAACGTGCGAATTAGTCCGTTGGCGCTGCTAAATGATGTAAAATGTTGCAGGCAAAGTCGTTAAGAAGTTCGGAAAGTGAGTTAGCCAGGCAAGTTTAAGGCGGCTTCCAGTTCGATGGTTAATTGAGACATAAAGAAGATTAATCTCTGTTTTTGAGCTGATTTCACTTTCCAAAAAGGTTTCGATGGGATATCATTTAACAAATTAAAACAAACGTCTTGCTCTTGCATGCTTACATTTCTGTTTTGTACAATACTTCAAAACAAATAAAAATTAACATAATGTAAGTCGTTTAGGAACTACCCGTATGATTATGTGGAATCGGCTGGTCCCTTTTTTTTCTTTAATTTGTAAAACTAACTGGACCAACCATCGGTCGTCAATCATCATTATTCTCACAACCATTGTTTAAGGCAACGATAATTGTTGGGTGACATCCGATTTTCAACCCAGAAAATGTTGACGCAATCCTCACTGTGATCATTTTTGTCTTTGCCGCTGGAGGCAATCGTTTCGCAAAATCAAAATTAGAGGCAAAAGCAATGACCGCGATTTCCTTCGCGTGGCTGAACAGGCTGAATATTTTTTGGTTATGCTATTCATGAAAATCAGCAAATGAAAAATGATGAAAAAACTGCCGAAAATATCATTAGCCTTGGCGGCATTGTTCTTCGTCACACGCGAGCTAAGCAGCGAACGGAGTGGGAGGTTTTCGTTGAGGGAAAAGATTTAACTTTTTTTGAAATTTGTTTTGCTCCGTTATTAACCGATGCATAAAAGGAATGCTCTGCTTGGTATTGCCCAATCGAGTTGGTTTTATTTTTCGAAAGTTAAATTAGCAAAACTCATATTATCTGGACGTTTTAATGAAGCAGCTTATTTTTGCACTATCGACATTTGGGAATGTTTTCAAAATGATCACAATTAGAAACAGAGTTTCAAAGCTCATGGTTGAGAAGTACAGCTCATTCCGAACTCGTTCCCAAACTGTTCAACCTTCACTTCTCGAAGCGTGTGTGTTACATATTGCGTCCAAACATGCACCTCGTTGATTCCCAGTACACCAACTGCGTTGCATTAAGTGGGTGGAGGTCCTCAACGCGTCCTGTTTTCCGATCGACTTGCCGGTTGAACCGTAACTGCAGCAAAAGCTAAGCCCATTTCGTTCGTGGTCGGGACGGCTGGCGAAATGCAAACCCATCAAAATCCTATACCGGCAGTTGCAAGCGGCTCGATTATGTAGGAGAGACAGCCGACCTCCAATGCGGACCCAAAGAAGTTGGAGACTTTGAAAATAAGATCCTTTCCTCAAAAGAAATGCAGCTAGCGCGCTGGCTGTGGGCCGTGGAGGATCGCCACGGTGTGCCAAACTAGGAACGTATGTAAAAGCTGTGTTTAACATTATTTAATGAATAATTGACAGTGACATGTGCATGGACGTGTAGAATTATGCAAGTCAAGTTATGCGAACGTTGCAACCTTTTTTTTCAGCTCACTAAACTAGATGCCAAAATCACTTTATTAAAGAGCTGCTTTCCTGTTTAATATTTAAAAATTACTCATTTTATTTGAAATTATAACAGAAAAAACTAATTAAAATATTTTAACTTCAGTTGACGTTCTGCTCACGCTCATCGAAAAAACAAAGTCCTTCCGCAGATCCCGAGAAATCCCGACGCAGGGTTGCGCTATTTTTATTCCATCATGCGAAATCGAATCGAAGAGAAACAGCAGCTGCAAATTGAAAGCAAAACCAGGAAGCGGACGTTTCGCAGCTACCCTGGCCACGGTTACCCAATTCCTTCCAATCTGGTTGCACCGATTTGCATGACAATATTATGTCGAACCGCTGGCAGCAACGGGAAGCTAAATGCACGTGCCACCGGAGACATGGGATGTGACGCAGGGGGGAAATGTTTGTACGTACAACACCGAGACGATTTTATGTCATCGTGCGGCCCGGATCCCATCTCCGCCGTGGCGCTCTCGCGCAGACGGCAGCCGCCGTGGTCGCCCGGTTAATTCCTTGTCGACGGCAGCCGATTACCGATCGAATGCTTTGCCCGGCGTTCGAATCGCCCCGCGGTAATCCGTCGGTTTTCGATGAGCGTGTTGTGTTTTAACGGGGTGCTTATGCCACTTTAGCCGGCCGTGTTAAGCTGCAAAGGCAAGAGGGGTGGCGGTTCGTCGCTTCAACGCACGTCAAAGTCGCGAGTCGCCCTTTAATCGTCCGTGGGTTTCCCATCGGAAAACACCACCTGTCAGCGGTGGCACTCCATCATTTCGCTGCCACATACGGCCTGATCCGGACTGATCTGATTATCTGGAACTTGTTCGCCGTGCTTAATCATTTTAACCCAGAAGAGAAATGGCCGGGCTGATGAAAGTCTCCCAAACCTCTACGTACGATTTCATTAAGTGCGTACCTCGGTATGGTTGGAGGTTATGCAAGAAATTCCGTTCAAACGGTCCATGTATGAGCCATGTATTTCCTAATGGACTTTATTGCTGATTGCTGAAGAAAATCCCGCTTTGTTCGAACAGTCCAGTCCAAAAGGAAACGGATCGTCTCTTAAATTTGACCTTCTCGCACAACATTTTACACCTTTTTGTCCGTTGCAATCTTCCTACTGTCTTGCCTCATAAATTTTGCAATATCAACAATGTTTCGAATTTCCAGCCAATTTCACCGGATTAAGTTGTCGTTCATAGCGTTTCGTCGCATTCGTTGCGCTTCGTTGGTCTCTAACCGTCGGCGGTTAATAAACTAAATGATCCCAGGAAGACAGAGAAAGGAAAACCTTTGCTCATTCACTCCATGCACTGACAGTGGTACAATTAACCCTGAAAATGTTTCATTTATGAATGGGATTTACGCTGGAATGCCTTACATTGTGAAATGACGTATGGTTACAACACATCGAAAGCATTGTCTCTTGAACAGAATCGTTTCTTTTGATTACATTACTTTGATTTTATGTTCTTTGAGTGCTTTATGTCGTGTTTAGTTTTGCTCATACATATTTGAGCTACTATTTGAAAGCAGATATCCAATGCTCAATGCGCGCCTCAAAAGAAATCGTAATCTTTGCACTACTTTCGTTTAAAACAGCGTGCCACTTTCGACTGCCGCAGCAGCACGATTTTCTTCCCAATTCCCTTTCGGTGGACGAACGAAAGCGAATGAACTCCGCTGCGCCTGCTCAATCGGTGCAGATAATTGGGTTCGAGTTTCAGGAAAAAACTCCGGTTACTGCGCACCGCCAGCACAGGGGGTTGACTTTTCTATGCACGCAACCCTACGTAATCCAGCCACCCACATCGAAAACCCGATGAGGAAATGGGCGGGGGGGGGGGGGGGGAGAGTGAGAGAAGGAATTGCTCGTGATGGCGCACATGCGTCAAGTACATCGGGACTAATTAGTAGCTTCGTAAACTGTGATCACGCTCGGCCACGGTAACCGATCCCTTGCTGGCTACATTTTCCTCCGTGTAATGGGGAGGCGGGAGGGGGGTGGGGGGAGGTGGTGTTCAAGAGGACGCACACGCTGTGTGGCCGAGTGCATCGTGGCGCATAATCGTTCTGTCCCATTGCGGAGGACTCAGTGAGAGTCTCCTAGTTTTGCTTTAACCCTCGGTGCAAGTGGCAAAAGATTGAATTTTTAATGGACCATCATCGCACCAGCAACGATGTTACACGATCCCGACAAAACTCCAACGCCATCGTCGGTCGAGGCTTTTGCTCTGCGCCGCCGGCTGACTCCGGGTGGCAGCAGAACATTTTGCGAAACATTACATCTCCAGCATAAATGCAGAATTCCATCCTTTGCTGCGACGCTGCTAAAACAATGCTATGCAAATACATGTTTATGGAGCCCATAAAAAGCAGCACTCCCGTCTTCCAATATGGTAGTGTGGGCCATAGTTTTTTTTTTTTTTTAAGAGCAATAACCAGAAACCTAAAACAGAATTGCGTCAGCCTCAGCGACAGAAGATTTATGTTCGCAAAGACGATCTGTCCTATATTTTGTTGTGATCCTAACGGCACATGTCTTGTGTGCTTTGATATTTGTCGTTGAATCGCTTAAGCATTGGTTGTTCGTTATCTAATTTTTCAGTATACTATCTTGCAAAAATTGCATAGGAAAAATAAATGTCATGGTTTATGAGCACAATACAAGGCTCAACTTAAAAATCAAATCAATTCCATTCGCCATATTTTCACACACCACTGTACAACCGATGCTCTAGCCATCCATCCTGGCATGCACGTGCGCATGGTGCAACCACTTTTCCTCCCGAAGCCGCGGATGCAGGTGCAACGGTAAGCACTTCCCACGGCAACCAGCGGCTGGCGTGCGGCCTACATTAAACACACACACACACAAAACAACCCTCCAGAGATCCCAACGCGGCACGGGAGCGCGAAATTCACCCGCGTGAAAATCGATACCGTCTCGCGGTTTCGCTTTTACTTTCCGTGGCGCACCGCGGTGGCCGGTAAGACAAAGCTGGCCAAGAGAGTACCAGCCGGCGTTGTGGGCGAAATGCGCCTCCGGGGAAGAGTTGTTGCGCAACCTGAACTGCGATCTTCCAATTTACATTTCGCGCGCACCGCGGCCACAGGGGGATAGAGGATGTGATGCAGTTGGGGAAGCCGGGTTCACCGTCTTCTGTGAATACTTTTCCGATTCACGTTTCCATGGTCTGCACTGATCAATCGCACATTGGGATGACTCGCTTCGTGGAGGCCAATCTTGTCTAGGTCGAAGGGCTTTCGCTGGTCACCGGCACGATGCGTTCGTAATTTGCATTCCAGCAGTTCTTCCTCCTACGAGAGCCACTCAAACCGAGCGCGCCATCGGGAACCGCTGATGGATAAAGCAAGAGCGTACCTTCCGGCATATGCAATCTTTTCCACTTCCGATGCAGCTGGAACCTGCCGTCTCGCTCGTGCCTTTCTCGTAACGAATTCCGAAACAATGATCACGAGCGAAAGAAAAGTACGTGCGATCTTTAAGTGGTAACAAACTAAAACAAGAGCACCCGACATGCAGGAGAAGAGGAGGAAAAGTGCAATTGATATTCGTACTGTGATGCAACTCCTCGGCTCCCAGCTCGAGGTGAGATGCGGCTGGTTTGCAAAAATGAAAAAATAAGGGAGAAAAAACCCGCACAGCGAAGAAAGTGCACCGAAAGTGTCCATGTGGGTTGCGATGTGTCCGAGAAAGCATTAGAGAAGCCAACGCTCCACCTCTTCACTCGATCTTCGGGTCGTAGAGGGAGCGGATGTTTTTGGTATGTGTCCAGGCAAATAGCTTGCTGTCTCTACTATGTTGCACCTCTCTTCCAGGCACCCGCTTGCTAACACTGGACATGATTTGTGGGACATCGATCAGGTGGAGGATCCAGATTAAGATTGCGTTCGGGTGCCGCTGCGAAACCGTAAATGCACCACGGTCCGGTGAAGACGACTGGTGGAATGTGGCTGGAATTGAGCAATGCCGAAGGAAAAAACAAACACACACACACACAGGAACACACAGAGATCGCAGGATTTATTACTCTTAATTTACATAACGCCCGGTGGTGGGCTGGTTGGCTGGTTAGTTGAAATAGCGGAAAAATAGGAAGTTAGCACTGGTATGCTCCGTGCCGTACATACTTATCCGTACCGAATGGACCCCCCTGGGACCCGGGCAACCCGACTGGAACTTATCAGCGGGATACGCACGTGTGGTGTGGTGTCATTGGAAGCAGGAAATATCAACTTTAAGATAAACGATCTATATCAAAAACCGATTATCTGCTAGGTTAATTTCTTTCCTTCTCGTGCATTAAAATGCAGCTCATGGGAGTTAGTGGTGTTATAGAATGTGTAAGTTTTATAGTGATACTTCATACATAAAATTACTATCTGATAAACATAAATCCATTTACAATATATTTGCTTTTCTTATCCATGTTTGATTTATGTTCTTAAAGACTAATTAATGACACACATCGTACGGCCGATCCAGCATTCCTTTTACCAATTCTTCCATTCAACGGTGAATTCGAAAAACGTACGCAGCCACATATCACACAACCTTGTATACAAGTATGCTTGGCGTTTACGTGCGTACGAAGCGCACAAGGTAATTGTGCCCAACATTGCGTACGACTCCTTCAGTTACAGTGTTTCTCAATTTAAAACAAAACGAAAAAGGAACACCCGTAAAATAAAACTGATTCTGCTGTGGCTGCTGAAAAACTTTTAATCTCCGCATCTACTACCAGTACGATTTTTGCGTAGAGGTAAATTTTGGTTCATCCTTTTCAACACAGGATGTGTTCAAACAATCTTGCAAACAAAACTTGCAAACAATCTTGCATCCGATCCCCCTATTATGTTGTTTTTACTTTTCTCAAATCCTTAAGAAAATAATGTACGAGATAAGCTCACGCTACAAAGTGAGATGGAAGTAAAACTATACCAATGGAAGCCATAAGGTCAGAAGACGTACTGATTGAAACATAATTTTCTCGCTCGTTTCGAAATGGTTTTGAACAACGCTAATCGCACCTCACACAAAAGGGTCGAGAAAGTTTCCCCCCAAGGGCGTTCTCGTGCGACGACACCAGTTTTGATAGAGGTCAAAAGCTCGAAATGCTTATCAATAGCGCAACATTATGCTTCAAGTTTCTACCTACGGCCTTATGATGCAACCTGGGCGGCCAACGGTTTGAAGTATGCTTTTGGCAGCGAACATTTTAGCAAGGGCTCGATAATAATTCAATTGTGCATACACATATTACTTCATGTACAGTTAGCTTTGAGCTTGAGGAGGTTTTCTCCCAAAAGGTTTTTCATCAACTCCCGAAATTCGAATGGTGAGCTTCCTTCACTTCCTCGTGATAATGGTGTGTCCCCTCGGCGCGGTGTATGGTCTATGAGTATGCTAATTTTTCCGATTTTGTCACGCAGATCGCACCCTCGTGTTACCTCACGCGCTGGCGATTGCAGGAGTCTGTGAACTTGCGAGAAACGCATGAACCGAGACCGGTTCGATGACGACCAGTGCGGGCTCACATTTGGCGGCCAATGTCAGTGTCAAGTCCCGCGGTGTCTCCAGGGTTTCCCGCCTACCATGGCAGGCTCGATGCGCTCCGTTAGCAAGCAAACGTCATGATCGGTCGCCCCGGGATGTGATCGCGCGATTTCGGCAACAGCCGCCCGGCAAGGTTATGTGGGACATGGGGAGAAACGTGAGGGACAGCCCACAGGTGTGGCAAATGGTCTCGGTGGTGTATGAATATTAAACGATTGCCCTCGTGTCGAAAAAACCAAATACCGGTGAACGTTCGACAATCTTCGTAATCCATCATGTTAGTTGTGTTATCCAGGTGAAGATTTTATATGAACACAATCAACACTTACCGACACTATAAGAGTACTTTTGAATTCATTCTTTCACGCTACAGAGAACACGCTTGTATCTTTCCTGGGCACTTGTCGCAGTGGTTTTGAGCTCAAGGTACAGAAATTTGCTCAATTTCCCGATCCCGCCCGAGGTATGTGTAAATATTGACCTATCAATATGTGTAGTTATGTACCCGGACGAGAGTATACACCTTCGTTGAACCAGCGAGGGCCGATGCTCGGTGAATGAATTTGAGCATGTGTTTTACACCATGAGAAAGCAAACAGACAGACCCCTCCCAGACAAAGAGCTCGATTACAGTAACATCTGTTCCAACATGCATGCGTGTAGTGTTTTATCTTCTCAATAGTATCAAACTCTTGGACCTGGGCTAGTGGAGCTCTATGATAAAGCAAGAATAATGAAAAAAAAAGATTAGCTCATTGATAGCATATCAACGAAAACTAAATCAAATTTTCAGGCAAAGATATTTAACCGCATGGAACACTATTAAGTAAACCAAACAGTTACAGTACGCTTGTGAAAAAATATATGTTTATTAAGTTTAATTGTAAAGATCAATTGAATGACATGTGGAAAAAAAATTCATATAAATATATTCACATTCATCAATAAAAAAAGCACCAAACCTTAAAAAATCCCCGACAGAACTGTTTCCCTTTCATGCCGAACCATTAAGTGTTACATCATCAGTTGACGGACTTCATTCATGGAACCAGGATGGCCAAACTCTCCGTCTAAGTGCTGGCAGCAGTGAAACGCGCCCCGAGCGGATGCTAATTTATGCGACTTTGACCGTTGCCGTGCCGCCCGTACTCTGCGGCTTAAGAATACGAAATCAAGTGCTTCATCACCAACGTGTGGAAAAAGAAATAAATAGAAATAGAAAGAGAGAGAGAGAGAGAGAGAGACTTTGCACGACACGTTAACGCGTGTACCATAGATTATCTTTAGCAATCCATCATTCGATCGCACGCCCCGTGTGCAGCGTGCGGTAGGTAGGCTGCATTTGTTGCGACACTTTTCACGCATAGAATTCGATTCGGGCCGCCAAAGCCGCCGTTCGGAGATTGTTTGATAAATAAAAACGCCTGTTTGTTGGATCAATACTCACAGGGGTTTAAATTGGGTTTGGATAATGACACCATCGGGTGGAGAACTGAACCGTTTCGGATTTATAGTTGCTACGTGCCATATGAAACTCCAGCGAAGAGAAACAAATAATTCTTTCAAGGACACCGTAGTTCCAATTTTTGTTCCAACCGAAATATTTGTTTTTCTTCAATTGCATAGATTATGTTTTAAACGAAAATGTATCAAAGGAAAACTCGTAACAACTGGTTGGTTTTGGTATTTTAATTTTATTACTGTCATGTTGCACACATAGAAACGAATCCATGCTGGCCCTTAGTCAATCTGAGCGCAAGGCTCCAGCGATTCGGTGAACGCTGCTTGGCCCCTCGCCAACGTAATTCCGACTCTTGTTGAGCCGGTTACGTGGCGTTTCTGGGAGGAAGCGATACCAATTTCGATTTCCCACCACTAGCTTTACTTTGTTCTTTTTTTGTTTGTAATTTTATTTCAAAATCCTTTCCCATCTTCGTCTTCCTTTTTGGTTGCCTTTGTCCTGTGCAGTCGTGCTATAAAATGTCCCACATTCACGCAGAAACACACCCACACACACACATCCTTTCCTTCGGTAACTTAGTTGTCGATAACGATGGGGCCTGAGATTTCGAAAGAGAGATAAAAAGAAGTTGATTTGCATTGATATTCAGTTTCAGTTCGTTGTGAGAATCTTGCTCCAACACGTTCCATGGAATGTGTATTCTTCATTTAAGCTAATTAGTTCAAACTCACTAATGATTGCAGTCTGATGCTGGGGCCGAGTACAGAGCCTGCACGGCTGGGACGGGTGCCGGGTCCGAGTAGAGAGGCTGGGCGGCAGGGACGGGTGCTGGGGCTGGTGCTGGGGAGTAGATCTGGACTGGTGCCGGAGCCGGAGCGCTGCCAGCGTAAACCTGAGCGTTGGATTGCGCATTGACAGAGTATTGGACTGGAGCTTGGGCGTGAGCAGGGGCAGAGTAATGGACTGGAGCTGGCGCAGGGGCAGAGTAATGGACTGGAGCTGGCGCAGGTGCAGAGTATTGGACTGGAGCTGGCGCAGGGGCAGAGTATTGGACTGGAGCTGGCGCAGGGGCAGAGTACTGGACTGGAGCCGGAGCAGGAGCAGAGTAACGAACTGGAGCCGGAGCAGGAGCAGAATAATGGACTGGAGCCGGAGCAGGGGCAGAGTAACGAACTGGAGCTGGAGCAGGGGCAGCGTAATGGACTGGAGCCGGAGCAGGAGCAGCGTATTGGACTGGAGTAGCATAGCTCACATAGGCGTATTGTGCCGGAGCAGGCTGAGCGTAGTAGGTCTGGTGGCCCGAAGCGTATCCTTGTTTCTTGCCGAACAACTTGCTAAGCAGCTCCTTCTTCTTTGCGAAAATGTCAAAGCCGCCATCACCACCGTGGCTGCTGTAGCTGCTATAGCTGCTGTAGCCACCGCCATGGCCGCCTCCATAGTCGCCGCCATAGCCGCCACCATGGCCGCCTCCATAACCACCGCCGTAGCCGCCTCCATGACCCTTCTTGAGAGCGAACAGTTTGTCGAACGTCGCCTCACCAAGGGAGACGGCCACGACGAGCAGACACACCACCGACAGGACACGTGCCATCTTGAACAGATTGGAGTAAACGCTTATTGCACTGCTGGAACTGAACACTGGACCGTTTTCCTTAGACCGTTAGACAAGAACCACGACCGCACCGAAACTGACGGTCGTACATCCGGATGTTGGTCTTTTTGTTGCAGCGGACTTCTGTCCCGCCGGACCATTCTTGGAGCCGGGGTCCGCGCATCGGTTCACCAATACAGGTGCAATGATTGTCCCTCCAGCGCGCTGATCTTCATCGGCCACCTCTATCACGCACGTTAGACATCCCCAGTTCAGGCAGATGGGCCCCGGCTCGGCTCGACTCAGAGGGTATTAGAAACCTGTTTGTAAAGATGTTTGGAGGCTGTGTGTGAGGCAACCGAACGATCTTCGGTTCGCAGCCGAACTTCTTCTCTCCGAGGGTGGGAGAACCGAACGGTCACCAGCACTGCAAACTGTGAAAATAGATTTATGCTAATTCTTCAACGATCCATTCTGCGATGTGAAACGTTCGTGAAGCCTTTCGGCTCTGCCAACACGGGGTGTCGTCCAGTTCCTGGTTATACCGTAGTCCCGCGTGGAAGACTGTCAGCTGAGACGTTCCCCCAGGTGCGACTAGTTTTTTATCTATGATCCTCCTCGCCCATTGTAGGTGCTTCGGAAAGAAGCCAAAAGCTGCCAAAAACCTATCTCCTTTATCTCCTTCATCCGCAAAACGAAATCCCGTGTACCGGTAAACTAAAAATCAACAGCCCGCGTATCGCACGTTTAACACTCTCCCTGTTCCCAGTGGAACGCGGAAGAATCCCATCTAAAGCACAACCATCGTCATCGAGCGAGCCGTTTTGGCAGACTTTCTTTGATCTGTAAATTTTGTCATCTTTGCATGTAAATGAGTCGAACTGGTTCTTTTTATTTTACTGTTTGATCTTTGCTTTCCGCATCGGTTGTGTCATGTTGCTCAACAACCAGATGAAACCGAGAAGGTAGACTGTCAGGAGAGAGCAAAAAAACCTGTTCCCGCGATGTGCTGAAAATAGACGCGGGGTCTGGTGTGTTTCCGGGTGGCTCTGGCCGGGCAGGACCGGGCGTCTTTCTCTGGGCAAACTGACATATTTTGGGAATCAACAAAGATTGGCCAATCGAAGGAGAGCTTCATCTTAACGACTTTCAAAACATGCTATAATATTCAACTTGCCGGCTTCATCATGAACCTCCGGAATCGCAAGGAATGGTTCTACGTGGAACATGCAGGGGTTTAATTTAAAATGCCTAAGTCTTCCATGGACCTTGGAAAATTTGCATGCTGTCAGATGCCAAATGAGGCCAAAAAGATACGGAAGTTAACAAACAGCTCATCCTCGTGAGAGTCAAACTTCTATCGGCCTCGTAGAATTATCTATGGTCATCTTTTGACGCGTTTTTAGTACTTTTTGAGGGAATTCACACGACTTAGCATCAAATACTTGTTCAGATGAACTTCTCTTCTTTTTTCTTTGCTTAGATGCTGCGCATGAAGGTGATTACAAAATTAAATTAACACCCCGCGGCTAATGTCTTGCGCACACAGCGTCCTAATCCGATGTAGCACAAGTGTGTTCGGCGCACTGTTGCATCAATTTGATATTTCATTCTTCGAAAAATCCTGATTACCTCGTTCGGTACCTTCGAGGGCTATTTTATGCCTCTATGCACTACTGATTAGGTTTCACCCCATCACCCTAGAGGTCGTCGAAAGTTTCCGAGCCTTAGGCGTAGATAGTAGAAACAAACACACGAAAGTGGACCGACGTTTGATTATTTTTTTATTATTTGTAACTTCGTGTTGCTCAACCGCTCGGCGCGGGACGACACGAGCTCGTGGCGGGCCAGTTCCTCCTCGAGCTGGGCGATGTTTTTCCGCTGCTGCTGGTTGAAGCTCTTGTACGCCTCGATCAACCCAATGTAGGTGCTCATCAGGGTGCGGAGCTCCTTTGGCTTCAGGTTGACCATGACGTCGGTGCGTAGGGTCGAGCCGAACGTAGGCAGTGCAGGTGGCAGTGGCAGGGGTTGTGGTTTCCGAAGGACGGATATTGGGGCGCGGCAACCGCTGGCGATCGTTGATCCGGTATCGATCGTGCCACTCGTATCTTTACTCATCGACGGCGGTGGTGTTGGTGGTACGCTTTTAGCAGTGGTCGTGGTAGTAGTGGAGAAAGAATCCGCTTTCAACAAATCTACCGTAGAGGAGCTGATGGAAGGAAGCACCGAAACGGCCATGGTTTCGTTTGCAGGACCTTGAACTAATGAGGATGCCTCGCCTTTGGTGATATTTTTTACGCTTACATCTTCCTCCACCATTGTTGTCGAGGGAGCCGTGGTTTCTCCAACAATTGGAGGACCAACTGTACCTTCAGAAATGCCTTCCTTTTCGGAAACTCTTTCAGTCACAGCTAGAGTCGAGCTGGACACGTTGCTCCGTTCGACAGTTGTGCTTTCCGGAAACGTTTCCACCGCGATGGTTGATGTTTGGTTTATCGTTACTCCCGGTGCGATGCTCGACGTGGCCACGCGATCATTCACATTTGAAATGGTCTCATTGACGGGAGGATTCTGCTGTTCAAACACCGTGTGGACTCCCGGGCCGTACTGTAGCAGATAGGAAACCTTCTCGATGCCTTCACCGGCACCCACGCACAGTACTAGCGTGTGCTGAAGCAAAGCTAGGTAAAACACTCCCCGTTCCATTTCTTTAAGATTACTATTGCACTTGTCGGCGGCGAGACACAAACTGAACGTTCTGCGAAACCCAACACGCGTTGCTGAACTTCCCTGCACTGGTTGTGTCAATGGCTGTGTAGTTGTATTCTGGTCCTCAGCAAAAGAAAAAGCTGAACTCACGCACGCCGGGTGCGGAAGAATATTCTTTCTTTCTTCCTTCTAAAGCGGCTACCGGGTTGCTCTTGTTTCAGCCTCTCCGTTCTTGAATATGGCTAAGAAAATGGAGCAAAGGAGGAGCATGTAAAGTGAAAGGATTTCGCCATGTGCTGC
Source organism: Anopheles atroparvus (assembly GCA_914969975.1). Taxonomy (NCBI): domain Eukaryota; kingdom Metazoa; phylum Arthropoda; class Insecta; order Diptera; family Culicidae; genus Anopheles; species Anopheles atroparvus. The sequence continues at coordinate 32,948,154 of CAJZCY010000002.1, read as the reverse complement.
TTTAACTTTTTACCTTTACATTCTTTTTTATCCTAAAAGAACTGAGCAGAAAGAGGTGCCCAGGGAAGACCTCTTTTCATAAGTGTTATAACACAGAACATTTGTTTTCAATTTCTTATTTTCTAGTGTTCAGTGAAATCTACATTTCTGGTGCATAGAAATTACTAAATCGTAGAATTTGAACTGAAATATTATTCAATTGATTTCACTCCGCGCTACAGTCATCAGTTTGTTGGCATCAAAACGTTAAACCTGTCCATTCAGATTTGTCAGTGTTCTTTTTTTAGTGCTTACGGATTGTTCTAGTTGGAGTCAGTGCGTCTGCGCATAACATCGATCTGACGAAAGCCAAGCTAGACTACGAAGGGAATAATCTCAAAAGTCAAAGGACTCTTATTTAAAAAACCTCTACGAGAGAAATTCGATGAGATTAAACGGACAGCGAGAGGCTATCCGGTTGAATAAAGAAGCTACAAAAGAGATTGGTTAATCGGAATAATTACGAGATCGTCTATCACTCATGCTTCATGTACCCCAGCCAGTCCAGGCTTAATCATCGGGTAGCCGTTTGAAAGATTCAACAACGGAGATCTGAAACATTTCCACAATCACCAATCATCTGTCGCTCATAAAATCGTGTTCCTTTCACCAAAGACAGGCACAAGCACTGAAAAGAACATGGATTGCATAATTCGAGAACTGGTAATTTTTTGCGCGGAAGATCAGTAACCAAAAGCTGCTCAAACAGAAAAGACGTAACTATGTGCGGTTACTTTACGAAGACCGTTCTGATGCTGGTCTGTCTCCTCGGAAGCTGCGTTTTGGTGGATTCGCGGAGGTTCTTCAACTTGGACCGGCGCCCGGACTACAAACAGTTGACTGTAGAAACTGTACATAAAGTGGATGAAATTATTCTCGACTTTGCCAAGTTCGTAGAACTTATTCAGCGTCTCTACGATCGAGTGCGTCCTTTTCCCGGTTATAATTATTCTTATCGACGTTCGCAATTCTATTCTGTAACAAATGAAATAAATAAACACAAGCTTTAAAAGAATGTTACTCACAGAGTTTTATTGTTTCAATTTATATCACAATATTCATCATCCTCTAAATGATTCAAATAAAATGTATAAGTTTATAAGAAAGCAAAGCTAATTGAATGGGTAAAAAATCTAATTATTGATGATTGACGAAACCACATCATTTAAAAACTTCTTTCTGTGTAAGGCGAAAACCGCGATTGTGTCTAGAATGCAGGCTTACATGAAGAACATTTCAATAATGCTGTAAACGAATACATTCGCCCAGTTCTGGGTATGTACAACGCCTCTCTGTACCATGCCTTAGAATTCAGGAACATATGTGTTCGTTCTTTTTTTTTTTGTTTTTTTTTATAAAACAAATAGGTCTTAAGAGAAAGTCGTCGCGTTAAAAATGTGATTGGTGAATGTGTGTTGGAGAAATTGGAAGGAGGAGCAAATTCTACAGACCGACTGGCAAAGTTCATATAAAGCAGCCTTTCTGTGCGTGCGAAAAGCTTATTGAATCGCGAACAGTTCATGAGGTGAGTACGAGTACGGACAGCACAGTCTTCTTGACACAATTTGACTTCTCCCGTTATGGGAATCAGTAACATTAACAAAACTTCCTTATACTATCGCCCCCAATGAAGATTATCCCCAAGATGTCCTGCAAACAACTTGCCACGCAAACAGCTAGCGCAGTGCTGCTGATTCTGCTTCTGAACATTTCCTTCGCCACGGCCGCCTCCAGCGAATCGGAACCGGCGGTATCGGAAGACGAGGGCAGATCTTACTTTGGCTACCAACCAAAGCCGAAGGACTCCTACAAGAAGCTCGTCGAGGACCTCAGTGAGTTTGCCGTGACCAGCTGGGGTGATTGGCTGTCACTCTACGCCAAAATCGAAGCGTTGCACAAGAAACTGTACTACCGGAAGGACAAGGACTACGGTGGCTACGATTACAGCAAGTTGCACAGGATGCAGCAGCTACTGAGCGAGCAGAAGGCCACCATTGATGCGCTGCGTAGTGATCGGTTAAACGTACCAACGGTTTAGGGCAAATGATATCAGAATAACACAACTCGCTGGAATAATATTAAGAAAACACACACTTACAAAAATCTGGGCACAACATATCTATTCGAATAAATAAGCATATTATACAAAAAAAAAATCTTTCAGCGTTCCTTTTGTAAGCTAAACATACTTCAATCGTTAAATGCAACGTTTAAAATAACCATTTACAACATACGACTTTAATATGAATAATTTTGCGTCTTTTTTTATCCGAATATAACAGTTTTTCATACCGAAATCAAATAAATGTTCTTTTACAAACCTTATGTGCAAATTTCACTTCATTGTGTCTGTTTTCATACTTTCTCAGGGTTTTTTGTTGTTGCGACAGTTGATTTGTGTGTGAGTTGTATTTCCTTCAATTTCTTTTTTCAGAACGTTTTTGCCCTAAGCACTTTATGCAAATTCCATGCTCAATATATTGTATGGTCGTTATATGCTACCTTGCTTGATTAATATAAAATCTGCCGTTTCTGATTAATTCGGTTTAGTAAATATACTACACACGGTTTAAACTTTATATTTCACTTTTTTTTTCATGTCTGTAGCCGCGAAAGAAAAAGCCGGAACTTGTCTATTTCTTGGTTCGTGTTTATTCTATTTTATTATAATAAATAATTTAAGTCAGCCTATGTTCTACGAGCCAGAAACTAAGTTTATGTCTTATCATTGTTTGCACAGTCATTTCATTGTCCAAGTAGTTCGCATCCGATGGGATAGCAAAGAGCATTCGTATGCTACAAACTAACATAAAAACCACAAATAAAATATCAAAATAACAAGCACATCGCACTGGGTTTTTTTTTTCTATTTCCATTATAAATTACAAGCAAGGCACGTGTTTCAAACAAATCAAAATGATACGGATCTGAACTTATAGTATAGCAAGTACCTAAAAATAACTTATGTCTAAACAACTCTTGCAATGATGGTTTCAAAGATGCCTAGTAAAATAAGATTTAATCAAATTAAAGAAAACAGCAACATACTGGAGAAAAGGAAAGAATGATGTAGATAATAATGCAATATAAATCCACCGATTGGTGAAAGGACCGGCAGCATATCTCGGAGAGAGTCGATGGGAGGAGCTAGAACTTTCTTTTCGTACGCGGATCCTGCCGAAAATCGCGTCCATATAAAAACGAATGCAGCCTCCAACAGTGTGCTTATTGTATTAGCAGAACTCCCGGCCGCCAGAGTGCGTGAGGTGAGAGCGTCGCTTTGAGATGTCTTTTCGTAGACGGTTGAAGTAAATGCTATTTTATTTTATTTTATTTTTTTATTCCATCCTCCTCCGCAAACCAACTCAACGCAGATAAGCTTTGATGGGTTTGACAGGCAAGTTGATTCTCCCGCTGTTCGGGGCGGTGCTACTGTGCGGGCTCATCCAGGCGAGCATCACAACCGGCTACGATGACGTGAACAGCCTACCACCACAGGAGAAGCGGCGCATCATTCGCGAGTTGCTGCGAGCCCAAAAGGACATCCGACGGGCGCTGCTCAAGGTGCACTACAGTCTGAATGGCGAGGAATTCGAAGGGGACGAGGAGGACGAGGGCATGTGGAACGGTTGCTCGGATAAGGAGTTGGCCGGGTACCGCGCTACCTTGGACGAAAAAACAACTTTGCTGGGTAACGGCCTAAAGCTGGCCAACACCTTGATAGACGAGATCGAAAAGCGCGTCAAGCCTGGACATCATGGTCACCACGAGTCGGGCTACGGAGGCCCGGACTACGGGAACGGTTACGGCCCTGGAGACGACGGATATGGCGGAGGTTGGGGCGGAGGCGATTACGGGCAGAACGGGTACGGTCCTCCGACACGGCCACCGAGGCCGACGTTACCCCCACTAACGACGACACCCGAAACGACCAGCTACAGACCGACCACGGAGTCCTACGAGACGGATGATGACGATGACGATTACTACGCGCGGAATCGCGGTGCCAACCGACGCTACGGCCGGGAGCTGGGCATCGATGCGGTGAAGGGTCAGGATGTGAAGCATGAGCCTGCTGCAGTGGCGGAAAACCTGGAACAGTCAGTAATCGATGGCGAAGTGGCGGAAGCCCTGGATAAACTCTTCGACGACAAAGAATAGGGACATTGCGCGCGGAAACCAGCCTTAGGTTAATTTATTCCGATACCTCCAAGACTTTTGACAAACCACAGACTCACACACACGCACACACACACAAACCTTCGCACAATAAAATCACTCGTTAGAGAATCGCTTTCCTTAATTCCGTTGATTATCTTTATTGAAAAACTCCGCATTCGCTTGTATCACGCTCGCCAGTAGGTCCTGTAGGGCCTCATAATATCCTTGGGGGACTTCAGTCACGGTGGGTTCGGTAGTAGTTGTCCTCACGGTGGTGCTTGTGAACCTCTGCACCCCCGGTGTCCGGGTGGTTGTCTCTCCCTGAAAGGCACTCCACAGCCCGGTGAGTGTATCGATCGCCGGATGAATGATGATGAGCTGCTTCGTGCCCAATTGTGTGGCTTGTTCCGCTGCGGGAAAACCGAGCTCATGGGATACCACGAGAAGACCGACGAGCAGGATCTGCAATCGACACATCCTGCCTCAGCGATTCAACGTTCCGGCGACGATCGTAACCGCAGCAATGATGACACGCAACTGACACGGGTGTTGAACGCTGAACATTCGACCCTACGGGAGTTTTTCTCTCTCGTCGGCAAGCTTTCAACTTTCACCCGTATTATCTTTCCGTGCAGTCGTTCGACAAATCTGGAGATCATTCGTGGATCAACTTGGTGGATTTAGGTTATATTTGTCCGTTTAAACGGGTCCCTAGTTTAAAAAATATCGCGTAGAAGGCACTTTTAAGAGTACAACTATGTTTTAGTAGAGATTTATTTTTAAAAGGTAAAAACGTTAACATGTGATGAGTCCAGGACGCTGGTAACAGAGCTGGTCGTCAGGTACTCCGGTCTATCTTTGGCGGCGTAGACGAACTGGACGGGTGAAGCTGCCTGGACGATTTGGCGAGTCGGATATCCTGACGGTTGCGAAATGAGGAAGCCATACTCATACCCCACCAGGAAGACACTTGTCCGTGACACGCTAAAAACGGAGCGCAGCTAGCCCGTTAGCTGCACCAAATGGGAACAGAACCTGCGGAACATCGGATGTCACCGGGGATGGAGTGCAGCAACCACGAACCAGGACAATGATTCGTGACCAGGCCATAGCAGCGCGCATGATGAAACTTGAGCTGAGCATCAGAGAAGAAGCAAAGGGTTAAACATGTCAGGTTCCTACACATTTCTGGTAATTTAAAATATCGTGAGCTTGAAAAACAATAGTGGATTTTTGTCTCGATCCAATTTGATACCCTATTTGTGGTTTCCCCGCTGGTACGGAGTTTCTAGAGGAAGATAAATGGCCGAAAAGCTGCTAATCGAATGGTGCCTGGTTTGGCTAACAAAGCATAGGCATAGAAATTTATAAACAGTATAATCTAGACTTCTTTCATTTCTTGAGACCGTTGGCCTTGATTTGAGGCATTCATGGATGAAGCTTTCGTGGCGAGTAGCATACTGCGTTATTTTTTTATTTTTTTGCTACACAACGAGTTGTTATTCGCATAGTGCTGGTGTAGCCCTATGCATCGTTTTCAGCAATACAAAATTTATTCTACTCAGCAAATCTCATCTCAAGCGTCAAGAGTCAAACCTTGCTTCCTAACTAGGAGGATATTTTCTATCGAAGAAGCAAATGGCCGGGTGAACCACCCTAGCATTTCCGTTAGGAAATTCTGTAGTGCATCTTTCAAGGATGCTGTTACTACTGCTTTCTTTACAAAATGTTCAAATGGCTTTTAATCATCAAGATCGCATGGGTTTGATTTAAAACAATGTGGTGAACCGGTCCTTCTCGAACAACTTCGAGCTTCCTTCGTGCAAACCTTTTACAACGTAACAGATTAAATCCCCAGAAAACGTTGGATTAACTTGTTAGAATACCTTAGAAACTAAAAAGATGATTAGGTTTTTCAAAACTGGACAAGTTTAAATAATTAAAAAAAAATTTTAGTTGGTCCTGGTTTTAATTACTGTTTTAAACGAAAATCGCTCGAAAGGCATTTCCACCCATTAATTCATATCACAGAATTTCAGTTGGCAATAAAAGAACGTTCAACTTGATACAAACCCATTCTCGATAATGGGATTCCTTTCACCAAGTGATTGGAAGATGCACATGAAAGGAAATTTATTGCCATTAATTAGCTGCATCATCGCATTATTTCTTGCACGAGTCGACCACAAATGAGATCGCCGATGCTTTCAATGTTCTTTTTTGACCCTTCACATCCTGTCAATCCTGCTGCAAACCTGGGAGAACCTTTCCCAAAATACTTCAGAAGCATAAGCTTAACATAAACCAGCACCCTTCACTTTGACCTACATTTAATGTAATCACGTCCATCTACGGGTTTTGTCGTTGCACCGAAAAAAGCAGATTTCGGGCCACCACAACAAGTCGGTAATGGTCATGGACCTTCCCGAAAAAGAAACGACTTTGAACTTGACTTCCCGCGTTTCCACCAGGCCGCAGCGACATCGCGGAGGGAAACATGTTTTCCTCGTACCGTCCTTTTGACCAAAAATCGGACCTTCCGATGCTGCGAATGATAAGCCAACATAACAGAGGAAACCGTAACATTGCAAACTGAAGAAGAACAAAGTGAAGACGAACCAAACCTGTCGCAAACGTCGAAGTGAAAGGACGGTAAATTCGCAACGGTAAATGTGCAAACAGGATAAACACGCTACAACAAAAAAAAAAAACTGCATCGAATCAGCTGGTTTCGGGTGCATTCCTTTAATCGTACGATTTACCCCGATGGCACCGAAAATTGGGCCCCAGGGCATTTAGAAAGGTTCTTGCGGGTTCTGCGCCATTGAAGATGCTGTCCCAGCGAAAGGTTTATTTCAAAGTGAATGTCCGTTTTCAGCACGCTCGTTCTCGGATGGTTTACTGACGGAAACCGCATTCATTAAGTTAATTCGGTGCATTTGGCTTTCCTCTTGTCTGCTCATGTCTTTCTTCACACCTCGTTCTGGATGCCGTTTAAATCACGATGTCGTAGCGACGGGGTTACAATAAAACCACTTCACACAAGACGAGCCCCAGAAGTGAAAGGATAACTGGACTGCTGATAACACACACACGATCTCGAGAAGGGCCAAATAACGGTTCATTTTTCTTATAATTTCGACCAATTTTCTCACGATGTTTTTTTTTTCTTTATTAAACTGAATTACATTTTGCGGCTGTATGCTGCGCTTCAAGAAATGCTAATTAGTTGATTGTTTTTTAACAACGCGCTGCAATTCGGATCAACGTGGAATTATGCTCCTGATTTTTTTTTTTAATTTATTAATCTTGTATCCACCGTTTTAAAAAGAAAGCATTCCAAGACAGTTTCCCGTCCTAAGCATAACATACAATTCATTTACCAATGTCGTTAAATTCTTATTGGGCATTTATTTAACAGTTTTTTAACGATGGTAATCAAATTGAGTGGAGAGAAACGACGATGAAACTTTTTTAAACTCTCATACAAAGCTGTCAGGAAAAAAAATCATTAAGGCATTTATGTATTTTTTTCGAATGCAAAATGCTTTATTTCTAACATTAATGAGGTACTATTTATATCATAAGGTACCAATGGAATGATTTCCGGATACGATCTAACATACATTCGTGTTTAAAAATAAATGCACACAGCTATCCCTCCAGCTAAATATAAGAAAATTCTAATCCAACCAATTTGTAGATCTACGCGGAACAAAAGATATTGTCTTGCGGAAGATATCTGACGTTCACAGGCTACGACCGATCAACTGCTCCGTCCGCCGCTCCGTCTGGTTGCGCTTCTGGTTTTCGAACACCTTCCGGACGAACGTGAAGTCGTACCCGTCCCAGCCGTTCCGTGCCACCCCCGGGACCGGCTTGACGGTGGTTGGAATTGAAAAGCTCACCGACTTCAGCCCGCCGGAGATCAAACTGTCAAGCGATGGTAGTGTCGTGGATCGCTCAGTGGCCACAGTCGTTCGCCAGGGAGTCACCGGTGGAACATTCACCTTGCGTCGCCGCTCCAGGAACGATTCCAGCCTCTCGGAGGGCGCTGCTCCCAGAGTGGGTACATCAATTACGGGCTTTGGTGGCTTCACGGAAGGTTGTGGATAGAATCTTTCGGCCGGCTTCGAAAGTCCGCCCAAGGGAAGCTCGTCCAGGTACGGATTTCGCTGCGTTGTACGCTCTTCCGTACGGAGATAGTTCACTGGGTTCGGCCTCACCAGATCTTCATTGAAAGACGGTCTCGGGTTCGCATTGATGCGCCGTCGATACGGGATTTCGTATGGGAAGGACGCCGGAGAAGCCGGAGGAGCCGAATGAGCCAAAGGAGCCGGAGAATCCAGTGGACCAGCCATTGCGTAATTTGGTACCGGTTGAGGTCGCTCGCGTTCGTTCCAAGGACGGCTGCGGTAGTTGGGTGGGAACCTCCACCGATTATCCTTGGCAGCGTTGCCGTTTCCAGTGCTCTCTTCTTCCAGCGAGTCGTCTTCGCCCTGCTCTAAGCCATGCCCTGCATGGCGGTGCCGGATTCTAGCAACATTTGGCGAAAAGTGCCCCTGTTTTCGGCGAAAGTTCGTATTCGGTGGGCTCAGGACTTCCTTCAGCAGATCTTCGCTCGGTGGATACATGAAGTAGTGCACGTAGTTGTAATACTTATTACCATAGATCTGCGTTTGAGCATTGGAGGGATTTTGAGGAACAGTCTCAGGAGTGGCTGCCGATTGTGCTGCATCGCCCAGACTAGGATCGTTCTCCGGGGAAACTGTTTCCGTACTCGACAAGGCAGCAGCTGTGCTTTCCGTAGTCGTGGAAGGTATGACGGTGGTCCTGTCCGCTCCCGTTGATCCTTCCAATCCTCTGGCGTTAGTAGTTCCCTCCACAGCTAGCTGCATCGATCCTTCCCGTTCGCTCGGTGCAGTAGTATGTTGCTTCTCCTCGAGCGTGCTGTCGTTGGAGCAATTCGTCACATCGTAGAGAACGATCGGTATTTGCGAGGTGCGTTCGTTGTACCGCTGCACCAGCTCGTCGTATGTTTGCGAAAGGTTGGCCGATTGGTTCCGCAGCATGCCGATTTCGTCGTTAACCTTTGCTACCAGCTGCTGAAACTCGTTCAGGCTTATCTGTCGCTTCGCGGACGGCTGCGGGGTGGTTCTGGTCGTCGCGGCGATACTCTTGATCGAGGCACTACTTGATGGCGTAGTGTTAGCCCTGGCCAGTGCAAAGACAGGTGGAGTTCCGACGGACGGAGACGACTCGGATGTCCCTGCTGTAGTTGTCGTGGAAGTTGACGTTGTAGAAGTGATGGTGGTGGAGGAGAAGAGGGAGGTGGAAGGTGCCGTGGAGCTAGACGTTTCGGTATTAACACCCTCCGCTCCTCCATCATCCAACCGTGGGGGAGTCGATGCTATAGGGCGACCCTGCACATGTTTCGCTATCTCGGAAGATAACACGAACCCGAAGCACACCAACAGAAGAAGGCTATCTCTGTAGACTAAATGCTTTAGGAATAAAATGGATAAAAATAGGCCAAGAAACGAGGTTACGATCAACTGCCCGGTTGAAAAGTGGCATTTCCAGTGGCGCCAACTACTTACCATGACTTTCTACGACGAGTCACCGCACGAGAACTGACCGTTCTGGCCGAAAATGCACTCGAAGATAGTATGAACCACCGCGAAAGCCGTTCTGCTCGCTGCTGCTGCTGCACTAAACACGAGTGAGCGGTCCAGTCCACCAGGAGATGAAAGGCCGAAAGAAAACAAGGCCCTCCCGAATGGACGCGAAACGCGAGCCACCGACCCGAAGCGATCGTACAGAAACACATAAAGCTGGTGCGATCGCTTTGAAGCTCTTTCATTCTACCTTCATCCACTCGCAGATACATACGCATACGGTAAGGGTTCGCTGTTCGGCGAAATCAATTGGTCGTTGGCAACATCCATTCTCTTTCTAAGGATGTTTGTTTTGTGTCGTTTTATCGATTCTCTCGGCGTTAGCTGGTCTTGCATAATTATCATCATCTGTTTGTAAATGCCATGTCTTTCATCTCGCTCCATTATCAGCCTTTTACAATGAACACTCTCGCCGCCCTGTGCATGGTGGTGCTGGTCGCTTTCCTGAGTGTCGGCACCTGTCTCGATCCGGCCGGTGGTAAGGTGGTACCCTCCGGGCGCCTTCTGGACAAACGGGACGTCCTGCAGGAGGACGGCAACTTCGACCCGCTCGCACCCGTTTCGCAGCACTCGGAACTGTTCGAAATTGCCAAGCGCATCGCGCACAAAAAGGATTCGCTTGAGGGGCGGGAGGCGTACGGCTATGGCGGCTATGCCGGCTACGGGAACCATCGGAACAACATGGATCGGTTCGAGCACTTCACCAAGCAGTTCATGGAACTGTCAATCGACCTTTCCTACTCGGCTGTCTACCTGCTGCAAAACTATACCCGCTTCGTGCAGAACGTAAACAACAAGTATTTGATTGTCTTTGAATAAATGAGCGGATCTTTGCACAACGGAACCAAATTTCTTGATATCAGTGTCACGCGAATCATACAAAATACTTATCATAGAATCACGAAGGGTTAGCCTTTGTTAATTTATTAAGAAATGTTTTGAAAAAAAAAACTTAACGAAAATAAACAGTTGTATCGGTTAAATATAAACAAAACGTGTTCTTTTCTACCCGAAATGAAAAAAAAAACGAAACCCAATTATAAAGCATGGACTGTGGACCTTAAACTCTATTTGATTGTTAAATAAACTAATCATGCATTGTAATCGTTTATTTTATTCTATGTGAATCTGTATTCTAAAACAAATTCTATCCTTTTTTAAGAGCGATGATGTTTCCATGAATAATGTGTTTTCTTTTTGAGCTTATAATATACACTATTTTTATGTCTCCTATGGTGTCAGATTATTCACCGTCCACATAACCTGAAAAAAGTGTAATTTCATTGGCATTTTTTTTAAATTATGGTAATTATTTTAAATAAGATAAATAGTACACGGTTCTTCTTTTTTTAATTTATTCTAAGCATAAGTGTTTATTTCGATAAATTTTCTCAAAGTTGTTTGCGCAATCAATTTTTACTGTTTCTTGTGCATTATTTTCTTAAAGGCGCTCTTGATTTCCGGGCTCAGCTGCAAGATGTTTTTCACGTTGCGCTTCTCCAGCGCCTTTCTCACGACCTCCTCGACCGGCTTCAAGTCCACTCCGCCATCCGTCACCTTTATCACGCGCAGCTGGGGCCCATCGCCAGATTTGAACTTCATATCTGACCCGCCTTGGAAGTACTCCAGATCCGATGCGCCCTGGTAGTAGAAGTCGATGCCGTTGTGCATGTCGGACAGCTTCGCCACCTCGACGCCGAGCTTCTTCAGCAGATAGTTGGCCTTCTGGTAGATGGGGATGCGCGCCTCGAACCATTTGATCATCTCCGCCAGACGGTTGTCCAGCGCCTCGGGAATGTGGCCGCCCTTCATCGACGGAGGCGAAGCAAGCGCGAGGCCTACGATCGTGACGCAGAGAACGCTGAAGAAAGTGCGCATGTTGACTGGGACGTGCTGCTGCTCGGAAGGCTCAAGAACTTATGCCTCCAGTCGGTGCCACGATCGTACACGAAACCTCCACAGGCTCGATCTGGAATCCCCTTTCACCGAGCAGAGAGAAAGTACCCCAGAGCCCCGAAGAAAGGGGGAACATTTTCCGAACCAAAACGAAGGACACAAAACACAAACGAAGGTACTTTTGGGGTTTTTTTTTTGGGCAGCATAAACTTGCAAATTTTATTTAGTCTCTTTAGTCGGTTTCAATCTTTTCAATCGTGTTTGCGAAGGTAGGGATACGAATCGTACGAAAATCGGAACTCCTTCTCGTAGCCCGACGCGAGCCGAATGCGATCGAGGAACAGCCAGCGGAACAGGGACTTTCGCGGGAGCTGCGCTTCCAGCTCGGCCAGCACCAGCTCGCAGTAGTCCAGCTTGTCCTCGACGGTGACGGCCGGTGGCGGCGGATCCGGGAAGTGGACGACGGCGTTCAGCATCAGAATACCTTTGTGGAACTGGCGGATGTTCGTTGGAGGGCTACTGACGACGCCTGCCGAAGCAGGCTCGAGGGCGACGAAGGCTACCACCAGCAGGGCGAACGCGGGGGCCACACGGGGCATTCTGGACATCGTGCGTGGCGTCGGGAATGGCCGGCTACAAGAACTTCGCTTTACCGGTTCGGGGACGAATGGTATGGTTAAACGCTGGGAAGGCCTTTATATGCGCTGCTGCAAGTAGAAGTCTCCGAAGCGTCGAAAGTTGGTCTGATTGGTGGAGCCACACGATTGAAACTGATGCGCTTTCGGGAGTGTGTATATTGTTAAATAGAAGGAACTTCCGTGGGATTCAAGCGACCAACTTCTCGTTTCACGAGCTATGTATGCTACCATCGATTTCACTAAGCGATCTTGGGTTATCTTGTCGCTCGCAATATTAATACTTGTCGTATAGACCCTTGCCTAATGTTGATGAAATATAGTAGTAAAATTAAATTTTAAGTTTTCATTAAATACTATGAATGAAAATATTCAAACATATTGAACAGGAACTAAAGGAGAAGACAGATTGTCTTAGATTATTATTAAAAGATAAACTTTCAAGGGTACTTTATGCTGTTCTGCAATTTATAACTTTTGGCTGCTCTACAATGCTATTGCTCATGTTGCATTTCCTAATTCACAAAAAAAAAAATGGAAAGCCATAACAAGCACACGAAAAATCAATTTAAGCACATGTACAAAAGCAAAAAAATTGAAAACAAAACAGCTTGCATCTCAAGATCCTATAATTGCTATTACCAGATAAAGTATTATTTCAATACCAGATGAAGTATTATTTGACTTATCAAACTGTTTTAAAGTCTGCTTAATAAAGATAATCTTCACTGCATCTAGAGAGCACGGTTTGGCATTTTAATTCAATTTAAAATTTTACTGTTAGCTGAATCATTGCACAGATCCGCGTAATGAAGCTGCAAACAGAATCTGTCCGCCAAATTTGTTTTGGAAATGATCATCGGTACTTTTTAAAGCCGTATAACGAACCATGGGAAAATGTAGGTCACACCGATCTTTTATGATCCCTTTTCCCTGAGAGAAAGGACAACTTTACGTTTGCATCGACTTTTCGGTTCTCCTGCCAAACTTTCACCCATGTTTTGCACTAGATGTTGAATACTCTCACCATACGACAAAACCCATCGAACTGTGGCAAAACCAGCGGAAAACTATCTCAACCGCCAGACGACGATCATCGACTTTTACTGTACTCTCGTCAGTGCGACGAAACAACGGCATCGGCCATGGGTTTTTCAAAGCGAGTCTTCTCATCAGTGATGCTACTGATAGCATTCGTAGGCATGAGTGCCACATACAAGCCCATTATCGACGACCGGATGGACAAGGTTGTGGCAATGTTTGCCAATTTTAAGGATATCGTAAATATCAACCTCTTTCTGTCTGAACTCCTGGAAATGATTTCTGATGTAAATCCTGCGTATGGGGTGGTACACTATCACCATAACCAACACCCACCGGAGCCAGACGATGGAATTGGCAGCGGCGGCGAAGGTGGCAGTGGAAGTGGAAGCGGAAGTGGAAGCGGCAGTGGAAGCGGTAGTGGAAGTGGAAGCGGTAGTGGCAGCGGAAGCGGCAGCGGAAGCGGAAGTGGCAGCGGCAGTGGAAGCGGCAGTGGAAGTGGCAGCGGAAGCGGTAGCGGAAGCGGTAGCGGAAGCGGTAGCGGTAGCGGTAGCGGAAGTGGAAGCGGTAGCGGAAGTGGAAGCGGAAGCGGAAGCGGAAGCGGTAGTGGAAGTGGAAGCGGAAGCGGAAGTGGAAGCGGAAGCGGAAGCGGAAGCGGTAGCGGAAGTGGAAGCGGTAGCGGAAGCGGTACCGGTATTGAAAGCAATACAAAGTAAAAGGAGTTGCGGTAGCTCTGTCACTAAAATATTCAATGATTTAAATTAGGATCATATCATATAGTGCCTTCATAATATTTGAATAACTTATTTTTATTTTGAAACATTAAACTGTTATGTTAATATGCAGCTTTTTCAACATTCTTAGGAATTAAATTGAAACGAGTGAGTTGTATTAGTTAACAAGAAGGGACGCTCGTATAGACCCTTGCTTGATGTTGATGGAAAAAGGGGTAAAATTTTATTTTGAGTTTACCGTCAAAACATATTCAAAGAAACAACTATGAATGAAATTGTCTAAACATATTAAAAAGACGCGGGGGGGGGGGAGGGGGGGAGAAGTAGGAAAAAAGGAAAGAATAGAATAGTAGAATTAATTACTATAATGAATTAGGTTCGGTACAATGCTATTGCTCCCGTTGTGTTTACTCAATCATAAAAAAAAATTATGAAAAACCGTAACAAGCACACGAGAAATTAAAAAAGAATAATAAATGCGCATGATCAGAAGCTGCAATAAATAAAAAACTTCACTCTCAACAACGTTTTCTGACTTATTATTTCAAGAAAAATAAAGCATTGTTTTACTCCAAAATCATCCAATACTTCTCTAAGAAAGATTATCGATAATGCAGTTATGGAGCATCACTTCGTACTGTGTCATCGGACATATCCGTGCAGTGAAGCTCCTGGCTCCAAACAGAATCCATCCGCCAAATTTCTTTTTGAAATGATCATCCGCACTTTTAAAGTCCTTTTATTGAACCATGAGACAATGTAGGTCATTTTCAGGGTCCCTTTTTCATGAGAGGGTGCATGCACTTTTTCGGTTTTCTTGCCAAACTTTCACCCATGTTTTGCACTAGATGTTGAATACTCTCGCCATACGACAAAACCCATCGAACTGTGGCAAAACCAGCGGAAAACTATCTCAACCGCCAGACGAAGATCACCGACTTTTCGGCCATGGGTCTTTCAAAGCGAGTCTTCTCATCAGTGATGCTACTGATAGCATTCGTAGGCATGAGTGCCACATACAAGCCCATTATCGACGACCGGATGGACAAGGTTGTGGCAATGTTTGCCAATTTTAAAGATATCGTAAATATCAACCTCTTTCTGTCTGAACTTCATAAAATGGTTTCTGATGTAAGACCTGCGTATGGGGTGGTGCACTATCCCCATCACCAACACCCACCCAAGCCAGGCTATGGAAATGGAAGCGGCGGCGGCAGTGGAAGCGGAAGCAGCAGCGGAAGCGGCAGCGGAAGTGGAAGTGGCAGTGGGAATGGCAGTGGCAACGGAAGCGGAAATGGCAGTGGGAATGGCAGCGGAAGTGGAAGTGGAAGTGGAAGTGGTAGCGGAAGCGGCAGTGGAAGTGGCAGCGGAAGCGGCAGCGGCAGCGGCAGCGGAAGCGGCAGCGGAAATGGCAGTGGGAATGGCAGTGGCAACGGAAGCGGAAATGGAAGTGGCAGTGGCAGCGGAAGCGGAAGTGGAAGCGGAAATGGCAGTGGGAATGGCAGCGGAAGTGGAAGCGGCAGCGGAAGCGGAAGCGGAAGCGGAAGCGGCAGCGGAAATGGCAGTGGCAACGGAAGTGGGAGCGGAAATGGCAGTGGGAATGGCAGCGGCAACGGGAATGGCAGCGGAAGTGGCAGTGGCAGCGGCAGTGGAAGTGGAAGTGGAAGTGGAAGTGGTAGTGGAAGTGGCAGTGGAAGCGGAAGCGGCAGCGGAAGCGGCAACGGAACCGGCAGTGGAAGCGGAAACGGCAGTGGAAATGGTAGCGGAAGCGGAAGTGGCAGTGGCAGCGGAAGCGGAAGTGGCAGCGGAAATGGCAGTGGGAATGGCAGCGGCAACGGGAATGGCAGCGGAAGCGGAAGCAGCAGCGGCAGCGGAAGCGGAAGCGGCAGTGGAAGCGGAAGCGGAAGCAGCAGCGGCAGCGGAAGCGGAAGCGGCAGCGGAAATGGAAGTGGGAGCGGAAGCGGCAGTGGAAGCGGAAGCGGCAGTGGAAGCGGAAGCGGCAGTGGAAATGGTAGCGGAAATGGAAGTGGCAGCGGCAGCGGAAGCGGAAGTGGAAGCGGAAATGGCAGTGGAAATGGCAGCGGAAATGGAAGTGGGAGCGGAAAAAGCAGTGGGAATGGCAGCGGCAACGGGAATGGCAAAGGAAGTGGCAGCGGCAACGGAAGTGGCAATGGAAGTGGCAGCGGAAGTGGTAGTGGAAGCGGAAGTGGTAGCGGAAATAGCAGTGGGAATGGAGGCGGAAACGGAAGTGGAAGCAGCAGCGGTGCTGGGAACGGGAGTGGGATCGGAAATGGACACGGAAGTGGAATCGGAAGTGGAAGTGGAAATGGTAGAGACAGCAGAATATTTGGATTTTGATTCGAATTCAATAGTGCCTCCGTTATTTTTGACGAGCTTATTTTTGTTTTGAGATATTCTCCTCTGTGTTTGCAGCTTGATGCAAATGGTAATTTATTACTTTTATTCCAGCGAATTTTACGTAATCACAAAAAATCCATGTCAGTTTTTAATGCCACAGTGCATTGATCATACTTTGCATCATTATATTCCAATCAAAAACAATGATTTATTCAACTTTCTTTTTTTATATTTGAACATGGGCAGGGGGGGGGGGGGGGGTCTACAGGAAGTAAATAGCACTCAACAGAAAACAGAAGAGAAAACATTGCGGTACTTCAAAATAAACCAAGCAGACTGAGCTTTCAGCTTCTTAATGCTGAAAAAATATTAAATTGAATGAATCGTTGGACTTGCATCTTACAATTATGCTTAAATATGATTGTGGTGTAAATTTTTTTTTTCTTCTATTCTTCTATTTCTATTCTTTTTTTTGTTTTTTTTGTTGAGAAAATTCATTTTATTTTTATGTTATAATTCATAAACTACTATTTGTACAGCGTTCATGGCGCATTAATTGTTTCATAAAACGTATCAATTTCATCCTCGCATTTCTAAGAGTATCGAACGCTTCCATGGATCCTAAGAAATCATCAACGCTCGTTTTGTTCCGTGCCTTCTGATATTGCAGAGAGTATGGTCGGAATTGTTCAACAATGTCCCAAATTGAACTACTTCTCTCAAAATTTAGTTTAATTATTTGCTGTCGCACTGTGAATACTCATATAATCATACTCATGTGATCATACATATGTTCCAGTTTAATACTGACGATAATCGATGGTAGATCTAGAACTACACATCCCATCATCAACGACGACAAAGACACAAATAATTCATAATCAGAATGTTGTAGTTTAAAAGTTTGAAAGGTGTTAATTTTTACTATTACACTGCATTATTCAACTAGTTAAAAACATTATCAAAAACATGGTTGAAATATATTCTATGAAATATGTGAGGAATAAGAAGAAGACGAAGAAGACACATAAATGAACCGACTATTCCAAATTTCTAGCATACATAACCAAGTGTTAAATAAAACCGAATTCAGCAAAGAGGCGTGTCTACGCTTGCGTTCTTTTTGAGAAGAAATTGGTTGGAGACAGCCTGGAACTTTCACCAAAGGAACAAACTCGTCTTCGATGCCTTTCACTTTGAAAATTTGGCCCCCCACCTTCGAAAATGTTTTAAAACCGTCAAGTGTGCCTTAAGAACGGTTTACTTCTGCTCTATCCGTCACCCGACCAAGACGTATCGCAAACAGTCCACCAACGGATCAGAAGTCTTCAACATCTCAGCCATGAACTGCTGGACGGTGATCGTGAGTGCTGTGGTAGTTCTTGCCCTTTGCGACAGAAGCGCCGGTTCACAGCACTCCATCATAGACGACAGGATGGACAAGGTAGTGGCGAAGTTCGCCAACTTCAAGGACATCGTCAACCTTAACCTGTTCCTCTACGAGCTGCTTTCGATAATGGCAGACGTGTCACCAGCGTACGGGGCGGTCAGCTACTACCACAACATCAAACATCCTTCCCTAACAGAACCAGATCCTCCAGCCCTTGCAGATGAAGTGTAAAACTGACATGATAAGAGTGATTGTTTAGATAGCTAGCTCAATAAAATAAGTTCTTGGAATGCAAATTGTTTGTTTTATTCTGCGTTATTGTCGTTAACTTTTCAGAGCACACACAATGTCCGATGCTGGTTAAAACATTCATTAGCTTTTTTATTCTCAGTTGAACATATCAATCGAATTAAACGAATATGTTTTACGATTTTTTTCAGGTGGCGTTATATTACCATCCGAAACGTATTTCTTAAAACTTAAAACTCTTCGCATTATCATTCAATCATCTCGTCTATTTCATGCAAACCATTGCCCCTGTGCTTTTCTCCCAGGCTGATTTTTTTCATGTTGGATAGATTTTTCAGAAAGAAAGCATTCCTTCAGCACAAATAACATAAAATAAGGCACACTAGCTCGAGTTCCGTTAGCTCCAGCAGACTGCTCGTATTGGATAAAAGATTTCCCAGATGATCCGATCTATGAGCATTCATGTCCCTGACTCCTTGCGGTTGCATCTTATAGGATGTATGGATGAATCGTATGGAAAGAGTAGCTTATATTTTCTTCCTCCCACAGGCTGCTTCTGATGTTAGTTTAGATTCAAATGATTGACGTGTCGAAAGCTCTATCAGGGGTATTTGTAGATAATGCTAGAGCTCATGAGAAATTCTTAACACTTGGTATTCGATCTCCGGTGGTGAACCTTCGTTTTCGCAAGGAAAGAATGGAGCGATGGCTCGGCAAAATGCTAAGCAAAGAAAACCGTGAGACAATGTACACTCCAAAAGGCAGCCCGCAAGGAGCGACGCATATAAGCCGCTATTTGATGCAGTTTTACTTCATTCTGCTTCGACCCGCTCGATTGTTCGTTTCCATTCATTGCAGATTCGTAAGGCAAGTCTTGGTTCAACGATGAACTGCCGTTTGTTTTTCCTGCTGCTCAGCGTGGCTGTCGCCGCGGTGAAAGGCAACTCCAGCACCGGCGAAGGAATGTGGGCAAAGTATGCCAAGAAGTCGCTGCTAACCACGCCCGTCAAAGCTCCGGTCCAGCAGCCCGAAGTGCAGGAGGCCGTACCGCAGGCCCGCTCCGTTCCCACCAAGAGCGCGAGGCACGAACCGGTGGTCGAACCGGTGGTCGAACCGGAAGCCGAACCAGCCGAAAAGGTGGACACGCCGTCGATAATTTTGGACTACGTGCCCCCGAAAAGAGAGATTCCCCTCTTCGCCAAAACGATCCTGGGGGATCCGCAGCATCCGAAGCTGGCGAGGGTAGAGGACATGCGCAAGTTTGACCTGCGCAGTAACTCGTACTCTCTAGAGCTCCCGAACAAACATACGATCCCCCTCACCAAGCAGCTGCTCGAAAAGACGTCCGAACTGTTGAGGCTGTACCAGGAGATCCAGGAGGAGTCAAACGGGTTCGTGGAGGACGTCGAAAAGCACAACGCGAACGAAGCTACCGATTACATTGGGTACTATAATTGATTTAACGGTGAAGGACAAGGCAGTTGAAAAAAAATAGAAATAAATGCATTCTAGAACACTACCCTTACCACGAGTTTCATTCATTTTGACTCCTCCCCAAATCCGAACGACAGGAGAGAGCGTATCCCTTCCAATATTTTTACTTTACCCCCAAACCAGCCGCTGCCATGGCGGTGAAAGTAACCGCCAAATTGTTTGCGAAATCAACAAAACTTGGACTCCTGGCTGGTCCGGTCGTCATTCTGCAAGCGCCCGCTCCAAGATGCAGTTCAAGTTCTACGGCCTCTCGTTTACCGTGTTCGCCCTGCTGCTGGGCGCCTTGACTACCCGGACGCACGCGGTGCATGTCGTCGAATATATCGACGTCCCGAACAAAATCGCCTGGCTGCCGGAGGGTACGGACCTCGTCCTACGTTTCCTCATCTCCATCTCGGACAGCATGATCTCACAGTACCGCCTGGTGCTGGAGCGCATCAAGACCGTACGAGCGACCCTGCAGAGCTATCCGCCGGCGTACAACAGCATCGCCATGTTCTACGACAACGACATTCAGCACCCATCGGAGAAGGGGTCACACAAGGGGCCGCTCAAGCACGGTAGCGGTGAGGCGTTCAAGGCTGCCTTCGAAACGATCAAGAAATTCGCCGGCCGCCGAGCTCAACCGTACGTGAAGCACTAAGGATACTGATAATAAATTTAACCCGTAATATCAAACACAAATTTCATTTGTCGTCGTTTGTTTTCCTGTTCTGATTGTGGACTATTACGTTGATAAAACAATCCGAAAATATACTTACCGAGCAAAAATAATATTTATTAACTATTACAAAGCCATGCATAGACATTACTTGTGGTTTGTTATATTAAAATCTGTTAAAATCTGGTTTGTAAAATTAAAAACAATCCGAAAAAATACCTACCGAGAAAAAATAATATTTATTAACTATTACAAAGCCATACATAGAAATTATTTGTGGTTTGTAATATTAAAATCTTCCTTCGATGCGATTAAAACTGTGCCCTTTACAAAGCTGTACTGCTGGACATCAATTTAAAAAAAAAACAATCAAGCGTCCGCTTTGAGGCCCTTTTGCTATTAATATTAAAGTACAGACTCGAACGGAGATCAGGGAGCCGAAAGAAGTCGGAGTGGTTTTAGCAGGTTAAGTCCGGCACTGCTTGGGACCCATGACAGGAAGGGGACCCGGTGTTTATAAGGATTTCCACTTTGACAAAAAAAAATTAAAGGCTATTTGCATTATCGATGCAACTACACTGCACTATTCATGGCAAATTTCATCTCTTCAATCCTATAAACCCTCTTTCACGCTAAAACCCTTTTGAGAACCATAGGACAGACCTTCATCAAGCACAGTAAATTTGTCGAAGCTTTTATAACTTCACCAGAGCAGCAGCCTTTTCTATCGGAATGAATCAGTTTCTATTTATAAACAGTTCTTGTATCAATAATTGTGCGTTGAAACTCGAAACTAAATGATAATATTAATTATTGAGTTTTCTTCATTTAGTTAATAAACAAAATGTAACGGAATTAAGTTGGTCCCTTTCAATCCGCCAACAATTTCAAGCTCACCAAAACATGGATCAATTAAATTTGCTTTAAAAATAAAAAGCAATACAAGTTTAATCATCAATCGAAATTCTACAATGATAAAGAGCCAAAAAGGGAGAATGCATATTTGAAGGACTTTGGTAAAAGGGTGAAAACCAACGGCAGAACTGGTGATCCATCAAATATGTTTCTCAACCAAATCACCAAAATCCGAGCTAGTAAATTTTAATTTCATTTGCAATCACCTATGCAAACCTAGGGTAAAAGGTTAAACAAAATAACATGAATTGAATAGCCCAACCGACGGATATGGAACAGAGCATGTTTTTTTAAAACATTTTCACAAACTTAAAATACCTTCTTTATCATAAACAACAAACGGAATTGCAACCAGCAAAGCAGCGAAAAATAAACCACGACGAGGAAAGCATTACTAACGAAAAGTATAGTAACGTAACATTTAGTTTAAAAAAATCACGACTACTTCTTCTACTATCATGGATAAGCCTTCTGCTGTCAATGCCAGCCAGTTGCGATTTTTTTTTACTTCCGCAACTTTATAACCCGAAATATATTATACAGATTGTAATGGTTTCTCGCAAATGCCTGTGGCTTAATTTATGTTTGACTGCTGTCCCGAGATACTTAACCCGATGCGGTATTTGCCCAAAATCAATCAACAATAAATATTATGCTATCACAAATTCTGCTCAGAAAGTGAAACACCACAAGTATGATTGCTTTCAGTTGCCAGTAGTATAATATGTCAGGTAGGTTTTATTTCATATCATGCACATCGTCCACAATGTCCACGCTCCTGGCCGGCTTCTTGTGCAGAAAATCGTACTTGTAGAACGGTGGTACCTTCTCCAGTTCGCGCACGAACAGGCTCACCGTGCCGGGGTACGCGTACGGGAAGTAGATCAGTTCGTTGTTGAATGAGTTCAGCGTGCCGAGCAGACTGAACCCGACCGCGTTGGTGCTCGCCTCGATCAGCAAGTCGCGCATCTTGAGGAACATCTCCACGTCGCCCCATTTGCCGTGTCCATGGCCGTAGCCGCCACCGTACCCGCCACCGTACCCGCCACCGTACTCGCCACCGTACCCGCCACCGTTGTCTCCACCGTAGCCACCACCGTAGCCATCACCACCGACATCGCCACCGCCATGGGCCGCTCCGTAGCTGCCAACTAGCTGGACATCCACATCCGCCAGAACCGAAAGAAGCGGGCCCACCAGCAACGTCAACGCCAGCAGGGCACAGGATAGACTCGTCCTCATGGTAACGGTGATTGCAAAAGTGATGCTTCGTCAAGCCGAGGTAAACTGATGTCGTAGGATGTCCAAGTTCGCCCAAGACTGTTAGCCTAACGTTGACACTGTCCGCTGCTTTGCCCGGGTCGATTCGCACTGAGGTTCTGCGGGCCGGAAAGTCTTGATGAAAGTTTTCGGCCCATCGCGAACCGAGGCGAGAACCCGGCGAGTGAAAGGTCTACGGAAGATTCTGCAGCAAGCGCCTTTCACCGAGCGCACCAGTTTGGGTGGGTCGATTTTTGGTACAGTGTCCCGTGATTGGTCGATTCGTTGCACCTCGCGTGACCACGGGTGGGAGATTCGCTCAGCATCTGCGGATCGGATGAGGAAGGTCCGACATTCTTCGGTAACTAAAATTTCCCAGTCTCCAGCGCAACTAGCACAGTACGATTGCAGCAGCCATCACACGAGGACGTTCCCGCAGCAAGAGGCCAAACGTTGACGAACTAAGTCTCGCCGCAGTTGCTTCCAAAAACCCGAACCCAGATAAACCTAAACCTACGAAAAACGCGCCATGGCTCGAACGGTACTGCTCACGGTAGGCGCGCTGCTGGTACTGGCGGCGGTCACGTTCGCCGAGCCGTCGCTCTCCATCGAGGACGTCCGCCAGGAGGTGCTGGCACGCATACAGTCCGCCAACGTGACGCTACCGGCCGGAACCAGCGGGTTAAAGTCGCTCCAGAGCTACCGCATCATCGATCCGTTCATCATCGCCGACTTGATCTCCGCCATAGCCTACATGTATTCGGTGGTCATCTACAGCTATCCCGACTTCCTGCTGTACGACACGATGGACCTGAAGCTGCTCGGTGCGCAGTACATACCGCAGCGCATCGAGTTCAACTACGTCAACCGGGTATAATGATGGCAATAAAAGGATAACTGGCGTCGCGTGTGTTCACTGCAAAACGGGTGCGGTAAGGTGTGTTTACGGAAAGAACTAGTTCCATGGCGGAGAAAGGGATCAACCCGGGTTTTCTTCATTTTCAATCGTTCTTTATTCCACGTTGATCGTCATTTTTTTTGTTAGTGATGAAGCAAGGAGGTCTTTCCAGCGTACGGCACGGCCTTTTCGGTTTTACGGATAGACCGGCGAACGTAGTTGCAAGGACTTCATTGCAAAGAATGAATGAATGATGATGATGATGATGGGTGATGAATGAAGATGATTATCAAATGAGCGCATATCGTTGTCTCATCGCAAAGGTCATAGCAGGATCAAACGGATTCCTTGTTTAAGAATTCCTTTCCCGACTCCCGCTGACCCACGATTCGAACCCGACACTCTTTGAGGTGGGTTTTCGCTTCAGTCCGCTTCTTCTGTCCACGAGTGTTGTGTACGTGTTTGTGTGTGTTTTTCTGTGTTACTTCTCCCTAGTCTAGGTTTTCCTTACGGCTAATGAAAAGAAATATCACGTTTTTTTTACGGCCGGAACCGCACTCCTCCCGCGTGAGAGTGTGCGTGCATGTCCCGGTGTCCGAAATGGCCGAAAATGTTGTCTCCAATCTCATCCCGCAGTTTCTCCCGCGCTTCTTCGCTCCTTCGCCGTCCGGTGGCCCGTTGGTTGTTCCGTATACAGACATGATCCTGATTGCGAGGATCCTCTCGGATCCTCTCGCGATCTCTCGCGATCTCCTCCGCGCTCCCTCCGCCTCCAGGTGGACAGTGTGGGAAGCATGGTATGGCTCTACAGCTTCTTCTTCTCCTCGTCCTCGTCCTCGAAGAAGTTACCTGCAACGGAAGTGGCCGACGGTGAAGCCAACGCTAGACCATTCTTACCGACGACGGCGGTCCCGGTGGGTGCCGAGGCGGCAACTCCACCGCGCCCGGCCAGAGCAATACCGGAGGGTTTGGCGGCGGCGATGGCCGGATCGTTCACGCTGCGCTGCACGGCCCCTTCCTTGCCCTTGCCCAGCTGCTCCCCCTCCTCCTCGTCGAGGGCGGCGACGGCGCGCACCACGGCCGGCTGGCTCTCGGGCGCCTCCTCGTCATCGGCCAGCACCGCCGACTTCGAGCGTCCCTGGACGATCACGGGTTCCTCCTCCGTCATCACCAGCATCACCTGCTGCTGGCCGGGTTGCGGCTGCTGCTGCGACTCGTCGTCCAGCGAGCGGGCCCAGGCACGGTCGATCGTCTGCTCCTTGTCCTGGTGCGACTCGAGCAGATCGTTCTTGAGCTGCGCGGGGACGGCGGCCGGCACGGGGGCGATCGGGGCGAGCGAGGAAACGATCTGCGCCTGGAACTTGGGCTGCAGCTCGTCCTCGGCCTGGATGTCCGAGTTGGCCCGCGCGTGGATGGCTTGCAGCGGCTGCAGGCTGTAGATCGGGCTGAGCGGGTTTTGCAGGGCGTCAAAGTTGCCGTAGAACTGGGGCGTACCGCTCAGGATGTAGTAGCGCTGGGGCAGGGCCGTGGCGGCCGAGGTGGAGGCTGGCGTTTCGCCCGCCTTCGCCGGCTCCGGAGCTACGAACATGAGCTTCTTCTCGGGCAGTCCGCCCTTGCTGCCCTCGGCGGGTGCCGGTGCCTCCGTGGTCTCCGACTCCTCCGCCGGCTGGGTGGTGGGCGGCTGGAAGAAACCGAACACCGACGACCACCAGTTGCCCTCCTCCTGCTTCAGGCTGACCAGCCGGATCGGTTTGCCCTCGGTGTACTGCGTGGTCGTGGTCGTGGTGGCCAGCGGGAGCGACGGGTAGTAGTACACGTACTGCTTCGGCTCCAGCTTCAGCTGCTGGATCGGTTGGATCAGCTGCGGCTGGATCTTGAGCGTGGAGGGCTGCTGTTGGATCAGATAGTACTGGGCCGGCTGGAGGATGGCCGTCGGGGCGGCCTGGCTAGCGGCGAACGCACCCAAAAGGGCAACTACGACAGCACTCAGATGACCCATGCTGCAGAAAGACCACGAAACGGGGCAGGGAAAAGAAGGGAAAAACGATAAAAGTAAAGTAAACGGCCAAACGGGTTCCCGACACGGAGATGTTATTGAACTTGGCCCCTTTAACGCGGTGCACTGGTGCAAGTCGTGATCAACTGACAACCTTCTCCTCCCCGGTATGTCCTCCTTTTTTTTCATTGCCCTCCATTCCTCCCTCTCTCTCTCTCTCTTTCGTTCTTCTTCCTTATGAAAATTCCCAAAGAGGTCGCGCGAAGAAATGTAGTGTCCCGCTGCTCCAACCGGTCGGAACGGGGTGCCGTCGTGCAGAAAAACCGGTCTGCCCGTCGTAACTATAGCAATCGTTGCATTCCGTTTTCTTGCTGCCCCCATCCCCACCGTTGGACTGTGGGTAAGGTCAAGATCTGCACTACCACGATACGACTGAAGAAAAAAAAAAATCCGTGCAGCCGCTCAGGCGAAGAAAGTAAGCAGAACGACGGTTTCAGTTCTTTTTAACCTGATGATGCCTTTGATCTTTGTTGCTACACTGTATTACAACTTGATTTTGATCTGTTTTCCAAACTGTTGTTTTGTTTATCGTTTGAAGCAAGAACAAATAACCATTAATAATAAAGGTTGTATGCTTATGTTTTAATTCAGTAAAGCAGTAAATTTTTTCATATCGTTCGTTTTGTACAACTTCTTTTAAAGAGAGTTAAGGACGATTTGTTTCCATTATATATCAAAAGTCTACAGAAGTTGTCCTTTTAAATAAGAAAAAAACTATTCAAGAGGAAAGTACATTTGAAGATTTATGTCCTTTGTGTCTTGAATTTGACTGCGATCAATTAGAAACAATTCCTACTGCAAACATTATTTTACAATCGAGATGCATGAATGCAGAACTAAAAACCTAATGCTTATGCGTATCGTCCCTATTTTCACGGATTGTGAAAGACTACACACAAATTTTCCCCCATCCTGGTCACTAATCGCGAACTCACTGAGTAAAACTGCTATCCTACCTGATAGACTCTTCTGCACACTGCTCTTGGACGCGGTTGAAACGGCTGCAACTGTTGGGAAATCCTAGAAGAAATGGAGCGCACACTTCTTCAACTGATTTTCACTCTGTTCCGTGAACCACCTCAATTATCACCGACTAGATCCGGAGCCTAGCAGACACTGACTGGTCGCATCCGCCCGAGAACGCCCTTTATAAGCTTCCTCCCTTGCCACCAGCGCCCACCGATGCGCCGAAGGACCCGCGCCGGTCGGCCCGATCCTCCCTCGATCGTAGTGCGAAACGTGTCTGCCGACAAACGCCCCAACCATCCTGCTCTATCCTAGCGCTCGGCAAACACGGTGCAATTGCACGCTCGATTGCAGTACGCGCTGCTGTACGCCTCGTGCACCGTGTCCGTGTGTTTGTGCGCCGGTGCACTCGGTTATAACCCCTTTGCAAACTAGAACAATAAATGACGCCCGGCCTCGGGGAGTCGCTGGCGTACATTGACGGTTCGATGGTCGGAGCGTGGAAAACGGGATGCTTCTCCAAAGAGTTCATCAAGGGTGGGAAGAGCAAAAGGAAAAAAAGAATATAGCAACACGGGATAGGGAAATAGGAAACTACCAACGGGGCGCAAAGACGGAATGAAGAAATAAAAGATGAGATATTTTTCTTACCACTTTTCATCCCGGCATGATCCCGATCGCATAGGGAAGAGTACCTGGGAACCGAAGAAGCTTTTTGCTTCTTCGCTGTGAACATGGTTTTTTTTTTCATTCCTGTCCTGAGCATCCAGTTTGACATCGTCTCGGCGCGGAGGCGCAAAACTATTGCTGGCTATTTTTCAGGTAGAACACGCAATAAATCGACCCGATACGGCAACAACACGGTGATGCCAAACGTTCTATGGTTTTTTTTTTCAGTACTCGTCCGGTAATGTTTTTCTTTAATGCTCATGATTATTCCCTTTTTCTCCCGGGATGGAATTGCTTTATGATCGCGCATCGCATCGCAAACCGGTAACGGGTGCACGGCCGAAGAACTATTGCGGTTGCAGCTCCTGATCTTGTTTATTACTTTTTACGTTCCCACAGTAAAAACGGATGCATAATTTAGCGTCCATGTATGTTGCAGTGATACCGCACGCATCGCTTCAGCTACGGCATCCTTTCTCTTGCTCGCCTTTCTCCTTCCGCCGCCAGCGCCAAATGTGTGCGCAAGCTAAACTTGTGACCATGATCGGGTTGCGGTTCTAACGGATCATTAGGTTCTGCTTTTTTTCTCCTGACCACAGCTAAGGACCATCCTGGGTGAAAGATTCTGTTTTTTTTTTTGGTCTTAGACGCCCACCAAAGCTCGCCTGCTGCCTGGTCCGCTTGAACTGTCCGAGGGCACCCATTTCCATCGCTTGGCAGGGGCTCGATCGATCGATAGATTTTCATCTGCACGATCAACCGGTTCTCCGAAGCCGCCATTCCGCCACACCAGATTGATCCCTTTGCAAACGTCTATCGCACTCCTGGTGGTGCCTTCATTTGGTCATCGTTCCTCCGTGGCCATACTTGCCCTTCCAGTTTGGGATTGCAGATTTTTCTAGAAGGAATTCTTTGCAAGGAACATGTTTGGGTTTTTTTTTTTTTTTTTGGTTTGTGTGGGCAACTCACTCCAACGCCCCGAGTTCGGTCCGGTCCGACCGGTCAGTGGATAAAATGATGCCCATTTGAAAAGGCTGAGCACTGCAGGAGAAGATGCAAAGCTGCTGTAATTGTACAGCATCAATTAAATGGTCCTGTCCGTACTGTGATGCTGCAGAAATTTCCTTTTAGTTCAAACTACATGGATGGATGCAAACCGAGGTTTTTTTTTCCTTTTATTAAAACCATTTATATAATCATCAAATGTTTTGTTAGCTCTTAGGTAATCATCGGTCATCAATTGAGCCAGGCATAACTGAAAAAACATCCTGTTCCTGCTCCTGCTTAAAATAAATATTTTAATATTATAGTTTCTTTTAAAAGTATTAACCTACCTCCAAACCGAATTTTCTTAGAGCATACTAAATAGCTTTAAAAGGGTCCTAGTGGTTCCCGTGAAGTCAAGGAACATGGCAAAAAAAAATGAATA
Organism: Anopheles atroparvus; assembly: GCA_914969975.1. Classification (NCBI taxonomy): domain Eukaryota; kingdom Metazoa; phylum Arthropoda; class Insecta; order Diptera; family Culicidae; genus Anopheles; species Anopheles atroparvus. The sequence goes on along the minus strand of CAJZCY010000002.1, from coordinate 32,919,625 downwards.
AATTATTGGATTTCATTTTCCAACGATTAAATAAAAATCGACTTAACCTACGCTTGTTTTGAGGCATCAGAAACGGGACCGATGGCGACTAAAGAATGTTTAATCATTATCTTCTCCACCCTCAGCCTACCGGCGTAAAGCTTTACAAACAAGTTTCTGTTTGATGCGCTTGATCGTGAAAAAATTAATGATCCAGCACGCACCTCGCAGAAAGGGGAGGAAAAATGCCTCATACCTCGAGGCATATTTGCATACGTTTCAAAAGATCGGCCACAGTGCGCCGGCCCCGTTCGCTACTGGGTGCACCGCATCGTACCGGCCGTAGCATCGATCGCTCGTAAAACTGGTCGAGGCTCAACTGTTGCAGTCTTGACCACAGCCATCAAGGTGACTGTCCCCGAATGTCGAGCCTCCGGTTGCCCATTCCACCCGGTCACGCCCGGCGTCAGCTGAGCCACCGTCCCGAGCGGGGAATTGCATTCCGGTTGCGATCGGATACAAGGGAACGGAACGAAAAACAAGTACAGACAATTGTAAAAAACAACAACAAAACACCCGTGTCTTGCTGCACAACTGCATCCACCACGCGTTGTCGATAATGGCACTAACCTTACCTTAATAAAACTGCACTTACCACAGGACGTGCTGGTGGCGTTGCGTTTGCTCGCCTCCTTCGGGTGTGTCTGTCTGAGTGCTTGCGCCTTTGTTCCTCTCCCACCCTGGCCGGGGTGGTGGGGATGAGCTAGGGGTGCGGGTTTGATTTTATGTTGCGTGAACTTGCATGCGCTGCATGCAGAGTATGCGGTGATCGAGTTTTCTGGTCAGCCAGCCAGTCCACGCGCCTGCGCAGGGGCATCCTCCTTCTAGCCTCCAAGCAAAGAAAACTAGCCACCTCGTTCGACAGGCGAACCGGGTTGTTAGATCAAATCGTCGCGATAATGTGCGAAGCTTCTACGTGCCTGCCGAGGGAGTTGCATTTTATGACACGGCTTTATGGTCCACCCATCGGTGGGCGATTGAGCAATAAGCGGGTCCTGGCTAATTGATCCCTTTTTGTACCTTGCTCAGCAAATTCTCTGCAAATAACATCTGCAGTTTTATGTACGCGCCCCAGGAAACGAGGGAATAATCTGTAAATTGTTTTATGCAGTAAATTTTACAGTTTTATTGGGAAGGCCTTCTGTCAGAAATGTGGAGATAATTGGCACAGGCCCATAGGCTAAAACAATGTTGACTAGAAAGATGTGTTTTGGTGAAATTACGGATAAAAAGATTTTTTGTAGATTCTCATTTAACGTAAACATAAGTTAGTATAAATTAAAACGAAATGATTAAAACAATTGAGCATAGTTTAACAAATAAACCAACAGCTAGAGCAGCCGTAAGAATTCAAGGATACTGAGATTAGTTTCCTAGCTTCAATCAAGGAAACATCAGATCCGCCTAAAAGTATGCAATTTGTGTCATCTTGCAGTGCATCCAGCATGTTCCAGGAAAGCTTTTCAATTTCTTCGGAAATGCAATTCCAAATCGAAACTTTAAACTTCGAAACTAAATCATAAAAAATAGAATAAAATTGCATACATACAACACAACACGTCTTGGTTATAAATGTATGGTAGTAAAAATTACACAGTTAATAAAATGATCGTGAACATCATTTAGAATTTTTTTTTAATGATAAAATCTTACTACAGCCAAAACTACTGCGGTACAGAGTAATCTTTTGTAAATCTAACACAATCTTTATTGATCAACTCATGGATGCACCTTAGTCAAGCCCCCTCGATTGTTGGATATTATCATATTTATCATACGATTTATTTGCTTATTTCAAAATGATGGTGAATATAACGAAGCAATAAACGAGGCAAAAATAAACAGTAAACGGCTCTCTGTACGAAATCGGTAAAAGTCTAATAAAATTATTTTACAACACACATCTACAAATTAGCATTAACCTTTTTCTACAAATCGTTTCTTTCAATCGTGAATGGTTTCATCTGGAAAAAAGTTATACAATCTCGTTTGATGCCAATAATCACAAACCTATCAACATTTCTTTCAAATGAAGGTATTGAGAACATTATTGAACAATTGTTTTACCAAGGTTTATCACTAATGGAAGCTATTCCGGTTTTTTTTTTTTTTTTATTAATTCTTATTCCTAAAAGAAATGCACTTATCAGATCGGGATGCTTCGACGTGCGAACGCTATCCGCTTCCTACCGTCTATTATCGTCGCTCAATTATTAACCTACCCGGCGGTGGCAACCCAGCAACACTCAGCCCGTTCGTCCATCAGCCGGACGACGGCCGATATGCTGGAGCAACTTTCGCCACATGCCGCCACAGTTGTTCCCTCCGTCTTCGTATCCTATCTATCTTCGTATCGTAAGTAATCGATGTTCAGTCTCGTAAGTCTTAGGATTAGCGTGGCAGCGTGCAGAAACGCTCGGGGCCAACCGGAAGACTTACAAAATATCATTGGCCAAACTTAAAACCCTAAACCTCCCTCGGATTCGCTAACCGCTAGTCATCATCAACCCCGTGAGTGAGCTTGGCGGAAGAAAACAAACCTCCGCCATCACTGTACAGTATTCCCCGGTCGCCTCCGCCTCCGTCCGAGACGATGTGCAGGATGAAGCTGTGCCCGGGGCCGCTACCGATGAGCAGGCTAATAGTAGAAAAATCGGTATGGCGACGGGTTGCTGAAGGATGCGTAATTGTTATAGTTCGAGTAGGCAGTGGCGGCCGGGTTGACCACGGGCGAGGGATTGTAGAAGGCGGCCCGCTGCGGATACTCGTACTGCTGAAAGGGGTTCTGGACGAGGGACTGCTGCAGCTGGGGCTGCTGGTACGCGCTGAGGACGCTGTACGGGTTGTACTGGGCGGACTGGAGGGCCGCCAGTTGGTACGCACCAACGGTGCTCAGCGCCCCCGACGGGTAGTAGGACATCGGCCAGTTGAAGTACGGCATTGGCATGTAGTACGCGTTCGGCGTCAGTCCGTAGTCCGACATGTAGGGGATGGCCTGCTGGAGGTACGACTGTGGCTGGTAGGCCGTTAGTGGCTGCGGCACGTTCGGCGAAACGGTCGGCGCGGCCGTCTTGAGACGTAGGTTGGCCAGGAACTTTTCCGTGTCGAAGTGGGCCATCGCCTGCTGGCGGTTGTCCTCGATCTCTGCCTCGATCTCCTTCGGGGCAACGCGAGCCTCGTAGTCCGGGCCGACCAGTACGCCACCGGCGGCTTCGTCCGACGCGGCCACCAGCCCGTACTTGCCCTTGGTCAGCACCTTCTTGTTGAGCGAAATCGGCAGGCCCAGCGAACCCAGCTCACTCGGCTTAATGCCGGCGATAGCCGTGGCGACGGGGCGCGCAACTGCCAAACCACCGTCTCCTACTACGGCCGTCGCAACCGGTTTCGACGAGGCGACACCTCCCTCCCCAGCGATGGCAAGACCTACGAAGAAGGGCAAGGGCGAGGGAAGAGAAGAGAAATACGACCGTTAGAATTTTCCCGAGGCAACAATCTTCCCGTTCCCGAACTCGTTAGCTGCCACTTACCGACCGGTTTCGCCTCCGCGATGGAGGATTCCTTCTCCTGGGTCTCCACCTGCACGCTGTCCCCGCCGGAACCTTCCTCTCCGACGCTTTCCTCTTCCTCCTTCTCCTTCTTCTTGTTGTTATCCTCCTTGCCCTTGAAGCCCGGGAAGGTCAGCTTCGAGGTGCTGGAGGTCTTCTTTTTCTGCCCTTCCCCGCTCGACGAGGACGACGGCGCCGTTTCATAGTTGGCTGTCAGGGCGGATACTTATGGGCCGTTAAAAACAACAACACAGACTGACATCCCACTTATTCTCCCCACCCCCTTTCCCCCATCGGCCCGGGGCACCATGCGGCCGGGAGTACTTACAGTCAAACAAAAACCGTATCGCGTCGTGATCGTCGTCCGCCTGCTGAATGTGCGCTAGCTTCTGTGCGGCCACACCCAGCTTTTCCAGGTTGTCCGTGTACACCTTCTTCTGGTCGGGCGACAGCTTGCCCGTCTTCTTCACCGAGTCCTGCAGCGCCACCAGCGACGCGGCCGCATTCTGGATGTTCACCAGATAGTCACCGAACGACTGCGTTCCCCGGTCGCCGCCGTCCTCCTCGCTCGCCTCCGGCTCCGGCTCCTTCGGTGCGGGTCTCGGCTCGTCCGCCACCTGGTGCACCTTCAGCTCCATGTCCTCGTCGTCGCCGCGCAGAATCTTGCTCACCACCGTGCCGTCGCTGTTCTTGCGGATCTCCAGTATCTGCCCGCGGGCACCACCGTAGAACGGAAGCTTCAGCACGTCCGTCGCCGTCCGGTGCTCCGGGCTACGTCGGTGAAGTGGTGGGGGAGAAACAGCAAAGAGCACACAATGGCGCAAGAAAGAAACGAAGAAACGAAATTGTATCAAGTGCAAGCCGTGGAATCTTTACGTTCGTTTCGCTTTTAATCTAACCTAACCTTGACCGAACGGACTGATCGAGTCAGCCGTATCTCCGTCGTCAAGGTTACGGAACGGAGACGATACAAGGTGAAGTTTACCTAGCAGGCGATGGCTACGTTCAGGACGGGAGCAGGAAACGGGTTGAAATAAATGACAGCTGTGGACAGCGCTACTATGCGATGGCGACATGCATACTAACTACGGGGGAAACGGAACGGCCCTTCTAAGGAAGTTTCAAGGAGGGAAGGAAAGAAAAAAGGGTTTTTGTTGTTTCAGTTGAACTCGCGAAGATGAACTAAATATGTACACTATTTAACATCCATTCTGTCAGCAGAGCTAGGCTGCAGCTGAAGCCCGGATATGGCTGTAAGCGTCGGTTGCAATGAAACTTGGTATAATGAAATGAGTTATTAGTTCGATAACGTATATACAATTCGGATGGATTCGATGGCGATGGGGTGATTGGGTTTCGTTCATGTTGTTTATTTGCTGGGTTACCAACACTGGCACCATTACTTCACATAATCGACTATCAGATCGGCCTGGGCGTGCGCCCGCCCGTTCGCCCCGACGATGGCGACCGACTGCGGGCGGAAGAGAATTTTCGTGCTGCTGCCCTGCTTCAGGATGGCGTGCGAGACCGGCGTCGAGATGGCCGTGCCGCCGTTGCCGGAGATTGCCTTCGACGAGGGCTCCAGGATGAGCGAGGCCTCTTCACGCTGGTCCGTCATGGGCGACCCGTAGAAGGGATAGTATTCCGACACGGTTGGTGCCACCGGGACCCGAGGAACGGGAGCGTCCGCCGTCGTCGACCCAATGGAACTGACCACGACAGGGTTTGCTGGCGTTGGCTTACTCGTTCGGGTAGGCTTTGATTTCGGGCTCGGGTTGGACTGCGGCGTTTGTTGCTGTTGCTGAAGCTCGTGCCTCCGGAGTTCCTGCAGCTTTTCCGCTGACCCCTGACGCTGGGCAAGCTTTTCGGAAGCTACCAGTTCGTACGCTTGCAGCTTGAACTCCCCACCCGGTTGCTGGAGGGCTTGCAGGAACGGTGCATTCATGACGCGTTTCGGTTTCTTCGCGCGCAGCCGCTTGGCGCCCTCCCTCGAGCCATTTACCAACGCGGGCTTCGGCATGACCACCACCGCGGTCTGCTGCTTCAGTTTTTCCGCGGACCGATCCGCCGACGTTGGTGGTGAGAAATTTTCCCCCTGCTCTGGACCCGGCGACGCGGGATACAAACCCGCCTGGTATGGTACGGGATATGGCACCAGACTGTAACCGCGGCCGACGGCCGTAAGCACTGGCGAGGCGAGCGGATATGGCGCCGGCAGCTCGGCCGCATGGTAGGGGAAGAAGCTTTCGAGGGAGGGAAGAAGGAAAAACGGAAGAACGAGGGATATGAGTTGAGCGGTTGAGCTTTGGCCTCCAAGGGATGGGGGCGCACCAGATTCAGATTCTCTCACCGTTGGCAAGCACGCGAGCACACGCAGAAGGGGTTATACTACACAGTGACGCTTGGTTAGGCGCAAACACCGATAATGAGGCCGAGAAGCACGTAGTAGCATTCCTGAGGCGTTCCTGAGCCAATCGTCCGCTTATGCACAGTTCCGTCAGTGTTTGAGACGTTTGACAAGCACAAATTTCCTTCCCTAGCAAGCATTTCCCAGGGTGAGTTGCAGCTTCTCCGACGATATTGGCGTTGCTCCATCGCACAGGTATTAGTGGTGCCAGGCCCTTTCAGGTTGTTAATGCCAGACAATGTTGTTAGTCGCACAGTTGGCTTCACGTTCCATTAGTAGAAGGCAGTTTTCATAGCAATATCAGACATGATTACGCACAGTGTACTTGAATTGGTCCAAAACCATCCATAGAGCAATTCATTCGTTTGGTTTCATCGCAACGTTCATACAACTCTCATCTCTTAACATGCACATTCATCCAATTCGTGGTTCAAAATGATATCTTCAATAAGGGAGGGATTGATAAGAAACGATCGTATCGACGGTGGTTCATTTGTTAACCTTATTTTGATGTGATTTTTCTTTATTTATCTGAAATGATCGGTTAATTAAAAAGTCTTAAACGCTAAGGTATACGCATCATTAGTAGTTAAAATGTTGGAAGATGGGCTCTTCCGAGGCAGTCCTTCCGTTGAAATTCGTCGTTCGAGCTCGCTGGTGTCGTCCGGATCGTCGTGAGCGAGTCCAATGGCAAGTCTCTCCTCGCGCAGGAGTTTTGTACAGTTTTTATTTATTTATTTACAGCCGTCTGCATCGTGGCAGCGTTACATCTTCCTCCGCCCGACTACGTCCGATAGTAGACGACCGGTCCGCTGGCGACGAGGACCGCATCGAGCGGCAGGCTGCGCTTGGTCGCGTTGATCGTGTTCGCCAGATCGACCGTCTCCGGCACGGCGTAGATCTTGGCACCCGGACCTGCGATCGTGAGGCTGCGCGGGTGCGTTATGGCTGTACCGTTCGGACCGACGATCGCCGTCCCGCCGCTGCCCGCCGTCGCTACTCCGCCCGGTCCGGCGATGGCAATGCCTCCGTGGCGCACCCGGAGCCGCTGGATCACGAGCCCGCTGCCCGCGTCCGCCTGCTTCGTGCCGAAAATCCCGAACGGTCCCTTATCCTGCGCCGGCAGGTCCTCCTCGCCGGTGAGGGGCTTCTCCTTCAGGTCGTTCAGGTCCTGCACCGCGTCGCTCCCGTCCGTCGACAGCTCCGTGGCCGGGGTGGTCGAGTGGATGCTGAAGCGCTGCGTGAAGTTGTTGAATACGGTCGAAATGTTGAAGCTCTTGCCGGCGACCTTCTGCAGCATCACCATCTCGACGTCCGGTCCGGCCTCATCATCATCGTCGTCCTCCTCCGTTTCCGCCGACGCTTTCGGTGGACCACCCATAAACTTATCGTTCGCCAGAGCGGCGTCCCCGGAAGCTCCCACTCCCTTCCGCTCGTCATCCTCCTCGTCGTAGTCGACGGCTTCGACGATCTCTTCGAGCAGTTCCTCCTCCAGCTTTGTGCTCTGCACCGCGTCGGCCACCTCGGCCACTTCTTCCATCACACCCTTCGGCTTCTTGGCACCTCCCGCTCGCTTCGCTTCGCTTCCATCCAAATCGAGTGCCTTCCCCCTCAGCTGTACCGCTCCCCACGAACCGAAGTTGATCGTGCTGGGAATGTAGCGAATTTCACTCGACTTTCCGTCCGGTGCCGGCACGCTGATCGGGAGTACGTAGATCGGACTGGACTGACGCAGTTCCTTGCCGGAGCGCATCAGCTGCACCGCGACCGGTGGCTGAAACGTGCCCACTGGTACAAACTGGAACGCCCGCGGACTCGCCATGGTAGGCAGTTGGAGGTACGGCGTGGGGTAGAAGAACGATTGCGCGCGGAACGGGTGCGCTGAGATGCCCTTGGACGTTTTCTGCGGCTGCTGGGCCACCTTCAGCTGGACCAGACTCGGCGGGAAGTAGGGCGGACGGGGGTAAAAGTACCCTGCGCCATCGATGCCCTGGTCACTACGCGGAAACGCCACGTCCGGCTTCTTCTTGTAGCCCATCGCAATGTTAATGCGTTCGATTTCGCGCAGTATGCGGTCCGTCTCCTCGACCGAGCCGCGCTGGTTACTCAGCAGCGGCTCGAGTGATCGCGCTTCCGGCAGCCAGCGTATCACCTGCTTTTCGATCCTGCAAATGTCGGATAGAGGAGACCGATTAATGACATTCAAACGACAATCATCTCCGGACTGGTGGAATGGTGAAAAGAGGTGAAACGGGGAGCCGAAAAACTGAGGGGGGAGAATTCTGTCCTCCGCACGGAAAAATGTAAGTAACGGTCAGCGGATGCAAGAGATTTCGGCTAGGTTCAAATTGTGCTGTGCGAATGAGCATTCGTGGGTTTTCCCGGAGCAAGGAATGGGTTAATAAATTCATCGCAGCCAATTATGGTAATGCTAAGCGATAAGATTACTGACCGCTCGTCGTTTGACGAAATGCTAGTTCACATCATGCATATTTATTTTCATGTAAAATATTCCGAGACCTAGAAATTGTCTGAATTAAAGGCAGCTTCTGCTGCAAGACTTTCACCACGTGCGAAAAAAATGTGTCATTGTGGTAACAAATTTATTCAACCTTATAACAGGAAATCCTATGAAATTCAGAACATCTGGATCTGTTACGGCCTGGTCTACGATCGGATTATTTTTCCTCGCTATTCGTTTTTTTATTTCTTAGCAGCACCTCGCCGAACGTTGGGAGTTCCCTGTGTGGTTTAATTTGGTTTTCTTCATTCTCGTTTTTGTTTTCTTTAACATAAAAGACAAAAGTGAAAGAAGGATGAGTAGGGAAATGGTAATACAGTGAAGGGAGGAGAAGGTAACAAGAGTAATATTAATATCAGTTAACATACCTGTACATTTGGTTACTAGAAGCTACGCTGTTATTTCTGAGCCTTATGCTTGTATTATGGCCGTACTAATGGTAGTACTGTGTATTAAGTGTTGCACTGTTCCGTCTACCACCGCCATCTCGACACACACACACTCACACCTGATTCACAGATTCCGCCAACGCGAGACAGCCCACCCGAATATGCACCGTTGGAGTAAGGGACGAGGCACGGATCGCGAACATTTATTCAATTTAAACGACACGGAAGCGACGCAAAAAAGGCGACAAACTGATTGCCTCCGTTAGGATTTCAATGAAGCTGTAAAGTAAATATCCAGTGATAAATTGTTCGCTCGTTCTGAACGATCAAGTTTATGTTGGTTGCTGATAGTTCTTCTTATCTTACTAATAACGGCTATTTATCTCCCCTCAAGGCGCTCTCTAATTGACCGCACCATTGGACATTGAGAATTCTATTTGCATAGGAAAAAGGCCAACCAAAACAGAATGAAAGTAAACTTGAGAAATGATATACCATCGGGTCGGACACAATGGCGATCTTCTCTAGGTTAAAAGCATCGTTCCCTCCACTTGAGCGTCCATTTCTGGCCACTTCACTTCGCCGGAACGGTACACGAGCCATTTGGTGGTCATTCTATTCGTCGCGCTTATTTGCACCGTGACTGTGACGGAGAGCTGCATCCAGTTGTTCACAATCGACACAGACGAGCCCAGAACCACTTGAGGGTACAGGTTGAGCGAAGCACTTACGTAAGCATAACCATGTTAGAGCATTAGCAACAGTTAAAGCATGCCATGGTTAGCAAAAGAAGAAACAGAAAAGAGAGGCAAGTAAAGGGAAGCAGTGCTACTGCGATCGGCTCGCCTGTTACTTCTTCGAAGGGCAGAGGAGGCACTTCGACCGCTAACCACCTCGGACATACGCCCGAAACTTGTTCAGAAGTCTTGCAGTGCGGCAAAATGCAGCTTCTTTCGTAAAAAAAAAGAAAAGAAAAACCAACGGTACAGTTACTAAATCTAGTTAACAAGGTAACGAGCGCCGCTTCTTTAACCTGATTCGTGTCGAAGAATGAAACACGCACACTATCTTTGCGATTACGAGGAAAATCGCACCTGTTTTCTTATTTGTATTAGAAGTATTCAATGTTTACATTTTGTAACAAAGTAAATAATGTCAAAAAATTGTAAATATTTTGAAAGCTACTGTACACTGATTTTCAAATGTCCAGTTCATATGCTGAGATATCAAGGAAAAGGTTCCATTATAGTAGTACAGCGTTAACAGATTGGGAAACCTATTCCCTCTAATTATACGACCAACTTCCTCCTTGACCGTGAAACACGAAAGGAGAATCACTTTAACAATCCTGCGTCGTTCGTAGATCGTTATCGCCACTTGACGACTCGCATTGCTGAATGATTCACTTCATCTTTTTTATGAACTCAAAACCGAAAGCAAAAGTTTTTGCACACATACTCCCTCTTTTGAGAGTCGCCAGGCTGGTTCGAGGTGGTAACGCGGAGGGCGAACCCTGGTAAACTGTTCTTCACCCATTCATCAATCTCTATAATCAGACGCGCCCGTTCGTCGCTTTCCTCCGGCCTATCACTAACCGGCCCCTCCGCTCAAACGGTATTGGATTAATGAAATCGATCGAAAACATGATTCCGTGCACGGTGATTGGAGAACCGGGAGGAACCGGACGCTAGCGGGCGCCGTAGAACTCGACCGGAGGGAAGGAATCATTTTCGCGAGGCACGAATTGATGATCATCGGCGCACGGTCTAATCCACTTCCTCCCATCGGGCTCCGCTCAGCTTGTTGTCGATTAACGGTTATTAAAGCGGGCAGAAACATGACACGGCGCGAGCACGACGCGAGACGCGGGAGGCACGAGCGGATTTGCAAAGTCACGAAGACCATCCTCCCAGTCAGTTTGGCGCATAATTTCCACCTCTAGACCGGGAACATCGACAGACACGCGAGAAGGAAGGCGACAGACGTGTTATTACGCACGAGAAGCGAACCGTTTTCTGCGCGGACGAAACAGAAAGAATACAGCAAACATAATAGCACTAACAAAAAAATCAAAAAAAAACCATTCCAAAATTCATCCCATTACCCCACAGCCGACAGCGTATTAGCGGTACAAAGGTATTATACTCTAGAAAGGGCGCACTAGAAAGAATAGATGTATTATTTTTAGTACAGAAGCTTACAGGCAAACACATTCAATTACGACACGACACGCTCCAGGAGAAAGAACGCCCCGAGAGACGCAATCGTGTCCGGATAATTTTCCGTTACGAGCTACGCCGAATGAAATGAAACCCCCCTAAAGAGGGTTGATTGTGAGTGAAAATTAAAAGAAACCCACGAGAACATGAGCACGCACGCTACGTAAGAAATGTGGAAAATGAGTCGAAGATCTAAAGAAGTTAAGAAGGAGGTCTACGGGAGCCAAGCGGGCAGCATTAATCTTTGGTTGTGTCTTCTTCCTCGTACCCCCGCACGGTCGTGGTGGGACGGAAAATGGGGAAAAGGATGGCAGGTCACATTGTTTTATGGTTTCATGTAAATTTTTGGCAGCGCATTCTCATGTTCCGTTCGTTTTTCGTTGCTCTCTCTCTCTTTCTTTAGTATCGGCCCGCGCGAACTTTCTTTTCAGCGCATGAGCGATTGTTACAAGTTTGCAGAATGTTTCATTTCTTGCTCTATCCGCTGAAAAAAGAATCCATTGCATATCAACACTTACTGTACGGCCTGTGGACGGCATTGTATGCTAAGCAGGGACGTCGCGAACGTTAACACCTGGAAAGAAAGACGAAGAAAAAAGAAGCACAACGGAAGAAGAGATGAGAATCGATGCCGAAAAAAGAACAATCTGGATGACGCGTTCTTAGATTACTAACTCAAATCTACATACACTTTCAATGCGAAACTATAAATTTTCGATAGATATTCCACCGTAAAATGAACCAGGGTGAATGTTCAGGAATTTTCATTTGTTTCACCTGCCTGCCGCGGGACCAGCAAGTGTTAGTTTTCGTAATCAACTCTTGCGAAAGTAAATCACCTGCCCTGGACGTGCCGAGAATGAATAATTTATCATCGCAAGAGACAACGATTGTCGCAAAGTGGGTATAAACGGCACACTGTAAAAGCCCAATGTAGAGTGCTTCTGCCTTCTAACGAAAGACTTCGACACCCGTAAAAGCGATGAACCCGAAACGTGCAAAAGACGAATCGAAATTTTCAAATAAACCACGTAGATAACGGAATACTGTCTATCATATTGATAGGGTTTAACATTGAACGTTTGAAAACCTTTGTGAAAAGTACTTTTCGAGGTTTATTGCCTGGTTGGAAATCATAAAACAGTTGTTAAATCTGTTTGCGAACAACCAGTTCAATGCAATGCATCCACCTTGACCTGCAAATCTTGTCTGAACAACTATCAACCGACTGGCCTACAGTTATCGCCAGTGAAACTAGGAGCTATAAGACAATCCATTACGTTTCAGAGATCAAAATGTTCATGGACTTTGAGTCACCATTTCGCGTCATTTTATAATCTCTAGAACACCTTGTAATCCAATGGGTGGAGGACAGAGAAGCCTCCGTTTTGAGAGCTCATCAGGGGGTATTAACGGTACCACCTGTCGGTGAAATTCTAACCACTTGTGGGAAGTTCCGGGAACACGTTGCCTCCCATGAAGAGGCTCCAAGATGATGCAAGGAAATGGAAGCAAAACACTTTTCGAACACCTCGTCGGGCTCACTGCCAGCTGACTCAGCCGGAAAAAACGGGTTCTTGACCAGCCTAGCGAGAATGTCTGCTACCCAAAGCTACTCGCGACATTCCGGCAGAAAGTGGTCAACAATGGAAATAACGCTGGTGAAATGTTGCTATCATTTGTACGCCAGTTATAAACAATGCGCAAAGTTGAGTCCGTGGCGAGTGAGGAAGGACTTTTTCAGCACTGAATTAAATTAAGAGAAAAATGTTTTATTCTTGAAGCAAAGCACTCTTTAAAGCTACACATCACATTTAATCAAGTCGTTCACCTCAACTACGAACCAATCTGCGCAGAAAAAATGCCGACGAAACACGCATCATTCTCTCTCCCCCAAAAACCATGGCAGAAGAACATTTTGGGTCATAAAAGCCTATCTTTAACGGTGCCATAAATTAGCCTAACAAATTTATTGTCATCGGTCCATCGTCCGAATCGATCGAATCATGCGAGAGACAGAGAAAAGCGAAACGCGGAAAGCAAGCCCGTAGGTTTTTCTTTTTTCAATCATGCTGAATTTGCTGATGCATTCAGTTACTGTTTTGGAAGCTTGAATAAACCTACTCATATGTAAAATACAGTAAAGGCTCTTCATCTTTTTCTGCAGAAAGTACACAAAGTGATTCACATCTAAAGCCAAGATGGCAACAAACGCGTGAAATCCAATCCTGCTAGAAACGTACAGTTATATATTTTGTTTTGCTGTTTGTGGAAAAGGAAACACAGAAGCGCCGGGCAACTCCCAACCCACAGACAGTCCAGACCCACAGGGAGAGCAACACGCGGGAAAACATTACTCTTCGCACCATAATTACCCACAAATTGCCGTCTCACTTATCGATCCATTAGGACCGCTAATGCCCATTAAAACCCGGCAAGTAAGCACAAACCCACCGTGGCTGGGTTCTCCGGTGGACAGGAAATTACGACCGGCAACAACCTGCAACCGCGATCCGATTACAATCAGCAGTGGCGTAATGAAAGACAAATATCAACGCACCCGGAGGGAAGGAAGTACTCCGCCTTTCGCGTACAATCAAGATTTCCACGGCCGTCGAAGAACATGTGAAAGGATCACGCGCTCCATTCGCTTCACCAGCGTCGTGTTTTTGACGCCGTGCTACAACTCGCATGGGAAGAGATGTATGTCCAGCCGTGTTCTGCTACACTTAACAGTGACAATCTCCGGCGGCGCGGAAGGCCATCTTCCACCACGCTGGACTTTGCCGTCGACAGGCCGGTGGTTTGCAATTCTTTCTGTCCATCTCGGTTCCTTTTTTTTCACACCGTCCCGTAAATTTATCACACGCATCAAGAGGTCGAAGAACCTCTTCGGCGTGTAATTAAAAAGCCTTTTCTGCAGAGTGCTTCACCGGAATGGGTCATCTAGAATGCCAAGATGCACCCTACGGCTCCGTTTGGGACATTATAAGATTTGATGAGAATTTCTCGAGAGATGCGTTTGAGAACTTTCTGTCACAAGTCCCAGGAAGGAAATTGCAAAAGAGTCCCAAGCTGGAAATGATTATGTTACCTTTTTTCGTTGCTGTTGCTTTCTAATACATACGTTCTGCACTATTATTTGTGTTAAAGGTCAAACATGGTTTGAGCAGAACCACATCTTCTATTAAACCATCACGCCATCAACATTCCGTCAAGCGAACCCTCAATGATAACCCTGTCAAACCTGTCGTCGTCCGAACGAATCATGATCACCATCATCATTTTAGTCGTTGGTTTAAGATGTCAGCATTGATTAGGTAAAATGTGAATATCATGATGCCGACGAAGACGACGAAGTTAGTCATGGGAGGGTAACGAACATAAAACGAAGGAACCGAACAAACGAAACGAAGCAGAACCCCGCCGGGAATCGTCCGGGTGTGCCAACGACGATCGGTGAAGAGGTTCCATTTGTTTCTTGTCCACTTTGACAGCCTAGTGACAGCCCAGCTCAGCTGGACAGAGGGAAGATCTAGTCTAGCAACGCATAGCCACAGCCAGCTTAATCGATGTGCTCGGTTTGAAGCCCGCGGAAGAACGCAAACTGTAATTCTTCACATCAGCCTGTCGCTCGGGAGCCGTAATCAGTGTTTGCCTCTACGAAATGTCTTCATTCATTTTCTGACAGTGTAGAGCAAATTCTCCATCCCGAAGAGACCAGAACCTCCCCTAAACTCCCGCAAGCGTTGATTTGTGCGTTTACGTCGCGAAGCCATGTCTTCCATCCATCTTCATCGTTGTGTCGTTGGCACTTCCCAGGCAGTTTAATGAAGCTTTCTACACAACGATCTAAGAGGAGGACATGGAACTTGTAGCTGGTTTGGCAAGCAGCAAAGATGTTATTAAATCACCATACATATCCTTCCACTAAACCACGAGGTAAGTGAAATATGTTCCCCTTATTACAACTTGTTCTACATCCTGCATCAAATAAATTTTATTTTTCCAACGACAAGACCTTCAACGCCTCCCATGGCGCTCATTAACGATGTAATTATTCTTGTGCAAGATATGCTCCAGGGTTTAACGTAAACATTTACCCTGGATGTCCCAGACCATCGGTTCGACATGCCAACGGGTACATGTTTATCGCAGAGCCAGAATAAATCAACGATAAAAAGATTCCTACGGTCGCAACCAGCGTTCGGGGGAAAAGGGAGCAAAGATATCCCTTTGTGCCCTTGATACGACTGTCAATTATGGCACTGCTGTGACGCTCGGGTTCCACTATGCAGCCATGCTTTTATGCCTTAGCCGATTCGAAAGGAGGAAGTAATTTGCTATTCTCTGGACTTTGGAGCTGCGTAAAACGAGACAAAGCGAAGCGCGAATCGATATCGACTAGCAAGAACTTGGCTTGATCATCGCATGAACCGATCGCGATTTGCTGGTTGCCAAACAGGTTCTAGCTTCAGGACGAGTAGCTCTCAACCGATGAACCTCATTGGTTGGTGGCCCAATTGGGAACGATTGATTGTACGAACTGTCGATGAAAGCCACTAATGAAAATCCATCCAATCGAAATCAATTACGTTAATCGCCAAAGTTGGAAGATACTTAACATGATTGATGATCTGACGCAGAGCCCCCGTAATCCTTTATTTTATTCACAACAATAAGCATAATATGCTCAAATTTTCGCTAGCCACCTTTTTCGGCTTCGAGGGATTATTCTTTCGCCTCTATTCCTTTGGCGAAAATATTTTATTAGGTCAATAATTCTCGACCCCACACTGACTAGCAAACATCTTCCTTCCTCATCTTCTTGGAATGCCCTGCAAGGGTTGGCATAGTGCGACCGAGGCGAAATGCAATCGAACGGGATCGTCGCAGGAGTCCGGCTGGTCAATTGTTTCGGACGCGCGAAACCAGTTTAACGGTTTCCGCCAGAGTGTCCCGCTTTTATAGCACACACATGCAGCATAAGCCCACCACTACCGTTTTCCCTTCCCCGCCAGCAGGATTTTCCTCCTCCGGTCAGGCGAAATTAATTATTTTAAGCTAACGCTCTTTTTTGTTTTCTTCCGTGCGAACAAGGGCTCTTTTTCCACCCAACGCGTTTAAGCAGTTCCGATGCCCCCCCAGGAAGAAAAAGTTGAAGACATGAGGGAGGATAAAATCCCCGGGAACCATCGCTTCAGTCTTTCGGTTGGTTTACACCTTCGAAACGGTTCGCCAAACGCTTCATGCGTCAGTGAAATTTGGTTGAAGCCGAGGGTGGAAAGAGCGAGTAAAACACGTCAATTAACATTTCCCCCAAAACAAAAGCTGGAGCGCGATGTAAGGATTTTCTTTCTCTAATTTCACCCCCAAAATGGGCGGCTTCGGCCCGCCGGTCTAATGATCGGTCTAATCAATCTCATCCGCTTACGGCCGCAACCTGGATAACGATCGGTTAATTAATCGCATCTGGATCAGCATCACCAACGCCACCTGCCAATCTAAGCTCCGATTGCGACCGAGTTAAGGCCCAAATTAAATGAGAAGAAAAAAAAAAGGGACGATCGGGAGAAAAAAAAACTGCAACGAAGAACTGAAGACGATCCCAGCACGCACCACGAAATGTACCGTTGAAGCCGTCAGTTAAAACCGGGCTGCGAAAACTCCCTCCCGCCCAGCTGGGCGACCGGTTTTTTCCTCCTTTTTTTTCCTTTCCTTCAAGACGGTGCGGTACGTGCCGAAGCCCTCGGGAGGGCAACCCACCGGTTGCAGCTCCCACTGATCGGATTATTTTAATAAAGAACGAAGCCAGCGGAAACCTCTCCTTGTTCTCCGCAGCCATCAGTACACTGTCCACCATCGTGTCCGTGAGACCTCCCGTGGGGAGGATGGACGAAACATATTCCGTCCAGTCCGTTGACCCCCTTCGGTTTGATCCCAAAAGCCAAAACGGGGCGCTGCGGAAGACTAAGAATGCCAAGCAACTGTGAACTACGCCATCTTCCGCCGCAACAACTCGTGGAGCGGTAAATTGTGCATAAAAATGTTTCGCCAATGGCTTCATCCTGAACGAGGGCAAAAAATAAAAAAGGTCTTACTCCACCCTGCATCGCTTGGTCCGAGCCGAGAGATTTTCTAGCTCTATTTATATGCTTCTCCGCTCGTCACTGCGGAACGCGATCAAACGCGATAGTCCCCCGGTTCGTAGCGATCAATCGATAGATTTGGCCTTTGCTGAAACGTGCGGATTCTAGATCTCATATTCCTTCCTCGCCAGTTGCTTTTGTTGTGCCGGCTCGATTGCCTCCATGGGGGAAGGGAAAGAACGAACTTTTTCCACTCGTTCCTTCTACGGTTGTGCTCGCAATCGCAACAAAGTTCGCAAACGGCAGCATTCAGGCAAGATCGATCGGAAGAAAGGAAGTCGCGAGCGAACGAGCTTCCCATAATTCCCATAATTGGGCGCGCGGGATGCTCGGAAATTTATGATTTGCGTACCACAAACTGCTCGCAAACTACAGCCGCTTCGGATGGACAGTGAACGAGGATAATTGTCCACAACCACCCGCCGCATGCCACTTTGGACGGCCCAGAAACGGCGATGGTTGCGGTCGTCGCCCTGCGCGATTTCCGTGCCACTCGAGCTGGCGCAAAGATGCATATCATAGTTCCTCGACATGGATCGGAAGCGGGCGAGGAAGGCACAAACAAAGATACATGCAGCGAAGGGGCATGCCACATTACACATTATCATCAGTCATCATTCATCTCATCATTATACCACGTCGACCGATGGTAGCAGTGATTGCAAATCTGCAATCACAATTGCTCACCTTCGCCACAATTTTTCCTGGTATTTTTTTTTGTTTTCCCCCCACACAGGAATTTCCAAACGTGCGCTCGGGAGCTGCTAATGATGACGGTGTTGATAGTTGCCCGCGTTTGGCACTGGTTTGTTTGCACCTATTACTGCACTATCGACACATTCCGAGAAAATCAGGTCCGATGGGTTAGGGGATCAGCCAATTGCTTCGGTTGATTCGCGAGGGATCGTTACCACACACATAGTGGTCTACTTCTGAAAAAAAGAGGTTGTGGTATGACACCATTTTGACCACCATGGTTTATTTCTATGACGCTGTTGACGAAAGATAAAACTCTCTTAGTCGAAAATATGTCGAGTACTATGAAGTTAAAAACAGAATGTTTTTATTAAAGTTCGATTAAGGATTAAAAACAAACGTATCGTGCATCTTATACTACATCTGGCATCTTACACTGCGCTCCAAAGGTAAAACTCCGGACACCTCCACCACCAACACACCGATGTGACTGACCTCTACATCACCCCATCCAAAAGTGGTCGTTATAATGTATCTTAATGACTCGCGCCTCAGTTGCCCGCGAAGGAATTGCTCTCTGCGCTCGGGTATGCCTTCCCCAAAGCAACCCGCCAATGGGAGGCAACGAATACGACGAGTGCTGCTGCATCGGGCAATAAGAACAACAAGCCCAGATCACCATTTCCTCGCATATGGACGCCCGGAACAATGCACGCGTTTTATTGTGCAGAAAGCTGCCAACATGCTGCGTTGGGGAGAACGACAAAAACGCCAGCCAGGGTGGGCGTGCATCGGAACGTCCCCGTATCCGTACATCCGATGCGACGACGCTAATGACCAAACACAGAGTGGCCTCCCCTTCCACGGCCAAGGACATTCAAGGGCAGGGTGGGGTTTCTTTTTGTTTTTCTCCAACGTCATCTCTGCTAGCCTTGCTGAGCGATCGCATTTTATAGCCAATTCCACAAGCTTTAACTAGAGCATTTACCTCCTTTTAGTGGGTTTTTAATTTAACAAGCATCTCCCGAGCGTGAGGAACTGAGCTGCTGGAAAACAATTATCCCAAAAAGACGTCGTATGTAAAATAACTCTTTTACATACCCGCTCCGGGCAGCATTTATCGCTACCGCGTACCAATTTATTGGCATCAACGCCATCGGCTAGACGATGATAATAGGCTGTCGCCAGTCTGCTGCCCGTCTGCCCTGCTCTACCAGGGAGTACTTGGTCGCGCTGTGAACTCTGATTAACGATCTTCGAGCGGCGATCCTGCGTGTGAATCGCGGGATTCATCAGCATCGACCAGAGGTTGACTAATTGCAAAGTGCCTGGCAAATGATGATGCAATTAATGCTGCACCGTGTGCGCCATCTGGCGAAGCCAGTGGGAACTTCTGCTCCAGGTCGAGAACATCGAGCACCCGTTGATCAGTCGCCGTTGAAAGACCGCCTGGTTAAAATAGGACCTGGCGTTTATTCGTAAGCCCGTAAATCAAGTTCTCCTTTCCCGAGTGGAGCGATCGGCCGACAAACGGAAAGGGGCACAATTGCATTTTAATGAGATTTTCTATCATCTTCCATTGCGCCGCCGGTGGTCGACACCCATAGCCTAAGGGTACGCACAACACTTTCCTCGCGTAAATCACTTTCCCGGGAACACTCCATCCGGGGCGTAGCTAACCCCAGCAAATGGGGTGGTTCTTATCGTTTCCTTCGGGGTGAGTGAACAGCTGATTGGTTTTCATTAGCATCGCCGCTCGAGATAGATGCGCATTTCATTTCGGACCCCCACCAAGGGCTCTCCGTGCAGCTTTTCTAAAACTAGCTCCATCTTTACCGTCCTCCGCCAGGACCATCGTCGTTTGATTTATTTGAACGGAAACAATCTGATTAGTTCACGAGGGCCTTTCTCGGTAGAGCTTTTCCACTCAACGAAAAATGAGCTTCAGTTATGACCGCCGCGGTCGGGGTCGACGATGTTGCTCATAATGCGCCGACGACCGAGGAGCCCCTCCTGCTAGAGGACCTAGCAACACCCATATAATTAGCATTAATATAATAACGTTTTCTTGTTTCACACTTGAACACCTCTTCGCATGGCACGCCAGCTCCGGACGGAAGGAAAAATAATTGAGAAAACTGCAAACTCCCTTCGGCAGGGCTTGGAGATGTCTTTGCCTACAGGAAATGAACCGACGAAGCTCGAACCAACGTGCGTACCTTCATGGGTTGTAGTTAAATCTCTTTCCCTCCCCATGCTCATCAGCCTCTTCCATAGGAAACGAATGCTTAGCGAAGAACCAGCGTAGAAAAAGCTTCTTGCCAGACAGTTACCCCCGGGGTCGTCCGGGTTGTTTGGCAACAAATTATAGGACACACGGCACGTACCGCGTGCCACCAAACCCAAACCGCCCCACCCGGTGCGGTGTTGCGATACATTCCTTATGAGAACAGGAATTCACGCTCGGTTTTCGTTGTATGCAAATTGATTCTAATTAGGTTACCCTCGATTGTGGCGCACCGGGAAGAGGAGGGGTTAAAGAAAGCGGGCGGGTGGGCTATCGTGTATCGAGGGTATCGACATTCGTGCAGACAAGCCATTCCTTCCGTACACAGTTTATTAGCGATTCCTCCTGAAGACAAACACCACTTCAACTGCTTCGCCGGGGAAGAAAGTGCGCTTGAAACTCGGGAGTGCCAAGGAGAAAATATTGATTTAATAGTTTTACGGTTGACGCCACGCGAGAAGTTATGTTTGAATATTCACTTATCGTGCGGAATACTTAAAGTTGCCAAATTTGAAACTGCAGAAGGCATGAAACACTTAAAAATTACGCTGATTAATTAAGGTGGCGTTGTGGAAAGTTTTTAGCATCAGATATTGTGATATTCATCCTCTTACAAACGTATTTAAAAGTCAATCGATTTCGCACTTTAAAAACTCTGCCTATAAACTCTAACAGTTCAGAAAAAACGGACCATCCAAATATATCTCCATGCTTGTTTCGCCAGTCAGTATATTCTAATTACAACGAGGCATAATGCTGCTTCAATTAGGTTAATTTCATTATCTCGACCGTTTCAGAAACAACTCCCACCCATTGCATATCGGATTATGTACATTTCCAAAATTAAAATTCTAGATAGAGATTCTGGTTTGGAGTTGATTGTACTTAGATTTAATCAAATTAAGAAACGCCTGAACCGTCTCACAAGACGCCATATGGTCAAGAGAGCAGAATTCCTTTGCAAGAATGCGATTGAATACTTTCTAGAGCAAAACACACCGAACATAGGCTGTTCTAGGTTCTGTGATTCTCCGTTAGACAGCGTTGTTTGATTTACGGAGATCTTTGATGAGTTGATTAATTGAATTTATCAATTCTACTTTCCATCCAGCGCGGCAACATGAGCGCGAAATCTGGCGTTATTTACTTAGTTACCGTCGAACCGGTTGGGTGGAGTTCGCAGACCAGCTCCGAGCTGTGATTGATGACGATCACGGTTTCCGTCCCGGTCCGGGGATCATGAACTTGAACTTGAAACCATCCGGCCGCCGTATTTAATCCCGATGGTTCGCTTCACCTCGCTCGCTGCAGATTACAACACCGGACGCGTTCGTGCGTTCGCCGTTGCGTTACATTGACTCTTTGGCCATCCCCGGACAGCGCTGGCTGTAACCCACAATTATGCCACCGCCCATCGTCGACCGATTCAAGTGTAGCTGTAACTGTAAACAACTTCTTGTCCCTTCGCGCCACGTTGAGTGATAGCAACGCGCAGACGGCGCACGATCGATCGATCGATCGTTCAATCGGTCGAGGGAGGGTTGTGCAAAACCGCTATCGATCATTGCGCAAAACGGGGACACCGAACGGCTTCTCGTCGATTGCTCCCGATCGCCGATCGATCGTTTCACTTTGCGTACGCAGAATACCAAACAGCGGCGAACGGCGATGAAAAAAAATCATCGGCCATCTGCAAGCAGCGCTCCGCCAATCGATTTAAGAACGCCCGGAAATGCGACCATCATCTTCTAAATGCTATAAAGCTAAACGAAACTGTTGCTTACCACTAACAGCAGCTTCATTTTGGGCGTATGGCGTTCGCTTCCGACCGGTTCCGCTGAAGGGGTGTTCGTACGTTCGGTTCAGCAAGAGTTCACCCCCGTGCGCTTTGGGCGCTTTGCTTTTCGCTTCTGGTTCGGCCCCCGCCGTCGCTGATCAGGCTGGTGGATCACTCTTCCCGGTGGGTCTTTGTTTTATTTTCACTCACTCGTTTCCTCCCGCGGGAAAGGGGTTCACACTCGTACTTTTTCCTCCGGTCGCGCTGAAGTAAACCTTCACTCACGATCACGATCACGAGCCAACTGGGAGGGGTTCTGCTTTGCTGTTTGTTCTGTCCGAGCGAGGTTTGATGGCAATATTCGATTTCCTAGCGTCGGGGCGTTGAGAATCTTACGGGGAAAGCTTTGCACCACACACGCACAACCCTAATATTGCAAATGCTCAGAAAAAAGCACTGAATCCCGCTGAACGTACACGTACAGAACCGTCGCCGTCACTGGGAATTGGAGGATGGTTCGCCGGCCACTGCTGCAAGGGAACTGTGCACTCGATCGGCCGAGCAAGCTGGTTTTATGAAGCCTTTCTTTCGGGGCCCGACGGTGGAGCCGCAAGCCGAAACGATTCGCGTGCGAGGCAAAACTGTAGCATCTGTAGCGCAGCCGAACACGATGCGACAGTGCGCGATCCTGCTATACCTTGTGCGAGTGGAAAAGGAAGTGGAAACGGTAGCGGAGGAGACGGAACAAAGAAAGAGAGAAAAGTCGATATCCACATCATGGCCGTATCACACACGCAGACAATGAAGCTGGTGGAGAAGAAGAATCTGAAAAGCCCGATCGTTTTCCCCCCCACAACCGAGGCTGTAGCTCCACTCGCTCGAGTTTCGCTTTGTAGAACCTTTCTTTGGGCATGTGTTTGTGAGATGGTTCCGCGGGAAGCGCTGAAGAAGCTCCCATGGGAAAACCTGATTTTGGACGCCCCACAAAAAAAAAAAAGTAACAATCCCACTGGAAGAAAATCAACCACCAGAACCGTATGGTCGATTGTCGCACGATAGGTTGATAACGAGTTTAAGTTGCTACTCGTTAGGTAATACCATCACCCAACATGCCCTTGCTTGCGACCAAAAACCGGAACTGCCGGTTGTGATTCCGGTTGGGCGGCGTATTTTTCACCCATCGGGCAAAAACCGGGGCATCCTAAACCGGAAACGGTGTGCTGACCGGCTTGAGAAGGGCGTCAATTAATCGCTATTATGAGAGAAAGATGCTTCTTCTCCCCCTCGATCCGGCAAAAGCTCTAATTGGCATTGGTGAGCCTGGTGCAATAAAAACATTACCTTAGCGCCATTATTGCCGATTGCCGTCTGCACTGCAAGGGACTGCATAGGTTGCTGGTTAGGCCGTGAGCAAATATGAAGCAATAAAACAATAAACAACAAGCTCCGGTGAGACGCAGAAAACAAGCTTTCACACCAGCAGCGCGTACCCGACCCAAAGGTGTCAGGGTGCGGTGGGAATCTTCGTTCGTTCTTTTCTGTTGCGCCGTTTTTGGAATTTTCTCCCGCCATACCGTCCCTCCTGCAGCAACCGGCTCATGTATCATTCATTTGTGTTGCCATTGCCTCTGTCCAGGCAAAAAATTATCTCTATATCGTTGAGACCGAACCCTGGATGACATCGGTCTGTTTTTTCCCACCCCGAGAGCGTCCAGAATTGGCACTGACAAGGCTAGATTAACGATCCGCAATCAAAAGACTGCCGCCCCGGCGAATAAGCGACGAACCTGCATTGGGGTCAGCGCGAACGAGTGTGTGTAGCGCGACGATCGATGCAGCGCGTCGATCGCACGCTGCAACATAACAGCTGTTACATGCGACGAGACGCGCCACCACGATCACCGTGTGACATAATTCCGGGAATCCGTAGAAATGCCGAAGAAAGCGGATAAACATAACTATGCGCGATTTTGCTATTCCCGTGCCGCGGCTAGGGATCAATTTTACGACTTTATTAACGGTGACCCGCCTGCACCTGCGTCATGCAAATACGCACAATCTGCTACCCATACTTTCGTTTCGATAACATTCGATTAATTTGGAGAAACCGCAGATGAAAAAAACCAGTTAGAATCTGCGTTCACTTGCCAAATCAAGCGAAACCGTGGCCACGATGCCTTCTCCAACAGAGCTTCGGATTGCCCGAGCCGATAGCTGGAGACAATAAAAACAGAACCTTTTAAAAAAAGAACGATTTCATCAGTTTCCTTTTCCCGGTTACTTTTAGACCGCCGCAAAATCATTACCGCCAATCTGGAGCTTTGTCACATCAGGCCGGTGTCTTCCGCCGCCGTTCGGGACGGATCGATGAGAGTCGTATGTAAATATAGGCCTCCGAGCTCCGTAACGCGCTTGTTGACCGACTTTTTATGTCTCCGACTGCAAGCGTTCCTCCAGAGCTACACCGCCCCGCGGTACGAAGTTGCATTCTTTTTGTAACGTTGCACCTGCAAGTGCCCCTGCTACAATCCTGCAAGACTGAATTTTGCTCTGAAATTTTCTAGAGATGCAGGATGTTTGGGTTACCGTGAGCGGCTGCGTGAATGAACGCCCTCCTCAAAATGAACCCCCCTACTGCTTTTCCCCTGTACCCCGGGATACCCAATGCCCGGGGTAGAAATGTCAGCTCGAAATGAAACCAAACTCAAGCAATTCCTATAATATTTTTCACACTTATTTATCTATATTTAAACTTTCAATACAATTTACACATATTATACGGCTTCATGTGCCCTGGAACGGCAAACAGGACAGCTCACGAAACCTTCAAGCCACGGCTAAGTTCGCTTCTGGTTGTTCAGTGTTGGCGTTCTTTTCGATAGCTGTTCTTCGCAAACTTATCGTTTTGCAATATATTTCAGAAAAAAACGATGCATAAACAATTTTTATACAGAAATTCACACCTGAAATCCGCTTTTACATCCAAAATAATCCACTTTACTCGGTGCACGATTACAGCACTTCGAACAAAACTACATCACTGCGCAGGCTACTAGGATGAAAACAGATCTGTTTTTTGACAAACAAGCCGAGCGAGCTTGCTCTGTAGCGCGACGGGATGAGTTTGTAGAGTTGAGGGGTAAAAATCATAGTGGAAACAGGGAGAGGATGGTGGATTTTGAGTGTCGAGAGTGATTTTGTACCGCGGGGCGTGTAGCGTATTTCCTGTACGGTGCGGTTCGCTATTCCTATACCCATGAAGCGATGACGAACTGACGGACAATCCGTGGAACAGATCAGTAACTCTCCTATTTAGACAACAATGACATTGTAGCACGAGATGCTCATTAGAGGATGGTCAGTAACAATAAACAGGGATAATGGTAAAGGTTTAACTGATGATCATTTATAGAATCGTTAGAGAATTAAAAAGACAACACAACATCTTCATAGCACACTGTGAAGCCCTTTCCATTTAAGTGATTGTTTCTATCTGTCAATTCTTCATTTGCCTTCAATTTTCTAGGATTATTATCTCCGCAAAATTCTTGAACCTATAGTTTCTCTAATGTTGCTAATGAAATTTAAAAGTACAGATATAGATCTAACTTCTCATTTAATTCACCGTTTGTTCATTTGTTCAAATATTTAGCCTTTCTAATGGAGCATTATTTTCCTCCTCCTCCTCTCACCCTCCCTCCTCTCACATTCCTATCATCCGTTCCTACCGCCTGGCATTGCTAGATTTTATCGGGCTCCCATGCGTACCATTACAACACAATGTAATAAAAATGGGTTTCATATTCCAACGGGTTTTAATGGGCGTCCGCCTTCCCCAAGGTGCGATGCAATTCCTCCTTGATGGTGAAAAATTCTAACCTTGCATAGCCCCTCACTCCTCGCACACAACAACTAAAACGGTTCCTGAACCCAACCAAACCTGCAGTTTCGTAGCCATTTAGGAAAGCCATTCGCCGGGCGTTTTTGTTTCACAGGCTGAGTTCGGGCTCGGGGCGCATCTTAAACACCCGTTTCAGCGGCCCGCCGTGGGTCATTTTCTCGCAATTAATGTGAAAACAGTGCTCTAGAACCAGGAGAATGATGAAGGTTGAACCCATTTTCACACTCGGCCTCAAGTGTAACGGCGTCAAATGCGAGTTTATGCACCCTTTCCGCGCCTGGACTGCGGATTACGTCGTATTTTGTCGACGACCAAGTCAAAAGGCTAAAGGTGCTGCACTGTTTTATAGACGAGCCGCTCGGCTTCTGTTATCTGACTTGAGCCACATAAAATGTGTATGGTTTGGTGTCTCAAACATTTCTCTGAGGATTTTTTATTCTTACGAAAAAGAAAATAATCACAAAAATCACAAATCTATAATCCCCTAGATATTCGCTTAGCTCTTGGGTGAGCGAAATAAAATTTCTTATTTTATATCCTTTCCATGCGAGCGCAAATCGCAACGGCAAAGTTCTTTGAGACGAGGCACTCGTCTTCCCAAATTAATGCAAAATTATTCAACCCCAAATCGATCCACTGTCGTAAATCATTCCAGTCCCCTCGCAATTCCGCTCAATCGGCTCTCGAGGTTCCGGTCGAGTGGTGATCGCCCTGGGGATGATTCACTCTCGTTCTTCATGTCCCCGGCACAGCATCGAAGATGGATCGATGGAAGATGCTTAAGTTATAGTGATTAAATTTACCGTGCCAGGCTAAAGCTGAATGGTTGACTAGGATGGATGGGAAGACTATACGAAAAAAAAAACGCCATTTCGAAAGA
This sequence comes from Anopheles atroparvus, assembly GCA_914969975.1. NCBI lineage: Eukaryota > Metazoa > Arthropoda > Insecta > Diptera > Culicidae > Anopheles > Anopheles atroparvus. The sequence goes on along the minus strand of CAJZCY010000002.1, from coordinate 32,892,815 downwards.
TTGTGATCGCACAAAATTGATATGCTAATCCGATCAGCCCCTAAAGCCCCTATGATCAGCCGTTGGAGAAAGTAGATTGAGTCTAAGCTATTATAAAATGTCAACGATTATCACCCGTTGCCTGCTAAATGCTGCACATAAATTAAAGTGCTTTATTGTATTCACGCCACTCTCACACTAATTAAATTGTTTACTTACGAATAGACTATTTTATCAACAGATCAAATGTATTGCTGTCTGAGATTATTTTTCAAATAAAAAAAAACACGTTTCCGGACAGTGTTTTTTGTGGGACAATTTTTGAGATCAAGTTTAAGCGTGAAAAAATCATTTCTAAGATACGTTATTTTGAAATCAATTTGATCTATTTCATCATCATCAATGTATGTTACACATTGTGGGACTGCTTGCGTAAAGGTTTCTGCACCGCAAGGGAAGCCCCACACCTTTCATTGGAAATTGGAGCAATTACAACTACTTACAAGCCGCTAATTTCCCATCACCGGCGCTAAACTAAAAACCCCGATAACATTACCCATCCACCACAGGCAGGCGGCTCACCCGAAAACCCTCCACCACGGTGGGGTTTTCCCGAGCAAGGGAAGCCTCAAAAACCTCGTCGGAAATGGAAGGAAAATGTGCAGAGAAAAAGTTCGGTCCAGCGGGAAGAAAAAGAGAACATCTCTCCAGAAACAAGAGCAAACCTTCCTAACCTATTGTTCTAGTTGTGCCGTTCGAAAAATTTACCGATTAATTATAGCTATAAATCGTTTTTTATCGTTCTTCATTCCCCGGTCTGGCGACTGCGATCCAGATTAAGTGCAACAAAAAAAAACGGCCTCTACATAAGCCGGTCGGTGTGATGTTATTGAATGGACGACGAGAGGCATTGAACCACGCAGACGGCCATTCGTGCTGTGCGATCGACACACCGTGTCCGCGGACGCACGCACGAACAATTGCAGAATGGCAGAAAGATACAAATCACTGTAAACGATGCCTTCCTGGCAGGCCCGGGAGTAGGCAGGTAAGATGTCAAAAAAAAAACGCAGCTCTCTCCACCGGAGCAAACTGGAGAACACGACGCCCGGCCAATCACTGGTAGCATCCGGCGCCGTACCGTAAACAAACATAACTGAACTTTAACTACACCAACATGACATTGTGCCCGTGGTTACATGACGCCTGCCTACCGAATGGGTCCCGCAGCGCAAACCCGAGGCGAATACAGACCCGGCAACCGGATACCGTCACCAGAGCCGCGGACGGTTGAACGGTTTCGACTCATCAGCCCATCGTTATCGCGCATTTCATCGCCGTCGACGGGAGATGATGTTACGAATGGGAGACGTCCGTGGCTGATCGGTCCGTCGAGGCGTCGGAGCGTCGATTTAGCATCGGTGGAAATTCCCATTTGCTGGCCGATGGTTCGACCTGGGGTATTCGATGGCACGATGTTTGCCAAATCCACCTAATGCATGTCTAACGAGGGAGCAGATTTGGAAGTTAGAAAATCTAAGATAGATTGTTTGCGCTACTTCATTGACAGAGTTGGCAGATTTCGGTTGAGTTGGTGCAGGAATGACGCCGTAAGAAACCCAAGAAAAAATACCCTTGTAAATCAACGATGGACGAAGCAAGACTACAAAGACTACTTAAAATAAGAATACCTCAATTTCTTTAACAAAAATCCCAAGAAGTTAATAAGTTTTTTTTTTATTTTGCGCAAATACTTCTTTCCAATTGAAGCTCGCCGAAACTCAATTCCGCTTTCAATTCGTTTCTCATCTCAGTAGCGGGTTATCCTCTTTTTTTCTCTCTCTCAATCTCTTTCTGCATGACTCTCTAAACAAAATTGCGTACGATGGAATGTGCTAAATGTACCAAAATCTAAATCCACCAAGCACCACCACCTCCACCAGCCGAGTTCGATCTGACCCAGGGCAAGCGGTGAAATTCCGTCAGAACGATCCGACTCCACAGCCGAAAGCTTAATTGCGCGGTTCGATCGGGTGCGAGTGCGCACGTGTTTGCGTCTTGAATTTGCGTTTGAGGCTTTTTTTTATTATTATTTATTTCTGCCGACTGGCCGGAACGATAATGGATCGCAAATGGATCTTAACTTCTGAGCGCAAGCGCATGAATGGCGCGTATGATGTTCACTACGCACGGCCACGCTGCACGGGTTGGGCCAAACTAGGCTAAACCGAAACGCCACAATAAAAATCGAAACAGTTAGCCCGTCGGCGGCCTTCTTAGCTCCTAGAAGACGCATCACACCCCCCGCCCCTCCTCCCTAGAAGCGAGCGGCCAGGTGGCAGAAAAAGGTCATCACCGGCGAAAAAGAATGGCTTTCTCTGCGCTTCCCATACTGGCCGGTCTGGTTTTTGACTCGGGCTATTATAAAAGCCCGCCAAACTCTCCTGAGGGAAACCCGTTTTCGGAAAGAAAAGACAAACTAAACTCCCACCAAAGATGTGCTCCGCAGCTAATAAAAATAAAAAGTTATCAGCTGGCAACGTTTGCAATCTCGCTGGAGAAACCGCTGGTGGATGAAAACCTTCTGCTGCAAATCTTCTTCCTTCACAATCACCCCCGGTCATCATCACCTTCATCATCGCGATTGTCTGGCCGGGCTAGTTCCGCCGCGGTTCGCTGACGCATATTCAAATGTCTCAAAAAAGTGAAGAAAAAACGAGATTCCACAGCGTTTAATGGGTCACCGGTTGACTTCTGAGTGAAGGGGCAGATAAAAGCGTAGAAATTGAATGGCCGCGACGACTAAATTTCGACACTCGACACTCTGGGCGGTCAATTGGTGTAGGAATATTCCCGTGAAGAGCAAAATGCACATCACACATTCATCTCAATGTCCCAGGTGGCGAATCCTACTCAACACGGACGCAACATCTGGACGGGACTTATATCCCGACGCCAATTTTAAACGATTTGATTGAAAAATGGATCAACCGACATTTTCAAAAAAAAAAACACATAGGAAGGCAAAGGGGAATATAATAGCAAACATCCATGCATAATGTAACACCCTTCGGAAGACACCGCGAGCCGGTGGCGAACAGGGAGAAATAGACGAGGATTTGGCCTACCGAAAACTGAGAACTCGTGCGAGCGATAAGGCAACGAACCCGACGCTCGAGTTTGCATAATTCTACAACAAATCGTCACACGGGTTTGTGTGTATCGAAAGACACAACCAGGCAAACATAACGCGAAAGAAATGGAGTAAAGCCCCGTGAACAAATGTTTTGTTTAACGTTTGCCGCTTGCAAAACGGGAAGAGAATATTTCGGTACCTTATTTATGAACCATCACCAAGCGAGTCCGATAGAAGGCTTTAGATTAAAACCCGTTGCGTTGCGACACATGGCATGTTTTGTTTTAGGTGACTGAGGCAGGCTATACGCTGGGAAGACTTAGTCCACAACAAAATGCATACAAACGGCTGCTTGAAATCGGACCACCACTCGCAAGCTAAATTAATGAGGCGCTAACAGGAAAGATTTTCTGCCGTTCTAGGTGTAAAAAATGGGCAAACAAATAGTTCTTTGGAAAGAAAAGGTGTTAGGTGATGTGCTCTTTGGGGCTCTTGGGTGGCTCAACACGCCACCATAATAAAGAGACTACCACTGGGATAAAGGTTCTGGGCAAAGGTTCGAGCGCGAAATTAACGCTTCGCTTCCGCGAAGACGCTCGTAAAGCAGATCGGCTTTCGGTGCTCAGCGACCGCGTAGTCACGGAATGCACCCCGGCAACAGCTCCAAAGGGAAGCAGAACGTGCTTTTCTTTTTTACAACCACCAGCCATATGCCTTTTTTTGTTTTTGCACTTCCAGTGGAAAGCAGCAGATTGTGTTTGCCATAATATGTTCTGTTTATGGTAGCGTCTTAGCCCAATGCGCTTCCAGTGTAATGGCACACGTCATAAATGCAAACACGAGTGATACTTTTACACCACGAACCAGGAATCGTCTCTCGTCTGTTCTCAACGGGGATGTTTTACATATTACAAGCAAAGCGAGCATTCGGCGATGCATTAAACATGAGATGCTGGCAATAAAACGCTTCAGATTGCATCCGAATACGGGTCGATCGTAACGATGCTCGAGCTATATCACCATCAATCTATCTTTACCGCCGATAATCTGACGATTTACAATCGATCGAGAACTCGCGATTTAAATAAGTTGTTTCGACCCGAGTATAGGTCAATGTGTCAGGGTGTGTCAAAAGGGACACCCTAAGTAATAATTCATCGGAATTTTGAATGGTCACCACTTAAAAAAGACATGTATCTAGGCTCTCCAGAATAGTAAAGGCTCCCCACCGTTAGGAGAGCGATGCACCGATGCACCGGAAACCCGGATCGGACTTGAAGAACGCAGATAATCCAGAGGGAACGGGACGGTCGTAAATTAGAGCCTTAAGCTTCCGCGAGCTCGGTTTCGATTTCTGTACGTCCATAAAGCGTTTCCCCAATTTACACCGAGGTGCGAGCTAGACGACCGTTAGGTTTTTACCGGCACCGGCTGACCACTATCGATCGCACACGAAGGCAAACCGCGACTGCGTTAGGCTGGAACCGAATTTGTCACCGCATCCCGGGATGAATCTTGGTTTTTTTGTTTCGGCACACGGCGATCGACCGATACCGGTGACCTACTAACTTTCTTCCCTGGAGATAACTCGATCAGTAGGAATGGAAGGGAAACGGAAGAGAGCGAGAGAAAAGCAAACAGACGGAAATGTTTCCCCCTTGCCGGCGGGGAGGTTGAGAACACTCCGGTAACACGCCAAACACTCAAGTGCCCGAACGGGGTTGAAGTGTTTCGAAAGCCGATTCCGCTGCTGGTCAGCGGATGAGCTGGAGTTGACCCCAAAAGAACGTATCGGAAGGATGGGAGGAAGCAAAACGCGAACCAATGCCCCGATCGAATGCGTCTGCTCACATGTTCCGGTCAGATAAGAGATCGGTACTCCTATACATTTTTCTCCTGGCGCGTCAACAATCTTCGACATCTTCGTTTCATTAGCTTACAGAACTAGCCCGGGGTCGACATCTTAGGTGTTTTTTAGAGCAAAGACTAAAATGAAACTAATTATGAATTGAATTGAATATGAAACTAATATGAATTCTAAGGTACATATTCCCGTCTTTTTGGACAATTCAATATTGCATGCCTTCTTTCCGCGAATGCTCTCCAAAATGTCAGCCCTTGATTTTCTCTTCACGGATGTGTTGAAGTCTACTAACGTTCAATCGGTTCTACTTACCGGACATTCATCAGACGCCGATGCTGAAATGGCCTGATGTTTCCTCTTCCTCCGTCAAAATCCTCTTCAAACACCACCAAATGGTGGCGATCGAAAATGCAGCCGATGATGACAGCTATTTTGTCCATTTCGTTCCGGCGATCTGCCGTTTCTCATTTCCCACAGCGAATCGTGACGCCCCCGACGCACTTGATCGTCCCCAAGCAGAAGACAATCGAAATGATTTCAGGGCCTGTTGGAAAGAAAAATGAAGAACGCAAAAATCTACAGTTACGCAATTGCGCCAAAAGGTCAGGGTGGTTTTCATGTTTCGCTGTTTCTTGCCTCCTGCCATGTTTTCCCTCCGCAACCAGAACTCACGTGATGCTGCTATTATGCTGCACATCTTCGGACTTCCTCTCCGCCGGGGTGCGCCAATTTCCATTTAGCTGTGTATTTTCGTATTTATTCCATTCTCGTTCGATCGGTCGAGTTTTTGCTCCCTCGATTAACGATGGAACTTTTTTGTCCGGCACTTCCTTTTGGCGCAGAATTCGGCTTTCGCTAGCGCACCTAATTCGAAGAATTGACCCATCAGCCGTACTGGCATGCACTGGCAAAGGAAACCGAACGAAAACGGCGCTTGTTCACCCTTAAAAAAAAAAGGTTACTTTGACAGAAGACAGATGACACAACTTTATCTCTGCACAAACATGATTAGACGGTGTCAACAGTGGCAGCGCCGTTACGCGAAAGTGGAGGAAAAAACGCGATACTAAATGATACCGGTTGAAGTGGACATTCATTTACGTGGACTCCTGCTAAGCAGGCCGCCGTTTTGACAGCCCGACGAAGTAACTACAATAAAAAAAAAACTCCATAAAAGTGTTCCTCATCGAATAGATCAAGTAGCCATAGAGGTTGTGTCGGATGGATTAAAAGAGAACCAGTCTCAGTCGCTCCCCAAGCGTTTTGTCTACACCTTGGAATTCTTGGTCTTCTGTCCGCAAACTTCGCAAAACTAGCACAGACAGCAAATCCGTTCCAGACGACGACACAGAGGACGGGAAACGGTCGCAGTCGGTGAGTAGGTCAAATTTTGTGGGTTAAGGCTTGTTAATCAATCATCGAATTTGATACACATTAGGCGCTGTCCGGAGAGCTGGACAAGAAAAGTATTGCAACCTGGCAACAATTTAAAAAAAAATCCAACAAAAATTATTCCTTATTATTCAATCACATCTTTCAGATCCCTTTTTTACAAAGAAAACGGAATATGGCGGACCAGTACCAGTTGGCAAGCAAGGGTAAACTCGTGCTAAAAAATGAAACAAACACAAGGAAACGCCACGGCATAAAGCGCAAGAACAATGGCACCGAAAAATATGATCAAATGATTGAGGAAAAGTCTCTGAACGGAAGGGTTCTTACCAAGACCGAGACATCGTTTAAAGAGAAGCAGAAAAAGGTGCAAGAAAAGCGAACCCTTCAGCTGGCTCAAAGAACCTACAAACAGCGCGTGCAACAGTTGAATCTCCATCTCGACAGTCTGACGGATCACTTCGATGTGCCAAAGGTATCATGGACGAATTAAGATAAGTTTCTTACTGCAAATGCAAAATACTAAAACGGCTAAAACTCTCTCTTCTGGGGGGATTTGACTCGCACACGTGCTGAAACAAAGCATTTCCTCTGATTGTGGCACTGTCCAAAACGGCGAGATAAAGCCACCAGAAAAGCAGTCTTCGCAAATCGGGTAGGAACTTGCATACGTGATGTTGGCGTAGGCTACCATGGGGTAGATTTCCTGACTGCGTCCCATAAAACGATACCAGTGATCTGGCCGTCCTCCGCGAGAGGAACTCGATTCGCACAACACATGATTGAATGATGGGATGTGTTTGGCTCTCCTATATAATATTGTTGTGACCTGTTGGCTAATGGATTCCAACGGACGGCGGATTTCTTTTCCGGTCCATTTGGAATCCCGCTGCTCGGCATGGAATGATTTTCTTTCTTATCATCAATCACTCGCATGCCTTTGATCCTTTTCCGATCCAGGCAGGCGTATCCATTTTGCGACTCGCGCGTTCGTGAAAGGGCTCCCGATCAGCTGCACATGATTTACGAGGTCACGCGGGCGGACGATGGCGAACGATTGTCGATTGGACCCGCTACCCAACACATGCCAATTTGTTTCCCTAACGGCCCATTCCCAGGCCCCCGTTGCAGCATCCCGTTGACCTTCGTCGTTTGACGGAGGAAAACGAGGGTCGGGCAGAAATGGGACAAACTGATTTGTGCCAATTTTAGCATCCGCTGGTTTTATACTGACCTCCGTGGCAAACGTCAAGCACGTAGACCTCCGATATGGGCGCTACTCTGGCGCAATTATGCTCGACGATCGTCCGATAATAGCGCTCACGATCATCGCTCGCTTGCTTGAACCACCTCGAATCCTAGAGTTCCCTCTCCCCGGTGAATCCGTCCTTTTTTCGATGGCAGCATAAACGAGCTTTCTATCACATCCCGAGCGGAGGAAGCTACCATCGATGTGCGCGGTCAATTGCGCAATGCTCATCACCTTCGAACAATCGGCTCTGACCCTTTTGTGTGTGCTGTTTGTGAGAAGAAGGAAGCGGGCTGGCTATAACGTTACAGGTTGTGTGTGCGACGTGCATGATATGGTTTCCCCCCATCTTTGTAAATGCTCGTCCCAAACCGTCTGACATACTTGACCTCATTACCCTGTCGAGGAAGATGTGCCTTTCTTTCTCACCAAACGCGCGGAAGGTAAATTATCCCAATCGACACCAGACGACCGCCCTCTTCCTTCCTTCATTGCGTAGCAGGTGATTTGGCTAACTATTTCGACGGCATGTAAGCACACACGGAAATGGACCAAACCATCCGAATGTGGCCGAACCGGGGGCGATGATGTTTGTATCAATAAGTGGCCCGGCGACTTTCCCACCTTCAGCGTCGACTAATAAATGTCTGTAAAAGATGATCTCGCGTTGGACAAGTTTTTTTAACGTATTTGTAACCGGGCAAGTCTGTTTGAAATTGGCGACATCCGGAGTGACCCATTTTGTTTAAAATTTAACTATCATTCCTGCTCTTCCAGGGCAACGAACAACCAGAAACTGTCTATCGCTGGACATCGACATTCGGTACAGTCGAAACTGGTTCCAGCTGAAAAAACAAAACAAAACTAGGGAACTCCTACGTCCATATGACTCACCAGCATTTTAAAGCCTTCTTTCCGATCTCCCTTTCATTCCTCTCCCTCACTTGAGCCATCTGAGGGAACACCGAAATCTCATCGCCTCATTCATCCGGAGCGCAAACTTTTGACACTAAATCGACTTACGATCACCTTAAGCGTCCAACCAAAGCACCGAATGATGATCGCACGCAAAAACGAGGCGTTCTTTGGGCGTGAGTTGAGTGAACTCGTTACGGCGACATGTGATTCGGAATTGTGCATTCCCCCCTGCTTGAAAGTGATTTTGTTTTAACAGAACTTTACACCTTATGGGCATACGCAACAAATCATTCTCGGTTCGTCGCGGAGAATAATCAAAACTCTTAATGAAATTCTTCCTTATTTGTCAGGATTTAAGGCTTTACCTCCGGGCCGGACGTTATATTAAGCGTGGCGATAATTGCACAACCGATGCACTTGAAAAGGGAACGAAACGGACGGAGGAAGAGTGTTGCATGGTTTCTTGATTGGGTTGCGCCTTGCGTTCTTTCCCGCAACTGCGTCTTAACGTGGTCAATGTCTTTCAATAATATTTCTGTTTAAATTTATCATACCTGAAGTTCTTTTTAGTTTTATTTGGCAAAATAATAGTAAATGGTAAAATGCTTGAAAAAATACAATTACAACAATTAATCAAAAGTGTTATGAAACATAAGACCTTTGGCCAAAAAAAAAAACATTCAGCTGATGAAAATAAAAGCAAAAAATGATACAAGGTAAAAGAAGGAAAAATTTAAACCGAATGAAAAACAGAACCAATCAATTAAAAGTTGATCCTAAGCCAACAACGAAACTTTTGTCAGATTCTTCTCAGCTAATTCTGCACTTAGAAATCTGTTCACAGAATAAATCTTCTCTTGCAAACTCCAGTAGCATAAACAACGAACCCAACGCCCCACATAAGCTTACATAATCTCCCCTCTTCCTCAAACCACCCATATCTCAGAAGGAAAAGGAGTAAATTCTAAGCAGAACAACAAAATACACAACTCAAGTAATCAGGCAACACCCGTTCCACGCACAATTTAGCCGTTTGATTGTACATTCATCTCAAGGAAGATGGCTGAGCCCCTCTCGAAGCATCGTCCCTTGCACCACTCGAAGAATGATTACGGGCGGAGGATTCCCTCCCCATCCCTCGAGCCCTCGCCACCTTTCGTTGCGGAAGGCGAGGAGGGTAAAAATTATAGCGCTCCAGATGTAAATTACAACCGTTCGGTTCGGATTCCCCGGTAGCTATCGGGGCGAGGCTGGCTTCCCTTCGCTGATTGGAAGCGGATCGGCCTCCGGAACACCCAGCGAGAACTCCCCAGGCCAACAACCCGCGGTTGGGTTCTCCGCTCAATGGAACCAACTTATCAATCCGCCTTCCGTACGGTTTTACCTTTTTTTCTTCTTCTTCTTCTTAATTCTCGCGATACAAATTGGATCGCGATCGCGCAAGTTCCATCCCTTTCGCCAGGGGGCGCGAGGCGAGGAAAATCGTTCTTGCAGAAATGGTAAACCGAGAAACTAAAGCCATATTGGCGTGCAGTATTTATTAATCGCTCAGCTAGATAGATGATTCCCCGCTGTAACGGCTTCGCAACTCAACGTTGGAGGGATTTATTTATTTTTTTGCATACAGCCTCTTAGCAAGAGTTTTCCTTCTCTTCCATTTCGCTCTTCATTATCACACCTAACTGTAAAGCGCACCGACAGATATCACCGGTGCCGATTTCGTTCGGTTTGTACACATGTTTTTTCGCAGGCGATTTAAATCGAAAAGAAAAACGGGAGCATAAATTCTCTTCCTTTTTTCCCATTTTTTTCCCATCAACAATGTATCAATTATGCCCACTGAACGGTTTAATCGTTCTGATGGTGTCCATGTGCCGGGGCGAATCGGGCAAGTGGAACAATCGATCCAATTGTACCAAGCTAATTTGTTGACCACAAAAAATAGAACTAACCATCTTGTGCCGCATAATCTTTTTAAATGTTTTATGATATTCACAAAACATTTCCAATCGAAATTTTGCGAAAGAAAAACCATAGCATGCAATCTTCCTCAGGTAGTTTAGTACGCGGATTGGAAATATAGTTCCCCCAAAACTCAGTTGAATAACAGTCGTCCCATGAATTACTTATGGTGCACACCACCATGGGGAGAGGAAAAGTTTCGGCAAAACTAGTAGAAAATGTTGCCTACGCGCGCTCAGACTCGCCCGTAGGCGCACGTAGCATAAATGGAACCGATCGGCCGGGCGAACGCACGAAAGGGTAAAAAATCAGCACCGATCCACCGACGATATCAGAATACAAATACGCCAGGATGTTAAATAAGGTTACCTCCCCCACTTGCTCGATCTTTCGCTTTGTCTCACCGGCTTTGTCTCAGGGCAGCCGGCAGGACGAGCGGCAACGCGATCAATCAATCGGACACTCTGGTTCACGTCACGCTGGCACCCTGGTCAGGTTCAAGACGACGCCACGGACACAATTTAGCGCCACAATTTGGGTGACACACCGACAGCACAGGCTGAAGGCATTTCGAAGAATCGATCGTCCGAGTTATGTTTGATAAGCCCATCCTGCTCGTGTTTTCGACATGGTTTTTTTTCTTCTATTATGTAAGGTGACGTCTCCTAAAAACTCACCTCCCTTATTTTCGATGGCACACGTCACACGGTGAGCGTGACGCCGGTGAGGTACGCTAACGTGAGGAGGCTTCTAGACCACGTACGTCGACGGGACACCACGTTAGGTCATTTCGATATGTACTGCCCTTTTTGCGCCCACCCCGTTCGGGACCTAGTTCGTCGTCGACGATCGGGGTAATAATTCAACGTGCGATCGGTATTATGCCAACCTGTAATTTCCTAAACGGTAGACGCTAAGCAAGTGCGGGGAGGTAAGTTGTCCATCCTTCGTCAACGAAAGTATTCAAATTGCACGCGTCTTCACGATGTCCGCGGGGAGGCAAAATGACTCTAATCGCAACTACGCGATCGATGGTGCAATCGGGAGGACATTGTTTTGCGCCATAATATAATGCAATATTTGGGCAATAAGGAAAGCGCACAATGGCACACGTCGCACAGCTGATAACACCTTGAGGGAGAAAGTTTACCTTTCTTTACGTAATACATTTACGAAGCAAGGGGTTTCAAAAAGGGTGGCCAAAAGAAAAAAAAGCTTGAAAGATTATATCAATATTGGGGAATAAAAAGTCGCTACGATCGAAAACTACTTTGAGTTTAATCATAATTTTCAAGTCGACAAGAATTACTTCAAAACATTTCAATTCTATTTTTTAAGATATGCAAAAAATTATCTGTTCACAAAATAGGCTAAAATAAAAAGTTGTGCCATTTATTTACTTAATTATAAAATTCATCTGATATTGTTCTATCGATGAATAATAGATTTGTATTATATTACTAAATTCGATTTGCATTCGACGAAATGAAATTCGGCCCAAAGGAGTCGAGTTAAGTTTGACACCCCTGATCTACAGTTACATACGTTGAAAAAATTGCCACTGATTGAATTATCGTAGGTTTTCTTTCCCTTTCTTCGCCTCCGAAACGGTCGATAGAATCTTAATTTGATAACAGAACAATTGGTTCTGCAAGATGTTCTTGTTTTCCTGAGACTGACGCAAAGGAATCGATACAGAGCAGCTCCAGCAGAGTAACGGGTCCAATTTCCGGAACAGGAAGAGCGAAATATAAACAAACCCAAGATGGACGCGTCTCGCCCCCCCTTCCCGGAGAACGGACAGAGTGGATGTTTGTATCACTCTAATAGCCTCTAATGTGCGGGTGGTGATTATTTAATTATTTTTCATTATAACTGAAGCGGCCAAGAATTTTCTTCGTTGCCGCTGATGATTGCCATTAAACGTTCTCGGTGCAACATTGTGGAGAAGTTTTTTTTTTCAAAATTCTCGACAGAATAATTGCGGAAAGGAGAGCGATATTGCAAACGAAATCAAAAAGAAAAGTCCATCTCGGTGGAAAACAGTTCATTTGAAGAGCACCATTATTAGTAAATGAGTTTTAAAAAAATGATTGAAAAAACGCGCTTTTTGGATGAGTAGATCAAATTCATTAAGTTTGCTAACTTGTTTATTTGTTTCTTCCCCGGCTGCTACTCGATCCAACCGTTGAGTCCCTTAAGTGACTTTTATCCAAAAAACGGAAAGCCCCCTCCCTGGGAATTTTCGGGAAGCGGGAAAAATGACGGTATGCCACCGCCGGAGAAGTTCGTCAGCGACGGAATGCCCACCGAGGGGAACGTCAGGTTGGATGGCAAAAAGCGGCTAAAGTCGGGCAGTCCGCCTCCGCTGCCGTTGCCATAGCCGGAGAAGTTGAACCCGCGGGAAGGTCCATTTTGAAACACGGCAAATCCACCACCACCATCTCCGGATCCTTGGGGCCACTGGGGCGCCGGTAAGGCCAGCACGATCGCTAGCAGGCCCGACAGGCACAGCACGACACACTTCATCTTGCCTCGGTCGGACGGTTTGGTTCAACGGTACACTGCGAGGTGAGACTTTTCCGCAAATGGCACGGGTGGACGGATATAATTAATCGGACTGGCATCCGACGGTGCCTCTTTATAGTGGAACCGAAAAGAAATAAATTAGTCCACCCCGGGTGGTTTGCAAGTGTTTCCAGATGTGTCAATATTTGGAGCTCCCTTTGATGTGCGACATGGGGCGTCTCATTATGGGTGATAATTTTATGCAAAGATCAATCATCAGCCGAAACAACAGAATTTATCCAACAATAGCAGGACTGAGTACACAACATACGACAATAACAAGAGAACTTGTTTTACACATGAAATAAGTTGAAAGACATATTTTAATTCCATGTGGTACAGTTTACTCGAATTGTTAATCGAACCAGCAACGTCGTTCCATCAACGTACGAACTGTCGAAAACACTTTCTCGCACAAGAGAGGTGAAATGTAATGGGTTTTTTTAAATGTATTTAATTTTCCTCGAACATAATATTTGTTCAGATGCAATTTTTCTGATGTGATAGTGTCAACTTGCTACATAGAAAGTTGTGTCTCGTCCAAATTGATGAAGGGTTTATAAAGAACGTCCTACGCCAGCAGTCTGCATCAGATCGTTCAATCGATGCAATTGAGCCTTACATTGTGCAGGATGAAATTTTCCTTGATTTTCTTGGTGGCCGCCGCGTTCGTGGTGGGACTTACAGCCGCACAATCTGTAGGCTCTCGTCCCAACGGGCCACGGCCTCAACCATCGTCAGAGCAAACCGATTCCGGAAGCGATTCCAGCAGCAGCAGCAGTGATTCCACTGAGGGTAACTCCGAAACCGATCAGTCCGGAAATGATTCCTCACCGGATGGAACCGATCAATCGGAAAAGAGTGGAATAAGCCTGTTCGGACCTTCCATCCGTGGCCCTTGGTGGTCGAACCCGAGGTTTCCACCGTTCGTTCAGCCGTGGCGACCCGGTCGACCACACGGTGGATTCGGAGGATTCGGAGGATTCGGAGGACACGGCGGACACGGAGGAAACGGAGGACACGGAGGACATGGAGGAGGACGTCCCTGGTGGTGGAGACCACCGTTTGGACGCCCAACGACCACCGTCGCCACCACGACCGTAGAGGGCACGTCGACGACGGAGCCAGCATCAACCACTACGGAAGCGGCGACGACCACTGAAGAGGCGACAACTACGGAAGCGGCGGCGACCACTGAAGAGGCGACAACCACTGAAGAGGCGACGACCACTACGGAAGAAGCGACGACCACTGAAGAAGCGACCACTACGGAAGATTCATCAACGACCGGATAGAAATCCCTTTGGACTAGCAAACAAAAGTCAAGCATGATCCTAAAAAAGCAAACCATTCAATAAATATCCCCAGTTATCCAGTAAAACGACAATTATCTCATCAAATGCTTGTTCTATTCAATAGAATGTGATTTAGATGAAAATCTGACCGTTTAAATTTATGTTTGAATTTCGTCAGTTCACATCCGTTTCACGCTTTGCATCCGTGAAATATATCACCGTGAAACATTTCACCCATTTGATACCGGGGGCGGATTTCATTCCTCAAATTCAATTAATACTTTTTGGAACGTTATTCTTTCCGAGCAAAAGCAATTTACACAGTTTCCTTTTATGCTGCAGTATTTATTGAAATTGTCATCGGTTGGTTTATTCGTAAACTTTAAATTTTTGTCTATTACATGTTTGTAGTTGTAGAAGCTTGGTTGGATGATTTTTCGGTAGCTCCCGGTGCCATTCGAGCGACAAACGGGCAAATATACGGTTACGGTTTGTAATATCATGCGCAAATGCAAAAGGAGTTCTTTAGAGAACGCGTACAATTGTTGAAATTAAACATGTTTCCCCCTCCCATGACAACACTGAGGCCATTCGTTAAAAGGAAAAAATCTGTCGCATTCGAACGGTATATTTACTACTTCCGGTAATCGGGGGAATATGTCAGTGGTACTTTTGCCTTTTCGTTCGGTAATGGTAAGTGAAGATAGTGTTAACCCACGATTTATGCGCCGAGTCGGACAAGCAATGTCGTCAGTCAGACGACTGTATCAACCATGTTGCAGTAAGGACTATTAAATTTAGTATATGTATACGTTGAGTTTGATTGTATAATTGAAAAAAAAAAGAAAACCTCTTCTATATATCACTGGTAACAAACACGCAAAATGCTGTAAATTTCGTTACGTTACACACTACCCGCCCGGTTTCCCTTTTTCCAGCTTCTCTCACCTCCGTCTATGTCTACCGTCTATGTCCTACCTAATCGTTCAATCTTTCGTTTCGGGAGTCCTTGTGTGTGTGTTTTTTTTTACTCTCAACATCATTCAGACGTCGACGTGTGTTGTGCTTGCATTTGGTTGCTCATATTTCTTCCTCTCCTAGTGCAGACGGCATTGCTTTAACGATGGCGCGCTTGTTTTGTGGCTGTCTGGTCTGTCCACGTCAGCAGCATCTAGCCCAACGGGAACGTTCGATAATTTAGTATTTGAACGCTGCTATAGTTGTTGAAGGCTTTAATCTAATTTCGTTATATTTATGTTTAACATCCATGATCACAGGAGAAATAACTTGTCTGGTGACGAAAAAGTTTGCTGCTTCCGCATTTGCCATTCGAAAAGCTTCTGTTGAGTGTGTGTTTCGTTTGTGTGAGGTGACTCTGACTTGTAGTTTTGTGAATTTTAAAACCATTCTTTTTCATAAACCTGCTACATTGGCCACTCGATTCTATATAAAAGCAAAATATCTTCCTTTATGAAATGAAACACAAATCAACTAAGTAGAATATATGGGAATAAAGCATGATGATGAACATGATACGAGAGATACAGTGCAACGTCACATGAATGTGAATCCATTCAACATAAGGATTATCATTTGTGCTTGCGATCAGTGAGGTAATGAAACGAAAATGTATGATATAAATACACTTCCCCGTATTGTATGTTAACTTTTGCGATAGTGAAGCATTTCTCAACCAATTCATTCGATATTTATCGATCACACGAGAACGCAAAGGAGAAAAAATACAGATTAACACATACAATCAAACGATAAGATGGTTGTATTGCAGTATTCCATTGTTTTATAAGCATTCCTTACTTCCTTTCGTTTGCTGCAAACGCTTAGCTTTATCTTCTTCGTTTTAATAAATAATGTAACATTGTATAAGTCTTTACTAGTTGTGTACGTGGTTTGTTGAATGGTTTTCTTGTATTTTTTCGCTAAATTTGTTTTCTACTTCGTTTTTTTTTTGTTTTTGTTTCTCGGAAGGGATTCATCATCCTTCTCTTGGCAGAGCTCCTCTATCCTCCTATGCCGGATCGGTAAAGAACAAATATCATTTGTGAGTGACGCACGCACTAGAACGCACCTGACGGGAAGAAAGAGAGCGTCACCTTTTCGATTGTTTGTAAGTCCTAACTAGCGCTACAGGCAGGTGAAAAATGAAGAAACAGGAAAAAGTCAAAAGTTCGCGATGCGAGCGGAAATGGAGAAGATGGATTGCGCGCGTCACGAATGTGTATCGACAGACATCCTCCCTTGGCTCTTCACCCACCCCCTACTATCATATCGCCTCTCTGCCTTGCGGTTGCAAACACTCAGGACCACCAAACGGTCGGGTACTTCCTTATCCATTCTGGTGGCGTGGGTGTTTTAATTGAATTTGATAACTAAACGGATAATTAAAAAATTGATACTAGTAAAATTAAAGAAATAAGTTAATGAACTGCATTCGCAACTAGCTAGTTTTGTTTTCCTTCCTTCTCTCTTCCTCAACATCAGCTCCGACAGTAGTTCAATATTTCCTAACCGTTGCTAACGTGTTTTCAATTGCATATTTTCTCTGCTATCTGTTGCGCCATATTACCACCTCCGTCAAACCGTCACTCTTCCCTGCCCTGCCGTTTACTGCACATGCACACATTTTCCTTCCAAAGCCTCTCTCGCTTTATCTTTCACTCCGTATCGATAGGAGATAAAACAATGTTGGCGCAATCTCCCGACTGCGAGGACTTTCTCCAGTAGCAACACAACGAAACGAGAAAGCGCTAGTAAGGAAGATTGTTGTGACAGAAGGTGGATGAATGTAGGCGCTCCACAGACACACGCACACCCACACAGCAACCTGCTCAGGGGTCCTCCTTTCATTCGACAGACGATCGACGATCGACAGCGCAGGATCGTGGAGGCTCTATTGTGAGCGGCCACTTTCCACAACTCCTTGGCGCTGGCGCGTTTTGGTGTTTGGTTTGGTGATTGCAAAGTAAGCATCGATCGGGAAACACAACGAACAACGAAGAACTGAAGCAGATCACGACGGAACACCGCTTTTGCTGTGCGTGTGTGTGTGTCTGTGTCGATTGTTGTTGGGTGTAGTAGAATTTCTAGCAGATGGAGCCGGCGAAGGGCGTGAAGGCGGCGGCGGCGGCGGCGGCGACGACGACTGCTGCGGCCGTTGCTGTTTGCTGCACCGCTGGAACAGATCACGTCATGTTCACGCCGAGGGCGCGGCTCGTGTACTCGTACACGACGTAGCTGATCGAGACGGCCGGTAATACTTTGATGAAGTTCGGCGTAATACCGCGGTAGAGACCGAGCGGACCCTCCGTCTGTATTATTCGCTTAAATACATTGGTCATGTTGGGTTCTACCGTGACACTGCCGTCCGGATTGGGGCCAATTGTAACCGCTAAGCAAAAAAAAAAGAAAAACGGAAAAAGGATACCAGGTTAGAATCGTTCGCTTTCGTAACGCGCCGTGGGGTGGGGGACCCCTTACCTTGTGCCTGTAATCGCGTCCGCACCAGCGCCAGCGGGTAGGAACACACCTGCCCGAGCGTGCTGGACGCACTGCCGCACGCCAGCAGCACCCAGAAGCTCGGCTGCTCCGTCTCGTGGTGGCTGAGGTACTTCTTCTTCAGCGTCTCGTACACCGCCAGGTCGATCCCGGCGTACGGGATGATGCCGAGCATGTTTGGAATGTAGCCGCGGTAGAACGAACGAAGGCCCTCCCGGCTGTAGATCTTTGCGGCCGCATCGAGGATGCTGCTGTACTCGCCCGTCTTCCTTAACGCTAGTCGGGTTTTTAATACTTCCATCGGGTAGATCGCCGACTGGCTGACGCCGCCGGCACACGCGCCCGCCACGAACCGCTCGTAGATCGTCATCTGGCGCTTGTCCTTGCCGCGGATCAGCCGCTTCACCTGCTCGTAGGCCGCAAACTTGATCGCGCTCTCCGGCGCGATCTTCAGCACGTTAATCAGATTGCCCCGCCAGAGGCTCCGCACGCCGCCCTCCTTAAGCATGTACTGAAGACAATCGGAGATTCGCTGTTTGGTTGATTGCACCTGCACGGAGGAGGAGGGGGAGAAGGAGAAGGACGGTCGAATTAAATCATCTGACAAGGTAGGTTGCGATGTGCTACATCATCACAGCAAACCGCATAAAAGCGAACGGCACACATACCTGCAGGAACACTTTCAACCGATCCAAGGGTGCCGTGCAAGTCCGCGACACTGCACCAGCAATTCCACCGGCCGCCAGATGGCGCCACCACATGCCGGTTTGCATTTCGCTCTGTGTGAAGTCATCAGGTACGTTCAGATCCTCACCGATATCCAAATACTGCAATCAAAAAGGCACAAAGAAGAGGAAGAAGAGACACGAGATCATTAGGATATTGTGTCTACGGCACGTGAGAAAAAGACGAAGGGGGAAAAAAACGTGACTGAAATGACGAACAACATTCTTGAGCAATATTTAAACTAGGAGGGCTAATTAGCGTTGCGTTGGTGACGTGTGGCAGCAGAGCGTGTGGAATGAGAATTACGCCCCAAAAGAACAAACCAACGATCGCAATTGCAAATATGCTAATTCGGGAGGCGAAATGTGCTACCAATGTGAGCAATCGTGACGCGTGATGAGTCGAGGAAGTTGGTGATATGTGTGTAGGTGAGCGGCGAAAAGAGAACCACTGCCGGATTCTTCCACTACCCTAAATCTAAGAACTACGCCAATTGCTACCCTCCTCGGAACTGTTTCCGTTAGTGGATTGTGTGTTCTCTACGGATCATTTAAGTGGTACTAATGTGGCATCTACGACTTTTCCAAAGATAATTGGTGCTAATTCAAGCTGGATCAATCCCCTCTAATCCTAGGCTTCGGCAAGATCGATCCAGTATTAATTAGCGATGATTAATGACGATCGTACTTTTAAACAACATCCACCGACTTCCCAGGCACGTTGGCGAGAAAACAAATCAAAACACCAAATCGAACCCTGCTTGTTGTTACTTTCTTCCACCAACCAACCAACCAACCAGAGGAGAAAGGGGGAGCCACGGGGCGATATGGGCCATCACCACGTCCTATCACCATGACTGTGCATTCCGTGAGCGAGTGGACTCCCGTCCCTATCGATTGTTTGATCGCTGACGAGTGCGGGTCACTCTATTTCGTCATTGTGCTTGCAAGGTTCTGCTTGTTGCAAGCTGGTAAATACGGCTCGCAGGCCACTGGGCAGAGGACGGTATCAACAAGTTCTCCATCAAAGGCGTCGTCAAAACAAATTCCACATGAGAACAACATCAGCTGAACGACAAAGCAGCGTGTATGCAGGCAGGCGGTGAACAAATTGCTTAATTCAGTGATCACCAACCGTTTCCAAGCGTGGCATGAACGGTATCTAGTTCAAGGGCCAACACTAACCTATCCACACAAATTGGGAAAGGTTACGGTAGGCCACGGTACTTGGGGTTTTACTAGAAGTAGCACAGTTTCGAAACAGCCTTCAACGAAGGAAGCATCTTTAACCCGTACCAAACCCATTCTACGTAGGTAGAAACAAACGTAGGAGGCACATCAAACCAGATGCATCTGGATCGAGTTCGTTCCGGATCAAGCGTCCGCTGGCAGACTGAACAAACAGTGCAGCCTGCAAAGCAAACAAGAAGCGTGCGTCATTGATAACGACATTTGGGTTCGTCCCCGGGACCATCGCACTGGGTGAATCGAGATGAAACTTACTAAGAGTGCTAGAACGAATCATAAGCGCGGAAGACATGAAACTCAAGGCAAAGATAATCCTTACCAACGCAAGGCATAAAAATGTAGCTACCTAAAGGTACTGAAATACCTTAATATGGGTTCTATATTAGACTAATGAAATTCCTGATTCTCAGGAAGGACCAACTAAACCAAGAAACGTTTACCATCCATTCTAAGAGGCTACCTGTAGCCAGGCCCGACAAGAATTTTAACAGATACTGGCCATTGTAAATGACTACATTTCTTTTTGCTACCTTCAACACATTCTACCCCTCCGATCCGCCATCGGCATTCAGCACGGTATGCACGGTCAGACAACGTTGTAATTACTTTTATTGACACAAACATGGAGTATTGTCTTTCCATTGAATCGGAGTATCCAGGGACACACCTTCCCCATGACATGCCTCCAACATCATCGTCACCGTTGTCGTTGGCATGTCAAGCAGGGGGAAGTGTAATTAAATTCCCTGTCGCGCATAATCGATCGTTTTTTTTTAGTTTGATGGTTTGACAGCAGCGTTAGGATGGGAAGGATGTGTCCGATTGCCGTGTCACCAACGATTAGTTTACACCCATCGCTTGCTTCCATCCGTTCCTTCGAAATCCAAATCATCAGAAAGCTCGCTTGACTCTGAGGACATCTAGCACTGACCCTCTTTTGGGCATCTCGTGATCGCGCACCCCCGGTCCACTTATCAGTCAGCGGTTTCGGGGGGCTCAACGTGCCCTTGGCAACGGAGTTTAAACCGCGAACGAAAGCGGGGTCTGTTGCCGCGGGGTCGCCGAAACCATCTCGTCCTTATCGCAACAACATTTTGTCGGGAGGCGTGCTTTCGAGCAAAAACTCCACCAAACCCGGCACCGCGCGGCCTGTTTCCAGGGTCCGACTCTCGCGGCGTTCGATGTGGTTACAAAAAATACCGAAACGTGAACAATCACGGGGAATTTCTGGGTTTCCGAGTACACATTCCGGGAATCGGAGGAAGCATTCGACTGACGGTGAAGCGTCCCAGCACAGCGCATACAGCAACTTTATTGGCGCAACTTACGTAAGGGAACTGGTGTTCGGTAAGGACAGTGAGTGAGTGTACACTTTTCGCATAGTCGATTTTTTTTTTTGTTGTGCTCCCTCGTCACGCGCTACTAAAAATAGGAACAAGTCCGTCTCCGTGTTAACGGGCGGCAGGACAGCGGTTCGCGCCGTCTTAGCGGTTTGCGCCGTCTGTCACACAATTTTCCTCGCCTATCTTTTTAACGAACTTTTTCTTGCTTTCGTGGAGTCTTGATGGGCATACCTTCGTCACTAGCTCGACATAGAAATCACTGTCCAACGTATCCATCCGTGTCCAGGGGACCCACAGAAGCAGTGCACCCACGTTGCAGCTGATTTTGGACGACACAAGCACACAGACACACCTCAGGGACCGACTGGGGGGAGGGGATCGATAAAAACCACCCGCAACGTGCACACGACGCCCGTCCTCGTGGTGTTGGTGGTGCAGAGTTCCTGTCGACCCAACGACGACGACGACGACGACGACGACGACGACGGGACTCGGGCTTCTCGGTGGCGGAAGCGTAAACCAATGTCAAACTTTAGCCGAACACGCGAAACATTGCCAGCGAACTCATGGCTACCGCGGGACGGCACGTTGTTCGTTTTTATCGACGGCCAAGACCAGAGTCGCTGCAAAACGCCTCCGCACGCTTTGTGGGCCTTTTTGCTGTGTGCGTTGTGAGGGACTGGACCCCCTGACCGGAGGAGTGCACGTTACGGCACTTTTCCGGCACGATTGCTCTCCCCGTGTGCGCCGGCGGAAGGCTAGATGATATTGCAGCAAACCAACTTTTCCGACCGTCAACCGTCAACTGGCGGGTACGGCCAACTTGGGCCTTCGGTGTAGGTAATTGTGCGCCAGGGCTACAACACCGTTCGCTCGTGCAGCTGCTGCTGCTGCTGATGATGGGTGAAGCGGAGGGTAGAAACCCCAGGCAGGCAGGCAGGCAGAAAGACAGCACACGTTCGAAACCACGGTCACACACACACACCGTCGCGTTCGGAGAAAAATCAGAGAAACCTTTTGAAAAAGGTGGTCGGTTCTTCTCGCTTCTCGGGATAGCGCCGCGTTCGGGAAAGCTTCGGGCCATTTTCCCGTTCGACTGCGTGCACCATATCTCTGTCGTCTCTGTCTGTCTCACTCACCCTGAGAGCATGGGCCCCCAACCAACGATGGTGGCCACGCTCTCGTCCGGTTTTCCGTTTCGCGAAAACTGACGAGGATCGACATCGTGGGCTATGCGCACCGGGAGAAGAAGGTGCAAAAGAGCCCATCCATACCACCATCAATCTTTTCGAAATGCCATCAGCATCTATATCCCACCTTTTCTCTCGCTCTCGCTCTCTTCGGCTGGTTGCCCCGGTCTCTGTCCTTCTTCCTACAGTCACAGCCAAATGGATTGCGAATTCAAACGCAGCCGCCGTCCGTTAGTTGCATGCACATTTTGCCTGCCATTCAGCGAGCAAAACATTCGCAATCATCACGTTTTGGCAAGCATTAGCCACAGCTGTTCTTCGCAACGGTACACCCCAACGGGGCGCTTGCCGAGGCAGAGGAGCTGCCACGGCCTGAATGGCAACCGAAGGAAAATGTTACACAAGTCGATGTGATCGAGCTGCGGAGCAGTTTTTTTTTCTTCTACCACTGTGGCAAAAAAAACCGTGTCCAAAAATGCGCCTCCCCAGTGCGCAAGTCCAAAGGAGTGTGCATCGCTGGTCGCAAATTCGCGTGCGGTGGAATGTGTTGTTTCACCTTCTTTTTTTTAATGTGATATTCTACTCTGTGACATTAAAGCACATTTAAGGTGGAAAACGGGAAGGCTAAAGGTGCATATCATCCTCATAATCTGCAATGGGGAGAATGAAAATGGAAGAGGCGAAAAGTGTCCTTTTCTTCAAACAAACAAGGACAATGAACGACAGGACGGGGAAGGGTCGCCGATCAAACACACTTCGGAGGCTTCACCCGCGCACAAGTAGTGCTCGACAGGGCGGAAAATATCACCAAAGACAGTGAACTACTTCCTCCCACGCTGGCAAGTGCACGGATATATTTACATTTTGAAATGTTTTTTATGTTTTCTCTGCCGTTTCATTTTCTCCAAACCCGGCGGCGCCTGAATGTTATGCACGACGCCAAACACGAGACGACGGAGGAGAAACTAGAAAGGGGCAAACGAGCTTTGCAAGGAGACATTATTGTTGAGCTTAATTGACACTTAATTACTAACGCTCGATGACATTGGCGCCCCTTGACCCCATTGGAGCAAGGAAAAATAATTTTGTTGGATAAAGAAGATAAGTGTGTTAGATTACGTTTGCTGCTTAACTGCTTTTTATATGGATTATGCTCTCTGCTCTACACCCCGATCGTGGCCGCTCGAAGGATTTTTTGCCCCCGATTTTTGCGATCCTTTGTGCATCCGTTCGCTTTGACGGTGCCGAACTCTAATGACCTTCTGCACCGATCGATCGCGTGTGGACACGATCGGCCTAGCAACAGCGGACGAAACCGCGCGCCTGTGCGGTTTTGAACTCTCAAAGCCAACGACTTTCGTTAAAAACCTGTTTCGCGTGGTTGCTTGCGCCGGGGATCAACGTCGGTGGGGCTCGGTCAGGGGGCTGGCGGGCGGTGCTGGACCTTTCCGAATGGAAATCCCCACACGCACACACGTTCATGCGATCACACGCTGCTGAAAACGTGCCCCCAGCTCATGCCGAACGCCACGCGTGAGTCAAAATGAATGGATTTTTTAAGAAGCTTTGCTCAATATGCTTTGAGCAATATGCAATATGATGAGTCAACGTGTGCAGCATGTGATTCATCTTAGGGCCCCACTCTCCGCAGCCAGTGAAATTCCACCAGGGCCGGAAGTGGTAATTTCCCTTGGTTTGTAGATAAACACTGAAGTGATAAGCTATCGCATTCCGTAGCTCGATTTGTCGTTGGTTCTCAACCTGTACGCCTTCCTGCTTCAAATCCTGCTTTCTAAAACCACCCGGATATTGGGTCTATTAAAACCCCATCTTTTCCATTCATAATAGATCTTGACTATCAGGACACAGATTTTGTCGACGATGATAAGGGGTTTCAGTGAAAAATTGAATTGAAACATAGACAACCAAACACACGATACGGATGATAAGGAGTGACACGACACACTTTTTACACAATTAATTGGTAGGAGGTGAGCATGAGATTGAAGCGAAGATATTTACCCGTGACAACAGTTCCTTGAAGACTAGAATAAAATCCTCCAGCCCATCGCCGCCGACTTGTATCGCGTTCTGTTCGAATGCCATTTTAGATTCGCTAACTTAACATACAAAATATCCACTAGGGGATACTAAGGACACTTAAAAGGCTGAGGTGCGAGGAAAAGCGTTTGGTTTTGGCGCTTCCCTCGATCTATCACAAGTGAGTTGGGGCGGATTTGGGTTTTTTTTCTCCTTTTTTTAGTACACTCACATACACCCTTTAAAAAGTGCACCACAATCAGAACTGGATCAGCACCTTGGCAAGTGTGTCGTGCGCTGGTTAGCGTGTTAGCTAATATCACAAGTTATTCTTTTTCTAGAATATTCCACAGGGTCCGTTGTAGTACCGCAGTAGTTGGCGCTTCTCATTCAGTTTCTCACTAACAGCAGTGTTCTCTCACTTTTCCACTTCTCGGTCTCGTCGGCGGGGATTTCTTTTTCACCTGCTGGAATTCCAGTTTCGGTCCACGAAAGCACGTGTACTTTCCCACTGCCAGGGTATGCGTAACGTCAAATGCTCGTTCGTAAAAGACGGCCGCTCATCAGCGCATCGTCTCACCAACACCACAGAAGTGGCAGAGGCAGATTAGATTGCTCGCGTTTCTTGGTAACGCGCTCGCGTTCGCTTGTTCGTCGTCGGCTCTCGAACGGGAGAAAACAGCTGTTCGCAATCGAGTCGGCGGCCCTTAGCAACAGCGACTAAAACTGTGCCCGGGTCTTGCGTGCTCTTTTGCTCTCGCGCGCCTTGGTGTTCTTCGCTCCTTTACACACTACGCGGCTCCGTCGATGTACGGTTGAGAGATAGTGGAGGAGACGCGCGGTCGTTTCGAGACGTGGAGAAGCACGAGGAGCAAAAAAAAAAAATACCCGCAACCCGTTTATGGCGTTGACTTGGAAGCTGAATCACGGATATTCTGCGAATTCAAGCAAGATGGTTTCCGCGGGAATTTTGACCACCTTAGATGGCCCCGTGCAACTTATTCCGTGTTCCTTTGGTGATTAAAAAAAACAACACACAATGGAGGGCACCACACTTCACTTTGACTGATAATTTTGTTGTTTAAAACACTTTCCCAGCACGGGCATCACGTCGGATCGGTTTTTGGATAATTTTTGTTAATCGTAGTATCACAAAATCCAAACTACTTGTCACAATATATTTCGATGCCTACTGAGGAAGCTCGTGTTTGCGCTTCGTTTGGCCGTATTATAGTGGAGGGGTTACGATATGCAGCAGTCGGACACCCGACACACCTCCTTTTGACCCTTGTTCTTGGGCCACGGAACGGTTGAGAAAATTCGTGAACTTTCGCCGCTAGCGAAAAACACGTCCAGTCTGGGCGGTGGCAAGATTCTCACTGATCACATTCGCAGCGCGTCGTCCGCCATACAGGAAGCGACGACGATTGCGAGCCATGTGAGGGAGAGGGGGAGTCATCGTGTTTGCGGGAGTCACTGCGCGATGCAGTGAGCGAGAAAGAGTCAGACAGCCGCCTCGCTGGCGATAACGAGAACGCGTAAGTGAGAAAAAAACGCGGCGGCGGTACGATGATCAAGTAGATGCGGAGTGTTGGTGGGGGCAAATCGTATAGCATTACGTAAAAGCACGTGAAACAGTCCATCGTCGTGTATCTAATGACACGTACTGTATGCCATGCACTTGCAGAAAATGCGTTCGGGCATTTTTTTGTAAATTAAAAAAAATTACTAAATTTCGTAGTAAAAGTTGTTCTAACACAATCAAACAACGTTACAAACATTGCGTTAATTTTATTTACAAATACCACGAAACCTTTAACCCCATTTCTAATACACGTGAATCTCAGCTGAGCAAACAAAATCGGTACACTACTACAAAACAATATGGCAATTATAATGATGGAAAATATTATCAAAAATGGTTTCTAGAAATGTCTAGAAAACAACTAACGGTTTCCAATGCAAATTACAAACACGTTATCAAAGATTCATTATTTCCAGTGAAATAAATGACGGCAAGAGAATGTTAGAAACTTAACAAACAAAATTCGCGCCCTCTGCTGGCTTGATAAGTGTCAATAACGATCAGCACTTGACCATGTTGCACACACAAAAAGTGGACACAATGGTGTGGAAAAATCTGTGACCCAGAGCAAGGAGGATTCAATTCGCTTCAATTTGCACCTCCGCCGAACCAAGTGGACCAGCGCGTGCACACAATCTGTGCCAACGAGGTTTATCCTTCCTCTTCATTGTTTCAAGTGCTTGCAGTCCCAAATGGGTTTCCATATTTTCTTTGCGACGACTTTAGGCACAAAAGTATCCCCCCGAAAGATGTTCATCATACGCCCAAAAAGTAAAATGAAATAACATTCTATTTTTCTTTCAGAGCAAAGCGCGCTCTCGTCCTCTACCCCACGGTAAACTGACTCGATTCGGTTTCAACCGGTCGCGGAGATTTGAGCTACATCATCCCGGGTATGTACACACAGCGTTCAACGTCATCAAACACGCCCAAACACGAAGTTTCGAGGCGTGATGGTGGTGTTTCACTATATGGATGTCACTGCCGCCTGGCAGCATCCCCTGGCTGATCGTTTAGGTTGACGACGTCATGACTCAAGACGAGAGATCCGATCCCGCTACAGCCGGTTTGGTTGGTAAACAAGAGTAAGATTGCAGCACACACGCACCACCAGCTAAACAGAGCTAGCTAGCGAGCTAAAGCGCAGTACCCACCGAAACACACCGAACGGACTTAGAACCCGCGGTCACATTCGATCGGCAGCGCGACGTCACGAACCGAGCACCACGCACACCCTCTCCCTGAGTCTTGCCGTACACAAGGAGACAGTACTGTTGAAGGCAGGAACGGTACGTTACGTAGTAAACTTGCAGGCCGATGCGCTTCGGTGGCACACATGGCTGTCCACATGCTTCAGGGGTTACGGCTGATAAACGGAACGAGGAAACGGACGCGATGACACGCCGCTGTTCGGTGCTAGGAACCGCACAGCCTATAAATTGGATCACGATGGCAAACATAAACTCCGGACAACGCGACCCGGTCGGTCAAGGTTTCCGGCGTGGTCCGGTTTTTCGAACCACCATTCATCTCACACGCGCAGGTCCATGTGATCGTGAGTGTCGCGTAGCGCGTGCCCAACGCTTACGTCCTAAAACATCTACTATTTCAAAGAACACTTCAACAAACACCTGACGCTCTTTCTTCCAATTGGTTCCAGAATGGGCGAATTGGTTTTATTAGCCACATTTCTAAATGATAACATCTTATCTCGTTGGCAAACAGATTAGATTACACCCGAAACGCGTCATTGTACGGCGAATCTTTACGATCCAAATTTACGATCCTTGAAAACCCAATGCCAAGAACGGGCCCCTTTTGCGTCAATGGAGGGTAGAAATGTTACAACGAAGATGATGCTGGCAAAATAATCGTGCAAAAATGAAGTGTTCGTCGCGATAAGATAGACAGACCAGGCAAGAAATGCATTCCTCGAGCTCCGTCAAGCAAATTATGCATACAATTTAATTATCTGGTGGCCGCCACCGGCTCTGAAGAGGTTCGTCCAAGCGGAACGTTTAATTTAATTAAGGGTGCAGAAATGCAGTATACTAAGGACGAACACGTTGCCAGAAAATGAACATTCATCAACTCGACGATCAGATGACACCTGCATGATCGAGTGAGCGACTTCCTCAATACTGGTTTTGTTCGGACGGGGCAGGTAAACATCGCATTCAAAAAACCATTAGCTCCTTGGCAGGAGAAGTGCCACATTTGATGGGCACAAACCTTGCATAACCCCGCGAAAAATGGAGGACAGATTAACGCCGTCGTGCCGGAAAAATGGGTCCATCGTTTTCGCGACCAAAATGTGCGATCTCTTCCCAGGCTCAATTCGGGTTGGCATGAAACCGATAATTGACTCACGGCTACGGGTCGTGTGCCACAACTGCTAATGCTATCCCGTTCGCCCAAACTCCAAGGAGAATGGGCATACACCCGCGGGAGGGGGGTATGATATATTGCGCCGTACAGACTGCCGTCGATCTCCTTTCAATTTCGGCACGATAATTCGCGACACGATCACGCGCACCACTCCCGACGACGACGACAACCCGTCCAGAGCATCCGATCGTCGTCTTGCAAATGGAGGGAACACTTTTTAGCACATGTACCCCGAAGGGACAATGGTCAAACAGTCAATTGGCGTCCATTAGAGGATGGCTCGTGTTGGTAGAAGACCGCAAAAAGCTGGCCGAAACTGGATTGCCGGACTGGGTGCAAGGCGGGGTAAAAGGAGGGAGCGATGGAGGCGGATGCACTTTGCCAATTTATACAAACAACTGTTCCATGCCGTGTGTATTGCGATACTTTTCCACGCGCGCTGGACATTGGCCTAGTCCTATTTACAAAACAGCATCCCAACGCGCTGTTTAGCAAGTGCATGGCTTCCTTCGGCTTCATTAATTTCAGTGTTTCCGTTCCCGTTCCTGATTGGGCCCTGGGAAGAAGTTGATAGACACTGCGCAGAGACTGGCGGCGTCAAGCTGCAGAAGGACGTCAGTAGCCGGATTCAACCAGCGCCAGGCGGGCAAAGGAACAGAAAAATAGGCAACATTGTACGGCGGTAAATTAAACACCAAATTGGAACACGCCTTCCGTGCAGCCGCCGGAGTCGATTAGACGACTCGCTTGACGTTAGAAAGTACACAGATTCTGAGGACTATCTACATCTGATTACTCAATAACACTCCTCAACGGTGTTCTCTACGCCATTAGATTTACTTGTGCAAAAACGAATCATTCCTCTAAACTCTTCGGGGTGCTTTTCCTTTAATATTTTATTGAAGGAAATCATGCACAGTTTAAATATAGCCCCAAATCTGTCTCGGACGCTAGTGCTGAGAAAATTCGCTAAACGCCGAGCGAATTGCTCTTCTCCTAGCGAGCGGTGAATGAAATTCAATTAAGACATTTGCAGAAAAGAATCAGCAAGTTGCATCGAAGCTGGCGTCAAGAATACCATTGTTTTGGGGGGAGTCCATTTTGTAAAGAATTCAGCTATCACCAGGCGCCTCCATTGTATCGAAAATCATGTAATCATGTAACGTTCATTTTGTATCAAACGGTTTATGCTTTTTTTTGTATTTTACTTCAGGTCACAAACGCCAACAGTCGATTAAAAATAGCTCAAACCGAAATCCTAAAACACACTTCTACTCACAGCACATATCACGGTTTGGTTAGGACGTGCCTATCCCAATGAAACAAGTCGCGTCCGTTATCCTTACTCGGGCGTTTTCTATTTATGGCCGACTCGTTTTGCAAACTTAATGGACTAAAAATAACCATTCCGACAGCCGGGGGACGCTCATTGTCTTCGCATTTGGTCTCGTTCGGGATAAAGTTAAGCACGAGTGGGACGTGTTCGTAAGAAGGGCCAAGAAAAAAGAAGGAAACCAATTATCCCGCTTAAGCCGACGAGAAGTTGGCTACCCATTGACCGGGAACATTGATCTTTCTCTTCGCATTTGTGTCTCGCCACGTGCCGCTATACTTATCATTTTCGTATAATTAGAAAATTGTATAACATTTAGGATTAAAATGTATTGCTTCATAACAAATTAAGCATTGTTAGCATGTAAATGATTTAAAGGACACAAGGATATAATAGTTCAATATCTTATCAACTTCTTGTTTGTCACAACAACAAATAGCATTCATTGCAAATACTTCGTCCTTTATCAATGGGACTCAAACAGTATTCATGAATCATTTGGGCCGAAAAAGAAATAAATAAATTGTTCCTCAAAATAAACAATTGTATTAAAATAGCTTCCCCATTTCAAGAAAAAGATCTTTCCGAAGAAAAAGGAATATCGCTTCCTACACCCCACAGCACGCCCGAGCGAATTTCGTTTTGCGTCGGAGCTGTCTGTGGGGAATTCCATTCAACCATAAACAAAGCAGACAAAATACAACCACATACCAATACATTCATTTTGCATATCACACGACAAAAGTGTGGAGTAAACATCACGCATCGGTAAAAAAAAACATATGAACTCAGGAATCTCGCCCCTTTTTCAACCAGTTCCGCTAACCGTCTACAAGCAATAAACTCGAGAAAGAGAGAATTAAATGCGTATCACGTCGAGTGGACAGCGGTTTTTTTATACCTTGTAGATGCGGAAACTAAGCGTCTCTCCAACGCAAAAGAGGGATTGAGAATGAGACGGGGACGTTCAGAAAAATCCCCCGTTTTGCTCTGCAGAAGGATCTTACTTAAAATACGTCGTGGGCAACACACGTTTCTGTCTCAACCGGTACGCTGCAAACTGTGTATTAGCTTGAATGGAGGCAACTTCGGTGCGAAGTGAACGCCTTCCCTCAAGGCCTTGCTAGTGACCGAACTGCACCATCTTCCGGTGTTTAGTTTCCGCTTAGAGAAATTAAGCCAACACTGCTCTGCGAAATCTTCCCCACAACTCGGTGATGATTTGTGAATGGCAAGATAAGTCGGGCACACCTTTCGCAGATACGGTGCGCGAAGCGTCCAAGAAGGGCGTTCATATACGTTAATTTTAACACGCGAGGTGGGAGAAAAGCGATTACTTGTTTACCGTCAGTCTGGCCACAAGATATTTTTTAAAACAAACAAACAAAAACTCTCGCTTCGGTGAAACATTTATCAATTCGTAAGACACTACCACAGACGGTCAGAGAGATGGTGAAGAGAAAGAAAGAGAGAAGAAAAGAGAGAAAGAGAGACCGAGGGAGGCAGACCCTAATCGGACCTTGGCAACAGTCACGAACTTGAAACGCCGACTCCATCGGAAAAAAATTGCCACGATTATAGCTAACAAACAAGCCCCTGACGATGTCCATCCGTCCATCTCCACCGGGAACCACCGACCGGTTCTACAAAGGAGCTCCTGCCAATGGGGGAGCGCGAAGCGAGCATGGCACGGGTACGTCATCATCTCAAAACATCTCACCTTCCACCGTGGGGTGGGAGACGACAACACAAACATCGCCGAGAGGAGGGTGGTGAGCGACACAGTTAATGACGACACCGTTGCGGCCACAACCAAGGAGGCGGAGGCTCGTCTCGGACGGTTCCGAATGATTGCTCGGGGGAAGCTCTGGCTAAGTCGTTTGCAACGTGCGGGATAGTGAAAAACACACGAAAAGCGCCTCGACTCGTGTGTCGGTAGAGATTACGCGACAACGGTATAAAATCACCACATGACTTTGTTGCCTCGGAAATCAGTAATTAAATAAAGGGCCAACAATTTAATTACTAAAGCGTCAAAGGTCGAAGATATAATTTTATTATTAAGATTTGTTAAAAATGAAGAAAACTAATAGCAATGCCCGAAAGTAATTTGTTATGTGTTCGACATTTAGTAAAACGTGCAATGTAGAATACATATATAAAAACAAGAAACAGTTGTTTAAGCTTTAATGACTAAACTATAATCTATGAGCAACTAATCGTTTCAATACCTCTTAATAATTAGGAACACTGCTTGTAAAACCGTATACTCGTCCAATTTAGTACAGCACTGTAGCTACTAGTAAGACAAAAACAACACACGCCATAGTCCACCCGGGGCCGTTGAACGTTCGCTCTGCTCGTGGCAAGCACTAGAGGCGCTGCCGCAAGGAAACCGTCAAGCAGCGAACGCAGCACCACGACGCTGCAGCCTGTGGCCCAGATAAGCACAAAGAAAACGTTTTGAACTTCGCGCGTCAAAGGTCCCAGAGCGCGCTTGTGTGGATGCCCTCAATACCGGCCCCCCGCTGACCGCTGTCCTAAGCGTTACCGCCCGGTAGTGCCGTTCCCAAATGTAATTGTACCCGACCACAAACCGATCTTCGGTAGGAGGCATCATTGTTCGTAGTGAAAGGTTACGATCGGAATGATTGTCGGTCCCCTTCGGTGGTCGGATGCTAGAACCGAACCGAACCGGAATGAAACCGGATCTCGGTATGTGGCCACGCGTGTTCTTTAGGCTCTGCATCGAACTGTGAATCCTCGGTGAAGAGGATGATGATGGTTCGGACTTTAGCACGGTTCGATCGATTAAAACAGTTGAAGGAGAACACATTGAAGAATCCGATGTGGTACTTAATTAGTCGTTGGTTCTTTTACGTCATTCGAGGGCAGAACTCTAAGACGGTTTTGTTTACGATGTGTTGTCCTGTGTGTTTTTTGTGTCTATGTATTGTATTGCATTCTAACACTCGGAATGTTCTAAGGGTTGTCGGGAGGTATGAGGGAATGAATAAAGTACGTAATATCAGCGTCACTTTGCGACATTGAACTCATAGTTCATTTGGTTTGCGATCATCACGAATGAGCTTATTTCCGTCTACCGCAAGGGACAAAGAATAGTACTGCTATAAATGCTGGTGTAAATTCTAATGCGAACATCATTCTTTCATTCCACTGACATCTACTTTAGAATAAAATTCTCATTCTCATTTAGATTTTCAAACTAACCTATTTAGAAAATTTAGAAACATGCCACATTCATTTTAAACACTAGTTGTTTAAATTGATCATTCACTTTCTGTCTACTTTCGACGTAGTTATGGAGATAGAAATATATGATGATAGTTGAAATGTTTGATGAAATATTGTCAACGATGCATGAGAATGAATAATAATGAGCATTTTTGAAATGCTAAATAATTTTAAAGCAAACCAGAATGATTGTGCTGCTATATTAAGCCACACATGCTAAAGAGTGCAAACATGAGTGAGCAGGTGCTTGTAAAAATTCATAGCATAACAAATTCAACCATTCGAGCCAGAACGTTTATGCTCGAATGCAATAGCAGTAGCGACAGCAGTAGTAATTGCAACACATTCGGTGCACTCCTCAAACTGCTTTTCTTCCAGCAACTGGTCATTCCAAGCACGTCTGCGAATCGTCAGCGAAAAGGCAATGCATCTTCAAGTGGCAATGATCTTCTGGATCACTTTCAAAACCACACATCATCAAGGAGAGTGAGACTTTTTTTTTTCTTAAGAACATGCACCGATCTCGCACAACACGGTACCGGTGTACATTTCCTTTTCGCCAACGGATTGCACCTGACGCTAGCGATCGAAAGGGTGCAAAACGAATCGCTACTACACGGGCATGCCGGTGGTGTTTACGATAACGAGCAGCGAGCGGCAACATAGTGGAGCAGAACGAAGAAGAAAAAAAAAAAAGAAACGCAATCGCAATCGAAAAACGGTTGAAACGGGCGCCAACGGTACATTAGCGGAGCATGGGAGGGGGAGATGAATACACAAACGAATTGGAAGTAAATTTGGTAAATTAAAACATCAAAATTAGGAACAACCGAGGGAGGATTGAGAAACGTGTCGAACACTGTACCTTACCATCCACCAGCAGGTGCGAGGATGCGCCATGGTTGGTGGTGGAGTTCGCGTAGGAGACGTTCGCCGGTGGGTGCAAAAGCATGTCCGTGACGTGCTCAATGGCCTGTTCGAGGTTGAGCAGGCTGAACACCGGACGGGTGCGGTCCTGTGGGCCGTCCGCAGGCGTCGGTACATCGTCCGGCGAAGGACAGGGACGCCCGCGATCAACGGTCATCAGGTAGGCTTCATTGTACCTGAGATTCTTCGCATTCGATTCGACACATAGTCGATGCATGTGTTTTTCGTGTGCACCCATTTCCAAATGATCCGCGACAGTTTCAACGATGAGGATGGATTGTGATTTCCACGAGACCAAAATTGGGATTTCGAGGGAGAAGAATATTCGAACGAGAACAATTTGAACGTTAGCCACATTGGACACCGACATAGTTGATTAAACGAACCGGAAAGTCATCTGTCACGCTGAGCAATACGATATGCAATTTCAATTGTAACGCAATCAGGACGCAATCTACACCTGACAGAACAGTGTCGACGGAATTGCACTTCGATTGTCAGCATGCAGCTCAGTCCCCTGAACCTCTCCCAATGGTACAAAACGCCTGCGGTGCAATGTAGGTACTCACAGTCGAATGCCGCCAGTATTTGACCAGTTCGTGTATGTCGGACGAAGGCGCCAGCAGCAAAAAGTCTCTCCACTCATCGTAGCTGATGTTCAGACTGCCATCCTTATCCATTCTAAAAACAAACAAAAAAAAACGAAGAAGAAAGGTACAATCGTTAGATTTCACGCGAAAGGATCCCGCCTTTCATTTCGCTTACCGTTTAAGTAGCTTTGCCGCCTCGTGCCGATCCATGTCGATGCCGAGCTCCTTGAATGCCGTTATCAGCTCCTCCAGGTCGACCTTGCCGTCCCGGTTCTTGTCCAGGTGGGTAAACTGTAAGCGTAGATTTTTTTCGTGCTCCCGCACGTAGTGTATGAACTCCGCCAGCCCGACATCGCCGCTTTGCGTCTGGTCCGACTGCTTCAGGAAGCGCTGAAAGAACAACGAATGTCCGTATTCCTGGTTGATGGTGGGATGGTTGGGATTTCGTTTGATGGGCCAGACATATTTTGCGTTGCATTTGTTTCATGTTTCAAGCAACACAGCGTGTGTTTGATGAGTTTGGCAATGCATAGTGGTGATTTGTTATGAGCATTATGAGGTGAGTAGCAGCGAATATAAAAAGAAAGAGATAAAAAAATAATATTAATAATTACCAAAAAAATTAGCATAAATGAGCAATAGAAATAGATTGAAAGTATATAAGTTAAGCACCAGTGCCATGAACATTGTTTCACCGGAATATTCGGTGAAAGATTCACCGAAATGATAAAGTGCCTGGTAAATTAGAATATTAGTTCTATTTGAAAGATTTGACGAAATTTGCGGCCCGCAAATTGATTTTATTCCTTAGAACAGGTCCGCTGTACTAAACGGTTCCTCACACCAGGCTTAGACCAGTTTCGGAACGCTGCTTTGCAAGCAAACTTGCATGCAAACTTGCATTGTACTAAAACTTTGGGATAGTGTAGGGAATTAATTCATTTTTGAGGAACGATTCGAAACTGGGGTCTTTTACAATTCCTCGAGGAGCCGTGTTTGCGCGGTTGGCCGTTCGTCAAGATATTTTAAGCTTGAGATGCTCCATTTTCCTCTCAATAGCTTTGGTCGTTGGCTGCAGTTCATATTGCAACAAATATGCCTATGTACTTGTTTTTATTCGTAATGTTTTCACAGGCTGTTCTGTTCTGTATACTGAATCCTTTGATTTGGGGAAAGAACCTTCTATTTGAAAGAGATTACCTCTATCAGTAGCAGGATTTTTTAATCGCCTTCTTTTTGATCAAGAAGTAGCAAAGTTAAAAACAATTTGAAAGCCTTGAGATTTTCAGACTATTCTTAAAACAGTACTGATCGGCCGAAGCCGAAAAAAATAACATACGTTATACATTTGTTTACCTCCCGTGTCACAAATTTATCGCGATCGGAGGGGAATTTTCAACAATGACCTTCGTCGAAAATATTGTTTGTCCGCATAACTCTCCACAGATGTCTGTAAGTGGTCCTCTCCATGGCATTTGTGCTGTTTGCGTCGTAGCTTTCAGCAAAAGTAAACATGATACGATCTGTGCTCTGCTTTGTGCTTGTAATCCTGCGATCGATAACTCAAACAGGGTTCGAACATAGCAATGAGATGCAATATGGTTTCTAAGCCCATAGTGCGATCCAAAGCATTCCTTCTACTTCTGAATCTGTATTTATCCTCACGTGTGGCTGGCTTTCTCATGACAGATATCCACCTCCGCAATCAATTTGGCGTAAATCATCCCAACGAAAGGGAAAATTCGCACCTACATCATCCCACGTCGCAATTTTCCTTCTGCAAAACCATCTTGCTGCCAAGAAGCCGGTTTCATCACAGTCAATGTCGAGGTAGTTCACACGTCGGGGGACCACCGAGCAGCTACGTTTTCTGTGCGGTGTGGCGGCCACATTGGCCCCCGCTGAGATTGCACGAGGATGGATAAAAATAACATTAACCTTCCACCAATGGATTCTCGTTTACAGCCGCTACTACCATTGGGGTGCTCCCGGTTTGGGTACCGTAATGAAATGCATCAATGTTCAACGATGCGAGCCGTTGATGGTTTCCGAAATAGCTGCCGTGAGCAACGGAAACAGGCAGGAGCGTGCGGTCGGACGACTCCATCTGGCGCCGTTAAAACCGACTGTACCTCTGTGTGAACCCCCCTTTTGCTGACGACCATCGGTGTGTGACAGACAGCATTCGCGTGCCAAATCCCTATCGCTCGCTTATTGCCGGCCTCCCGGCAAGACATAACTCTTGAGTGGCGTGGCGTGTCCCGCACGAACAATGTCATGTTTGCAAAACATGTTCTACGCGCTACAGTAATCGATGCTTATTCATGATCAGCTGACGCATCCCGGCGTGCGATAGAAAACTCCCACGGTTCACAAGGGTTTGGCGCAACAAAAACAACAACACAAAAAGTGAAATGGCGTATAGTACGGCGCTTATCAGCGGCACGAGGGAATCCTCAAATCCGGAAGCGATAAGCAACAACGCGCCAGCCGAAAAGAATGAACAAACAAAACAACGAAGGCAACACACTGGGTCGGAACTTACGTGATTACTGTGGTGGCTTGTAAGAAAATGCCCCGTTTGCGGTACCAGGTAAATAAAGTAGAGTAACTTATCTCCACGAGAAGAACGGGCTTTGGCACATTAATACCGTCTGCGATACTTTTTAGACGGTGGGTGGGTACTCTAATGGTATAAATGTTTTCCCTATTTGACTGTTATTCTATTTGATTAAATGGAGTTGATATTCATTATTTCCAGCTGCCAAAGAGAAAAGAAGGATTTTTTTGTAAGCTTTTTTTTATCTATCCTGTGTAAGCCACATCTTCTTATTTCCAGCTGGTTTGACCGATCGAAAACTAATTCAATTAATTAAACAACCAAAACTCACTTAGGTGCCAATCAATTTCACCTAAATGGAAACGCTCTGCTTTTCATCTTCGCCTGTTCGCAGGGAAGAAGGAAGATCAAGGAAAAAATCGATTTCACCACCCCCCCCCCCCCCTCATTTGCGGGAGAAACGGTCGACTTTACGGGCGGTCACGAGGACTGCAGACAATCCGACGACGGTCACAACCACGACCCGGCAACGCTTAGTCTAGCCTGACCCGGACCGGACAGCCTAGGCCAAGGGAGAGAGCGAGAGTGATAAAGGGAGAGCGCGTGGAAGCTGACTTTTCCTCGCTTTTCAATGTCGCTTGATGGGCGCGGTTGGGGCAAGTGGGCTCGTCTCTGTTAGGCCACCATTTACACACACGCACACATGCGGCACAAGGAGCCAGCCACGTGGGGGAAGAAAGCAATTCCATCCAATCCCATGGGGACGTGGCGGGGTGGCGGTTCGCAAGAAAATACGCGAACCAAAGTGCGCATACGTCGTCGTCGAGTACACGGTCCCAGAAGAGTAGCAGTCCGTCTCCATTCCGTTCCGGCTGTCTACGACTCAGGTTTCACGCTTTTGTCCTTGATGGACTTTCGCAAATTTCGCCTCCACCGAGGGACTCCTCGTGACCGACTGTTAGACGACGTAGGTTGCGCTTGAAAAGAGAAAAGTTTAAACAAAAGAAAAGGAAAAGAACTTTCCAAGAAAGGAGGTTGCCACGACTATAGACACAAATATTTGCCCTGGACTCAACCCGCTTTGACAGTCAACGAAGAAGGGGGGTTGCGGAACTCCTTAACTGTGTGTTGCGAAATTATAAACAGCGAGGCCATGAAATTATGTGATGAGTCAGCTTTTTCAAAGGCATGATGATGAATGTGGTTCATTTGGCAATATGACTGTTGGTGACTGTTGGCGTGTGGTGTGGGGACAGTTAGTACGCTGACTCGCGGTTACCTCGGCGTACTGGTGCGACAGACCGAACTCTTTCAGTGCCGCCGAGAGATCGTGGATATCGATCCGGTCGTTGCCGTCGCGATCGAGCTTCTTGAAGATTTTCTCTAGCCGCTCCTCGTCCGCCTGGGGCAGTTCGTGCAGGTAGTGTGGGTACTTTGGGTTGTTCGCGTTTTCACCGCTGGCGCTGTCGGTGGTGTTGTCGTTACTCTGGCCAGCCGGACCTCTGTTAATGTTGACCATTGTATGCACCGGCGCCTGGAACCTATGTTTTCTAACTTGACGAACAACGGCACAGCTTCTAGCACATGTGTGCGCGACGACGACTTTTCGACACCAACTAGGGCCGCTCCCACTAAGCACCTGGAAGTCAAGGCCCCAAACACTGCACGGGGGGGGGAGAAAAAAAACAGCACTATGCCACGCTATAGAAATTGGGCAATCACGCTTTCACCAACCCAGTGGGGCGCAATTCAACTAACACACTTTTCTCCTATCAAACCTAGTTGACGCGTTACTTTTGCTCGGCACTGCCAACTATGGTAAAACACACTTCTAGCAGCACACGTTCACACCGAGCCTCATCCAGCAACGGAAGGGAATCGATTTGCGAGAGGACCTTGCACCAACGCAGGGGTTGTCGGGAAAGTTGCCCAGCAAAGCCCAAAGAAAACACTGCCAGACGACCAGTCGTCGTCGTCGTCGTCGTCGCCTTCGTGGTCGTCAAAGGGCGACGCGGGGGCGCGCAACTACACACGGTGGCGAATTTTCCACCACCGCCAGCCGCGGACAGACACGCGGATCGATCACGTTTCCACGAACTACGAGAAAGTGCAGCTACTTGGATGCGCGATATCGAGCTGACTGGGGTGCAAAACTAGAGAATCGGGATCTTTCTCGCGGCACACCACACCACAATGCGCCAGCGCTCTGTAGCTGACGGATAGCTGAAAGAATTTATCTGCACTCTGCCACCACACGCTCGTTTCGTTCGTTTTCGTAGCGCTCCGCTGCGTCAATGTTCGCGAATAATACAAAACGAAACTTTTGACAGCTGCGAAACTGTCAAGTTGCGTTTTTCGACAGCGCGGTACAGACTTGACGAAAGAACGAGGACGACATAGTTTGAAAATGTACCAACATGCAGGGATGATTCATGAAGCATCAATTTACAGATGCGTTCTTACATTATATGAAATACGTTCACTCGTTTAAATCGTTTTTTGACCGCAACAAAACGCACCTAAACTTTCTTCGAAATAGTTTATGGCAAGTTGTTGTTGCTTCGTTTAGTTGCTATAACGACCAGCCGTCACAAATGACGAGAACGGTCCCGGTTTGTTTACACCGTTCCGCCGTTATCGATTGGACCACGCACAAACCCAGGCGGGGTCCTATGTGTGGTTCTTGTTCTTTCAATAATCATGTATTTTTAAGTGCTAAACTAAACTATGTGTACCGTTTTACACCTCTAACCGATTTTACCTAAACTACAATGTCAAACGATTGAAGACTGTGATAATTTGTTTTGAATTACCTGCCACGATGGCAATCGGCAAAAGTGAAGTCATTTACATCGGCGACAAGGACTTGAATCGCAACAGAAGCACCCGCGGAGGGGATGACTCCACGGAGCGGCAAATTAAAATTCTCTTCTTCGACCTAACGAACTACAACCGCACGACACAGTTTCTGCTATGCTGTGCCGGAGTGTTCGCCCTTTACCTGGTGTACGGCTACATGCAGGAGCTGATCTTCACCCTTGACGGATTTCGACCGTACGGATGGTTCCTGACGCTCGTTCAGTTCGCGTACTACACCGCCTTCGGTTACATTGAGCGCTCCGTCGAGCGGACGACCGTCCCGCGATGCATCCCGATGCGCACGTACGCCCTGCTGGCGTTCCTCACGCTCGGCACGATGGGCCTGTCCAACTCGAGCGTTGGATATCTCAACTATCCCACGCAGGTCATCTTCAAGTGCTGCAAGCTGATCCCGGTGCTGATCGGGAGCGTGCTGATCCAGGGCAAGCGGCACGGGCCGATGGACTTCTTCGCCGCGTTCGCCATGTGTCTCGGGTTGATACTGTTCACGCTGGCCGATTCGCAGGTGCAGCCCGACTTCGACACGTTCGGGGTGTTTCTGATCTCGATGGCGCTCCTGTGCGACGCCGCCATCGGGAACGTGCAGGAGAAGGCCATGCGAGAGTACCGTGCGCCGAACAACGAAGTGGTCATCTATTCCTACGGCATCGGTTTCGTCTACCTGGCCGTGATCATGCTGGTGTCGGGGCACCTGGTCAAGGGGATCGCTTTCTGCGCCCAGCATCCGGTGGAAACGTACGGATACGCCTTCCTTTTCAGCTTGACCGGCTATCTGGGCATACAGATCGTGCTGACGTTGGTGCGAACTTCTGGCGCTCCTCTTGCCGCCACCGTCACGACGGCTAGGAAGGCGGTTACGATAGCGTTATCGTTTGTGTTCTTCAGCAAACCGTTCACAATTCAGTGAGTAATTCAGCTCGAATACAACTCTGACCAACGGCAGGAAGCTAATCACATCGTTCTACACGTTTTTAGGTATCTCTGGTCCGGGTTGATCGTAGTGTTCGGTATCTATCTGAACGTCTACAGCAAGCGTAGCAAGCTTACCTTCGGCGATCTGGCCCGGATGGGCAGCACGCTCTATCGACGAGTTTTGCGACTGTCGACAAAAGACGGAACCAAAAAATCACTGCTGCAAGTGTAATTCTGCTTCGCAACGGAGCACTAGGATTAATCCAAACGTTTAAACACATGGTGCTCTAAAGTAGGCGAAGAATCGCATAAACACGCTCCGAAACGAGGGGAAAATAGAATTTATGCAATATCTTAACGAGCTTCGGAAATGGTTAAATTCATTTGATGACCCGAAAGGCCATATTTTTTCCCAAAGATCGGATGCTTAGGAAACAAAATTAACCCAATAGAGTATGGTGTATTTTTCATCGGTTTTCATTTCAGTTTCAGTGTTTTACCCATCCCTTGTCGTTTTGCGTGTCCATTCTTCGTTCATCTTTGCCTCTCGAAGCAGCGATTCCAAGTCACAATTTGTGCTTACTTGAATCGGTTATTGGATCGCTGCTGGACTTTTGTTTTGTTTTCCTGATCTTCTATTTCAATGTTCACTTCTTGCCCTTCTTGCTTCGGTTGTTTATTTCATTTCGAAAAGCTTACAATCGTTCATTTTCCTGCCCTTATGTTTTCACTTTCATCGGCCTTGTTCATAGCGTTCTTATCGTACAACAAACCACTAAAACATTGATTTTGTGTGTATGTGTGTTTTTAGTTCTATGCTATACCACCGACTTTCTGTTAGCATTACGCTTCCCCTCCCCTTTTTGTGCACTACTTGGATCGGGAGTTTTGCAGTTTTTACAAGGTACGCCGCTCTTGACACAGTGGAGAGCATCCATTAATGGGGATGGTATCTATGGTGAACTGAATCCGGTTTTTTTTTACGTTCCTTTCCGGTCCGACGTCCCACACAAGATTAGTACTACTTCCGCTACTACGATACTGATGCTTTCGATCCGTCTTTCACACATCCTCTCTCCAACAAAGATGGATCGTCGATATAGTGCAAGCCATAAGATGATAAAAGATAACTTGCCCTCGTACGCCTCCTAGTTTTCTTTCTTTTCCTGTTTTTTGCTAGTCGTGTGTGTGTATGTGTGCTGCTTTTCAATCAACAGGTTAATGCATTGTTTAAAACGAGGATCCTTGTGTACGCTTTTGAAAAGTTAATTAATGTATTGGCTTTAACGATTACGTGAAAGTTTTCCCCCTTACGGAAATGGTAGAAATCTGTCGCCAGTTAACGGACTAGTAAGTGTGTTTGTGTGGTCTCATATTTGTAGATGCTTATTATGCGTTTGAATTTACTTGCGCTTATTTATCCTTTCTCTTCGATTTAAATCTTGTAACCATTTGTTTATTCTGTTTTGTTTTTCTTTATAAAATGCTCCTGCACAGCGTGTTTTGCTTTATATGTTTAGTAAAAAAACTTCTCCCTCTTGTCGTTGATCGCAGCTTTCCGTCTGTTCTATTTCTATATATTTTACAACTGGTATGGTTTTTTTCTTTAATATAATTCACGAATTTGCTCCATCCTGCCACGTTGCGGTTAATGTGGTATGGGTGACGAATAAATGCCGTTGTTTTACCGTCTCTGCTAAAAGGAACCACTTTCTTTTTCGTTCGATTCATTCTCTATTCCGGCCCGTTTAGTTGCAGTTTACTAGAAGGTTTACTTGTTCAGTTGCTCACTTATATCCTTTCCCCTTCCGTTGGTTTGTTTGCAGATTGCTTTTCAGATGAGTAAAAATAGATTAAGGTGTGGTAAGTAATGGTAATATTTTCCTTTTTTAATTCTTCACCGTGTATGTCTATAGTTTAAAGTGCAATGGTGCGGATTGCCTCACATGTTAGCATCTCCTTTCGTGCTAGATTGGCTGGTTTATTGATTGGAAACGTTTCATTATGAAATACCTTTAGTTTTTTTTTTGTTTTTGTTGTCTTTGCTTAATTCACCATCCTTGGTCGGAATAGTTTAGTTATGGTTTGAGGAGCGTGTAACGTGTGTTGAAAAGGTTGTCACAAAAAAACAAATACAGTGTCTCCCTGTAGTCAGGCAAAGTTTGTGCTATAGCTGGCTAATAGCTTCTTGCATGTCTTTCTCATTTTTGACTACTAAAAAAACTGCATCCCCCAATCCTTCGCATTTTCGCTAAAAGCTACAACAAGACGGCCTCGTCCCATGTCGGTTTTGATTGGTTGGATTTATTATTACTTGTTCGCTTCGCATTTCTCCATGCCACCAGCGGGAAAGGACGTTCAGTTCAGCTGAACGGGTAAAAAAAACACACGCATTAAGCATTGCTCTTCAAAGGGAGAGACACACACACACACACGCGTACAAACACACTCACAATTTCACACGCGCACGTACGTACAGTAGAGGAGGTACTTGTAAAAATGTTTTCCGGCGACCAACTACTGTGTTATACCAGCTCAACTCCTTCGAAAAATTGTCCCAAAATGGCCCTCGCCGCCGCAACGGGCCGCAACTATTTTGGAAGGGTAGAGAAATGTTTGTTCGTTGAAATCGGTAGTTTTTTGTTGTTGTTTTTGTTTCCTGTTTCGTATAAACTACGGGCCCTCGTTCTACATGCACGAAAATGTTCCGCAGGGAATCCGACGGAATTAAATGCTGCTCCACCAACCCTCCATGGGGGTTCACCCTGATGTCGTCGGTATAAATATAATAAGAGTCGCATGTGTCCATGTTCACATGTAGCATTGATTTGTTGCATGCGTTGTTTATTTCTTTTCCTTGTTTAGCTTCCATTCCAGTCCCGATTCACCTCCCTTTGCAGTATATTATCCTGGGACGCCTCTATTTCTTAGCGTCTCCTTCCATTTCTTCGTTTCCTTCCGTACTTATGTTCGAATATCTAATTTAATTTAGAGTGTAATTTAATGTTTGTTTTTACGCGTACCATTTCATACTTTCTATCCGTAAGTGTACTATTGTGTATTCGCAGTGTGTTTGTTTTATGTCTTTTCCGTTCCTTTCGTTTTCCCTTGTTTGTCGAACATTCTTCTGTGTGTGTTTTCGTGATAAAATTGCATCAGAGGCTTATGTTCGCATCGTGAAGAGACCCTAAAAACCCGTCGCTCTGATGGGACATTGGATGAGGATGATGGTGTATGGTGGATGGTGTCTCGAAACCTGTCGAAATGCACATGTTCATTATTGTATCTGGTTTAAGGGGGGTTTTTTTTTTCTTCTTGTATATCCGAGCAAAGAGATAGTGTTTCATTTTTGTATGATAATAATATGCTATGTTACGTGTTGCCTTCCATTGCCACGAGTTGTAGGGAGAGAAGGGAGGAGTTCTTCCCTGCAAATAAGAAAGGACGCAGTTCATATGGTTTTGGCTGGCGCTATTGGACATGGAGGCATCGCACGTG
The DNA here is from genome assembly GCA_914969975.1 of Anopheles atroparvus. Classification (NCBI taxonomy): domain Eukaryota; kingdom Metazoa; phylum Arthropoda; class Insecta; order Diptera; family Culicidae; genus Anopheles; species Anopheles atroparvus. Next base: position 32,848,462 of record CAJZCY010000002.1, on the reverse strand, counting down.
TTGGGACTAGGTTGCCTTCTGCTTTAGCGTTTCAGTGTTCTCTACTTCATACTCGCACGGGTTTGTTTATCTTTCCATATCACTATTTTTAGGAAATGTCTTTTTTTTGTGTGCATTGAATTCGTTCTAGAGGGGTGTCGTCCTAGTAATCCGTAAAAGAAGGAACAAAAAAACTGATGCCCTTAAAATAGGAATCTAGTCAAATCGACACTGGCGAACACCGTCTGATGATTATCTGTTTCCTTGCATCTACCAAGGTTCACTCTTGTTCATTTTCTCACAGTCCTGTAGCCAATATAGATTCGTTTGCCACGTTTACGCGTTTGCCGAACGTCCTTCATGGATTAAGTTCACAATTACACATCGTACGAACAATAGAAGAATGAGTGTAATGATAGAGGGAACGCGAGAACGGAGAGAAAATGTCAAAGGTATTACACAAACAGTTCTACTACCATAACTAGTCCTTGTTAGCACGCAACGAACTTGGGACTATCGCGTTTCTTCCTTTATACGCTTATAATTCTTTTACTTTTTTTTGTTTCGTTTAAAATAAATCTCAAAACCTACGATTACACAAGTTTAGAATTAGAAGAATAACATTTGAACTTTGGTTTTTTTTTCCACATTCGCTCCCGTCTTCTCCCTTTATCGGTTTATTTCTTATTTTCCAAACTTCTGTCTGGTCTCATTATTATGCGTGCGCTTCCACCAGAAACGGATATCGGATGGGCGGAAATTGAGAAATAACGGAAACAATGGTGGAGAGAACTGCCTTCACACTGTGCCGTAGAAAGGATGTGTAATCTTAAAATCGATACAGTTGCCGATTCTTCATCCCTCCTTTGCTTTGCTCCTCTCCTGTTCCAACTCCTCCATTCTCCGCGTCGTTCGGTACGTTAGATTCCCAGGGAGAAAAAAATCTCCGAGTGTCATTAACCACTAGCATTCTTAAGCTTTAGGACAATTAAAACTAGTAACATTCAGGAAAAGTCTACACCACTCTCCTACGCGTCTCTCCCCCTCCCTCTTTCTCTCTATACCTCTCATTAGACCCCGTGAAAGCACGTGTTCGCAAGCACGCGGTTTTATTCCATTTCGTTTCGTTTGAAGCGACTTGCACTGAAGTTCACTTCAGGTTTACCATTAATCGGTCTGCTTTTTCCCCCCCGGTCAGTCCCAAACATAAATACATGTGTCCACAACCTACTGGTTATGTTAATACGGATCTTCCCTAGCGTCTCTTAGGCGGTAGGGTTTGTGATTGGTGTGTGCATTTTGATCATGCCCGTGTTTCCCGTTTTCGTTGGTTCGGGAAAAATTGATTGGCAGCAGGAGGGACAACAGTAAACGTTCTTTTTGAGCTACATTGGCTAGGTTGTAGTTCACATTTGGTAATTACTTTTGCAAAAAAAAAAAGGAAAAAGTTAATCAAAATGAAACAACTAAACCCGAAGTTGTTATCACTGGAACGAATAAATTCATACTTCAAGAAATAATTCATTCTTTTCATAGTTCATCTAACTAAGCAGACTTGGTATCATAACCTAGAAATAGCTTTTGAGGATCAATGTGTGCCTGTACTGTTGACCTATTAGGTCTGAAATTGATGGCAGTAAACTCTAATCGTTAAAAATTGGATTGTTATCCCCTTTCCTCCCGGGGGCACAAGTAGTCTAAACTACGAACCGCATGGCGTGCTTGCTTTCGTAGCAAAATCGGAATGGGAGAGACGGAGAGATGGTCTGATGTCGTTTTTGTTTTCTTCCTCATCCGACTGGCTGCGGGAAGCATGCTTAATCCTGCACCTCTCGGTACGGCACCTCAGAAGTGATGGTAAAGTTCTGGAAATAGTGGTTCAAAAACTCGAACGTCGGCCGCTTGTCCGGTATTGCGTCCCAGCACTTCAGCATCAGGCTGTAGATGTCGTCCGGCAGGTGGTGGTTGGTCGGCTTCGGCATGCGGTACCCCCGTTCGATCTGCTCGATCACTTCGCGGCTGTGCATGCCCGGGTACGGCACTTGGCCGTAGGTGAACAGCTCCATCAGCAGGATGCCGTAGGACCATACGTCCGACTTGATCGAGAACTTGCCGTACACGATCGCCTCCGGGGCGGTCCACTTGACCGGGAACCGGGAGCCCTGCTTCGGGCAGTACTCGTCGTCCGCTATCACGCGCGCCAGCCCGAAATCACAGATCTTCGCCACGTTGGTCTCGCCGATCAGCACGTTCCGCGCGGCCAGATCGCGGTGTATGAGCTGCTTCAGCTCGAGGTACTCCATGCCCGACGCAACCTGGGCTGCGATGTAGATCAGGTCCTCGAATTGGAGGAACTGCCCGTCGCCGGTGCGCAGGAAGTCGAGCAGCGAACCCTTGGACATGTACTCCTGTACGATGTAGATCGGTTCCTCCTTCGAGCAGACGGCGTACAGGGCCACCAGTCGACTGTGGCGGAACTTCTTCATGATGGCCGCCTCCTGAAGGAACGCCTGCGTCGACATGGTGCCCTCGCGGAGCGTCTTCACCGCCACCTCGATGTTGTTCCGCCACTTGCCGTAGTACACCTCGCCGAAGTTACCGTGGCCCAGCTTGCGGATCAGCTGGATCTCGTTTCGGTTGATTTCCCACTTATCGCGCAGCTCCGGCCCAAGGTCCCACACCTGCGGCTGTGGCTTTGGACATGGGCTGGACAGCACGTGACACAGTCCGAGGGCATTCTCTGTGGATCAGAAGGATTAACGTTAGTCCTTACGCGCGGGACAAGACGATCAGTATTAACACTCACTTGAGTACGCCATGACCAGCGCCGGTAACGAGGGGAACGTCTGATTCGTCGCGATATAGTAGCCACCATTGTCCAGCGGTTTGATCTTGTAGTGCTTCACGTGGTAACCCCGGCTTTCCTCCCAATCCTTCACCGAGAGCGAAAACCCGTTCGGGTTGTGCTCGGACGGTCGCACCAGGAAGGTGCCACGGGGGTTTTCGTTCGCCAGCAGCAGCTTGTCCGCTTCCTTTCGAGAGACATTCTCGAAGAACCAGCTACAAAAAGACCAAAGGACAACGATGTTAGAAAATAAGTTCACCAGCATTCGATGCAGTGGCCCAAACTTACTCTTCACTGTTTACGCTGCGATCTTCGGCGACAAAGTTCCACGGGATCAACCCCTCCTGGCGGGTCTTGAGATGCACCACGCGCCACCAGTCCGACTCGGTGTCGTCCATCACCTCCATGCGATCGCCCTTGACGAAGCTGACGTCCGTTTCCTCGCGCGCATTGTAGTTGTACAGCGCGACCACTATCCGTCGCGTGTTGTGGCCAGGCAGAACTACGGGAAGGGAACGAACCAAGAGCGATCGAAATAAATTAAAAGAAAACAAGCAAAACATACAAATTAATTTACTAGGCGAGGCAACTCCGTGTGTTCGCTGTTTACTTCTATTTAGCGATCATTAGAAGAAATAGATTCTTCGCCGGGAACCACTGCATTCTATCAACATTCGCGGGAAATCCAATTGCCCTAATGAGCTTGCATTAATGGCAATCTTTTCATAACAAACAATATTGTGCAAGCCGCATCAGCTCTCTCGTTGACCCTTGCTATCGAGCATATACACTGCAGCGTATTAAACACGAGAGCTGGGCGATAACAGAACCACAGAAGATGAGAGAATCATCCCGGTGCAACCACCGTTAGAGCCGCGGGTCGGGGGGAGATTTAGACAGTTTCTAATCATCATCAGCATCGGCATCATCCATCGCAAGTGGCAGTGTGGCCGCCGTCCAGGGCTGATGGACGTGCGTTGCTTTCTTTTCTGGCATGACAGGAAGAAGTATAGGCACACACTGACCGGCCGACCGACCAACCGACCGACCACCCGTCGATAGATAAGACCTAGGCACAGGGTAGACAGGCAAGCGGCACGCGATCACGCAATGAATTGGCGGGCAGGCAGGCGGGAGAAATAAAGTAGCGTTAACGCTCTAGAAATTCCACTTGAAAACAACAGGCCGCACGATCGAGAGCGGGCAAGAACCAGCGCCGCGCGTGTGGCACGAAGGACCGTGTAGCTTGCTTGGGCCTATCTATCTATATACGAACGCGCGTTTCGGTTTCTTGAACAACAATTTACGAGCCGCGCACGGGGAAAAGGAAGACGAGAAGCTCATTATGGCGTTGACCGATTAGGGAAGTTGCGTAGATGCATGTTTTCGATACGATTACCGAGCGACGCCTTCGGCAGTTTCTTTCTACTTCTCGGGAAGATTACTTATTCTTTAACAGGAGGGCTTTTATCGCCTGTAATACAATGTGTTTGAATCGAAAGAAAGTAAGATCCTACACTTAGTGTCATGAAAGTCTCCGGATTTGCAGCCCCCTTTATCTCCATCTACTTACGCGGCGTCGTGCGAGGTCTGATGATGTCCACACCGCCCTTCGGGTGCTTTATCAGCTGGCCCCGGTTCGGATCGGGTGTGTAGCGGGAATCGATCGAGCCACCATTATTGTGCTTCGGCCCGGACAGGTTCGAGTTGAAGCTGTTCTCGCCCTTCTTGTAGCCGCCGGGATACGTGAGCGCTAGTTCCTGGTCCTGTCGCTTGCTGCAGCATTTGTTGCCCATCGTTAGGCGGCAAAGTGCGTCGGCAAACCGGGTGTACAACGAAGAAGACGATGATGACGACGGTGCGCTATTTGCCTTCCGTCTTCCGGAAAGATCGAATAGCTAGAAGTAACAGCCTGTAACCGTGGGGAGGGTCCTTATTCGCGTTCCTTTACACAAGTGTTTGAGCGTTCTGCTCTTATTCTCTCAGCCAAACCGGCAGCACCTTCGCTCTTGACTTTGGAAGAGCTGCAGCAAACGAAACTAGTGTATCAGCTGTTGACGCCTTTGACAGTTGCTTGCTTTCACGTTCGGCTATCGGCGCGCAGCCACGGAAGGCTCGGAATCGTCTCGGAATTGGCTGGTGAAACGGGACAGGTGGATAGCGTTGGGCAGAAGCAGGATTGCGGTGGCACCACACGACCACCAGCCAGCGATGACGATGACAACAACCGTGGACGAGCGATGATAATGATGTTCGTTGAAGGAATCCTCATTTGGGGAGGACGTGTAATCGATCTTTGCCTAGGTACAATGGGGCCAATACTGAATCGATGTGACGAATAAGTGCACCCGTGGGTGATTTTACCTCTTGCGCTAATGGACACGCGGCGGTATCCTGTTATGCTCTGTCTTTCTCTCTCATGCGATCCGTGATAAATAGGCATTACATCTTTGAACTTTCCAAGAAGGGGCACCGTTGTGACGCATTTATCTACAGCGTACCCTTCCACGGATTCGAGGCAAGCCCGCTCGTATAGTCCCTTAAGAGCCGCTGTGGGCAACTTTTTTCATTAACCACGCAGGAAGACACACGAGCTGCTGCTTACATCGAAACTTTGCGAAACAACATCCACCGAAATTCGTTACCGTATAGGCGAATGCGAGCCGCCGCTGCTCCGCTCGTTTTGGTTGAGAGGCTGGCTCTTAGTTTTGGTTGGTTGCAGGAAGCGATAAACTTCTCTTGTGCGGAATCGTTCCCTTCTGCCCCCAGCCGGGATGGGTTTGGAGGGCGGCACAAGCGAAAAGGGGAGGACGTTCGCCACGCGAAACGCGTGTTTCTAGGGAAAGTTTGCGCTACAAGTATGCAAATTTGCGAACGACAAATTGCACTGATTCTTCTTCTTCGGCGCTTCGGATGCTAGCGGCAGCGTTGATGCTGGTACTCGTTTCGCTGTGTCCGGTGCAATCATAGTGCTTCTTGGGGAACTTTTCCTTGCCTAGCTACGCTACGACATATGGCCGGAGGGACTGACGGTCGTCGATATGGTGAAATATGATCTGAAAGATAGAGAGAGTAGAAGAAGGGGAAAACCATTAGGATTTGTTTTCAAAAAAAACGGCAAAACAAACAAACGGGACCAACGTAGGGAGCTTTGAGGGGAAATTTAAACAAATAATCTATAGAAATCGGTTATAATTTAATTCTTGGAGCAGCAATACGGAAAACGTGAGGCTAGATTACATTTACTCAATATATTACCAGCGAAATCTATGCAACATACAAGTCGGTAAAGCTACAGCGAGCATCTAAATGTTTTGCGAATTTTAATTCTACATCCCTACAGTAGCAATAACGCAGAAAGATGCGAACGAAAACGCCCCCTTAAAAATGAAGTCACGTCTGGCAGGGCAGACGGCGCAGCGGCAGCGCAGCGCCGAAACCCGGCGGCAATGTTGGTGCGGTTAGTTAGAATGTCGACTACGGCGGACGCGTGGTACTAAAAATGCGTGTAGAAATTGTGATGAAGGCGGCGACGTGCGCGGCCGGCGAAAGAAAGATATCACCACGAAGAAATACCGCGGGGTGTTTCTTGCTCTCCGGCTCCGGCAATGGAGTTTTTTTTCTGCTTCCCGAAGCTGTCCCTCAATGTGCTGGGCGCAAGCAAACAGCTCCCGGTGGTGCTACAAGCAGCAGTAAAATGAAATAAACGTCCCAAACCGCGAAGAAGGAAAAGCAACCCCCATCGAGAGCGACAACGAGAACCAGAAAAAGGCTACAACTTGACGCCATTCCGGAGCAGGTTTTAAGACCCGTGCATGTTCGAGAATCCACACATTGGTGGAAAAACGCAGAATCACAAACCGAAAATGTGACGAAATGAAAAATACAAACAAACAAACGTATTAAAACGACCTTTTTCCGCAAACACCCACCTTCGTGCTCATCCAAAAAGGTGGGAGTGTTCTCACCAAATTTAAATTTACATAAACACGTCTGGTATGTGGAAGAAGAAAAAAAGCTGAAAGTTGATTACTCTGGCGTATAAAATACTTTAGAAAACTAACCTCGATATTGCAGATAACTAATGGATTTTAAGGATTTTACGATCGGCTCTATTTTACCAGTCATCTTGAAACACGTTGGATTCAATGCACTGAATGAATTGAAACGAACGAACGCTCAATTATTGTAGTAATTTAACTTCGTTTTCTTTTTCTAACGAAACTGCCATTCAGTGTTTGTACCCTTCTTAAACGATGCCATACGCTTATGCATGAGGTTTTACCGTCAATGTGCAAGACATCTGGTTTCTTTCCGGGCCTCTTAAATGAAAGGTTTTTCCCGGCCCATTACGGAAGATTGCTGTTGCTTCTCCATTCATCATACGATTGGTGATGGTTAGTTAGGACCAAGGTACATATTTAACATTTACAAAGCAGCTAACCGTACAACTGCAGGATTCCTTCTACGAGGGAAATAAAGTATGGTAATGTGAGTGTATTTGATTTCGTTTCTCATTTGCAAATCATCGAGTTGATTCATTTTTTTAATTTCATGCATGACATTTTTGGTTAATTATTATAACCCTAGGCTGTATTACATCGCAAGCTAGGCTCGACTTTGGCCAGTAACAGAAATAGGCCCTTGAAACATATTTTAATGACCACGGGTTTTCCCCACAAACGATTTCCCAATTACAGACACCTTCAGGGCACAGAGGCGCAAGCAAGCAAGCAAGCAAGCTACATTTTCTGCGAGAAAATGGCAAACCTCGAAACTCCTTAAAGAGCTCCCCAGCAGCTACCCGATCTTGGGCGAATGGAAGAAAGCAGAATTGTTCCCCAATGGGACATGCGGTAAAATGTACGGATGACATGCTCCACTACTCCTCATAATTGAATGAGAAAAATTCAAGTGCTGCAGCCACAATTCGCCACCTACCGGTGCGGAAAGCGAAACAGATTCGTCGCCCCGACCGTAGACAGCTCTCATTGAGCGTCGGAGTGCAAAGCAGCGTCGTTCGTAGCGCCGAGAGGACCCGACCAACCGGAAAAGGAACCCGCGAGGTGCGTTAGAACATATTTTACATTCGAGCGAATAATTCAATTTTAAAATTACATTTTACGCATATCGCCTGGGGAACATTGGATGACATAATGTCTTCCTGACCAATACCGGTAGAAGTAGAGGTAGCAGAAAAGTTGGGCAGAGATCATTTAAAAGTATCTGCTAGAGGAGGTAATTTCCTACGATTTCCTTATTGCATTTTAGCAGGGTGGCCAGGGGCAGGAACCCCAGACAGCATTTGACAAAAATTCCATTATTGCATCGTCTCTGGTAAATTTACCGAACTGCACTACTCAAATATATACATTTCAGTGAATGTAAAAACCAAGATTATAAACAGCATTTCAATTAACTATTAGCAGGCTTGTCATGAAGTCAAACTGCCTCTGGGCACAAACATAATTTCCCATCTCTCTTTCGACTAACTTTCCATAAACATCTTCGTCTCACCAGCAAAGCCAATTCGCATCCAAAAATCAATTATCCTGCGGCGATGAGTAAAAACTTTCGCGCCATTAGCAAACGCACACATACATCGCTCTTCGTTTGGAGCGCTCCAATCTAGGCTTGTTTCGCGCAACCACAGTTTACCATTTGTTCAACGTCTGATTAAAAGAAGCCGATCCCGACTTTCCAGCCGCAATTGAAAGCACATCCATCTTCTTCATCGCATATTTGAGACGAAGTGATTCGTATAAAAATGCGTTATCATCGCCAAACGCACACACAGTTGCGCTGGAATGACTAGAAACATTCAAATCGATACACATCGCCTCAGAGTTTGCATATTTTAATGTGCACAAGGATGGCTTAATGTTCCTTCCCAAGATGAATGTATCGTCTTGGTTTTATATGCCTTCACTTAAAAGAAGAATGATATTGAAAATTGTTTCAAACTCAAGATTGATTACAAAATAAGAACTAACATCGTCAATCCAGTGGTTTGTTCATCAATCCTGTTCCACTTCAACTTGGCCCTCAAGAGCCCCTCCTAATATTTCGATAACCTTCGGACGGCGAACGGATCAAAGAAGGATATGGACAATTTATGTAAACGGAAGTTTGATGAACATTTCAATATGAAAGCCATATCCTTCCCCTTGGTGGATTGCGACGCTTCGCGGTGGTTGTGTTTGTTTCGTTGGTTCCGACCAATTGTTGATCGTCGTGGAACACCACTTTCGTATTTTCCTCCACTAGTACAAGACACTGCCGTTGAGCTTGCCAGCGAGGACACCGTGCCAACTCGTGTGCCGGGCAACAGGTAACGGGCAAACAGTGATGCGCCAAGGACCAAATGTCACCACCAACTACCACCCAGCGGAATTGCATTCCAAAGCCCCACCGCGCTTTGTCGATCCGATTTCGCTGGAGAAAAACGAACGGCAGAGATGGGCTGGGTTTAGAGTGAAGCCATAAACATACTTCCTCATTAAGTCCTGGCGGCACCGCTCGCAGGACGACTTTCTATCGCCTCGTTCTTTGTGTGTTCCCGGAAGTGGGCGGATTCCGGTTGATTTACCGGCCTGGTAGCAACGTTAACACCTTCGCAGGGGTGAAGAAGTTGTTTTTATTTTATTTTTCTTCGACCCACTAATTATGGGTGTCAATAAATGTCGCTCGACAACGGGAAGCGTGGCGCGCATAAACGCCAGCAAAACCGTCACAGCACGGCGTCGGGTTGCCGTTGCTGCTAATATCCTTCCCCTCCAACCGTGGGGAGCGCCACGGACACGAACGATTTCCCCTGAGAAGCGCAACAGATGGCGGAAATTACACTCCGGACGTACTCCGGGAGGCCGTCAATCTGCGGCGCACGCTCGTCCATCGATCGGCCGTTTCATACCACTCTCGCTGGCGGATTTAGTTGGAATCGGATTTACAGGAGCCTAGAGTGTGCCGCACCGGGCTTTGAAGCTTCATGCGTTGCACGATTGGAACTGAGATTGATTTTTGTTAAGAGGATTATTGGAGAAAAAAAGCAGAGACGACGAACTACCTTTCGCTAGCCTCGGTATTCTTAGTTCTTTCCGTTTCTGTAAAACTGGCAGAGATTATCTTTTCAGCAATATACGTAACGATCTTCCGTAAAGAGAGTAGGTAGCATTTTTCTGACGATGAAAATTGCATCGGAAAAAGGCATAATCCAAATATTAATGATGCCACATCGATTTATAAAAATGAAAATGCTATTTTCTTCAAATCATCTGTTCAATTTAAAAACATTTTCTTAAGAGGAAGATTTATCATTCCGAACGATTCATTCAGGCTGCTGTTTATTCTACGCTAACGGACACATCGTCCGAGAAAATACACTTTCGATTCAGGACATAAATTGTATATTAATTCACTTTTTGCCTCAAACTTTTCGCTTTTTTCGTAAAGATCATTAAAAACACAGAAATAGGTTCATTCGGCAAGAAACTGACAAATCTCTGCAGGAAAAAAAAAGAAACCATCCACTCCACTGAAATTTATGACAGCCCGAAGAAAAATGATCCTCTCATCGCCGTAGAACCACCTTCAAACGCGCTCTCCTCCCCCACTGTCTGGGCGAACACCATTTTTGCCTTGTATGGACACATTTCGCCGTGTTGAGTTCTTCCAGGTTCGTATATCTGTTTCTGTTTTTTTTACTTGGTGTTTTGCATATATTCTAAATGCCACTTTTAATGGTCTATTCGCCGGACGTGATGGTAATTTGTCATAGGAGTCTGGCAGGGGCTGCCAGTGCGAGCGGGATAGTGAGTGTGTATCGATAGTCTAGAGGACACCTTTCCTCCTCCGATCGGACGCCGGTGTCGTGTAGAAACGCTTAGTTTGTCAACGGCCACAATAATGGCCGTGATTGTCACACTGGCTAGTGTTTGAGTGGTTTGACTAGAAAAAAAAGAGCAAAAAAAAACAAACATTTCCATGTCGGCATCGATCGATCGAAACGGACCTCACATTCGCGTTGAATGGAGTGGGGTGTTGTACAGCACAGGGAGAGTATTTTCCGCCGTCCATCACCGATGACAAGCAACAATTTTTCATTCCAGAACCCCTCATCCTCACCTATAATCCTCCGTTACGGGGGAGGGTGGGGTGAAGCCAGCGAAATGGTTCATTGGATTGCCACACTAATCGGTGCTTCCCGGTTCCGACGGTGATGGCAACGGCGGCAACAACTGTCGACACTATGCGAGCCGTCAACACGCGATGCAGATTGAGGCAAGATAGTCAAAAGATAAACACGTGGATCGTGAAAAACTCTGGAATGCCACCAAGCATTACATTACCAAGAATGCGGTCAACGGCATGATTTTTAGCATCATCTACAATTTGAAGTGCGAAAACTCTTCCCGAACCGAAAGATTAAATGCGTCACAAAAAAAGGAAAAATACACAATATCTCCGCACGTCAAGAGTGTGTGCATCGGCAGTTTTTCCCTTTGTTGTGTCACGTTCCCATATTTGATTGCGACGGAGCAGGTTGCCTTGTCCTCACGCCCACCCGAAGCGACGACCTCAACCACAACGGGGTGGGAAAATAAAGTTCAAGGTTGCGTAGCCGCTAATGACGGAAGACTCGAACGTTGCTCTCTCCCACGCGATCGTTCCTGGAGAGGGTTGAGTGGAAAGCACGATTTTCCAACTACAGAAGTAAGATGATATCACACGTCCGGGGTGGGCTGGAAAAAGGGGTTTATTGTAGAAGGTTAACGAAAGGACATGCACATACAATTTGAGGTGTCGTTGGACAGAACCTGCTTCGGGGCATCGCAATGCATTACGAAATGCAAGGACATGCTAGTGTTCTACAATTTTAATACAATGTTGCAATGTAAAAACATTTGATGACATTTTCCTCACATTTATTTTGTAAAACATTATACAAGGTCTTATCACATCAGTGTGTGTTATCATCGATGCTGATCGTTATGAAAACGAGTGATTGTTTGTAAAACAAATAGAAATGCAACAGCTGCTCGGTTACTCGACAAAGCACTTCATTTTCAAGTGCACCTCCATATGACCGGACGAATGACGAACACCTCACCTCATTCAACCAACTTTGTTCGACTCGCACGCACTCGTTCCATTATTTTCATTTGCTGGCTGTTTATGTTCTGCCTTTACTTTAACAGTTAATTCCTCACCCGGGGCGGGCGGAGCAGCAGCAGATGATGCTGCTTACCATAATCGGGTGTGGAAAAGTGAATGAAACATTTGGGATCCGGTAGAAGAAAATGGCCGAACGCACACAAACGCCAGCAGCAGCAGCATGATCAAAACCGCATGGACCAGCAGTGGAAAACCACAAACCACATGGGATGAACGACCACAAGCCTCGACCACAAGAAAACCGCAAAACTCCATTAATCATTCATTTCAGAGATCATATGTAAAGAAACCTGAAAATAAACCAACACACAAAAAGGCAATCACGAGTAGCAAACACATTTTAAAGATTTGTGAAAACTGCATCAGCAAAAATCAGTGAAAAATGGTTGCCCAACCCTGATTCAAACCGTTCTGCTCCCAGCTGGCGGGAAGATCAGACTAAGCTGGTAGCAAACAAAGGTGAAACAGACGCCTTCTTAAAACGCACGCATAATTCCGACGTCAAATGAAGATGAAGACGCCCACAAATGCCAGGTGCAAGCAGCCAAAAAAGGAAAAGAAACCCGTGAAGACGGTGGCGCAATCGGCACCTCAAACAGCAGCACCTGCGTGGCTAGATCAATTTGAACGGAGCCTCCAGGGGGAAAAAACACAAACATAAAAGCCGTCTCGGGTGTGTTCGCCCCAGAGACCTCGCAACCGGCGGAGGGCAAGCAAGCAACGGTGAACCGTTTTCGGGTGCGGTCCAAAGAAAATAGGCCTCTCTTATCTTGACTCTACCGGCGCAAGATGTTTCTCGTGCGTGCGTTCGTGCCTGAGTGCGTGCGGTCAAAGACACCGGAGCGGGGGCGATAGGCTTCCTCAAGCGGCGATGATAGGAGGAAGTACAAGCAAACTAATGCAACATACGGTCCTCCCGGGCCGTAACAAGCCACTTTTGAGAGCAATTCCATTAATGCAAATATACCTCTCTGAAAAGGAACCCCTAGCGAGCAACTGGACCGGGTGGCTCTTGGCAAATGGACCAAGTGAGGCGAACTTAGCACCCCCGAGGCTCGTGTCTGTTATCCCGAGAGATGTTCCTTTGCCAGCCCGCCATCGACCGGAGACCGTATGGTGTCTTCTTGGCAGCGATTGCTAATTGGAATTGAAAAGATCGTTGACTTTTGGGCAGAATTAAATTACCCGCTAGCTAAATGGGAGAGCCAGTAGTAAAATGAAGCAACTAAAGAAGTCGAAACAGTTCTTTCGAAAACTCTATTAACATTTCATCTGCATGAGCGATTTTTTGTTGCATTCCTCATTCAATTAAATTAGCGAAGAAAATACAATTTCGAATACAATGCGAACCTCTCATTTTATCCCCAAAATCGGATCTTTTTCCATCTGCATCTAAGTGGATTCCGTATTTGCTAAAAAAAATAAAAAAAAAACAAACACCGTAAATCGATCCCCGTGCGAGCCGTTTGGGGACATTTGGGCGGAGAACGAAATGTCCCACCTCCCCGCGGCGATTTGTCCTGGGATTTAGAAGATTACACGCCCTCGGAACGGCCCAGACAAAGAGATCCCTAGCCGAACCAAACTCGAGCTCCATCGAGAAAATCCGTGGTTAATCACCTTAATGAACGACAATATCGTTAAGTTCCCCCATATAGACATACCCGCAGAGTAAGCGTTTCGAAGCGGACAAATCGAGCCCAGCCGAGTCGAAACACGACAGTCGAACAAATCGTCCGTGTTGGCGCTTTTCACGGGGCAGCGTTAATCCAATCGCTGTCCGCGGGTGCCCCACAAGCACGAAGACAAGAAGACAACTTTCGGAACCTTACCTTCCGTTCTAGGTTTACATGGAGGAAAGGAAACTCGGGTCTGTCACATCGGAGAAGAACCTGACATGGAAAAGAAAGAAAACAATGCTGGTGTGGCGTGGAAAATCCAAAACAAAATCCGAAATCACTTACACCGGGGCGGCTGTTGGTCCCAAAAGGGTGGTGGGGAGTTGTATTGTTTCTCCTGGATTATGCTGCAAACGTTGACTAAAGGTTGCCGCAGATTAAAGGTTAAAACAGAACAGAAGAAGAAGAAAAAAAAGCTTAAGAAGGCCCAAAGCAAACAACACAGGAATTTTTCCCGTGCCGCAAGCACAAGCGACACATTTTCTGCGGTAAAGGAACGCGCGCGTTTCCAAATTCCGGCCTAATGAATTATATAATCCTTCGGCGGTTACGTTTCGTGCTCGCCGCCAAGAGGGAGCCCTGCTTGAGGTCTTCCAAACTGTTCACATTCTTGTCCACGGTTGATGCGCCACAGAACAGAAGATCGCCTCCGGGCATGGTGCGATCGCGCTCTTCACCTTTTCTCAGTGACCCAATGACCCGCCGACTCCTGAACTGACAGTTGCGCTGAAGACTGACACATCGCGCGAGTTATAGAAGAAGTTGGTTGAAAGATTTTTTTTTTTCGATATGCAGAGAGAAAGAGCTTGTCTTTGGGTCACAGAAGGTCTGGCGGTTGTGTCCATCAGGCATAGTTGACCAGAAAGAGAAAGAGATAGAAGCAACCGCCTTTGGTTCGGACTGATGGATTGATATGTGTTTTTTTGCGGTGCTTTTTCCTGCGGTGGCCTAAGGCAGATGTTCAACGATCCTCGTCAAGCGGTTTTATGCGCCTCGGCCACCGTCAGCGTTTGTGGGTATGTGGTTTGTATCAACATCCAGAAAACCATCTCCTCACACCTCCCGGCGAAACGGCGAAAAACGGTCATTTTCGTGACCCGCATCGTTTGACATTTGAAAGGTACTTTCCCCCGGCAGTTCGTCCGTATGCGGCGTGGTGGAGTAAGATACGGGGAACAAAGGGAACATGCTCAGCCCCAAAAACGCGTCTGCTAACTTTGCTATCTTCCATACCACCATCTTTCCCTCCCAACCCTGATGCATACGCATGCGGAAAGACTAATGTTTTAACAGTTGGTCAGTTGGTTTCGTGAGTGTGTCTCAACACACAGTGCGGCTCGTGGCGAATCGATAAAATCTCATTACCTCGCATCCCTTCACTCTCTCCGTTGCACCACCCGCTCCCGGTTAACGTTCGAGGATAACAACCGTCTGGCTGACTGATTGCGATGGTAAACCTATCCCTTCGCCCACGTACGCAGCAGCAGTCAAGCCAACGCGTCGCGACATAACCCCCCAACGCCGGTGGATTCCGAAAGACAACGACATTAACCTCTGGAAACCCCCCTCCACCGGACAACCCTCTTCGACTTCCGAAACCGAATACCACTAGCAAAAACTCGTCAACCAAAAAAAATCTCACATCTGTTCACCAACGATAGGAGCTTCTCCGAATGTGAGCAGTTGGCGTACCGTGGAGCATGGCATAACGTCATTGCGGAACTGCCGATGGATTCCGTTAACGGGTGCACACGGAGATAAGTTTCTCTGGAAAAAAGAAAGATCCAACCCCGCCGGACGGGAAAAAAAGGCACGTGCAGTTGGAATGCAAAATGTATGTTTCATGCCCCGTTCGGAAAATTGGTGCTCCACGTCCTCTGGTCCATACCGGTGCCGGTAGCAGCAACCAGAAAACAGGTAAAGAAAAAGGGTGTTGGTAGGTCAACTTTCGGTCGTTTGTATGGCGTGCAACCATTTGGTTGGTTTCCTGCTTCCCGTCTATGCGTGTGTGCTTATAAGTTGTCCTTTTTGCGTGTGTCTGCCAATAAATGATAAAACATGTCCGATTGGGACGCTGATGATAATGAGGGCGGCAGTGGCCCGAAATTAGTAATCGATGATCGGCGGAACAAAATCGATCAATGTTGCTGGTAGCGGTAGAGCTTCCATTAACTGGGAGGCGGAAGCTAGAGCAAACATAGAAAAAAAAACAGGACTAGATGTGTTTCGTAATGGACGGAAATGTGTAACATAAGTAATGTAAGTACCGGCTCAAACACGAGCAAGTAGAAGATGCGGAAACGTTTCTAGTGCATGCATATAAATCGAACATGTTATTTATGTGTGAACAAGCAGGTGTGTTATGAAATACGAAACAAATTGTTCTATTTGTTTTTTTTTTTTTTAACCATAGCCTATAATCCGAAGGCCGATAGAAATCGAGATATGCGGAGGACTTAACGAGATAATTACCACCGCAAGTGGTAACAAGCATTAATCCGATACCCAATCGGATAAGCAAAGTTCCCGTGTAAATACAAATAAATGATTATCATGCAATTCTTGCGATTTAACGATTACCACATATTGCCATGAATACGGCCACGGCATTGGTGGCTGCTGGAACCACAAATTTGATCTGCACAGCTGGACGCGGATAGTCGACTCCGACCGTTCCGAAATCGTATGAAGGAAAAAAAAACTAACCCTGTTGTCTACGGTCACACCACGAGAACGAGACTGCACGTGCGCATATGCATAGAGGTTCTCCCTCGTGTTGAGTGGTGGTGGAGGTTCGATACGGCCGTCCCAAATCGAACAGCAACAACGATTGATAACAGTTATTTGCATTTCGGACAGGCGGGTCTCGCCCCCAGCTGGAGCTGGTAGCTGCACAGTCTGGCCGTTTTTGCGTCAAGGTTTCGAGTTCGTGAGGCTCTAGTGGATAGAGTGACAGCAAACAAGAAACCTTTTCGGATCCGAAGTGGCCACCCCAGCAGATGTGGATTTGAAGGCGCTGATGTCAACCTATCTTGCATTGCATGCTGCAGACAACACTGTCCTGGCGTGTCTTTACGGCGCAAAGCTTTGCCTTTTTTTCTTTCTTCTTCTCCTGATCCAACATGTCGGCACTCGGACCTTCCAGTAGGCTTGGAGGTTGCCAGCGGGTCGTCACCCGCTCGTGTACCAAGCGAGAAAAGAGCATGAGGAAACACACAGGAGGAGACCCTGATCGGAAACCGATAAGAACGTGTTTTAGAGCTAAACGATACTTCTCGGAAAGAAGGTCCAGCTGGCCCTCCCACGGTTATAGAAAGGGTGTGCGACGCTAGCTGAAGCGACCAGGCAGCTGCAACAAAGACACGTGGTGTCTCTTCGCAACTAGCGAAGCTAGCGACGAGATCCCTAGCAGCTTACCTCGGCTTCCATCATCATGACCTACATCAGCCAGGAGATCCACACTAGCACACATTGTAAAGAGCAAAGCATCAACATCTCTTTCTCCGTGTGTCGAGCCTCATGGAGAATCTATTTGCCGATATTGGAAATATATCGATATGAGCATAACATGCTGCCTGGAGAAAAAAAAAGTCCAACCAGCATAAATCAACATTAGTTTCCTGAACCACGCACTATCAATCGGATACATCGGGGAGAGTTCGAAGGCACGCCAAAGGGTTTCTTCGTCAGCGGTTTTCCCTTAGCCATATGAAAGCAAGCTGGAAGCGGGGGTTCGGAGATAATATTTACATAAACACATTGAGTTTCTTCAAGCCTTTTCTGAGTTCTTCTCCAAAATCCAACAGATTCTTCAAATTGATTTTGAATCTTAATTTCATTCAATAACTTATACTTATCAATGATCGTGTTTAACCGCAAACAGGATTTTCATTCGCATGCGCCCTGAAAAGTAAACCTCCGATGGTGCACGAAAAAGGAACGAAACAGGGGCACCGCGCAACCCGTGTCTCTTCTTCTTCGGAAAGATGATTACCGAACGGATGGCGGAATATTTTCGCATACGAAACCTTTTTTTCCATTACCCGCGAGTGCATCGCTCCACCCAACCCTCAACCAATGCGCACCGTTTCGGACCACTTCCTGCGACCGAGAGCAAACACCGCCATGTGTGTGTGTGTGTGTGTGTATGTGCGGAGCGATGCCCGAGCGGTGAACATCAGGCAAATCTGCTGTTGCTGCACGCCCAGGATGGTCCGATTGTTTGTGTTGTTTAGATGGCGATGGATCGACGAGGCGGAGAGCGATGATCACGACGGTGGGATGGTTCCGCCGTTCGCCAGCCAAAACCTGCGATCAACAAACATACGAGAAGCGGCACAAAATGCTGGCAGCAACACGGACCGGTTTCCGGTGCGGATCTGCCGGTTAACCTAGAAAATCGGCAGCGCGGATTCAGCCACTCAGTGCGTCAGCCACCCGGGCCAACCGGTTCCACGAATGAGATAAAAATAAATTCGTTCCATTGCGAAACGGACGGTCATCCGATGGTACATTATTAACATAACCTAATTGAGCCACCGATGCCAGGGCTACCCTGTCCGTCGACCTTCAGAAGGAGTGCGTCAATACATCATTATCTCTCCGAAATCTGGACCACATTCCCGGTACAGTGGAGTCTAGCCTAGCTGCACACATTCCCATGTTCTTAAAACATCAAAACTTCAGATCAATAAACAAATGAGTACACGCACTCGGAGGAGCCGAGGAAGGGCCGAGAACATGCCGTCGTTCCATCCACCAGGAGATCATCGTGTGCAGCAGCCAGAAGCGAATGAAGATATCGGCGAGACCTAGTTAAGACTCCCGTTGTTTCGCTCAGACTGACTGGCGCGGCTCCGGGGGCGTCTACCGGAAAGTTAAAACAAAAAAAGCTCGCACACCCTTTTACCACCCGCTGCCATTCCCCGCGTTCGACATATCGAACCGGTTCGTGCGCATAAAAAGTATGCTGCGCCGGCCAATCGGAATCGGTCGTGCGCGGTCGCGGTTTCGAGATCATCCAGATCATCTCCTCATAGTAGGGTAAAAGTAGCGCAAATGGCGAGCTGACCGCATGCCGTCGTTCGGTGTCGTTCCAATCTTGCACGCCAAGAGGAAGAGGCCTTGAAGCAGGAAGATGGTGGCAATTGCCCAGATAAATTCCCTCTTCCTACGGTCGCAGCTCGGCTTTTCACTCGGCATCTTGACCGGATCGGATTCCAGTTCTTCTCTGCCGTCACCGACTGAAACCGAAATAACGAGTTACCTACATTCGGATGCAATTTCCATATCGCTTCACATTGCGATGCACTCCTCTATCGGTAGGCTGCAGGGAGGGCTAGGCCAAAGTGGTCATTACATCGACGACGACGACGACGACGACCCAAATTCCTTCAGGAGTATAGCTACTTACTGCTCCCAATACCGGAGCGCAAACACGGTCAGGATTTCTTGCGGCTAAACCGTTCAGCCAAGTCCAAAGAAGTGGTTTCAATGCATCGGGAATTCTTTAACTGGATATTCATCAGCTACAATTAAAAAGTTGTTGATCAGCTCAAAATTATATTATTAAATGGTACCTCACCTCCCCTCAGATGAAAATACACATATTTGTTTTACCTGAAAAGAGAAAAGTAAAAATATTATTAGCGAAAATCTTTTGAACACACTTCGTTTTATAATTAAGCAACCTTATCTTTGCCCAATCCCAAATTGTATGTGCATATACTGGAAGTGCGAATGACTGGAGAACTTCGTCAAATAAACAGCGTCACTCTGCAAGCAAATATGTCAACAGCCATCTACTCCATCCTAAGTGACAAATTAAGACATAAGAAGCTCTAGATTATTTAAACGATGCCGGGTCGCTCCATTAATGTTCCGGATGTCGGCTTTTTATTGGCATGTGCTTTCGGGTTTTATTTATTTCCCCCCTTTCCGTTAGACCCAAATTTCGGCTGTCCTCTCTCGTTCAATTAACGGTTCTCCAAAGTTGTTAACACTCTCGAGCGACGCGTCTGCATGCAGCATCATAATTCAATGTTTAACCACGCGCCATTCTCCGGCACCGGCGTCGCGACATTACCGGCAAGGCAACACACCCACCACAAACCACACGCACCGCCGCCTAATGAACGACATTATGCAATTTGAATTCAAAATCGCCTATCGGATACGGACGACGACGAGGTTGGAGGCGATGCTCGTCCGTGCAGGAGATGCACCGTCCCAGCTTGTGTGGGTGTCATTTCGTAGAGAGAGGTCGTGCGTTCACACATGACCCGCCCCACCGTAGAACCGACAGCGCACGTGACCCAACATCAGGCTGCTGCACTCTGACACGCGCGAATGGTGTGTGCAGCGCCGTCATGTCGTATCATTTTGTGCACCGAAAGGTGCCAACGTTCAACACTCCGCGCGCACCGGCAATTTATGCGCCTTAGTTCAACCTCCAACCAAACTTCGTTTTATTCGCCGGTGAATGGCACGAAAAATCATCCCTGAACGGTGTTTGGTGTGCCGGAGATTGAACAGAACTAATTTCTCTGATGAGCTTTTTTTTATTTTTTAACAGTGGCTTTCATGTGAACATGGTGGAGAAGCTTGCGTGTTGTAACAGTTGAATATGTTTACCTCGAGAAGAGTAAAAACAGATCTGACCGCGTATTGTAGGTGAAGCAAACATTTAAGCGATCACGGTAACAAATGAATAGAATTTGGGTGAAAAGCTGGAACTAATTGTAAGAAAATGATGTCGATGAGATTATTGTACCTAATTTTGAATGATGCCGTTTCATCAGAAAGAATGGCATATTTGTATTAATGCGTTCATCAGCTTTTTCCGGAAAAGATCCATTATGGACACGGAAAATAGGTAGTCCACGTAAAGGGCAGCAAAATATAAAAACGTTAGGGTATTTTCCACTTTTTTTTTCGTCCACCGACGCCACGAGTGTGCAAAGGATGTGTCATGTTATTTGTTCGTTTTGAAAATGGCACCGAAACGCCGCATGTCAAATTTATGCCGGAGCACACACACGTTGGGCTAACTGGTCCGTTGCCTAGTGGTGCGCCCTACCGCCCCCCTCCCCACCTCCTTTGCGGGTTTTCTTCACCTCATCTGAAAGCTGACTCCCTCTGGGACCAAATGGCGGCGGCAGGCGTTTGACGGATTTTGAACCGGCTAGTGGCAGCGTTCCCTTTTTTTTTTTTTACACAATCGCTGCTTCCTCGGAATCCGCTAAAGTCCTAGGGGGGAGGAGAGTGCACCGCACAACTCCGTGAACCGAGGTTTCGGTTTGGATTCCCAGACCAACAAAACCACCCTCGGACGCTCCAACTCCCACAGCTGGTGTCTTTCCGTCTTACAAACAGCCGGTTATGTGCTATTGACCCAGTGTCAGGCATTCGATACGGTTACGTTCGGGGTGTCAAAGTTCTGTTACTCCTCCCGTTGTGTGTGTTTCCCTTTTGGCACCACCACCACCACCCACGCCCGACCGGAACACGATGGATGGTAAACTTCGACGCGATTTGGCGCTTGTTCCCCCCCCCCCCCCCCCCCCCGGCCGGTCCGACCCATCCATCGTTCGGTCCGTCCAAAAGCCATCGGAACAAAACACATAACGTTACGTAGTGTAAATCGTGTAAACACCCTTCGTTTGCATGTACACAAAACCAATTGGTTTGTCTTGCTTGGGCCGTAGAAAGTACGAAGAAGTATCCGTTCGATGGTGCCCGGGTCGTAAACGGGCAGGTGAATCTGGTAAAATATTTACCATTCCGTTCGGTTACAACGATAGGCTGTTGCGGAGGAAGAGTCTAATTCACTTTTCCCGAAGCACTCCACTATTTCAAACCACGCCAACCTTTGCCCTACTTTTCAAAAAGTGTCTCTATATACCTCTCTCTCTTACTAATTGGCTCAATATTGCACCACCTTGTAAACGATCTAGGCGGTCTGCAACGAAAGACATGCATGCGAAAGACCATTGCTGGAAGGAAGTTTTCTACGAGTGCTCATGAAGGAAGTTTCTGCCCGCCTAGCTTAACAGTTCAAAGGGCAATGCTGTAATACACCACCATCATCAAATTGCTTTACTCTGATAACTGCGAGAAAGCGCTTCAAGACAGCAGCAAATTCGGGCTGAACCTTACTCCCAACTTC
Source organism: Anopheles atroparvus (assembly GCA_914969975.1). Lineage (NCBI taxonomy): Eukaryota > Metazoa > Arthropoda > Insecta > Diptera > Culicidae > Anopheles > Anopheles atroparvus. Next base: position 32,826,618 of record CAJZCY010000002.1, on the reverse strand, counting down.
TTCTAACCCTGGCCTTAAGACATAATCTACACTTTTCCATGGATCTATGCTCATCGAAAACGATACATGTACGACGACATGCTCGGCCATGATGAGCTTCGGGCGGAAGTAATTCTCCACAGCGGCTGCCAGGATGTTCCTTATCAGAACCGGCGCTGGCGAAACTCTTCACTGTTAAGGAGCTTTCTGACAAAAGGATGACACTTTTATGGCATTGATTAAGCAACTAAACGTTCTAATACCGGAATCCTACTTATAAACGACAAGTCTAATCACCTTGCAAAGTTTCCTTGTGAGATCCTGTCAAACCGTTTGAGAAAACAAGAAACTGTTGTTCAGTGTAGTCAAAAAATAGCAAACCGGCAAAGAAATGCGATTCAATTGCACTTTAAATTTCAACCAACAGTTCAAATTTTAACATTAACAACACATTACTCAAAAGAGAGAATATGATGATGAGTTTCCAGCATAAAGAAAGCACACGCTTTGACACATCAAAGCAAAGTGTCGGTGCAAGCATGTCTAGGAGGAAATTTAATTAAATTCCCATTGTTATCGATAATGACACACTTGGGTCGGAAGAAAACTCTTCACACTGACACGTGACGTTGAGGTTGGCATAGCTTTTGCCCTACACGCGCTACCCGAAACATAGTTGTGTTCCCCACATTCTTATGGGGATTTTGATCAGTAAGTATTCAGCGAACGTCCTGGCAACAGACAGTCTTCTTGTGGCGTACAAAACTGCTGACATGCGGTGAAGCACGAAAATTGGATTAAAATTACACAAATCTCCCTCCCAGGGCACGCTGCAGGTGACTATCAAAATGACACCGGCATCGAGATTTCGGCGAGACGCACGGGAGGAGTTTTTGGGGGCGACTTCACCATTCTTCACCGAAACGTTCCCTTAAGCTAGAGACGATGGGAAAATCGTGCAATAAACCAAAAACTCTGTGCGAAATTGCGAAAAGGTGACAAGACGGGGACGAGTTTGGTTTGCATTTGTCGCGAGAAGAATAAATGAATGACAGACGTTTATAAGGCCACAAACGAAAATGCTGAATGTTCATATTTGTCTCGTCTTCGTTATACGACATCTTTTTTATGGTGAGGTTTGCCCGCGCAGTTCGAAGTTATTCAGTATTTGATATCAAATGGTTAGAAATATCGTTACACCGAAAAGTCACTGCTGGTCGTTTACTGTAATATCCGATTTTTTTTTACCAATGTCATATGTTCGTTACATTTCATAAATCTCAGCACTTACATCAATAATGTATGTTAATTTCTAACACGCGACAATGTACCAGAAAATGCATCGTTTTCCACAAATGAAGAATTGTTCTTTTCTTGCCATCGTTATTTTTTTGCTCTCTCATTCTCTCTCTGGTTTATTCTGTCCCCATTTCACTCCTATCTCCAAAGCCAATGTATGCTTGCTTTGCATTCTGCTCAGAACAAATGTACATTTCATAGTTCATTTTAAAAATAAGGCCTTGTGTTTCACCGCTGATAGTTAGCACGAAGAGGAACACTGTCTTTCATTGCCCCGAAAAATGCAACACCTCTGCAATCACTAACAACGGTCTGCGAATGCTGTTGCTGCTGCAGAAAGGAGGCAGACAGAAGCGAAGAAGAAAGTAGAGCTTGCAGGAACAAATCCGAAAAGATATTTATGACTGCCAAATGTAGGTAAATTTGTGCCATACTTTCCTTCCCCCGTTTCCGAGACAACGACGGCGAAAAACGGAAGACGCGGAAAGAAGGGCGAAGCATGCACCTGAGCGGAGGAGAGAGGGACCGGCCAATTCTGTGCCGCAAAACCGTACCGTACAATTTGTATGTCTCGCCCGGAAGTGTAGTTACGTTTTATTTTTTGCCAGTTCTCAGGCTGAAAGAGTCTCACTGAAACCCCTTTTTTTTCTCTCCCCGAAACGATGTAAACGATGAACTGCAAACGTTAGAATGAAAAATGGTTATTCGAGATTTATACCGAGCTTTCGCTAGGAATATAATAAAATGCCACACGATAGAGACTTTGCAACTTCACGCAATTTTAAGCTTTTAATTTATTTTAGAATTGATACTCAAAAGAAGAAGCAGGGTTTGGTGAAATAAATTTAATGTTCGTTACACCGTTTTAAAACTTACTGTTCTAGAAAAAAAAATCTTCCTTTTTATTAATCTTTTCCATTCGAATGAAGCGTTTCCTGTTAGGAAGGAGCAATATATCACGCTTCTTAATCGTACGAACGCTTCGCAAATGGGATATGCGAGCAATAAAAAAGAAGCACCATACTCCACGCAATGTGACTGATGTATCCATCAACCGTTAACCATTCTGTCCTCCAGCTCTTCTCACATCACAGACAAAGTGAATGAAGCAAGAAACAAGAAGAAAAAAAAATGCCGGAAAAAAGGGAATTGAAAATCCTCCACATAAACGACGTCCTGAGCAGTTTCCGCCCTCCCCGGTGGGGACAGAACACAGACGACTTCCGAGTGCGATAAAAACAATGCACACACACAGAATCGCGAGCACACGACCGGTTTGGTTTGCTCCTGTGCGTTTGGCCAGGCCAGGACAAGTTGGAAGCGGATGGAAATTACGACGACGACACGCTGCATGCCGACCCGAGAAAGGAAGTTGGATGAATTGATTTGGAATACTAAAAACCCATCACTCTTCATCTCCTTCCCTTACTCGCGCTGTTTCGACAAAGGGCACAACGTTCTGACGACGTGCACCGTCGATGGTGTGTTCCACCCGTTTAGTATTTATCTTCCGTGCCATTCCGATACCGAAACTCGTCCCCCTTCCAGTACCTCCGTATTCTCCCACTGACTGACCGGGCGGATTGACTTGAAGCAGGTTTTCGTTCCGTCCACCGTAAACACCCGGGGAAAGATGCAAAAACCGAAAAATAAAGATTCCGCAGAACGGGAACTCACTGATGTACGGCGGTTCGGAGAAAAAAAAGTATCGCACACGCACGGAATACGCAACGAGCAGCACACACGACCGCGGCCGTTTCGCGGTAGGTAATGCACCAGAAGCGGAAACGAGCCGCCAGCGAACCATCCCCAACCGGCGAAATGTGCCGGCAGAAGTTCCTCCTCGTTGGCGCATTGCTTTGCGGTTGGGAAAGAAACCAAACCTCCGTGCAAACGCACCGGGGACGTAGGCTAATTGGGAGCAAACCATCGTCAGGAGCATGACTATTGCCGAGCAGGGAGAACAAAAAGAAGTGTGGTCACATTCTAGATGCAAATAGATCCAAGGCGTGTTGCTGTCGATGATTGAACTTCCTCAGTAGAAATGTATGTCATTAGGAACGGTACTGGTGCAGATTATCATCAAACGGCAACAAACACGCTCCAAAGTAATGTAGGAAAATGAAATCAAAGTCTGTTACAATGTACATTAGAAAAGCAATACAATTTCTAGATATGATGGAGAAGGGACCTCTGCGTTGATGAATAATTAGATTTTCCCTCTCGAACTCGGGGGGATTAAGATCGTACCGAGTATGAATCATAGCGAAGAGTGAACCGGGTGGGTTCGTTTTTCTTCGGCGGCTCCGTACGCTGCCAGGCATTCTGCTCTTCAACAGATGATGGTGATTTCCAGCACTAATGCTCGAGTGTGCCGAGGGGCGCCGCTGCGCCGATAATTGCACAGCTCATTACTTGAGAGATTTAATGCCTCTTTGCAGGTCCTCCTCGACTGTGCACAGACGCTTAGCAGGCGCGGGCGTATTTTAGGAACAAAAAAGGAGCGATCGGTTGGGTTTTAAAACGCACTACGAACCGGTTATTCATTGGTGTACAGCAGGGAAAAATGTGAGAAAATCGATCAATCTTACGCATGCTTTTATTTTGCCTTTGACTTCTACCTCTTCTGAAACTTAACTTGCGTTTCCGCCTTATTTCGTGCAAGGCAAGGCAAGGCAAGGCATGTTTCGTTGCATTTCAAAGAACTTATCAATCGATCTTCAAGCAGTAATAATTAGAGCGTACGCTTTCATTTAAGCCGATGGATTGGAGGTCTTTATTGCTTCATTGGTCCCAACGCGTTGCACAGGAAGGCCCACTCATCCACGTTCAGAAGGAAATGTCGTCCCCGGGGGCGGTTGCTTCCATCACGAGCGCCTTCCCAGGGTTGCGAGTAATCACGCCGCCCCATTCACCACGCTCGCCAGCATTAAATTTATAGCAAATGATTAATCTAAATGCGGTCAATTAATCTTCTCCCCAGAAACCAGAACGAACGACGGAAGAAGAAACTCCCGTTTCCCGGATTGGTGGTGGTACGCGAAGTTCTTGCTCCGAAGTTATAAGTGCTTTTCCAAAGATAACACAACCCCCTTCGCTTCCAAAGACAGTGGAATCGTACGATATGGGGGAATGTAAGATATCCTCCCCTTTCCTCCCTTTGATTTTATAATTTACTTTCTCCTTCGTTTCAGTTGCATTTTGTTTCTAGATTGCCTTCACTTTAGCTCCCGCGATTTTTCTTCGGTTCCCCCGAAAGCCAATTCACTTTATCCAACGCCAACAAAGCTCCATCACGCCCGCCTAGCACTCTTAGCCTCTCGCTTATTGGGGGGAAAATTATGGACTAAAAATAGTGCTTCGCTGCTCGCGGAAATGTAACGGATGCTGTTCCGCCCCGCGAATGGAAAACACTCCCTGGCCTGCAGGCTGATGATGATGAAGAATTTGTTTTAGGATCTGTGCAATTGCTGTTTTCTTTCCGCTGCTTTCTATAACCCGTTTGCTTGGCTAGGAAACAGATGAAAAAATACTATCGGCGGGGGGAATGAATCATACTTTTACTTAAAAATAGAAAATACCACACATCGCCAAGGGAAACGCAAGCGGGGCACAGGACATTGACACGAAGCGCGTGCTTCGTTTTCGTGTGTAACTCCAAACAATTGATGAGTCATCTATATCCCTTAAGGAATGATCCCTTAAGAATGTCCAAATTGTGCCACAAACAAGAATAGACCTCTAGTAAACCTGATCAGAACCAAAAATTGACAAATTTCATTACGCGAGTGCAACATCTGCCGCAGAACTTGCTTCTAGCTGATAAAAAAAAGCCCAGCGTGAGGAGCAAAATTTGTAAAACATTGAAACGCCTAATAAGACCGGGATGTACCAAGAAGCAGTTCGAATGCACGATGCTGCTTCTTCCAAAGAAAATCTATGTTCTCCCTGGTGAAAGGTAAAGACAAAGGAAAGATGGGAAAAACAAATTTATACCACAGATAATTGGTTTCGCTGTTAAATATGCCGGAAAATTCAATTATAACGGCCACCGGCGGTCGAACAGAAGAACGGTTTCCAGCCATTGATATTCGACCGGTTTGCCGTTTTTTTTTCTTTTTGCCTTTCCAAAACCACGAAGGAAAATAATGCGTAACAAAAAGGTATAAAACAGGTGCAACGGGGTGGTAGCGTTAGCAAGCAGCATTTTTGCACAACTTCCCAAATAATTCATAAATACGCCTTCGTGCGAAAAAGTGTATAAAAATTAAAGAAAAAAAAACGGTTGCAGAGAAAAACACTTCACGCGCCAGTCCCAATCCCACGCGGCACCCAGAACCCACTCGTGTTAATTACGACGAGCCTTCAGAAGCACTAGAAGGGAGATTCCCGTAAGGTCACGTCCTATTGACCCATTTTACATCGACATAACGCCAACCGACCTCACTGCACGGGAAGGACCCTTTGCCCTCTAGGGCTCTCTCCATAGCTCGAACCGGGGTCGAACACATCCTTGCGCACGCTGTTACCTTCATCCACTTCACCAGGAGTTCCTCCAGGAGAAGCCACTTCAAGGAGGCGTCACCGCTCGACGACGCGGAGGGGTTACCCAATGTCGACAAGAACGACGATGTACCATGGACCGACCGTCTCCTTATCAAGGATTCCACGACTGATGCTAGGAATCCCCTTGTTTCGCTCCCATTCCAGCGATGGTTTTTAAGAAGACGTTGGCCTCATTTCATTTTTAGCGCCGCAGCAATTGCCGGTCTTGCTTCTGATGCACCCCATGCAAGAAGTCTTTTTTGCACCAGAAAAAAAGACCTTTCTAATGTTGTATAGAATGAGAACCCACAGTGCAGGTCATCTTCAAGGAGTGCTAAACGCCACCATGTTGCACAGTGTACTTTCAATACAAAGGCACTTTTAAACAAGAATAATTTGGACAAAAAAGGCTAAAAACTACACTTTCGTAACGTTTAGTTGTTTTGCACTTTGTAGAAGCTGAATGGGGACGGAAAACTGGTTCTCCGCTGTGCTCTTGATAAGTAATTGAGAAAACTATTTTCTGCAATGTTGCACTCGCATCCACAGAGTGCCAGAGGCAGTGTTCACGGTACAAGCACGAGCTGCACTTCGCTGCGAAACAATCCACAAAAAGTGCCGAGCACGTGCAAAATGTCAGTGACACAGATTTTCCGCGGAATGGTTCTCCACCAGCAAACCCCGTACCTCAGAGATGAATGATATCTATACGGTCTCGACAAGAAACGAAAAAAAAAACAGACAAGACAGAATCTGTTACCCCTTTTTGGTATTATGGTTGCATCCCGAGGCAGAGTATCCATCTTTGGGGTCATATTGACAGAAATTTCTTGGTTCCATACCAATAGAGAATCTTCATCATTTTTGTGCAGCACAAGATTCATGTTGAACTCGCCAGATTACACGCTGGCGGTTGCAAATAGGTAATTCCGGCCAGGTGGAGATGAGACACGTTCGCCCTTGATGCGAAATGGACATTTGCTGCTGGCGTTACCGCACTAACTGGAAAGACATGCATGCAGTAATATTATCCGGTGCATTAATAAGGATGACGAAAGCTTCTTATTAAAGACGAGGAGGCAGGATAGATTTCAGAAGTTGATAACGCATCCCTGCAGGGTCGAAGACAGACCAACAATTCACAATTCACAGTCATCCCTATGAGTTTCTTAATTTTTTTTCTCAGCAACAAATATGCACATCAAACAGAAATAGATTGTCAATTGTAGAACAAAGCCACCAGAGCGGTCGTGGGAAAAGTTGACGTTTGATGTTAAAAAAGTTCACCAGAAACGCGAGTTGTTTTAGCGAAGGAAAAACCTCCGATCAGAACCAACTTTCTTTAGCAGAATGGAGCACGGTTTCAACTGAAGTAAAACCAAGCCTAAATTCCATTAACTTTTGACTTTTTCCCAAGCCCAACCCGCGGCATGTTCAATGACCCTCGTGTGATCTGTTTCTCTTCTGATTCTTTCCCTTTCTGGCTACCGCCTTTTGCTAAGACCTTTTTCCCAACACAGAAGCACACACTCACATACATCAGAACCGGAAGAACAGGGCCTCTCTTCTAACATCGGCAGGTATTGCCAGAAATAAAGATACCGCCCTTGCAACTTCATTAGGTACGGTTCGGTGAGTTTCCTCCGGCCGAGTCGGGAAAAATTGGGGCGCAGAGGTGGTTTCGTGATGGAAATGTATCCGTGGGTCACCGAGACGGAGGTACACGATGCGACACGAATTTGAAACCGGATCCAGCGGCGTCTCCCGTTCTTTCGTTCGTTTGTAGTTTCGCCGGGCTCAAGTCGGCGTGTTTCGTCGTCGTGGGCACGCTTCCCGGTCGAGATTCCGGCGTGCGGCTTCTCACTTTACTACTCCGATTGCGACATTTCAGGTCAACCCCGACCCTCGCCTGGTGCTGGTCGGAACGTTCCACCGTGGAAAGGGAAAGAAAAGCGGGAAGGTTTAACATAGCAGCGAACTTTTGCTACCGTGTGTGCCGATGGGCCATTTGAAGTCCAGCGGCAGGAAACAGAAGTCGTCGGGAGTTGCGTCAGTATTAGGTTTCAGTTTGAGCCTAGAGAGTGACTCTGGTCTGGCGCAGAACTACCTGTCACTAGTGCCCCATCCTTCCAAGGGGAGAACGCATTACGATTAAATTATTTAATGTCCCTCAATCCCGTCAAGAGATTACGCACTCCAGGGCTCTTCTCGGCGTGTGTTTGCAACTCGTGAAGTGTAAAACCTCGTCGGCAATGGCCGTTCCGCAACTTGGAAACCAGAGGAATGTTACAACCAACGTATGACTGGTTGGTATACTTATAAAACACAGACACCTGAAGAAAACCCCACCGTGGCCTTTCTGCTGTAATGCGACCTTTATAGATCTTCAACTCATTTGTCCGGTTAAAACACAGCATAGTCTCGTGCGAGGCCGAGGCTACCACTATTGCTGCGCCCGGAACCGGTTTTTCTTTCCCGATGTCAAGTGCACAAGGCAACAGCAAAGGATGGAAAAAGAGACCCCACACACCGCCCGGGCTCATCTCGCTTACTCGGACGCAGAATTTAACCGGTTCGACGAAGATGCTACTACCATCTTCAGTGTGCGTATGTGTGATGCCGGTCGTTCGGTACACTATGGCGGTCAATTAGGCTCTATAATAGGCCTCCATTGGCGGGCAGCTAACGGTATCCACGGGATATTAACATGCTTCTCGGGAGGTGCGGGTCGAGGCATTTAGGTTCAACGATAGCCATAGCGACGGGGCCAGTTGAATTATATTTCCATTTTCAGATCGGGTTCGATGACGTTTCTTTCCGATTCTAGCGATCCTTTCTTCTGTTGCTCCCGATGGTCTGAGCTGCTCGTTCAGTCCTAAACCCTTTTAAGGAGAATCACGAAACAAAAATAACTGCAAGCGCAAAGTATACAAAACAAAACTCACGGCAGAGCAAAACAAAAAAAAAACTGGGCGGACAAAGCAAGAAAAATCAAATCACATTATGCTGGCAGACGTGCATTCTCTCGCAGACGTGCAGGAAAAGGAAAAAAAGGAAAGGAGAAAATCGCGCTCCTGATAAATGGCACCGCATATTGAAAAGGCGAAAAACAAAGCGAAATGAAAATCGTGTTATTGAATTTCTCCGGCTGATGTTATCATTGTGATTACCATTTCTCAGGGGGGGTCGTTCCAACGAAAGACAAATATTTTGCTAGAGAGTATAGCACAGGATGGGCAGAAGGAAATGTTCAATGCGGGATGCAACTAATTTTATTTCTCCATTATACTGTCTGGAATTGTGAATGCAATAACTTTACCGCAAAAAAAGGGTTAACTTGTCAATAGAAATGGTTTGTTGAGTTTTAAAAATAATTTTAAAACATCCATTATCCATTTTTAATGACGAGGACCAAAGCAAGAAAACCGTACGTTATGTTGTATGGATGAACAAATGATTGAACTCGTTTGTATTCTCAAACAATGCATACAACAGCTTCTGAAAATATAGTTTTCAAGATAACCTTGATTACCCATAAACCTCCTGAACATGTTCATTGATGTACACAGGGATTTTTTTCACCGTTCGGCGAGATTGCCTGCTGCACCACAAAAGTGCCTACAAATTTATTATAAAGTGAAAAACGAATGGCAAACAGAGAGAAAGAATCACCACTCACGCCGGGTTCGCGCGACATCCAGCGACGACCAGTGCCGACCGTCATAGCATAAAGCATAATATTCCATTCCCATGTGCAACTTCACTCTTGAAATCAATTCTGCGCACGATGCAAACGCACCAACAACCAGCCGATGCAATGCACCACGCAGCACCATAAAGCATCGGCAGGCAATGATTACACACAAAAAAAAACCCCCCCACGACATCAACGTTCATTCGAAAATGCACCAGACGGGAAGGAAAGGTCGCCGCACAGCACAATGAATAATGCATGGTTTTTATGCTCGAAACCCACCGCGCAACCAACGTCGGCCCGTTCGATAGATTTTTCCAACCGATTTTCAACTCAGTTTCCCTCTCCAATTCGAGGCAGCCCTTGCAAATACCGCTCAGGGGAGAGGTTTTTCGGCACTTAATACTGCATTAATTTCGGCACCAACGAAGCGAGTGACGGTTGCAATTCGTACGATGAATTTTGGTAAAAATGCGATGCACAGTTACTTCATTTATGGGAAACCAGCAACGAGAATGTAGTGTTAAACAACAACAAACAGATCCAGAATATGAGAATGCATTCCACTTCAAAAAACATGAACGAGAAAAAGGAGATTATGGGCAGACATAATGATATCAGGCTATGATAAAGAATGTTATCATTTGAAGTTATCCTCCAATATGAACATCCACTTCAAACCCAGTGATCAGCCCACAACGAACCACTTGGCAATAATGAGGACGAAACTAAAATAGATGAATCAAAATCGAGCTGTAAATTGAATTTAAAATCCTCCTCCATTATCTACTCCCAAAACGCGTGTGGGACAATATTTCCCGAGCGTCCTACACTTTTACTCGCTGCAGCGAGCCCCACGTATTTTTTGAAACGGAAGTTACACCCTGCTCCAAAAGACTGTACTGTGCACGGTCAAGTCCCACCGGGGGATGCCGGGGGGTTCTTTTTTTTTAGGGCCCACGCATCAGCGAAGTCCACGACGACAGAAACGGGTCCACCGGTTGTGTGACGTTGCAACAGCGTTCCTTTCCCGTTACATGCACGTGCAGCTGTCAGACGAGCCGCGGACGCTCGAAAGGGCTCAGCTGTCAAAAAGTGAAGATTTATTTATAGCCTCTTCAAAGCAAAGAAGAAGGGGAATACCAAAAAAAAAAAAAAAGAACACCTCAAAGACTTCGTGGGAGATGCGACGCGTACCTCAGCTAGCTGGCGTTGGTCGAAACCCGCGGCAGATGCTGGAGTGCAAATGGAAATCAAAGGGCAACGTGTTCCTCATTTGCGTTCCTCTCCAAGCGGAGCTCCCCCCCAAAGGTCTGGATGCGCCAGGGGAATAAGCTAAACACCGGGATGTCGTGCGCGATCGCGGTTAACCAACCAAGCGCTCTGTGTTATCCAATGTGTAAACAACAGCCGAAACAATGTGACAGCAAACGAAGCATATGGTCTCGCGCACCGTTGGCGCATCGTTGTCGACGAGAAAGTAAGTGGGGCGGACAAAAAAAAAATCCAAAAGTAGGAAAGGACCCTAGCCACGCTATTCCTACACAGCAAGGCATGACGTAAGAATTTTCATGAATGAATCATGCGAAGCTATATGAACGCTCCGAGGCTTGGTTGGGGGTGTGTTGGTGTTTGGTGGTAGGTTGATGTGTTCAACCCAATCGACAGAAAAGCTCCTACATAATTGAGAAGTGGAGTGTCCTTCGGTTGGTGAGGTTACAGCAAACAGCACAACAATAGTATGTGCCTTAGAAATAAATGAGAAAGTGTTTGCTTCAAATGAAACGATATTTCGCAACCGATACTGTACCCGTGCACCAAGAACTTTGAAATCTTGGCTTTACCTAAATGTATGGTTAATTTCTTTCAAATCTTCTTTCATATGAAGAAAGTCCTTGTTCAAGTAGATGCCACTCCTGACCGCAATTAATTCCTCTTTTGTATGCTAGCCTTTCCCACACTTCCGGCTTAGGAGACTGAAAAATCGCACCAAAGCCCAACATTTTACAGTTTAAACAGCGTGTTTTTAGAGCGCTGGAGAAAAAAACACAATTTTCCTTTGGAAGTGATTTCTGCCCGTTGTGCTGGCGATGAGCGAGAGAGCGCCATGCTCAAAGCATAGTCTTGCCGTGGTGATGACGATGGTGGTCCTGATGGGGGAGGGTGAAAAATGGTTCAGTTCTGAGCAACGCCAAGAGGGCTGCATACGGTCACGCGGATTTCATAGCACGACTTATTGGCGCCGGTGCTCGACCCCACCACTACACTTCACCGGCAGCCTGTCCGGAGGCTTCTTTTGCACATTCCAATTCTCCCCAGAGTATCATGAAGACTCCTCTCTCCCCCGCCACACTTTTCCACGTGCCTACCGTCCCGCGTGTTGGGAGGGGCATTTCATTCGCTTGTGGCTTGCCCGCCTAGCCCCTCCGGTACGGCTTCTCCACGGGGAATCAACTCCAACCGACCGCGAACCAAACGAGACGCGGCAAGCAAGCAAGGACTCGCGGGCGGGAGGTGGAAAACTCCTCTCGCCAATCGAGAATTCGGTTGGCGCGGCCGTCTGGCGTTTGTTTTTCCACAACCGCAGCGCTACCGACCGGAAGGAGATCGCCTTCATTTAACTCCCAAAGCTTTTCGCTCTTCATTTAACTCGCTTCGCTTTGTTCTCCCTGCTGGTGAAACCGTGTTCTACAGCATTCCAAGTGCACACACGCACACACCACACTTTTGTGATGCGCACAGGACACGATTCGCTGATTATAATTCCATTATCTTGAAACCGTGCCTTTTCTCGTCCGTTACCGTGACAAGGACGCAAAGATGGCCACCAAGCCGGCACCCCATTTTGCTGCCTCTCACTTAACGCGCCAAAGAACACACCGCAGCACCGAGCGCAGAGGGATAAGTGTGAAAGAATTTTCCATCATCGTCGCCGTCAACCGGTGGAGGAAAACAGCGGACGAAATATAAAATAAAACGATAATAATAATGAGAAAAAAACGACACGCTGCAGTGCATTATTTAACTGTCGCTGTCGTTGCTGGTTGAATAGTTCCTCGGCGAAGGCTCGCCTCAAACGACCCGAGGAAAAGCTGGCTTCCTTTGGCGGCAGGATTCCTACGAGTGAAAACGGCACGAGGACTTTCACTTTAAACTCCGCGCTGCCATCCGCCGTTTGCACTCACGCGACCGGGAGAGCATGCATTGCAGCAGACGTACAGAAGACAGGATGGACTCCTCGGGCGGTATATCCTCCGTAGCCGGGAATCATCGCGTGGGTACGTTGTCCTACTAACCGAAAACAGAGACACACAACACAACGGCAGCGATGTGCCGGCGGGCCTGGCGTCGCCTCGGCCCGGTGCATATCTCGAAGTCCCTGGGTGAAACAAACGGAACGGAATGCATGATGATGCACAAATAATATTAATTAAATTTCTTCCATCCAACTCAACGCTCAAAGTGGGGGGAAAGAACCAGACGGAGAGAGCGAGAAAGAGAGCACGGGAAAACTTGCAAACGTGGCGCGTCGGACATGATGTCGGATGGACCCATGCACGAGGGACACGAGCAACTTTACTTAGCTTAATTGGGTTTTCCATTTTTCCGAGCAATTATTAGTTATGTTTCGTATGACAAACTTCGTTAGTGTTGGGCGTAAGGTCGTTTAAAGGTGAATGGATTAAAACAGCGCCAAGCGAGAAAAGCCCTCTAAGAAGTTTAGAAATGTCAAAACAAGTGGTTTTCAAGCAATAGAAAATTTAAACCAAATCATCATAAGAAGCATGAACCAAATGTAAGGAGATATTGGCACGTTTCAAAATATGTTTCACGTTCCCGGTAGCACACGTTTACAGGTTTTAAACCACACGAAATAGCCAATTTCACACCTTTAGTATATAAAATAACTAAATTAAACCACCGACACTTAGTGAAGGCAGAACCAAAGATAGTTCTAAAATGTTTTACACGAAATGCTTTCAAAACGATTTAATTTTCCTTTTTCCCGCCGCCGTTGCGTGATACACCGAGAAACCCCATTGACTTTCAGATGCCGATTTCAGTGGTCAATTGCGGATTCACTTTTTACCAATTTTCGCCACACTTTCAGCTGGCTAGTGAACGTCCTGATGATAGCTGTGAACGGCCTGAGGGTTTTTGTTTTTGTATTTTCGCTCTTTTTTTCCGATGATGGTTGCGGAAAACTATGACGTGTAAAAGCAGCAGTGAATGAAGCGTTGGAAACCGAATCGTTTCGTCGTTTGGCGAATGACGGCCCTCGAACGGGGAAAACATCTCACCATCAAAGCTGTTGGCCGTCGGCCAAGGGCTATCGAGGAATATTATTTGTCTGCAGCTCGTGCCCTAACTTCCAGGCGTGCTCTAACTTCCCGCAATCCAGCGAGCCCTGACCGACTGCTGATAGCCATCGTTTACACCCCCCAGCCTAACAAATTACGACGCTCGTCCTGCGAATCGCGAATTTTTGCGAACTACATACCTTGCGAAAGCTTTTTAAACGCAGCTTGCTAATCGGATGGTCGATTTTTTTGTTTTGCACTTCGTCTTCGTCGTTTTGATCAACTTCGGGTTGCAACAAACTGCGAGCGAACCGGCGATACGGGGTGATGGTAGGACTTCCGATAGTGAGGAAAAACAATTCGCCATATATTCGCCGCGCAGAACGCGATGCTCGGAGGAGTTGTTTTCGAACGAGTTTTCTCCATTTGCGCTTCAACCACGCCTGGCGGAGCACACGTGCCGTAGAGAATGTAAACAGGTTTGTGTTTTATCTGTAAAAACTTCCATTGCAAATTGTGCAGTGGTTCGTGGTATTAGCAAAACTGTTAGCATCCAGACAGGCTTTTGAAGAAAAAAAAATTAATTCTACCGATAGGCGAACAGAGAAGAGCATTCGAGCAAAATTGCAATTTTCAATTTATCCGTCACAACCAAAAAGTTAGTCGATTTTGGTTTTCATCACTGTATAGATCTCTATGTAAAACACTCTAGATGACCAGTGCGTAATGCAGCCCAACAGTCTAGCGTACTTCGGTTGTTGCAAAACGGCAATATGCCGCGGGAAGGTCACACTACTGCAGTTTGGTTCGGTGTTACGGTCCATTGCCGATTCATCGTTTCCCAAAGGTTGCATCTGCAAGCCGCATACACATACGCACACACATTCTGCGCCGTAATAGCGTTGATGGCAGTAAAGGATCTGGCTCAGCATTCCCCGGAGCGCGAGACGGAAGGCGAGCGAACTGTCTATGAATACATTTGCACATGTAATGAGGCTGTGTCAGCACCAGTGAAACACAACAGCGTGGCACGCAAAGACTCAATAATGCCCTAGGAGCAAGCAGGATCAACAACGGCTCCATCGCTTGAATCGTTCTGTGATTTGGAGTGTTAGAAATGCTGACGTTGCAGTTGTCAGGATGAAAATTTCAACACACGAGGACTCCCTGGACTGTCCGGATGGATAATGCGCCCGGATGACGGGTGGGATCGGAAAATTTGCAACCGAAAAGTGCACAATGCACATTCACAACCTGCCAGCCAGCATTCCCGCTTGCACTGGCGACGCATTTGTTAAGGGTTAACGCACATTTTCAAGCCGAACGAGTGTTGTCACGGCCCCAAACAAGGCCCCGGTTGTTTAAACTCCAGCTTCTCTTCCACGAAAGCACTTGGAAAAATTATTCTCATCGGTCATAGAAACGCTAACTCTCTTCCGGACTATGCCCAGGGTTGCTTTGCGCATTGCACTCGCCTTAGTTGATGACTTCTTGCGCAGCGAACGCCACATGAAATGAAGTGGCATCTGCCGCCAGCGAAGAGAGTGCGCCACAGCATATCAATCCAAGGATATTTATTTAATTGCTCCGAGGCCGATAGAGGCGCCCTCGAAAGAAGCGTTGTATCCTCGGGTCTGGGTGCCGCAGGGAAATCCTTCTAACAACACCGCTAGCATTTCTCGTTGGAAAGGAGAAAAGAAAAGATGATGCTCAAGGCAAAAGTGTGTCGTTAGGATAAATTAAAAGCTGAGCACAACCAGCAGTTGACTCTTCCCGGGAGGATGGTAGGAATCGGTAGATTGCTAGCAGCAGGATGCAAGGATAATCACGCTTGCCAAGGTAAATGCAACTCCGCCACTTCCCGAACAGATCGTGGTCTTTGCATTGCTTGGGACATGGTGGAATCGTGCAACTGGTGGAAGACGGATGATGGAGGAGTGCAGCAGAATTACAAGGTTTTGTCATTAAACGCATTTTATGCATGCACTTATCTAACGGATTCAACTGCAATCTGCAGCCATTACTCTCAAGCCCAGCGAAGGTTTGTGCCACGATATTGCTGAGGAGTGGATGTTAAAGGCGTTTCATATTTTAAGGGGTTGTTTGTGAAGAAAAAGAACTTGAAATATCATTCAACAGCATTGGAAAGTACATGAAGTTCGAAACATTTTCTTTAAAAAACGAAATCGAGTTTGTCTGCTCACTCATAACTGTAGTATACATTTAATTCAGAAAACCTTAATAGATTCCGCTACAAAGTTTCTCCGTTGCGATGTTTCGCACATTACTTTCGCTTTCAATTTGCGATTCAAAAGTTGTAAGTGACTTTCCACTTCCCACAAAACTCTTTTTCGGAGACCAGAGAGAGCGAGAAAGAGCGACCAAACCCAAAAGCTTCTCCTTCGACCTTTTACAGGCATAAAGGTAAACACCACCCAAACAACGGAAACAAAGGAAAACAAAACGATTCCACAAAAAACAGCCAGGCGCGAAAAACGACATACTGAAGACACAACTTTAACGGCGAGACACTCGCGCTTTTCGCGCGGTGTTGAGTTGGGAAAGTTTGGACCGCAAAAATATGGTAATGCACCACCAGACACGACGGAACCGGAAACCGGAACTACACCTTGAAAGTATACGAAGACTGAGTCGACGAGTTTTATGTTTTCATTTTCTGTTCTTTCACTCATCGTATCGTAACAGCTTTTACAGTGACATCCCGCAAGTTGCTCAATTTTTACAAAAGGGACAAATATTCCATGTTCTGTTCCCTAAAAATGTTTTCAAACATTTTGCAACAATTTAATCGAACCGATCCCAGAGAAAATCGAATGTTGGTCCTTAATGAAGATATTTCAATTTGAATAGGGTAAGTATGAAGTTAACATTGTCCAAAAAACACCTACTGAGCATTCCATTCCGTAGTCAGCCAAATGTCAATAGCGGAAAATTCCAGCAATGGACAGCTATGCCTTGTACGCAGGTGTAACAACGTTCCTTAAAGCACACCACACCACCCACAAAAAGCGATGTATGATACCTTTTTACCTCACCTCATCGCAAACATCGTTCATTAGTGGAGTACAAGACAGTAGCAATCCTGTTTTCTACTGGCCTACGACGTATTTGCACGGCACCCTTCTGTCTGTTTGTGGAGATGTCAATCAATTCCTGGCGTTCGCACAAAAAGCCGACGGGCTCGGACTGGCACCAAAAAAGACAAAAGATATTTGGACACCGCAAACAGAACTGCAGCCCATAAACAACCAGAAATACATGTAATGAGCGACGCGACGCCTAGTATTATCTGCGGTCTGGATCTTCGGTTTTTTTTTTTGTTTCGACTGCCTAGCTGCAGGAAGCAGCATTTATGTCAATTGAGCGATACGTCATATTTCACACCAAAAGGGGATATTTTCGTACAGCACGGGGATGCACTGCTGCCAGCGTTCATACTGATTTTCAATCACAGGCAAGTGCTTTGGGACAGTGAAAAGCGACACTATTATGTATTCGTACAGCAGCCCAGGCGTTTCCAGAATCATCGCAATTGATCGCGAACACGAGTCGATGTTGCATACTTGATGTGCTTCCAAGATAGCAAAAAATAAATCAGAAGAAAAACTTTTCTTGTGTGTGTGGTACACACAAAATCTACTGCACTTTGGGTCAGGGGCATAAAAAGGCGCTTGTGCATGTGTGTGTTCGCGTGTCTGCACTGAAATTTCACTCCACGGAAGTCAGCATATGCAGGTCACACTATCGAACGGCGAACGATCGGTGTTTGATGTTGATTGCACTTGCGCGTCTGATAAGATAAACGGTCTCTTGATGAGCGGGACCTAGCGGGACGTCGCCGAGTTGGGCTGTAATGCCCTGCGGGAAGAAAGGCAAAGAATGTACAAAGTTGGCCTGATGCAATACACTACACGTTTGGTCAACCGAGTCGTTGTTTCTCCCCCCAACCCCCTGCCATATACCTTGGATATGTTCGGTCGAACGGGAAGCTTCAGGCTGTTGGGGAAACTTCAAACATCCTGTGTGATGCTCTAAACTCTACGAGAGAGAAGTTTACGGGCACTTCAAGGCACTTGAACAAGCAAGGCGACGGCAGGAACATGAAAAAGGCTGACGCTTTGTATTCATGTTCATGTGCAATTTGTTGCCAAACATGAGCATGTAGAATCAGCGAACGAGAACGATGGAAGGAACGACCCACGGGGCAAGGGAAGGCTAATTTGGGTCGTTGATGTTGAAAGAACGAAAAAAAAACACAAAAAAAGATGATGGATCATTTTGGATGAGTCCACTCGTTTGCCCGAGTTCAACCGGGCAACAACCGCAACGCAGCCGTCGCACAACAACAGCTGGTAACGAGACGGTCGGTGGTCTCTGGCCCACTCCACCTTTACCGTTTTTCCCCGTTCCTGAACGCCACCTTCGTGGCATCATAAATAATGTCCCAAACTGCAAAGTGGCCAATTGCTAACGACAAACTTTCCATCGTGGTTGACATTCATTCACAGGGACTATTTAAATCGGCTCCCGGAAAGATAAAAGGGATAAACCCGGGGACCGGGTTGGACGGATACTGCGGTCCACAGCATCCTCCTTTCTTTTTGGGGAAAATTTTCAGGAACGAACCTGCCCAACGCCGCACGCAAAACCAATCCTCGAAAAAAGGGTGGCTTACACGGGGTAGCATAACTTCCGGTTTAAAACTGTCCCAAATCCACCCACCAGAAATGGCAGAAAGAAGAGGCTCTGTGTAAAGGGACTGTTGTGCCGAATAAAAGCAATTTAATAATCAAAGGATTTACTACGTTTGGGCGGGCGGATATTCGCTCGATAAAGTTCGGGTACGACGACGATTTCAATCTCGTGATTCCTGGAGATACGAAATAACCCATTAAGCAAAGCTCTATGCTTAATGCTACGAGTGGCAATTGTGATGGAAAATGCGACACGGGGAAATGCCTTGAATCAGCAATTGGCAACCTTCCAAACAATGCGTACGGTACACGACGCGGTACGGAAGATAACACAAGGACCTCCGGGTAAACCAGCCAAAGCCAGGGCCATAATTTACGCTTTAATCCATTACGCCTCGTCCCGACGACCGTGGAGAGGAAGCATCGAAGCGGGGAAATCAGCATACGAACGAATGCTTCGATGGGGCCGGACGTCGGTGCGGTAGGTTAAAAACCGTTTATTAATCCTCGATGGCAACCATGTACAGCAAAACACACTTCATTCCGGTACGAGGTTATTGCAACAAACATATTCGAACTCACCTCCTTAGAACGCACTCGAGAGCAGCAAAAACTGCGTTTGAATCGAGAAGGCTTCCTCTCGAGCCTCGACCCTTTCCGAAGGACTCGCACTTTAAATGAATAGTGAACGAATACCAAAAAAAAACCCCTAAAGATTCGAAGCGAAATAAAAAAGCATTCTTATAGCTGCAATGTCGAAACTTTTTCCCTCTTTTTGGACGATTACGAAAACTCAATCGCAAACCCCTACAGCAGCACCGACTACCGAAGGTTTGGGAGGAAAAACCTCTGCCTACATTACTGGCTTTTCTGTTGCAAAAAGTAAAGCCGACTATCGCCCTTCAAATATCAGTTAAGCCCCTCACGCCATGCAGCGCTGTGTCTTTTTTTTTCCTTCTTCATTTTGTGACGTGCTAAATCGAACCATTTTCGGTAGCACTCAACGCACTCGATCGAACACTTTCCTCGTCCGAAAGAAAAAAATAATCGGATATCTCCAAATCAAACTCGCAGAGAGACTTTCAGAGGGAGGCAACAACCGCAGCAAAAGGATTGTTGTGAAAGGAGTAAAACTACGCAACCGAACAAATCTTTCTTCCAGGTGGAAGGCAGGGCGGCAGACAACAAAAATCGGAATACAAAATCGGAAATGGATACACTATATTGACCGGTGGACCAAAGGTGTGGAAGAGAAGTAGGCAGTATTAAAAAAAACAGACGCATGCGCGTTTGCCGGTGAAAGATTCCTCTTGAACAGTTTTCCTCCGCCGCACATGGGAGGTGTTGGTCAAGTGTGGGGCTAGTTTTGTTTCCTTTGCCAGCGCTGTTTTGCCCCTAACGACAATGAATCTAATCGCTTTGGGCGTTTGCTAGAATTTAGAGTGCAAATTGACAGCGT
Organism: Anopheles atroparvus; assembly: GCA_914969975.1. Lineage (NCBI taxonomy): Eukaryota > Metazoa > Arthropoda > Insecta > Diptera > Culicidae > Anopheles > Anopheles atroparvus. Next base: position 32,806,626 of record CAJZCY010000002.1, on the reverse strand, counting down.
CGATACTCCTAAGTGCGATTTCCGCCATTTCCACAGTTAACACCATCGTAGAAGGGAGGAAAAAATTTAACAATCCATCCGTCTGCTTTTGCAATAGCCTCAACAGCAGTTAGAAAAGGCCACTAATTGGCATGTGGAACATTCGATTTTTCGATTCGGAAAGGCATTCGATGCAAAATGTGGATACTTGGTAGGAAAACCATTGAAACAAGGAAATTCTATGCATTGTTTTCACGCCATGCCTAGACTGAATAATGCTGACTTGCTGTATAATAAACTCCTTCAAATTTAAGCTTCAAAATATTCATTTTGCGGGGAAAAATGTTGTAGATAAAAAGTGAGTCATGAATACTTCCTCCCTCGTATCGATAGCTACCAATTTAATAATCGATAGATGCTATAGCTCTCTGCAGTCCACCTTTCCAGGATTCCGAGGTGGTTAAAAAAAAGGTTGCGCCCGATACCATGCATACACATTAGCGTGAAACGTCCATATATCATGGACTTGGAGGGCTTATCAATGTATCGATGATTACATGATTGATGGATACGCTCCATATCTAACGAAGCAGGAAAATCAACGATAGGACTGACTGGAACCTATATGGTTGAATGGCGTGCGTGACGGGTTTCTAAAAAAAAACAGGATCCATTTAAAAGCATACTCCTTCTTTCAAATGAAAAGAACATTATGGCAGATTATTCAAACAACGCGAGTGATTCATTATTTATGCATTCGAGTTATTAAATAAGTGAAAAATTATGTTATGTCTGATATGGAACAAAGATAGAAGGCACATTTAAAGGAAGCTTATGGCTGATAAAAAAGCAGGTTTTCATTGCATCCGACAGCACGATTTGTAACAAACAGTTAAAATTCTGTTAGAATAAGCCCTCTGTTACAAAACAAAAAAACCATCAAAATATTTAGATGGTGTAAAAGAAAGTCAGCATTCGAATAACGTGCAATCATTGTGCGACAAACATACTGCATGGTGGAATAACTCCTAACGACCACAAGAACAGTTTAGCAGTCTAACGGACTGAAACCGGAGCGATATTTTCCAGTATCATGTTACATTTTCATCTACTCAACCAAGTCCAAACAAAACCGCAAGCTTACGCCGCGACGAGGAATGGCCAGCAAACTTTACGGAGCCACGCGCGCGCTTCCACCCTCCCAATTCGCAATGCCATAATTGGCCATGGTTTTCGCGCTTGCGGTCGCTTGATTACGTCGCGATCCGCCAATCTCTCGCATACATGTGTTGAAAAGCAAGGGTGACGGAGAAACACAGCCACGGAGAAAGAGGAATGCCGCGAACACCTCAACAAAACTGGTCATACTATCCGTTCCCATAAGTTCCGGCCGACCGGCTGTGTGCCTCTTTGTTTCTCCTAGTGGTTCCGTGGTGGCACGCAACATTGATGGAAATAGCTGACCTACACCTCCCGACCACCGGCACCCGTTTCGGGAATCACCGTTAAACATGTTGCCACAGGGTCCGTTTTGGTCATCCGTCACCGATTTGGCACATGGCGGGCCTATTGTTTCGCGGAGGTGTAGTTTCACATCGGAATACCATCATAAATACATCATGCTTGAGCAGCGCCGCTGTTTCGCCCCGGGATGACCGAACCGCATACCAGAAGTACCGTCCCCGTCGCTTCCGCCGCACTCTACCGCGACAAATATGTTCGCCGCACGGTATCCCTCCTGGTTCGTCTGTTCGCGGAATTTAAGCCGCGGTTTTTGTTTTTTGTTTTTGCCTCGGTCTAAGGTCCATCTGTAACGCTCTGCGAAGACTCCTCTACGCCATCTTACCTACAAAGAAAGAAAGTAACAGATATGAGTTGTTAAAAAAGTTACAAACAACCGGACACAGGGAAGGTAGAGAAACAATGCGAGAGCGTTTGGAAGAAGTAATAAAAGTGTTTCAAATTGTTCCTCGAGGAGTTGAAACGATCCGGGGCGGCACCAGTAGTCTCCGCGGTGTGTACGGATTGAGAAAATCTTTATCGCATCAACAATACCTTTTTCCGCCGTGAGGAAACGCTACACGATCTCTAACTTGCAATTGTAAATAGAAAAAAGTTCTGATCAAATGAGAAACCTCAAGGAGGGAGCAGAAAAATCATCGAGAACGAAGTGGGTTGTGGCACGATTTGGACAATACTTTAAAACAGTCATAATTTGCAGTAAACCTACGGCAGTAGATTGTGTGTACCTTTGAGAAACAGAACATTAAACCAATTCATTGGTTTCGTAGGTCGTTGGTTCGTCCTACATTCCTGTCTGATCATAAATATTGACCATGAGAAATTTTTTAAAAAGAAAACACTTTTGATGATATAGGAAAAAATTATGCGAACTGTCGTACGTTCGGGAGTTCTTCCAGCATTCTTTTTGGACGCGACTGGCAAACACATCAAACAACAAACGGATCCTTGAAAAGTCTCGCAGTCCCCGGGGGCAACCCTACTTCGACCAGGAGCATTCGAACATAACGCCACAGAATAGCAAACCCAGCGAAAATCATGCTTCATTTCCATTCGCCGCGAAGTGAAGGCAGAACGGCACGACGACCCTTTCGGTCGGTGGCAATCTCACTTCGCAATCGAAGAGAGTAGCAAGAAATGGCGGAAGTAATAGCGAACAACGCGAACGCGTTTGCGTTCGGAGCCGGGAATTACGCATGACAGAACACATCGGGTCCGACTGCATTAGGAGGGGGTTGCGTTGTGCGTGGCTACGCTTTTCGCAGAACGCGCCAGATAACGACACCCAAACCCGGAAATGGCTCACTCGAACTGCGTGGGTTCGTTCGATTGCCAAATTACGGTCCATTCTGCCGCGGTCATGCGGAAACGGGGATGGAACACGCGAGGGACTGCGCGCTAAACGTTCACGCACGCGGAGACGGACGATGAGTGCTTTTGCGCAATTAGCAAAGAGATAGTGCTCTTCCATCGCTAATACACCCTCTCCTTTCAATAGTAGCGTGCATGGAAAAGAAAGCTAAAGGTTGTTGGAAAGGAAATTCTAATGTATGGCCGTTGCTTGTCTACACGACAAATTCACTTGGACAGGGAAGTTCCTTAAAGCAGTCCGCATCTGTCGAGGGCAACAATGCAACCTCATAAATTCTCCTCCGTGAAAGAAAGCCTATACCATGGATCTAGCGTCCGACAAACTCTACCTATTTTTGCTGATAGAGTTGTTAACCTTTGCCAAGTCTCGTCGCAGCCTTTGGCTTTTAAAGAAACCTTTTATCGATGGGTACACACAAAGTACCTTTTTTTTTTTTCGCCACGACAGTGTTAATCAAAACAGGCTCAATCCGGCGTTAAGCAAACAAACGCCACCGACTGTGAGGACTGTGTTTATTCTGCTCACCTGGACAATCTGGGAAGGCTGGCAGGCGGGCATGCGGCAGGCAGCGATTATGCTAATTGAAAGGTGTTCTTAGTGAATGGGTGAGGATGCTCTCTCCTTTCCTTGGCTTTGGATTACGGTAGAGTTGTTTTCATGTTGCCAAAGGGTTTAAACATTATTTAACTATTTTTATAAATCGCAAGTAACCGAAAACCATTCTCCTACTTCTCTCCATAGACACCACACTGGCAACCGTGATATCAGGATGGCTTATTAGAGGTTCATGGTCAAAACACGGTACGCATAAACCCTAGCAAATTAACAGAAACCTTTATTAACTTAAATTAACAGAAGGCGCATACTGCTGTGTACCAAGTAGAGGCTCGATCAACGGCGGAGGTAGGAACAGTGAAATGGAAACCTCCATAAATTCCGGCAACCATCGACCGACCAAACGAAGGCCTCGGCACTAGCCACGACGGCTAGCACAATACTGTCCGCCTCGCAGGAAGCAGCATGATACATTTCTCATTAGCATGTCGCAGTCCGTACGTACAACGGGCCGATTTGTTCCAGGATTTACCTCGGCAGCGGCAGATTTGTGGCTCTTTCCCAGCGGTGCGAAGAAGGATGTGATAGCAATAATACAACAAAGTAAAAAAACAAAATCACATGAGCAAAACGCGCAGAAATGGCTTCTGCACTACACGCTTGCCACGAAATCTTCTCCCGGCCGGGCAGGCAGTATGTTCCTCCTGGCTCCTGCTGCTGACTGGCAACGACGGTGGCTGTTAATGGCGTGTGCTTTGCAATGCAGATTTTCTCGACGGGCGCAAAACGTGGCGGGTGCTAGAATGAATTTTACTGCCTCGTTCGTAGGCTGAAGCACCGCTCTTTATCCTCTTCTCATTCCACTTCGACGCTTCACCAATCATCATCAACATTACCGTTTCGCTGCAACGCTGGTTCCTGGGAAGAGGGTTCCATCCAGGTTGCCGGCACACATTTGCCGTTTCGGCCGCCCTTTCCGAATGACTTTCTTCCCATTAGAAGTTCCCCACCACCCGGGCAGCAGGCAGAGAAGGAGGGAAGGTGGCACTTGAAACGTGTCGCCCAAACGAATTGTCCTTGGCCAACAACACCGCATCCCGCAGTTTGTGCCGCTAGAAGAGCGGACAAGGATTCCGGCGGGCAAGTTCAAGTGTACACTGATCCTCTCCGTTTGCCTCTTCTCGTGTGCCGTTTCCTTCCTCGCTAATTCTTTGCGCACCACCGCCTCTTCGTAAAAGCCCAGAAGGACGCACAGGACAACTGCGGCGCACGCGAAACGGTCGTGTACGGGACATTGCCTCTACTTCAAAAGACATCTTTGCACCCTGAGGGAAACTCGGCGTCGGGTCCGGGTGACACACAGCAAAAGGTAGGAAACCGAACGAAATGCTAGCAAAAAGAGGGAAAGCAACAAAAAAAATGGTTACATCCATCCTCCCGTGGCGGCTCTTTCTTCACCCAGGTTCCTTACCGCGAAAAAAAGGGATGCACCGGAACTGCATCAGCCACGGACGCTGCCAAGGTAGTGTTTTCCTGTGTGTAAACGTTACAACCAAGCAACCGAGGATGATGGCGAGGATGGTTTTTTTCTCCTCCACTGGAACTGGAGGCGAAGAGATCACGGTCGTGTGTTATTGTTTGGTCGTTTTCCCTGTTGTAAACATTTATCCTCCGAATGAAATATGATGCAAGGCAAGGGCGACGCCGCCAGGACTTGAGCGCGCGAAATAAACGATGGTCATAATCCTGCACAATGTGCTGGGGAGAAATCTCCTTTCCTGAGGTTCAGATCCACCAAATGGCGTCCGAAGTTCAGACGGCGAGGCAGGCAGTGGTTCACATTTTGGAAAACTCACCCCAAACCCGCGAACCAGGGGGATTTCAGTTGTCCCAGCAAGATGTTGCAATTCGTCGTCCCTTACCCTTAGCGATGTTGGCTTTTAAGGTTGTTCTGTCGCTTCGTTTCGCTGTCGTTACGATTGCACTCTGCAGAAAGGGTGAGCTGTGGGCGAGCCAGCACGTAGATAAATCGCGAGTGTCAACCCTGACGAAGTTGTGCATTATCGTTTGTTTATCGGTGATGCTGGCGGTGTCCCCGACGGCCATTTGAGACGGCGTGTGTCGACACACGGGCCACTAATGGCATTGAAAAATTGAAGCGGGATTGGTTGGTTGGGAATTAAAGAGGAAGAACAGTTTCGTAAGCCAAGATAATGCTCATTAAATAAATACAAGAATCAAGGATGGTTGGAAATCAAAACGACCATGAACCATTAGAAGCAATATTATTTCTGAAGTGAATATAGATCCTAGCTTCGGTTAAAATAGGCGCATTTTTTTAGCCAGTATCGATGAACAAAAAATCTTACAATCTAAAATGCAACTGCTTCCAATGCCACATTAGTCGATCTGTTGCATATTCTTCCCACAAATTTTGTCAATTAAAGCTTCTGCTCCACGGCTAACTGCCACCAAAGAGTCACCGTGTTTGGAAGTCATTTACCGGGAAATGCAAAAACAGATCTTTTTTGTGTTGCCCACTGAAACCTGCCTCCATCAAACGAACGATGCCAAACCGGCACGGGCAGAAGGCTGCAGCTTTCCAGACACAAAACCACATTCATTCTGTCCAATGTCCACCCGGAAAACCCGAGGCAGACGCAGAAGAGCGAACGTGTCAAACAGTTCCAGTTCGAGGGGGCTCGGCCTTCCTTCTCGGATATTTTATTTTCCTAACCATTCTTCCTGCTCCAACCACACGGTCCAGAGACGAGACGCGAGACTTCCTCTACCACACAGACGAGCTGAAACGACCGGTACCACCCACGTGAATCCCCCAACCCTTCCATCCGTGGAAAGGGTCGTATACGGTGTGCACTTTCCGTGGGCTTCCCTCTGGTTTGGCTGCTGTCGTTGCACTTTTTCGCTTACGTTGAGCACATATTCTGCCGGCCGGGATAATGTTGGCTACGAGGCTCCCTCTGCCTCCCGTGCAACCCTCTGTTGTTGCCTCACAACCAAGTGGACCACATTTGTACCAATCGCAGTCTCGGTAGGACGTATGGAAGAAGAAAACACAAAATGCGGAGGAAAAATGATTGAGAATTTATGTGGGAGTTATGCGGAGGGCTCACAAAATCTTTCCGTCTCGCTCACTCTCTGTCTCTCTTTCCTATTCTTTCTCCCTCAGAAGGTGACTCCAGACAGGATACTGGGATCCCGGTGGTTCAACAAACTTGTCCGCCATTGTGCTCCAATTTTTGATGGCGAAAAATTTATCTCCTCTCCGGCGACTGGCTCCAGCCAATTGTTACCCTAGTGTCTCTGTTTGTGTGTTTGTGTGTCTGTTTTTTTTAAATGTTTGGTTTTTGGCGATAGTGTGAAGTGAAAGTGCACTGCTCAACTTTCTTGCGTTCCCCGTTGGGCAATCGGCGGTTCAGGTCTTTTTTTTTTGTTGCCAAGGATTCAACATACAATTTTCTTTTCCGTGCAATTCGCCTCTTGACCATTTGAACTTGCCTGCAAAAAAATAAAATAAAATCAAGGCGTCCTCGAGCGTGGTAAGGGAGACGGGCCAAAGTGAAGCGATTAATAACATGAACCCAATTCGAGAGAAGCAAACAAAAAATTGGAAAGGCTGTCAACGAATAAAGTAAAGTTACATTGGCACACGGTGGGCCGGAGGAACTAAGAAACGAAAAAAGAAACCTTGCACGTTGGGCGTACAACAACAAAAGACATTTAATCATGTGAACACGGAGCATATAAAACTGCATTCAACAAATCAGCCAACCAACGTAAATCAATGTCATTTACCACCCACCAGGAACGGTAACGGTGGCCACAAGACACAACTGTACAAGATACACTCTCCGGGTTGCAGATAACCGCGGGATTTTGCTTTTGGCTTTTGATTATTTGGACTCGCTTCGCTTACATTCAACCGGGAATGAATGTGTCTTCGAAAGCATCCACAATCGGACAAACCTTCGCCTTATGTTGCCATCATCCAACCGGGAGAAGCTCTTTGAAGCTTAAGAAATTCATAAATTCTCTCTTCAACAAGCATCGGCGCAGGGGACAGGGTAAAAAAAATGGGTGATACAATGATTATTCACCACCAACCAAGCCGGAAGAGCTGACTGGATGGGCCTAGTGGCGTGGGGTGGTCTAGGCGCACTGGAGGCAATGAGCGATGATGTCAACGGCATGGAAAAAAGTGATTTATGCGAGTGGGACACACATAGTGTGGAGACAATGGCGTAATAGATCGTTCGTGCCTGTCAATGTGAATATCTCTCGAGAGCCGTTTTGCCCTGTGTTTGATAGTATTTCTGGCTTCAAGTAAATCAGCTAACCGGTTTGATACACACGAAACTGTAAAGAAACCAAACATTGATTGTAAGTTGAACTGCAAGAAGAAAATGGACCAGTTATCAAAAAACGAAAACCTACAACCGGCCGGATTTAGCGTCGGATGAAAGAAACAAAACAAAAACATCCCATTTCACACATTTCAAGCCACTACTACAAATCAGTACGACTCAACCACAAACTGCTTGCTGCGAGAAACCGACTTTGATCATTGGACAAATTGATTTCCAGAGGCCGTCGAAGGCAGCCATCAATCCCAGCCGAAACCGATCCAGAGTCGATAACCGGAACGTGCCCATCAGAAAAAAAACCAGAAAACTGAATATGTCGTCGGTGCTGTTAAATCTGCGGCCGAAATTGGATACCCTTTCATCGGTTTTCAAATTCGTTTCGGTGGTTCGCAATCGCAATCGAGAGGCTCTCGAATAAACTAAACAAAAAAAAACAAGGAGGGAGAAAAAAACCCGGGAGTCCACGACGCCCGGTCTTCTCGTCTGATTTGGGACCAGGCCTGTCCGAGACACACATGGCCAGGGCAGAGAAAAAAAAAAACCCTCCTTCGACTCCGGTTTGAAGGCTAAGACCACCTAATCATAAACACGCCAAGAAGCGCCCCCTGCCGGTCTCGGAATTGGAAGGGACACGACGCAATGAAAACGGGTACGCACGCACAAAAAAAAAAGAGGTTAAGAAATCTACAACAAAAACCGGTCCGCGATCAGCTGCTGCACGTTGCTCTCGGCTGCTCCTAAGCGGTTTGCCCCTCGGGCGAAGAAAATAGCGCTGCGGCAAAGACGGCGTACAGCGGAGCGATCGAACACGAGTGGGCAATCTTTGCTACAACCCCCTACAAAGAAGTCCAAAGGAGAAACCTCGGATCATCTGGTTGAAGAAGAGAAGATCTGAAGCGCTATATGCTCTGAAGCTATGCTTTGAAGTGTTCGTGCATGGTTCGAGGAGTTCTCTTCCGTCGTTGGAACCCGTTTCTCGGGGATGGCGAAGATGGTGGAGATTTTGTGTGGTAAAAAACCCCCCGAAAACAATAACAAAGATAAGAACCCCAGGAGAACGGGGAGGGGTGGACCATGGAGCGACCACAAAAAAAAGGAAAAACATGTGCATGTATGTACATGTGTGTGGACGTTGCGCGCTTTCCTCCACCGTGCTCAAGTGAAACACGGAAGGGACAAGCTCAGCATAAACCATATAGCGGCTTCGTTCCCTGGAGCAGCATCCCATGTCAAAGTTCTTTTACTTTCAGATATGTCCTACTCTCCATGAAATGATCGACCACGTTCCATTCTATCCCTTAGACCCAATCAGTTCTAGTTTACGTGACTAAAAATTCACTTTCATCGTTGGCGCGAGTGCAGCTTCCTCGGGAGAAGGTTCTTTCTCGAGCGTGACTTTATCTGTTCCCCGTAACCCGCTTCCATCATGTCGTGAGGAGCTCACGTCAACACGTCGAATAAAGTATCCTCGATCTTGGGAATTAACAACGCTAAACATCGTCACGACTTTTTTCTCTTACAATAAAGTTACGTAGGCGTGGTGCGGCGAAAGAGTGTTGATGACGATGGACCTCTTTTGGAGAGATGCAATCTCTACCGGGTGATGAATGAAAACCCATTATCGTCACCTGAATTTGATGAACCAGAGTTTAATGTATCAATGATGTTTCTTGGGTCATCTTTTTATGAATGTTTTATTTAGGTATTTGTATTTATATTTTAATTTAAACTTCAATTTGCTTTTCATCCAATATGATTTCGTATTTCATCCACATATCCATATGATTTACATATTCTAGGCTGTTTTATCTCTTTTTTTTTTCTTTTCCGCCCAACTCCCTGAGGGCTACCTCTAGAGGCCCATCGCCTTCAAACAAACCCCAAAGCAAGCAGCCAGCAACTAAAGCATCTCGGTCACATCAAGGCATTGCGCGGGACGGTTGGGATGATGATGACCTGTCTTTCTAAGGTGACAACCTCTAACGACAGACAAAATGACATCATCCCCGCATGCACCAGCAAACTCTCTCGCTCATCTCCAGTTTGTTGTTGGGTGGTGGTTATGTTTCCTAGGCCCAGTATGTTGCACGATACCTCAGGCTTCTTCCTAAGGTGTTATGTTTTTCTTCGCCTCACTCACACACGGTGATCTACGTGCGAGGAGAAGTCAGTATGGTTCGTCGTCTTCGTCGTCAACAACAATGGCAAGGCAATGGAGGGTAAAAGGCCAGACGCCGAACCACACTCGGGAGGTCAAAATACTAAATATGCTTTCCACATCGCTCGCACAAGCCCTTGCCGACTGTTTGGGTAGTTTATTCAATTCTCCAAAAGGGATGTCCATTTTAACCGGGTTTTTTCCAAATGTATTAAATTTCAACACGTTAAAATGACACGTTTTAGTTAATTGGATTAAAACATTAATTACATTGCCATCGTAGTTCTGCTCATTTATTAATATCTCATTCTCTATAACTTTATAAGTTTCAGAAAAACCTGTACGAGCGCCCGAAAAACCTCTCGGCTTTCCCCGGGGATTGCGGTTGAAGGCATGCAATCGATGGGGCGAGGTAGAAGACGCATGCGTGGGCGGAAAAACAGGAACGGAAAACATCCCGGTGATATGGCGTCTAACTTGCCTTTCGTTGCTTGGCGTTCTAATTCCAAACGTGATTGAAATATTGAAATGAAATTCGTTCTAACATTGACCACCGTTTCGATATTTCAACCCACCAAAATTGCGGAAGTTGGTCGACATCGAGACGGTTCTACTTTCGGTGACTCAGGGAAGTTTCTTGGAAAATTGAGACACATTCGTGTGGATGTCTTCGCGTCTATACACAAACGTTTACTCCCTTCGCAAACGTTGCCTTATCAGGGAGCAAACAAACAACGCATAATGGCCAAGGGCCTGTGGAAAGGGGAAGCGACTTTTTGATAGGGATAGCATGCCTCAAACCCGACCCCTGTGAACGTCACGCGGTTATGCGAAAGATTACAACAGATCAAACAAGACTTCCCAAAAGCAAACTATTTAACTTATGAGCAATATTTTGACAAACTTTCACATTTGTTGATAGAGAAGGAAATCAGGGATTATCGCTCATTTCCCTCATTTTGAGTATGTTTACTCTATGAATTAATTACCGAAACTCCCTGAAGATAATTACCAAAAGTGGCAACGATCGAACGCTTCGTGATGTATTGTTTACTTACCTTGTACAAATTGGATCCGTTTATTCCAAAGTGGCTGACGCGTGGTTTCCCGATGATGACGATCTGATATGACAATTTCTTTTCCTTGGTACCGGAAAAGTGCACTTTTCCAACCGGGAAAAAAAATCTGCTCAGGATAACCAACAAGAAACACAATTCACTACACAACGACGTCTGCAATATTTATCCGACACGAGATTAAACCACCGCTTCAATTATATTTTGCAACTTTTCCGACAACACACAGCAGCAGTGTATTCACTTTCACTAACATTCACGTCTTTTCACCCTGCTTCACTGGTTCGGGAGGAAAAGAAATGGAAAATTATGAAAACAGAATATCAATGAGACGTTTACGAATCGGCCAAAACACAAGCTGCATTGCATCGCTCGGCTCTGCGTTTCTCACCGCGGATTAAAAAAAAAGTCCACAAAAAGAAGGAAAGAAAGTTTTTAATTAAAAAATCGAACCAAATATAGCCGTCCAGCTAAAACAACCGAATAACAACGCATTTTTCATCTGCAGGAAACTTTTTTTTTCCCAGATCACAAAGAATTTCTTTTCTGGAGACGAAATGGAAAAATTCTTTACCAACTCCCGCAGCGACGTGGAAAACAGGAAGCAGCATCGGTGCGGAGGAAAGTGTACTTGTTTGCAATTGTAAGTTTTTACTGGAGTAAACATACAATTTTCTTAACCTTTTCCCTTTTGCCTGCGATTGCGAATATTTGGCTCCTTCTTCTTCTGCTTTAGCTACGATTTCCTCCGTAGCGAATTTCCTTCCGTGCTTTTCCACACATTTTCCCTCTGCTCGCCAGCTCCCATGCCCCACGGTTTTTGTTGCTACTCGTCGTGTTAAGTTTCTTCCTGTGCACAAACACACACACGCACCGTGCAGACCCACTCACACAGCGAAAGGCGGCTCGGGGATACTACTTGCACCAACACCTACGGAGACGCGCACACTTGCAACGAACGGACCTTCGCCTATCCTTACCGTGCTGGTTTTGTCCTTCTTTTCCGGTTTCGCTTCCGGTGCAGGATATGTTTCGCTGCAGCCGTCCCTGTCTTTTATTTGAATTTTGTTGCACGGCAACATACACGCAAGCACCCTTTGGCACAAAGGCGAAATTTGCGTCGTCGGACTCGCTAGGACGACGTTTTCTCAATTTTCACTCCAGGCAGCTGCGCCGGTGAAGGTTTTCCTCAAACGAAACGTTCCTATTTATTCCCCTCCTCTACCCCTTGTGAACACACACGTGCACACATATTGGAGTAAACAAAAAAGACTTTGATTTCCGCTATCAGCATTACATTTTTTTTTTTCGTCTGCTTTGTATACTGGTGGTGCGACCGATGTCCTTAGCAAAAGGATACGAACGGCGGAAAAGGGAAACCCGTTGGCTAAAGAAAACAAAAAAGCGTTACGCATGTGTGCTAGATGGGATTTTCAAAAACGGTTTGTTTGCATTGTGATTGTGAACAAACACGAGCAATGGAATCGAAACCACAAACTAGTAGCAGTTTGTTAAATAACCTAGCAGCCCGGAAGGCAGGCGACTACTACGATCGCGGGCACGGACACACGCACACACTACACGCGCATTCGTGCAAGTGCGTACACGCACGCACGCGCGCACACGTACGCAAACAACCAACAGCAGCATACCGGCGCAAGAGGAAGAGGCAATAACCGCCATCCCTGCTGTGGGCCCAGAGCGACATAAAACCGTTCCCCCTTGTTCCAGTGGTCGTCAAATTCAACAGCTAAAAAACCTCAGAAGTCGTGGAATAAATAATCCATCAAAACGTACAGTTAGCTATAAAAGAGTTAAACTGTATACAAATTCTTACAATGTTTTGTCAACTTATCCGTGCAGAGACAAAAACACCAGAATTGAAATTGTTACCAATTACAAATCATTACAGAAAAAAGTGTATCGTTTTTCCTGCTATGACAATCGTGACTTTTACTTCCATTACTAGTCATGTTTTAGAACCCACCTAAGAGGGCAAGGGAGCCCTTTGGCAACCACTGCCCTATTGCATCTACTGTATTTCATCACACACATCGAAAATAGCAACGGCCCGTACCACGCACACGGTGTGCCGGGACAAAGTACGGGAATAGGCATCGCGCGTTCGCTGGCGGTACAATATCGGGCCCTTGTCGGGGAAAATGGTTGTTTCCCCCTCTTCCCTTTCGCTCGGGCGTCATGACCGACACCGGCGGCGGAACTGAGGGGGGACAACGGAAACGTTCGGCGTTCAATTCCATCTTCACCTTTCGCTTCCTTATCTTCTGCTTTCCATTGCTTCATAGAACTGCCGCATCGGAAAGCGCGACGACGGGTCGGTCATCGTCGCCATTGTGTGTACTCCTTCTTTGGCACCTCTTTTGTAATCCGGGCCCGTGCCAAGTCGCCGTTCCGTTGTTTTGTTTTGCGCTTCGTCCACGCCGCCCGGCCAGACGCGCAGGCAGACAAACCGCCGCAAAGAGTGGGTGGCCTACTTGATCGCTTCACCTTTCCTCGAAAGAAAAGAAAAACACACCAAAAGGTGCGATTGTTAAAAATGGCTGGTGCGATATTCCATTCCACGAATATTCATCAGTTTTCACGAAGAGGTCCACTTAAAATTTACTTCGGTTCGCCGCTGGTTGGAAGAAGTATTGATTACAGATCGTCAATCATTTTGAAATTGCACGGCAGGCGGCGGCAAATTAATTTTTTCTTCCATTTCCTAATTGTTTCAATGTTGACACCTCTTCACACCACTTGACGACACACCCACCCTCGCATGTTTCATTTGCTACATGGTACGCACACTCGCACAAAAACACGGTTTTCTTCCTCTAGCACCAGAAAGGATATCAGCGAGGCTCGCGACCGCATACATACACAGTGACATCACCGTCCGTTCGTTTCCCGTTTGATGTCGGTTGCTGCAGCAACGGACGTCTCTTTCGGTCTCGCACACCGCGGTTGCTACCAGCTACGCACACAACCGCAGTCGGCTACCAAATTGACGATCAATTTAACATCCCCCGGATTCCCGATTTGCTCGTCTCGCGTGGTGCAACGTTGGTTCTGCACTAGTTTACACGGGAAAAGTGGTTTGTTTGTACTTTTCAAAAGATTTGCTTAACGCACTTCTTCAATAAATTTACTGGTTGCTTCATGTTGGGATGTAACATGAGCAGCTATGAAAACGAATCCCTTAAACCGTGCGTACTGCTTTCCATCAATAAACACCTACACGAACGATGTATTCTTGCAAACGATATTTTTCTCACCAAACAGCAACCTTTCAATGATGGCAGAGTGCCGGCAAACTGTTGAAACACTTCACCAGCGAAGATGCCTGGTAAAACAGGTATGAACACGAAAACACAATCTGAAAAACAGACCTTCTATGCTATGTTTTCACTCGGTTGATCGACGCAAGCTCTTTACCGTATCGCACTCTTCTCCAGACTGACTAGTGTGGCGAGTTATGAGAATCACCTACCGGGGCTGGTTCGTTCCCAAAATTAAAATGGTGCACTCAGTTCCGAGCAGTTCCGGTTCGTCGTTGGTTTCATGCATACGATAATTTTGGGCGAGTGGGTGCGCCGTCTTAACTGGACCCATCGGTTCGGTTTGTAACGTACATCTCTACTTTGAGAAATCAATCGTTCTTGAGCGGCCCACAGACGGCGAATATAATTCTTTAATAAGCTGTACCATTTTACTGGGCTATTCTCAAGGACAGTGATCCACCCGATACTTCAAGAACACTAAAAGATATTTAATTATTGGATTCAACCTCTCCATTCAACAGAAAATCGTTCCAAGTTTTAGAATAAACTTAAACATATCGTTTAGTACTAAAACAATTGTCCGAGGTGGCCAACAAAACGATCAAAATCTCGTTTTTACGATAGAGTTGGGTTTCGTTCCGTTCCAAAACCATACCGTTTTACCACATTCATCCAATCTCACAAAAACAAAAAGAAACATCATTGGTGTTATTTTCAGAAGCAAAAGGAAACCCTTCCTTAGTATGTGTTAAAGTGGCAGTTTAATCGATCAGCTCCCATGGGAGCTCCCTATGCATAGCTCGTTCGAGAAAGAATATTCAAATGTCTATCCCTTGTAAATTGTTTCTGTCAATGCTCGACACGAACAAAACAGACTGTCGTGTATTTTCCTTGGGACGTCAAAACGGATCGACTGCACGCACACCAGTACGCGCTGCAAACCGCTTGTCACACGGTTGCACACAAAAGCGCTCAAACGCGTTCGTCAGTCTGTTCGTTTCGGCTGCCGCTGATGGTTTTCCGGTTCGATCGAGGGCGTTCGTTGTCAGTTCCTTCCATAAACTGTCCCTCGCCGTTTGCCGTAACTCGTGTGTCTCTGTATATTTATATCACGATCGTGTGAATCGCGCACATTTGTTCCACGCAGTGCACTACAGCGAGAAAACTGGTCGCTTTGTGAGGCGTAGAACGGCGGTATAGCGTGCAAGGGGTAGCAACAAGCGCGAGAAGGAAGGAAGCGAAATGCAGTCACACAGCAAGAAACGTGTCTGCTATTATTACGATAGTGAGTAAAATCGTCCATTGATACCATCTCGGGTTGCTGCAATTAGTGCCTAAAGACCGCGAACGATCGTCATTTTTATTCCCCGTGGGGGTGTGAATTATTTTCAAAATTTACCACCAAAGTAACCTAGCGTTCACTTTCCCCGAGCAACCGTACTATAAACAGCCTAATGCCATTCGCATGGGGCAGTGCTTTGTCTCGTTTTAGCAGCGCACCACGCTCACGGGAGAAAGCGAGACCACGGTCTGTTTCGTTCGTTCCGCGTTTACGATGGATCCGGTCGCAACGATCGATGCGCGCGCGTGTGTGTAAACGACGGTAGCGTGATGCGATTCAGGGAATTTGTATGTGCCGTACACGCTACGGTCGCCCGATCGAAGTAGACGCTAGGAGACAGTGGGCGTAAATTTTTAAAACTGAAACGCGCATTCTAGATTCGTTGTGTTTTGCTTTTTCCGGCTTGGATTTTATTTTGTTATTTTTTGTGATGCTTGTTTTGTCCCTCTCCGCTCGTCTGCTAATGATGATGGTTATTTCCTCCATTCCTAGGCGACATCGGTAATTACTACTATGGCCAAGGACATCCGATGAAGCCGCACCGCATACGTATGACGCATAATCTTCTGCTGAACTATGGCCTGTACCGCAAGATGGAAATCTACGTAAGGATCGGGACGACCTGGAAACGTAACGGAGGAATGGTTTAAAATGATTTCGATTCGATTTCCTCCTCCCCAGCGTCCACACAAAGCAACCGCAGATGAAATGACAAAGTTCCACTCGGACGACTACATCCGGTTCCTTCGATCGATCCGCCCGGACAACATGTCCGAGTACAACAAACACATGCAGCGATGTAAGTTTTCCGCTTTGTCCCTCTAGCTTTGCCCGCGCGATAGCAATCGTTGACTCCGTTTGTATTGTTGCAGTTAACGTCGGCGAGGATTGTCCCGTGTTCGACGGGCTGTACGAGTTCTGCCAGCTCTCGGCCGGTGGGTCGGTCGCGGCCGCCGTCAAGCTCAACAAGCAGGCGTCGGAGATCTGCATCAACTGGGGCGGTGGGTTGCATCACGCGAAAAAGTCCGAAGCGTCCGGGTTCTGCTACGTGAACGACATCGTGCTCGGGATCCTGGAGCTGCTGAAGTACCACCAGCGCGTCCTGTACATCGACATCGACGTGCACCACGGGGACGGCGTGGAGGAAGCGTTCTACACCACCGACCGCGTGATGACGGTCAGCTTCCACAAGTACGGCGAGTACTTCCCGGGCACGGGCGACCTGCGCGATATCGGTGCGGGCCGGGGCAAGTACTACGCGGTGAACATTCCGCTGCGGGACGGCATGGATGACGAGTCGTACGATTCGATCTTCGTGCCGATCATCTCGAAGGTGATGGAAACGTTCCAACCTTCGGCGGTGGTGCTGCAGTGCGGTGCCGACTCGTTGACGGGCGATCGGCTTGGCTGTTTCAACCTGACCGTGAAGGGCCACGGCAAGTGCGTTGAGTTCGTGAAGAAGTACAACCTGCCGTTCCTGATGGTCGGAGGGGGCGGCTACACGATCCGCAACGTGTCCCGCTGCTGGACGTACGAGACGTCGGTGGCGCTCGGCGTGGAGATCGCGAACGAGCTACCCTACAACGACTACTTCGAGTACTTCGGGCCGGACTTTAAGCTGCACATCAGCCCGAGCAACATGTCGAACCAGAACACGACCGAGTACCTGGAGAAGATCAAGAACCGACTGTTCGAGAATCTGCGCATGCTGCCGCATGCACCGGGCGTGCAGGTGCAGCCAATCCCGGAGGACGCCATCAACGACGAATCGGAGGACGAGGATAAGGTGGACAAGGACGAGCGGTTGCCGCAGCAGGACAAGGACAAGCGGATAGTGCCGGACAACGAATTTTCCGACTCGGAAGACGAGGGCGAGGGCGGCCGCCGGGATAATCGGTCATTCAAGGGCCAGGGACAGTCGCGCAAGCGGCCACGCATCGAGAAGGACGGCAAGGCGGAAGATGTGAAGGAAGAGAAGGAAGCGAAAAGTAAGTCCATACCTTCGAACGAAGAAAAAAATCCATCCTAACTGATCTCTTTCTCTCTCGCTCTCTCTCTCTTTCTACTCCTTTTAGTGGACACCAGCGGCGACAAGGAGGAAACCAAAGCGCCCGAGGAGCCTGCGAAGAAGGAAACGACGGCTGTTGCCTGATCGTCACTTTCATCGTTCCGCAAGCAACCGCCTCCCTCGTAACTAAGCCTACCGGGAGAGTTTAGCAGGGCGGGATAATGGGGCCACGGGAAGGGAGGGAACTATCGTCCATTAGTACGGAAGATAGAGAGGGGGAGGGGGTCGACAAACTGACGCTAACTCGGGAGGTATTTTCTAAGTGGCCGGAGAAAACAAAATCCTAAGATTGTTCCTGATAGCGCCACTAAGGAACCCGTGACCACCAAACCCGTGAGGATGGTTTTACTATTTTCTTTTCCATTACAATATTATTCTTCTTTTAAACATGGCCCCTTTTTCGCCAGCGACGCGCGTAAAGGGGCGAGCGAGCACAGGTGCATAAGACTAGCCATTTGCCAAGGATCACGGATGGCCGGTACCTACCGACAGGAACAGAACAAAGAGCCAATTAGGAGGTGGAGATTTTTTAAGGGATATGCTGAGCGAAAGTGGGTTAAGGAAGGGGAGAACTTGGTAAAAAAAAAGCGGTGTCGAAACTGTATGTTCTATTGATCTCAGGAATGAATGAAAAAGAAAACACACACTCACAAACAAACAAACAAACAAAACTCAAATCAACAAAAACCCGATCTTTCAGATAAAACGATAAATTAGTGCATGGCAGATCCATAAGAAACAAAAAAAAAACGGTTATTACAAAACAGGATGATCTAGGACTGAAAATATCGTTACATGTTCCCAATGGTCGTCAGAGGTTTTCCTTTGATGCATTTTCTTCCACCGTTTCCGTACATTAAACCAGCTTGTGTTTGCCTAATGAAGAGGTTTCAGTGGTCCTCTTTCTTTTATGGTTTGTTTTAGATGAACGCATTTTGACGCCACTTGGCCGTTAATGTAATGAACGTTGCAAACATTATCAGGCATTAGGTCGTAACGCGAATTGGGGTGGGAAACAAATTGGGAAGGCTAATGTGGGAGAGGAGGAAGCATACAAAACTACCTAGTGGAAGCAATGAATTTAACATTAATCGTAACGCACGTATCATAAGCCTTCTGCAAGAAACACCTAAACACACACAAACACGGCCTGCGCCAATGGCTGATGAGAGCACTCCTACAACGACGAACCGTGTCGGTTGATGGCAGTGAGGCGATAAGGAGAAACGAACCTTAGGATAAAGCTAACCAATTGAATACCGTCGACACAGGGGCGTAAGTGTACCACTACTTTGCGAAAAAGGCAGAGTTTTGTGTCTGATGCAATTATGAAGAGTATTACCAGGTAAATACATGTCAGTTGCAAATTTTCAAATGGACATTGGTAATTTGCGTTTTGTTTTTGGGAAAGAAATCGCATCGATTGAAGGAAACGCATTCGTACTTACCACTTTCTTTCCATAAATCTACAAGACAAGTTGGAATATTCAGCTTGCACGTTACATTCAGTTTTATTTTGGGGATTTTTTTCACTTCATACGGAGTTCCTAGGGGGGGAGGGACGAATCATCATGATGGTGGATTTCAAACTCTTCTCACCTTGAAACGAAGTCCAGTATAATTTGTATTCCCCTTTCTTGTACTTGCTGTTCAAGTTGCTGTAAGAAAGAAGACCGTAAGTCTCGGTTGTTGCGTGTTGTATCAGGAAGGAACCACGAAAAAATGCGTTCAAAATTCTCACCTCTCACAGCAGTTTCCGTACCACCAAGCACCGCTGTAAATCCGGGCACAGTGGGATATTTTGTTCGAATCGTTGTCCGCGTCGTAGGTGCTGAACGATTGCCCCACGTGAGAGGTCAAGGAATCCCCGGCCGTGCCGGAATAGTTGCCGACCGATTTTAGCCTGTACAGTTCGCTTGCGTTTCCCAGGCGGAAGTCATCGTACAGTGCGTACGCGTGCTTCCCGTTGAATGCTTCCAGCTGTACGCGAAGCTCATGGCGGCCGGTGGACAGTTTTGCACTGAGCTGTTCAAGACCGAGCCAAAATTCGCCTTCCGGATTGCCAAAGCCGAGCTGGTACTCGGTCCAGTTGCGGAAGAAGTTGACGGACCCATCCGACCGTCGCTGGAACACGGTCCAATCGGGATGGCATTCGTGGCTTGGTGCATGCAGCGCGTCCAGTAAGGCCCGCCTGCTGTTATCGGTAATCACTTTGAATTGTTCGTGAATTTTGCACTCGAGGTCCCCAATCCGTTTCTCACTGGATCTTGACAGGGCATCTATTTGGCTAGACAACGACGTTTGACTGTCGTTTTCGCTGGATCTTTTTCGACAGTCTACTTGGATGTGTTCTAACTTAGTATCCACCGCAACGATGTGATTGATCAGCACGTTCAGCTTTGCATCGATACTCTTCAGCTGTTCTTCAAACTTATCGTTTGTAGTACTTGATGCTGTGTCTGCCAACGCCACGGCACACAGAAGAAGAAACGGTAAATACTGTACCACCGACATGAGTTGCTCTGCAACGGTCAATTCGCGGTCAACTACGAAAGCCAACTGAAACAAAACGCAGGTAATCTTTCCCCAAAAATCATATTAATACCATTTATTTTCATGCTGCGCTTGCGGACTAAGGTTGTCAGTTACATGATGGCCAACAACACGGGACTATACATTCAAAGGGAACATTCATACGGGAATTCAAGGGAGACGATAGCGACGATACACCACAATGGGGGCTATTTTTAACTTATCGCATCTATCCTATCGTGTTGCGTGAGAAACACCCACGAGTATTTCAAAAATCTTAAAAATGTGGACCATTAGAGCGGCATGAGCGATCAGTGGAAATTTGTAGCCATTGTAAACCATTGTGATAATCATGTCCAGCATCCGCGACGTTAGGTTTTTATTATTAACGGCCAAGAAAAAGCACCGAGGCGCATTTCAATTTTATTTAGGAGTTTTCGTCATCTCACTGCTCGGAGTTACTTGACGTGGGGTACGGACGAATCATCATGATGCTGGATTTCAAACCCTTAGTATTTTGAAACGCACTCCAGTGCATTAGGTTGTATGACTTGCCATTCAGATACTTGCCGTTCAGATTGCTATAAGAAGGGTCACCATAAGCCTACGTACAATTGCCACTGCAGGAAAGAAGGTTAAATTTCCCGAGACACTTACCTCTTACAGCAATTTCCGTACCACCAAGCACCATCGTAGAGGTTGGCACAATTGGTCGTAGAGGCTGCATCATTATCGGCGTCGAAGGTGGAAAATGGTTGACCCACGTGGTAGGTTAGGGAGTCCCCAGCCGAGCCGGAATATTGGCCAATGGATTTGAGTTTGTACATTTCACTTGCGTTCCCTACATGGAAGTCATCGTAGAGGGCGTACGCAAACGTTCCGCTGAATGCTTCCAGTTGAACAAGTAGTTCATGACGACCCGTGGCTAGCATTGCACTGAGCTGTTCAAGACCGAGCCAAAATTCTCCCTCTGGGTTGCCAAAGCCGCGCTGATACTCCGTCCAAGTGCGGAGGAAGTTAACGGACCCATCTAACCGTCGCTGGATCCAATTACGTGGACATACGTGGGTTGGTGCATAGAGCACATCCAGTAGGCCTCGCTTGCTGTTATCCGCGCTTGCTAGGAATTGTTCGTAAATTTTACATCCGAGCTGCTCGAACCGCTGCTGACTGGATGTTGATAGGGTCACTATTTGGCTAATCAACCGTTGCAGTTCGTTCTGCGCCTGCTGGGGTTTGCTTTGCAACGGCACCGGCTCCGGTGTAGCAACGCTGCTCAACTGGGTAACAGTTGCAATCGATGCTTTCCGGTCGCCTTCTTGGATCTTTTTCAATGCGCTATCCACCGCACCGATGCCAATGTTCAGTTGATTCAGTTTTCTGTCGATGCTCTTCAGTTGCTCGTCAAACTTCTCGCCCATTCTCGTAACGATTTGCTCTAGTTGCGTGAGCAGCAGCTCAAACCCGGGTTTCTTATCATCTCCTTCGGATACACCGTCGCCGTTGGTTGTAAAATTTGATTCTGTTTCGGCCAACACCGCAGCACAAACCAGAAGAAACGTAACGTACCGAATCATCAACATTTTGTCCTTTAATCGATCAGCTCGTCGCCTACTTTGAATGTAAACTGATGCGAGATAAACAGATAATCTTTATAACCGTGTGCCATTTTATTTTTATGTATTTTCAGTCTGCGCTTGCGGAGTAACATTTTCACTTAAAGAGATGGTCAACAAAAGTGGACAATCAAGACAGACGGCGTTATTTTTAAATGAACGGATTTCAGCGCGTCGTACGCTACAAAACCAGTTGTTCGTAGAGGAGGGTGTGTTCACATTCGGATATTTTCAGCATTTCGGAAGGTATGAAACACTTAGCACAAATTCGATATTATCATTTTCTCGTCGATTTTATTCGCCCCCGTCCGTCATGGGCCCGCACTAATCTAACGACAGAACCGAGTTGAGGCTAGTAATGCTATCACCTTGACTAGAAGCGACCGAGCCGCGCTTGTTCGGATCGTACCGTGGTCCGCCGATGTAGCTGATCGGGTTGGCGAATTGGCGCCGGTCCGGTCCCAGGTAGATCGGTGGCAGCTTGCGATACTTGCAGCGCAACGGAACCGTCGGGACGCTCAGCTCTTCCGGCGCTGCCGCCGCCGCTATTTGCCGTTGACCACCTGCAAGATCGAGCTGACAAGCATGAGACGCAGACTGTACGGTGGTGGCGGGGGTGGTTCCGCCCGGCCCCACGAGATTGGTGGTGCCGCCATTTCCTGTGCTCGGGCTCTCGCAAGCAGATTTGGAAGCAGTGATCGGAAGCGCTACTAGGTTATCCTTGCGGGGCGGTGGCCGAGGACGGCTGGAGGCATCAACTGAATCGAAAGCCACTGGCGCAACATGCACGGCGAAGGCAATGGGAACGGTGCGATCCGGACGGATCGGTGCCTGCACGCCATCCTAGACGAAGGTTGTGAGGGCACACATGAGCGGATGAGAAAATGGGCGCGCTTGCTCGCTTGCAGTGGGGGAAGTATGGGTGCAAGGGAGAGGAGTGGGCGATGGCAGAGACAGCGTCCATCTCCTCGAGGAGAAGGGAGATTCAAGGGATCAAAAAGTGTCCTACCAGCTGTAATGACCAATGAAGTGGTGCGAGGGTGCAAAAGGTTGATATCTCTCTTAGTGACAACGGCACGGATCTGCTCTAATATATTCCGTTTAAGGCTCCTCCGCGCGTCGCGCGTGCAGGTTGTACAACTAGAACATGAACTTGGCACGATGAGGACAGCATGATGGCAGGCATACAAGAACACACGAAAACACACCGACATGGAAGGTAGGTTTTGGCTTTATTCGTTTGAAACCCCATTCGTGGGACGCCGAGACGATTTGCTAACATATTTCACAGGTTTTTTTACACACGCACGCACACATACATACACATATACTCGCAAACAAACGCGACAAACGGCTGCCAAATGTATCTTTACAATTTAATAGGTCAGGTTCATCAGGCAAAAGCTGTGGAAAGTCTCAACGAAAGGAGATCACCCACAAGTGACCTCAGAAGGAAGATCGGAGTGCTCGTGTTGCCACGACCGTTACACGTTTACATACACACCACATCAAACACAGTACCTTAGTCCGCCATACACAATTTGTAAAATACTATTTTAAAAAAAACGATCAACATAAATCACACACAAACACGATCGCAAAGGACACGAGAATCGAAAACGGGGTGGTGCGGGCGTTACGCCGGAGATTCGGGAGTTTCGTCGATTTTGAACGGAAGCGGATTGGCACTGATGAGGGCCGGTGGGGGCGGAGGGCCCCACGAGACCTGCCGGGGACTTCGGGAGCGCAGGCCGTTGGTGAGCGGGGTGGATGTCATCATGGCGCCCGGAAGCGGTGTCGTTGGCGGGGTGTTGCTGGCAGGAGTCGCCGGCAGGCCACCCGGTTCCGTGAAGACCAACTTCGGGGGTCTCCGGGGACCGGGCGAGTGATGGTTTGCCTTGCGGACAGTAACCTTCTTCACCTAAGGTTGCCATAATCGTCGCGGTTTTTTTTTTTTTTTGTTGGTTTTTGACACGAATGTAAATCCATTAGTTTCGAGGTATGTCAAGACTGGATCGAGTGGATTCGGCCGCATTCCGTTTCTTCTTCGGGCGCGGGGTAGCAAATGAAATAGTCAAGATGGTACAGTAATTGTTGTATCTGAGCTAGAGTTCTTCGTTGGCGATGGCTCAAAAAGGTGTCTTGTTTCGCAAGCCACATGTTAACAGGTGTGTGTATTAGTATTTAACACCATAGAATTGCTTCTTGTCTCTTGGTGTGCTAGGACAAGAATTTGATTACTTAATTCCATAATGGAACTAGCAATACCAAGTACTAACTACTCTCAACATACTACTTTCCCGAGAAACTATTTCATTTGCTGCTCACAAGTTTGTTTTTTTTTCTCCAGGGGAAAAAAAACCAATAAACATGCACAAACCAATTCGACTGGACAACATTCCGTCAAGGGACAAACATGCGGACAATTATTTGACGACCTTGCAGCACATCATGCATACTATCCAGGACATCGTGGCCGCATCCGTACTTTCGTTTTCCTTCACAAATGGTTAATAGGGTCTGCAACAGGACATGCATCTCGAGCATGCAGCACAAAACACCAAACGGAAAGCAAAGAACACACGGTCAGAAGACAGAGGGAGTCACCATCGGCACGCAACACGTGGGGTTTGGCTTGTGTTTTTTTGTTGTTTCTGCACAGGTTTTTATTGCATTTCCGTGACGGAAATGGGCCGTATGGGGCTCGACTAGAATCACTTAAACATCGAACATGACGATCGGACAATAAATAAGATAAGTACGACGGCAAGGCAAGCGCTCATGCGGGTCATCGTTAGGGCGCAGCGTTGCCTGTTCCTTGGTAAGCTGCGTGGTTAGAGTGTTACTAGGTTGGGTGCTCGTGTTACGTTGCCTAGGAGCTGCGATTAAAGGTTAGTTTAGCACGCCCCACGCGGTACAAGGAGTGGTCTTAGGACATGGTGGGAACATTTGGAGGATAAATTTGGGGATATCCTTGTCCCATCGTGTTTGGCGATGGAAGAAGGAGCTCCTTCCGTCGGCTCCGAAAAAAAGGTGGGAGGATTTTCCCCATAAAACTTTTGCAATTTCAATCATATGGTCATTAAACAGGGGACTGAATTGGGGGGAAGGTGCATGCATTGGGGATGGTGAATGATGGTCGGGGTTAGTTAGTTCGTGATGGATGGATGGAGATGGTGCGGGCTAGGGCTACTGAACCTTGTGTACCAACTCCGACGTGTGCCATGCGACTGAGGGGCCATCGAGAGGTGGCCTGTGCAGGTTAGACACGGAACTCATCGCTATGCTGCTGCAGGTCGCCGAGGTCCAGCTTGTTAAGGGTGACCTCGCTGATCGAGCTTAGCGGTGCCAGTGCCTGAATGCTTACCGGGTTGTCGGTCAGCTCGCTGTCATCTTCGTCGTCGTCGTCTACGTCGTTACCGGTTGACGCACCGTTCGTCTGACCGTGACCGTCGGGTACGTGGTTCCCGTTTGCGATACGGTTCCGCTGTCCTTCCGGAGTGACGCCATTCGCTGGACTACCGGTAATCTTTGCCTCACTCGCAGAGGGTTCCTTCTTTAGGAGCGTTTCGTTTTCTTCCGCGGCCAGCGATTCCCACTGCAGCTCGTGGTCAATCAGTTGACTGTCTGTTGGGTGGCAAGTGTATTGAATTTTTAATGTTAGGAAATGGGTTTGCACTGAAGAAATCCATTAACTCCCGCAATCGACCTTGTCCGCGATGTCACGCTTCCACTTACCACGGATGCCAACGGTAACCGGTTCCACCGGTGCCGTTTCCACCTTTTCCGCTGGCGCAGTCGCGTTACCGTTCTTCAGTATACCAACCAGTGGCTTTCCGGTGTCCTTTTTATCCTCCCCGGGGACCTGCAATAGAGAGATCGATGGATTGGTTAAATTGGCAGCTGCCGGAAAATCTTCACCCCGCACTCCAACTAACCGATTTGTAACCGAACCCCTTGACGTTGGTCGTGGACGACTCGCTCTGCATCTTGGCCGCCTGCTCCTTCGACCAGATGATGTCCTCGTCCGTCTGACGCTCGATGCGCTTCCGGTACGCCCGGTCGGTGCGGTACACCTCGATCAGGCAGCACACGACGATGATGACGAAGATGGCCGTCATGGTGATGAACACGACCTGCGTTTTCTCCTCCTTCGTCGACGGGTCGAAGTAGATCGCCTTGTACGGGACACGGATCGGTGCATCCACGACCCAGTTCTTGTCGATGACCTGCGAAAACGGGACGGGGAAAACAAATCAATCCGATGCTCTCAGGTTTTACCGCTTTGACCAGTTAAAAAAAAAGAAAACTTTATTCTTACTGCACAGTAACATATACTTTTATGGCCAATGTTGGATTGGTAAATTGCTTCCCAGAATTATTTTAATCATTGTGCAAACGAAAACTCTTAAAAGGAGAATTAAAAGACGTCTCCATATAAGTCATATTTGTTGTAACTTTTTTGTTTAAAGAAAATTTTCAGCAAACTTTTACGGGTCTGTGAAATCTGAAATGTGCTTCTTTCCCTAATTTTTTTCTCTTTTTGTATTTCCACCTTCCTTTCCACCTTCCACCCCAACTTCCCACAATGCATGTCGTGTGGGATAATTCTCCACAAGTCCTGCCCAGAACGTGACTAAAAGTGACACTAGCTAATCCGTCCTAACCCTCCCTCTAGCTCGCAGCCGCCCGTTCCTAGACCCTCTTTCCCGTGGGCTTACCGAAGTCATATTGAGTGCCGGCTCGTTGAACGGTGTCAGCTTCTGGATGACGTCGAACTGCTTGCACTGAGCCGACCGTACGCCCTGCGAGTTGATGACGGTGATGGTTTCCGCTTCGCTCTTCGTGAAGAGCATGTACTCTTCGAGCGGTTTCATCGTTTCGTTGTTGACTTCGATGAAAATATCTGCGTGGGGGGGAAAAAACGGCCCGAAGATGCAGGGCGAGCGGGTAGCAATGAAAAGCCAAAGTCAGTTAAATTGGAATCCGCCTCTTCTCGGCTGCTCGGCCAGCGGAAAGTGTGCACTCACTCGACAGGCAGCCATCGTAGCTCTTGTACACGGCGAACCGCGGATCGGTCGTATTAACGCCGCCGATCTGGACGTGATTGGTGCCGGGGTCGGACACGGGCACCAGCGCCTTGCTCGCCACCGCAACGATTGGAATGTCCACCCGGTCGACGAGCAGCGACGCGTCATTGCCGCGGCGCGTGTAGTACACCGAGTGGCGCGCGTCATCCATGAAGTTGCGCTCGATGCGGGCCCCGTACGTTGCCCCCTCGCGGTCCTCCTCGATGTACAGGTGGTTGTCGGGGGTGATGGCCACCATGAGGTAGTAGCTGCGGTCGTTACGCGACTGCAGCAGCAACATCACCCGGTTCGCCCGGCGCAGATCGTTGCTGGAGAAGGCAAGCTGGAGCCGCACGGAGGTGACGCTCTCGGCCAGGGCGAGCTTGCGGAGCAGCGTCGCCTCGCCGCTGAAGCTGGCGCCCTTCTCCTCCGAGCAGAACTCGCCCAGGAAGCTCGTGTGCTCGCAGTTGCAGGTGCTCTCCTGCTTGCCGAAGTTCTCCGTGCAGATGCCACCGTTTTTGCACGGCTCGGCGTCACACTTCATCTGGCAGCCGTTCAGGACGCCCTCGGTCACTGGAAAGGAAAGATTGGCATACGGGATTTAGACAGCCAGCGGGTTCTCCGTCGACAGGATATTAGTGATGGCATGCGGGCCGGATTTTCCGTTGTGATAATATTTTTGGATTAGCGCGAGAAACCGTTTGCCGAAGAGACTGCACATTCGACGAACCAGTTTCTGTTCACTCGATTCAAGCATGGTCCTTTTGAAATGCTTATCTCCGACGGTGTATCGGGATTGTATTAAGGAATATTGGATACAGGTATTAGATCGAAATTCCATTTGAAAAAGTCCTTTACGCTGGCTGTTGATAACGCTTTCTATGTGAACCGATAGCTTGTGCGTTAGTTTTTTCAGTTTTTTATTTGGTATGAAGCGTTCCCAGGCAAATTTAGATCAGAAACTGAACATTCTGATACACGTGTTCTATTGACACTATCAGAAAAACTTTAAACCATTTGTCCCTTCGCAGCTTGAATGTTGATTGTGAAAAAACTCCAATCCAATAATTTAAAAAAAATCTCTTCATCGAATCAATTAATTTGAAAGCATATTTTGTTTTGTAAAAAATGGACAGGGTGAGGCAATTTAAATGGGCTGAAAAGTACAGCATTATTTTAAGTAGTTTGTTTAATTTTGCGGAAATTTCAGAGTTCGAATTGAAAACTTTATATTCCAGGCCAAGTTGAAATGGAAAAGATGCCAATTAAAATTATTTGAGCGATAATCTTTGACGCGAATTTGATATGCGATTTGCCTAAACAGCCATGGAAAAATGTTTGAATGAAATGTTTAATCACATCTTACTACCAGTTTCCCTTTACGCAATCGTTAACCACACTTGAAGTTCGTTAGCTTTAGTCAAAATTGAGTACATAATAAAGCCCTCCTTACCGTGTGCGTTGTTCTGCGTGGCCATTTCCCGGAGCGATATTAAATTCTCTCCAATCTTCAACCCCCGGATGCAGCCGATGTACCCCTCCAGCTCGGCGGTGTCCTGGTTTGGACGTAGCAAATTGGCCGGATCGTAACCGCCGATGTTAAATTGGAAGTATTCGGTGGGTGGCGCCGGGGGCCGATGGGGCGAAAGGACCTCTGTGGAAAGGGCGAGGAAAGTAATTGAGAAAGCATTCGTTACAGGGACGTGGCGGTTTTTCGTCTTCTTCTGCTCTATTCCCCTTACCCAGCTCCGGGTTGGTCCACGGTTTGTTGGAGTACTCGTCGAGCAGCAGGAAGCCCCGGTCGATGGTGACGTTGTTCTCGTTAACGTACAGCGTCGTGTTGGTTTCGCTGCGTATTACCGCTATCTGGATGCTGCGGGCATTTGTCAGCTCGCTGTGCTCGATGGTCAGATTGACGATGTCGCTGCCGTGGTTGTATAGGTAGACCACCTCGCTCTGGTTCGTGAGGTACAGATGGACGAAGTTGTTGTAATGGTCGTTCGCGTACAGCACGAACGCGTGCCGGTCGTACGTGCGAAGGTTCACCAGCAGCGAGGTGCTCAAGATGCTCCGGAGCTTTTCCCGCTCGTCCCGCATCTCTTCCGGATCGGAAAGGTAGTTCCGCTTCAGGTACGACTCGCGGCTTATGAATGTAAGCGCGTCCTCATTGATGTCTGAATAAAAAAAGAAGGAGAAAAAAATGAAAGTTGATTAGAGGAAACAAAATCCAACAATCAAGTGGACTCGGTACTTACTAGTCTCACAGTGCTGGCCCAGATGTGCCCAGCGGTTCTGGCAGACGCATTCGAACGTACTCCACAGCTCCCGGCAGTAGGCTCCGTTTTTGCACGGGTTTGGCACGCATGACGGTTTACAGTCCTTGATAATCTCAGACAGGTGGACCGACATGAAGCTGTAGATGTCCAGGATTTCTCCGTTCACTACCAGCCCTCGGAAGCACCCGATGAGTCCCTGTTTGACGGTGTACTTCTTGGAGATTTCCCTGGAGTGCGAGAAGAAAATCAATTGACGCGTCACATAGCAGAAATTGATTTTGAATAATTCTAAAAAACGGCAGGTTTTCACAAGGGAAACCATAGGCGAAAACCTACGTTGGCGCACCGCCAATGAACATGCTGCCCTCGAACGGGCCAAACTCTTCCTCCGGCTGCAGGTCGACCATGCGCGTGTCCGTGTTGATCATGAAGCGCACGTGGTGCTCGTTGTAATCGATCCAAATCTTGTGCCACTCGCCACCGTTCAGCTTGCGGTTCGTGTCGATGACCAGCGTCTTCGGCGTGCCGGTGTTGAGGGTAAAGTTGAACGTGAGCTGATAGTCACCGGTCAGGGCCACCATGAACGAGGGATAGTTGGAGCGGATCGGTGGCTGGAAGAGAAGGATCGCCTTCTCGCCGGTCGTGCGGAAGGAGAACGCGATGTCGCCTTTGCGCCAACCGGGCACCTCAATGTACGACTGGGATGTGGTGAATGTCACGACGTATTTCTGAGTATCTGGAAGGATAAAATGAAATCAAGTATCAAAAAAGTTTGTACATTTGATATTCACTTTCCACGCACTTACTTGTTTCCACACATTCCAGTGGCCCCAGGGTGATCCTTCCCTGCGATTCCTCTTCCAAACCCTTCTGCTGGAGGAAGTACATCTGCGTGATGCCGAGGTTCGGCGGTTCCTTGAAATATCCCTCGTCCGACAGCCAACGGTTGAGATTCGCATCGCAGTTGCACGACTGATTGGCATCTTCGCAGTTCTTGCCTACCGCGCAAGCACACGATCCTCTACAGATAAATAAGTGGGGAGATGATGAGCGAACTGCACGAGGGAAACACACTAGTACGAGTACCTTTTGACCTCCCCCAGTGAGTCGACGGTGTTGTTGTTCCGCGACGACTTGAACCAGGTGGACGAGTGTAGCTCCAGCGGGGCCTTGATGCAGTCGTACTTGATGTACTGCGTGCAGTAGAGCGAGTGCGATATCAGCTCCTGCAGCATCTCGGCACTGAACTCGCGGTACTGGATGTCGAAGCTGAAGTCCTCGTCCGTCGCCGACCGCACGTCCACCTGCGACGGCAGGTTGTGCTCGACGATGGTTTTGGTTGCGTTCGCCAAACTCTGGAAGTCGCACTTGACCCGCGCCGGCGGAAACACCCCGTTGCCGTCGATGTCGATCGAGTACACGTCCGACTTGGAGTAGCCGAGCAGGGCCAGCTCCTCGCACGTCTTGCGGAAGTTGGTAAAGTGGCAGTTCTTGCCGATGTAGCCCGTCTCCTTGCAGTCGCAGATGATACCGTCGTCCTTGACCGCGCACTTGCCACCGTGCTCGCAGGTGTTTGGCTTCTTGCACGGGTCGACGTACTTGCAGTTGTCCAGCGAAACGTCACCGACCACGCGCTCGCTCTTCACCAGGTACCGCGGTTCGATTTCCACCCCGTTGATCTTCAGATCGCGCAGGCACCCGACCAGCCCGGAGGCGGCCGCCTTCAGGCTGCTGCCAATAATCAGCTTGTCGCCGATCTGGAACGACAGCCCGTACATCTGCGTCACCGAGTAACGGTAGTCGACGACGAACTTCACCTCGTTCCGCTCGTACGACAACTGGATCGCGTGCCAGGAGGTTGGGTTGTCGATCCGGATGTAGGTGGTGTGAGTGACGTTGCTCTTCACGTCCGGGCATAGATCGAAGCTCAGCCGATCGGTGGCAAGGCGAATCTATGAGGCGAGTGGTTCGTTATCAAACCGAAGAAAATAAAGATTAGTATGATTATAAAGAGAAGTTTATTACCATTATGATTATTATAATTCAAATGCTTTTGTGGTTTCAAATCATTGTTAAATTGTGTGCAGCAATTATTGTACAATAGGGGTTTAACTTTGATTTCAATCGTAACTCTTAATATACGATTATATTCAAAGTTTTAGAACCAGTTTATGAACAAGGTTTTTTTCTTGTTTCAATCTGTTAAGAATCTCAAATCTCTTTAAACCTTAATATCTTAAATGTCACACGAGAGACACCCGAATTTAAAACTCTCAACGTTGGCTGCTTGTGAGTTCAAAAAGAGGGGTTTGCTCCAAGATAAGCAAAAGCCTAAAATCTGTCGTTTGCAGGAGGAAACTGGCAAAAGTGCGGTACACAAAACAAGGGGTAAAGTATTCGGAACCCTGTTAACGGACACTTTTCACCACAGGAGGGCCTGAACACAATACCGTTATTCGATACCGTTCGTTAGTTCGGTCGGTGCTGATATTAAAAAACTTTTCCCACACAAACCATAGGCCCAGTAGGTGAAAACCCATCGGTGAAGGAGTTTCGGTTGAAAAGTTGGGAGAAAAAACCTCCAGTTCTCCCGGCCCTCCGTGGAGAAGTGTGCGTGATGCGGAGGAACGGTGTCACTTTTATCGGTGGTACAATGTAAAGGAAGCCTAGACACCCCCCCCTTGGTTAGCCATTTCCCCCGGTTGGTATCATTTTTTGAATTTTATTTTTGTTGTCTCCTCTGTTTGGGTGGAGAGTTTCCTCCGTAGGCGTAGGGAGAATGTGAGATTATCACATGCAATCACGTGGCTGTGATGTGATCATCGCTCCGAAACCAGGGAGGCAGTGGAAGGTCCTTTTTTCCAGAATCCCGACTGGAATGTGAAACCCCCCTGTGAGTCTCCCGTGTAGGATGTACAAAATCTCTATCTACCCAAAATTGGGGGCCGACGACCGACATTCCTAAAGAGAGAATCCCCGAGGCGTTGGCATAAATCGGTTCATTGCTGTGGTAACCATTCCCCCGACTGTTGACTGTTTGGTGTCGTGTGGAATGGCGGGAAAGGACATTGGGTTCCCCATCACCTCCAGCAAGGAATGATGCGGTTGCGTTGCGTTTGTGGTTACGATTTGATTAAAAATTCTTACACACCCCAATCCTATTGAGGTCCCCGGCTAGGATATCAAAGCAAACCGGTTGGCCTTACCTCCCAGAAACCCTGGCCCTCGCTCGTTCGCACCTCGCTGTACGCCAGGACGGCCGTCGCCTTGCTGCTCTTGAAGTCGAACTTGAGCGAGAGCGTGTCGGGGTTGTTCATCGGCCACCAGATGTGCGACTTCGCGTAGGAGAAGGTGATCGGTATCACCTCGACGTTCGCCTCGTAGAACTCCTCCTGCAGCACGCCGATGTAGTGCACCTTCGGGTTGCCCTTCTTCAGCTCGTACAGCACCGACACGTCGTTGTAGTAGACGTTCTTGAGCGAACCGACGAAGTTGTTGCTGGACGCGAGCCCCTTCCGCTTGCCCAGGTTCGGCCCGCCGCCGAAGTAGATCTCCGGATCGAACAGCAGGTAGCGGATCGGCCCGAGCAGCTCCAGCACCTTGACGTGGTCGTCCAGGATGGCGATCACCTTGTCGTGCTCGTGCAGGATCGTCAGGTTGTGCCAGTAGTGGCGCGTCAGGTCCTGGCCGAGGGTCGCACTCATCACGCCGTCACCGAAGTCCAGCTCGATGTACGCCGAGTGGTTCTTGATCGAGGCGGCGATGTACTGGGGCTTGAGCGACTCCCCGCTCGCGTAAAACAGCGCCGAGTCGTCGTAGTTCGTCTTGAAGCGCATGCTGATGCGCGTCAGGGGCGAATGGACGCGGTCCTTCCAGTCATAGATGCGGAACGACACGTAGCTGGATCCTCGCAGGGTTAATACTGTGGCGGCTGAGGTAGAAAGAAGCAAAAACAAAAAATAACGCCAGGACACGAACGAAGTTGTTAAAATCTCTCAAACTCATGTACAGCAAACAGTTACACACTCACTGTAGATATCGCAATGTTCGCCCTCGTACTTCGTCCCGAAGCAGTCGCACGATATGTCGTAGTAGTGATTAATGCACCGGGACCCGGTGAAGCAGAGGTTCTGCCGCGAGTGACACTTGTTCCGGCAGCCCTCCTTGACGTTTTCGTGCTTGGTCGCGATGAGTGGCGTTATCGGGAGCAGGTCCGAGGCCGCCTTCCCCGAGCTCAGCACCACGTTCCGGATGCAGCCGACGAACGACTCAATTATGTACTTGACACCGTGCAGTTTTTCCTCCGAGCTGAGTCCTGCCGTCCCGGGATGGGCGTTGTGGAGTTCCGTTTCCGTTTGCGAGGCCATATGGTTGTGGAAAGAGGGGGGGGGGGGGGGTTGGGAATGAACCGCACAGACTTGTTAGTTTGAGTTTGTTAATGACGTTGCTCGACAGCTTGGGTTAATGAATAATGATTTTGTTCTAGTAGCCAGGATGTTGAAGACAACCATTGCTTTATTTTAAATTCACGTTTTCCTTTTAGATACCTTAACTTACACACCCCATCCGCAGCTCGGCAGAAAGTTTAATTTAAATTGTAAGTAATTTGTGAAACAATTTTAAATCCAGAAAAATTCTTATGCCCCCAAAAAGATGTTTTGTTTTTCTTTAAATAAAAATTAAATTCCAGCATCGAATTGATAAACTGCGTCATTGGCCTTGGCGACGACATGATGTAAGAAACAGAGAGTGAGGAAAAACCTTGCGTGAAATCCCGTTCAATCGCATTAAATCACACCGAACACATCATTTCGCAAGCCACAAATCATTTGTACAAGGCATATCCGTTTTCCGCACAACAGCCCTCCCGGGTGTGATTTTCTCATTTGTTTTTCCGCCCGACTTCCTATCCCGGGCTCCAAAACGGGCGCCCATCTGCACCCTTCCCCCTCCGGCAAAGTCGGTAAGCCGACACGCGCGTGGTAGTTGTTGCCACATCCGATACCGCCTAATCGCACTCATTTATCCTTCGGCGCGTGAAAATCGTCAAGAGGCAGAATGGTTGTGTTTTCTCGCATTCGTAACAAACTTCGCACAAATGTCCTTGCGAACTGTCCCCCGGTCGTACCAAGTTTCGTGGGCCGAGCGTCTCGACTGTGGACACAACCACCACCCATAAAAAGCGATTTCCACAACATACAGCAACATAACCGTTGCCCATCAATCTTATCGAAGATTAAGGGCGCTTTGCTCCACACCCCGCCGACGGTTTCGCCCATCCGAGAGCGGATGACGGGTCGGGGAAATGGGATCGCAAGGCAAGCCTTTAGGGTGCGGGTAAAGGCGCTGCGAAAGCTTTCCCCAACGCGAGATGGATGCGATGGCATAGATTTTGGAACAGCCCAAGGATTTTCGAAATGGGACGCGACCGTCTCCGAGGATAGTCGTGTCGTGTGCGTAGGGCAACCCTTGTTTTTCTTCAACCGGAAAGTGGGTGGGCGAGCCTTAAAGAATAATTTTTCTTCCGACACATCTCGGGCATCCCGGGGGGTTTCGTTTGGATGGGAAATGAATTTGATTAAATTACCAATATGGTGTTTCTCGATGATAAATAATATTTTAAGCGTTCTACCGATAGGCTTAAAGTCATGAGAAATCTTCAAAAACTGGGCAATATTTTAACGCCTGTCTCTGAACATTTTACAGAGACTATACAAACGATGTTTCTAACTATAGGAGCCCCCTACTTCTAAAATAACTAAACATTGCAACTTTGTTGACATTGACAAGTTCTATAAATATCACATATTAACAAACGTTTTTTTCTAACAAAACCACGACCTTAGTCATTCTCATAACTCGCAAGGACGAAATCGTTTCTAAACGGATTCTGTACGTGCTCGAGAGAAGTTTTTTCCTCCCCGCACGGTAGCACAAGGTCATGAGTTTTCCATATGAGAAGAGTTCCATGAACTTATTGGTTTGTTGCTGCTCCTTAGTGGATGATTTAAATTAATCGCTTCCAAAATACAGCATTGAACAAAGGGTTCATATGTGCGGATGTGACCAAAGCATATGTAGGGTTAAAGTAGCACGAACGTGCTCAGTACACTTCCGCTCGCCATGAAGGCACACAGGAAATAGTTTTATCCCGGAGAGAAACGGGTTCAAATCTGCGGCACGAAAGCACTTGCGAACGTGTTTGGGCTGTTCTGGGTTCTTCTCCACCCATTTTCCTATAACGCCCTCCCTCGGCCCCTGTGGACCCACTTCCGGTGACGTTTTTATTGCAGCGAGAAGTTTATTCTAATCTGCCGGGAGAACTTTACCTCACGCTTCCGAGCGCCACAAGAACCGAGCAGCGAACAGGGGAAATTAATTTTAATGGACACATGTGGGTGCAGATCGAAAAGTTCGTCTTCCGATCGGATTCCGAGCGGCTGGGACTGGGTGAGTCAAAAGGCGCCAGCGATAAGCTAGAGCAAGCACCCAAAAGGAACCCATAAACAATAAGTGACCGCTATTACCAAGACCATACTCGGGCGCTACTTCCTCTTCCTGCCTGGTGACTTCCTGCCACGACATTTAGTGAGATTGCTCGATTGTCGATGGGTTGAATGGGAATTGTTTTAACGAAACATAAATCACGAAGGCGTTGGCTGGGAGAAGGTTAAGCGGTTGGGAAAATTATTTGAATTGTTGCATTGCTTGCCGGATGAGAAGTAAGTCGTGGGTAAGTCCATAACTGAGTTTAGGCTAGTTAATGACTGCTTTAACTCAAGGCAAAGTTTAATAGTTGCTCCGTTGGTAACCTTAAAATTTGCATAACGTTCCAGCGAGGTCTGAAACAAAAAAACAATCATCAACTTGTTTAATCAAGGAGATGCTTCTATTTTTAAATGATAATTCGAATGATTTCTTGTGCAACATTCAGCCAAATTTTCATGAAAATGGCTTCTCAAATTTTGTCTTTTTAGTGTTTAAACCGCAGCTTGAAAGTCTTGGATCAAACGGAGGCGGATCCGCTATAATTTTCACGTTTTTATTTGTCTTAATGTGGTGTGGTTCTTCAAATCAATTGTGCTATTTGCACTCAAGTCAAACAAAACCACCCGTTGTCCTTCCCGTTTCCACTATGGAAAATGAACAGTTCATCGAGGAGCGGGCAAATTTGGCAACCGATACATCTTATCGTGTCTTCCATTAGGCTCGCACGAACAGAAGCACGTTTCAACGGTAATGATTTTTTACTACACAACCTGCTCGGGAAGTCGATTTGATTGGGAATGCTGTCGATCAACTTGTGGCCTCTTCCCACGCGGGCCACATTTACCGGGACGGGAAGTTCTGGCCAGGTGTGTGTTCGAGTGAGGTAAATAAGCCTCCCTTCCCGTACACGCCTGGTTCCTCCGGTGCGCGGCGAAATAATACGCGACAAGTGGTGTGTAGTAGGCCGGCGGGAAAATGAAGCCCACCCCTGAAAGGTTTTCCCCACGTGGAACGCTCGTTCAATTTGCCTTCCACCAGGCATGACGAGCGCTTGACGCGTTCTCTAACGATGCTTCGCGGAGCAAAGTAGGCTTAGCACCGTCACACATCGTCTGGAGAGTCCTTGGAAGTGGCACCGATTGGCCACACTCGTGCCGCCACCTCCGCTTGCCGCGTCGCAATTTCGGAAATGATTTTCAATGAACTGAAAGGCGCCCCCATCACCCCGTTCCCACACGTCTTGCAAGGCGCACACTTTTCTACGAACTCACCGCCAACCAGAACGACCGACATAAGATTGATGGATACGCCGTAATTGGTTTCGTGATTTAATCCCTTTAGGTACACTTCCTCCTTGTTGTTATCGACACGGGCTATCAGGCGGGCGCCATGCACGTCGATGCGTACCTGGGAAACGAGAGAGAATGAAAACGGGATTCAAGATTAGGTGAAAAAAACGTGGAAAAATGGAGGGCAGAGATGTCGCTTCTCTAATTTGAAACGGTTTCTTAAAATTTTACGTAATGCTCATCGCATTGCCAATAAAAAAAGCGTTGTTCAATGATCAACATGAGGCGAAAAAATGGGCGTTCGTCAAATTCTTTTCCTCATAATCCTATTCATTTCTTTAAATATTTGGTTAGATGCAATTATTACTCAAGCTTTAAATGACGCTGTCACGCAATGCAATATTGCATAAACAGACAAGAAAATAAAATATTCATTTGGTGGGGGAGCAGCTTTCTTACATTTCTTTTTGTGCACAATCTTCTGATGCCATCTGCTAGATTGAGTCTTTCTCTCCTTTTAACTTCAGAACCGTGAAAACGACCGTTTTACTGGTTGTTAGTCGACAACATAAAAAAAATACATCAGATTGTGCTGTTTTTCATATCGCCATGTCTCGAGAGCCCTGGATTGACTGTGCGCCAACGAAAAAACTCGTCACGTCACGTCTCCCGGGTTCCGGGAAAAATAGGAACAGTCCCTGCGTGCGTTTAGAAAAGCAAACAAATGTGCCGTTCGTGCCACGAAACTGTATGCCACTTTCGCTTCACTCGCAGGCACATCCAAACGCGTCTTTTATGCGAATTCAATTCCGTCGCTTTTCAATATTTCATAACAACGTAATGTGCTGCACCTTGTTTCTACAAAACCTGTCTCAAGTGATGCTCGAGGGAAGCGTTCTGTTGGATGTGTCTGGCCGGCGCAGCCCGGAAGCGAATCCAGCAAGAATCCTCCCCGCAATGGGTCCCTTTTTGTTTCCAAGTTGTAGCAAACCTCTCATCCGGCTGATGTGATGGGGAAGCTATGATAGTAAACAGCAAAACAACTCTCCCACCAGACGACGACCACAACAACCGCCCGCTTGATGGATGTGCGCTGACGATAAGGACTTCGGAAAAGGGGGACAAAAAAGCTATAGCGAAAAACAAAGTGACAGCAAAACATCCTCCAAGCAACCGGTTTCAGCAGAGCAGAGCAAGTGTAACGTTTTTCCTGCGGTTAGGTCTGTTCGTCTCGTCACCTTCAAAGAAAACGCCGGGCGTTTCCCTGGGAAATTTTATTAACGTTATGGCGAGAGCCACGGAAGCAAGACGGTGCGGTAGAGGTCTCCATGCATGCTCGAGCGCCTCGTAGGACTCTTGGAGGGTCCCCTAACCGGAATTTAATTATCACCTTTCATGCCATGAACGGTAGCTTCCTGCTGCAAAAGTGGGACACTTTCATCGTCACAATCTATTTTTGCTTTTTTTTTCGAGTACTAAAAGGATCGTACTCGTTTGAATCTCCTTGAACGTGCGTGTGCAATGATATAATTTGTTACTTTATGACTCGTCTTTGGAAAAGGGTTTACTCGCCATGCAAACTCGAACGATGAAGGTCGCAATGAATAAAAAATAAAATGATTAACGCGTTACACCTTTGCATGACACGTGAATTGACGCTTCACAATCAACCGCCGATGAATTTCCTCACACGATTTTTGAGTAGTTACAGTACCGTAATAGAATGGTTCAATAATTTCTCGTTAGGGCTTAATAAAAATGCGACATTGCTTGCAGGTGGAGGTCCTTATCGGATCCTCATCCGTTACTTACCATGACGCTGTGCCACTCGTCGCGGTTCAGACCCTCGCCGACGGTGACGCTCGTCGAGTGATTGCCGAAGACGTGCACCACCTTCAGCTGGCCCTTCTCCACGATGACGTACAGTGCGTACGGATCCAGCTTCACGCCGCCCGGCGTCTTGACGTTGTGGTACACGAGCAGACCGTGGGGCAACCGTGTGCGGAACTGGAACGATATCTCACGGCACAGTCTGCGGTGAGGGAAGGATCGACCGATCCGAAAGAAGATATCATAAATGACGGCCAACATGATAAAGGCCAAAGATTGAGCGTGCAGAAAAAGAAAAATTAATAGAAACAAAAAATCATTAGGTTCAAAAGGTTACAGGACTAGGAAAGATTAATTGAAAGGGGGTTCGTGGTTTTTGCTCTTTCAATTTGAATTGTGTTGCTGCAGAAGGAATAATTTTATAAATTGCCAATGAAGCTTATGCAAGAACGTTCCAACTTTTAATCTATTAAACCTTCAACGGCAGTTTGTTTGATTAACGTGAAACGTAATATGAATAGGATAATAATGTGATAAAGCTGTGATGTTGTTGAAGGTAAACAAATTATTCACATCATTGACTGGGAATACATAGGCTTAAAAAAAACTAGTTCTCAATGAGCAGAATTGCAATCAAACCCATTTCATTGAGCCTTTTCAATTGAGCAGTTATTTGATTTCAATTTGATGAACGTTTTGATTGAACAATACCGAATGTAAAAAGCCAGGATTGGCAACAAAATGTAAATGTTATGGCAGGATAAATATTCTATTTGATTAACCCTCTGGATGCCAGTCGCCTGCCACTAGGACTGTCTAATAACATGTCGTTGGTACAACAAATGGTCCACTTTCTTCGCTTCGAGCAGAGTTAGCAATGGCAACGTCTGGTAATGTACCCACATCAACTCTTAATTCCCTCGCCGCGAAAGCACTCAGCACCACTAGGCGGCACACGAGCAATAGATGTATCGATCGGACCGGTCAATATTTACCTGAGCTGAAACGTCTGGATCGTTTCGCCGTCCATCTGTATGAAGGTGTTGTTTTTGGCAAACATGAACGTCTTCTCGTAGCCCGTCTCCTTGAACGTCAGCTCGGAGCCACGCATCTCGTCCGGCACCGGGGCCAGCGTGCTGCTGGACGAGTGCAGCGACCATGCCTCCTGCGTCTGTGTGCGTACGGTCGACGAGGAGGGATCGGCGGTGGTCGTCAGCGGGACCGGTGGTTGCGTTTCTGCAAGTGAGCGATGAGATGGATACGGTCGATTAGAGGAAGAGAAGGTGAGCAACACAATGAACAAAAACAAAAAAATACGAATAATCCCCTGTCGGCATCGATCATATGACGGAGCTTATTTTTCTACCAAAATCTGCTCTTCAACTCTCCTCAGTGCACGTTTCGCTCTTGTTTCCTCCTCCTGAACCGAGGTTAACTGAATGTGAAAAGCCCCTCTTTCAGGACGAATAAATTTGAACTCCTCCATTCGAGCATGGAGGCGCCTAATCCTCCGTAAGACGCTTGACTCACGTGTTTCATTAGCACACTGCTGCATGCACTGTTCGTACGTTTCGAAATTGTTCTGCAGATTGCCACCGCAGCCGCCCCAGATGAACTGCGTACAGTTGTTGATCGTCTGCTCGAAGCGATACCGATAGCCGAACGTCTGGCACTGACCCGGCTCGCCCGGGCCGGTACATTTAGCTGGAAGGCAAGCGGAGAAACGGAATGTGTACATATTTATCATCTTCAGGCAATATTCGTCCAACCCGAAAGAGGGAAGGAAAACGAAAAAGAAAAAAAAACACACAAACAAACTTACGGTACACTATTTCCTTCGGTGGTTCCACGTTGGTCGGAATGGCGAGGACGGCACCGGACGGGTACTCCGGGAGGGCCAGCAGGGTGAGGCAAATCGTAAGCAATACTGATGCGGCATGATAGGTCATTATTTTACCGGGCTGTTGCCGACGCCGCTAACACGCTGTTGGGAGCCACGGGGGGAGAAAAAGGGGGGGGGGGGGAAAGGGCAGCACGTTAGAAACGAAGCCGGCAGAAGAAACCACAAATTACATTTATTGCAGATGAAGATGGCCGGAACCGAGCGCCGTCGGTACATTTATGTATCGTGAATGTGTTTTCCTTTGTGTTTTTCCTTCTGATACGATTGTACGGTCGTCCTTTTGTTGCTGGTCGTGTTCTGCTCTCGTAGTAATGGAAATTTAGCTACTAAAGGTTCATCGTGAAGCAGTTTCATGACGAACAAAAGCGATTGATAAATTTACTAAGATAATGCAATTTTTTTTCATCAATAATTCTAATTCATAATGTTAAATGTCTCATACATGATAATGCATGTTTTAAATTATCCCAATATTCTTATTTAGATTTCCGTGCATTTTTGAAGTTTGAAATTTAAATCTGGAATTCTATTTGCAGAATTAAAAAAATCAACACCTGTGAACCCAGCAAGGGAATTCCAAACCATATTATCTCCGTGAGACACCAGTCTTAACCAATGGTTTGTTTTATGTTGTTCCGACAATGAAAATTCACTCATTCCTCTTCTCTTCTTGAGATGCGATACAGCTGATGTTGTGTACGGCCATAATTTCCACAGCAAATTGATTAATTTGCTATCATCTTCTGCGTACGATACCACGTGCGTCGCCTCCGGTCGGCTTGGGATCGGGGATCCGATTTCTCCGAAACAAGCCCACAATCATTCGCTCTCACTTTTCTCTCTATCTTTCCTTTTCCCACACACTTACACGCGACGGCGTCTTTTGTGTTCGAATGCTCGTTACGGAAGCTTTTAGCTTGATTTCCGGCAAACGGTGGAGACGCCCGGTGCTTGATGGGAAAATGAATGCGATGGAATCTCCATAATTTGCCCATCGGACTACCGACATCGCCCCCCCCCCCCCCCCATCTGCGCATTCGAACCGTGTTTCCAAAACAATTTCGAGATCAATGTCTTCCGGGAGGGGGTGAGAGGAGCAAGCAAAACAGAATGCTTTCTTTGGTGCTTTTTTCGCGCTCTCTTTCTCTGCCGTCGTCACACTCCATTTTTTTTTAGCCAAGTACGCTAATCCAACCTGTCATGTAAAAGACTCTCGTGTCCTTAGAGGAGTGAAGACAATCTCATAAATCTTTCCATCGTTCAATTGAGCGATATTTTCGCTGGTTTAGAGGCCCCCATGTCGGGGAAGACGCCGGGGCAGGCGTGCCAAATTCAGTGATTAGCAAAGCTCATTACTCTTGCGTGGGAATAGATTACGCGTGATGGACGTACGTGAGCGATTTACCAGCGCACCGGAAACTGCCTGGAATAATCCGCTTCCACGAGCTAAACGAAGTGTCGTGGGCTTTCGTGTTTCGTCGGTGAGAAGCAAAAACAAAAAAAAAGGTGATCATATTAATAAAAATAACACCCAACGCGCATCATCGGTGCAGCAATCAATTTGCGCGGCGTTGAAATAATACACTCGAGGAAGCACAGTAAAAGAGAATGAGAACATTTTCAATTATATCTGCTTCCCTTTCAACCCCCCCGCGGGGAGCTGAAACTTCTTGACACGTTGGAACGCGTGACGGTGGAAATCGGTTTGTGTGCGGGAGAAAAATTCGAGTACAATGTAGTACCGTGCACGTAATTCTCCCTGATGAAATATTCTTTTGTCAGCCCCAAACCGGGTAGCGCTGTAAGCTGCAACCGTTGCCGGCAAATAACGAATAATCTCCAGACCATGCTCTTGTTCTAATATTTACCTCCATCGCCAGGCACATGGCGCAGAGAAAGAAAGATAAAGAGAGAGGGAAGGAGCCAGAAACACTCGGTGTATCATTAATAATTTACCGTGCAAATAAATTAGCGCACCCGCGGCGCGCCAACCGGTCCGTACTCTCAGCTGCCGTTCGGGAAACATGGAGCCAAATTCAGGCCTGCAACCGAGTGGAGAACTCGGTTTTGTGATAGATTAAACTGGCTAGCAGACTATGCTGGAACGGTAGGTCAGAAAGGTGAGGTACACTTTCGATACTATGTGCTGAATTGTTCTCGGTTATTGAAAGTTAATTTGGTGTGGATTTTCTAAGGAGAAATTTCCACTTGGAGTTTATCTACGATCTCCGAGCACGCGAGATTAGAAGACAATTTTCCAGCATCTTGCACGATCACCACAAAATGTTGACGACATGGACTGTTACTCCCAAGCAAACTGCTACCTTTATGTTTACGTTGAATGCATCTTGTTTTTTTTAGACAAAGGTCGAGGATTTGATAAAATATTAGCTCTAGGTTTAAAAAAAAAAACGTTGCGAAGAGTTCACATAAATGAGTGATTGAATTGAAATTAACTTTAAGTTTGTTAATGAAATGTGACTTCTCTAGCATTCATTCTCTTTATGTGCGCTGCTTTTCCAAACCTTCAGCATCCAAATCGTGCCGTTCCTCTTCGTATCCAGACCAGCTTTTATGCTCTGTGCATACCAATCCTTTTCACTGATCTTCGCAATGCACCAGGATGCCTTATAGGTTTTGCCGGTGCCACCACGCCCGGGGCAAGTAAATAAGTCCCGGTATCACATTTGCCGCTCCACCACGCTCGGGGTTTCGCAACGCACGCAAACGTTCCGGCATGAAAGCTACTGGAAGCAATTTGTTCAGCATTAAGTGCGGCAGAAGTTTTTAACCGAGAGATTTGCTCAACCTGTTTGAATCGCTGGCCGTAATTAGCGAACTAGCAGCCGGTGCGCCGACGAGAGCACTTGTGTAAGATGCAGCCAAGAGGGTCGGTCCAGTGAGGGAGTTGTTGTCTGTTTTGCGCAAACAAGAGCCACACTTTCAAGTGCACGCGGGGTTTGGGCCATAATCACACGGTGGGATGGATTGGAAGGGGAAGAGTTGAGGGCCGGGGTACCGGTTGGAAGCAGCCGCCGCATTAATGAGTTATTTTACGATGCCGTAACGCTGCTGGCCAGGAGAAGTGTGTTTAGAAGTGTGGTCGGCCGAGATAAGATAAGGAACAGGGTCAGCCGTGTCGGGGTGGACCTCCACCGGGGCTGAAGATGAGCCGAGAATTTTAGCAAGTGGTTTTACTTTTTTTTTTTGGACCGGTGTGGACTGATTAAGAGCATAGCATCATTTAATGTTGCCCCAGAGGTTCGATTTTTAATCCGTTGAAGTGGTGTTAATTTTCGCGCAAGGTCAAAGGTGAAATAAGGATAACAAAAAAGGTTTTTTAGAGGGTCGGAACGGAATATTTCCCTCGAAACGAAAAGGTTGTTTTTTTCAGCTGAGTCTTTATGGAAATATGGCTGAAAAGTGAGACTGAACATTTTATGCACAATCGAAAGTAATTTTTATGCGAGTTCCATTGTCCCTTGGAGAGTTCCCAACGTGTGCTTTACATTGTAACAATTTCCAACCCTTGCCTGTCCATCTCCTTGCGCACAATGTTGCAAAGAATGTAAACTCTGTGGTACATACTTTCGAACTGCTCTTCCGTGACCCACATTGAAAGGTATTTCCTTACATTCCTTTTAATTTGTGCCGTACACATACGAATTCAAATAATATTATGACTAATGTTCGTCCGTCTTCGCAGCATGCACGTATCCGTTGTGCACTACGCTGTGAGTGATACGTTTGTACAGGATAAAAGCCTGCCTTCCTTCCGTCCGTCCGGGATTGCTTTCTGACGTTTGGAGAGTCCCATCATCCCGGACTGACGGGTTGCCCATCGGGACCCAGGGATGGTAAGGGACGGCATAAGGACGGCTATTTACTTCCTCCACTTCGGGCTAAACCGAGTGAGAGACAGATCGAGTGGTCAGTTAGTCATTCCACGGGTTACGGGTGTGT
The DNA here is from genome assembly GCA_914969975.1 of Anopheles atroparvus. Lineage (NCBI taxonomy): Eukaryota > Metazoa > Arthropoda > Insecta > Diptera > Culicidae > Anopheles > Anopheles atroparvus. The sequence continues at coordinate 32,761,919 of CAJZCY010000002.1, read as the reverse complement.
TTTCCTTGCCAGTCACGAACGCGCGCAAAAAGGGCAAGGTTTGGTGCATGGCATGTGGACGAGGAAGCCGGACCGACGATTCACTGCACCGACGGCTTGTTTTCATACTTGCTGATGATGTACAGTAACACCGGAATGTCAACTTCCCCGACGGTAACATACATTTCCAGCGCCGTACGTGTTTGTGGAAAGAGATTTGTACCGACAGTGGACACCACCAACGACCGCAACTGGAAGTGTACAATGTCCGGTGGAATGTTTTTTTTTTGTTTGAGGAGTGACAAAAAATTGAAAGGAATTCGAAACTGTGCAGTGGAAAGAATGCATAGTCCCACTCTGCTGGTTCGGTGCAGTGGAAGCCATACTGAATAGCCATTCGGTCGGGTGGTTTACCGCCCCACAGTTGGAACGGGGTGAACTTCCCGAAATGGAAGATGCTGATGCGTCTCTCTGCCATTTGACGGGCTTTCCGTTTCCCGCCATCACCGGTTCCAGATGCTTTCGGAGCGACTGATGTTTGCAGTGTGATGCTGATGTGATTAAACCGGGCCTGCAGCCCGGTCGACCGATTGGACTAAGGCGCTCGAGAGCATAGAAAGTGACAGCCCTAATGTCATTTTGTGTGGCAAATGCGACGATGAAGGAGTGTCTTCCAACGACTCCACCGTGGTGACTCCCGGGTAGGAGCGCACGTCAGCGTGGAGCTATCCGAGATGCGATTATGCTTGCGGCAGACGTCAAGGCAGCAGTGGCGCTGTGCAGAAAATTAAATAGAAATTCACGCACGACCGGACCCAGTAGAGCACAGTTGGCCCAGTGGAAGTGTGCAGTTCGACACGAACGGTCATAACATCGGAACCGGACGGCCACACTGCGGACGTATCAATGCACCCGAACAATCCGATACAGCCGACGATACATTTTGCATCAATCGGTCCCGTTAATGTGCATCCGTTGACGGAAGTTGATGGTTTTATCCCGAGCTTTCCGAGCGCCGACCAGGGGCCAGGGGTTTGTCTCGCATGACGTCAGCGTTGTGAAATGGCTCTCCGGCACTGTTCGGGCATGAAATGATCCGCTCGGATTTACACTCCGGCGCACAATAAATCAGATTCCTGACACGTCCGGATTCACCCTCGAGTGGTGGTGGTACTTGTTTCGCACCGTACAGATCCGGACCAAGTGTGAGGCCAACAATGGCCGATTTCTCCACTTCACCCAGCACCCAGGGGTTTTGTAGCAGCCGGACTAATTTCACCATACAAAATATTATGAACTGAGCTTAATTCTGCACGATGGGATCGGTTTGCAATACACAACAAATGGAGTGACGAATCGAAACAACCATCGTCTGTACTCTGGTACCCATCCCGGCGGACGTTCCTGGTTCCCCCCTCGGGTGAAAAGTAGAAAATCCTCTCATCGGATATGACGCGAAGACGCCACATTCGATAAACCCATCACGTACAGGAATCGAAACGGAAGGAATCGCTGTACCGTGGTTCCTATTTATCTGTTCACGCTTCAGGGTCATTAATTGGATCGGTACGAGTTGCTGCGGAGAAATGGAACCTGCAGTAGCAAGTTCTATCATAGCGAAAAACGGGCAGCCTTCCGGTGAACACACTTTGACAGCTCTATTCCTGGAGGTTTTTTTTTTACTTCCTGTAGAGTTTCATCTCAGAACTCATTTCAGAAACATTCCCTCGTATGGTGGAAATTGTTGGCTGAAGTGTGGGGCAGCGAAGGGTGTAGAAAAATCTGTGCAGTTCGTGCTCGTTTCCAGCCAGCCAAGCCAAACTTTTCAAGGGTATGTGAGTGAAGTTTTTTTTTTCTTCTCTCAGACCCTTTATTCTGTTTCCTTGTTAACACTGACTCTACGAACGAAATAAATCAATTCGCCCCGTAGTTCCTCCCGGTTTATCTCAGTTAAAAACACATCGGTTCTCGATACAACCCATCGGCAAGCAGGAAGAGCTGGGGCGGACATTTGGTCGACAAGATAAATATTTGTAATTGATTTATTCTCCACCATGTTTCGTTCGGACGGGCCTGCCAAAAACAGCTGGAGAATAAGAAAACTAGGCAAACATCTTGAGGGTGGATCGCTTACTCGGTTGAAGCATTCCGTCTTCGTTTGAAAATGACTTTTAGCGACCTTCATCTAAAAGTTCTTTTTTCGTCAGCTTTTGCTATTCTTCAATGAATCGTTACACATCCGTCTACTTTAAAACTGAAGATGCTTGGAAGTGAAAAGATCCCACTGATCGTGAGCAAACTTTACGACGAGCAGACATGACAGACCGGAAAAGTTTTTAGCAGCAGCAAGTCTTCAAGCGAACCGTGGAAAGGTGTCTACGTGGCGCAATTGTACATTTTTTGTGAAAAGCTAACTTCCAAGTCAATGGAAGTAACACGAGGATGGCAGCCTTAAGTTGATTAAGTAATTGTAAAAAAAGAAAAATCATTCGATTCCGAGGAAATTGATTAAAAGGTAATGAATTTTAAGAATTATATTTGAATCAATCGATTAAAAATAAGCTTAAATAAGCGAACTGCTCAACCCGATAATAAGTAAACGGACGAGTAACTAACGAATCACCCTCAGAATGAACGCTGAAACACAACCGTCATTTAACTCACATGATCAAGTTTGCGTTAGGATGTAAATAGAATTCGGACGCTTTCCATACGCTTTTCGCGCAACGGCACTGAGGTGACCAGATGGGGGTGGTGAAACGTAGAGGTACTAATCGAGAATCGGCCCCTGATGAAGTATCCTCGCTGCCCGCTGATAAATCGGGATTTGAGGTAATTAGTAGAACCGTGACAAAAGGCCCCTTTCTGGCTGCCGCAAATAACTCCTGCATTGATTACAGCATGCGATAGATATATCGGAAAAAGCTATCCCTTCGGCGATAGACCCTTCGGGTGATCACATAGTGTAACGGAGGGTTACTACGGAGCACAAGCAGAGCCTTTCCGGAAAATTTATGAAAACGATACCCAAAGCCGGGTTCAAATGGGAGCTCGCAGGCTCTCGCTAAATCACACGCACACACGTGAACCTACGATTGGGGCTTATGTTTTAGGAAATTAGATCCTAACAAACTTTTCACAGTTTGCGCTCCGTTAGGAATGGAACGCGAGCGAGTGAGAGAGACAGAGGGGAAGAAGTATTCATTTGATAATTATGCTGATGCCGACTTACATGGGACAAGCATAATTTATGAAATCCACGCTCGCCACGACGCGGAGATTATCAATTTGTTCGGAGCGTGAGCTTGAAAACGACCGCAGCCACGGCGAGCGTATTTCTGTGGATATTTATCGAAATTAATTATTCAGCCCCCGAGCGGCCGAGGATTGCCATCTTTCGCTCGACCTACGATCAGAAATAAACCTCCGCACGGTTCTGCTCCGTCCACGTGCGTTTCATGAGGAAGGCCCACCGGCACATCGCTATAATCAAACCCATGAACCGCAGTGCATGCACGTGCTGCCAAAGCCTGCGGTTGCAGAGCTGTTGTCCATTGTGCCGGTATTGTGTTTTTCCTGGTGGAAACAGTTGGTAAATTAGTTGCGCTAATCTAGCGCTCGTGTGCGTGCGACTGAACTAAGCTTCTTATACTCTTTTGGAACGATTGCATCAATATATTGATATCAATGAATCGTGAAAAGGCCGCGCAAACTGTGAACATTTTGTCGCCTGAACGGTGATTCGTGCCCCAGCCGGAAGGAATTGACCTTTAATTAGAAAAAAAGGAAGGCAGTGCATCGTACACAATCGATTGGTATAATATCCACACTTGATCTTATTTTTCATTGGTACAAGATGACTTATGACTCGTTTCATCAATTTTGATTTTGTAAAAGTGTATGAGAAAGGATATATACATTGAAGGGAATGTAATGATTGGTTGGCTTGAAACTTGGAGTTTTTTCACGGCTTTTGTTCTATGTTGTTTCACTATTATTCATTTAATTTACCTTCAATACTTTGGAATCTTTCCTAGTTACTTTTATCTTACGGACACTTCTGTTCACTTGTGACTGCAAACGTTCTAAATTATTATGTTTCGTTTTGCAACGTTATGCACACGATTATGTCACTTGAATATCATCTTCTACAGCAGGAGCTTTCTTTTTGCCACCTCAAAGTGACGCACTGGAAATAAAAACGGGTTGGAAAATTATTTCACCGAGCATGAAACGGAGTTGATCACAAAATTATCAACACTCAGAGGAAAAACGTGGCGCACAACGTAACCGAATGCAACACAAGTTTTAAGGCAAGATCACATTGGGCATTCACATTCTTCTTCAGACGATGAGTCATAGCAACTGCTACGACAACCGATGAGGAGATAAAAAGGAAGTTGTATGGCAGTTCACGGTTGCACAAAGGGAAAAGAACAGCCTTGCGGTTTCCCTTTTCAAGCGCAATTTCACTTTGCTTCTGACTACTTCCGCCACTTAATCAGAGTGGTTGGAGATATTATCACTTTTTCACGAATTGGCCATGACTGTGCTCTCACTTCACGAAGCAAGACAGATAGACAGGATCACTATCGCTGAAAATGGCTTGGAATTTTCTTCACGAAGGGCAAAAACCACGACGACAATTCAAACACTTCACAACTGAGCCGTTACAGCGACACAAAAGGACACAAACACACAGCCGTTATATTTTTTCTGCTCTTTATGCTAGAGAAATGATTTCCCAGTCTTCTTGTGAAGTGGTTCATTAAAGTTGTCACACCGGATGCTTGCCACTGTGCATTTGATTCGTTTATTTCCAGCAAATGGTTTCTTCCTCGATTCGTATGCGGCTTTCTCACCCACCATCAATGATCCTTTCAATTGAAGGCCTCCATTATTGTAAGGATCACATTTAAACACAATTCCACAACGCCAGGACTATTGGAACACTTCACATGATCGATGCAGCAAAAATACACGCACATACACTACCACCGGATGCTGGGTTTTCCACACAAAGCCTAGGAACTTCTTCCGATGTGCATCGCGACTTGAAGACTGAACTGATTCGATCGGGCCCGGGTGCACTACATAACGACGTCGTCGAAAACCGCAACTACAACAACGGCGACGACGACGACGACGACGACGATGACGATAATTGCGCGACGGTTGAAGCTAGTGGTGCATTCCAGTCTCGGAAGGAACTCGCAGACCGACTGACTGAAGCCGCCCGACACGGAACACACGGCCCTCGGAGACGATCGCGCACCGATCGCGCTCACGGTGGCGGATAATTGAATGATGAGTCGTGCTTCAATTTAAACTCATCACTCCGGCGCTGCCACCACCTGCCCCCGAGCCACGCGGCCTTTTCCCGCCGACCGCAGAATACCTAGTGAACATGGATTCTTTTCACAGCTAAGTAGATCATGGTTTATGAAACGCTGTGGAGTGGAAGATCGTTAAAGAAGGGAAGGTTCAGGATTGCGTTATGATATTGTCGTTATCAGTGGTTTGTCTCACGAAACAAAATTCTTCCTCGGCGGAATGGTAGCGAGTTCTAACGCACGCAGGTTATAGTCCGTTACTCCGTTTATCCGTTGTAAACTTAATACGGCCACGGTGCATGGATGTTGTTAGGATCAGAAGGATTTGCATTCCCGTTCCCAACGTTCGAGTATTAATTAATCAGTAACATTCACCAGTATCTGTGGAAATAACTACATCCTTTTAAAATTTGATCTTGTATCGCTTTGTTTCAATCCATTTGAGAAGGTGCAATGGCTACCAACGGTCCCTAATGGGTCTTTAATGTGAAATGGAAATAGGCGTTTTCTTATAACGTTCACATCCGACAAAGCTATCCTATCCCAGACAATGGAGCCACAAAGCCACTGGCTCAGCATGACCCGGGTAGAACATAGGATAGATGCAATTAAAAGCTGTATACCGGCACGATTACCGAACTTTTCGGCTGAACTCTCCTGTAATCGAACCCCGATTGGTTTTTGCCTTCGAACGATTGGGTTCACGGGTTGCAGCCCCGCAGTGCTGATTCCGTTTGTTTCATTGAACCACAAAAAAAACGTTATTGGAAAATGTTGAAGATTGGAAGATATAATTGGCCAAAGGAGCCGGGTGAAATTCAATTACCGATCGTACGAACAAGTGAACCGAGCAACCGTTGTATTTCGAATCAGCCCAAGTCGAAAACTGGTCGAGACTGGCCAAAGCTTAATCAAGACATAAATATTGCATTTGGTAATGTGTTGATTTCCGCCCTAGCCCACATTCCTACTTGTTTTTCTTTGTCCCCATGCCCGTACGCTTTCTTCCAGTCTAGGCAAGATATCTACACAGCAAGTAACCTTGGATCTGCCTCAAAAGTTCACTAGTACCGTCGTACATTAGTCATCAATTAAGTAATTTTCTCCATTTACAGACCGGTTTGCGAGAGTCGTTGCGTTTGAGGTTGAAGCTTGAGAAAGAGATCTTACTGAACACCCCCCCCATATCAGCTTGTCCGGTAGTAAGTTGCAGTTGATCTTGGGTAAGTTTATTCAGCACGTGACGAACGGTGCAACTAGACGGAATTCTGGGGAACACTTTGTCAGCAATAAGGTACTTCACACAGACGTAGCTCAGCCGGTTTAGCGTAAGGGGATTGTACTGAAGTTTTAAGTGGTTTTAAAATGATTATTTGAAGGAAAAATTTAAACCTCATTCATAAAATAAATAAAACTTGAATCTGATATGTTCTACAGCTTCTTTGTAAGAACGTTTTAATTAAGTTCTTCAGGATTTTATATTTATCCTTTTGATGTATGATTGTGGTATCTTGTTCTTGGGATTTTCCTTATGAAAACTTCTCCAAACAATCAGCAAGACAGTCTACAAAATGACTCATAGCGATGATAAAACCGCTTAGATCTTCCTTAGAACTTTCCAACTGCAATGCTCAGAGGGTTCGCTGGTCCATGCTTTCCACTCCTCTGACCCAGCTGACTCAAAAACCATACCTCGTGCCGGTGTTATACGGTACAACAAATGAATGTCAGAAATTGTGGGACAGGTTCATGCTTTTCACGAAAAAAAAAAGAGAAACGTTTTTTTGCTCTTCTTCCACATTCTAACTTTCGGTGGTTGGCTGTGACGTCGAAAGTTTTCATCTTTGTCAACCGTTGTCTTCATTGTTTTAGTGGCAGGACATGGCAGAAAGCGAAGGAAACACTCCATGCACGACGCCTTATCGTGGTTCGTTTCGTTCAGAGAGACTGTTTTTGCATCAGGAAATGCATTTTACTTCCTTAAAGATACCAGGAGCACCTGAAAGTTCTTGCTTTCCCTTCCTATCTCGCCTTCACACACAATTAAGACTCGTTGAAAAGTTATGCCAACTTCTGCACTCTTGTCGACCTGTTGACTTTTTTCGGGCGACATCTGTCCCGCTTGAGGGGTTGAGGTTTAACGCGTGTGGTTTATGCTAAGCACACAACTTGCGATGGCGTGTTCCTTGCTTGTTATCACCAGCACGAATCCGGGACACAAAAACTCTAAACGACCCTTTCCACTACTCCGTTGTCTTCGGGAGTTGTAGAGCAGAAAACAATTCGAACCAGAAAATTAATTACGATCGTTTCTTTTGAACTTTTCATCTGGCATGACGCCCTGCAACGATAGGGGAATTGCTTTGCGAAAGTTCGAATAAAGGAGCTCGCTAAAGAGTTGGGATCTAACGGATACGAGGATCTTTTTTGGTAGAATGTTTACGGGTTGCTTCTCAGACGGAATTTCGACCGGGCATGGAATGTGCTTGGCGTTCAATGATTAGTAACAAAGAAACCCCTTTTTTGGTTGCCTCCATGTCTAAACAAGAAGCAAAACGTTTAATGTGTTCCCATTGCGAAAATTATCTGTTTATATTTTTTCTGGATAACGTTTCGAGAAAATAACAAAATAAGATTGAAGCACAAAATACTAGGGTCTCACGAAGAACAAAATTAAAATAAGAAAAACATACATTATTAATGGCCTTAGGATGGCCGAAGGTTAAGGAGATGTGTAGCGGTCGTTAACCAAACGGTTCGTGGCTTGATATGCTAGAGTGCAACGTGTTTAATGGTAGAAACCAAAAGAAGGAGCATTTGGAGAAAACTTTCACAATCAGCTCCCGTGGTTTGCCGATTGGTGTGCAGATCACTTCAAGTGATTAAATTGAGTAGAAAAGTTTACGGTTGTCTTTGACTTAAATGAAACTATCCTAAGGGTCGCCTTTGGTATGGTTTTGGTTCTTCAGACAAAAATGCTTTCACGACTCGTTACTAAACGATTGAGTAAATGCCGCACGATATGTGGATAAGTGGACGGTGGATGTGGATAACCGTAGGAGAAGAAAGTTAATGAACCATTAGCTAAAGAGAACGTTCGTTCGGTTTTTGTTGCACCCTAGAAACGTTAGTGCCATCGTGAGACTTTGCTTGAATGTGTGTCTCAGATTTCTTGTACCTTCTCGATCGTAGTCGGTTCGGGCAAACAGGTACATCGAACTTTCTCCCTTGATGCTGTTCTTGCAATTCAACAAAACTTTTGCTTCTGAAGCCAAAAAGAAACAATAATAAAAGTCGTGTCTTCTAAAGTACGCCAATCTATTGCCGTAACAGCTAAGGACCAGCTTTTTGTTTCTCGTTGACCCAATAGTCGGTTGGTGTATCGCCTGCTGGCTTTAGATTCAATACAAGCACAACACAAGCATCTTTTTCCTTATGCGTTGCCTTGCTTTACCCAGGTCAAACGGGATGGAAATAACCGAGCACTCATTTCCCACAATTCGGTTTCATTTTTATGGTAACCGAAGAACCGGTGGGGCGGGAAATCTCTGTACGCTGCGTCAGGTCCACTCCATTCGGTCCGGGCTCGGGTGCCGGCCCGTGGGTCTTCAACCTGCGATTGGACTTTGTTTGTAACCGTATCCGCTTATCTAATTCAGTCAATTGTCGTTACTTAAGGAAGTTATTTGATTCAATAATCCGCAGCTTGAGCGCAGGCACCTAGCAGAAGCTTCCCGCTGCGAGACGGCCGTCGGCCAGCCAGCCCGGCCAGCTCGAAAGTGCTCGTTTTTCGCTCGAGCGCCTTCACCTTCACCCTTGGAGAAGCTGTTCTCCCGCCGGCGCTCTCTTTTTATTCCCCTTCTTCCTTTCTTGTGCCTCCGGGTTTCACCGAGGACACTGGTACCTTCGCGTGCAGCTTGTCCCGCCTATTCTAAGTCGTGTGGTTTGGCACTAAAACCTTCCGCAAATATTTTCCCCCCCAAGGGGAGCCTCCGGTCAGACGGTCAAACGGGGCCTCCGATGGTCAGTTTCTCGAGCTCGAGATGTTTGTCGAAACAATTTGAACATATGTCCAAACTCGACACACCGACGGGTTGCGATTTGCTGCGGACGTTGTAGGGCGTTTTCCTGCCCCCGAAACGACGCAGTTCAGGGCAGGGCGGCGGCAAATCACAGCCATTTCGCGGTGAACATTTGTGTGCGGCATGAATGTCCACCTTCCTCTGGAGCTAAGATTCCGGACGGCCGAATGTCAAGCAGTGCACTCGCCCTTTAATGAAAGTTTGTTGCAACCTCGGCTCATTTGCATGCAATCTAATCGCGAGCTGTACATCGCAAGATTGCAACCGAGGGGATGTCGAGGCCCCCTTGCAGCTGGGGTGTGTTGGATGACAAATTCCTTCCCACATTTACTCGGAGGCGCAAGGCGACCGGCAGACATACATATCAGCAGATTACTATCTCCATCTAACGAACGAAACCGTGTACTACCGGCCTGCCAGCACAAACGCGCGAAGTGTTGTTCTTGGAATCAATTCTGTGAAATGCACCTCCGATAGGAACGTTTCATTTGAGGGTCGAACACGGTTGAAATCGATCGACAATTTCGAAGTAGTCACGCGAGGCTACGGTGGACCCGTCATAATTCGCCGAGCCCGATTGTTTCGAAGAAAACATGTGAGCTGCTTTGATGTTTGTGTTTTACCAATTGTCGCTTTTAATGATAAGACATTGAGATAAAATGACTCTGATATTACTTTGAGGCAGAGTCGGTCTTGTAAAGGAAACTGGTAAAGTCTATTAGACAGAAAACAATGTTTTCAGCAAAGAACATAATTACACAAACAAGTAAGCAAAATATCAAATCCTATTCTGCTTTCGCCTGAAACCTCAGTTTTGTGTGTATTTTCTTTTGTTTTGAAGATTATAAATTGAACGCAATTTATCTACGTTGAACTGTTGCATCGAAATTTAACTTTTTTGTTTTATATAAGCAGAAAAACACAGAAAAACAAGAAAGGGCTTCCCGTTCCTAGAAGAAACAAATCGTCCCACTGGACACGGATTTTCGATTTTCTCAAGCGTCCGCTCCGGCTGCCGTCGGTCGGCATTTGGCAATAAAAATGGCCATACACTTTATCCCCGTCGTTATCACAACAACCCGGTGCTGGCGAAATTGAAATAAATTGGTCAATTATTATTTGCGCAAGGTCCCGCAAGGCAAGCGAGCAAAACCCGGCGAATAAACAGCCTGCCTGTGACTGTGCGTGGATCATCGCGCCGCCTGGAAGAAACACAACCGGTAAGGCTAGGAAAAGGCGAGCGAGCACACGGGGTCACCGAAGGGATTCTGAGTTTACCGGGATGCAAAGAAAAAGAACCCCAAAAACACGTGTTCGACCACGAATAATTGTTCAGAACGGTTTGAAGCTTAAGCATTCGAATCGCGCACCAACAAACGGTCGAGGCTCGCGTGCCGATCATGGCCGAAGGGCATTGTGTCAGGTTCATTCCTGTGGGGTGTTAGCATTGTTTCTTGTTTTTTTAACCTGCATCACACCAATCACAGATACCCGAACCTATCTTATCACAAGGTTTGCGCTAAAGTAAGTGACAAACGACAAACGGTTTTATCATGATTTTCCTCTTTTTTTGATATTTTGCAGCAAACGAAGATATTTTGCTGCGAAGACAAACATCCAATCAGTATTATTAGAAGAAGTGCACCTGTTATATAACTGGCAGCAGGCCGAGGGCACGCATTCTCATTATCGTTTCATTTGGAATCTATTTTGGAAATGGTGACTGGCAAGTCACCTATCGGCTGGTGCTTTTTCGAGCGACCCGCGCAATGCTTATCGGTCGAACGATAAGTCCAATGACACCTTCTAGCGGAATGTTTCATATCGACACCACCACATGGCCATTTTATAAGCTCACATGTACTGCTGAGCTTACGAGCCGGGTGTACTTTTTCCTGAGTTTGAAATCTGTACCTCGTTGCGTCCACAATAGGCAGAAATGCGCTGAGTGGACGAGGGGATACACCGTCGGTGGTGAATGCAACAATTTAAAATAAATTTCCCTCAGCGAAACCAACGAAGCGTGCGGCAAATCAACTTTCGAGCTAAACCCGTTCGTTCACGTGTACGCGTGGAGCATGCGCCACTATTGGGGATTTTGTGTGCTTGCGTCATCACTTAAGGTGATTCTGGATTTGGTTGTTCCTTTTTTTATGAAGGTGCATTGGACATTTAGCTTGACCCTTTTTTTTACTGGCACCCTTACCACGGTCGAAGATGTTTCCGGTATCGACTGGTTTGTTCCGGACGAGAGGTAACACCTTTATGGTCCATCAGTTTGGAGGTATCGACCGGGAAGACCGAACAGTTGTGAGTCGAAGAAGAAATTGACAAAATATTGATGCCACGAAAGCCGCGAGCCTGCCCATGTCAGCTGGGCTGTGTGCGATAAGACGGGTTTCTTTGTTTTGTATTGGAGCGATTGATAAGATGTTGCGGTGAAGCAGATGTGCAGCCAACCGTTGCGACCTTTGTTTTTTTTTCCAACCGAGTGTGGCATATTTCAGGCTAGAGCTTGTGAACAGGTGATGGGCCTTCTAAACGTTTGTTTTATTTGATCTACATGAAAAAAAGGGTTTCCTTAACAAAATGAAACTTTGATAAAGCTGGCAGAAGAAGTTTCTCACTTTCGGTTTAATCATCCAATGACAAGAATAGTTTGAACATGTTAATGTTTAACCTCCACCGCACCATACAATTTCTGCCATTTCTGCCCATTAGTTGAAAATTCTCAACCACTGAAAGGAGGAAAACTACCGGTTTGAAAAATATGGCCACCATTTCGCAGGCGTTGTTTTTAAACAGCTTCTATAATCCCTTTCACCTCAGGGAATGTGAGCACTTTACGGTGCATAGGGACACCCTAAAACCCATTAGGAATATTTCCAAACCATTTGGCATGCGCTAACAAAAAAAAAAAATGGAGGAAAGATCATCCCCTTTATGCTGCTCTGCGGTAATGCGACTGTCGGCAGCTCTTATTCAATGTGTTTGAGTATATATGTGAGTTTTCTTTTTTTGTTGGCTGAGTGCACTAGATCTCAATTTCGCCCCCAGGCGTGATTTGCATTATCGAGCTTCCGGAATGGAGGAAACGTTTTTTTGGGGTTGCCCAACAAAAAAGGAAGAATAATCGAAATGCGTGGTAAAAGCTTCGCTTCGGTGAAATAGGTGAATGAAAGTTTTACATATTGGAATTTTAACTATTCTCGCCATTAGAATGCAATTTGCAGAGCCACACCGACCGGGCATCGGGTAGAATCGCGAACGACAGGCGGGATCGAACCGGTCTTTAACAGATGGATGGGCTACTTTGCGAAGCATTCCGGATCATTCCGGCCAAGTTCCGGATGGCAGGAGTATTTCTTTATATTCCTCTTTCGGCACTGCACCGCCTGGTGTTGGCCGTTCGGGACGTTTTTCATTCGTACGAAGCGGTTCACAAAAATCGGTGAAAGAGTTATGTCGGCGGGAGTTCGTTCTATTGGATACGATATTTCAAATCGTCTCATATTATAGGCCAGCGTATTTATTAAACCTTTTTCACTCTTAGGTTCCACGTTCGCTTTTCTTCCTTTTGCTCTTGGAGTGTCACTTCACTGCTCGCTCCCTTCGTTTTGTGAGTGCAAATTGCGCAAATTGTGCAAATCTGCATAGACACTTGCAATTTAATGGATTTTCCTGATGAGCATAAATCACGAATGATATGGAGATTTTTTTTTCCTCGGATTCAAATAATTCTTCACTTAGCGCCCTCGGTAGGAACGGGGAAAAAGCGACGAATTTTACTCTTCACTCCGGAACACACACTTCACGAACGTATTGGAATACCGCAGGAGGACACATTTTCTGTGGCACTTTTCACTATATCACAGTTTAGCAGTTTTTCTGGCACATTATGGTTTCAAGATTTTCGAGAATAAGAACAGTGGAGTTTGCTTGCAACGAAAAGAGGTTTATGCAAACCTTAGAGCGACCCTTAGGCTGATGAAAGTGGGTTTAGTAGTGTTTCGCTGGCAGCGGACAACAGACGTTCCTCATACTCGACGATCGACAACTGGCCACCGGCAACTGCGGGCGATGGCAAGCTTGATACTACTTGCGTCTCAGAGCTCAAGCGGAACCCAGCGCGCACGTAGGCGTTAACGACGGTGGCCGTGATGGCGGAGATGGCCACTTAAGCCACTTAAATGTGATCCCCGGTGTTCGTGGTGTTTGTGATTTGGAGCTTCGACAGGCAGACGCAGACGCAAGACGGAGACCGAGACTGAAGGAGTTGCCGCACGGGAAGACGTGGACGGGATGGGGTGTAATAAATATCTTGATAAACCGCAGCCGTGGCTCGCGCCCGGGACCAGATATGAGCCGACTGCAGTGGCGATAAAGATCCGCTTTGGCTTTGGATATCGGTAGCGAGATGGGCAACGAAAAACAGAGGTGGGGGGGGGGGGGATGTTTAAAATTTATCTTCTTGAGCCACTGCAACGGAGGGGTAGTTGCTCTTTGGCCGAACATAACGCACGCAAGCGTAGATGCGATACACCCGCGGTCAGCGAAAAGGTTTGTCAGCTATGCTGCAAAACACGACAACACACCATGGCGCTACGACTACTGGGGTTGGGTTGTTTATGCCATCTTCAACCAAACCCGGATAGCGAAAGAGAAAACAGAAGTTGTAGGAAAAGCTAACCGTCACTTTTCACTGCACTCGGTAAGCACTCGGCCAGCCACGTCCGACACTCCCAATGGTCACCTGAAGACACTGCAACACTGTTCTAGCAAGGGAAAGCGACCCCGCTTCTCAACCGTACGCTTCGGCGGTCCGACTCGAACTGATACGCACCAGCTGAGCTCGGTTCGCTGATAAGCTAATGGCGCCGGTGCACATGCGACGCTAGGAAGGTACAACAGGCTGACCACATCTGTGTTAGTGCTATGGCAGCTGGGCTGGGAAGGTGGCAACAATCCCGTTCGAGATTCAGGTGATCGCGAGTGAGCGCGAGAGTGAGCGGATACGCCGTGGTACATCGATACAAGTTCGAGGAACTCATCAAGCCTAATGTCAGCAAGCTTGAGTTTTTCATCTTTTACCTTTTTTTGTACGTCAAGTAATCTATGAGAAATATGAAGACTCAGTATGTTAGCATATGAAGACTAAGTATTGCTTTAAGTTGCTCTTATTTTATCATGTCTTGCTCTTTCTTGCTTTAAGTTGTTCTTATTTTATCATTTTTCTCTCATTAAACATCTCAAATGAATTATGGAACTGTTTCCGCCACGCAAATCAGTCCAAACGGAGGTTTAAGCTTTGGAAAATCCTATTTACACAACGACTGATATGCGAGCTCTTACGCAATTGGTCGGTTGTAGTTTCAATGGCCACGGAAGATGATCCCAATGTTTGCAGATCTTATTGACGCAATTCACAGCTGAAGCGGTGCCCATTTAGCACGTGTAGGTGAATTTCGTCCGAGATACCCGGTACACCTTGGGCTGAGTTCACCCCAAAAGGGTCTTCAAGTAGTAAATCGGCCAAAAATTTCGCTACCGAATTGAAAGGTTGTAGAGCAGTCGGTGTAAAATGTTTTAACACCAAACGGTCAGATTGTAGCTAGATGAAAGTGAACCGTTCTTTGGTGGTGCAATTTGTACGGCCTACTGTATTGACAAAACTGAAAACAATTAACTGATAAGAAAATGGCATGCCCCTGTTAATTATGCTTCTAAACCCGACCGAGCAAACGAGTGAGCAAGTGAGTGAAAGACAGGGGAACACGAAGGGTACGACCGTGGTTTGGTTGGTTTAATATTGCTCTGGTGTAGCCACCATGGTTGTTCCGCTTACCATCCGTTGGATCGCAAACGGCACAGAACACGTTGCAACCATAAACGCGGTCCCGTGTTCTGGTGGAGCGTTCGCCAAGGGACTATTTTTTCACACGGTGACAACAGAAACAATTACGAACGTAAGCATAATTTATCGCCTGCTCATTGTTAAAGTGTTCATTTGTAGCGATGATGGTGGCTAGAGCCATTACGAAGCCCTGCTGGTAGCCATAGTCCGTAGGAAGGATGCAACGAGGCGTTAGGCTGGCCGGTTCCTGGCGAAGGCCCCATGCCGGGCCGCATGTTGAAGTGCGATCTTGTACGCTGGTGGCAAATCGTATGCAGCTCCTAATTATTGCTGCTCAGTGCGGTGTTGGCACGTTGCATTTGCCGGACGGTCCTTGTGTTTACCGATAAATGACGGACGCCCGTGGAGGATAAGGTCTTTAAGCTAATAGGTTTTACAAGGTTGTTGCAATTAGGCTGTTCGTGGGTGTATGGGACATAGAAATATGATCAACGCGCTAAACATGGTTTAATGTTGTAATGTTTTTTTCTTGAATTATTCATTTAAATCTATTCCACATGACGTCAGCCATACTCACCAGTATTAAACTGAAATTAAATATTCAAAAGTCTGAATTGGTTTGTCTTCTTTATCTAATTAAGTTCCGACACTCCTGTTTCTACGTTATTTAAAAAAAAAATCCGTTTTCTAATTTAATAAATACGATATTAGGCGACGAAAAGAAGCTACCTTTTTTCAGAAAGGGTTTCTTCCACGGCACAATGCACAGAGTTTAAGGAAGTTCATTAGAAGTCTGGCAAGGGTGACGGTAACTTCATTTCCCGCCCGGCAACATAAATCAAACAGCCACCGAAAGTTGCCGTCGTGTGAAGCGAAAATGCTTTTTTTATATTTATACGGTGGTAAGTGGGTTTACAAAGACCATATCCTTTAGTGGCACATTCTCGCACGTTGTGAGCACGGTTCCTTTAGAAACCTTTGCCGAGCTTTTCCCTCCGCGGGGCGGAACAACCGGCAGCTCGCTTCGGTGAAGAAGTGAGCTTTCTCGTAAAGTATCTTGCCTACATTCAGGCGCCGAAACGTTTGGACGACGCTTTGGATGATATCGTGGCAAGCGAGTTCGTTGGCGAATGCGCGACTCGAGATGCTTTACAAACGTGCGCCGTCTAATGGTTATCCACATATTTTATGGTTTTCTCTTCACGTGTGCATAATTCTTCACGTCGCTTCCGTTTTTCGCCCGATGTCGAAGTAGCGGCCGAATCCAGCCTGCCGTTAAGTGGTCGTGAAATGTGAGCTGGAAAGTGCCGATGTATGTATGAGCGCTAGTTTAAAGCACTTGATTTATGCGGGAAAATAATTTATCGTCTGAGGCGAATGGATGGATATCAATTTAACGAAGAGAAATGTCGCAAAAAAGCCTGCAGAAAAATGTGTTAAAAAGCTGTTATTGTAGGAAAAAAAAAACCCCCCCAAATGGATTGGTGTGAATAATGACATTTATAAGCGATTTAAGTATTGGCAGTGTGTCTTCTAGAACAAAACAAAAAATGAGTCTAATTCGTTCGATCCAAAGAAACTTTAAAAGATGTGTTTTTTTTTGTAGCGTTTCGTTTGACTGTTCCATTGTACAGTTTACAGCAGTGAGCACACCATGCCCAGCTAAGCGCACACTGTGCCTGTGGAAAGTGGGATGTTTTTGACCTTTTCCCGTGTCGAACTTCCCCGTTATGACGAACGCCACGACCGGCACGACGTAAGGCGATCCCGAACGCGCTTTTGCTTTTGTAATGTGTACGCGTGGCCGCGATCTTTGTTGGCAACTTCTTCGGTTGTTAACTCGTTTTCCATCGCTTTGCTTCTCGTTCCTGCCCGCTCGAATGCGTTCTGGTCGGTCCGCTTGGGTTCTCCTCCGCCTATGATTTCATATTTCTCGGTTTCATTACGCCGGCTCGTCGGCATGCGTTTCCGCCGGTGCATCATACCAACGCCATGGGCGAAGAATATTGCCGTCGGGCGGAAGATCGGAAGGGAGTGATGTATGGACTTTTTTTGTGTGTATTCCCTTTTTTCCTCTTCGTTCCTGCGCTCACGACACTAGGCAAGAAGTACGCACAGCTTGCGGTTTTAGTTTAGCTCTAAAGAGTAAGAAAAAGAGGAGCGATTGTCGGACGATTTCATCTACTGTTCATTAATCAATCGACACCGAACACATTTTTTCAATGCTGATAATCATAGATAATACATTCATGAGCTTCGTCTTAAATTTTCGATCATCTTTACACACGTTACTTCAAACGAATAAATGAAACAAGTATTTGTTTTCGCTTCATTTTTAATTTAATGAAGAAACTATTTGTTCAGCATTCAACCAGTTTTCGATTGAAACGATGAACGATTCGGTGCCTTTAAAGTGTGCCCGATTTCCAGCTCACGTGATAAATTGTTCAACATTTCCCGCAACTTTAGTCATTCATTCAACCCCGCGGGTCGATGCCAGCGCTTCTTCCTCGAGCCCACGCGTAGCAAATTCCTCGGTTGGCGGTGCATCTACGTGCATCTATCTTTCGCCCGGACTCGCGAACTTGGAAACGAGTTACCTGAAACCACATCTTGCTACGAACATTCACGTTCGTCTCGTCGTTCCTGCAACCTCAGCGCGTGGGTTAGATCAATAAATTTGCAATTAAAATGTATGAAATGCTTACAAAATGGTTCAGGTTATATGCACCGGTCCTGCT
The DNA here is from genome assembly GCA_914969975.1 of Anopheles atroparvus. Lineage (NCBI taxonomy): Eukaryota > Metazoa > Arthropoda > Insecta > Diptera > Culicidae > Anopheles > Anopheles atroparvus. Next base: position 32,743,930 of record CAJZCY010000002.1, on the reverse strand, counting down.
ACCGCAACCTGCACATTTACCGCCGAATGCATCCGATGTGCTCGGTGCCGGTGCATCAACCTACTGCAATTTCGAGCATCCCACCGAGGGCTGCGGAAATTATCATGTTTGATTGAGGGTATGGATCCGAGCGGTATTTAAGATATGACCGCTTTTCCCAAGGGCGCCCAATCGGGTTTTCGTTTAGTGATTAGGGCACTTGCAGAGCGAATCATTTGAGGCAAATTAGTATTAGTTTTTTGGCACGAGTTTCCTGGCGGATCGCGAGGGGAAAGTTCCACCAACGATGGAATGAAGCGATTAATTAGCGAGGTTGAGTGTGATTGATAGTGTGGTGTGGCACATCGTCTAGTGTTCGGTAGTATCAGAAAGGAAATACTGACATGATGGGCGTGCTTTGTTGAAGATGTCTTGAAATTCCTCTTATTTCTGTATCAATCTGTGAAATTGTCTCTTCTTTCCTATCTGTGTAGCAAATGTGACTTTTAAAATGGAGGAGAAAGTTTTGATAACTTAAACTTAACTATAAGCTTAAGCCCTATACTTTAAAGTGAAACTATTATCACGGACATATTTTGTGACAATGATGTCTAAATTTATAGGATTATATATTATTGAAGTGTAAGAATTCAACGTTATTACTTTAATTAAAACTCAAATAAGAAAAATGTATCACCACACATCACAATACGTTTGTCCCGGTTTTTTGTTGACACTGTTGCGAAATTTCTTTCCCATAGCTTCTTAAACCGAATAAAAGTGAACCAGTGTTCAAGCACGTTTTTTCGCGACAAGAGCGAATTTCGGCAGATCAAAAAGATGGATCAAATAAACTGCCTGAGTAAGTAATCATTCTGTACGCGTTGAGCAGACTTCTGGATCGTATGTATCTCCTCCGTCTCTTTTGTTCCCTCTTTCCTATCCTTTCCGTCACTGGGGGCAGTTTTTCTTCGCAAAAAACGCAACCCAGCCGGAATCGTGTAATAATCATGTATCTGGCATAAATAAAGGTACCGAGGGTAGGAAAAACACAGCCATAAAGTGCACACAGTAACGCACAGTAACAGTAAGGCAGCGGCGACGAGTCATTGAGACCGTGCCGTGGGGGAAAGAACGGCGCGAAAAAGGGCAACAAAATTAAAATGAAATGTAATATTCTCACCAATACCAGGAAGCGCACGAGTTCGTCACGCGTCAGCTGGATGGATGAATGTTTGTTCCCATCGCTCTCGTGGCTGGTTGGAAGACGGCAGCAGCGGAAGGCAGTGAAGATGTACAACCGGCTTGATCAAATGGAAGCTTGGAACCATCGTCTCCCTTTGAGGATCCCCACGGCGTGTTTTGCAAGCTTTTGCTAGTGAGCTTTAAAATGGTGTTAAATATTCCCATGGTAAATTTAACGAATGGTTTGTTTGGTAGATTTGTTTTTATTACATGAACATTCTAAAAAGTCAACCACCACTTACCCTTCTGTTTTAGTTTTATTGTTCCACAGCGTCACGCAACCTTTCGCTCTGTCAGTGAATTCTTCGTTTCAGTATCCACCACAAGCTGCAATGGACCGCAGAACGTGTTTTACTGTTCTGTGCACATTTTGCCTATCTTTGGTAACTTGTCGTGAGCGCAGCGTTCGTCGCGGTGCGTCATCCGGTATCGTGGGAGCAGAAATGGGGGGTTTTTACGCTCCGAACCCGCCAGCCGGACCAACGTTTGCCGAAGAGTGGACTAAATGTGTCGATCGTTAGCCGCAGTCGTGGACAGTGCTTCGATTTGGAACAGTCTCAGGGTTACGGAACCTTTTGCGCGCGAGATGAGATCATGCGGCTAAAGCCGGGCGGAGGTGATTTAGTGCAGCTAATCCTGCCCCAGTGCAAACCAAGCGGTGGCCTTAAAAGGATATGCTGAAGGAAAAAAAAAAGGTCAAGATTAGGGGTGGCGTTTGGTAGAATTTGAATGTCGTGTTTTGATGGCCTCGGAAGTTTTTTCTTGTAGTCTTCTGACTTTTTAAAAACTACAAGGTTCTAATTAGCGAAATGCCATTAAGATTAGCGATTTTCGCAACGGAAGGTGAACAGGGAATTTACATTAATTAATCATTTAATTATTTAATGATGACAATGCATACACAAATAACCAAAGTAAAACTATCTGTGTGTTGATTATGTCCTTTTTATGCAAAAGAAACAACATCAATTATTTGCTGCAAAAGACGATTTTCAAAAAAGTCTATGAACCACCCTATGGTGCGATCTAGCGTTCGTCTGCATTCGCGCGTTGAAGTCTTTTGATCTGCTGACTGCATGGTTTACTTTTCTCCCGCAAGTTGCGCTGCATGGTGATCATGGGCAGCCTCGTAGCACCGCACTCTCTCGTGCTCTCTGCTCCAAGATCGAGGATCTCTCGCCTCGCGTTCCCAAGTTTGTGTATATTATTTTCTCCTGCTCAACCGTGGCTCCAAACCTGCATTTATCACATCGAGGAAGAAGGCTTGCTTGTGTGCGTACTTCGGCAGTGGATACCACCGACAGAGGAGCCACGGAAAGGGTTTTTTTCCGTGGGAGCAGTTCCTCTCTCGCTGACCGCAAACTCGCGCATCTGGACTTGGACTTCTGGTGAGAGAAGGGTTATTATGATCCGCAAGCCGAGCCGCAAGCGACCGCAAAGAAAAGCCCGAAAACGAAACCCGGAGAGAAGGCTTTCGGGAGAAGATCGCTGGTGATCGCGAGAAAAATAATGCAACCCCCATCGCATCCATAGCTTCTGCGAGGGGGCTCCATACTGCGCTCCGAGAGAAATGGTCGAATTTGTGCGCCTCCAATGCATTTCATGATGGCTGCCAGCGCAGGAGAAAGAAAAACACGCTCTCCCTCCTGTTCTCTCTCGTCTGTTTCGGGTGGCTTCGGCTCCACCGTGCGGTCGCGGTTCTGTGGGAAAGTGGTATTATTCGATCGAATTCGAGCGCCGGAGCGTAGTGCTGGCCCTCGGAACCATTCGACAGTTGGCCGTCGCACAAGCCAGTACGCGTCGCTGAAGCGTGTTGCGCCTGCGTTGGGGTTCGTCGTTGGCGTCGGTCGCCTGTACAGTTTTTTCTCTATTCGTCCCATCTCACTTGCGCTTCTTCGCGGTTGCGCCGTGTTGACCCCGCTGACTCCCGAGTGATCCACCGCGTACTGCGTGGCTGTGTGGTTGTGTATGTTAGTGCGTTGGATTTTCTGAACGCGGCTCGTTTGGACGTTCGCGTGTGTTTGGTCATTTTGCGCAGACTGGTCACAATTGTTTTTTTGTAAGCGTGTTAGGTGCTTGTATTTCTTCGCTCAAGTGTGCAAGGAATCATCCCCGGAACGGGCCATGTGAGTCCTGCGAAAGTGTAGGTTTTCATACTTCCCATCGACACATTTTCGAGTCAACCTCATTAGCACCAACGATTAGCACCGCCATAGAGGTACGCGGCTTAGGAAATCATCGACAAGAACGAACCAAGCAGCGTGGAGGTGGATTGTTTGTTTTTTTCCCTGAAACGGTCACCTGATCTCGTGATGCGAGAGATTGGTGATTGCGAAATTGTGTGTGGTTACCAAAGCGACGCTTCAAGACTGTGACAATTGCTCAGTTTCTGCATGCAATCCAGCTCCTGCTTAAAGCTTGTCCCATAATTGAAGTAAATGAAGAGTTGAAAAAAAGGTGCACAACAATTTTCTCCCCAAACAGAAAAGAAGGGAGCCGGACTAGGAACGATTCAAAACCGTCATGCCAAACCCAGCCGTTCCACCCGATGGAAGTCACGATTCGTCCGGTTTGGACCGTAGCATTGATAATAATTGGTTCGCTCTCGTGGAACATCAGTCCGCCGGCTAACGGATCTCCTACCAAAGCGTGAAAAACGTGCACCAAAGGAGTGGAGCACGAACCCGAGGCGCCCTATTTTACGATAGTTAGCGAGGTCGCGGCCGGACGGTGAAAACTGTTGGCAGCAGTTTTCGTTCCTGCTCCCGTCGCCCCAGTATTTTCTTCCGATGGTCGTTGACGATTGTGGTTTTGAAAAGTGGCCCCCTTTTTTTTATTTTCAAAACCCAGTGCCCAATTGAGGCTCCGGCAAGGGAAGGCAAGGGTAACGCGAACCGCGCCTGTGTCGGTGGTCGTGAGTAGGGATTTAATGTTCCCATCCATTCCCGCAGTCCCGGATTAAGTAGTGATCGAGAAAATCCTGTGAAATCGTGCCCAGAGGTGTGTTTGAATACTCATTGAACCGTATTGGCTGCGGGAGGGGAAAAACGATGTGATGGAAATGAGAAGCAAGCAGATTAAAGTATCGGAAGGATTACGCTACACCGTGTACACACACCTTGACATAACCTCATTCGGCAGCGCAGCGTTCCCGGCCGGGAATGGTTAAAAGCTTGGCGTTGCAAACAAAATGCAGCTCGCGATAAACAACAAATAAAAACGAAACAACATTTGCCAGTGCGTACGGCTACGGAGGGAAACCTGCCAATCCGCGGTGAAAAAGTGCACGAGTAGTACTTTGTGAACGTGAAGTGAAAGCGTTTTTGCGCCACACCACTCGTTGGCCACTTGCGGCCTGAGCGAGCAAGCTGCAAGGGAACGAGGAGTGGGAAGGCAAAGGCAAAGCAAGACAGCTAGCAAGAGAACGACCGTCGGGCCCGGCTTCGCGCTTCGGAACCGCATCTCCGGCGTACGCAAAGGCGAAAGTTGCGTAAAATTGTTGCCTTTCTCCAAAAGTGCCTCGGTTGGCAACACCCCGGGTAGACATTTGGTTCTCGCTCTTTGGCGTTTTCGGTTTCTCGCTTATTGTTTCTGGTATTCTTTTCGTATTGTTTTTCTTTTTCTTTCAACGGAACCTTGCCACCTGCTTGGAAAGCTAGAACCGTAGCTGTGGTTTCTACAATGAAGTGAATGAACGTGGTCGTGATACAATTTATTTTTTTTATTCTACAGGGAAGCAACATCGGAAGAATCCGCCAAATCCAGAAACGAGCGAGAACAAGTGATGCCGAAATAAAATCGACGGTCCGTTTGGATTGCGCTGTTATTGCGCGACTTCGCGTAGCTTCGTGTTGATCGAGCTTTTATTTTCGGTAGGAAGAAAAGTTGAAACAAAAGTGCAAACAAGTGCGTTGCGAGCTGGAAGGAAAATAAAAGGCTCGAACCAACGGGGTTTTGGCCGTGCCGTGCGTATGTGTGAATGTTGAGTGTTGCGTGAGAAAGTTGAAAATCAAAGTGTCATAAAAATCAAATGAATTGCACGCACATGTACCAAGCAGAAGCAGCCGCCCTAGTGCGTGTAGGAAAGTGAATAAAAGTCAGTGAGTTTGTTTTCCACGAGGAAAGTACATAAAATTGTGTTCAACATTTCCCCATTTCGATGGTGTGTGTGTAATTGTGTGTGTTGGAGTGAGTGAAGTTGAAAGTATTTTATTGCATTATTGAAAACACGCTGAGAAACGCTATCAGTAGGCAAAGCCACAACACACACAAAAAAACGACTGCCAAGGTTCTTAAAAAACGCCTTTGGATTGTGAAATAGAAAAATAAGCGTAAAAAGTGTACCCAACCAGTCGCTGTCGAGAACACTGTGCGTGTGAGTGCGTTGAAAAAGGGTCTCCCTCGAGGTGTTGTTTAGGAAAAAGAAACCGGTCCATTGCAGCCGGAAGTCTTGTGGGGGAAATAAAAAACACATCAAGAATTACTATCCACCACAGGAGCGTGTGGAAAGAGAAGAAGCAAAAAGGTGTAGCCAAAAGCGGGACAGAGTAAGCCACCAAAGGCATATCGAGGGAGAGACGAAGGTGAGTGGAATGCGATGGGACGGTATTTCATTATGCTAACCGCGACCTGTCGCGTAGGAATTAAGAAAAGCCAGTGCTGGAGGGGTAGAGGGTCACCGTCGACAAGGGGAAAACGGGTTTTCAGTAGTTCTTAGGGCTCATTTCTCATACGGTACAGCTTGTGGGAAAGTTTTTATCACCTTTGATCGTCTGCACTCGTTTGGGCGGCAAGAGAGGACGATAGAATTGAATTCTACAACTGACAGTTTGGTTGTAGTTTATGCTTGTGAAATATATTTAACAGAAAAGTCTCCGTACTTGTGGTTCTCCTTAAATTCAGTGAAGTTAACTTTTATCCTGGAATGTTTGCAAATGAACCGCGATGATAAGAAATCGTTTTATAATTGAAAAAAAAATAGAATTTAAAAGTCAGTTGACCTAAAGTAACAATTTATAATTTAAAAATAATAAAATATTTCAATTTCTTAGGATAGAGCTCTAAGAAATGATCCTAGCATTTATATACACAATTATCAGACACAAATTGCCGAGGAGATTGTCGAGATGCACATCAGAAAGCATTCAGAGGCCCTCAATTAGCAATAACTTTAAATTATTTTATTGCGTGCTCTTGTTTGCAATTCAGTGGCATCCATTATTCCCTAGAACGCCAAGGAAAAGGAACTAGAACTTCCATGGACCTGCGTCGATTGTGTGAAGTAACACTCCTTTACATGTAGCCCGCAGCTCGCCAGCTCTTATCACTTTAATGAGCTGCGCTTTTCTTTTGGATGTGTTTTCGCCACCTTGGCCCCGCCGGTGAAGCCCTTCGGGGGTTCATTCAACCGCGAGCTCTTGCGGCCAAAGAAGCCGCCAGCAAGAGGAGGCTACATTTCGAATAGGGTTCTTCTCCATCGCAATCCGCACGAGCTTTTCGGGCCCTGATTGAGGTTGTGCCAGCTAAAAAGGCCCATCGTTAGTGGCTCCACAGTCCATTCCAGCAGAGGAACGGGAGGAACACTCGCTGGTTCAGTGAAGTGTAAGAGATGCTTTCCACCTATAATTTTCCACTTCGCCGAAGCGCAGCCCATCGAGGACGGGGCCTTCGGTTCCACCTAGGCCACTGGAGCGTTTAACTGGGAGGGAGAGAGAGAGATTGAAAAAAAGTCAAATGAAAAGCTAATCGAAACACAGGCGTGCCAACCTTCTTCACCGGCGTAGAACAGACAATCCGATCTGGCCGTGCGTCCGATTTAATGGCAATTATTCTTTTGCACCTGGAAAGGTTCGCTCACTTCGCGGTGCATAAAATGTGCGGCCATTATGCTTCACTGTCCCCTGCCTACTGGGGGGAGCACGCCGAATTGGGTATGCTTATTTTGTTATTTTTCTGCTTCAAATTAGCCAAAAAATGGCCAACCGTGGGGAAATGTGCCATCACGCAAGTACGTGACCCGCACAACTTGGTGCTTCGTTAGAGCATAATTTTTCCGGTTCTGAATTGAATGACATTTCTCTTCCTCCCTGGGGTTTAGTTTAGATAAATTTGGCACCGGTTTTCGTGAGACATTTCATCCAGTCTGGTTCAGTGCACTCTCTTAACCGTTAAGTTAATCAAATGGAAGATGCTTGTTTGGTTGGTGGCAGGACATTACTATGAGGATGGAGTATACGGTTATTTTTTTCTGTGTGTTTCCCAGATTCTGTCACTGTTGTTTCCATTCATATTGAACTTTCCTCTACTGGTTTTCCTCGCCAGGATACAACTGTTCATAGATCTTCTACTCCTAGTCAGATAGAAGATTGCATTCGCTCCATTCTATACTTTGACAATTTATTTTTCCTATTCCATGCAATATGAAACCATCCCCTTTGAGGAATAAAACTGAAATTCGTTCCAGCAGTCCTGAAACCGATAACCGATATGTTTGCTTTTGTGTTCAGTTCTTATCAAACCACTTGGGAAAGGTGAAAATACTCCGAATCAGAACGATTCGATTCCAGTGACAATGAAAGTATGACTATTTTGTACCGAAACCCTCTTTTCTGGAAAAGATCACGCTGGAAAAAAAACCATCTGTGGAATACGATACCAATACAAACAATCTAGTGGAAATCCATAAGGATTTTCCGCTCCCAGAATTGTGTTCTTTTTTCCGCTCCCAGAACAGCACCGATCGGAGAACTTTTAACAAAGGCGCTGTTCTTATTCTCTCGGAAAAACCCTCCGAGTTAAAACCTTCCGGTTGTGTTGTGAAAGAGGATGAGTTCATGGAGACCCTATGGAGGATATGGGATGATTCTAAACGCTGTGGGGATTTGCTACCTGTTCAGTCTATTTCACAGTTCGAACATGTTCGAAGAGGATATTTTGAAAATGCAGTTAGAATCATAGGGTGGTTGGATTAGTTTGATGCACCGCATTCATTGTTTATGCGTCTCCAATTCGAGCATGCGTTCCTAAATTTGAATGTCAAATAAAGGAAACCGGAAATGTTCAGCTTTTGCTATAAACTAAAATCATTCCATCGCAATCCTTTGCATGAATCGTTGGATAAACACCTAGGTTTCATTTACACTATTCATAAGTCCACTTGTCCACCATCCTATTTTACGAGTCTTTTTTTTACTGTAAGCATAGTTTCATCCATGTTTTATTTGTAATAATTTTCTCTTTCTCTCTCTCTCGGGTCGAAAACGGCACGACCGCATGCCTAGTTAGAGCCCCGCAATAAAGTACAGTTAATTGAAAGTCATATTTTCTAAAGCGGTTACCTGGTTGGCATTGCGCCTACACTAGCGCATTCGTTTTCGGTTGCAAACATAATCGTGTTTGAACGTGTGTGTCGGTGCCGGAGGGCGTTTTTCTTCGCGCTAAAAAGTTAGCGTTCACTTTAAAGCCCTTACTCACAGGAAGGCTGCAGAATGTGGGCATCAAAAGCAGCAGCCACGGTACCTGGTAAACACCCTCCCCAGCGAGAAAGCGTACAGAAGTGTCAGAGCAAGAAATTGCGAACGCGAGCGAAAATCGGCACAGAAAACGGGTGGCGTAAAGGTGGACTAGCTTCGTCCACTAGCTTCGAGCAAAACCACGGCGAATCGCAACTTGTCCACCTCCTAAGGGAAGTGGGTGAAGTATTTGTGCCAAGCAGTACGTGGCCGTTTCGTCTCCTAGGCTGAACTATGTCGAAGGGTAGGAATTCGATTCGGATTACTCGGGTTGGTTGGAGGCAGAATTTGTTCGCTTAAAGAAACATCGTTCGAAGGGGAAGAAATTCCGTTCGAGGAGAAGAATAAATTTTTCACGATGGAGTGTGTTGGTTTGCTTTTTTAACTCACTTATGAAACTTCATGATGGGCAAAAAATCCCCAGAAACCAAGCAATCGAAAGCGCAGGTCCAGTTTGAAGTTTTGGCAATTGGTTTTACTATATTAACAACTTTTCTACCAAAACGTGGAACAAAAAGTTTGCGTTCAATTTTTCTAAATTTAGCATTTTCACTTATGCATAACCTATGCCAATTTCAATAAAATGCGACCGATTTCAACTTGAGCAGGAGCTTGCGCTTTGTTTCTTGGAGAGTGGACTCAACCATTGTTGGGGTTTCTTTTGGTTTGCTGAATGTGTTCCCTGCAATACAGAACGATTTCTAGTGTATTTTCACAAATCCTCCGTATGATTTGTGCGATGGTTTCTGCCGTATGGTGGCATACAAAAAAACAGCCAGGGCTACAAACTGCTTTTCTTGGGGCACCAAAAGTTTTTCAATTTTGTCCCATACCGAATTGCTTATTGAAGCCATCCGTCAATGGCACCGAAGTGGGTGGATTGGATTCCCTTTCCCTTCAAGAATGGTGCTCCAACAAGGGCCACATTCGGCGAGCAATCGCCCCAGGGAAATCGATGTCGATGGCCAGGCGGTGGTTCGTGGAGAACGCATACGTTTTTCCTTCTCCCAACAAACAAACGTGTGCTCCACTGCAGCCGTGTGGGGGCGGAAAAGTTTTCCTATGGAGGAGAAAAAAACGAAACAGGCCTCCGAACCGACCGTTTCTTGCATACCCTGCACGCGATCTTGCTGCCGGAAGTTGGGCCGGAGATTCAGTGGGTTCCAACAGGCCCCCGCACCACGTTCCACCTCCTGCTGGCGGATGCTGATTTCATGAATGTGCCCAGGAGCGTGTGTGCTGGCATGCCGTCGCCCGGAAATACGTCTAGTGGCGGGTGTAAAATATACCAGCTCCACAACGAGTGCAAAGTCATACAAAGAAGCAAAAAAAAAGAAAAGACAAAAACGAAATGCAATTAGAAAGTGAATTTTACTAAATACTACCACCACGGTGCGCCTGGCGGTGTAAGGAAAAAGCTGGAGGTCGGAGGCCAACGCGGAGGAGAAACGGGAAGTTGAAACTGTTACCTATTACCGCGCGGAACAACCGATTTTGATCTTATTTCGAAGCGGGTTGAAGTTAGGGCGAGTTGAAAGTAAAAACAAAGACCACAGGGTTGCGGGAAAATGCGAAAGGGGTATTCCCGCAACCAAGGTGGGAGAACGTGAGAATCGTGATCGAAGCGGACGGTTGGTAGCTTAATAAATGACGTTTGCATTCATCGGCAGTGGGCTGAAGGGTGGCTGAAGAAGCACAAACGTAAGAGAAAATCAGATTACTGCATCACGTCTTTCATGACTTCTTGAGTTTTTGTGCCGATGTGTGTGTGTGTGTGTTACTCTTAGGCCACAATCGGCAGCTTCCTCCGTCGGTCTCAGCGTGGACCATTATTCCGATGGCCGATGGAAAGGAAATAGATCCGTCAGGTCAGATCCAACCTCCACGTGCCTGGTGGAGGTTTCAATGGAGCATTAAAAAAAAAAAATTAAACTAAATAAAAACGCTCTCGGAGCGTAATGTTGTTTGTCGTTGTTCGACTGCAACAATGGGCTTTCGTGTCGGCATAAGCGGATGCGCCCGGGAAGCGCATACAACCGGCTTAAAGCATCTGTTTTGGCGTTACTTTTCTGTTTGCCTCGTTCCGTATTTTTTTTCCCCGCTAATGAACCATTGAAAGTAAACAAACGCCTACGTGGATGCATTGCGGTGACCTCCGTACACAAACCTTGGCGGGTCGCGTTGTAAGACGAGTTGCCTAGAGGTCGTTCGCTGGAAGTGTCGTTTGCGTTCAGTTTTAATAAGGGGATTTTGTTTTACTTCCAGCGAACACAAATACTTTGTACGTGCATTTTTCCGTGTTTTTAATACTTGCACCACAATGTATGCAACACGAACCAGCCGTAACTCGGAAATTCATCATAAAATATGTGTTTTCATAACAAACGGAAAAGTTCCAGCGAATTCCCTGCGCATTTTTGATACAGCTTATTTTTATAGCGCTGCGCCGCTACTTTCTTCTCTTAACATATTTTGCCATTCCATTGTTTATGCTTCGAATTGCCGCACAGTCTGCCGTGCTGAGCCTCCCAATAAAGGCCCATTTTTTGGTAGATGCATCCCACCGCAGGGCCCGTACTTGCCACCATTTCCTATTATGCTGCGATAAGCATGGACTCGTGCCGTGTAAGATCTACACCATCTTAAAATTTCTTTCCTCGAATCAACGATTCTTCCGGAGCGCTGCTGCATCGCATTAATTTCCACGGAAGCTCCATTGAATGATGTCGCATGGGGGGGGGGGGGGGGGGCGTTCGTGGGAGTGGGTGGGCGATCATTGTCTCGTGCCGTATTTGGAATAATTGATAATGGCCTGGAGGTTACGGCATGGGCATGGGAAAAACAAACTGAAAGACCAGCTTACAAAATGGAACGCATTGCACAATGGGAGAATTAAATCATCTTTGATTGGGAAAATGTATTGATGAATCATTTTTCATCTCCTTTCTTGCCAAGCGCCTGTTTGGCACAGTAACTGCGAAACCATATTTCCGAGTTGAGACAATTTATGTTGCTACATACAAAGGGTGGATGGATCAATAATGTGGAGTTACAGGTTCATGTAATTTACGCTCTGGAATGTTTTACTTCAATTTAAATTAAACGTGCTGAGTGAGCTCACCGTTGTACCTTGTTGGTTAATTATATTCCACCGAGTTTTCTATGATTTTAACTGCCTCGATCGAGCGTATGCTAGCGCTTCAAACAAAAACCGGGCCCATGGCGAACCTTCCCCGGGCGAAAAGCCAGCAACCTTCAATCCATGATCGACATATTGGTGTTGCGAGCTGCGAGGAACACGGACCAGCTAGCAGGCGATAGCAAGGCCACGGAGCATCCATCGCCTCAGGTGGAGCGTCCCCCGTTCACTTCCCGCTATTGTGGCGCATGTCTATACGGTCACGGAGCGGTTGTTTTTGAAGGAGCTTACGGCAATGCAAAAGAAGCAATCGATTGCGTGCCAGTTTGGTTTTTGAAAACCATATTCGATGGTCTATGTTGCACATTCAAGCGATGTGCCGAAAGAATGTACCACATCGAAGATCCTGGTTCACAAGAAATGGGTTGCCCGAGGAGTATGATTTTGCCACTAGATTGCATAAGTAATTTAGAATAAACTAATGATTAAAGGAACATAATGTCTGCATATTTCTATCCTAACCAACCAAGCATTCCAGCATTCTTTCCAAGAAAAAAGAAAACCCAGATGAGACTCTCTCTCCTGCATTGGAAATGCAGCATATCGCATGCGAACTGGCTGATGCAGCAACCTCTTCCTTGGCCCTGCACGAAGCAGCCGCTTGCTTGTGAAGGCGAGAAAAGGGAAGATTGGATGTAGGAGAGAAAGAAAAAAGGCAACAACATGCCAACCAGCTTCCAAATCCAGTTTTTCAAGTCCCGCACTAAGAGATGGATTGGAACCGGATGGCCGGATGCAATCGACCGCCAATGGCCTCGTTGACTGTCGTGGTAGTCTCATGTGACCGTCGTCGTCGTCGTCGTCGTCTGCGTTACGTGGCCACCGAGTGCGTGTTCCTATACTCACACACGCACGCAAGCCCTCGTACGGTTCGATCGATCGGGAGGTGCACAAGACGTCCGCGTACGCAGCATCGAACGTTTCTTTTCTCCGTGCCGTGGTGGGTTTCGTTCGCGAGGCGCACGGGTTTCGATCGGCCGGTTTTGGTGCTGCTCTCCTTTCACCGCGGCCCAAAACTGATCGGCCATTCATCTTGAGTGGCCCGCAACCGAGGCGTGATTTGTGTGTTTCGCTCGCACCGCACAAATCGCCCGCAATCATCTTCCGATCGGACTTTTCCACCCGAGCCAAGCTCGCCCCGCGCGCCACCCGAGGTCCGACATATTCAGGTCAAATAATTCTGGTGAAAAGCGTCGCGTCGCATTTTTCGCGGCCGATAGCGTTCGATCGATGGTTCCGTGTGGTCGTGCGAAATCGAACCTCCGGCACACGGGAAGGAAAAGAAATCTTTTCCCATTCGGCGGCAAGAGCGGCTTTTCTTTCACCGAAAGGCCGCGGAATTCTACACCGACCGCCGCTAGCCAATCGGGTTCCGGAGCATCTCGGAGCGCGTGTGAAACGCCATGTGCACGGCCGCATTTAAATCATGCCCACGTTCAACCCGACTACAGGCGCAACCGCTGCCCCGTCCATCATCGGCGTCGTCATCGTCATCGGCCTTCTCCTTCGGCTTCGGTGGAAAGCGCTTATTCTTCGACGTTTTAGTATGTACGCAAAGCAACTCGCACCACTTACGAATACTTTCTTCGCTGTGCATAGTTTGGGCATTCCGTTTCGTTTTTTTTCTTCGAGTTCGCTTGATGCACGCACCTTTCTCACGGCAAGCGCCCGTGTTTAGGAAAGGGTTTTGCCTTTTGCGACCGATCACGTTTCGATCGAAGCACACACTAAACATCGCTTGACCGTTCCGTTCTTCGAGACATCGCTCGTTCGCCGGCATCGGGGTGGTTTGTCGGGCGAGCAAGACCGCGGGTTAGTGTTTGGCGGGTGTTTGCCCTCAATCTGTCCGGTGCGGTTTTTGAGTTTGAGTGCTAATTTTGGTACCTTTTCTGCGCTCCGTCTCGGTGAAAACTTCCGTCTCTTCGGACGAGCGCATCGTTTCGTGGCGTTTGCGTTTTCACTGGGCACGTGAGCGACCGGTATGCGTCGGTATGCTATCCGATCATTTAGCGTTGTTTTAGTTTTCTGTTAATTAAATTTATTTAAGTCGGTGAACGTCCGGTTTTGGCCGAGCCTGCAACGAACACACTTTGGATGAGTTTCTGTTTTCGAAAATGAAGCGCAAAAATTGGAGCAATGGAAATGTGATTTTTTGAATTCGTTTAAAGATATTTGATGCTTTTTATGTCTGACCGGTGGCGTAGCATGGGAAAGCATAAACGGAAAATCCGATAGGATTGATATTTTTCCCAAAAAATAAGATTTTCTTCGGAAAATACGAGGCGTAAGATGAGTTTTCTCGGCGTGGAACAAGGGCGGGAGTTAGGACTGCATTTTTTTTTAGAATCTAATAGTCTGTGGTAGTTGTAATGAAAAGCTTACAAAGAAAACTTTAAGAAAACTCGTTGCATCGGGGCTGTATTTAAATGAATCGTTTAGGAAATGTAAGAAAACATTATCTGAATATGAGCAACGATATCTCATTTGCTACAAACGGAAATCGCCCAAGGTTGCTGCCATCAGATTGAGATAATTATACAATGTGTCTTTGTGTCAATATGAAGGTCCAACGATTACCATACAATGTCTGCAAAATTACCCAACATACTTAGTGGTGTCCATGAAAAGTTTGTGACGACCGTTTAGTCGTCGACCTAGCTAACTTTTGCAACGTTTACCCGTTATGTGTTTTTTGCTGTGTTTCTTATGCGCATAAATTAGGCTCCTGCCTTTGTCACACGCTGTCGTCATGGCGAGGTGCGTTAGTTTAGATACTTGTTTTTTCCTCGCAATATCCTTTTTTGTCCTTTCGTTAAGCGACGAACCCGCATATCAGAACGAATACCATTGTCATTTAATCAGATGCGAACTACAAACTATCGTAAAGTAAAAAATAACATCCCCGTACTTTAGTTTGTGTATTTGTATACCAACTCGTTCCTCCTACTTTGATTGCTCCTTCATTTTGTTGAAAACTTAAACGTATGAACAGTAAACATAAAACTTCATCCATATTTAAAGCAATGTCGGTTCGAAAGAATAGACTTCTACAAATACTAGTACGGAGGAAATGACCAACGCAAGCTAAACTTTTCTGCTAATTGCACAGCAGATGTGAGTGTAATTATGGTCCAGAATGTGTTTTGTTTGCGCTTCTGTATCCAGATTTTATTGCTCTTGATGTTCGATGCGGCTTTTGCAAGGATTGTACTGGAAAAACGGGAAAGTTTTGGACTGATAGTGAAAGCTAAGTTGCTAAACGAACAGCTGTGTTGCAAATCGATTCTTGCTGAAACTGAGTTGTTTTATGCGTTACTAATTGCGAGAGTATCTTTTGAAGAGCCATAAGCCCCTGTTGAATATTGGTAACATAATAAGGATATGCACCACTTAGAGAAAACAAAATTATCATTAACCAACTAACCAAGGCGTACCTTATTTACTGCCGCATGCGTGTTCCTACGCGCGGTTACATCTCAGTTGTTTTAGTGAATAAAATTTGGGCCACGCATAGTTTGCTAATTACAATCACATGTGGTTTCATTCGCTGCCGCCTCGATCGCGATGGTTCCGCCAGGTTCGGAGAGACGAAACCGCTTCGCCACCTGCGTGCTCGTTGTACGCACAATTTGGCGCATGATTGACTGCATAATCTCCCGCCGGTCTCGAAGGCTGCAGCCGCATCGGTCCCCCCAAGCCTTCGAGCTCGATCCGAGACCTCCGAGATCAATCGCATCAGATCGGCGTAATTCGAGCCAGCTTCACACCGGTTGCCCGCCGGATTCCCAATCGGCAAAACAAACCGGAACACCGACGGCGGCATGCCGGGCCCAGAAAAGGTTTCCCATAATTGAATTAGATAATGTTTTTGTTTTGTGTTAATGATGTTAGAGCTCTTGCGCAACGCGATCGTCGGTGGAAGAAGTGCAAACCGGAGGCCTGACCATCGGCTTGGCGCGGCTCGGTCGACAGAGATTTACGCAACGCCGTTCTGATTACTATGCAGGCGCCGAGAGTTGCTTCCGAAATTGGCGAAGCTGGCGGGGCAGAAGAGACGTGATCGATGGAAAAAAAAAGGAGATTGCTATAATGTCACACGATCCGCTGGAAAGAGTGAGCTTTGTGTTCCACAAAACGCGGGTTCAGTGGGCAAAAAAAACCTCGTTCGCTTCGGACAAAAAAGGCAAGCCTAATTTATGTTGGCCAATGGTGGAGAAAGCCACCCCAGCATCAGCCGAAGGAGAAAATCGTTGAAAATATTGATTGTGTAACGCTTACCTTGATTTAAAATCATCTGAATTTGGGGAATTTGATCCCAAATAAATGGGATGGTAAAAACTGTGCATTATCAGCTTTTGTCTATAGTTGCTTCTCGTTGCAAATAACTCAAATCTTTTGCAACGTTGGGCGGTGGAATAAACTGTACAGCCTCCATTTCTTGGACCTTGAGGATTTTGGCTTCGCGCCAAAAGAATCACATGGCTCATGAAAATCGGTCGTTTCCGTGTAAAATAGGTACTCCCAGCTCATTTGAGCAGCTTTTTCCATTGCACGGTGTGAGAAAACTAATTTTCAACGCCCAACAAGGTTCCCAACGAGAAAAGAAGTAACGTAACGACGATCAGCACGGTGCAATTGATCGCCAGCCTCCATTTGCTGATTTTTGTTTTGTTTCGTCTGTTATTGGTGCAACAAAACAAAAACACCGTTTCATCGAAGTGGTTCGAATTGCAAAAATATGCTAATCGTTGTTTTCATTAGCCTCCACCTACAAACCATCAGCATTGCAGCATGCGGCCAACATAGCGTGACGTCGCCACCACGCGGCGCTGGTAGTGTTGATGTAGACATTTCACAGACTGGATGATTTCTGTTTTGTTTCGTTCGAAAACGCTTTCCTCTCCACCACCAGCACCTTCCCGGAGGGTGGAAGCAGCTTTTCCTGCGTCGGGGCGTCAATTCTCCCTTTTGTTTCTATCCTCGTTGAGATGAATTGTGTTCTACACAGTGCTTAGACGGAAAACGAAAACAATCGTAAACTGCAGAAACGGTTGCGTTATCGATGTTGGCGGATTCGAAGCGATTTCCATCGACGGGCTTGTTACCGGGGGAGTTGGTTGGGTGTTCTTTTGCATTAGCATCCTCTCAAGATGGCGCCGCGAAGAACTGGTTGTTTTCCCCCATTGTTTGCCACACGCCCGGTGTCCATCGAGGCGTTGCAATGGGCTGGAAAATTGCATAAAACATCGATCTGACTTAAGACCGAGTACCACCGTGAGCTGATGCTGGAGGAGTTGCAAGATGCTGGCAGTCGCTCCGAGAGGCGTTGTTGGCGCTTGTAATGAAATTAATACGGTTTCAATCGACCACCGGGTAACATAGAGGTATGATATGCTGGCGGTGTGCGTGAGTGCCTGCATGCTGTGTTGGGTGTTTGATGCACGTGCAGAAATTAACATCTTGTGGGTATGTGATGTACATTCCATTGTTTATGTATGAGGCAACAAAACTGAGAGGGAAAGCGTCAGGTTAGTTCATCGTTGATACCAACATACAGCATTATTTCTTTACAATCTACACTTAAACGAACGCACATTCTTTAAGATATTGTGTTGCAAGCATAAAAAAATCATTTTAAGAAGAATTATAAAAGGGACAAGATCCTGATTTTATGTCCATTATACTAAAGCTTTGCTATGTTTGACGAACACTCAGGAATGCTGCTCTTTTATCCTTCCACCTATTAAAGCATTATATTGCCGTTAACCGAATTAAAAAAAAATCTTCTGGATACATTTCTTCCAACCTCCTTTATTTAATGTTTACCGAGAGTGCCTTCCAGTGTTCGTAAATGTTTCTCGGCGCGGGTGGCAAAAAGCAAATCCGTCACCAGGATCCTCAACCGTTAGTGTCATGTTTCATTTCATGGACGTTATTAGTTGGTTTACGAGTTGTGAGCCGGTGGTGAATAAAGTTGTTTTATTTCTGTGTCGTTTTTACCTCTGTCTATCTCTCTCTCCTCTACCTCTCTCTGATTTTCTGTTGCTACAATTATCAGCGAGTAAACTTTCCCTCGGCAAGAACGAGAGCGGCGCTGACAACGGTTGACGTCGCTTCCCGACGTTGTTGGCTAATGATGTGACGGGTTTTGGCCAAAGATGCTAAGATTCTGAGCGTCACCGCGAAGACGAGGGCGGCCGCATACTTCCCCAGCAGTGAGTGATTGCTTTTGGTACACATTTTCTGTGTGTGTGTGTGTGTTTGCATCTTATGCCCTAATTCTGAACCTTTTTTCACGGCGCCCCACAGCCTGACCGGTTGCTGTTGTAAGGCTTTCAGGTTACATCTTCTCTTTTTCCCTTTTCATACTCTAGACAGTGAGCCTGCGTCAATGGGATGGGATAATTGCAAATTATCATAACGATTATTAGCGCGAAAAAGCTTTTCGGTCTGTTTATGCGTTCCATTTGGCAAATCCTCCTTTTGTCGGTGAGTAGCAAGAAATGTCCTACTTCTCGTAGGTCTTTATTTATTCAGTGGCATATTGGGACGTGGGGAATGCTGTGATTCAGTAGGCCTTTAGTAAAATCTAAGTGAGTTATTAATTACGTTCAAAATTCTTAAATATTTTCATAGAAATTAAGAGTTGATGGGGAAATATAAGATAGCAAATAAGTCAAGGAGCTATTTTGGCCTTAAAAAGATATTCATGTAAGAGCCATTTCAGCTCGTTCACCATCCAGACTGTTCCATTGCCTGCAACCAACTCGTGACTACTCTATTTTGCCAAATTTTCGCGATTGGTGATTTCAATGACTCAAATCTAACTCAACCTCATCGATGCGTACGTCAGCTAAGCGCTTTTCCCTTCAGGGAAGGCGCTAATGAAATGTTAACCTCAATTCCTCTCCTTTTCCACCTACCGACTCTCCTATCGAAAATCCTCAATGAATTGATACAGAAGAACGCTACAAAAAAAACCCCGATTGCCCGCTCCCGGAACAGTTTGACAAATTGAAGGTTTCGATTTTATTTGGTTTCTTTGACCCTACTTCGAAACTCCTGGTGAACGTTCGCGTGCGTTTGCGCATCAAATCAGCTTCAATTGACACCTTCACTGACGCGTTTTAGGAGGTACCAGAAGGCGGTGGATCTTTTCGACTAGCTGCCATTTTGGGGGAGGGAAAAATCAAACGACGAAAGATCCGGACCTCAGGAATCCGATCGGTCGAGTTCGATCGTGGGCCCCATTTTCGACTGTCGATTGCTCGAGTGCGGATCTACCATCCCCGACCGTGACTGCGTACGCGTGTGGCCGTCTGCACCGTGAGCTCCCTTCACTTTTTGCCGCCGACCGCGGGTGAGCTGTTTTCGAAAGCAAAATCGTGACTCACATATCGCGGACGAATCGAGCCAGGTTTTGATCATGAGTACCACTACTTTTTACCTTCTTTCTTCCACTTCTTTTCCTGTACCTTTTCCGTGTGCCAGACTCGTGTCAGAAATGTCCTCCCGCATCCAGTCGAACGCACACACGATCTTTCTTTCGCTCTCCTTGCACCGCTCCGGTTCTATATGGCGCTGGATCTCCTTGACCTCGTTGAGAGTTCGATCGGTAAGAGGGTTTTCGCACCGAACGAATCCTCCGTGAAGGGGTAAATCTGCGCCACGTCGGGGATCCGTTCGAATGTGTCAAACCACCCCCACAATCGAGACAAAAACTGGTTTCCTCCACTGGCACGACATGGTACGAATCGCGAATGGGCCGTCCTGCATCCGAAAAGTGAAGCATACCGCCAGCAATTTCTGTCTTGTCCAACCAAAGCGACCAGGTTTGTATGTTGAATTTTATTGCAGTAAGCAATTCTTGTGGCTGATTCTTATTTTAATTTTCTAAAAAAGCAAAAAAACATGATATCGAATTTAGGTTTTACAGAATAATCGGTGCAGCATAGCTCGCATGGATGTGAATACTTTCTTCAATGTGTGAATGATTCAATAAAAAGGAGAAAGATGGGGAGAATGAGATCGCCATTGGGGGGGTTGAAAAAGGAATATAACGGTACGCTATGTACGCAACATGAATGATGAAGTTTGACTGGAACGCTTCGGTTTGGTGAGTCGTTGCTTTGAATCGTGTTTCATTCTCCTAAATTTAAATGTACAGTTTATTTTTTATTGAAACGGGGTTTTTTTTCGAAAACCTTTCTGAACCGTCTTCATTCCTCGCACTATTTGCTTGTATATTTAATCATCCTCTTTATTCAAATCAAACCGATAACGAAAGCTGCACGAATGCTTCATTATCATGCCACTTGAAGTGCGCTTTTGTAGGCCTTCCGTGCAGATACGCATTTTTTTTTCGCACGAAATGAAAAGTTCTCCCCTTCTTAGAATTTCGGAGCATGCTCGGCCCGGCGATGCTTCGTGGGAACGAAATTGGGGCTTCATTCGTTGCAAGGTGTAATTTGTGTGCAAATTTGCTCCCTCAAACGCTTCCGACTGATCGATTTTCACCGAAAAAGTATCGCCAATTTGCATAACGATCATTTACGGTGCAGAATGTTTGCCTATATTCGGGGCAGCGTTATTCGTTTTTCACTTCCTGGAGTTCGATAATTTTATAAATCGAGTAAACAGATGTGCTGAAGGGCAACATACTTTTAAAACGGTAAATGAATGCTTGTTACGCATTCCCTGGCACATGGGCGTTATTTGTGTGGGTAAATTGAGTTGAGAACAACCTTAGCAATGTGAACAACGTATAAAATATTCTTAAGGCTCCAAATAGCATATTGTGTCTGTTTCTATACAGATAACACAGTAAGTTAAAGTAAAATACCTAATATGATAATAATGTATTGCCTAGGTAAAGAATTAACCCTTCCTTTTTAGTAAATAGCAACATGACATCTTGCTGTAGTTTGCAATTAAAGAAGCTTAGCGAATTTGGCGAAAAATAACGACGTTTTTGTGCCGAACCGAACCAGATGCACAAGCTGCCGGTGAAGAAGCATAAAGTAAAAACATTTTCCTCGACTTTACCCGTGGATACCAATGCTTCGACTAGAACTTTGCTCAGTGCTGTTTCTATCTTGTTTGTCCTAAAATTGAAGTGCAAAAAAAAACATTTAATCGATGGCACGACGATCATGACTATCATGATGATGATGATGCCGATGACTATGCTTACAGAAACGTACATCCTAAATCGTTGCATTTTTGTAACAGCTCGTTTCATTCATTCATTAGCATAAGGTTCCTTCGGGCCGGCTGAAGCGCGTTCCATGGGGAGGAGTGTAACTTGGGAGGCCTGGTGAGACAGTTTTCAGGTTCTTTTCCATCCAGTGTTTTCTCCCGGCTAACCCTTCCACGATGCTGTTATTCTGTTGATGTACGATGTCTCCGAGTGTTTGGAACGATTTTGCCGGCTGACTTTGTACTGGCATCCTTGTGACTGCACCATGGAGTGCTCTCTTCCTCTCTTGGTTGGAATCTTCCATCTCTGTTATCTCCATTACGCTCGTTCTCCTTTATTTTGCACTTTTTATGCTCCTGCTCGCCCCGCCGGTTTGCTTTGCATGTTTGCGAGCCATTATGAAAGGTCGGTAGAATTATGCAAAACTCCGCTCCGTTGGTGGGCAAAACCCCGGTGGAGCCAAGCGATGCCAACAACGATGGGCAGACAATAGGGCAAAAATGGTCGTGATGGAAATGGCGCGCCCGCACACTAGCGTGTAGACAGAACGGCTTACCCACACATCAGTGCGCCATCCTCGAGCTCACTTCAGCCCGTCTCTGTGGAAATGGTTCTTGCCCAGAGCAGACGACGTTGCCGACGACGACGACGACGACGATGATGATGATGATGCGCCGCTGTTTGTGCATCGCGAGTGAGCGATAGTTGCAGCTGCTGAAACGCACATGCACATCGACTTTCGGCCGGGCTTATTATTCTCGTGGACCCTGGGGAGCTGTGTGTGTTCGCAGAAGGGGCCCGCGGGGGATTACCTTCCGTTCTTCGCACTTGAACCGCGCGCCCGCTTCATCGTGAGCATCTTCGACATCATAATTTCTTCCCACCACGCACGTTTCTAAACCCCCTGGGCTATGTGACTCGCGAAAAGGGCAAACAAATGTTGACTCTTGGGAAAAGGTGTCTAGCGCTTGGGCCAATGATGTGAGGTGGAAAAACCGTTCCGCGGAAAGTAGCGCGAATTCAGGCTCTTGGGCTCTTGTGCCTCGGTTACCACGTTCGTGGTCTAATGGGATAATAAACTTGTGGAGGCCACGCTTGCAACCATTTGTACCGCCACAGGTATGCTCTCTTCTTCACTCACTCTCAGGCTCTATCAGTCTTTCATCTTCTATAGCAGCGAGCGAAGTTTTTAAACAATTTATGCTGCTTTCCAGATGCTGTGGTTAAGGCGTGTCGACTTATCCATTGTCATTCGTTGATTTACTACATTTAAATTTTTGGCAACAAAAGATTCTAATTCGCGCATACCAAGCAGGTTAACAATAAAGCATGTTCCCAAAAATGTATCTCTTGCTGTCGTGTTCCTTCAGTAAAGCTTACGGAACTGTCACTCTAGATCCAGATTCTTCAGATTTAGATTTTCCTTTAACAAAAGTAAG
Organism: Anopheles atroparvus; assembly: GCA_914969975.1. NCBI lineage: Eukaryota > Metazoa > Arthropoda > Insecta > Diptera > Culicidae > Anopheles > Anopheles atroparvus. The sequence goes on along the minus strand of CAJZCY010000002.1, from coordinate 32,721,358 downwards.
AATAGTGAGCAAACAGCATAATGCAATGTACATAAATGGCAATGACCTCAGCGAGAGATTGAATGTAATATAAGGGATGTTCGATTGATTTGCAACAAGTTTCTAAGAAATGTTTAAATACTTAGGCACTACGAAGACTTGTTTCTAAATCGCCTTGTGTCTATTTCCCGTCCCCCGACGCTAGAAGAGATTGTTGCAAAACCTGGAAGAAGTAGATGGAAAAACCAAGCAACGATCTCTCGAGGTGGACTTCACCTCGTGGATGGAGAAACAAAACGTGCAGCAATGGCAGCAATTCCGCAGCGAACCGATTGCAAGCAAATACTTATTATCAGTGTTGCGGTGGGTGTGTGTTGCTGTCAGCGCAGCCAAAGTTGGTGAACGAAAATTGATTATTTTCAGCATCCACCCGCTCCACCCGATAGACCAATCGAACAAGAAGGCAGCAAACACAACCAGCTAGCACAGAAACGAAATGCGATATTGAGAAGAAAAATCGTTTCCCCTCCACTTCTCGTACGCTCGCGTGCTGAGTTCGGAGCAAAAAGAGCAACAGGATGGTGGATTGGTTTCTTTTCTATCTTCAAGCCAATGGTTCGCGAAATGGAAGGCAAAAGCAAAAACATCAATAAGTAATAGGAAAAGTAGTTTTCCACAACAAAGGCAAAACAAATAATGATCCTGTGGAAGGATGCTCCTGGGGAGAGCGGATTGGCGTGGGGTGCGGAAATGTAAGCAATTGGAGCCGGCGATCGAACGGTAATCTGTGCTACATTGGTTGAATTAAAACAAACATTTGCCGCTCGCTCCTCGACGTCCGACCACCCCCTTGCCCATCCGGCCGGTAGACGCGCTGCATTTAATGCACCGCGCGGTGCAACGGCCAAACAGCGAACTTGAGCACAAGAGCTTCTCACCGCCTCACCTGGTGCACCCCGTCGCGGGGAGTCTGTGTGTTCGATCGTTCGTGCTGCTGAGGAAAATTTGCTTCGAAGAAAGAAGGGCAATAGCAGCACCACTCTTCCATTTCGTTCGAATGCAGAAACAAGGCGCGAACGGTGTGCACAACCTTTCGAAGCTGCCCGTATCGAGTACGGACCCGGCGCTGCCGGCGAACGAACGGACGACTTTCTTTTCATTTATTTATGGCCAACGTTGGCCCGTTAATCCTGGCCCCGCACTTGCCGTTGATGGCCGAAGCCTTAGGAGTTGAAGGACAGAATGGTCCGGAGCGAAATGACACCCGGACCGCACTCTCACCCCTTATTTGATGGCGCGCTGGAAGCGGGGATGGAACGAGAGATCTGGACGGACAATATTTGCAGTTGCAGTGGGAAGCGATTAATTTAGGTTTGCTGTTGCTGCCAGCACGACCACCGAGAGCATTACACTTTTTCCGTTCGCAAGATAGAAAAGGCCGAGTCGTGGCGGTAGGCTAAAAACAGACAGAGGTTTCACTGATGCTGCGCTAGCCCCCTAAAGTGCGACACATTGCAGCGTCTTGGTTTGCACTCAACTGGACAGATTCATAGATTTAAAAAAAAAAATACATTTGAATACTTCTTTAAAGTTTTATGTTGCAATGTGGCTTTGTCGCTTTCCTTAAATGACATTTGATAAATTTTTAAAATACCTGTATCCAATTTTCATGCATGATACTTTTTATCATCGTATCTGTGTTGCACACTTTGCAATACTATTGCACTATTTCACGAACACGCAACAAATCGCGCAATTGCAGTGGGGTAAAAAAAGCATCATCAGTACGGCTAGTGTGAACCTTGCATAGGACACAGCTGCACGAAGCATGTTCCCTTTTTCGGTCATTGCAGTCGCACCTTCGCCGGTAGGCGGATGGGCCATCGGTTTTTCCCCGGGAAAATGGGACTCGATTCGAATGAACTTCACTTGAGGGATACAAACCACAAAACAAACAAAAAAACTGTTAAGAGAAAACTCGACACGTCTCGAAAGGATACCGGGGGCCTTCGGTTGTAAAAGTTGCACCAGAATCCGGTTTTTTTTTCCTAGGAACGAGTTCCTACCGAAGCGAGTGTCGAGGGCCTTGTGGCCATGGACTGTGATTTTCCATTTAGTATGGCGGTGTGCTTGTTGAAAGGAGCAAAACAAGAAAAAGTAGGAAGAAAAAAAAAGAAGGCTGAAATGCGGCATGAATTGTGTCGGTGTATCGTAGGCTGGTTGCGTCGGATAGTAGGCGGTGAGATTCTACTCGTCCTCGTCCCCCGAACGTCCCCCCCGCCGCTTTCCCTCGTGATGGGAAATTGAGGACTCGCCCGATCGATATGAAGCTAATGATTATTTCATGAGCCAAAGATTTCTGCTCCACGGCAGCTGCTAAAGGTCTTTTGCGGGGTCTTCCACGTTTGATCTCGCACGGGTGAGCGAGACGGAAAGCCAAACCGGGGACGCTAGGTCTGCGGCTCAAAACGGAGTCCAAACTCTCGAGATGATCGTTCTCGGCACTTGGGTAACGATTTATTAATGGACGCTGGGACATGCGGCTGTGTTCGTGCTGTTGATCGGGCAGCGCGTGGGTTGATATTTAGGAGGAGTACGAAGCGGGTTTGGGAGTGAGGGGTTAATAAATAAATGCAATCTCCTTAGCTGCCGAGCTTCCGAAGGCGATGGTAAGCCCCTGCCAAGGCTTGGAAAGCTTCTTTTCCTACCGTATACTTCCGAGAGAAACAAACAAATACTCCCCGATGCATCTCACTCTCTTCCATTTCCGTTCGTTTTTCCATATTCCTTAGTTGCACTTTAATCTTCTAATCTAATTGGAAACGTAGCTCACGTCCATTCCTTTTCGTGAAAGTGAACGTGAGCAACTGCAGCTCAGCGTGGGCCTCTTTTTTTTTTCCTGGAGAATGCAATGCCCCCGAGGAGTTATGCCAACACCCGAAACGTGATGGCGTACCTAGGAGCAGGCGGTCGAAACGAGCACATAAATCCCAAGGTGATATGTTTGTTTTATCGCCATCGGCATGTCGAATAATGCAGCGATTGCTATCGCTTTGATTGGCAGCACAGTTTACATCGATTCCGTTCATACACTTTCATGCAAGCAAGTGTTAGTGAAGTGTACAGCCGTAAATCATTCGATTAAGTGGCTTTTATTGCAATTGGAGCATGCAAAGATTATTTGTAATTCTTCGCCCGCCGAGAAATTGGTTTTAAGGAAAAGGTTTCAGATCATTCGGCTTGAGAAAAAAAGATCCCTTTAACACAGATTGCAGATTATTTTTGCATATCATTTCGATTGCATAACTTATCTCATACTAATTTTCTTTTGTTCTCTTTTTAGGTAAGCAAACGAGTCCACCATCTCCAAGGGTCATATTTTTTTCTAAACTAGACTAAACGCTGGAACTTCGGATCATTCGGTGAATTCAGTAATGAAACATTTCTTCTCTGGTAAGCTTAAGTGAGTACTTGCTTCACTTCTCGCTGAATTATATAACATGGGGATTCTTGGTACCCGAAGGATTTCCCATTGATCGCATTCGTCGTGGAATACTTTATCGAGATCCCAAGGTTACTGTGGGTTTAGCTTAGTTTTGAAGGTTCCGTGTTTACCAACAGTTTACCCTTGTTTGGAGCAAGCGGATGGAATGGAAACTGCAGAAATCTTGGAAACTGCAATTCCATTGTCTTGCAGTCCTCGGGAGCCGTAGTCTTGTGATCGTGCGCAAGATTTACGGTGCTGGTCTCCGGCTGCCGGGCGTGCATTATTAATTAGCATGCTGGAATGGTTATGATATCCCGGGCAAATGCTTCCACTTCGCAAAGCTTCCGGGGAAAACATTAGCCATTGTGCAGGTCGGTGTGCGTATGGATGTGTATGTGTTGGTGGTGAGCCAATGTGATTCCACCGTTAGCAATGCGAACGTTCGAGCACGGCTCGCCTGGCAGGATGTGTAGTAAATAAACGATAAGCTAAGAGAATAATCCTTCAATTATCCGTTGAACGGGACAGGATATGAGCTGCTGGCGTATGTTTGTGTGTCGTTTTGTGGAGGAAGTCGGTGCTAATAGTCACCAGGAATGTGGTTCGGTCGTCATGGCGAAAGGCACAGGGCGCTTCTCGAATGCACAAAGCGAACGAGGAAGGTTCGCTTCATCCTCGCAGCAAATGACTTCCTCTGGAGCGACATAACACTACAACAATTACCACTGTGCCGGTTGGGGAAAACAAACAGGAAGCTCCTCGCCTGCACCCTGCCACCGTGTACACAGTCCTGCGTCGTTCGAAGACAATCATTCGGCTTCGCGCCCGCTTTTCGCTAGTGGCATCAGTAGGAACTGAAGGACTGGAGGACTGAAACCCTCAAGAACGGGAGCGAGCTTCTCGGGCGATGGAGCTGCTGGTAGTGCGATGAACATAAGCACACATACACACAACTTATGCCGCTCGGTATGTGACAGTGTATTATTCCGTCGGATGTTTCTTGAATGTCAGTTGACAAATGACAATTTGAAAATGAAGTCACCGTGCGGGGTGCGGGTGCAGGCGGAATGTATCCTCATGTTGTACACGTTGCTGTACAAACGAAGGATATGACAATGATGAGGTTCCTTTCCCTCTCTCCGCACTCTCTCTCGGGGTCTGTTTACTTGTACTACCGACCAAAAATGAGTGAAGCCTTTCGAGGCAAAGTGATTAATTGGAGTTACATGAAATGTTTGCCTCCTCGGGGAACCTTTCCTCGGGAACGGTATTGAACGTCGCGGAAACACCGCAACCGAACGCTTCATTCACGCGGGATGTCCATATTGTGTTACAATGTTGTGCGAGTAAACACCGGCACAGTATCCATCCATGGCGGGCCGTCTGGCTTTTCTGTGCTTTTCATTGCACTCCCCCCCTTGCTTCACATTTGCGTGCGGGAAATGCGCTTGTTGATTTTTCTAATGCTCGCTTTTCTTTCGCTGTTTGGTGAGAAGGGCTGGGCTTTAAAGATGCCCGTCAACGGCGGTTCAAACGGCTCAACTCTACTCGGCTCTAGATGTGTATGTGATCACGGCTGATCGGCCACGCAGGGCCCGTTACACTTGGAGGGCGGAAGTGGTCGCTCGTCGGGGACGTTTATCTTGCAGGCGAAGAGGACGCCAAAGAGCTGCCACCGGAGAATGTGAGAAAGGTGCGGAAAATTGTCTTTGGGTCGTTGACTTCGCGGCATCGCGGTGCGACAATTGCCGGACTGCGGTTCTAACGGTCACAGAATGCGGTGTTAGATGCCACGATGGATGGCTGGCAGCTGCATCCATAGGCAGGGCGACGATGCCCGATGCTGTTCGACGAGGCCAATGCGCTGTGCATGATGGGGCAAATGTTTACATCAGGCATTATGAATTTTCCGTCTGTTTGTACCGCACACACTAAAGGTGGAATAATTTAGCAGCCTCGAAGCGGTAATTGGTTTTCCACTCGGCAGCGCGCGGATGCTGGCGAGCCGCCGGGGTGTAGAAAATCCTACAGGAAAGCCACGTTTAAGACGGTGAGGCGACAAATGAGGGTAATTTGATGCGTAAGGTTGGCATCGAAGCTTGTGCGTCTCCGGGGAATGACAATCGTTGGCATTAGTGTGTGCTAATTGATAAACTCCTGATGGTAAATACATTTAGTACGGAAAGATCTTTTTCATTGAAGCAAATTCTTCAGTTTTTGGACGATGGCTTAAATCCTTTAATATTGAAAAGAGTATTCGTATGTAGTACAGAAAATCTCTGAGAGGAATTTCTCTATTTAGGACAAATAAATCTGGAAAACTCCTACGTTAATACTAAAAGAACAGATAACTCTCGACTTGACCCTCCAGGAACGATACAAACATTTAAGCATTGGTAGTTTGCGATACAAAAACGATTTTAAATCGTATCTTTCAAAATATCAGCAATAAAGCCCAACAACGCTGTCCTAGTCACCATCCAGGACTACATCCGGCTCTCGGGCGCTAAAAACCGGTTCGAGAGGGGTGTTTTTTCTCCTTCTCCCTGCGCTCCCTTTGGCTCCATCCGCCAGTCGAGAGGATTTTCTGTGTGAAGCGAAGTGATCGTAAGAACTGCATTGACCCTGCGAGTGCGAAAATCAATTTGAGGTTGTCGTCAACCTCGCCGTCATCGTCCCTGACTGCTGGAGCTTGGTTGAGGCTTTTTGTTCTCTTTCTCTCTCTCTCTCTCCCTCTCTCTCTCTCTCTCTCTCTCTCTCTCTTTCAACGATGGCAGAGAGTGGCCAGAATGGCTCAGAATTTATTCATGACCGGCCAAGGTTCTTACGTTCACCCGCGATCGTTCTAAATCGCACCGACAACTCATGACCTGGGTGCGTGTGTGTGTGTGGGGAAGGGGGAACGTGTAAGGACACGGTGAGCGGGTTTTTGCATCGCTCCTAGCGAGTCGTAAAGTTGAAGTGGATACAGTGGGTTGGAGCTGCATATGCCATTTAAAGTCGTTTTTGTTTCAAGATTTATTCAAGAAGACAACCGATTGAAAAACGAAAAAACTTGCAAACAGGTAGAAACGATCCACCGACGGGGTGGCGATGGGGAAGATTGTATCTCGACATTTGATTTGGTGCCGTTTTTGAGACGCTGCGATCCGCGATGGTGCATCGGTTCCGCGCCGTGGTGTGCGGAGTGTTTTTATTTGCATACAGTGCGCTTTTGGGGCGTTGGGTTGATTTATTCCGATGGTGGCGATGTAAGGGTGGTATCGTTTTCGTACTCGCTTTATCTGGGCACTTAGTGTCGGGTCTTGATCGGGCTCCAATCTACCCGCATCCAGCACCCGCCCGTAATCGCCTTCCTATGCCCGCCGTCTTAAAACTAAAGGCTGCGTGGAAGATAATAAATGTAACACGTTCACTTTTCCTTTCGCCGAGTCGCACGTCGTCTCGCTTCGTGGGCGCTGCGAGACCCTCCGCGATCGCGTTTTGCATACAATTGGCGTGTGCCGACGACGGCCAGCATCGGGATCCCCTGTTACCCACCCCTGTTCAGGTGTGTGGGTTTCGAATCGCATCTCAAACCTGCACCTGCCCCATCAGGGTATTAGGCGATGTTTCCTGTTGCCTAAGGGTTGTGGCTCCTGCTCGACGGGAGGTTTCTTGGTTTCACCGGCGCAGAGCGGCATAAAGTAAAATAATTATGCTCGCCTTGCGCTCGTCCCGCTTTATGCTCCAGTAAGGTACGCCGCGCGCTTGGGACGGGACGGGGCTTCCTCCATCGAACGAACGTTCGCCCGGGTCTCGTTATTCTGCGCAGGCGGCTCGGTGCTCACGCTACGCTCTGAAACTGAAAGTTAAAAACCTGGTCGAGCTGATCCCCTTGACAGCCTGCACCTACACCAGCCGTTGAGGTTTGCCGTATTCGTGTTGATGATGGAGGTTGATCCGGGCGAGGTGGTTTCGTGCACCAGATGGAGTTTACCATTTGCGTGCGCTAAAGCTTTAAGGAAACCCCGGCCTGTAGGGTTGGATGCTGTTGATGTACACTTTTAACGTTTGCGCCATGAGACAGATGGATTATTTGGTGCTGTCTGTTCCGCCTTTTGCTAATGAGAGGTTAATTTTTTTTTCTGCCACCAAATGGACAGCTGCCTACCGGTCGAAGATGCTGACGATAGCTGCACCTTCTTCAAATGTTTTTAGATACGTATAATAAGTATTCTTATGCTGTAGAGAACAATCCCGTTCGTCTATGTAGATTTAACCTTTTTTCGGGATCAAGGAAAGAGTCCAAACGAAACGAAGTGGTTTTCTTTTGCAAACAATAATCGAAAATCCAATGGTGTATTAATTTCTGTTGTTCTTTGATGCTTTGTTGTGAAGCTAAAGCACTTTTGTTTGACCAAAGAAGAATATAACAATATGAGGTCCTATGATTACTATTAAAATCAAGCTGATGGCATCAATTATCTCTGCGAACTCCAACAGAGAAGCGAACCTTCGGAATTGTTGGCTCATTAAACCGTATACTTTACGACGCCTCGTTGCCGAGGTTATCGCACCTATCGTAGATAAAATGTTTTGCGAAATGTTTGAATGTACTTTAAAAAACATCCATCTCCATAAAATGTACCGTTGATTGGACGCCCCACAACGACTGGGGAACGAACTGACGCAGTACCTCAACCGTTTCAGCAAGGGTTCTTGAGGTGTTTTGTTGTCGGTTGCCTTGCCTTCCCCAGCAGGTTTCCTTCATCTTCCGGCACCCGCCGTCGTAAGCCGCGGGCTGCAAGATCATACAGTTTTAATCGGGTTGGCCGGCTTTGGAAAAGTTCTACCTCGCATCACTTGATCGAGGCGCGGACCTAACGGGTCCGCCACCGTTGGGAACCGAACCGATACAAAAGAATACAAAACAGGTGTCTTCCCGCGGGGTTGGAGCCGTTTCTTGCATATAGAGGCAGGCAGAGGTGAACATAAACACTCGCCAGAAGAGACCAACCGGCGGTGCTAAGACGCATTTAATCACCGAGTAGCACAGCCAGTGGGCTATTTTCCAGCAAACGGGCGACTTATCCGGAACGCCATCAGCCCTTCGCGCGTCTGGAGGGCGACCTGCGTCTGCACCACCTCTGAGTGTGGTTGGCCGTAGAACACCGGTAGCGTCATTATATCAACCGCATCATACGGACGCGCCCGGCTTCGGCGACGGACAGCGGAGTGATCAACGATGTTTCACCGTGGCAGCAACGACTCCGGGAGAGCGAACGATCAGCGACGGGAAGTGTACCGATGATTAACATAACTGTTTTACACCATAGCAGATTATGGTAATCATTAGAACTAGTTTTTTTTACGATCGTGTGCGCACACACACCCTAATGCGGTGCCATAATTCTCTTCGTCGAGATCACTTCCCCACGCGTCTTCGTTCCGTTCACGGCGCTCTTGTGGGGGATTTCGCTAGTCCGGCGGATGAGGGGAACCCCACTGTGGAAAGCTGGATGTGCCCGGATTGGGTCACGAAACCCTTCTCGAAAGGCACCGAAAAAAGGGGGGCACACAATTTAAATTACAAAAGAGAAATTGAGCTGTTGAAGGAATCCGTTTGGCTTCGGAATCACCCTGGCCCCCTCGAGCATAAATGAAACAAATTTCTTCATCTCCGGGGTCCCTTGAATCGAAAGGGCTTGAAAACAAACAGGTAGCAGATCGACGAACACTGACGGGTGCGGTCTGTTTCTTTCCACGGGTCCGAATGTCGCCGGGAGTGCTGCTAGAGTTCAATTATTTCAAGCTTTACCGTCCGCTCGCGCAAAGGGTGAAGACATTATGGCGGTGCCAGTAGAAAGTTCCTGATGGGTGGGACATTTAAGGGCTCCCGGGCGTTAATGCAAGTCGATCCCCACAACGCGATGACTTTTAATTGTCGTCAGCGCACGAAGCGCACTTAGCACCTGGAATTCATTTTTTGTGCTCTTTTGTGCTGACCCTTAAAAATAAGAGGCAAAGCAGAGATACAATAGATAAAGATAGAAGGTACAGCAGGCAGGATGAGCGGGGTGTTCAAGGGACGTCTCAACGAAGCGAATATGTAGGCCAGCGAGTGAATGGTGAAGTTTTAATTCGGCGTATAATCGAAACAAAATTACACCTCCGAAAATCGCTCGTATTGAAATTTAGAGACCATGAGGGACAAAAACTCGGACGGGGGGCTGTGATTCGGGTGGCAGGGAAATGGCCATTACTTTCCTTCAAACCCAAACTTGAACCTTCCTAGTGGCGAATCACCGGCGATTGTTAATTAAACGATTTTTTAGTACTACTTTGCGGGGAGAAACTGGCGAGTCACAGTAAGATTTATGCATCTTTCGTAAATGGAGCCAGGCTGGAACGAGTCAGCAAGTTGGCCATAATTGAGAGAGGAGTTTCTCAAACATTTTAAAGGCAGTTTTTTTTCTACTTGGAGCAACACAATGCAGTTTGCGCTAATCTAGGACCATTCGTCTACTGAAGGTTAATTGAATGGTGTTATTTTTTACCAATTGTTTTTATCGTTTTTGCCTAGACATCCCAAACTTCCGGCTACACTAAAATACGCTACTGATTCAAGGAGTCAAGCAACGGAAAAGTAAACACAAATTTGTTAAAACACTACAAGCATTTGAATGCATAAGTCTCTCTGCCAGTTGAAATAACGAGAACAACGTTAATAATGTTTACTAGTTTTCCTAGTTAGTAGTTTTACGGACGATGGTCAACGGTTGATGGTCGACGGGCGACGGTCGACGGTCGACGGTCGACGGGCGACGGTCGACGGTCGACGGTCGACGGTCGACGGTCCACGGTCGATGGTCGATGGTCGATGGTCGATGGTCGATGGTCGATGGTCGATGGTCGATGGTCGATGGTCGATGGTCGACGGTCGATGGTCGATGGTCGATGGTCGATGGTCGATGGTCGATGGTCGACGGTCGATGGTCGACGGTCGATGGTCGACGGTCGATGGTCGACCGTCGATGGTCGACCGTCGACCATCGACCGTCGACCGTGGACCGCGGACCGTGGACCGTGGACCGTGGACCGTGGACCGTGGACCGTGGACCGTGGACCGTGGACCGTGGACCGTCGACCTTAGTATAGGGAGTAGATTGCAGAGCAAATATCCGGATGGGGAGAGTGAAACCTACGTGATTCCCTTGCAATGAATCTTATTTAATGCCATTACAAAAGTCAAGAATTTGGAGCAAAATTTGCTACCCTTTTGTCACTTAGTTTCAAGCGATGCTCATGCCCTGAATATATAAAATCGTGTAGTTTAAGGAGAAGGACGAACAGGGTAAAGGTAACAGTTGAAAATGTGCTAGTTTACTTCGGAGTTTGTCAGCTCATCTGTAGCGCCGTTTTTCGATGTCTATCTCGCCCATTGACTCCACTTCAGTTCAGGTTGAAGGTGTGACAAATTGTGAGCTCAAACACTGAGCGAAAAAGGGGCAAAGAAAAGTGCTCCACAGCGTTCCATCGGAGCCACAACCGACGACACAAGACAACGCCCGTTTCTCCCACCGCAGGAATGCTTCTGCTCCTCATTGCACGAGTTATTATGTGGTCGCCACCATATGGTGAACTTTTCCCGCCTCGCAGTCCCGCTCGGTTTGTTGGTTATGAAATATGCTAATTATGATCGAGATATCGCGCAAAACTGACGCCGGCGACGCCCAAGACGACTCCGGCAAACGGTACTGATACGGAACAGCGAATGCGAATGCTGGCCGAACCCAACGCAGCGTTTAGCCGTTCGGGTTTCACCAGCGGCTTTCGCAGAGGGCCTCCGTTTAGCGCCATTTGTACGAGCGTCAACGGTTTGCGTCCGATCCGAGACGTGTCCAATGTGCGAGTGTGCTTGGACCGATTGTTTCGCCATTTCCATCCAATGGACGGACCGCGTCGGTGGCGAACACTATGGTGGGTTTAAGGTTTTGTGACTGAACCGTCCCGATGGTTGCGCTACGATAACCGGGGGACCGGAGCTAAAAGAAGAGTTGACCAACGCTCGGGCGAGTGCGGCAAACAATTGGAGCACGCCTTCAGGCTCTTCGTTGGAGGGTTTCTTTCTTTCTTCGTTAAAACCTTTTTTTTGCATACAATGGAAACGTATACCGGAAGTTGCGTCAAACAATGGCCCTTCGGAAAGCAGAGCTGCAGGCTTTTGGGAAGAAGAAGCGTGGTTTTGATTATTTGCGCCCATCACAAACGGTCGAAAGTGAATCTCTCCGGGGGCGACTGTGGGAGGATATGACGCCGGAGTTACCGATTAAGGGAAAATGGGAATTTAAACATGGTTAGAGCGAAACCGGGAACCAAGCGATCGTGAGTTCTACTCGACCGAATGATGACACAGAAGTGCTTGATTTGGCCAGTGCCTTGAAACAGCAGGCTGGTAACATCATCCGTCCCGTTGAGCTGTAACGGTTTTCCATGGTTAGGTTTAAAATTATTTATTCGCGAGTGTACACAATAAATTCACCGTGAAAGATTAAACTATGCTTGGAACACTTTGTGACAGCAGGACAAATGACCAGCCAAACAAGTGAGTCCTTGCATGTTCTGCTCTCCCTGTCTACGATGTTACGCCACAAAAAGTATCAGTTAGTTTAGGATTTTTTTTCTAGAACATTTCACACAGTTTCTTATTCGCGTGGGAAAGAATCATTGTGGAGGGTTGAGCGAATCAAACTGAAACGATTTATTGTCGACAGCAAAGGGAATAGCTCAAATTAATTGATTATCTTATGTTAATGTTGAGTTGTGGAGCTTTTGTGTAACGGTTTTTTCGAATAGAACGAACTGTAAATGGATATCCAGAAAGATAAATCGTTTCCACGTTTCTGATTTATGCCGCTTTTCTTCTGCTGCTGACACCTTTAAGAAACCCTTCGTTCTACTTAGAAATGAACCAAAGTTTTGCTCAAAACAAGTTTCAACAAAGCCGTCATTTTCATTTTGAGGTAATTGTTGCTTTAATTGCCGGGCATTCTGCGAAAATCAAATTATTACCCTTTTTTCCTTCTTCTAATGCCTCACGCATACACCACAGCTAAAGAATTAATTAACAAAAATGATCAGCTAGAGTAACAAAAACCAACCTTCATTGCCTACATCCTCCCAGGTCATCAAACCTACCGTGACTCCCCTCCGTACGCTAGCCTTGACGGCTGGCGAATTAAAATTCTCATCCCCGGTCACTAATCCGGAAATTCGATCATCGCGAAGAGCCCGTATGCAAATGTAAAGCTCCTCGAAGAACGGAAATACACCGCGACCTCCTCCGGCACCCGTGCCCATGATATATAGACGCATCTGAGGGTTTTGTTAAAAAAAAAAACAGAAACGAGGAAGAAACAACGGCAAAAAAGGGAAGATAACGCAACATGTTGCCACATATGATCGACCATTTTTATTTTTTCTTTTAACTGCCTACCAATCAACGCAAACGGCGACATCAATGCAATGGTTTCCTTCCGTTTGGGGATTTTCTCCAGGGCCGAGTCGTTTGAGCAAACTAGAGCCAGCTTAGGAGGAATTGGTCACAAACAAATAAACTCTCGAAAGACTAGAAATTCCCTACCGCACGCAAGGCACGTCCACCTACCGGTTGGTCGGACGAAATCAAGACAGTTTGATCGCTCGATCGTGTAGACGAAGCGATCGTGGTGCCACCGCGACAGGGCGAGACAAGTGATCCCTTACGAAAGACGAACAACTGGAGAAAAGGCAGAGAGTTTAACGAAAAAGTGTTAAGAGATGAACAAAAAAAAAGATAGGCCTATCATTTCCCATCCCCAACCGTGGTTTGCGGCAGTCAAAGAAAAGCAAAGATAAAACACCGATAGCAAAAACACACCGAAAAGCCCAACAAAAAACCCACTGGGTGGACACCGGAGAAAGGAAAAGGCAATTAACTGTCCGTTTCAATCGTTCCGCGGGAGAAGTTTCGGACAAAGGGCCAGAGGTACATCGGGGTGATCGAATGCTTTCCAGAGGTCACCTAAAGAGTTGACAGAACGAACGGGGTTGTAATTTAGCTTTTCCTATCGCCACCCAGTTTTTTCCGCCCAATTTCCACAAAAGGTCCAGGAGGCATTGTCCAACCGAAACCATCCATTCGCCGGCGGGGTTTTTCACCGTGACCACAGTGGCAACACCATGCCGTGACCGCTTGGAACCACCGCGCGGGATTGACGGCGGAAATGGAGGCACAAGAGGTAGGAAAAACAAAGAAAAGGGCCCCACGTCAATCGTACGTTCAAGATGTGGAGGTCCATCACTGTCAACCGGCCGGGCGTCTTTTGCATGCCACGGTATTATTTTAGAGCACCACAGCACCAATCCCCAATAGGCAAGCCGAGCCGGAGACCATTTTGCAGCCGTTCGATGGCGGTAATTTCCGGTTGAGAAAAACCGAAGAAAAAGCCACCGTACGGTTGTGTTTTGGAGGTACGGAAGATTGCGTTTTGTTGTGTATGTAGTTCCATTCCCTCCACTGTTTCGTGTGGTTACTTCATGGCGGCTGAAGGCTTAGACTTAACCTCCACTCAGTCCTCCGGTCGTCCCGGTTAACCTCACTCTGGGCCATTGTGGAGCGGTCTCCGCGGTTCAGTTTTATGACCATACCGTTGGCTTGCCGTTCGATCGCTCTGCTCCGCTTCGAGCAATCTCATCGGAACTGTATCGTTCGGGGAGCGCATTTTCGCGCGTTTGATTGATTGGTGGAGCCATTGGAGCACCCCGTCCGAGGATGGGAATTGAACGGTGATCGCGGGCAGTGGCTTTGCGCTTTTGACGCACGGACGATGGATGATGCGTCGTGCGCTGTGGTGATAAAAATAAAACCGAATTGGCTTTACTTAATCCAGCTTTCGATTTCCTTTGCCTTCCATTTACTTTTACCCTGCGGTAAGCATATTAGAGGCTCACCAGTTAGGCTCCGGGTGCGATTGGTTGGGAGCATGGTTTACTTATCCATTATCCGGAGATAGATAGGAGGTTGGATCCATTTCCGTGCGTCATTGGTGCAATCATGGCGCACAGGAATTTATCCAAGCGAACTTTGATTCCGATTGCCCGCTGCGAGGTGGGACAGGATTGAGATTGAGGGAAAGGTTATTTCTTTGGCGGTTTTACTTTCGGATCGTTAATTTCAGCACATAATCAGTTTGTTGAAATGTATCAAATAAGTAACTTTCATAAAAGCCTCAGTCTGCTACAGTAAGAAGGTGCTTTAAATCTTATTTCCAATTGTCTGGAGAACATTTGAAACGATGATCGCTTTCACTCATCCAGAATAAGGTTAGTGTTTCCCAAGATGTTGGATTTCCAAAACATATGATAAAGTTAGAATTACTACCCGTTCTTCTATCTCAAGTGTGTAATAAAAGCATCGCGAATAAATAGAATTCAATTTCTGGAATTTGTGAATGTAACAATTGTTCAACAGAGAATTTAAAAAATTATTATGCTTATGAGTAAAATATTGTTGACAACAGTTGGCCGCATTAAGTGATCGTCTCGCAAACCTGCGAACATTCAGCAGTAAATTGCTTACTTGAGAAAGCTGGCAGCGGCGTAAAATCTGTACAAAACCCATGAAATCGATGAGTGGAGCATAGGGAAAATGCAACGCCAATTAACTTCGATGGAAGTACGATCTGAACGGTATTTAAACGCGATTTCCATTTCCTTTCCCATAAATTAAGTAATGAAACGTAGAATGTATGTGGAGAAAATCGAGTGAATGATGGAAGGAAAAATAAACATAAAACCGACTCTCCCTACTCGCGGATCCCGTTGGAAGGCTTGGCTTCATGCGTGAGTATGTACGGTAGAGAAGCTACCGCCGCCGTGCACTCGAAAAAGGGAAATCAGCTTCACCTTGGCGATCGGCGAGACCGCTTGAAGCCATTGCTACATGAACCGGTCGGGGTCTACTTTTGATCGTGTGCCCTGTGACTTCCTGCGGGGCTGACCCATTTATTCGGCCGCGTTTGGGGATTTCGGGCTACCGAACAGAACGCTGCGGATGAGCAAAACGATAATAAAAAGGCTGATGGAGAAAGAGGAAGAAATAAAAAAAAACTGGCTCCAGACATCGACGGTTTCAACGTTGAACGGTGCCGTTCCATCAAAAGTGGCACAATCCCGAGACGTCCACCAACACGGGGGAGATGTTGTTCCGAAGCGAAGTCAAGATTACGGACGAAGCGAGCGAAATAGGAGAGTTTTACGATTACAGATGCTTATCCCTGACACACGGTGTGGAGCTTTTTATGATGCATCACCGGATGGGGACGACCGTGTGACCTCTATGTCCGTCCGGTGGGGGTAAGAATGTTTTGTGGCGAGTTCGAAGCCATGACGACACCCGATCCGACTCTGCTGCCGGTGATGCGCACAGAAAAGTGTCGTATGACTTCATTCGTCGGTTCCGGTCGATACAGTTTGCTTCACTGGTTCTGTGCCGGCGCTTTATGAGCAAACCGGTTCCGAAGACAAGACCTCGCGTGAGTCATCGCAATTTGAGAACCAATCCGTTCGTTGGTTATAGCCGTTTCATCTTCCCTGCCGATCAAGCAGCCCCATCTGAGCCTTGCCAAATAATGTCAGTAGTTTACATTGGATTGTTTATTTACCCTGCACTCGATTGGTTGTTCTTTCTCCCGATGTAACCCCCGGTCAAGGGGGCACACCGTGATTCCGGCGGGACTCAACTGGGCATGCAAATAACACGGAGGGGGCAGGATGATTTTGGCAAAACCGTGCAACCGACAGAATAATCCCAACTATTTAGAAGCTTCGGCAGGCAAACGGTGAGCGACAAATGGGGTGAGGATGCTCGATGATTTTTCATTAAGGTCCAGCATTTGCATTTGTTTCGTTTGCACACGGAAGGAATGTAGAGTGGTCAGTTTTGCTTTTGGTTTTTTTTTTTTTTGCACACGGACTTCGGCCTGAAGAGGGGTTAAACCTCTCGAGTCAGCTGCAGGAGGAGCTCGAGTGGCCGCCTGGCGGAGGGTAGGATTTTTGATTAACGAGCCACAACGTGTGCCACCCCTTTTGGCACGGGGCTAACGGGGCTTTCGGAGACTTTCCGAGAAGGCCTTTTTCGAGTAGTTTTCTAGCAGTCGCTTTGCAGTTCTAACCGGCTCTCGGGTTGGGTTAGGCGACGGTTGCTTAGATCTATCGAAAACCACCATTCGTTGCGCCGCTCTCAGATACTCCCCGGTGTCTTCCCGCATTGCAAACGCTCGTTCGTTTGAACTTTTCATGCATGCACATACCGGTTCAGGCGTCAGGTTGCAGCATCACCGCAGCCCGAAGCCGATTGGTGTTTTGCGAATCGGAATTAGAAAAGTCGAAATGGTTGGCTCGGTGAAACGAGAAGCGCAAGATGAAAGTAGGCCGATTACGGTACACGGAGGATAAGAAAATGATGCCAGGATGGCGCTGCGTGCACCTCGTTTGCGACACGGCGCTCCTGATGAGGGCGATGAATATTAATGTGTGTGCATTTGAGGTCGGCATTTTTCATTGCCACCGATAGTATATGCAAAACTGAAACGAAACTGGGCAATGGGGTCTGATGCTTGATTGAGTGGGATTATGCTTAAAATTTGGCAAAAGAAAACTGGGTTTGATCAAGCGCAGGACCGGGTGTCCTAGGGACAGTGAAGCTACTAGTTCCGATTTGCTGATAAGTGCCTTTGCGATTGAAGATTGATTTAGATTTCAATGTTTTTTTTAAAAGTTTTTACTAGTCTTCTATTTATCGGTTACAACCCTCATTACAATCGGACAAGCTTTATGTAATCCAACATGTGCCAGAAAGATAGGCATGTGCCTCCGGTACCGGTTCTTAGCATCCATTACGCGAGCTGTGAGCCAAGCAGTTTTTGCTTTCAACCAGCTCCCTCGCAAATCGTCCCGGTGGTCCATTAGTCACACACACACACGATAGCTACCCGCCCGGACCAGTACGAGCGAACTGCGGCGTCATATTTGTGGCACGTTTGCCAATTTGCTTCATAACTTTCCTTGCCGCCACTGTCCGTGCCAACGAACATAAACAAACTCCGCGATGCAGCGTGGCCTCGGCAAGGCGGATTTCGGTTTCGGCGATTCCCGTTCTTCCAGTGAGCAAACGATGTACACGGGAACTGCACGGGTCCATGAGGAGGTGTGATTTACGCGCCATCACCGGGGAGGCGCGAAGATGTTCCGTGCAGCACGGAAGCGCCATAACCATCAATCGACCGGCCTGCTGATGTCATTCGCGGGAAGAATGCTTTTTTTTCTCGGAACAGAGATGCTCGATAGCGGCGAGCTGATGCAGTTTTGCAGGTAGACTCGGTTAATGTTCTTTGCAAATGGCGTTCTAGCAGTCATCACCTTCCACGGCCTTTAAAATGTACTTTTCTCCTATGCCACTTCGGCCCATTGCTGTGGAGCGTGAAGTTCATTCGCTTACAGCAAACGTTTTGCTCACCATCAATCAAACTTCAAACTTTGCGCACCAGAACGTTCGTTCGATGCCATTCATTTCGGTAGAAAGCGCCATCGCGAAGTTGGGTTGCATTTTGCTGCAAGTTCAACTGCAGCCATCTCTTTGCTGCAGACTCTTTTCGTTCCGTGGATGCTGATTCGGGTGTTTGGTTGTAGAAAGTTAACATTCTTTGTGTCCAGTTGCGCCGGTTAGTCCGCACCGGAGGGGGAAATAAAAACGAACCGAACTCACGTGCTGTGCATAGAGAAGCAGCGGTCGAATCAGAAGTTATCGTACCACGTTTTGCGATCCAATGCGTCCGACGAAAGGTACCTAAATTGGAAGTTTGCTCAACATTGATTTACGCGTGCTGGTGCTGGTTCCGTCTGCTGTTCCTCTGTCTGCGTTCGCTATCGACACACTCGGTCCATTACCGGAGTGACGGAGTGCACTACATCCTAGAGGGAAACACCTTTGCGCTTCAAATGGACAGCAGGAACCACAATGGAACGCAGTACCGCGTCAGACAGCCTCGTCCGAGGCACCAGCTTAGCTTTAGGATGCAATGGGTGCTCCATCCATTCATCTATCTACCAAACAAACGCCCCGAGGCCAGCCACGGTTTTCTGACTTTTGATAAGCGTGACTTTCGGAGTTAGGTTGCCACGTGAATCTGGCGCTTTAGCTTTCGCTTCGGTGCGCTAAGCGGATCCCGCTTCCAGCCAGCTTTCACGTAAAACCCTGTCGCCAAAGTTTCGGACAAATTGTTGCAAACTTTGCGCTGTCGCTCGTTAGCGAACTTACTGCGAACCTGATTGTCAACCTGGACGTTGGCAACATTTCGTGCGGCTGAATCAAAGTTTCGTTTAGAAGAAGCTACGATAAGGTTCCAATATAGATGTAACATTCATAATCAAGGACCTATTTGACTACGGGTAGGTTTACAATTGGTTACAAATCGAAAAAAATAGCATAAATTCAGCCCTCAATTAGGCCTTACTTGGGTAGTGTATGATATTGCAGTTCTGCAATCTTCTAAAATATTATACGACTTTTTTTTTTGAAAGTTTGAAGCTATTTAAATGATTGCGATAAATCCAAATGACGTTTGATCTCGTGACAATTTACGTTTCGGTACAAAATGGAACAATTAGTGGCACCGGTGAGAAAAAAAGGGCCACGTGGATACTTTAAATTAGCCCCGTCGGGCTGAGGTGGGACATGTGTCTCCTGCCTGTTGCTAAATCCAGTTGGTCTGATGCATGTTCCTGAGTCATGCACCATGCAGGCAGCTCGTGACGGGTCCAAACCAACAGCTGGCTACATGTGGGGCCCGCTGGTTGGATAGTTGTTCGAAGGAAAACAACTACCGGCTCCGCCAACCTCCCAATCGTGCTGCAAAAACCATTTTTATTTATACTGCAAAATGTGCACGCGCTTTATTAGCATAAATCATTCCGAACATTTGCTAGCAAGGTGCTATCTGACATGCAAAAAAAAAAAAGAAACTCCTACCGCTCAGCACCCTCAGAGGACTAGTCGGCTTTCTTCTTGCGTGTGAGGTACGGTTTTTGAGCACGCGGCTCCGAAGGAGAACGGCGAACTGGCCTCCCTCTGAAGCTGAAGGATCTGAAGCGGCAGACCCGTCCAGTGTTCGGGTGTGACATTTCAGCTCGCCATCGTGTGGGCTGGTACTCGTCCAGGGCGAACGCATTCTGAAGTGCAACCGCTTCGTGAGCTGGGTAGGAGTTGTTTGCTTTGCCAGCAAGCTGGAGCTTGTCTTTCGCGCTTTGTGCCGTTTACCTCTGCAATTGCAACAAGATCCAGTTCGCGAGGATGACTGGTTGGCATGAGAGTTCTTTTTTTCTTCTTTCTTCCATCGGTTTGCTAAGTTAGCAAACCTGATCTGGACGAAAGCGAAATCGGCGCCCGGTGACAGTTGTCATCGTTGGCAGCCGGTCGGACAGAAGTAAAAACTCTCGTTAGCAACGACGATAAAATAAATGAGAGAAAGAGTTTGAGCCATATAAGTTGTCTCCGAATGGCACACAGAGTCGTAATGATTTACAGAGCCAACGCACACGTTCACGGGTGTTAAATAGGTATTTTGCAATGTGTGGAAACGTTCAGCCAACATGTTTTCGTTAACAGTATTTTATTTAAGTAAAATAGCTCCTTTAGAAATAAGCAAACGAAAAGAAGAAAATGTGAGCCGCTCTTTAATCGCTTTCAATTTTTCCTCTCGATTCTTTAAACTCCCAAACATGAAAAACTGACTTTTAACTGGCAATTTCGAAATCATCACACTAAACGCACGACACGAATATTTTACACCATTTCTCAATTATTCAGCTGCTCACCGAAGCGGCGGCCAGCTACCGTTTCCATCACTTCCGGGCGAACCAACTCGTACCACCAATGGTTACGCGGGTGATGGTGTGAATGATGTTAAAAAATTTATTGCACCATGGCAATGAGACTCGCCGGTGCAGAATTGAAAAGCGGGAGAAAGACACACGCAAAAACTAACAGTGCAATAAAACATTTTTTTTTAAATCGCACATCGTGCAATAAGTATAGGCGGACAGCATCATCGCGCACGGTCTCACGTGCGGTACCGAAATTCCATGTGTAGTAATTAAGTCATTTCCGGAATCATTCCATTATCCGCCAGTGCAGGAGCAGCAGTAGGTCGCTGGTCTGCGTACCGTCGGCATGTTCGCACTTGTGTATTGCGTAGGAAAAAAAAGGATGCTCCATGGTTGGCCGACCGTATGAAGAAATCGAAAGGTAGAAAAAGTGATTCGCCAGTGGGTCGATTTTTTTGGGACTCCGTCATACCCAGTCACCCAATTCGCGTGTGATTTATGTGATGATTGTTTTGCATTTTTTGTTGAAGGCTAGCTGGCAAAATTGAAACTGAACTGAACTGAAGGAAGCAACATTGGAAAGTAGAGCCCGGTCTATTTGTTTAGCTTTATTTTAATACATCCAATGAACCTTATTCTATCTTTCAGATGATCAAACCATGTTCAGATGAATTGACAGATCATATCATTTTTCATTTACTTTTCTTAGTTACCTCGTTATTGTTTACAAATGTTGATCACTTTATCGATTCTCCGATACATTTATCATCCATTCGCTGATCGACCGTGACGAAACTTCATTCAAACGATCGCACTTTCTCACAATTACATTTAAGGCTGGAAGATGATTTGCTAACATCTCATTCCACTAGGTACGGGCGCTTAGGTTGAGCTTATTTGCTGCCAGATGGAAACGTCAAAGGAAATTTTTGACATCTCCCGGGGTGCCCGGGAAATAAAGGTAATGAAAATGTTCCGCCTATCGAGGGTGTCATGAGATGAAATTGCATGGCGAAGGAGGCGCACGGTACGTGAGGGAAGCGTATCATAGCAACGGCTCCAAATACCAAGCAACCCGCCACGATTTAGCGTGCGTTGAGGAAGGTGAAACGTATAGCCGGGTCGGGACAAATCGGCGAATGGCGGTGAAGAAAAGGAAGAGAAAAAAACTAAACATCAGTGAAATAAAAGTAAAAGTGAAACTCTATTAACCTTCTCACCCGAGTCACGATAGATGATTGTACGACACGATCTGGCGTTTAGTTGCGATTGCGGCCGTAGCAAATCGGCAGTGGTTCGTATGTGTATGTGTGTTTTGTTTCTGCTTATATTTATATAAAACAATTTTTGCACGTATATTGCGTGCTGTTTCCTTTTGCTAGGTTTTTACTCGCCCTCCTTCGCTTGCCCTCGTCACTATGCTCCCTGATGTCCACCATGCTCGCGGTGGGCTTTCGATTGCGGATTCCGGAGCGCGAACGCGTCTTTAAGTTTTCACTTCGCGCACGAGTTGGATTGCGGAATCTTTCGAGCTATCCATCGGAAACCTATCAGCAAGGTTGATTGTGGCACTTCGGTAAATCGGAGATGCGGGTGATGCGCGGATCTCTTCTCCTTCCGACCTCACCGAACCCCCCAAAGGTAAGGGAAAATGGGAATAGACGGTTGTTTTAAGCGGCATGGTGTTGCAACAATCGACGTAATGAAACAAACCGACGCGGAGACAGCGAGGAAACGGCAAGAGAAGAAATACACACAATCGACGCCCAGCCGAGGATGCAACCGGATGCGCTTTCACGAGGGGCGGTTTTGCACACGCCCGCACAACAATGCGCCGCAGATGCATCAATCAATAGCGCGCCGTGACGTTCGCTGCAAGGTGCAACGGTGGTTTGCATCGAGGTGCCGATGAAGTGCTTTTTCATAGGGAAAAGTCTCCCTTTTATAATGACCCAGCTGAGAAGGGTTGAGGGCAAACAATACGAAAATGTACACGTATGTTGTAAAGCCGCGTAACATTTGCATTACACAAAGGAGCTTGGTGCGATGTGAGTACGTTAGAATCAAAGTGATAATGTCTTATGTCACCTAGTTCGTTGTGCCAAGGCATTTTGAGTTCTACGGTTTGTAACCTAGCGAAAATGGTATACAGTTCTGTAGGTAGCATACCCAACAGAGTACTGGGACGTGCGGACAACAGCAACATAGACAGTATTTGTGGTACGCTTGACCACACAACACCTTAAAAAACATAAAACGCGTTGTACATGCGTGTTAACTTTCCTTGACTTGAGTTACACTCAACTTAAAACGAAAATATTGCATAACTATGCATCATAACCGTCTCTTGTTATAACATTATTTTAGTATGGCTCTGTACAGTACAGAGCAAGCAGAATTAAGCTATTACGTTTCCGAAAATGGATAAACCAATAGTTTATGCAGTTTATGTAGCCTGAGTTTATTGAAGCCTTGTACGAGTTTTCATCGCAAATGGATTTATCTAATTCGTGTTTTTGCTGAGTTTGAGAAAGTGGCTGTCTTTTTTTTTTACACCTGCCGTCGTGGAAGTTAGTGTTATTTATTTCCAACAGGACGGAAAACACGCTCACGTATTTTAACTTTTTCGTCGACATGAAAACGAGCTGCTGTCGCGTGCAGCAGCCCAACGTGCAAGTTAAATTGTGTTGGTTGTTTTTACAAAAAGTTGCATCTAATTTTAGCAAACACAGTTGCCGGAGTAAGAAAAAGCTCGAATCAGCAAATGGCGTGAACACGAGCAAGTTAAGAGAGGGTTTCGCAAGCATCAACTCTCGAATTAGCCGGGCACACCGCTGACCTTTCGATCGCGCCAGATGGAGATGCGGCTTCCTGCAGAAGAAAGTTAGGGAGTAATTGAGGAAATGAAGACACTCGAAAGTAAACGTGACTAATGCACCGGAAATGCTGTGCTGCGATGGACTTGACCACAAACTAAAAACAAAAAAGATCTTATGTATTTCAATTCAAAATTACTGTTAATGCTGCTACGTAACTATCGTAGAAACTTTGATATTACAAATCGTGGTAACACGTGATACATTTATGGGAAGTGGTTAAGCATAAGTCTAGGAATGGATCAAGCGTGTTCTCTTGTGGTCGCAACGACGTTAAACTGCAAAACGCTCTCTTATCAGCACGATATTGCTCCGTGTTAGTTTGCCTGTTTGTTAACTAAGCTTTCCGATGATTGCCGGATTAGTTGTATCCACGCAAGGTGGCAAGCATTGCGATAAGCTCTCCATGCACCCCTGGGTAGCGTGTAACGATTGGTTCTGAACAATATGTTCATTCCAGGAACATGCTGAAGCAGTTCATTCTGAGCATCGGAGTTATAAGTATAATGTTTGTTAGGAGATAGTATTTCAATGTACATATCCAAAGCATTTTAAATTGTTCCTTTGTTTAATTTTCCAAATTGAAAGTTATAGTTTGGCAGTTTAGTTCAAAATTAAAATCAGTGTCGTGAATACTTTCAAAACTTTCATCATTACAACAACAATATCATCAATTTTGACTTATCGTAAGATTAAAATTCAATTTGTTGTTCTTTTCACTCTCAACGAAAAGAAACACTCTTGGTCAAGTATGAAAACTTTGGATCGCTCGTTTTTGCTGTGGAACAGGTTCAAACAAAATCGAAAGGAGTTAGAGTTCCTAAGTAGGTCAGGTGACACGTTGATTGCATGTTAGAAGCAGCTCTCCTGCAGAATGCAGTTGTTGAAAAAAGAAACACCTGTGTAGTGGAAGTGGGAAAACAAGCAACATAATAGGGGCTTAAGTTTTTGTCGTCGTCCCTCCTGGTCAGCAACTCGTTTCGGAACGCTACAACGTGACTTTTCTTCCAGTGAAACATCGCGGTTGCAGTTCAAAGCGGATCTCTTTCCCGAGAAGAAGCGAACGAGGCAAGAAAAACAAAATCACGTTCAGTAGCCGGGTACGCATCGGAACGTGTTGGCATTCTGTTATGATTTTATTTTCACTTATGATCCGTCTTGACCGCACCTAGGCGTCGACGGTACGCACTTGGCCGCACCGTGCCCTCCAAGGTTTTGCGAGGTCCAGTTTTGTGCGGGTGTGGGGTGTTTTCTATTTTTAACGCCCGTTCGGCCAGTTCTCGCATGTTTGGTCACAATCCCAGTGCAATCTTTTTCGCGTGCAGACGGAAGAAAGTTGACCAGTGTGCCGCCCGCCGCCCTACTAGCCCATTACGGACAGATCGGGGCGATTCGGTGCGGGCTGTGTAATTTTCACTTCGACACCGTCTAACCTAGACTAGCAATGCGTTTTCTCCGGGCGTTATGCGGCACACGTTCGCAACCGAACGTGTGCGCCACGGTCAGACATTGAGGGTGTCTCCGAACGAACCGTATCATGCACGAATAAAGTTCCGCACCCCCGTGCAAAGGAATGGGCTTGCCGTGGAGTGGATTCTAGTAGAAAGTTGAAATAGGTTTTATTTATCCGACAAGAAAAAAGTATCACAAACCTTGCTATTGGCGTTTTTTTTTTTTAATATTCCATTTTAAAACTTCAGATTCGAATTCGGATCGCAACTCAACCAGGCTTCTTTTAGACAATAAAACTGGACAACAATGCTTATACCGGGCAGTATGGGCTGATATGTGCTGTTCAGACGGAAGCGTGTGTGTTTGAAATTCAAGAATGAATCTTTCAGTGTATTTCATGATCATCCTTTTTTGACGTCATTTAAGTTTTTTTTAAAATAACAAATTATAAATTCGATTATACTTATCCGCTTTCCACCTCTCGTTTTAATTTGACCCTCTGATATATAACAAGAAATACTAACAAGATTGTAAAAGAGTGAACAATAAACGGAGGTTTTTTATTCATCTTTTCAGTGACATCAGCATCACGCCGTAGTGCAAGGTAAGAAGGTTTATTTACGAAAAAATAATTACATTTTCCACCAGTCGGTAAATTTAATCTTCAACACTGGTAAACCGACAAACACACAGGAACGGGCCACCATTCTCGCCGGCTTATACCGCCGGGTGCAATTGCGGATGCAACCGCTTTATCCACTATTAATTGAATTAAAATAAAGAAAATTAATTTCGTTAATAGTGCGAGCTGGCTGCAATTAAAAACAAACAAAAGTTGTGGACAGAAACCACTGGAAAATGCAAAATAGGTGGTTCACTACAAAGAGTGCCCCGGAATT
This sequence comes from Anopheles atroparvus, assembly GCA_914969975.1. Taxonomy (NCBI): domain Eukaryota; kingdom Metazoa; phylum Arthropoda; class Insecta; order Diptera; family Culicidae; genus Anopheles; species Anopheles atroparvus. Next base: position 32,695,760 of record CAJZCY010000002.1, on the reverse strand, counting down.
TTCTTCCTCCAGGACCTGCCACGAGCGTGGACGGGCACGAGGAAAAGAATGCCGTTGAATTTGATTAAAAATTAACGTCCTGCAATTTGTTCGCATGAGGTGTGACATTTTTCGCCATTACGCCATTTTCGCTAGGGACACAAACAATTAAAACCATGCATTACTTCGGATTGATTGAATTTATTAATTACTCTTCGAAGAAGCGCCAAAAGGACGCGCACCTCGAATGCAGTTCACTTTCTGCCTGTGACCTGTGTGCTGAGTGGGAAATTTATGAACCGTGTCGAGCAACGGGTTGACGAAGCAGACGAACGAGCCAACGGAGGGGGGAAAACAACCCGCTGCAACATCCCATACAGCACCGATCGCCGATGACATGGTGGCATTTACGACACAATGTCCAACAACCGGTAGCAATGCAGACAGACTTACCGACAGACAGCACTATTGGTCATCGCGGTCGAACACGCTCCGATTGCTGTTAGTTGGAGCTTAGGTCAGCGAAGAGTATCGTTGACACGTCTGAGAAAAGCTCCGCTGTAACCGACGAACTACATCGAACTGGCATTGCGACAAACTAGGCACTTCGCGGACATTTCCGAGGCTCGTTCGTGGTGCTTGTATTGCACGGATGTATACGATTTAATTACAACTTGTTTGCAGCCCCTGCGAGCTAGTGGGAAACATCGTCGTAAATGGCGACGTGCAATCGGTGTAGCGGAAATGGTGGTGGATGTAACAGAAGGATTTTTTTTAAATCATTAAATCCTAAAAAGCCACTTCGAAAAATTCATTTTAGCAAAATAATCATAACCAAACTTGTTGACAGACAAATAAAAATCAAGTTTGCTGTGGTTTACTTGTCAAAACATGGCAACCTGTCGAAGACAATTTTGGCAGCTTTTCAAACAGGAAGTTTTATACTTTGATTTTCTGCAAGTACATTTATCGACACAGCGTCATTTGCTGGCAAAAAAAAAAAAAAAAACAAACCAGAAATGGCAGTTGTAAGCCATCGTTAATAAGCCATGAATGAATGGAAATATCAATGGAGTCACTGAGTGGAGGTAGAAAACCCCATTAAAGTATGCCTCACCAGCATTCACCTTGAACCACAGACGTCAATTTGAATGTTGAGTTAAAAAAAGGCAGGCTAGAAAAATAAGGGGTTGAAATTAATTTTCGACGAAATAAGTATCCCTGTTCCTATTCCGCGGGTTTCAGTGCGTCTAATTAAACGATACGCTTCATAATGGCGGTACACGGCATAAGGCAAAAAAAAAGATGCCGAAATAATAAACCAAAGCGTTGCTTCCCAGTCAGAGTGCGGTAAAGCGCACCGTTGGCTGTCGCTGGATCCATCGGTGGCATATGGAATTGGACAACGTTAAGAAACAAGAAAAAATAAAGTAACCTCTTTGAGACCGTCTTAGTCAACGTTGACGATCACGCGGCTGGGTGATTAGGGTTATTACTCTAATTTGGGTCGCATGCATTTAGCCACAAGGTGTCCGCGTGTGGAGAAATCCATACTGAATTCGGTGGAGGCGCCAACTGCTCAACATTTGGACGGCATTCAAAGCAGCTCCAGGGTCACCGAGTTGGGACCCGAGTACCGGCCGGAGATGAACGCCGAAACATGTGTGTAACAATCAGTTGTCTAGATCGGTCGGGTATGGGTTGGCAAACGATTTCGCCACTGACCACCGTCGTGCCGGCTCAGCAGTCTAGATGATCTTCTAGGAAGGCAAATGCCACCGTTTGCGGTCATTTGGCTAATTTCACATGAGAGGCGTTGCATGCTAGTGTGGCGCAAATGCATTGTTCCACCGTTGAGAAAGATCTGCTTGTGCACATATGCAGAACGATAATGTTTGTGTGCTTGCTTGGGCTTTGGTTTTGGTTCAAACCAGCTGGTAAGCTGAAGCGAGTCACAACACTGAACCGCACCAAAACCGAACCAGGTCAGGCTACTCCGCATTGTTTGTTCGGCTTCCAAATGCCAACGACGACCAATTTCGTCTGCCTCGAGAAACCCCCCTAGAGCTTTCGATGGCGCTCAACCACTGGAAAGATTGCATACCTTTCTTCGAGCAGTGTTCGGCCAAATGGCACAGGAGACTGGAGCAGTGCAGAGTGCGGTTCCGAAACGGAAGAGGATCATGAGATAGATAATGGAACTAAGTGACTTCGGCTGTAAATGGCCGTTAGCTTATCCCATTAGAAGTGGAGGTATCTAAATCAAGGTTAGCAAAAAATGCCGCATGTTACGGTGATTTGCAGTTTCTTTCCCTCAAATATCAAGGTGTATGAAGGCCACAAAACCTCAATACAAAAGTAGAGTAGAAGATTGAAATATGATATTTACTTCAATTTAAGATTCTGGACGCTTTTGCCAGATATTGTAGGAGCCGATTCGCACGTTTCCATGTTACGCCATGTTTCATGAATCAGAATCTAAAAAACCTCGCTTTGAGCACAATCTGTATGATGGATTCACAACATTTTATCCACAAAAGGTCATACCAATTACTGGCGATGGTCAACGAACGCGGAACAAAATTTGTAAATTCTGTTCTCGAGAGGAATTTTGTTTAAGATGGTCGTGTAGATTAGTTTCTAATTGAACCGAATTCTTATTGACTTCCAATCTTATAACTGTGTAGAATTGTTTTTTATCTTATACCCTTTCCAGATAACTTGATGATTATGTTGCCCGAACAATTAATTCCTCTAGATACATCCAACGGGATTTATGTGGTTTGTCGGTCTTTTCCTTTTTCACTTTTCGCCTCAGCGCCTCCAACTGGCGACCGACTGACAAATTGTTTGCTGCAGCTATTGAAATCAATTTTTTATGCAACAATTCTTCGGCATTTGCTCCACCCGGCGTCATGTTGCTGCATGCTAGCTGCCTTTGCCGCACACCTCTACCCCGAATGCCGTTGTACGGAATCGTTGAAATGCCAACGTTGCGTAATAACGTGACGGCTTTTCACCCATCTCGGCATTCCAATGGTACTGCAGAGGACCGCTCCCGATGCAACCGCCTGCCGGTGTCCCTAGGTGTGCACTGCTGGCAGTGTTGAGGTGAGGCGATGAAGCCAAAACCGATTTGCAACGATATGGGTGGCTGCAGGGACTGCTCCATCTGTTCCGCACCGCTCAACCGTGTCGCATCTTAAAGTGGTTGCTTCTTTCCTGCTGCTGCCTTTAGAGGTAGAACTTCTGCATCTGTCGTTGGCGAAGGTTGTTCTCCAATCTCTTGAAAACGATCCCCTTTCAGAAAAATCTTTCAAGGTTCAGGTGGGCTTAGAGCTTTTATTTTTTTGTACCATTCGTTATTCGTCGAGTAACCTTTTCTAGTTTCGTGTATCCAGCAGTGTTTGCTTCCACTAGTTTTTTTTTGTTCATGTTCGAGCCGAACTGACGTTTCCTGGCGCTACCGAACTTTTCAAACAGTGTGAAATAGAGAGTGCTTCATGATGCGATGGATATAATACTTATGCTGGATCGAGACACGATCTCGTCCAATCGTAGAAATAAACCAAAACTGCAATTCAACAGCAAAGAATAAAGTAAGATTACGATAAAACTATTCTTTGGAAACGAACACGAGTGTATCGTGCAGAAAGATTTAATTTAAGCTGGATGTGCCTGTGAAGACATATCACGACCAGATTTATCTGGCAAGTTCATGCTCTATCGCCTATTGTTTAAGAGATGGATTATGGCCAGAACAGACGATTCGGTCAAGTGAAAATGTTGGTTAGGAAAAATCGCCTGCAAATGAAAAAAAAAAAAATGGAGTTCTGTCATCAGCAATCACATTTTTTGGGATAAAATTCAACAAAGTTTTTTTAAATAATTTTCTGCGGATAAATATTAATTTCTTTTTTGCACAAGTTGAATAATGTTTTGCCTTATTTTAATAAAACAATCAGCAGTATTTATTAATCATTTAAAAAAACGTACTTAAAAATCATTTTAAATTTCATAACTTTCGATGATGAGGATTACATCGTTTATGAGTTGATTGATTATTTTGACTTTATGCTCCCAGTAAAGGTTCTATTGACACAACGTAATCGAAAACCATGTCCAATGCAAAACCAGTCGCATGTAGACATGTAGAAAAACTGTCCAGACGGGAGAATCCATTTGAATGAATGCAACAATGTAGATGATATTTAGACTCTCCCTTGCGATGCCGAGGCGCGTTTACCGCAGTTCTGGGCTAAAGGTTGCCGGGTGGCGCGGTTGGAATGCGCCCGATGCGGCTGCGACCTAAAACTCGAAGCGCCAGCGGTAAATGCCATTCACCCATCAGTCGAGATCGTGTCTGGGAGGATATTTGTTGTTTTTTTTTGCTTCAGCATGTTCGCTTTTTTCGTTCCGTTGCTCGAAACAAATCCCATCAGCCTTCGAGGCGTTCGCCAACCTTGCGATGGGGTTTGGTATTACATTTACATATATCATGCATCGTTTGTCGAGCGGAGGTTTTATTTTAGTTTCGCTCGCTCAAGCTCACCTCAACCGTCCACTCACCGCAAAAGGGTGAACAAAAAAAGAAAGAGAAAAACTCGAGCATATCATCTCCGGGGGCCGGGATAATTCTGAACCGGGTGCTTAGTGGACGACGCGACCAGACAGACCTTCGCCGGGGCGTCGAATTATCCAATAAAGTGCACAAACCCGATGAAGCCGTACCGAATCTTGGTGAAGTGGACCTTCAGCCGGTTCATCCGGACGTGCGGCCGGCTCCGATGGGCTTTCATGCCGCAAAGATGCTCGTGCCTTTCGCATGAGTGGCAAATTGAGCCTTTCAGCTGGCTTCGTCTTCACATTTCCTTCCTCCCTTTTTCGGGCACATTTTTCCACCCGAAATGTCAATGTAAGCTATTGACATTTGGCTGCGATCCGATGCATGGGCGCGTTTGCGTTCTATCCGCGATATATTGCTCCATTCCACCGCGAGTTTAAGAAGCTACCGCCAATGTTACTGGGGTGGATGGTAAGGGGTGGATTCGGAGAGCTTTCTTGCACAATAGAAATAATTGAGCGTGCAGTCTTGGTTTAGGGGCTTCTTGTCTTTAAGCGTTCAACAATGCTGAAGAGCCTTATTAGCCGGCACAATGGTAGGTTGATGGCGTACAATGATACCTTGTCTTGGCGGAGAGTCTAAAAAGGGAAAAACTTTATGAAATACCAAACGTTACCTTTAACAAATGGGAAGGTTGGTTTCATTTGTACTCATCTTTGTGACATCACAGCAGTTCAATTTTTTCGACACTAAACATCATTTGAAGAATGGTCGTAATGCTATTTCATGTGAAAACCCCTTAAATACACCAAACCGAAGCTTGTACAAAACATTCCAAGTGGCTTAGTTCATGCTACTACATAAGGATAACTTTGCAACATTAATTTCAATATCGGCGTGACATCAATCTTACACCTTTTCTGCACCTTCTTTTCGCGATGGTGCAATATTTAATTGCATTTTATCTGCTAAATCAATGCCCTGCAGCTACCGGTTTCTTCGGCTTTTCTTTCCCGCTCATTCCACATTCTTTTCAACGCGCTGCAAAAGCGGGGCGGTGGAGAGTTACATCATTAGCAGTGGTCCTTGTTCCCGGCATGACAAAATTATCGATCCCCGTCTGCGCCCTGGTACTGCAAGAGAAGTAGAAGCTCGGACCGGGATCGAATATAAATCCGCTGTCAGCTGTCATTAGCGGGTGCAAAGTATCGGGAATCTATTAGTAGGTTTCCCGTCGCCCGGGTAGTGGTGAAAAATTACTCAAAAATCCCTCACCGTGCAAACCATGCTGCCCGCTGGAATATCTTCGCAATGGTAAGCTGGCTCGAGCGACAAAACCTGACTCGCAGATTTTTCAAACCCTTTGGAAGGGCTGGATTCATTTTTCTTTTGTTTTAGCCTGCGAACTCTTCTATTAAAATCGCTGAGAAATAGGGTCGAAAGCCCTTTCTTCTCAAGGCTTACTCCCGCATTTCCTAGACGCTTACCACTGCTGCTGAAGGGCTGCGGGTATATAATTGATTGACTTCTTAATCAAATTGGACAGGTCGATTTCCGATGGGGATTGGCGGGCGAGTGGCGTTAACGAGTGGACCCCGGGACACGCCGGGAAAGACTTTAGGGGGGTGATTTTCACATTTTCAGGAGTAATTTTCAACTGGCTCCCAGTGCCAGCACGCTGGTTTTGGATCAATTTCCTGTCAGCACTTTCGCGAGATCTTTCACGGCCGATGGGGGGTAAAAAAAAAACCACCGTCCGACACTCCTTCGCCTTATCGAATGCTTCAGTGACAGCTCATTATGTGGGTTAGGTTAGGTGTTGGATTCAGGCTAGGTGTTGGGATTAGTGTGGGTTTGGTGCTTGGGATCGGTATCGCCAAGCGTCTGCTGGCTGACCTCCTTTTCGTCTCATTGCTTGCACAAGCAATCCGCATCTTCAGACGCGATGTAACTTTTCATTTGTCTTCGGCTAGTTCTGGCCCGTTACAGACGAAAGGCTTGGTTCGGCGCCCTACTTTGATTCTTGGAAAAAGGATTGTTTATCTTACCAAGACATTTGAAGAGTTTTTGTACAGTTTTCAATGTGTTTTTTTGTGAACGAAAATAATGTGAGAAATGTGATAAGTTTAATTTGGTATGATTCTTATTTCATCATTCATCATTTCAAATTCATTCACACTTTGGTTGCATAAATTATTCATTTATCTTTTTTATTCCATCCGTCCGTGCCAAATTCTGCCAACCAGGTTTCGCTGTAACATTTGGACTGTATTCAATACACGAAGCACCAATCGTTGACTTGTCACGCAGAGTTTACTCTTTCCACGGAAGACCTCCCTCCGCACAGCCACACTTCACCGTGGAGCACCCTTAATCCGACGCCCTCGTGAGAAGAGAAACCTCTTTCAATTACTCAATTAAACTGTGCCAATTTTACATAATTCTACACCTGACTTAGCGCGGTCTCGAAACGACGGTGAAACGAGAAATCATGAAATAAGAACAAAGCGTCGCTGGCGCCGGCACCGGCACCGGCAGTGGCCCTAGGTGGCCCCTTTACCCTTACCGCAAACGAATTGCTTCGTTCGACGAAACGGTAACGGATGAGATTCGGAAAATTGGAAAATTCTTGCCACCCTCTTGTTGGCCGATGGCAGCACGGTGGCACGGATGTAATTTGATTTAAAATTAAACAACACCCGGACAGCGCAACAACACCAGCCCCAGCCTCAACCAGTACTCGATGCGGGAATCGAAAGGTAAATCGGGGATGGTAGATGTTGGCGCGAGATGGTGGTTGGTCCTGTTCATTGCCCTCCGGCACTGACGATTGGTGACCTGGCGCGCTGTTTGTGTAAATTACAGTTTCTGCGATGTTCGGATCGATAGAGCTTTCATGGGCGAAATAAATTCCAAGAATCGAAATGCTGCAGCAGGAATTTAATTGATATTGCACGAAAGTTGTATTCATGCTGCAGGCTTCCTTGGAATTCTAGTGAGCATCTTTGTAATGCTTTGCGTTGATGATGTTTTTGAGGCAACCGGAATGATGAACGTTTTACTCTCTTAGTAACATAATTAGCTGAGTAGAAAAACCTTTCTTGATATTGCTCGACAGTGCTAGAGCATTCGAAGAATAATTCTAGTATAGAATAGAACCAGACGTATAGAATGAATGCTTTAGGAAAATTATTTAGTTTTTTTCTGTGATACGTGCTAAATCATCTTCCACGACACGCAATTTAGGTTATTGCCTTGGTGCCTTCCATCATTCAAGATCGTCTTGGTGACAAATGATGCTGAGTTTCATCACATTCATTTACCCCGGAAGAAACCGTTGTAATCTTCAATGACGTCATTTTATAGGGAATTTACGCTCAAAATGATATTGTCAGTCAATTTATGACCAAAGCAATTTATTCTTGTAAGATTCAAATATGTTTTAGTAGCATTTCAGTTAAACGAATGGTTTTTACGAATTGCTGGTTTGATAGAAGTGAATTTAATTAGATCTCATTTTATTAAACGAATCTATGTTTCTTGTTTTATATAAAAATCATTTACACCATAACATTCTATTTCCTCCTGTTTAATAATAAGGTGCAGTTTTAGAAATTGGATACATGTACCAACGACAACAGGCACAAAAACTCCAATCGGTTTCGTATGGCTAACTTTAGTGCAAGGGTGTGGAAATTGGACATTACTAGAATAATCGGTACAATTGAAATAAACCGCACGATGCAGAATGTGGAGAGCATTTCGCGTTCCGTAGCAATCCGTATCCGCTTCCGGTGCCCGCGAGCGCTTTTCGATTGGTGGTTAACGAGTGAATTAATTAAACAATTAATTATTCGCAAAACTGAACCCTTTTTCCGGGTGGCGAAGTGGTGGGTTTCGGGCATCATTACCTCCACTAATAGGCGTATAATTAAGTGCGGTAAATCGTCGTGAAAATGGTTTCTACGGTATAGTTCGGAGGGGTTTTCTTAGCATAACATCTTGACGGTCAAAGGACTCAATCAAAGATAAGTGATTGCAGGTGCATAAGAATTATACATACGTTAAGCTTGGCATAATCAACTTTTACATGTATTTGGAAAAATAAGTTATGGGTATGATTACATATTTTAAAATCCTTTTTAAAATCAAATGAAACATTACCTCTCAACAAAACCAACAAGATGTCACGATCGATGACAGGTTAATGGTGAAAAATAATCAAATAACGATTCCAACCTTCCGCCGGAATATCATCATCATCGCCATCATTGTACAGATGTGTTTTATAATTGTGTATCGATTAAATTTCGATTAAAAATAAGTAATCGTCGGATTTGGGCACAATGGAGGGCACCGCAAGTGCACGTACAAACACGTCGTGGTATTGCAACTTTCGAGGTGAGGACGATGCACTGAGCATAAGCATAAGTGGGTGGCTTCCATTTGCAATCGTGCTGTAGCGATCAGTAAAACAGGCGCTCGATGTTAATAGCTGACAGTTGAATTATTACGATTGAACCACCGAATGTTCGGACGAAGGTCGGGGAGGAAGTGTGCGGATTATGCGGTGGTGCAGTGAAGTTTGGTTTTGGTGGAAAGTGTGTTTTTCACCAATCACCAGCAACATTATTTGAACACTGGCAAATACTGTTTAGGGTATTTATGTTAGGCCTTGCGAAGCGAGAGGTAGAGAACGGATAGGAAAGTGCTGGAAATTTCGTACCGAAACGTACGTAAACACGTCAACATCATCATCATCGTCGTCCGCATTCCCATAGGGATGGGCCGAATGCACCCTCAGGACCTCAAACAACTAGGTCTTTTGGTCGATTAAATGATTACAATTGTCGAGTGCAAATTACAACCAGTACATCCATTCCCATCCATTCGACATGCGACGGGAGGGATGCAGTTGCAATTCCGTCCCAGTCCCTTTTTTTCTCCATCGCCCCACCCCATGGCCACACCCAACGAGCTTTTCCACGAAATCGGAAACAAATTGGGCCGACACCGAGAGCCAGCGGTAATTAAACTCTGGCAAGCTTCTACCAGCCACCATCGTTCAACCAGCACCGTTCTGGACCGTTTAAGTTTGCCGTTGTGCAGCTGCCGAGGGGTGCAGTGTGTGTGTGTGTGTGAGTACATGTAGGTGGGTTGCGTACATCTCAATTAATTTGAAACATTTTATTTAAACGTTTTCTGGTTTTCCAAGGGCTCACCATTTTTCCATCCCGTTTTTTCAACCGGCCCCATCGCGTCGAGCTCCTGTTCCCTTAATGGTTGAAATTACAAATTTGATTATCAGTTTAAAACAATTTCGCTGCATTTTATGCTTTCCCGGCACTGCGCGGGGAGGTGTGGAAGCGGTTGGGCGGGGCGATGTGCTGATGCACCGTGGATCAACTTCCGTCCACCGGCGGCGAGCTGCTGTCGGTTGCGGTGAGCACCACCATTTTGGCTGCGGGATTGAAGCGATTATGACGGGTAATTTATTCATAATTTTGATCCGTCCAGCTAAACGCTGTCCAGTTCCGTGCGGATCGTGTCCGGTTTTGGTGTTTGCTGGGACAAAAGAGCGTACAAAAAGAGCGCAGATTAGTGGGAAGTAAATATGCTGGAAATTTCAAATCATAAAACACCATCCAGCGGGAAAGATTAATGGCGGTTGATCGTAAAAGTTGTGGCGCGTTTGAAGTGTGCCATCGACATTGTGATGGTCAACTTTTTTGCACTCTTAAGGGGACACAAAGGATCTGCCCGTTCTAGTTCGGCTTGTGATGTTTACAAGTTTGCTGGAAAATTGATGGCGCTATAAACGTAAATCGTCGTGTTTCGCGAACGTTCATCGGGAAGCGTAACCTCGTTAGAGAAATTTGCACAAATCGGCGTGACTCCGGTCTGAGCAAATTTGTTTTCGAAAAGCAAGACAAAGAAACACAACTAGAACGCCTCCTGGGGTGGGTGGGTGTTTGTTTCCGTTAGAACCCGAGCTTGTGGGTGTGACATATTGTCGCCAAAGATGGTTGCCGCACCGGCAGCCGGTTCCGCTCATCTTCGCGTCGCTGCGGTTATCGCGGATGCTGTAAAAAGTGTAACCAAACTCGCGAGACCAGAAATGGCAAAACATACCTTCTGGTAATCGACGTCATCTGTGGCAGGGAAACGGTTTGCCTTACGCCCACCCCGAACGCTAGAAACTGCTATGGAAACGCGGGGAAAAAAAAACTAGTTCCAGTTAGAGAACACCAGCCCCTGCCAGTTTTGGGGTTTTTGTTGTTGTTGTTACGGATCGTTTGCAATTCGCCGGGAAAAAGGGGGTTTCCAGCTCGGGCCAAAACTGTAACCTGCACCGGTGGCCCACGAAGAGCCGCGAGCAAGCCAACCGTGGCTAAGTGGCAAGCTGGGTCTGGGTTCCGTGTTGGGTGCGTTTGGTTGGGCCAGAACTCGCCGGCCGTCGAAGTCGTTGTTTGTTACTCGGTCCTTCCATCGGTTCCGGCCGTTGGGATCCACGTAGAACCGGTTTTGCCGTGTGGCTTTATTTCTATATTTGTTTGGCGTTGTTTTTCGCACCGGAAAGAAATGGTGCCGTACCGAATGGATAAAACGGAACCGTGACCATTGACACCGAATGCGGTGACGATTTACCTTGCCGGGAAGGGTGAACGGCACTAATCGGGACGGTGGTGTTTCGTGAGAGAAAACTAACTGGCACGCTCTAACTGGAGGACGGTGTAATGTTATTTTTGTTTGCATGCGATTGTGGATTGCTAGTCGTTTATTTTCACTACCTCGGCTAGCAAACTATCACGAACCTGCGACGAGTATTGGTTTCATATCCTATTTCTAACCAGTTCAACATGATGTTTTGGAGTTTTCATTTTTAAGGTTCAGAAATACGGTTTGCGCTGTATAATATATAATAATAATTTATAATAAATGGTTTTGTTGCGTTGGGTTATTTTCAAACAATAAAACAGCAAGAAAGGGGACAACTTTATTTAAATATATGCCTAAAAATAGTTTTCTACAATATGAATTTTAAATGCTCCCATCATAAACGAACCGTGAATCGATTGCTCAGCTAAACTGTTTCGTTTTTTAGGAATTAAGATCCCATATTTTGAGATTGTTCATATCTACACCTAATGATCGGTAGACGATTCCGTTGCAGCACCATCGAGTTCATTTCGCTCCCAATACACGGCAATCAACACCTGCCCTGATGAAGTACCCTTGTCAGTCGTACAATTACCGGCGCAAAGAAGGATCATTTCAGCGCAGCTTGCCACAACGATACATAATTCTTGAGCCGTGTTTCATTTTGCAATCCACACCCAACACGCAAGCCTGTTTCCTTGCGAGATGATTTCTTCGAGCATCAGTGATCGGCTCGGCTGATTGCTTCGGTTGAACCGCCTCGCATTCCTCCCCGCTCGCCTCCGCATTAACCATTCCGTGGCAAAAGGGGCGATGGTAAAAAAGAGGCTCATCTTCAGCGAAGCAGTAAGTAACCTTCATTACACAATAGTGGGGAAACAACGGTCATAAATTGACCACTGCCAATGTGGCCACTCTGGAGAAGGAACAAAGGAAACCATAATGCAAGAAGGAAAAACTAATGCTCCACAGCCGTAGCTTTGGGTGCGTGTGGCTTGCTTTTTCTACCTCAACCGCATTCACAGCCCTTCAGAAGGGTTCTCTGGGAGAGGTACTGTTTTATTTCGTTTTTATGATGATGTTAGCCGATGCATTCTGGCAACGGTTAATGCGTCTTCTTCTTCAACCTTTCTCTGTGCGCGTTGAAAGGTCCCACCCGAGAGACCATGCCGCTTGCCGTGGTCGAGTGGATCCACAAATGTTGGAGCCAGCGAAAAAAAAAAAAAGAACGGAAATCGTGCTTTTGGAATGCAAAATACTCCGCAAGTCGAGGGCGCAGTTTACGGAAAAGTGCTGGGTAGGAGAAGGGGAAATGTATAATTAATTTTCATCGTGCTTTTTACACCACGCGCAGTGAAGAGCGTTCTTTTTTTTTTCTTTTTTTTTGCTGTACATTACTATTATCACACCCCAGCTAGAAGTTTACCCATCCAATGCGGGGTAGAAAGTTGGTGGAAAAGCTGGTTTTCATCCTCTCTTCCTCACGCAGCCGCGCGCCACCGAAAGTACGTAAAGAATGGAGTGCGGTATGTTAATTTTCCGACCACCGCAAGTTTTACAGCAGCCGGGAATGCGTACGTTTGCTGCCCCGTTGCGGAACACGCTGTTTGAACTATGCTTTTTCTCTTCTGCTGCTCACTTGCTCGCTTGGTCGGTCCGGTCCGAAACGTGCTTCCGGTTACAATCTACTTTTCGGTGCCGAGATTGTGCCTCACCGCGGTGCACAGGGTGGAGCTGAAGCTGCACGGCACACTGTAGAAGAGAGCTGTAGGGTTTCGGCGAATAAGCTTTCAGCTGGAGATCCGCCCAGCGCCCATTCGGTTGCATTATTTACGTGTTAATGTTTTAGCGTGCATTCCTGGTGTGGAGAGGTAACGGAGAGGTTAATGAAGGTGGGGAAATCCTACCAGAAGGTTGGCCTTGGCCGGGGGGTAAGTTTTTGAAAGGGTCTACAAATGTATTTCACATTGATGCACTTCGTGTGGATGCCGATGGACAGGAAGAAACCTTGAAAACGGTAGAAAGTTGCATCCATTGTTTGAAATGTTGTTTGAAGCGAAATTTTAGTAATATTATACTTTACTTAGATACAAGAATGTTGCTGACTTGGTAAGTATTAGAAATGAACTCATTCCTTCTCGATTGGTAGTCAATTTATTGTTGAACTCAGGTTGATTGTTATTTGCAAATCTTCTTCATCAATTCTCTGGAACTCATATTCTCATATTGAGTTTAATAAGCTTCAAATGAAAATTGTGTGATTGTTCCGCTAATTGCCTCAGAGTTGAACTGTTCTGTTAAGTAAGAGATAGGTTCATTGCAAAGAATCCGTAACCAACTCTTGGCATCAAAAACTCATCAAAAGTGACGTATGAATGCATCAACCTATGTCTCCATTAAGCTTCACAATCCTTAGGTATTTCGTCGTGTATAGATCGGCTTAAAAGTGCTTTTGTCAAATCACGCACAAGCTCCAGTCATCTCCGCGACATCGGAGCATATCTCAATTCCAATCCGGATGCCGCGCACAAACGCTCATTGCAGTTTAATGCCGTCGTCTCCATTTTCGGGGGCCACCTAAAGTGGTGGTATAAGAGGGTCGTTGTAAGTTATTTCGAGTCGCAAATCGTTTCCCATGAAAACGCAGGACCATTGTCATTGTGTTTCGATTGTGGCGTTCGGTAAACGGGCGCGTTCATAAAATACCAATTTTCGGCATGGAAAATCGACGCACTTTAGCTCTCCGGTGGCTCAAGACGTTTCCGTTTGGCTTTGATGCGTTGTTGATTGACACTCCGGCGCTGGGAGCCCTTGTGCTCCTAACTGCGTTCACGTAATCTCCGGTGGTCAGCCGGTGATGGAATGGTAGGAGAGCAGCAAAAAATGCGATGATGGAATGCGGTGCGTTTTTCGAGAGCCCCATGAGCGTAAAGAGGTATAGTTTTTCCTAGCTTCACTGAGTTTCCTTCCACTTGGATGGCCGTTTAGATTGCGTGCATCACTTGCTCCGGATCGCTCGAAATGAACACGATCGGTCGGAGTGAGGGCTAACAATGGTAAAAAAAAAAAAACCCCTCGCTACATGTGGAATACTTTGGGGCAAATACCTCACAGCGAGGGCCCTTTTCATTTAATTTAAATTTTTTATTTTACTTTACAGCTTTTTTTAAAACTGACCAGAAGTTGTGCCACTTAGATCACGCTCGGATCGGTTCGGGTCGATTGCATAAGTATTTTTGTGGTAATTTTTCGTCATTTTCTTTTACTGTAGCCCCCTTTAATCGGCGGGATTGCGGATGAAAACAGTTCAACAGCGGCTGCTGCGGGAGGGCTGCGACCCATTTCGTACCGCTTGGTCCAGTTGCTGCACGAGGGTGATAATTATCTGAGGGAGGCACGGTTCAACCCGCGCAGTCACCTTCACCCGAGTACCGGTGCTTAGGAGAAGTGGTGTTGTAGTATCGAAAAATGAATTCATGCTGTTCCAAACTTCCACGAAGGGGTGAAAGTACGCGAGGAGAAACTAGGAACCTGTCTGTGATGTACGTGCGTGAACTGGAGCGTCACTGCGGATGCCGAAAGCTTTAGCTTACTAACGCTCTTAAACTCATTAGACCTCCTTCGATCCAACAGATAAGATGCGGGCTTATGCTACTCTTTCCAACAGTTGACGTTGGTCGTGAGGTGGCTTATGCTGGCAAGTCTCTGGTGGAACTTTAGGACTCAGGGATTCAACGCATCAATTAATTTCAAGTTCTAGTCGTTTGCGAGAATGTGGCGCCAAAATCGCATGCGTACATTGCGCCGCAAAATGCGTTACCTAAATGGCACCACTCAAGCCGATGGTCCAGATCGAGAAGTAGGACGGTGCGAAAGGTTAAACAGCGTTTATGTAACCACACTCCACAAGGGAACGGCGGAACGCGTGATGTTTACATGGAGAAAATGGTCCAATTATCCGCCGAGCAAGCTCTAGCCCACCGAAAAACTGATGTTGCTATTTTCCTCCCCAGCAGCCGGCGGAGGCTTCCGGAGTGGAAAGGGACGGCCGAGCGCGCGACAACAGCCCATGAGGGATGTCGGTGGGTCGTGGTGAACCGTTGGCCATGCTGTATCGCTGCTTCAACGGTACGAAATCAAGCGTAAACGATCGCGCAGGCCAATTTCGCGCCGTAGCGCACTCTATGGGCCGTTTCGTGATTAATTACTGTCTATAAATTTGTTTACTCTCCCGGTTGTAGGCGCGTGGAGTGGAGCGTACGTTTTCGGAAGAAGTTGTTTCGGTGGAATGGTGCCAATAAAACGATTAAGTGAGTTCTTACATAAAATGGGAAAGTTCGATCCTGGTTTTGGTGGTTGCAGAGCATAATTGTGGTACTTTGTGAGACAAACAAGAGTTTAAAGGAGAAATGGTGGGAACGGCTGTTCTTTTTTTCCTATTTCTATCGTCAATCTTCTGCGAATAGATGAGCATTATATTTCGCAGGGAAAGGTACAACTATCTTTTGTAGTAAACGGGATTAATCGCAAGGTATGAAAATTATTACATGTACACTTTAGGTATTTTCCAACTGTTGTTTCTTATTTTTTAAATCGCTTTGGAACGTAAGCATGAACTTTTGCAGATTTTATTCTTTTTCAATGTTCATAGTCTCACGCATTAAGGCAACTTGCATAATGCCTTGACACGAGTCCTTTTAAGCGACCAGTAACCTTTTACAAAGTCCTACATTGTCAAACGAGACTCGTTCCGATGTCCTTCGTTTGAAGCAACAATCTCCTCACCGGCGGAGAACTTTGCCACGAACCCCCTACCGGTCGGTCGCTCCATCCGTACAAGCAGCGGCCATTGTGTGAAGCTGCACGGCGCGACGACATTCGAAGGACACGCCGCACTGCGAGGAGCGATTGGGGAAAAGTAAAAAAGGAAAAAGAAACGAGAAACACTTCACTGTTATTAATTAGTCAGTAATAATCGGTCATGTGCCTATGCAGCACCAATAATGCTTCTTGTGCTGCGGCGTCGGTCGGAGTACCGAGCAGAGGGAGCCAGTGAGCGAATTCACCTCGGAGCTCTAGGACGCCATAAGTGCGCTCCGGTCGCTACCGGCGACAGGCGTTACAGTGTACGCGTTACCACCATGGGTTTGGCCAGCAGTAGCAGCAGCTTCCTTTGCTGTGAACACTAGCGCGCCCAGCTACACACCCAGTGACCCCACGCGGTGTGTGATCGCTTAGTGTTTCTTCAAATTCCCTTCGCCGACGTCGCCGCGCTCCTCTCGTTCGCGTTTCGTTGCAGTGTACTCGTTCACTGCCTTCCCTGGGTCACACTAATCATTAATTTTAATTATCTAACCGACCCGGCACCGCGAAACTTGCTGGAAAATGGCCGTCTGTTTTGTTGTGCTCGTACTGGCGCTGGCCCGATGGACTCTTCCAATCAATACTGTGCGCCTGCAGCACAGATTTTCGTTGTATATTTTTACAGCAGCACGCTGGTTTCTCCTCTTTTCCTCGCTGCGCGTGGAAGTAGTCCATGCCGAAGCCTTGTTGGCGAGCCGCACACACACGTACACGCACACACAGAAGAATATACAGCGCTGCACGCGAACACCGCACCCGCACAATCGATGAAGGGTAATTTTTCATAAATCATGTTTACGGGCGAATTTCGAGCGGGTTTCTTCGAGCCAGCGAAAGAATGGCTGCAAGGGTACCGAGCCAACGAGCACGAGGCAAAATGTCAAATGGCTGATGCTTTTCGACGGGAGCTCCAGTTCTTTCCAGCGCGGTCCGCAGCAGGGTCACTCGCGGGGACTGGCGGGGTTTGCTGTTGTGACCGATGGTGAAGGCATAGCGTACCAGACGGTTTGCGTAACCGGCCCTAGGGTGGACCTTGAAAATTTAGAGTAATTATAGATTTACTGTCGCCTGACGGTGGCCCCCGAGACGCTGGCTGGGCACTCCGATCGGAGGATAAGGTTTCGAGCAAGCGCGGTCGTCCTAGATGTCCTTTGCGATAGACTCGGCTCGCCACAATAGGAATGGCTGATTGAGAATTGGAAAAAAGGCACTCCTGCAGTTCAGCATCAGCTTGACGTACACGGCAGAGAAAAATATCGTGTCCTCAGATCAAACGGAAGTTCAAGTTTACTGCCTCGTGGAACTCTGGGGCATTGCGGTTCCCGGAGAGGGAGAGGTTCAACTTTCAGGAAACAGCTAAAGGCAGTCGAACGTCGCTCCACTGCGACGTCAGTTATGTTCCTGGTCAATAAATCAAACGTATTAATAACCATCTCCTGCTACGGGGGTGGAGCGCTAATTATCTTCCGGCCGGAATCAAAGATGGGCAGAATCGTATTGGAAAGAGTTTCGAAGGCAATGCCAATGGACCGTAAATTCTCAATCGATGATAAGGACACGGAGACGGCAACAAAAAGATTGATCACTCATCACAAGAGTATGAGACAGGGCAAGGATGTTGATTTAATAATTAGGGATAATTTATTCACGTTCACAAACGATATCCGGTAACTGCCGAATGAACAACCAAGTCCCAGTGAATGTAATTGCGTTCAATGTCATTGCGGAAATAGATGTCATACGGTTCTACTGGAAATGTTGTGTGATAATTTTAACAATCCATGCATCATTAACGACCAAGAACGCACCTGTAGTAAACTTTTTGTTGCTGAAATCAGTGTAAATTTGACATAAGGCATTGTGAAGCATTTGAAAAAGAGCAATTCAATCCTGAGGGCTTTTACTATCACAAGCACATACATAATTAACCGCATATTTGTTTCTGCAAACCGCACATTTGTTTAACATTTCCAATGTGATCTAAATATAGTATTTTACACACATACAGTCCCTCTCTTTTCCTTCTTCAACGACCTACAATGTCATGAGATTTAAGCTCCACATGACAAGCAGCCTGGAGGGTTTTATTCTACCAATCGATAAACCAACGTATTCCTACCGTTACACGAACCGTCAGCTCGCCGTGATTCATGTTCTAGAAAATATAAACGTTTCGCCCGTCATAAGGGCGCAGTTTAACTCTACCAGACCGTGGATTACGGATGTGGTTGCACGCTAGAAAGGTTAACCCGAAGCCAACCGATCGCAGGCATCTGATTACCTCATAACGACTTACGCAGGCTGAAACTCATCGAATCGTTGTAGCGATATGGCCTCGGGAGGGGAACAAAATACGGACGGTTTTTGGTGATGGGATAGATCGTTCGTTGTTTTATACCAGCCCACGGACAAACGGCGGGCTTGTCGGTATTTCGGAATTCGAAATGATAACAAGGCTAATGCGCCAAAAGGCGATTAAACGACTCAGATTGGGGTGCTGCTTATGACGGTGGTATCGGTCACTTTGCTGCCGGTGTTCTTTCAATTTGAATGTACATAGTTAACAAGGAACTGATCTTCGGAACGCGCTGATTCCAGGAACAAACAGTTTGCACTTTCCAATTTGTTGCCCACGTTTAATTCTAGGCATCATGAGAAGCATCCTTAATCGATCAAAGGGAACTGTTTCGATTTTACACCTTTTCCGGAAACGGTAGACATGAGGGAAATGATTGATGAACTTGTACGAACGCAACGAAGCCGTATGTTAAACATTGCCCCACATTCTTATTCCCCCGAATGCAAGCATTTTCCGCGGAATCTTTCCCGTTGCGGTGAAGCAAGCGGCAACTTGGTATAAATTAATTTAATTTGAAACTCCTGGCTCTAGGATGATTCAAGAGCTTCCAGGACGAGATCCCGTTGGCTGAAGAGCAATAATTATTCTATAGAAGGGCTGATGTTTAATTCGGCTTTTTAAGCATGACTTTAGCCACAAAAGGTGTTCCTTTACATGCAAAGTGATTAACATAACATTAATAGCACAAATCGTCTAGGTAGCTTTTAGTAGCCAATCCTTGAATCGTTCACAGTTCCTGCAGAAAAAAAAACTTGCCTTAACAATATTACAATGTTACATACCCGGAGATCCGATCATTGAGGTCAAACTGCTCCATGTACCATTGAAATGCAATACTGCTGCTAGGGGTTGATACGATCATTATGTTTCGCTATTGTGATCACGGAAGAAAGCGCATCTTGTGGGTAGATAATCGCCTCGCATGCGACAACCGTTACATAAAGCCATCAAATGTAATGCCCCTCGAGACGGCTCAGCCCTGCTAATGGTGACTCGTGGTTTTGGCAGCGAGGTGAAGGAAGGAAGGATCGATCCTGAACGAATGTGTGCCCGTTTGGTGCAAGTGCATTTGCGGTGGGCGATATGCAGCGGAACGTGGCCAAACCCGCCGGCAGCGTGCCACAAGACGGAGCTAGACGGAGCACGGTAATGGTGGCCAGCCGTCAATCAATTGTGTGACGTTCGGTGGCGATGTTGCTGGGGTGCGAACTCGCGAATACGCCGACTGACACAGATCAAGCGAGTTGGCAAATGCACAAACGCCGGTGATTTATGGTTATTCAATACTCTCCATCATTATGTGCGACATACAGCGACACACACCATCATCATCATCACCATCAGCAGGCTGTCAACGCCAACGGCTTTTCTTGGCCGGTGAATGAGAGGATGTTAACCTTTGCTGTAATCTTTGTCGGTCTGTTCAGTTTTACTCAGTCGCTGGAATATTTAAAAAAACATTGCTTAAACCCATGCCGATTGCGACGTGTTGTGATAATTGCAATAAGGTACACCTTCAATCAATAGGCTTTGTGATTTAATGGTTTCCTAAAGGCAGATGCAGAAATACATCTGTCGTCATTTCGAGGATTTAGAGGAACGCGAAACTGACCGTTTGAAGCCACTGGAAAGGATTATCCAAAAGATGTGTTATGTGTAAATCGGTACAATCTATGGAAAGTTTTCAAACGCGTTTGGTTGATGAACAGGCGTCTTTTTCTCTTTGCATATTTCAATTATGTGATGGGTAATTGTATCAGGGAGTTGGTACCTTGCCTATGTGCTTTTTAACAAAATATAGATGAAGTGTTTTTGTTATACAGAACTTTACTGCAAAAAAAAATCACATATCGCAAAGTGATTTTTATTTCGCTTGATTCGAACCCAAGGATGTCGTCGTTGGTGGAAAAGTGCCTTTTTCCTTGGCTGAAGTGTGCCGCACGTTGGTGGGTAGAAAGTGTAAAACGTGGTTAAAACGAGCGCTGATAAGAAAAACCTCACCGGGCGACAATTTAATCAGCTTAATGACATTCGTTCCGAGCGCAACTGAAAATGGGTCTCGATCAATTGCTTGTACCACATTATTGCCAATTTTTTCCCCCGTCTTGTTTAATTTTATGCAACACTGTAACCATTCGATCAACTCCACCGATGCATAACCCGCCCTCGAGCGAGCATTCCGCGTGCCTTCGCCCAACAGTCGCTCGTGACGCCCACCATGGAGAAGCATTTCTTTTTCTTTTTTTTTTTGTGTGTGCACACCGTGCAGCCGTTTGCTGCTCTATATTTGGTGCCCTGCACGAATGCACGGCGCCCTATTTTAGCAGCTCAGCGTCGGTGGCGTCGTCAGTGACACACCTCGGTTTACTTGCAGTGATCGGTGATTTTTTTCTTCTATCCACTTTTTTGCTGCAAACCAGTTTCGTGCCGGCTCAGGCGGGCCCAAGGCAGCCGCCGGGGTTGCCGGGCACTTAATTTTCTTCCTAACTCGATGACTTGATGCTGCCGTTACTGCACAGCACATTCCGTTTCTTTTTTCTTTGCTTACCCGTGTGTCTTTTCACATCGTAACCATAGAGTGCGGACACTCCTCGAAACAGGTCGTGAGTAATTTGAGGGTCCGTGCGAGACACCAGAAGGTGCAAGGATTGGTTCTCAGCGAGGGCCCGATGTGAGGGACTGTGGTTCAGTCAGGAAGCACCGAGAAGCATATCGGCAAGGCTGCCGAGGGGGGCTAGGAAATATAAAACAGCTTTAAATAAATCGCCCAATCGCCGTCGGTATCGTTGACATCATCATCAGCCGTAGACGATTTCGAAATAATCAATAAAAATATCGGAGATACCCCGGTTGATCAAAAACTTTACGTTTTTACTGAAGAAAAGAACGTGGCTGATTTAGTTGGAACCATTTTTCATAGTTTAAACTTGTTTTTTTTTTTAATTTGAGATCATGCTACACAACTACTTTTAATAACCTACTTACCTATAGCAAAACTCCGTCCAAGTTACAAGTTGAATGAGAGTCGGTTCAACCTGATCGACTTCAATCGATCCATCTGATCTGCGAAGGTTGCGTCCTTGGGTTTATGTTTCTCGCTAAGTTTTTCTATCGCACTTTTCCAATTTAGTACAACTCCTGTTTCAAGCCGTTTGACCTGAATTCATTTGGCATGCGTGAATATCCAAAGCGGATGATTTCATTGCTTATTGCGGGGCGTACATTTGCATTTAGTGGTTTTATTTCCTCCATCGTTTCCTTGTTCGCTGCGAAGGTATCTCAGGAGAAGTGCAGGTTGGAGTTTAAGAAAGAAAAAACAAACCTACGGGACAATTACACACCTGGCTGCCGCCGCGAATGTTCATTACTTGCAAAGATTTCGGCATGGATTATATGGTTGGCCATTGCAACAAAACGTTCGCTAGGGTCGAATTCCTACATAAATTGAATCCACGCCCGTAAACGCATGCAGCAGGGTAGAAGATTGCGTGACCGCACTAATGGGAGCCCATTTTTCCATCTGCTTTAGTTTGCAGCACTTGCAGCCATTTGTGTCCCTGCAGCGGCAACCCTAAAGCGGCCCAAAAAGCAGCCAAGCCCAACGCAACGCGGGCGCATCTTGCCGCCATCGTGTTCGCACCGACATAGGGGAGCCATAGAGAAAGGTAGGATCCGAAGCGTTTCGTTTACAGGGACGGATCGAGCGGTCGAACAAATCAGGCAAAGTGCGTTTCGTGTGGCGCTTCTTTTTCCTCTCCTTCTGGGGGACAAATCTCATTTCACAGCTCGTCGACCATCCGGTTGAGGTTACGTGGTGTACATTACATAGTTTTGTTTTGTTTTGATGTTTTGTTTCAACCAATGGTGCAAAATCTCCTAGGCCCGGCATTTGTTTATTGGCCGTAACTTTGCCTCACCAAAATCCTCTTGGGAGAAGTGTTGGAGCTGAAAACATACGCAAAGAATGTTATTTTTTTCTTTTATAAACGTTTCGTCAGTGGACCGGAAAAAACTCGAGCCAAATGATATCTACTTTAAGGTGAAGATGGCTTCCAGAACGAAGGGTTGCTTATCATACGAATGAAATTTGTCACTTGAATAGTTCCGGCACCATTGTAGTTGAAATAGCATTTTGTGATTGATCTTTTGGGAAATTTTGGAATGGAGTTTGCTTACAAAATGTCAAATTAAAGATATTTACAAAAAAACGCTATGTTCATCACAGTGCATTTCTGCATTTCGATGGGACGTCGTAGCAGTATAATTTAATTAAGGCTTTTCCATTATTACCGCCTTTTCGATGGTCCTTTGTTTATTGTGTACTGCGGCACAACGAAAAGAGCGCGGATAAAACTCTACCCAAATTTACCGAAAGCATTCATGCCGGGATAAATCTGCGTGGAAATAAACACATCTGCAAACTGCCGTCCTGTGCACCGGAATGTTGCGTCGATTTTTTTGTTTTGTCATTGTCCGGAAACAATGGGACACGGTTTTGCCAACAATTAAATTATAAACTCCCGCAGGGCTGCTCGTGCGTGATGGGCAGTGGTAATATTTCCGTACGGCGATCTAATTAAATGCTTCGCGTGCGTTGAAGCTATGCTTGGGTTTCGTTGGTACGCGAACGATTGGGACACATTCGACGCGAGGTTCTACCGGCAGTGGTAAAATGCAAATGTGGTAAATGTGGTTCCTTGAAAAAGCATTAAAGTTTGGTCGAATTAGGGGGCTTTAAACATTTAAATGTCTAAAGTCCTGTTTTGAATTCAATATGCTTTCAAAATGTAAATTTTGTAGGTGGATAATAAGCAGCCATGTTGAGTTTCAGTTACATGCGCAAATTTAGAGTAAACTTTTAAAGATACAAGTTTAAACAAAAGTCTATGCAGTCTATGTGAAGGCTATGCATTTTTTTTTACGTTTGTTTTTCTCCATGTGTTTAATTATCATCTGATCTATCGCCGTGATTCGTAAGCATAAGTTTTCTCTACCACTGATCGATACCATCCCTTATCACCAGGCGCCTCCATTGACGCCTCCTTGGACAAAGCTAAAAAGAGAGAAAAAAAACCTGTCGTACTGAATTACGAAAGGCAATTCGTATCTTCCACAAGCGCTGCAATCGTATGAGGTAACGTTTGATTGGTGCTCTTTTGTCAAATGATGCCCTATTTAGGTTCTGGAAAATTCAAATGGTCGTGCGTGGAATCGGCTTCCGACGGGAAAGGCCGATCCGATCTGCGCGAACGTTTTGAGTGGCAGTGATGGTTGTAAATTAATTCAGAATGCGTACGCCTCCCTAGGATTTGAACTTTTCAACGTTGGTGCCAGATTTCGAGACAAGGTTGTGGGAGTAACATTTGTCTTAAGCCCGCCTCTGGTCGGAAACATTTATAGGTCCTATGTCAGAATGTTCGCGATTTACGGTTCTGCAGCGGAACGCAATCGTTTGGTTGATGGTTTATTTGGTGTTTTTGATGAATGAATAAAATCTTGACATTTTTCCATGCCATCTTCCTGTTCCTATCCATGTCGTTCATTAGCTGATTTGACGATGGAAACGATAACATCTTTCGTCATCAACTAATTATAAAATAAACAGATATTTCTACGAACACAGAGAAGATAAAGAATTATTTATAGGCTCGATGAATTTATTTGCAACATTTTCTAACATAAATCGTTCATGGACAGTCTTATCGGAGACAATGAAAACTTCAGCAAACAAGAGGTGCTCCTTTTCCTTATCTACAGATTCGTAGAAACAATTATAAACTCCTGTCGTCTTCCCCGGTGAGAAGCTGTCAGAAAGCCATGGCAAACATTCGATCCCTGATTTTCCATTCGGTTTTGGAAGCAAACCCCAATGTAGATTGTTCCCCTTGTCGATGTGCTCCAGGGCCTAGGTGGTTGTTTGTTTCTCTTGTTTGCATTCGTTTCCGTGTCACGTATCGAGGAAATTTATGCCCCGAAGTCAAACACTGAACAGTGTGGGTAAAGCTGAAAGAAACCATGGGTGGGGTTGAGGTTTGTTGGTTATCTCTGCCGCCTATTTCATTTGTTTCAAGTGTCTAATTAATGCCGGAGGAAAGAAATCCGGAACCGGCCTCCCACCTTAGTTTCCCCAGCATGGCCAAGACCGAACAGGAGGACTCGGGTTAGTATTTTGCCGTAGCTGGGAGAAAATCGTTCAGTCCATGCCGACTCGGAGAACCAAACGGAAAATGTATGAAGCGGGCAGGGTTGAAGATTGCAGGTACTGGTGTCGCTCGGCTGTCGGCTACAGTATCTGACAGCTCAAGCCCTACGCAGGAGCAAAATCGAAACAAGACCGAGTGCAAACAGAGAAAGAACTATGGACGCTAGCGGAGCCAAAGCTGCCCGAGAGAGATTGAAAATCTTCCGGAATAAAATTTTCCCGGAAGTGATTTGTCAGAGCTGGCGAAAGTTTCAAATACGACTTCGTTTGACGTGCGGAGTGTGTTTTTTGCTGTTGGCAGTATGCTTTACTTTTTTGACCTATGTCGGAAGTATTTCGTTCTCAAACGAACGTTCAACGCGAATGACAATAGGCCATTCGTATTCCTAACGTCATTCGAATCCTTCCGTCACTCAAGTCGGTTCGAACTAGGCCTGGAAACCGACTGCCTCTAGCTTTCCGATGCTGGTTTTCGTTCGATTCTTTTTTGTACAGCATGGCTTTTTTCCTCTACAAATGGCCCTCGTTGGGCCTTCGCAAAACCCGTGGTTCGTTGGGAGACAAGGGCTCCTAATCGCCATCCCGTCGTCATGATTTATGACACCAGCTTTTCATCGAAACAAACTCCCTACAAGTGAAGGAAGAACAAAGGATTGCAAGTTGAGGTAGTCTTTCGATGCACACGTACAGAAATGAGAGGCAAAAAAACTGGTTCATATCGGAGTTGCTAGATTGGGCGCTCAAGATTCTGTCTCCAGAATCGTTGCGCAAACATTTGAATTGGAGAAGTGCCAGCAAGATTCAATAAAAGCGAATTCTCACCAAGGATCCGTTGTTGCAGATGTCGTGGAAAGCGTGGAGATTTGATAGCTTCGTTCTCTGTTGACATTGTCTTGCCGTGATAGGTATGAGACAGGGAGAGAAATATTATTTGACGATACGACGAAAATCTTTAAAATCTTTTTTGTAAAATAAAAATTAAAGAAAAGTCTTCAAACTGGCATCATACTAAAAATAAATAAATGGTGAAACATAATTTATCGTTTGTAGAATAGAGGGAATCGTTTTGAAATATTGTTATTGGAAGAATTAAAGTTCTTCAACAAAAAATCTGTCAACACAGTTCTTTGATTTTGAAAAACGCAAAGAAATGTAAGGAGTTAGGTGGAAGCTCCTAGCACTAGCTGTGCATGATACCATCGCCAAGGAAAACCGGTGCTTTGCATTGCAGTGAGTGGCATTGCACTGGCAGATTGTTTTTCTTTCCCGTCCGAATCTGTACGTTGCCTATCTGACGCTGACTTTGTATGAATTTTCATCGCGATATGCGATGAAATATCGTTGACAGATTTTTCGCCATTCAAATACGCTCGCGGATCGTGTGACCATGGGATGAGCTCTAGTGGCGGAGGTAGGGGTGTAAGGGATGAAGAAGGGGGAGAAATCAGCTGCTCACCGATAAAGCGGGATGAAAATTTAAATAAACCAAAGTGTGCTCCAGCGAGGCGCACGAAATGGGTTCGGCGAGCAGCGGAGCATCCAATCTTCGGTGGAATTGACATTTCATCGATTCCGTCGGTGTCTGCGGTCGGTTTTCATTTATTTTCCCCTGCAAATCGAAGCCATCCGTTCGAGGTCGCCGATTGGAGCGGTTGGTGGGATTTTTTTTTTATACTTGTGCACTCCGAGTTTTCGTTTTTTTTTTGTCATTCGCCAGTCAGACGATGACGCGGGAAATGGAGGAGGAACATTATCAACCCATCAACCAGCAAAGTCAACGCCGGACAACTTCGTCATTGCACTTTTCGTTCAAAGTAGGTTTTTTCTCTACTTGCACTATGTAGGATCGGGAAGAAGCTGCTTCACGCCGCGGCGATTGCGCAACTTCAAGTGACATTTTGATATTATTTTTCAATCAGCGTTTTGTCGGGCAGAGTCGTACTTTGCGATCCCTGCGAAATAAACGCTCGATGGTCACACTGATCGGCGCAATCGGCGATGATGCATGCATTCGATCGGTTCGCGTTTGCATAATAATTATTGCGAGTCGCGTCGCGGAGCTTGATTTTCTGCTGCACATGCGTCCGGTCGTGGATAGTTTGCGGTTTTTATGTTTCGTTTTCGCCCTGACAATGTGGGACAAAATGATTATGCCACCATCAACACACTCTGCCAGGCGTGTTCTTCCACCCCCGCGGCAGAAGAAGGCGAGAGAACGGCTTTTATGCAAACAAACCCTAGCTGCTTTTTTTCCACTCCCTTATCCGTGCAGTTACGAAAGCCGACGAAAAGGACGCTCGAGCGATCGCTACAAGAAGTAACAAATTGTTTTTTTTTAAATCGTGCACCCACGTACTCACCATATTTGTGGCTCCCGTTGTCCACAATGGGCCGAGCTTTGTGTGCTGACCGGTTGCAAGTGTTTTGTTTTTTTTGTTGTGTCTTTTGCTACTATGTTTCAAAAGTGACATTTTGCTCTAGAAACTACATTGTTTTTGGGTGGGAGAAGGTTTGCATGCAGCATGACTAGCATATCCGTAGTGTACATTGTTTAAATAGCGTGTGTAGCTTCGTTTTAAGTGAGGGTGGGTATTTTCTTGCCAAATGACTAATTGGTTTATAATTTATTCTAACCCTTGAAATTGACATGGCTTAAAATAAACTTGCAACAAATATTCAATTGTTGGCCTCTGTACTTGTAATGATATTTTACATTCAGTTCAGAATAACAGTAAAAAGTGATTTACTTATTCACGGGCAACCATTCATTAACATGATGTACCTAATAAGGAAAGCAAGCAACAAACTGCTCGTAGTACAATAGCGAAATTAATGTCCTAGAAATGAAAACATGTTCAATTTTCAATACACCCATTATGGTGGGTGGATTGTGCTTTGTGCAAAAATTCGACAAACGCGGCGCTTGTATGTAAAACTGTTGACTCCCGAACTTCCCTCGGACATATTTGACGAATGCGAAAGGCATATGTTCCAAAATTTACGCTTGTGCTACTTGTTTTCATTTTTCTTTGGTCATTTATTTTTCCGGTGCACTTTTCTCGCGGCACATTGTTGACAAATGCAATTTTATTTCTCATTCCGCCCGAACTCCCATTCGACCCGAACTCCGCTGAGGCTCCCGCACGGATAGCTAGCGGAGGCTCGAAGTTTTCCCTGCCGTCGATCTTGTTAGCTTTTCGTTTTCCGTGCGCGCGCTCCGTCAAGGGAGTTTCGCCCGCCGACAATCCGTCGATCGGCTGAACGTTTGCATAAATCATACGACAGCGCTCGCCGTGGCTGGTTGTTGGGAAAATGAATGGTTCGCATCTTTCGCTGACCCTACCGGGGAGGGAGTTCCAAATCGAGCATGTTCAAACATTTGTTTCCAATGTTTGCCTCCATCCGGCAGTTTCCCTGCCCTGCGTCCATTCAGCCGCTATAGTTGATGATTCGCATGCATGTTTGGTGGAAATAATTTATTGGTTATGATTTTTTATCCATCAAAAAGCACGGCCGCCTGTTGTTTCTGGTGAACCGGAGATTGGTTGGATGAATCACAGACGCACACGTGACCATATGTTTTTCCTCCGGGCAGAGGAAACTTATATTTTTAACCAATCATCGGGGCAGATCGGTTTGCTCGTACGAGGAGAAAAAAAGATCGAAACTCGACGAAAGATTGATCGCGCGTCGATTGGCAGCAAAATTGGGATGAAAACGTAACGCAAATTATTTTTTTAGGCAACATTAATAAATGTCTAAAATCGTACCAAATAAATCATTTATTGTTAGTCCTGTAAAATCTGATTGCAGAGAGACGTAGAGGATAAATTTTTAGACTTAATATGGTCAAACCTTTTTGTGTTTCAGTTACCAAAAGTTACATAATTTGTTTAAGTTTTTTTTTACATTTTTTCCTTATTGTGAATGCGATACATGTTTTTGCGAATTGGAATAAATAAAATTGTGTGGCCATTTTCGCAACCCATTTTATCATGACGATGTTTTTCCTTGCAGTTCATTTTGCAAGCTCCCATCGCTCCTATAACGTGTTTTCCCGGTCGGCCATGCATTATGTTATCAGAACTGTGCAGTCGCATAAATAAACATCCGCGAAAGAGAGCGCTGAAATACTCACCCGAGTGTTGCCGAAAATTATTACCATTTGCGGTAGAGTTTTCCGTACACGCCCCTCCGTTTGGTGCGCCGGGTCATCCGGGACAAGAACAACTGATGCTTCAGAGCACTGAAAGGGGGCAAAGGGTGCGAGGAAGGCGGGAGTCGGGGGTAGCGAATTACAGTGCGCTCGCGAAAATGTGTACCCAACTGCATGCATGCGGTCATTTGTTTGCCTGCAACAGTAATGAA
Organism: Anopheles atroparvus; assembly: GCA_914969975.1. NCBI lineage: Eukaryota > Metazoa > Arthropoda > Insecta > Diptera > Culicidae > Anopheles > Anopheles atroparvus. The sequence goes on along the minus strand of CAJZCY010000002.1, from coordinate 32,666,765 downwards.
TTTCCACCAAGGAGAAATGGTATGTATATGGTGCTGGCCAAACCTGGCCGGGCAGCTACAGGAAACTCTTGAACCATCATGCGTTATCCAGCTGCATTTGCAGTTGTTCGTGGTCCGTTCACTATTTATGTATGCAATTCGATCATTGCAACGCGGCTAGTGCCGTAGCACAGCCTGGTTAATTCCGGGTTTTCAACGTCGTTTAGGAAAGATAATCCTTGGCGGGGTTGGTCCTGCTTCGATATGTTCCTTCCGATGCTCTCTAAACGTCGGATGCAACATTGCCAGCTGGAGGAATTATTTTAATGTATGCCACGAAACCATATAATTACGACGGCGGCGTGTTGTGGGAGCTGGGCGTTGTGTTGTATAATCCGTCTTAGAGGGAATATATGAACAGGAAATGTTGGTATTAATTTATAATTTTGGGAATAAAAGATTAAATAATATAATAATATATATTGATTATGGCAATATATTTTGTACCTTGATTCAAACATTCTCGTTTTAGAAAACAAAATAGCTAATCGCATTTCAATCAATATTTTTTCTTTGCAGGTATGATTCTGATTCGTGTAATCCTTCCACACGACTAACCTACTGGTATGGTTATGGGTTACATCGCTTGGTCAGAGTGGGGAAATGCACATTTCTTCTGACCTTAAGTCCTCGTGAGTATGCTAATAGTGTTTCTGCAGCTGTATATCATGCTGCAAAAAAAAAAAAAAAATCCGCCTAGACTGTCCTCTATCATTATACCAGACGCATGATTATGCGATATTGTGCAAACTGAATCAGCAAACTCGAGCGTTGCTTCGTTTCGGGGCCAATTTTGCATTTTGCATGTCGTTGACATTCAGACCAGTAAAATCCATTATTCGGATTTCGTAATGTCAGCTGGTGGAAGGGAGCAAAAAAAATCCTGCGCTGTTGATCCTCGTGGAAACATTGGATGCCAAGGCAAAACTATGTGGGACGTCCATTTCGTTCGAACTATTGTCATTCTTGTATTGTACTCTCGTATTTTGCAGCGATTCGAAGCACCTTTATTAATTATTTATCATTGCTCAGTCTTATTAATCGTTTATAGTTTAAACTTATTTCGAATTGATCCTTATCGCTCGGAATGATGCCCGAAATTTCAATGTGAACTACTTTATGAGTACTGTAGATCGCTGGAGCATCGAATTAATGCCTTCAAGGAAACCTACATGGTTAGGCCCCGATAAGCCTTTGTTTGCGGCCATCGTTTACTGATCCTCGAGATTGGATCAAATATTATTCCGAAAGACGGTTTATGTTCACTTTCTTTCTTGCATGCCTCATTCAGATTTTCGTTTGGCCCTTTAGTCACAGGTTTTTTTTTCCCACGAAACTTTAATCTCAAATCGTTTTGGGACGTATTCAAATGTGTTTAAAATTTTCTGGTTCGATACATTGTTAGGGGAACCTTTAAACAAACGAATGAACCATAACGCATGTCATTAGCTGAGCGCTAATCGTCGAACATTGCATGTCGCTCCCTGACGGGCGTCGTCCACTCTTTCTTCGTCATCCAAAGCGCTAAAGATTTGATGGCACGCAACGGTCACTTTCCAAATTTAAACAAACAATCAAATGCCGGCGGAAGCTGCTCCCGACTCGCGCAGGTAAACGGTCGATGTTGGTTTGCTTTAGCTTCAAGGCGGCTTGAAACGAGTGTCCCGCGGGCGAATTTCGCGCCCAGTGTTTTACCCAAGTGGGAAGAGTTAAAAGAAGCAGCGTCAAAGACAGCCTCCAATTTCTCTTCCCCATTCCTCGGCCATCTTTCAGCCGGGTTGAGCATCTGCATTGCGTTTTTTCGCTTTTATTTGGGCGTTTGTGTCCTCAAGTGAGACGTCGTTGCACCGTTGCTGGGAAGTAAAGTCCCATCGTGCAGTCGTAAAGAGTCTCCCCTCTCCTGGGCGCTGTTTGGTGGCCGAAGGGAGAAATCTTTGTAACTTCAACCAGAAATGATCGGTCAGGTGAACGTGAACGGACCACCGCTGCAGCTGGTGGCTCTCGTCATGGGGTGAAAATTGTGCTGGCTGAAAATAAAAATAAATCCCAACTCGGGCGCGCCCGAGGCCATGGCCTGGCGAACATTGGACGATTGCTGACCGTCGCCAGTGCGTCGACCTTTGGGGTTTTTTGGTCGCGACCAGCGTTGGACCAAGCCAAAGCCCGCTCTCTTCCCAATTTTCTTCGCCTTTCTGTCACGCAGCGTTTCACGGGTGTTTCGTGAGCCGAATTCGTGTCCTCAGGTGCACCGCACCGGTCGGAAGGCTAGGAAGACGCGAGAAGGAACCACCGGGTGCCTTTGCAACGCCGAACTCGCTTGCCGGCCAAGTCCAAGGCACCTGCTCTTACTTTCTGTCGTTTTTTAGCCGACCGGAGGTTCAAGGGTGTGTTCGCTAGGGCACCCGAGTCAGTTCGAGACGAGAGTGAGAGTGACGTTTACCCGAAAGACGCCGCGCAAGACGCAGGCGACATCGCCGCAGCGTCCATTCATCTTTCCGTGTGGTTTGAAGTGCGAGTGAGTGGCGCGAAAGTTTTCGCTTTTCGTCCACCGTTTTCTAGCGTCGCCGGGCCATGTTTGGGAATGGTCGAGCGAGTGCGCACCCCACTCTCCCCCTTACGAACAGCGTGTCGCCAGCTAGCATTAGCGGCTGGGCCGGGTGTTCGTTATTGAACTTCCTTTCGGGTGGCCGGGATGGAGCCAATTAGCAGGGTTTCGAGCGACGGTTTCGTTGACCTTGCGGTTGAGTGATGGAAAGCCCGCCGGTGGAACAAGGCAGCTGACTTGTTAGACGATGGCTTTAGGCAAACATAAGCAGAGATTAGGGATGATAAAATAGCGAAACTGTTTTGTAGCTTTAAAAAAAAAAAACAATCATAAAAACATTTTATGTCTCAATAGCACGGGGTTTTTTTGACTACCATAAATGTTTTCCATGTTTTATTTCACAATTCTAGCATTGTGTTTGTTTTACATTTGTTGAACATAAATAACAAGTACACAGCTACATTCATCCTTTTATTACATTTTTTTTGTTTTGTACCTAATTTTGTCTAGAAAAAGAACACCAAGCTTAAATGTTTGGGTTATTTATATGTAATGCGTTCGAAAAATTGTTGGTATAAAAGATGTCTTCTATTCAAATTGATTTAAATTATTCAAATAACTTTCTTCAGTTTTAACCAAACCGTTGAGAACCACAACTAAACTTCAGCAACAAACAAGTTGCAATAACGTCTAACCTTTGTTCTTAAGCTTTTCCCGACGCAAACATTTCGATGAATATTAAGTGAAAATTAATCGGCTCTGCTGTAGAGAACAATAAACATATTCCACTCCTACATTCTAGCAGAATTGAGATCGTTCCAGGAACAATTCATTTTATATCGCCAAAATATCTATCCGCGTGTTGCCTAAAATTCAGGAGCAATGCAATGGGGTTCCAACTCCCTCCTAATTATTATCTGCAGAGTTTGGAAAGCGAAAAACGAATATTAAACCGTATTCCTCCAAATCAACACTGAATAGAAATTAATCTCGAAATTCATCAGCTGCACCCGTAGGACAAACCCGTGGTGCACATTCTAGCTTGCTGAATCCGCAATGCCGCAACATTCCACCTCGCTGGGCACGCGTTGTTAGGGGTAGCTCTTCGGTGGCGCGCCAAACTAATTTTCCGATTCCCGCGCAGCACGCGCTTTGTTTTTCCAAGCGCCAAAACTAACACCACACCAAAATCGATCGTCACCGTCGTGTGGCGGCGTGGAAAATGATGGAAATAACGTCGAACGCGACGTTGATCGTGGGCAGATGGCAACGATCCGTCTCTGGCATCTATTTCCCACGCATCGCGGGTGGGGGGTGCATTTGTTCCAGTGGGGTAGTTGTGATTGAATTTGCATAACAACGAAAAACATGGTTCAATATTTTCGCTCATTCGCTCGCCCTCGGGTTCAGGTTTTGCGTCAAGCGGCAGTCGGTCGGTAAGCTGGGCTTCTTTCCGTCGGTGTCATTGCGCATTTCTACGTTCACACGTTTAATGCGAGGCAGCGTCACAAGTGCAGCGGCGAGGTTCGATGTTTTCGTTTTGCTCTCAATTAACCACCTATGGTGAACCGCCATAGTGACCTCGACTGTTCTTCCCCACCTGGGCACTTCACGCCGAACTTCTGCTTCACCATCGCGCAGGGATTTTTCTTCCCCGCACAACCTTTTTCGATTTTTCCCTTGGGGTGAATCGACCAAACTGGAGCAACTGCGACCAGGAGCACCATTGCGGCTGTTCGGTGGCAACGTCAGCGCATTTTACTTTGCTGTCGAATGTGCATGCCCTCCCCCGGGTGGAAACCGTTTCCCCGAGTAGCATTTACAAACGCCAGTCGAAGGGAAACGAATGGACTGCTTGAACCAAAATGACCAGACTACTACAGTAGACTTTCTGGGCCAGTGGGTCGAGTTGAGCATAAGCCACAGTAACCAGCGGACACTTTTCTCTCTTTCTCCGCTCCTCCGACACCCGTCCACATATGCTGGATGCACATGACCTCCGTCTTCTCTTTCCCTCGTTCCATTGCTTCGTAAACGCGTGTGAAAATGCTTTCCTCTCGTTTGACCTTCTCCACGAAGTTGATCGCGTATGATCGCTGGGTGTTTGGGAGGTAAAATTACAATAATGTCAAGCTGCCCGGGCTGAGGTCGGTGGCATTGCGAAAGCGTACAAGTGGTCAGGATTTATGGGACGGTAAATATTCGCGAACACCGAACTCGGAACCAAAAAACGCCAAAATTAATGATCTGTCTTGCAGGGTGAAATGAAGTACGCGCAATACTTCGTACCGTGCAAATGTCATCAGCATCATTCTTATCATCATCATCATCATCATCAACATCATCGACAGTGCCGTTGTTGGTTGCTGCTGACGTGACCATCGGGACCTAGACCTGCACGGGTTGCGCAATTTCGCGGCGATCCATTTTTCCGTTGCACTGCATTTCGTGCGTAGCATATGCATTTCGCGATGTGGTCGATTGGCGCGGTCCTTTCGGTAGGACGGGACGATGGTAGTGGAGTATTTATGCAAATTTTTCACCAATGTGCACGCGGCACATGACACTATCACATGCAGTAGAATCCCTTGATGTTTCGCTGATGTTTCGTAATAATGACTTGCTTGTTATTGATGCCGGAGTATTTTCCAAACAGTTTGGTCCTTTTTCGTACAGTATTTTATTTGCAAACATGTTTTGTAGCTGTTAAATTTATCAACGGTCAAGTTATGTGTAGATCTAATGATCTATTTTGTCAAAGGTTCTCGGAAAACTTTATTCGTAAATTCAAGTTACACAAACAATTGTCGCCACACGCGTTCGCATTAAAATGCTGCGAATTTCTTTTTCAACACACTGAAAATCACGAGAAATCTTCTCATTAGCTTCGGTAACCCCTTATCGTTCATTGTGGCCTTCGATGGCCGCATTAATTCCGCCCGCTAATCATCGATTAATCAGCCTAATTCGCCCGGATGGATGAGTTCGCACTTGCGATGACTTTAGCCCGAGACGTCCGATGGATTGTTTACGCTTCATTACAAAGGGTCAAGAAACCTAGAGTAGAATTTCCGTTTTTTCTGTTCAGTCTTTCGGATCTCTACCTTCTGCCATAACTTGACGGGGAAGTTTCTTTTTCTTTTTATTTGCCCCTTTTACTTTTATTTTGATTGCTTCCGATTAGAAGAGCGCGCCCTCGGAACGGCTAGATAATGCAAAAAAGGGTAGCTTTTTCATCATCGCATCATGGGGATTACAAGTAAAAAAGAAAAGAAGAAAAAAACTGCCTCCCTCGGGAAGTATCTTCATTCGCAAAGTCACTATGGCGAACGTTAAAGGGGCAGCTAAAGATGAGCGAAAGAAAATCCACTGCAATCGACCGTGAAGGCATTCGCTCGAACGGAACAAGCCCCGGGCCCGGTTCTAACAACCCGTGCCGAACCGAAAAGCGTGGCAAAGTTTTGGCGATTACAACGACGAACAGTCGGGCAATTTGTTACTTCAAAACGGGACAAGCAAAAGGGATGAAGTCCATCCAGTCAGCGGCGGAACGAAAATAGCAAGGCAATAACGAGATGGATTAAGGGAGTTACGCCGCGACCAGTTCATTAATACGCACTTTACTTATGAAAGCGATTCTTCTTGATTGTTCTGATGGCGGACGGTTGCAGGATGTTACGAAATACCCGGGGCTTGCACTGAAATTTGGTGTCCTCAAGAAGCATGTTGTCTTGGAATTCATTCAAATGAAATTAACAAAGAAAGGAATATCGTTTTTTCTCTCTATCGAATCAAGAGCAATAGTTTTGTGGTCGGATTGCAAACATATTTTGAAGTTGTTCTGAGCACATTCGTTTGTCAGTGAAATCCGGTGATTGATTGTCCTTCCATCGAAAAATAGTCAATCAACATCAATCTTCCATCCGGTTGAACAAGCTGCCTTTTTGTCCGAGGGGACGAAACAAATGGATGACATTTTCCAAGCGTTTACTTTCGTTGTCTATTATCAACTTCAAGGCAACTTTCTTCCAAGCGGTTACGCGTTTGCTACCTGCCAGGATATCGCAACAGGATTTACGGGAACCCTCAGGGCCTGTGGGTGAGTGGGAGGATAACGAACCAGAATTTGACCGCTGATGAATGGCTTCGCTCGTTTTGAGGAATGCTAAAACTTGAGTTGATTTTTTCTTCGAATCACGTCACGTGGGGGAAACGGTTGGGGAACCGAGCCAGTGATGCCAGGAATGTATTTTCCATTGCCGAATACCAAACACTGGAGAAGACATTCCCCGCGATCCCGTTGGAAGTAGTGCTCGAGAGTCTGGCGAGAGTTGAGGACGAAAAAAGTTTTCCAACTCCACCCGTTCAGTCGCGGGCCGCGAAGAATTTGTCGATAGCGCTACGTCGATTCTACGCCATCGGGCATCCACTTTCCGCCCAAAGCAAGAATTCACCCGCACATTTCTCGACCTGGTTTGCCGGGCGTGCGTACGATGGAATGGGGGTCAACGTTTTCAGCCCCAGGAGCCATCGTTGGCGTGGGCAAGAAAAGGTGGTTGGTGCCAAGAAAAAGCATTTTCCTTTCCATTCCAGCAAATGAAGCTATTTCTTCGTCGCTGACAGCCCAATCGAACTCGTTTCCAGTTAGAAACGGTGCATTTCTCCGGCCAGACGTAAAACATTTCTGCGCGCAACATTCCCTCCAACACGGGAGCGCATGGAGCCCAGCGTACCGTGGTGTTCGCCAAACCCATTGCGTTTTCTTATCGGCTGCAAAACTGACTGATGAAAGCACAAAACAAACTTCCACGGTCGCTGCGATTAGAGGCACGCTGCTCCCAGGTGGACGGATACACGCTCCAAAATGGATTGCGAGTGGAATTGGCATTGGCCTCCGTGGAGAAGGTGCAGCACACGCTGGAGGCCGTCGCGATCCGCCGCTGGAGCCAAAGAAAGCCACACACAAGCGAGCACAAAAGCCCCTACCCTCCAAGGGACATAGAAAGAGAGAAAGAGGCAGTGAGGGACGATAAAGGGTCGCACCGCCCGGTGGTGCAGGCAGGTGAAAACTCTCACTTTCGTCGCGGGTGTTATCAAAATCGAGAAAGTTTCCCACCAGCACAAATCCCGACGCCGCCATGAAAGCGGCGACTTACCGAGCGTCGTGTCGATCTTGGGCGACGGAACCGGTTCATGGGAGGGCCCAAGATTGGATCCCGTAAGGTTTTTTTTCTTCTTGTTCATTCATTTCGTTCGACACCTCATCGCCCTTGCGTTCGCCTCGCTCGCTGGTTTAGTCCGTTTTTGGCGATTTCTGCAACCGACCCTGCCGGGAGTTTTGTTTCGTTTCTACGCTCCCTTCGGGGAGGGGGATTCGTTTTCGGTGGGATCCGGGACGCGGTGAGGCATCCGGGGTGACGCCGCGTTGACAGTGAAAGTGATGCCCGAAACTTTTTGAAACGATGAGCGAATTTCCATTCCATTTGAATGTCTTACGAGCCACGGAGACAATCATCGGACGTTATGTAACAACTTAGAAGCGCAACCATCAAACCGTAGCCGTAATATCCTGGTAATTAATTTGAATTTGGATAACAGGTTGAATGGTTTGCATGTTAGCATTTGGTTCGAATACATTGTGGATCAAACAAGGGTCTATATGAATTTTAGTTAAATTTTGAACCTTTCTTTCACGTTGTGCTATTGAATAAACAATTTGTAAGAAATTTCAAATGAAAGGAAAAAAAAACCATAACAGTTTCAGTTTTCTCGTAAACCACACGAGCTTGTCCATCGTCATATCCTTCTTAGTATGCAATGCAACACGAGGGGATGCAAGTAAACTCTTCATGCTCGTGCAGCTTTCTTCGGGGTATAAATAAGAACACCTGGCGCTAGTAAATTAGTTCCAGTGCATAATGCATCAACATGTGCATCAAAAGAGCTTACGGTCATAAACTATTTCTAGTTGTTTATCGTCGTTCCCTCTTCAAACTCCAGCGCTGTTGTTCTGCTCACGGTAGCAACAGTGCAGCTACATCATTTCTTTTTCGTCGTTGGCTGTCTTAGCACCACGATCAAAGTTCAATGATGGTTCGCTGGCGTTCTGGTTCTCATCGATACCGAAACCCGAGGTTCTAACGTGGTTATACCTCCTATGCTCTCACATCGATGCAACAGTTGCTTGCACGTCCTAGGTCGGTTTCGTTTTGCTGATCCACATTTTCCACCTTTCATTTCCATTTACTGCGCGGTTGTTTCGGAAGCTTCACTTGGTGCTTGCTTCAAAAGGCGGAATATATTGATTGCGGTCCGCAGACCCTCTTCGCTTTCGTCGAAATCGTTGCGCAACGAGAAACGTCTTCTGCCGCTTGAAGGCGGCTGAAGCATCGGGTTGGAGTGCAAATTGAAATACAGTTCACGTTCGCATGACCGCGACCGCAAAGAGGACTCGCAGGAACACCTGAAGATTGGAGAAAGAATACCACAACGAGCTTGATGCAGTCGAGCTGTGCATCAGATGCGAGGGAGCGTTTGATACCGACGGTTCCAGACGAAATTCGATTATTTTTGCCAGGGTGGAATAAACCTTAAATAGTTCGCATCGTGAAACGATTTGATACTTTCAAAAAATGGTTTTAACAACGTTTGCAGTAAGTTACTTTTACATTTATGAGACTTATCCGAACACTCGTGGACAGAGAAACAAACGACAGCAAATAGAATTTAAAAAAAATTGAAATTTTGGAAAAAAATGTGTATTGAAACGCGTTTCAATATGCAAAGCGGTTAACTTGAAATAACGTGTGAAAATCGCTTTCGGAATTGCCAAATCGTTAAACTTGGAACGCTGCAGATGTTCTCAGCGTTTTTCTGACAGTTTTATATACAACACTTGATTTATGGTATGATTTGGGTATGCGTCCGACCCGCCTTTCCCTTGAAAGGGTGGGAAAATAGATAAACTCATTGACCCGTTCTATGGTAGATGGAAACTCACTGAAATGCTTTTCTCGATGTTGTGCGTGTTGATTCCAATCCGGGGATTAGTGGACGTAAGCTTGTGCTTATTCATGGCGTAGGGTAGGGGATCATATTTGCAAATACTGACTGTTATTAACTACGGAGAAATATTTTCGTTGAGCTTACACACCTGCATTTTCACGGTGAAGTTTTTTTTTTTAGCGGGAAATCATGACATTTTCATAATTCGCTTCGACCAAATTTCGCTTTCAACATCGTTGGATTTCACTTCAATCAATGCACGATATGGGTGAATTGATTTTCAGAAAACGTTGGCTTACGATTTTGACGCAAACGTTTCTATCCGCAAATCTATCAAACAACAATTATCTCAATATTGACCCTTTTCAATGTCATTTAGCCAATAATTGGAATCCGTTTGATTGATGGGTCATAAAAGCATTTGCAAATCGTCTCGTTGGATTTCATCAACCAACAGTTTATGGAGCAAATGCAACATAAATTCTCAAGCTCAACTCGTATTTGTGCAAGAGAAATATTTATGTAGAATTGATATTTATCTACCGTGTCCCCATGAACGACTCTCCGACAAAATGCGAATCCCCTGAGTTTAAAGATAACAATCTTCGTGATTATCACCGGTCTTGATTGCAGCGGGGGATTTTGCCAAAGGCGGAAAAGTACAAACAGAACAATTATCTCCAAAGAGTTCGATAGAGCACGAAAGCTTCTACCCGCCATTGAGGACAGCAGCCTTGTGCCTTCGACCTCGGTTTAATTTCTTGTGTTGAAATATTGATGTGACAATTTTCCACCTTCAAGATGCACTAGCTCTGCGGTGCAATCGGTGAGAATATTACTGACTGCTGCATCGAACTCAAGGACATTTTTCCCAAGCGAAGTGAGGAATCAAGTAGGTAGCTTCTAAAACAAAGCCGTAACGTGGTTAAGTTTGCTCTATTATCCTGTCTAACGATATTCCTTGCGAGATAATTTGAAAGGAACATCCATTTGCCAACGAACCATTTGCAAACGAAGTTTTTTTGGAATATAATATTTTTTCCCAAAAATAAACTGCCGGATTCACTGTATAATGATCTGAAGTACGAAAGGCGTGCATCGTTAAACTGTTTGCCCCATGCACACTGCATGCGAAGACGAGTGCAAATCGTTAGCAAATTTGTATGGCGTTTGCTCTCCTTTTCTTTGGCAACCTGGAACCAGAATGGAGTAGGTACGATTTGCAGCCTCATTAATACTCAAATAGAGCCATAAAACGCTAATGTCAATAGCACATGAAAAGGGCATTAAAAAATGCACCAGCCTGTGCACTGACGGCAAGAAAGAGTTTTCCTTGGCGCTCGCCTTTCAGCACAATGGGCGAGCTGGTTGATAAGCGTTGCTCTACGACACGAACGGATAAGAATACGGAGAGCTACGTCAGTCCATCCGCAATGTAAGTCGAAATGGAGAAAGGGATTGCTTGTTTAGCATTCAAATTGAAAAAAAATATTTTACTTCTCGCTCGTGACTTGCGTCATTCTTTTGAGTACAGAAGGATTCATGAGAAATTGGGTGGTTTTCGACGTTTGAAACTTTTAATCTCTTTGGGGTTACAATTATATTAGCATCCTTATGAACAAGATCAAATATTAATTGATCATCAATGACAACGAATGCTTAAACATGACGATTGTGGGAAGAAAGCAATCAGTAGAACATACGTATTTGCATCTCAAAAATATGTTTAGAAAACTTATATTGAAAAATACGTCACTGAAATCGCCCATCTAGGCCTCATACTACCCATAAATAATGTTTCAGAGTTGCAAAAGAAGCATGTAATTGAAATCGGCAAGAATCTAGCATAAACCACATTTATCATGCCATTCACAGCATCATCCATGCATGAAGTAGTAAATTATGGAATGGAAATTGAATTAATTAGGTCCAAATCTAATGAGTCATTCTAATCGGCTACTCTGCAACCATTCCGCAACCATGCGAGACCAATTCCGGCGTCACATTCGATTCCGCCCGGCCTGTCGTTATCCAAAACGCCCGGTTACATCGTCTAATCGACTTCCTGGACCGATTCCCCATCCTCCTCGTACACGCGGCATCGTTGAAAGCCCTGTGAACCGATGAGTCGTTGCTAGCATTCGTGTCAAGTATGAAGCTGTTGAACCGAAATCATACATCATCATCGTCGGCCGCTTGCCGGCACTGGAGTTTCCCCAATTCAAACGCTACTCTGCTAATTCCTTTCGGCATGCAGGAATCGAACGAGAGCAACCGGCAACTTCTATTGGATGGCGTCTTCCGCCTGGCAGCACCTACGGGTCAGCCATTGCCAATGAATTGGGTCGTCCGCTATCGGCTGTCGTTATTATCTCAGATCCTGGAATTAACACCCGTGAGACGTACGGACAGGTTGTCATTTGTCAATGGAGATAGGCGATGGGGCTGGGGGCGTACAGCGATGGTCTCGGGAATGCGATGCGGTTGGCCAGGGGAAGAAGAAGATGGCACAGCAGGAAGACACTCGCAGTAGCACTTCGGACGGGCAGCATCGGTAGTAGCCCGAGCGGAGTGTCTGCGTTGATGGCGCATAATCAATTTAATGGTTCGTTGCGATAAATAAATCATCATTGATAATTAGAAAGCAGTAACGTGTTTATCATGATTTGTTGACGTTGCCATGGGCAAACAGAGGCAATTCGGTCGGCAGTGAGTGGCTTACTGTTTGACAACGGTGAAGACAATGTGACGGAGTTTAATCGAATGCGCTCCGGGTCGGAGAACTCGAGTACTTTAAGAACACTACCTTGAACAATTGAATAAAATCAATTTTGTTAACTTATTAGAAACCACAAATGAAGTATTTCATTGGCTTCTCTATTTTGACGATACGATTATTACTTCTGTTTATTGGAGGCGCACACTTGAAAAATGCTGTTTCTCCTTCAACCTTAATCCACATGTAGACTTTCTTGTCATCTTGTTGTGGCAGACTTTGGCAGTTTTAACCTCGGTCTTTGCTATGTTGTCTAACATCAGATCATTCGTTAGCCTAATAACAAATTCATTAAATCCAAACGAACACTTCCGAAAGCACTCCTTTTCACTCAATTCATTTCTTCACCCCCACACCCGTGGAGCTCCCTTCTTCACCTTGACCCAACGGTCCACCGTGAACATTCTTGTAGCCGCTTTGATCAACACCAGCAACATCCGGCGGGCTCGAATCGGTCGTCCATCCACCCGGATCGCTCGTTTGGAGCTCGTCTTAAGGTAGATTTATGACCTGACTGCTGGCTCTCTCCTGAGCTGTAGGCCCCATACTCCTTGAGCATGTTTTTATGTTCTCTTTCCTCTTGTTGTAACTTCATCCGCTGGGGTTTCACGTGGGAGTGTTTTGGAAGAAAATTAAAAGGTCGTCAACGTTTTTGATTTTGCTACCGGCTACATGCATGCAGTGAACATGACTTGCAATGGAAGTTGAGGAGCAGAAGAAAATTCGTCAGAAATCGGAAATCTTGCACATTGCAGAGTAAATTTTAACAGTATTATACAATATTAAAAGCAGACGATTTCATTTAAAAAAATTTAAACTTTCACTCTATTTACACGTTTAATGTTATTGATGTCTTTTGCTGAAGTCATTTAAATTATCTTTACATTGTATTTTCTATTTCCACAGAATGATTCCGTCAGATGGCGAAAGTTAGCCATCTTCCAATGAGGCGCTATCCTACCGATCAGCCTGCAGCCGTCAATGTTGATCCAATCAACTTCTATCCCCCTGCCAATGCTAACCACCATCGGGTAAGCCTAATGTGGAGTTTATTTTCATAGGGATAAAAAGCATAATGATTATTTTAGTTTTTTTTCATCAACCATTCACTTCTTTTCTATGTCTCTATTTACCTATTGAGCATGTTTTAGTTTTTTTCTTTCCTATCTGCAGCGGTTACATTAGCGTTTCTTTCTTTGTCGCCTCACGATAAAAAGAGATGTTTGGATTAGCGTAAACAGCTTATCTATTAAGTAACGAAGTAAATGGCAACGGGTGCAGCCCCAGCCAAGCTTTACACTGTCATTCTGCCAGCTGTGCATGGAATTAATGCCACACGCAAACTGCCAGGGGGTAAACACTGGCGCAGAGTAATGAGCAAAAAGAACAGTATGAAGAAAAAAAAACTCTCGATTGCGTTGCGGGGCATCAAGCCATCACAACATTTTCAGTGACGAAAGCAAAAGTAAAGATACAAAAACATCCTACATTCATTAAACAAATGTACGTTGGATGTAACGCATAAAAAAAGTAATTTTATGCTCACACCTACCAGTTGACACGAACCGGCGAAAGGCTGGGAACGGAACGCTCTGCAGAAAGAGGGTAAAACATCGGGGAAAACAAACAATCCATAATCTCATACGTTGAGAGAAAGGTGGTTGTATTTTTTTTAACACGGTGACCAGATTTAATGCGCAATGTAAACGAAAAGTTGCTGCACCATGGATCAATTAAAAAAAAAAAAAATCTCCATAGTAGTAAAGCTCAGGAACGCTGATTCCATTTTACCTGTTACCTCATGTGTTGTCGATTGTTCTCAGACATTGTCAATATTTATTTCCATTTTTAAACGAAAAATTATCCACCGATTATTTTGTGTAATACCCAGAACTTCATAACGTGTCTGCGACTTTTGAAAAGACTATATTATACTTGTCATAGTTAAGTTTGACTTCAAGTTTCCCATTGAAACAATTGCTCAACTAATACTTCAACTCATGATGCATCTGTTTTTTTCTAGCCTATAAAAACACCCTGTTTGATGTTCACAGGCGATCCTCTTCAAACCCATGCGTAAAAGAAGCTTTTCAAATTCCGATTAACTTGGCTGTGAAAGAAGAATTCCTTCTCCTTAAAACCCATACGACAGATAAACGAAACGCAAACATTTTCCAATTTTCCATTTTCCAAACAAATTTCCAATTATGGCGTACACCTTAGGAACAGCGCACGTTCAACTTCTGTTTCACTTGCGAATCTTTTTTTTTTTTTGTACCTTCTGGCAAGAGCACAAGCCTCTTCATCGATTCGTGCGCACCATCGCTATCGGTTGATTTCCCCGTTTGTTCTAGGCTAAAAGGATCGGCTTCCGGCGAAAGTTCCTGTCAAACTGAACCGCGTGGGAATTGCAAGGACTGTCTTCCGGCAAAACTTCGTTTCTTTCCGTTCGTTCGATTGCCAGGTTTGACTGGAGGTTTTTTTTTTTTTTGCGTCCGCTGAATGGACCGGTGCCAAGCGGAAACGTTCTGACGATTCGGTATTGTTTCGCAGTTTTACTCGACGGTTGGCGCGAGGACACACACAATTTCCACCGCAGTGGGATTTCCGACAAGCTTGGCGCGAATGGATCGAGGGACCGGATTCCTTCTTTTCCTACGTTCTGATAAGCGCATCGGCCGGAATTAGCTGAAGGTCGTACGTTTCTCTTTCCGCCATTCGGGAAAATGTGACATTCATCGACCGGCGGAAGTTAATAACTGTGCGCTTCAGGATGGCATCCGGGTGGAAGTTTTCGAGCGTCCACGTTGACAAAATCCTACATGTTTGTCCTTGGATTCCCCCAGGTGGAAACCGGCATTGGTTGTGTCGTCGCCTATCGGTGTTTCCCGCGCCCCAGATGTCAGCGAAAGTGGTAGGCAGTTATCTGGGAAAAGTTTTGTCAATTATTAAGTTCCGCTATGCGTTAGGAGTGTTATCTAAACGACTCGGGAATGAATGATATCTTCGATGAGCTTTAAGAAACAAGCTTTTCGAGAAAGTTCTTCAAACATACTAGAAAATCATAATGCATATAAAATAAAAAAAACATTGAACCAGTTTCAGTTATAAAATTTAGTTAAAAAAATTCTGCAGCATTTTCCGTTGCTTTAATTTATGTTTGACATTGGACCATCGATAATCCATCTATGCTAGGATTACACTCAATCCTGAATTGACGCTGGATTTTGAAGAGTTATAAAATACATAATGGCGGATATCCGATTGTTATCAATTTTATTACTAATCGCGTTTTTTTTTTGTGTTTGATACTATTTTCCAATCATCGTCGAGGAAAATTTTCCTTTCTATCGTTGATCTTTCTATTGGCTTTGTTCCATAAATTTTATCAACGAGGATGCTGAAGCAGAAATTGGTTACTGCCGACGGGCATATCACGGTAAGATAACCATCGGAACTTCTGCTCGAGACGAGCGATCGACTGAGGTCTTCCGGTCGCATCACTTCGCCAAAGTCACAGGTCGATCTCGGCCGCGAAAGGTATCGATTGAAGTAAAAGTGATTTCTCCATCGAACCTCTGTGTCGTGAAAAGAAGGCTGATGCTTCCGTTCGCTTCCCCGAGGGCCAGACAAATTGATGCCACCGGAATGCTTTTGCGCGGCAAATTATCGGCATCCGATCGGGCGGCATCTCGAATTCGATCTTCACGACCTCGACCGGGGGCGTCAATTAAAGACGCTGGCAACTGTCCGGGAAGCGCATTGCACTTTCAGAGGTTATCACCCCGTGGTGCTGGCCGCACGTTCCCCATAGTCCACCCGAGAGAACGTGGGATAATGGAAGCCGGGGACGAGATAATTAGCGGAAAAAAGTGAAATGGATTCCCTAATTGACGTGGCTAATTGATAAAGTGAGCTCAAACGTGTGACGTGATCGTGATTTGGTGCCCGTGGTACCACCCCCCCACCCTTTCTATTACCTCTTCCTGTTTTCCGGGGAAAACGCAAATGTGAAAAAACGTGACTCCATAAACGTCACGTAATTGTTGGTTAATCGAAAGTATTTTTTTTTTTCCATTCTCCTAGAGCGGTATCATCAAGTATCATACTTGTATTTATGATCCGGAGAACATAAACTTTTTCTGTAAAGATAACACCTGTGAGATCAGTTTTTTAGATTTCATATTAACACACTGTTCTATTGCATGAGATTTCTTGTTCGATGTCGTAACACTCGAAGTATGAATGCCAACTTCAACTGTTATGTTACCCATTTCTCTCCTCCTTCAAGTTCCTCACGGTCACGGGAAAAATGTCACCGTGTCGATAAAATCGGCTTGTGAAAATAGGTATAGTGATAAACCTGAAAAGAAAGATGTAGCGCCCCAAAAAGCGTTTCATAATACGCGTGTTCGATATGCCACAGAAAGGGTACATTAAAATACAGTTCGCTAATCGGGCGGGCGTTTGCAGAAGTTATGCGGCGCGGATTTACATAGCACGGGCCCGTCCAAGACGAACCTGAAAGATGCCCTAATCGATTCGACGTAACCGGAAGAAATCGGTAACGGACGAGAAACGCACCGGTTTTGTTGCTTGCTTCCTTAACCATGAATTTGACATCGTTTTCTTACGACCCGCATATCGCCAAATGACAAAAAAGGAAGATGATATGCTAATGATGGGCGAGCACGCATATTAGAAAGGTGCGCGGACGGGACCCTGGGAAGTGGAAGTGGGGAAATGTCGCGAAATTCAAATGAGGCTTCCGTGATTTGGTCGAAAATTTTTACGCCTCACTCGTTCGAACGATAACTCGATTTTATTGCGCTCGTGTTTGTTTACTGTCGCCGGGATGTTTCCTTTTATGCGCATTTGCATCATACATTTTTATCGCCGGCATCGAGCTTGAACCACGGGTTCCGACCGGATGCTATGCATTTGATTGCCGGCTCCATTTCCGAACCCCTTCCGGGGTTGGATGAAAGTGTCGTCTTCTTTCCTGAAATGCCTTTCAGTTTGCTCGACTAAGTGGCATCATACTGGAACGCGATGGGTTCAAAGCTGACGACGGTTATGTAATCCAAATTTTATATTTTTATTTCTTTGACACGATCCTTGGAAAAAATTACCATCCTTCTCGTAAAATCGAAGGAAACTTATTGGCTGGAAGGTCTGGAATCAAAATAGATACTTTTTGATACTAGATACAGACCTCGCTTATTCAAAGATCAACCAAGTTTGGCAACAAATTGCTCCTTTTCGGGATATTCATTAGTTTAATGCTCCATCGTATGAGTAAAACAATTTAAAATTTATTCCTCTCTGTGTTACAAACGGCAAGCCTCTAAATAAATATTTTTTTACCGACATTTCATCATGATGTATGAAAAAGAAAGGTTAGTTTATAGTTTAAGATCCAACGAGAGCAGGTAAAAAACCACATTTTTCGTTTGCATTTTAATCAAAATGGCTGATTAGAAAATTCGTTGCATAATTTTTTAGTTGTGCGGCACATTAGGATGCATGTGTTCTTCACTCGTCTAATGTTTCAATACTTATGTATGAGGCTGCATTCTAATTTGCTTCTCTTTGATAAGTTTTTCTTTTCTGCCACCGTGATGCTTTGAAAAACACTGCTACTCATTTTTCTTTTAGTAGCGTTTTCTTTCCAATTTTATCTAGAACATGAAGAACAAATTAAAAAAAAAGAAAAGTATACCCGCACCAATGCTAAAATTTACATTTAATGAATTTCAACTTTTATTCATATTCAACGTGTGTCTCTTAGTGCGCCCTACTCCCAGCGTCACCCGCACCCCCCGAGCAAAATATGTCTGCACCATCGTTGTTGCAATTTTAATTTGATTAACTTTTCTCCGGAGAAAAGTTTTCTACCCCTCCCACCCAGCGCACCGCTTCGTCCTTCCCGGGCCGATTTCCGGCTCTCCATTACGACGAGTTTGATAAGAATCTGCTCGCTGCACCCGAAGCATGCATTATCCTTTAGAAAGTTTAGCAAAAGATCGGATGGGGGTATTCGCTTGTTTTTTTTTTCTTCTTCTCCTGTTCATTTTTGCATCAACCGAGGGAACCTCCGGTATGATCCTTGCGCTACTATGTTAGGTCGTAATTTGTACAGTCTTGTTGGCATGAGGCTGCCATACTCCGAGCGTGTTGCAACGGTGTTGTTGTACGCATGGGAAAAATGTTGTTTCAATTTGCATAGATAATCCACGCTGAACGTTCAAGCTGCAACACCCATGAATCGTTCAGCCGTACAGAGACGGTGGAAAGGAAGCCGGGAACGTGCAGGGGGTTAGAACTTTTCATGCGGAAAGTATGGTACACTACATTATGGCGAGAAGAAAAAAAAAAACAACACAAATTAATGCCATTCAAATTTTCATACGCTTTCTTTCCAAAAGAAAAACTATCCATCAACGTCTATTTGGTTTTCATAGGGAAAGTTACATTCACCTTTTGACGTCAAAATGTTTAGATTGAGAAAGCAACCTTAGCCTAAACTTTTTTTACCTACAGTTGAACTACCTGTAATGGCAGCAAAGGAGTACGAAAAATTTGCTGCGTTATTATCGTATCTCACATTCTTAATATCGACAAACCGATAGAAATAATTCCTCGTTGTTCCGCTTCGCTGTCATAAATCGCAATCCATTGACGTCAGTGTGCTCACTCTGGTTGTCCACATCGATGTTCTCACCCTCATCAGCATCATCATGACCATCATCATCATCATTGACATTGACGGCGACTTTTCATCCCCGAACGGATCGTTGGGCAACCGTGAGCCTATCACCCTCAGCGCTCCACCTTGCTACGGTAGATTGAATTCATATGCCGTAACATAACTCCACCGTCTAGCCCCGTGTCGGAAGGTGAAATCGAGAGTCAACCGGTATGGAAATGGGATCACACTGTTGGCGGCAGCTGCTGCTGCTGCTGCTGCTGGAGGGATCCTTTGCTCCGTGGGGAAGCAAAACAGTTTATCCCGAAGCTTCCACTTTCAACGGTTCCACTCCATGCCAATGGTCCCGGTCTGGAAGGGACAGCGTGAAGACGCGC
Organism: Anopheles atroparvus; assembly: GCA_914969975.1. Lineage (NCBI taxonomy): Eukaryota > Metazoa > Arthropoda > Insecta > Diptera > Culicidae > Anopheles > Anopheles atroparvus. Next base: position 32,647,314 of record CAJZCY010000002.1, on the reverse strand, counting down.
GCACCATACGGCTGCTGTGGAAAAGGTTAACTGGAAGCAAACGGCCGGAACTTATGAGTTCTTCCGGTGCGAATAAGCGGAACCGAGTGGGTTCGGGTTTGCGTGTGCAGTGGGTCGAATTTCATCGCTGTTCGTTTATTGGCATTTTTCCTTATGTCTTGCCGCTCAGCTGTACCATTTTTCTTCATTGTCCTGTATGTATGGTTTTCAGTCGAGATTTTTCCGTCCAAAGTACCTATTGCTTAGTTACGTGTGTTTGCGTATGAGTTCTTCAATTCTTAAATCATTATTCAAACTCATTTATATGTGTGCTTAGGCCATTGCTCCGATGCATTGATTGTTTAAGATGACTCTTTAAAATCCTTAAACAAATGAATCTCTAGTTGTCACACGTCAGTCTTCTAGCGAGCAACATCTCACATTAAAATAAACAATCAACCTTGTCCATCAAACGGAACCTCAAACGGCAACAACCAGACTTATAAGTCACTGTAACAATCACCTTCCCGACCTATTCCCTCAGCCGTTCCTCGGGCTGGAAAAACGGGACTAACCCATACTGGAAGCTAAGCCATATTTCATGTTGCGGTCGACCGCGGGAAATGTAATAACTGTAGCGATGGCGTCTTGCAGTTCACCCACCGAACGATCCAATCTCTGCCACGGATTTGACTTTTGACGTTACACCATCAAAGCCTGGTTCCACTCGTTGTCATCGTTCCGATCCGTGTGTCTCCGGCTAATAAACGCGCAAGCGTCGGAGGGGAATGGCATGTGCGAGGGGGCGTGGTGTCGTAAAATCATGTGTAAATACTGCCATAAAACTGCGCCAAGATTATCGCCATAATCCGCTAAAAACCCCGCCACGCTGCAAATGGCGCGTCTCCATTGGCACGGTGCCGTAAAACTGCGAAGGTTCCATTTCGGAAGCGACCGGCGGTGAAACGTTTGTGCCTTTGGCGGGGGCGGATTTGTTTTTTTCGCCATATTCGCCAATGTGGTTTTGGGAAAATTGAAACCATCCGTAATCGTGGCAGGGAAGTGCGCGACAAAAAACCAAACATGACGCTTGACTTCGGATGAAAATGGAAAACCAATCCGAAACGAAGTATTCTTAAAGCGACGCTGTTTGTTTTATAATTTTGTTTTACAATTTAAGGCGAACAAGCTACGCATAAACCACAGTTAGTATTGTTGGGTGTATCCCTCGAGTCCGTGTTGGTGTATCCCTCGTCCTCAGCAATTTGTTCGCGTGTTTTCCTTCGCTGGCTGGATGATCGTGCTTTCGTGCTCGATCGATGCAGACGCTCGCTTCTGTTCATTCACTCGACAAATTCGAACAAACGCCATTTTCCCTCGAGGGGGGCTTACGGACGAAAAACAATGTCCCCAAACCAATCGAACCAAACTCGAAAACCACATTTTACGAGGCGATTCAGTTCCTAAAGTTTGATGCGCGCTGACTGCGATGCGGTGATGCGCGGAGCCAGAAAAGCTCATTGCCCGCGAGCTCCGGATCGTGGATGTGTCCCTTGGTGGGGCAGAAGGGAAGGCAACGGAAATGAAAGACTTAAGACGCACCAAGCCACGAAAATCCTCCCTCGCCGATGGTCATAATGCGGGGGTGCTACGTGCCCTTTTGGGGAGAGTTTTGGAAAGTGCGGTTGTGGAGGCGAGATTTTCCCAAGCGAAAACTTATCCTGGGCCATGTTGGAAGAACCGAATCGGCGGGACGAAGGAGTCTAGAATAAACTAGAAGCAAAAGAGCGCACGGCTTTGTCCAATCAAAGCATTTGCGTTCGTCGCAAATTCGTCGGTGCCTGAAGTTATGCTTTTGGGTAGCATTATCGAAAGCAACACGGAAGAGCGTTTTACCAACCCCGAACTGCCCACCGTTGGTGGTCTGCCGTTTCCGCCCTCTCCCAACTCCCTGGATTGAGCTTTTCAGCACCTCTTACGGAGCGAAAATCGAACCTCACCGAAACTGGCATTATTGGAGCTCGTGCGCATCAGCATGCGGAAAAATCCATACGTGCATATCGGCCAGCAGGGCAGGCGCACATTTTTTTCCGGACGGTGCAAACATCCTTCGTTAGGAATTTTAGTGTGTTTCCTGTGCTCCTGGGGGAGTGGGAGAGATTTTCATCCGGTACCGCCGGCTACGTGACCGGTACCGGGGGTTTTCCTTGAGCAGAAACGAATAAAGAACACAGCAAATTGAATGCGAACAGATTTTGTGCGAGCGTACGAGGAAAGCCGGTGGCGTTTTTCTTCGCTTGATTCGCTTAGCGGCTTACCTTCGGCGGAGCATAAGTTTTCCCCGGCAGCTCGTGGGCAAGTGCACGGTCGATTGAAGCCGGAGAAAGAAAGGGTTTGAACGCGTCGGCGAGGATTGAGAAATTTGCACATTCACCGATCCGTGGCGCGGTGAACGGTCATCTTGAAAGAAATCGATAGCTTTACCAATAGCATATGCCATAGTCGAAATGATTTACCTATGATACTATAATATTCTACAGGCAGGTTTTTTTTTATTACTATGACTATGAGTAGAGTTTGTTTAGTTTAATTACTATATTTGTCATATAGCGTCTCATTGAACATCTTTCCATAAAATTGTCTAAATTCCACTTCTCTTCTATTCCTTCTTTTCTATCCTTCCAGCAGGCTCCTAAATCTTCCGAAAAGAACAAGAAAACATGGGGCCAGCGTCTTAAGCTCAGCAAATCGCCATCAGTAGCCGAAGACAAGCAGCAACACGGGCAGTCGGGCAGCAACAGCCCCACTTCGGCCCTGGTCCCGTACGGCACTCGAGGCTTCGACTCGTCACTGGACTTCAACGGCATCGGCCAGTCGTCTCCTTCTGGCGCCTCCAACCCAACGTCCTCGCCGTCCTCCGGGAGCGGAAACTCGGCCGGGAGCTACTCCAATGTGCACCAGCTGGCCACGATGAAGTACGCGGAGACGTGGGTGTACGGTACGGTGCGCGGAATGCCTCCGCCCCTGCCCCTATCCCACCCGCACCATCCACACCACCTACCGGCGATGTACTGTGCGCCCCCGCCACCGGAAGTGGCCGTCCTCATCTGCTGCTGTCCGGAGTATCTCACCGGGACGAAGCGCGAGATCAAGAAGGCAAGCGTGTGCAAGAAGTGCAAGGGTTCGCGGCTCCCGCTGGCCCCGTTCGGTGGCACGGTACGGCTCACGTCCGGGGCGACCTACCTGGCCCCACCGCCGGTCCGCTCGAGCGCCGGCACGGTTAAGCTGGCCGCGACGTACGGAAAGAAGGCTCGCCCGACCATCCTCGGCAACGGCAATCCCGATCCGTACGATTTTATGCGCCGTTCCCGGCTGACGCAACCGTGCGAGGCGAGCGGGAGCTCAAAGTCGGTCAAGAGCAGCCTGAAGGAGAAGCTACGCGGACGGGCGAAGAGCACGAGTCCTTCGAGGGGCCGCAGTGGCAGTACGTCCGTCGGCAAGCGGTCCTCCGCGGCGAGATCACCTTCGCCGGCGGTGAGCAAGAATGGATCCCGTGGGACCCGGGGCAAGGTGGATGCGTATCAGGACTGCTGGGTCGGCGAGCCCGATCGCGAGGAGCTCCTGGAGGCTGAGCTGAGCGGGCCTGCGAACGGGTCGATCATCACCAACGGATCGCAGAGTCGCAAGTCGATCCTGCGGTGCGACGTTAATCCCTACGACTTGATCTCGCTGAGTGGGATTGGAACTAGTGGCGGCGTTGGCATGCTGAACGAGTTCTCGCCGGCCTCCAACGATGGGGACGAGTTTGATCTACACTCGATGAAGTACGAGAACATCCTGGACACGCTGTACGCCAACCGGTACAACCCGTCAGCGACTAGCAGCATCGCGGCAATCAATGGCCAAAGAATCAAGCTGTTCGACGACTCCGGCACAAATGGGTCCGGCGCGCCCGTGTACGACGACGTGGACGAGTTCGTGTACGACCCGGTCGAGGTGCTGGACATGGTGGAACCCCCGGCAGTCGTTGGAAATGGAGCGGCGGATGGCGTCGAAGAGTCCGCCGGCACCAGCGCGACACCGGAGCGTCCGCCGAGGGTCAAAAAGCAGGAGGCAACCAAAGAAGCCGACGACAGCCGCTCCCTGCCGTCGACACCGATCTCAGCCTCGGACTCGGCGGTGGCGCAAAGTGCAATAAAGTCGATCCTCAAGCGTCCCTCCTCGATCGTGTCCGCACCGCCAACTGGCCCGCCCGGCCCCGAACGAGACACTGGCGCGCCCGGGTACGACACGATCCGCCTGAACCACACGCTCGTCCAGCGTCTCGCCAAACTCACGACCAACGGCGGCCCCGATGGGGATGGGCCGTTCGGGAAGGCGGGCACCATTAGCGCTCGCAATCTCACCACCCGGCCGAACGTCTCGCCCGACAAGCGCCACTCAGGCTCGCAGTTCTACCTTCCCACGCCACTTCCGATACCGGATCTCGCCGGCTCGGATGTCCCGTCCGACGCGAACCACACGGCGGCCGGACGGAAGAAGGTGCACTTTCTGGTCGAGAACGAAATCATCCACGACGACGACCGGCTGTTCGCCCGGATGCTCTTCACCGAGATGAACCCGGTCGTGCCGAACGGTGCAGCTGCGTCCGTGCCGGAACCGGTGGTCCTTATGTCCAGCTTCACCGGCGTGCAGCCAGCACTGCCGACACAAACGAACGGCATCGAACAGCAGCTTGTTGAAAACACGGAACCAACCGCTGAAGGTGCAACCCCGGACCGGGAGCCACCGGGAAAGATAATGCTTTCACTGCCAGTGAAGACACCGAACGGCGCGAGGTCAACCAGCGGCACTAATGAGGGTAAGTCCATGGCCGATAGGCTCCATAATTACGTCCTAATTGCTTGTTTGCCACTGGGATTAACGTTGTTTGCATGAGGTGCTTGGAGTTCTTTCCGGAATCCCTCGCAGCGAATCATCATTGTGGGCTGATTTTATTAGCTCCACAAATCGATCCAGCACCCGTCGAACTGGGTAACCGTAGTTCAGGGTCAAATCATTCTCGAGTTTCAACTTACAATTCAACCCACTGCCGATCCTACCATCCGTCCGGGACGTTCTAACACACTTTCTTGAGTAAACATTTGCTCTGTAATCGGAGTACGCCAAAGGAGAGGCCTTGGGCTGGGACGCCCCGGAAGCATCCAATTAAAATCGATCCGATCGAACGAAACCAAGCTCCATTTCAAATGAGACTGCTTCCCTCCCAACAGGAGGGGGGTTTTTTTTTTTGCTTTTCCTAACAACGTACATCTGCATGATGCTTTCTTCCATTCCCTGAAACTTTTCCCATTTCTTTTAAGCCCTTTCAGCCCGGGTACAATCATTCCCCGAGTTGCCAAGACAGCCAGCCTCCCATTGGGGGGATGAGGCGGTCCATCGACTACCGTGGGTAGCGGGGTGTTTGCTGGAATCGGCTTTGACTAATTGAATAATTTACACCTACGATCCTACGCCGGTGTGGGGTGGTTCTTTTTTCTGCTCCCGACCCGCCCCAATCAAACACATTAAAACCGATCGGAATGATTGGCAATTAGTGTCAGTTCGAGTGGTACTGAATGTCAGACCACGGCACCGGCAATGAAAGCCGCCTTGAGGCTTTGGTCTAAGCGGGGCTGCCATGATGGGCAGCCAGAGCGTTTTAAATATGCGTCAGCAAACAAGGCAGCGACGGCAAAACCATATCAAGACACTCAGGCATCCATTGATAACAATGGATTATTGTGGAATAAATAAAGTAAATCTTTTTTGCTTTATTGGATTCTGAACATGGCTTCAAAAAATCTTTTAAAATGTCCCATACGGATTATTCTATTTTACTGGTACCGATAAAAAAGTTTGTTTTCCCTGACTTGGGTGTTGTTTGAAGTCGAAATTGAAAACAAAAATGACAAACGATCAGATGAATCCCATAATCCAATATGTCTGACGTGATTAGAGAGGAACAGCCCACATCAACCAGAACACCCTGCTTTGAAGGCCCATTGCTAAACGTACGAACGACAAGAGCGTCTGTAGTGCAACTTATCTTTTCAGCATCACTTCACTATCACCACGCGCTTTTCAAAACCATAAGCACGGGATTGAGCGATTCGAGCTCATCAGAAGTACGCCAGGGCTAATCAGAAGCACCATAAACTTACGCCACGAATGGCTAACTGCCGTCGCCACGCGATGGCCACTTGGAACGAACGCTCTCCAGCACTTCAGATGCATTTATTCAAATACATGCACCGGTGCTAATTAAAATGATGCATTACTTCAATTTTCTCACGCTAATACATACATATTTCTGCAACGCTTTCCCTCCCTGGCAGCCATTCCGGGAAAAGCGCATATGGTGGATGTTTGCCACCGATGCTCGAGCTCTGTTTCCGGTGTACTTTTCGCACCCCTCAATGAAAAAACCCTCGGTGGATGGCCACCGAAGTACCCGTCGCAAATTCATTAGCTTTTTGCGCGCACAACCGGTTGCGAGCCTTTCCGGTTCTCGTGTCGTGCTCGGAACGGCTGCTTCAACGGTGCGAGGTGAAATTTGTCCACGCTCTCTCGCTCGCTGCCCAGTGGCAGTTTAGCAATTGATTCGACGGCAACGAACGCCCATTATGTTGTCATTTTTCGGCACATGTTTCGCCGAAAATATTTGCATTGTTGTGGACGGGCGTGAGCACAGATGAACCGTGGCGCGGAGTCGGAAGGTGAACTCGCACGTGCGGTGGTTCTGCACCATGCGCTCCGGGGTCCGCTTTTCCGCAGTCCGGCACATATGTGTGCGCTGCAACCGAGGTAGCGCACGACGCAGCACCGGCCAGCGACATGCCGGTCCATAACCACCGCCCGAGGATTGATGTTATAGTTCGCCGAACTTGATGGCCGCTAATTATATAGAATTAGAGTTTATGCTAATCCAGCGCCGACATGGACCCGGGCACGACGACGATATCGGCGAAACGGCGTTTTGCCCATTTTGGCATCGATAGCGGGGTGGACGCATCGGGGGAGATGCAACGGCATGGTTTGGGAGCGCGGGGAACTGTGGGTTATCGCTCGCTGAACAAGCCCCAAGCGCTACGGTACAAGATGGCTCGAGGCGATTAATCGCTGCGGTGGTTTTGGGCCATTCCGTGCCAGATCGATACACTCGATCGATTCCTGGGCTGGGAAAGCGGCACAGCTGCACACGCAGTTTGCGATCCGAATGCTCGGCACACCCATTTTCGGCAGTCACCGACAGGATGGCGAACGCCGCATATACATCTTCTTAATGTGCTTTGTTCCAGCTTGGGGCTGAGAATGGCATACGAACCGTTTTGGAACCGTATTTCGCAGAGCAAGTGTACTTTTTCAGACATATCCTTCAATACAGCCACCAAGAGCTTTTTTGGAGAGAAGAGGTGTTGGGTGTTTTCAGCATTACACGTAGGACTTATTCCTAAGAAAAAAAGATTAATACTGCTTTTCTATGATGCCCAGGGTAGACCTAAAACCTTATTGTGATAAACAGCAATTGAAATGGAAGAAACTTGTTTATTCCTGGAAGGAATTAAATCGACTTCCATGCTAAATTTAACCCAAACTGAAAATCGCCAGCCTTACGGTCACCACCTGGCAACAGGCAGCACAAAGCTTCCGCTGTTCCGGTGTAGTTGTTTTTCGGCCGGGAAAACGCACGGAATCCCCAAAAGTACAACTGACAGCGCAGTACGCCGATAAGCCATTGATCCTTGTTACGATAAATCCGATGACCTTTTTCGTCTCCCCGAAGGCCATCGCTTGTGTTTCCCATTCCTCCGTTTGTTGCTATTTCGATTCCTGATTCGAACGCACTAGGGGAGGGAAAGGTTTGAAATCTGATGCTAAAACCTTCCGAAACGAAACTAAACGGTTCGAGAATGGATGTTGCTTTTCTTCAACATCCGAGATTTTTACACTCCGAAGGAAAATCCCCTGAAGCATACATTGAACCAAAAAAAAAAAAATGGAAGGAATAAGGAAAAGATTGGAAAATTTGCCTATCACGTCCTGTAAGCGGCGGTGTCGGTGGGGGGAAAGGGGAGGGATGAAAATTTGTCGAAAATTATTTGCGATACAACTGGCATACTTTCGTTTCTCAAGGCGAATTTTTGCCGGCCCGATTGGGATTCCGTTCCGTTTGCCTTCCCTTTGCTGGACGCAATTCACGGAGCACACAAAGTCTTGGTGAAAATGGGAAACGCTTGAAGAGGCTGGAAAGTGAAATTATGGCAAATATTTTAAGTCGGCCTGGGCCGCCCCCGAGGTGAGGCAATGGCTCGTGGCATCCCGATGGGACCCCGGGGGATGGTTGGTGGCTTCCGGGAATCCGCCCGTCGATTGCCAGGGTTTTGAAGCATTGGCATAAATCACTGAGGGAGGAAATAAAATAACATGATTGGGACCCCGAACCAGCATTTATTGTATCCCCATATTTCTTCCGCATGTCCCAGCAGGAAATTGCTGGAGGAAGAGAGAGAGACAGAGAGGCATGTAAGGTGTGCTACAACATGTGTCATTGCTGCTGGGATATGGGAAACAGTCGGAATCCGGTGTTCACATTCGTCCTTGGCTTCGCCTTTCCGGGGCGGACCCGATGTAATGCCAAATGTTCGATAGATCGAACCGCTGTGATTCTACCCGAACAGCTTCCGGAGAAAATCCCCCGTAACAACTTACGGCAATTTCTCAACAACCTCCCCGTCCCCGTGTGCCTCTCGGCTTCCGGCTTCCACACATTTTCACCGAAAACTATCAAATCGTACCCTATCTACCGTGTACGGACGAACCTCCCACACTGGGCTGCTCCGAGCTTGAACCGATCGGATACACACCAAGTACGCTATTTACATGTGAACTCTGATTGCGATTCGTTGCCCCTCCGGCGCACGGTGGGGCGCAATACAAATTGTCCTGCCACACCTCGGCCTCCTCGGGGTCCAGCCTAGGACGCTACAAATCCGCAACACGGGACTCGCTCACCCTGGGGACAATCCCTTGTGGAAATAATCTCACGCCTGGACGAGGGATCGTTACTTCTACCTTTGGCCACGTCCGCCGGAACCTACCGGGTGGGGAGGGCGGTCGTCGGGTGCGCGAGGAACGTCACATGGCCTCGTCGTATCCTGCACTCCAGGACTGGGGTGAAGGTAGCGATAAGAAATTCTACAAACAAACGTTTGTCTTCGAAACGACCTAAACGAACAGCACGGTAAAGACGCTGTAGACACGATTATTGCTCGTTCTCGTAGTCGTCGTCGTCGTCGTCGTCGTTCGAGCAGAAGTTTGTGCACACCGGCAGGGAGTTGTCCTTCCGTTGTACCGCTGCATTGTTCCCAAGCTGTTCCTCGTTCCTTCCGTGCGACACACGCCTTTTCTGAAGCGGAAGTTCGTTCGTGCTTTCATCATCGTGGTGCCGCTTTGAACCCCGGGAAGAGATTGGAAACGGTTTCCCTTTGGCGACGAAAGTAAGTTGTTTTCTCAGCTCTCGCACTTCGAGGAGCAAACGGTGCCTGGGGCCAGGCGTGATCCGCGAGGTGACGTTGGAGTCGAGGCCACGAGGAGTGTCGAAAAGTTTTCCCCCTTGGTGACCGAAACGGCGCACTCGCACCCCCCGGATGAGCTGCACCGGTGGAAAATTCGAAACAAAAATAGCACTACCCAACTGGAACAACATTGCACGGTTTTTGGTCGATGCAGCTCATGGACGGCTACGCCTCGGTCGCTCGGTTTCGGAGAAATGCAGGATGGCGACGCATCCGGTTTTTTAGGGGTTTTTTTTTACGTTTGGCCGACATGCTTAGAACGTCCTTTCATTTTACGATGGTACAGAAATGATTTTTTTTACAGAAAACCGTACGTTATATTTTTTACGATGCTTCGGACTCGTCGTTCATGCACTCAATTTATCATCGATTAATTTATTTATTCGATTTTGCAAAAGCGTACAATGGAAAAAAAATTCCAAAGCAGGTAATGTTTGCACATAATCCCTGTTGCACAACCTTATTCGTGCATTCTCAGAAATTTTAATGAAATTTTCAATGTAAAAAGGCTTAAAATCAAAACGAAATAAAAAAAAGCGGGCACACATTGCTGAAATTTAACATTAAACCAGTGAAAAAGATTTTTCTTATTTTACGTCATTATTTACAACAGAATACACGATGTTATGTACAAACTGGCAAATGGTACAAAAGCCTCTTTTCAACTATTCTACCGTCCAAACTGACCAAAAACTGTTTCACGCAACGTAACCAGTGCGTTCGCATATTGGTAATCAATTCACAAGCTCGTTCTCATTATTCATTCATCAAATTTTGCACCCATTGTACAATCACCAAACAGACGCCCTCCCTACAGTGCGCCTTCCACCATGTGTTGTGTGGCACATGTTCAATATCGTCCCTGCAATGCACATCCGGTTGCAGTTGACCACGGGTACCAGCGAACCGGGCTCAATCAGAACCGCCTGCAGCGCCGATGGTAGCGCAGTCTGCAGTGTTCGAATTTGATTCGCTCTAATAAGTGCAAAACCTAACTAATGCCTCACAGGGCGAGTGGTGGGTCACCGGAAAACCACTCCGACAGAGGGACCTGCGGACCTGCTGACCTGGAACAAACGCATCGTGCACCCGGCAAGCAGAAGCTGTACATCAACTCGATTCCACCGGTGTTACTAGCGTAACTAATTTAAACTCCCACCAACTGTGCACAATATTGCCAAAAGGACTCTGTTCACTCTCGGGTGTCTAATTTCGATGAATGGCAATTAAATCTTGTGTTTTTGTTTAATATAACATCTAAACATTCCTGGAAGATGATTACAATTTGTTTTTCAACGACCTATTTTCATTACCGAAATGGTGCTGAGAAACCGATTTTCTAAATTGACATTTTGCCCAGGAGGAAGCAATGCAGTTTTGTGTGGCAAACATTCATGAGCCTTGTTTTTTGATTGCCCCTTTTTTCCGTCTTGTCTTCGCAGAACGAACCAGACCGAGCGCCGTTGCCACGGTTTTCCAGCGAAGGTCCGGCCCGGTTCGCAGAAGCTTCAGCGATAGGTCGTCGCCGACGAAAGCGAACGGGCACGCGGGGAAGGATTCCAACGGCGAGGACGTGACAGGTGCGGGCAAGGGTGACCATTTCATCGACACGATGGCCCTTCGCGGAAGAACCCCCCGTACCGATTCCCGCACGGCGTTCGAGGAGGAAACCGCATCGTCAACTTCATCGTCGTCAGATTCTTCGTTCGGTTCGGTGGCCTCGCTGCTGATTGTTGGCACCGCAGGAGTGTCGAATGGTGGAAAGTCTCGCCCAAAGTTGCCTCCGCCACCACCGCCACCGGGGAAGACGTTCCCAACAGCAAGTTCCCCGAACGGCAACGGATCACCTTCGAATGGTGTTGGTAATCGTCCAGACGAGCGTCCGCGTAACCGGTTCGAGTCAACCGACGCCATTCGGGATGGTAACGTGTACGAGGATTTTTGCTTCAGCCTGATGGCCGGTGTCAGGCGTTCGAGTAGTGACCGCAGCAGCTCGACATCGACCTCCTCCCGCACGGTGGTGCAGGTGGCGAGTTCTCCATCGTCTGGGACCGGCTCTCCTGGGGGGCTGTCCACCACCGGGGCCATCCATCGGCTCGAGATACGTCACGATCCGGAGCCGGAGGAGGAGCAGTATCAGAAGAAAACGTCCATCATGATTACCGGGGACGACTGCTACTCGACCGTCAACGTGGACGGTGCCAGTGACAGCCCGATCTATCAGTCGTCCGTGGTGGTGAACGATGGTGGCAGTGCGATGGTGTCATCGACGCCGACCGAAATACGTCAGACGGCATCGAACACCATCACCATCAGCGTGAGCTCACCGACTTCCACCCTGCAAAACCGAGGCAACAAGCAAGGGGCAAGCGGTCGTGGGGAGCCCTTGGAGCCATCGGAACCACAGGAAGAGGATGCACTGCTTGCGAAGAACAACGAGAGAAACAGTGGATACCTTGGAACCGGTGGCACGGTAGTGTCCATGAGTGCCGATGACACCGCGACCATATCGCACTCCACCGGCACCTCCATAATTCCCATCGGAGGTTGCAGCAGTAGAGACCACCACATTGTGATGAACGGAGAAGGTGATACGGCCAAGAGCACCATCGTAAACAGTGGTCGTACGTTGATCAATCTTGACTTCGATCACCCGCGGGACACCGTCAGCGACGAACAGCAACCGAGCCCCGCGGTTGTGGTGGACAATCGTACCCCCAAACCGAGCGCAGTCGCGAGCGGGCCAAAAGACGACACCAGCTCGACCGCACAAGTTCCTAGCGATTGCAATGATTCCAAAGAGACCCCGGACGAACCGGAAGCTGACGATCGGGACAAAGATCCACAGCAGCAGCAGCAGCAACAGCAGAAACAGCTGGTCAAGCAGAACCTTGCAGATCAATCACCAACTCCGGTCGTCCTACGGCGAACGTTGAAGCTGTCCGGAGCGGAACCCGTCGCGAGTCTCCAGGCGAAAGTCTGCCGGAACAGCTTCATCGCCAAACTGCTGGAGGATCCCACCCTCAGCCAGCTGGCCGAGGGGTTGGAATACGAGCTGGTCGCGAAGCTGATCGAGAACTCGCTGCTCCGGCTGAAGGAATCCCGCAACGGACTGGACATGAGCGGTACCAAAGACGAGGACGATGTGTCGAAGATGATCGAGCAGTCGTTGTTGAAGATACAGGAGGAGCGCAGCAAGTCGGCGAAGGTCCTGCCGGATCGCGATGCGCAGAACGCCAGCAAACGCAGCAGCGTTAGCTCGGGAAACAGCTACGGTTCGGCGGCGGCCTACGAGCTGATGGAGTTCGGTGATCAGCTGGGGGACCTCAGCGATTGCTACCAGAGCTGCAGCAGCGATGTGACCGTCGACGACGATGGGAACTCGTCGCGCAGCAAGTTCTACCAGATGCTGATCGACGCGACGCTGTCGGAGATCGAAATCAACACGACGAACGACGACGACCATCACTACGAGTCGATCCGGCTGAACGGCGATCCGATCTACGAGGAGATCAATGACATTCCGCCACCCCTCCCCCTGACCGCACCACCCGTCGACGACGTTGACCTCGAGAAGCAGCGTAACGCGCGCTCCATATTCGAGGGCGCATCGAAGTACGACATCCTGTCGTACCTGGTGGACGCGAAGGAGCGGGGTATCGCGCAGGAAGAATCGTACGGCGGATTCCAATACGGTGGAGCGTCCGATATCATTCTCGAGGAGGAAGAGTCGGAGCCGATCACGGACTTGCGCCACCATCAGCGACAGATATCGGACATCAGCAGCCGACTGAGCCACATTTCGAACGTGAGCGACTCGAGCGAGGACACCTCGTTGCTGTCGTCCGGCGGTGGCTTGCAGCGTCCGAAAGCATCGGCGGAGATCGAGCGGAACGACTCGGGCGTAGGGTCGGAGACGAGCAAGACGTCACGCAGCCGGTGGCAGAATCCCGCCTCCGTGTCGCTCATGAACAAGATCGCCCCGATACACCTGTGCGAGGATTGCGACGGGCCGGTGGAGACGCAGGTGACCGAATCGGGCGTCATGTACGCGCCGCTGGTTTGCCGAAAGTGTGGCAAGAAGCGCGCCGAGCGCAAGGAAATCATCACCGAGATCGTCGAGACGGAGGAGAAGTACGGGCGCGATCTGCAGATCATACTGGAGGAGTTCTACCAGCCGATGCTGGTGGCCGGGCTGCTGAACCAAGATCAGCTCTCGGCAATCTTTTTAAACGTGGAAGAGCTGCTGGAGAACAACCAGTTCTTGGCGGAGCGGATGCGCGACGCGCTCGACATCGCCACCGAGCAGGGCGACGACGACCTGCTGACGGTCAACATCGGCAAGATCTTCCTCGAGGCGGCCCCGATGCTGCACGCGTTCGAGAGCTACTGCGTGCGGCAGGGCGCGGCCAGCCTGCTGCTTGCCAATCTCGAGAAGGAGAAAGAACTGCTGCGCATTTTCCTGCGCGTCTCGCAGATGGAGAACGCCGTGCTGCGGCGCATGAATCTCAACTCGTTTCTTATGGTACGCTATCACTCGTCCAACCCCAACGAAACCCCATTTATTGACCATTCGTTTTCTAACCTCCCCAAACACAAACACTTTTTCTTCCAGGTACCGGTCCAGCGTGTGACCAAGTATCCGCTGCTGCTCGCTCGCCTGTACAAGGTGACACCGGCGCACCTCGAGGGCAAGGAGCTGCTGAAGCAGTCGCAGGAGAAAATCGAACTGCACCTCAACCACATGAACCGGGAGGCGAAGGACGTCCCGACGAAACTGTGGCGCCGCATCTCCTCCTCCAGCCCCGGCCGGCGGCTCTCCTGCGAGCTGGACATGATCAACATCAAGCTGCGCAAGATGGCCGTCGACGTGCTCGAGTGGAACCACGAGGAGGTCCGGTTCGCCATCGAGGGTCGACTGCTGTTCACGCAGCCGAACGACGGCAACTGGAAGAAGAGCCGCACGATCAAGCTGACCTCCATCAATGCACTTCTGGTCACGAACGGAAAGGTAACATCGGTGCGGTGCAAGCAGTCTGTAGTGAAAATGGAATATTTCGGCAGAACTGTCGCTTAGACGAAGTATGTCTCTACAGCAATGGCTGCTTTGATTCCTTCAGGTCCGAATGTATGCGAGCCTTGAATCTAGAAGATTAAACTTAGTACCAACATCAGATGTTGCTTCATCCATACATGATGGATTAGTAGGCCTTGGTTCATGGTAGATGACCTTTTCAAAATGTTCTTTTTTTCTGTTGTTAAAACACTTATTCGATTTCATTCATAGAATTATCTTTCGGGCTTATATTATAACATCGGGGGTTTTTTTTTTATTAGTGCAATCCGTTTTCACGAAGAAGATTACCTGATGCTTTTATTGTCATGATTGTTTCTGATATAATACAGCAATCATGTTCATGTTTGTCCCCGCAGGTCCAGGGTTAAGTAATTACTAATTAGAGTCCATTAGACCACCTTCGGGCGTTCCGGGTTTCGAGCCGGCAGGCGTGTGATTTAATACTCAAACATTGCACAGCATTTTTACGCCTAATGAAGATACGTGTAGCAGCTTGCTAAGCGGGACGGGAGGGATAAAAAGCCTAATCCCAGCGAGGAAACAGGTTTCCCGGATGGCGCCTCCGAAATGCCAGACTGAAGGCAGTTCCTGGAAGGTTTATGTAGAGCAAATTCCATCGTCCATCGTTCGCGTGTATCTTTCTGCGCTCCAGTTTTTTGTTTTGTGTTCCCCGAAGGGTTCATTTTAAATTTTCATTGGTATGTCACCGGCGACCCATTTGTCTTAGCCCACGACGACCGTCGGTCGCGTTTGGGTCGTGAGGTAACCGTGAGTTCAGGGATATTGCTTTCCTGCTTCGTGTATCCTTTTTTTTTTCTTGTCCCACTTTCCATCGCCCACGGTTCAATGGTGGCGGTGTCAAAAAGTGCCCACTACAAATCATGATGAAATGCAAAGGTGAAACACTTCGGTTCGGCCCCCGGTTGGCCGTTCACTCCATCACCGGATTGCACGGATTGCACATTCCTGCGAAAGATTTCTACCGTCCCGAATGGATGTTTCTTTTTGTTTTTTTTTTTACTCACTCTTCTCTGTCTCTCTGTCTTCTCGCAGCCAACGGCCAGCTACAAGGCGGACCGTGCCCTGTCGGAAGCGCTCAGCTTTCCACGGCACACCGGCATCCGCGAGGCGTCCCTGCTGCTGGTGCGGGAAAAGGGGGGCCGCTATACGCTGCTCCGGGAGCCGCTGTTTCTCGACCGGTGCATCGTCTGCTCGGAGCACGACTGGGAGGACTATTTCGAGGTGCAGGAGATCCTCTCGAAGGAGTCCTTCATATTCAAGGTACCACAGCACCGTGCGCCGTGCATCAATATTGCTTTGTTTCATTCTGACTTCTTACTCTCCCTCTCTTTCTCCCTCTCTCTCTCTCTCCCGCTCGGGTTCCATTCCACTCCACAGGCTGAGGACGGCACGAAAACCAAACAGTGGTACGCCCAGCTGCAGTACCACTCGCAGGGCATGGGCACCTGGCGAAAGCGTCGAAATGCGCTTGCCAACATCATGATTAATGGCATGATGACACGAACGTAACGGAAGCGGCCTCCAACCCTCCCACCCGATGATGATCCCTCCTAGAAGAAGAAGAAGAAGATGATGACGATGGCGAAGAGTAAAAACAAAAAACAAAAACAAGAAACGAAATCCCGTGCCAACCCGCGTGTGTTTGTGTGTCCGCTTGCGAGCGAGCGAGTGTGTCCTTGTACGTGTTTAGGAGGTCCCTCGGTGTAATATGTTGTGTTAGGGTACGTGTAACGAGCGCAATGCTAAACCGTGTGATGGAAGGAAAGAATTATGTGTACAGGAGCTATAGTGGGCCAACGGTTCCCATCGCGATCGGGGGCTGGATTTACTTCTTTTTTTTTCTTCCCTTTTTTTTGCTGCTTTTGCTCTACCGGACTAAAATTTATTTGTGTCCCTTCGCTGGTCCGCGAAACGAGGAGAACTTACTGCCAGCGTGCATGCACCCCAACACCCCAGACGGTAGGGCACGATCGCAGGGATTACGAAAAGGCACACGTACGTCTTGCGGAAGATTATTTATTCGATTAGCAATGTTCCCCATTTTGCAATTAGGTGAAGCGAGAGAGAGTGAGTGAGCTCTGTTTTTAACGCTTTGCTACGCTCGCCCCTCACCAACCTTCCCGGCACGTAAATTGTATCCCCGTTTTTTTTTTTTTAATGTTAATATCCTCTTGCCTCCAATCACTTCCAGTTGGAATGTTCTTAGCGATGGGGCTGAACATTTTTAACCTCCTTATTGTACTATTCACTGCTGTTTAAGGAAGCTATGTTTATTTTTTACTTACATAGAGACGAAACATAAAAATAATAGACTTTCTATGCGAACGATTATTGGTAGGATACTTTTTTTTTGTAGTTGACTGTAAGTAGTGAGCAAATTATAGGAAAAAAGGCGTAGAAACTGTTAAGCATCGCGCACCGGAGAAAGAAGTACGACTAAAGTGACTAATTTATCTTACTTAGAGGAGAGAAAAGTAGACGTTTTTTTTCTTTTTCGATGAGAATAACAAATCGATCTAGCAGCCCTCATCCGCCTCCTGCGATACCGGCGAAACCGGTAGCGCCGATTGGTAGTAATCCGAATAAATAACAAAAACCGAGGAAAAAGGATAATCGGAGCGCAAACCGGCGGCTTTGATAACCATAAATAAACAGATGAAGATCCTAGGGATATGTCTTTGAATGGGGCAAAAGTTGAGCAAAAACAATATTTACACTATGCACCATAGAAAAAAAATAACGACGAAACGGTTAAACAGTACTAAGAGCTTGGGAAAAAGGCGGATTGAGGTCGAGAAAAAAAAAACAATAAAGCAAATTCCATTGAATCCATTCGGAACCGGCTAGTGTTAGTATCGGTTGTAAAAACAATAATACAAAAAATAAAACTCAAGAACGAATAAATAAAGAAATAAAAACGAACATAAACTGACGCGAAGTGCAAACAGCAAAGGCCAGCAAAGCGGAAGGCCATGTCCTACCCATGACCTGACGATATCATCCCGAGGACCGAGGAAAGCATCATTCATATTCATGCCCGCGCTTTCGCGTTGGATTCCGTTGGAAGATTTAGGGAAGCGGGGTTTTTCCCAGGGAAATGATGGCTTATGATTTTTTCATTTACCATTTACCATCCCCTCGGTAAAAAGGAGGAGAGAGGGGGTGGCAGAATTGCTGGGGAAAGGTGAATTGCCCGTTGGTGGGTGGCGCAATGATCCAGAGAACTAGTTCGTTTGACCGTATCCTCCCAGGACGAGTGCTGTATGCCAAACCAGACGTCCTTCGCGTTAGAAAGCGGGACTCTGGGGATGGTTCGTATTCAAATTTGCTTCCGAACACGGTGGGTTGCACCGTCAGCTCGCACGTGGAATAACAATTAGACGAACGTGCATTGCCGGGGACACTGTCGGGCGAAATCCACCGGGAATTCATCAGTCAGCCGACGGACCTAAGCTCCGAGCCGTAAGTGACCGATGGAGCCCCCTTACTTTCCATGGCCGAGGGAAAGCGGACTAGCTGAGCCGGTGGTTGCGTTTGTGAAGGATGGATTGGTGTTTTGTTGGAGTTAGATGAATTGTGAGAAGATTACAAAATCATCCTTCATTTTTAGCTCCGGCGGTTCGCTTGGCACGTTGGGATTTCCCATTTTTCCAACGAAAAGATGCCCGGTATCCAGGAGGTTCTACGAGGTACATTTCAATGGATTCAAGGAACTTGGATCAAGGTAGATTGTACCTGTAAAAAGTAAAAAAAAACGTCTGCAAATTTTTCAACACCTTTGAAAACATATGTAAACTAATCCTTTTTAATTTGAAACAAACAACTTCGAATAGAAAGTTTAATAAACAATAATAAAAAACACACACACACACCCGTTGCAGCTTACTCCAGTCCATCCGGAAACACGTATCTAACCGTTATCTATCTGAGAAAGTAATTGGGCACGATGAGGAAACAGTCCCGGAAAGCTTATCCTAGCTCACAGTGGATTCGATTTTACTGCATCCGAAGATGATGGCTTTCATCGGCCGGGCTCGAAGGCTGGTTCGTTGCTCTTCAGCCAGGGCTGCGCCAAAAATATCGTTCAATCTCGTTCAATCTCGTTTCAAAGCTCGAGGCACTTCGAGGAAGGCAACAATTGGTCGAGGAAAACATTTGCATCATGAAACAATGGAGCCGTTGGACAGCGCTTCTTCGGTTGAACGGCGCGGAAGTGGATGGTCCAAGGGTCTGAATTGCTCACATCGTACACATCTGAGCTGGATGCCGGTGAACGGAAAAATTTTCCAGCATCGAACAAGATTTTCGGATTTTAGATTGTTTGTTTTTTTTTTTCTCGTAGGGATTAATTTGATGTTTGATGCTATGGCGAAAGGAGGACGGGCTGCCCCGATTGAGAGTCACTGGGCCGGTGGAGTCGTTCTGGAGAGTCGGTTCAATATTTCCGGTGGAGCCCAACTGCCATGGCTAGAATTCGATTGAATACACAACGCACAAAAACACTCTCAAAACACACACACACCCTGTCGTGTTTTATGAGGTGGAACTAATATAAATGTTTGCATTTCAGGATCACGAATCCGAATCCACACCGGTCAGTCATGGGCCTCCTCCCGAATCGCCAGACCGCTACGGGCTGCTTTTCTTTCAGACGCAACCGAACGGAATGACCCTTATTTTATTTCATGCAGCCATTTTCCTGGCTGGGCCAAAAAAAAAAAAAGGACACATACACACAGCCCCGGAGGCTGTTATAATCTATAGAATCGACCCGGGTTTTGCCGTGCCACGCTGGTGGGTTGTACGGAAAGAAAGAAAGGCAACGAAACCCGATGGAAGCAGGAGAAAAATGTATCTTTCTCAAAAGCTACAGGTTGTCTGCCGGTTGAAACTGATCGACCAGGCAGGCTTTCATCCCCCTAGGCAACGATGGAATCATTTGACACGCGCCTACTGTGGGATGTTTTTCTAAACTCGAGCGAAAAAGAAAAAAAATCTTTGTTATTTCTAGGTGCCCAGTAGGAGTGAGATGAATTTAAATTTATGTTTCGAAAAAGGTGGTAGATTCAAAATAGGACATGAATATAATACATTATTTATGTTGGGAGGACAGCCATGCATTCTCGGTTGCGTAATTGAAGAAATAAATTACCTGAATTAAGTTAAAAGCGAAAGAAAGTTTAGGTTACGCGTTTTCTCATCAATCAATACGATTTTTTTCACGGGATTCTTTAAGGCTCTGCCGATGGCAGTTGATACGAGCTCATTAATCACGTTTTGGCAGCTAGCCGGCTGCGTTAAGGCGTCTGGATTTGAAACAAACACAAAGGATTGAAAAGTTGCAAAAAAAAAAACAAAATTCAACTTTGTCCGATAGAGCTGAAAGGGTGCAACACGTGAACGAGAAAGAAGAAAACGCATTCCGGATAAAATTGAAACAGGAAATACCAGAACGTTGTGACCAAATTTGCACCGACGTTACAAGGGTAACAGGTAGCGAAGAAACTGGGTCGCATGTATAACCTCGTCGCACCTGGTTAGGGGTTTTTGGCGGAAGACGACAAGATGAGCTTTTCAACTTTTGTGAGCTTTGCTTCGCATCCACGCTGGTTAACAGGCGGCTTGCGACTGCTGCTGGTTCCTACCGGTGTGGGTTAAAATTTTGCTACTTCCACAGTCGTGGACCTTCGGCAGCAACATCCGATCAGCAACCATTCGGTTCCGTTACACGACAAAGCAGGCCGGATGTTCATTTTGAGTGAACTGATGTACACAGCATCCATGCGCATGCGTCGCTACGGACGCCTGTTTCGCTCAAGCGCAGCGACATCTAGCGGGAAATGACATGAACTATTTCATTCATCCTCAAGAAATGGACGGAAGATAGATAGAAGAGCGTGTGTCTAAAAGCGATGGAGTGGACAGGCAAACAAGTAAACATAATCACTACCGCTCTGTTACGCGAGCCACACATAGAACTTCTCACAATACTAACTTCTGCTCGTGAATGTTGGATGACGGATTGGGTCCAGCCGGTGTGGGAAAGTAGTACGCCCGGCTAACTCCCGTCAGAGGTGAAAAATAGCTCGTTTATATTGATTTATTGCCGTGTAGCAACATTCTTAACTCCTTCGCGCCATCACGCTTGCAGAAGCGATTTTTATTGACCCGTTTTGTTGTGTATTTGCAATTTGGAATTGGGGGATTTGGGATTTGGAAAAAAAATGTTAAATTTCAAATTTTCTTCCATTGTCGGTAGAAATCCGTTCGGTTCAAAGTAGCAAATGGACAAATATAATGCTACCGGATGCGTTCGACTGATGCAATTTTGAAAAAAGAGTAGTTTTTGAAGCAAATTTAATTTTAGACTCTTTATCAAACTGCCATTTCGATTTCGATGACGCAACGTGAAAGCATTAGTTTCACACCCGGTGTTGTAAACGCACATCATTGTAAGTAATGTTATCGGAAGGCAGCATCGTCATTTTTTCAGTTTAGTTCAAGACATAGGCAGAGAAGCACGTTAGATCGCCAGTGTTCGCCGCATTTTAAATTGTGTTAAACCTCGATGGCTTCAATGTTAACCGGTGACAATACCTGGCAAATGGTTCGCGCAAATGGTCCTGGTGGTCTGGCAAATTGTTCGCAGGCTGCTCAGCCCGTTGAACAGGCGTTTCCGCTGCTAGTTGGCAAGGAGGAATTTCCCTCGATGGCTTCAATGTTAACCGGCGACGATACCATTGGTCTGGCAAATGGATCGCAGATAAATGGCATCAAACTTGAAAGTGTGAGCATTTATATGGACATGGACATCGAACCCAGTACGATCGCTTTTCATGACGGTGTCTTCGGGTTGCCACCACCACTGCCTACTACAATGTCACCTTTCCCAACTTTTCAACGTCCTGTGGTTACCCGTCCGCAGATTTTTGTAAGCTAGAAGCGTCTTTGCTGTGGTTTAATTTTACAGAACATTGATTAAGCGATTCAGTTTTTTCTTCTTCTTCCAGGTGCCGAAGCATGAAAACTTGTTAAACCAAAATATAGATCATTGGAAGAAAGTACGCCGGGAATGGCTGGCTCATCGAAAGAATTACTTACGGCGATACAAGCTAAGTTACGCTCTGATAGATTCTATGATTGTTACCGATCCTGATGATACATTGGAATTAACCAGGAATTCAGAATTGAAATATGAATAAATATTGAACAACTATTATACATTCCGTGCTGGCGCTGCAGTCTAGCGTAACTTGCACCATGCTTACATTAAATATACTGTAGCACTTTGTTATTGAAAATTGGACCGATGTTATTGAATTACTCAATCAGCGACATCTGAAACCGAAGGTAAATAACTCAAATGAGTTTAATTACAATATTTCAAACATTTCTAAGCCTATCGGATTTCGAAACGTTTCAAAACTGTGGATGATCCTTTCCCTATTTTGAAGTGTTGCTAGGGGCTTTAGAAAAAAAAGTTTACGACGGACGATGGCGCATAAATTACAACATTATTGATTAGAGTACGATGGCCCTCTGTCCCGAGACGGTAGCCGCACAACCGCTGATTAATGTCCACTGCAATTAGTCACAATAGTAGGGTGGACTAATTTTATTAGAGTGCCCGGGGCGAGCGGACGTTCGTTCGATTCCTGATCTAGCGCCTGTGGAATCCGGTTCGGAAACATGACCTTTGTCATGGTCGGCCGTGACTGGGGGGCACTTCACACCCCACGCATGGCCAGCCGGCGACCAACGGGAGCATCTCCGTTACATATTTATGCTGCCAAGTGCAACGCGTTTGACCCTAGCACATTGTGGATGGGTGCAGCATCAAGTAACAGGAAGCAGGGAGTAACATGTTATCATTTCCTGATGGTTGTGAGATTGCAGCGCAGCTTGCACGTACCATCCGATAATATAATGGTACGATACCCGGATACCATCATTAAAGTGTGGGATATCCTTCATATTGATTTTGCAACGAAGCACCGGCTTTAGAGTACGCGATGGGGATTTTACAGAAGCATCGAGGGAGGGGATTTTATAGAAGGTTTCATCGTAACCTGTTATGATATCGTTTATGACTCGCACGATCACCACCATGGGAAAGATATTCCTGGAAGTGTCAATGTGTGCCAAAAATGTGAATCCCATTCAAGTTATCCTATCCCCATTGTTATCTCTTCTCTCCTCTTTTATAATAAAGCTTAGCCGATTTGGTATTACACATATTTTAGTTATTTCCAGGGACGCTGTGAAGACTTCACAGTTTGCGGATCAGAAAAGTTGACCAACAAAACGAGTGCCAACGGAAATGGCGAAGCAATTTCTCTCTTTGTAAAACTTTCCGTGAAACGGGCGAGTTTGTGTGCAGTGCGAAACATTTCTTTTGTTAAGGTATTATTCTAATTAGTTACTTTAGTCGTTCGGCTGCGTCAAAAAGTTTGCTGACCCTTATTTATTTTCGTCCTCCCTGGCCGGCATTGGAAGAATGGGGTATTTCAGAGGAGAGGGAAAAATTTAACTAAGGCTTCCGGCTGGTAAACGTGTCCGAAACAGGCAACAATCACTTTCCTTCTGTGGGTTTTCGGTGACCGGAGGCAGATGTAATCAACGCTAAAGCGTACTTTCTTTTTAAAGGTTTATTTTTTCCTCTATGCTCCTATCGAACCATAAATTGTAAGCCCCAACTTACAGAGGATTATTGTCTGGAATGGTGCCCTGTGGAATCGACAAAGGGTGTGAGAAGATTTTTTCCAGTACTTGGATTTCGTTACCATAGCGACATTGTGACTAAGTTGCTGCTGAGATTTCCTTTTTCTAGTAAAACAAATCCCACGCCAAACCTTTTGACGTTTATTTCGAAAGTTTTAACCGATGTATCGGCGTTTCCTTCACATGGTTTCTGTTGAATTATGACATTCGCATGAAATGTCTCTATTGACTGTTTGAACAGGAAAGGAAAGATAGGTAGACTGTATGTGTGCATGAGTGTATGCTACGAATTGCACAGTAAAAGCCCTCTTTCCACTATCTTCCTTCTATCTCTGGTCTGTTTTTTTTGGTCCCTCATAAAAGTTTTTCATTTTCTACCCGGCGCCTGATGCATAGTAAATGCTTTTCTCAGAGCCGTAATTCGTAAAAAAAAAGATTAAGCAACAGTTGCGTCGCGTTGTAGCATCAATTGAAGGAACGCGAAAGGACATACAAAAAAGGAATCCCCCAGCAAACGATGTTGTGAAAAATAGTGTTCATTTTCAATGCTGCAAGCGTCATGCACCCCGTTAGGACTCCCAAACCCTCATGAGTGTGTCGTAAATATAAACTAATCCAGCACTCTTTTCAACAGGAAGTAACCACGGTTGGGTTAGATGGCGAAGAGATTGCAGGATGATTTGGGGCACCTTGAGGGTTAACGAGTGCGGCTGAGGTTAGCAGAGTTCCTGCCGGCATCTGTTGCGGCCATCTAAAGCTGCCAGCTGTGATGTGCACTTCTGCCGGTCAAAACTATCTCCGCGACTTCCTGGCACTGCGCTGCACTGATCGTCCTCCTCGCAAGTATTTAGCTGAGGAATGCTACGAAACCGTGCAGAGGTTTGCAAAACTAACTGCATAATTGCAAAAGTATGTCCCAATGCTGGCACGCTTGGTTCCGTCGATCTGGTCGGTCGCTCTGCTCCTCTTCTTTGTCGGGTTGCTTTCCTCCGCTGGCGGGCGAGAGTTTACCGGTCCGGAAGTTGGCTTTGATACGGGTTTTGAAGTTTATCATCACGTGTCCGGTGGTCGGACTTGCCGGTTACCGTCCGCACTAGCTGCGGGACTGCCCAGATCTCCGAGTGCACTTTTGCACCTTCTCCGAACCGCTGCTTGATAAGGCAACAAGACCCTATCGTCCCTCTGGGGGCCCATAGTCCGAGCCCTCGTGGCAAGTTCAATTTAATCAACATCCATTTTCCGAAATGAATTTAAGCTCGTTTCCTGTTTTCGCCTCCGTGAACTGGAGCGAGCCGATGTGGGGCAACGATGGTGTACTACAAAGCGCCCTAGCCAAGGGTACTGATGCTGCCAAGGATGCCAAAAGTTTTGCAAGCCTGCTACTGCTTTCGACTCGCCCATCTTGACCACCATCCAAAAGGAAGCTTCCGGGGCGGAGGAGAGGACAGTTGAGAAAGTCAGTCTCTCGACAAATTAATACTATTTCGATGCAATCCTGTCAATCGTGGAAAGAGGCGGTGGGAATGGGAAAAAAGCTGCCAGCGGTACGGGTCGAAAAGTTGTTGCTGACTCGGTATCGTACGTATTTCTTCATTTCTTTCCCGGTGCATTTGGCGAACCCGCAGTCCGCGTGAACCGGCCGAGTGTCGTTTTGGAGAGACACGGCAAAGCGGGCAAACTATTTTTCACCAGCATCCGGACGGGAAGTATTCCGCCCGTGGAAAGTGTTGCCAGTGGTGTACTGCTAAACTCAGATGCCGCTTCTGAATGCGAACGAAAGTTTTTCTGGAAAGATGTTTCCCTTGCACTGTGCACGTTGCTTTTCCTTCAAGAAAAAAAAAGCCGACATCTACATCTACGGCCCTCGTTCAAGGGTAGGATTATGTAAAACTATTTATTTCTCGCTCCTGAATCACGCCGCTTGCGGATCGGTCGAAAAGTTAAATTTATCTCACGAACTTGCCGCGAAAGAATGAGATTCTCTGGTGGGAAAAGAGAAACGAATGAACAACCCTACCGGATGCAAAAGATGCAAACGTGCCGTTGGACGATGGACAGCTTAAGCCGTTCGCTGTATCCGAGGATGTTTCTGCAAGGAATCTTTTTTCCCCCGTGCTCTCCTCGAGCTGGGGAGGAAAAAAAACAAGCTTTTCACACCCTCCCGCTAGTCTGGTGCCATCGAACCGGACCCGGGAAAGTTTCGTAAAAGGTTACGGACAAAATCTTACGGCCGAGTGCACCGGGATATTAATAGTGCCAGCAGCGTCGAGTCGGGTGTCGCGAAAAGCGGACAAAAGTCATTGTGATTAAACTTTGACACCAAGAAGCCGGCGCGTCCTTCCGCGGTTCTCCTGCGATGGTAAGCATTGTGGCAAGCTCTCAAGGTTCTCATGGACACTGTGCGTTGCTGTACATTAAACTTCCGGATTATAATGACTTCAAACCGCAGTCCGTTGCCTCTGGCGGGGGCAACCTTCATCTCATTGCTTGATGGAAGATTTAGGAAAAGAAAAAAAAACCAACACACCACTATCACTCGATAGGCGGGAATGAAGACTTGGGTGGAGAAAAAAAAAAAAAAGATGGACACTTAAGAATGGGCTGAAAGTTTGCTCGCTATAAAATCTGACCTAGTTGGTGCAGTTTTACAATCGTTCCGGGCTGGGGGAGGGAATCGTTCACCACGGACCACGGGTTTGACCGGCGTTGGAGAGGAAAAATGACATAAAAATCCCATCACCCTGATATTCATGCTGATCCCGTCCGAAGTGCAGAAACTTTATCTTACCAACCACAGGAGGGTGCAAGACACACTTTCCCCTCCTGGTAGCCGGACGCAATACAATTATGCAAAGCTGAAATAAAATTCTATTTTCTCACTTGAATTGTGAAAAAGTTGTTTCGCGTGTCACCAGCTTATTTTATTCACACACCTGGGCATCTACTTTTGCTAGTTTGGAATAGAAGAGAAATTTGTTTTCCATTTTTCCCTTCTATTACCGATTCTTGGCCAATGTAGAGCTGATCTCATAGTCTCCAATTGTCAATCGTAATAGCGTTGAATAATATCTTGAGTTTTAATAAATTTCAGCATATCCTGGACGTCTGAACAGATTATATTGTTTTAAATTTCTTGCTTTAACGACTTTTCAATTTACGAAAGCCTCTGGATTTATTTTTCCATCGTCGAGCGAAACAATACGCGCCATAAGTATGCCGAAACACAGCGGCCATAGCTTTGCATACATTTTCCCTGACTTTGGTCCACCGAAATGCGGTAAAGCTCCAACGCTCCAATGCCAGTCTGCCGGGTGCGCCCGCGGCGCATGTGACCAAAAGTTCGGCATGAAATCCATAACCTGTTCTTTAATTGGAAATTTTCGCACCAACCAACACCCGACCGAGCGCCGGGGAACTTTTACCCGGCGCCGGAATCAGCGGGATTAGTAATTTATACGCAGCTGAGGCCGATAAATAAAATTTCCAATTAACAGCAGCACACTCCATGGTAGCGTGGCGCGTCGCTGACGTTCGACGTACGACCGTTGTTTCGGGAGGGATGGCGGGATAGGGCAGGTCCTTTGCTGGCGAAGAAAAACGCCCACACCGATTGCCCGCACGGTGTGCCATCAAGGTGGGAAGGACTTCCAGCGACAGCAGGGACGTCATAAAGAACGTCCGGCAGTGCGTAGGCACCATTCAAGTGGCTTGTTTTTCTTTCTTTTTTTCTGTACGTTCTTCCGGGCCGGAAAATTGTCGCAAAACGTTTTTTCCAACTAATTTATGCTGCACAAATTTATAGTCATTTCGTTACCACCGCTCGAGTGGCGAAAGCATGTCTACAATTTATACTTGGCATTTGGATTCTCCTCCCCGTGCCGACTCCTTAGCTCGCGCGGGAGGTCAGCGAAGGGCAGATCTCTCAATTTATTTGCTGTACGGCGACCCGGAGGGTAAGATAAGCGATGGACACGGATTGGAGGCTGGTGGTATTTTAGCCGGCACTTCGGTGGAATTAAGGGACATAAAAAAAAAATGAAAAGAGAAACGGACATTGACGCACTTGCAACGCTGCCGAGGATACAACAGAAGTTTTCGAGGTCGACGTGCCGCTGTTGTTGAATTTATTGTTCTTACGATACTCGACATCATTGTCCACCACCTCCCACCCTTCAAGCGGCCCCATGCGGCAATGCAAAACTTCCGGGAAATGATGGAGACAAACTTTTTTTTTTACGATCACTTTATAAAGCAATCGCACAGCCAACAATTGAATGACGTGCGTTGTAGTCGACTCCGTGCGGTGTGATTTAATCGCAATCGCCTTTTGCAAAAGCAGAAAAGTTTGCCTATCATTTGCGCTCATAAGAATGCCGATGGGTGGCGATGGGTGGGGGTGAGGTGTTGTGCGTGGGAATCGTTTTGACGGCATGCGAAATTGATTTCGAACGAGAGTTTGTCGGCAGTTGTCATTCACGTTTTGCAGTTACCGCTTTTGAGGCGGCTCCTGGCCGCTAATGAGCCGGTGGGTGAGTCTATTATGTTCACACAATGTGGCTGTATTTTGTTTTTTTGCGTTTTCTGTGATATTGTATTATGGTTTGAAAGGAACTCGTCTCACTGCATGCCTTGAATGAGACAACAAATAGTCTTGCCATGGGAGGTACACAAAAAATGGCGCGTGACGATGTAGCCAATGAACTGTAAATATTGAAAGTGCACCCCTGAAAAATTGGTGCGTATGTACTTAAGTCAAAAGTACAGTATTCTTAGAACATCAACTTCAAAACAAAGAAAATTGTGCCGTTAAATTGAATCCTTTTGTATGAATATGTTTGTCGCAAAACAAACGATAAATTACAGACAATTACTATTTACGTTTTATAAACCATCAATGGTCACATGGAATGCCCGATTTTTTTCCAGCAAATATTTAGATTACACCACCACCGCAAACGATGTTACAATTGTTTGGGTGGGAAATT
Source organism: Anopheles atroparvus (assembly GCA_914969975.1). Taxonomy (NCBI): domain Eukaryota; kingdom Metazoa; phylum Arthropoda; class Insecta; order Diptera; family Culicidae; genus Anopheles; species Anopheles atroparvus. Next base: position 32,618,914 of record CAJZCY010000002.1, on the reverse strand, counting down.
AATTGGTGTACCTTGCCTCCCCTTAAAATGTCACGCCAAAACCGACGGAGCTTTCTACCGCTCGTGGTGTAAATGTGCGTTCAAGTAACGTGTCGTATCCCTGCGGTAATTTTTCGACGCATCCCAAGGGACTCTTCCGGTACGCAGGATATGAAAATGGTATTATCACTTTCGCTCGTAAGAACTCCGATAATGACACCATTAGACCAGGAGACCGTTTAGACGCAGAAATCGACATGACATCGCTGACGACAGGACTCGATACTGCTTCTTCGCATCACTCCCGCGGTCCTTGCGGCGTTGTGTGCGTTGTCGATAACGACGCTTAAAGGTTCCACCTTCCGTACGGGATTTAATGGGCACGTGGCGGGAGAGTTAATTTTGTTTAATTAAATTCCACTTTATTTGTACACTTTTTTAAACGAATTACCGGCTCCCTCCCTTCCGTCAGCACTTGGCCCAGTGGATGGTGCTGTTATGAAAATAAAACAGCCTGTTAGAATAAACAAAGCAAGAAAAAACAATCGATGCCCGGAATGGGACCAGCGCTAATGGTCAAATGAAACAATGCAGTGAAAACGTGCCCGTTAACACGTTCAAACTGATCCGTTTTTGTTTTCCCGGTGCTTCCTACAACGATTTGCATTAATTGAAGTAATGCAATGCATGATAATTATGCCTCGGATTTTCCCCAATTAATTAGCAATAAATCATTGCATGCGTTGCATGTAATGTATCATGTCTTGTAATTTGCCCTGTCGGCTGTGGGTGAAATTGTGTCATCGGTACTTCATGCGGGCGATTCAATCAGAACAAATATGGTTAATTTAGGACAAACTAATTAGCCGGAAAGGATAATAATTCATTAAATCTGGTTCCGGTTGCACATGATATCTGCCATCGTTTCGTTTGTCGTGCATGTTTTATTTGTCTCAATGTGTCTTTATTGTTTAAGTACCAAGTTTTCACTTAAAAATATATAACGCATCATAAAACATTCACCAACATTAATGTTCAGCTTTGAGCATGCAATCCAATCATTTCGGTCCCCTAAACCGAACTCTAGTCGGTCTATGTGGTTGCAAGGACAAACAAGGAGAGCGAGAGAACCACATAATCTCCCAAGGAAGGGTGTTGGAAATAAGAAAAACCTTTCCTTCTAAACGCACCCGTACAAAGTTGCTTTCAAAGTCAAAGAGGCAAAATGATTTCTTCATTAGTGGCGAAATGAAATGGACGATGCGTTTCAACGGAGCACTTGCGTGCGACACGACAAAAAGGATAGCTTTTAATGGGGTTTATTGAAGTCCCTAGATGGGTTTATGGTTCTTTCAGCTTTCACTTTTCTTTTTTTTATTCCCGCACATGGCAAGAAACTTTCCCGCACGGTTTGATCGATACGATACTTTTGCTACGTTTCGCATCACGTGAAACTGGGAAGAGAGAGACCAGAAAAAAAGAAACGAAAAAAAAGCGTCGAAAGACTCCAGCATAGAACCTAAGGACGAAGGGTCAATTCAGCGGGAGGTCGGCATGTTTCTCGAAAGGTAGGTTTTGGTCCTTCGCGCTCCACCGGTGAAAGGGCTTGATGGAACTAATTAACATTTCAAGCTGTCACCCGGCTTTGGCAGTTCGTGTACCGCGGGTCCAACGTTCGCTTGCCAATGCCGTAAAGGTAAAGAGTGGCGGAAGGAGTTTTTGCACCGCGCCAAGTACTACAATATTGCCCCATCACGGATAAGCTGGTGTAATTTGGGATGAAATTGTGTTTCTGTAGTCAACCGGATGGGGCAACCATGGGACTTGACTCAATTTATTTTACCTATAGCTTTACTGAGGATGTTTGGAAGCTGCGGAAAAGTAAAAAAAGCTAAACTTACATTTTCAATGCTGAGTAAAGTAAACTTTTCTTTATGTTTTACTGATTACGAACTATTTATTCACCGATGTTGTCAGCATTTTATTTAGTTTCATTCAACAAACGTCCATTAACAAGATTCAATTATGATTCGTGTAGATTGTGTGTATGCCTCTGGTTAAAAGAAAGACTTCCAACTTCATTGTATAACCATGGATCGTTGTATCGTTCTGAGTTAACTATATAAATCTGTCGAGTTATTTACCCACTGCCGCAGAAGCTGCGTACATTCGTCGTAACTTTCATCAGTTAAACTAACATTTATGGCGCATCGAGGCGTGCGAAAAACGTTCCGCTTGTGCCGAAACGCCACCAGAACCTCGTGGCAGCTTTCCCGACGCCAGGTCGTTTATTCCCTCGATGAGCAGAGACGAAGTTAACAAAATTGTCACCGAAATTGTCACGCCGGCGCTAGTTACATTAACCACAATTACTGTAAAAAATGTCAAACTCTGGCGGCGAAACAAGCAGGCAGCCGAAACTGGGCAAACACATGTTAAAGTTAGTATCATACCGATGCTCGCGAAGGATGCTGCCGGAAATTGACATGACCATTTTTGTCCGCGTTTCCCAGCAGTCTCTACTTCCCGTTTTCGCTCTCCCCCCTCCACTTTTATGACGCTCGGCTTGGGCTGTTGTTCCGCCGAGGATTTTCAGCCACCAACCAACATTGATGGTGCAGTGTAAAAATTTCAAATAAAACTCTCTTAATTCGTGTAATAATATTCATGAGCTCGTTTCGCGCGAGCGTGTTGTTGGTTGTGCGTCAGGTTGTTGGTTGGTGTGTGTTTGCTTCGCTGCAGCAAGGCCTGGAGTTTTAATGTTCCTTCCACCAACATGTTTGTTGCTCCGCAAATCGTATCGCTTTCCTTTGCTTTGCTCACGAAGGCTTTAAATCCACCTTTCCCAGAACGCTGGCGAGGTTTGTGTAGTGTTTGAAAATCCTCTACTCGAAAATGTGGCGAGGAAAAGTTTTACGACTCTTCTTACACCGTTCCGTTTGTTTGGTTCGTGTGGAACCAGGGCAGGGAAAACTGGCTCCTTTTGAACAAACCCCGGGAAAAAGAGCTGATCGGCACTTTTCACGTCAACTGATTAAGTCAAAGGGCTTGCAAGGGGTGGTGTGGGGTTGGAGGCGGAAGCTAATAAGAAACACCCCATGTGTAACAAAGTGCATTGAGCGATGGTAATGGGCGCTTTTCCGCACTGTGAAGCTGTGCCTGAAGTTCGAGGAGATTAAACCTCGGTACAGAGTGCATGATTTACAGGCAGCCAATTTGGATAAATTTATATTGTCATCAGCCGGTTTGGTCTGCCTAAAAATATTCCATTGTATCATGGACAAAAGCAAGTCTTGTGTTTTTCGTGACTAAATGTGTTGACCCTTGGAGAACCCTGAGATGTAATGACCTTTGGCGAGATACCAAATAAGGGCGAAGTTAAAAAAAATCTTTGCATTCCCTAGCCTCGTGGATAAAAAATTTCACACCTGTTTAAAACTCCTCCTGCCGATTTTAACAATATTTTCTTGGCCAACATTTGTACCACGTTCAGCTCGATTTGTACCTGGTCAGGATGCAGGTTAACCTTTCGCGGGAAATTTCCGACCTTTCACGTTCATTTCGGGGATGATACAACATTTCTCGCTGTAGCGCTTTCCGGGACCTTCCACGGTCTGCTTTCGGCCTGCCCAAGGGGAATGAGCTGGTGCTATGGATGTGTCCGATCGGATCATTATTCATTCGGATTGACATTTAGTTGAATTCGGCTATCTCCGGTCTGCAAGCGTGGCGTCGAATATTCAGCACGCGTACGTTCGCCAGTTTTTTTGGAGATGTATCCCAGAATTTGTTCCCTGCTAGAAAGTGCGAATGGCAAGTCAATGACTCGGAATAAAAGTGACAGAATCGTGAGATGTGGGCTGCAAATTGTCAGTTATTAGCTGAGACAATTGGGAAACAATGAGAAACGGTTTGAGCCATTGGGTTTAGATTGCTAGAGGCTTCTGGTGGCGAGCTTATTGAAACAACGAGATGTAGAAATGTATACTCATGAAAAGAACATACGATTACACTAAGCAAGTGGCATTAAAGTGAAAACGTGGTTATTCAGAAATTTTAAAAATAAAATTAAACCGATAGCCCAACGAACCGATGACATCCACTGAGAGCGATTTTACGGACTGCGTTCAGCGCAGATTGTTCAAACGGGAGCTCAGATTTTCCACCCTCAGTTACATGCGGACGCCCATTAAAAGCATGTCAAGCAATGCTTCCCTCCATATCGTCCACCTGCCATCGTTATCGCCTCTCCGGAGCAGCATTCCCTCGGGTGGACAGTGAATGAAAATAATCGTGAAACTTAATTGTACCATAAAGGAAAATTGAATTCCTCCAATTGCACTCCTGGGTGCCGCGGGTGGAAACTTTCAGGTGGGGCTCGCCGAGCGCAGTTACATGCTGCATACGTTTGCCCGTCGGTTCCGATGTCCCGGCAGGTCGTGGCGAGGGCAATGATGGGTTTTTGCTGGGGAAGCGGGTCGCACCACTGGTGGCCAACGGTTGAATGGTAATTTGATGGGTGATTGTGGATTTTCTCTTTTGATGATCGCTTTCTTCCCTCCAGCCAGTCCAGGCGCTTCCTGTCAGTCAGTCAGTCAATCTGGGACGCAGGGTATCTTCAGGACATCACACGATTTTATCGCAAAGCTCCTGCCGGCCGTCCTGCGCGACCCGTCGATGCCGCACATGCTCTCTTGATAATATTCCGTTTGAACAACATTCTTCTGACGCTCGAACGCTTTATTGGCGCTGGTACCGGGACTTTGTGCCCGGGCGCCGCTGTCAATTGATTTCTCATAAAGATGCAATCAACTTTATTGCACGTACGCCGGTCCTGCCGGTGGGAATGCTGGTCTGGAATGTGGTTGTGATTGGATGCGAGCAGGGATCGTTTCATCCGAGGGCTTGTCGTCACATCTGGCAGAGTGGGACGTGAGCAGCAACTTCCCTTCCTCCATTGGAGCAGCAGTTGCAGCATTGGACGCAGCCATAGACTCTACATTAATCGATATCTAGAGATGTTCTTGAAGGCTTCGGCAGGTGAGTCAGTTGAAGATAAATGGAAATTATTACTTCCCTTGCACGCGATGATCATCAAACGAACCGCTGCTGAATCGATATCGACCGAGAAGCGCATAAATGTTACGAAAGGAAAATTATTTCGAGAAAGCTTGCAGTTGAACTGAAGTGTTTCTGTCAGACAGTCAGAGTTCATTGGCACAACTGTGGTTTAGTTCGGTATCATTTTACGATGACGTCTTGCCGAGGTTTAACGACGTCTGCAATTTCCCTCTGGAGAGGTTGGCAGCAAAACGGGATGCATCATATCCATGGATGGTTTATTGCATTGTTGTCGTGAAGGACATTAAAATGACATGATGATGATTCAAAATGGACAAATGGATTGTTTAAAAATGTGTTTTGATTTCATCCTTTCTCTAGTATTTTGTCTTCGTTTGATGGTATTTTTTAAAAGTTTGATTTAAGTCCTAAGTGAGTTAAGTGAGTCTGTTTTCTTAGTGTTACACCTTACTGATACTCAACCAAAGCAAACCTCTTCAGAAGAGTAACCTCCTGAAGTGCTTAGCGCGCACTTTTTCCCACGGTAACCGACTAGAGAAGGCCCAACCACTTCCACCAAGCGTTTTCATTAACCTTTTCTGCCAATAAAATACCCTGGTTGACAGGCCATTCCTTACTACTAGTCCTCTTGATGATTGATAAGGCTCATTTGTTCCCCGTGCGTCGGTGGTGGACAGACAAAGGAACAAATCAACCTCCTCATTCGCTGTGGGCCACTAATTGAATGGAGCATAATTTAGATCCAATTAAATTGACCCTTTTACGACCCCGTGGTCCACAGATGGATCCCTTAATTTTTGAACCGTCGGAAAATCCACCAACAGCGCCACCTACGGAAATGGATCTTCCCCACCGTGGAAAAGGATTCAGTGGCAGATTTTGGTCGGGTATTGTTGTGCGCCCAGCAAAGGGTCTCCTCTAACAAGGGCGGAGATTGGGACGATTTTTACTGGGGAATGCAACGTGAGAGGGAAGCACGAACGAGTGTGCGAAAAGGGAAAGGCCTGAAACCAGCATATCCCAATTTTAATTGAGTTGTTGCGTGTAGGATAACGGTCGGTTTTTCCTCGAACCCAAGAATGCGTGAAACGATTTCGACAGATCGTTTGAAGAAACCCAGCGCCGGCAGTTGACGCATTTGCAGACTTTCAGGCCCGGGTTTTCCAGATCTCGACTCGTGTTACATCATTAGAAACATCAGCTCGTATCAAAGCATGGGAAATTGTAAGCTTGGTGAGGTTTGGAGCTTACGAGCCAAACAAAAAAAACCTTATAAGTATGTGAACAATGCCTGCCGTTTGAGAATAATGACCAAACCTGCAGCACTGCCAGAAAAATGGTGCGAATGGGTTCGAATGGCAGCCGAATGGGAGTGAAACGTGGTTCGGCGAACAGCATAGATGAACATTAGCACTCACATTGTTCGGAGGGTTGTAAAATTTGGTCGAGTGGAAAACTTTCACCTCTAGCTTCATCGAGAACGGCAGATGACAACACACAAAGTAAATTCACAATGGCCCCTCGGGTGCACTCCCAAGATGAAATGCTGAGACGATGCTTTTTTTTTAACATGGCCAGTGCGCTTGGCTCATGCCTTCACCCCCCTCCCATCCGGCTGCCATTCGCCAAAAGTGCCAAAATTGTACTCGTGCAGCCAAACGGCGGAAACGTGCACAAATTCCCAATTAAGTGAGTTCGAATTTTCACTGTGAGCTTGTGGCGATGAAAGAAGGCGGCGAAAGTTTTATCATTCGGAAACTTTTCGTTGGTGTGGTTAAAATTCGGTTCACTGGTCATTGTGACTTTAGTTTAGTCGATCGTGGGGGAGGTTTTTTTGTTTCTTTCTCTTCTACTTCTCTTTCTCCTAGAACGAGGAACCATCTTCTTCCGGTACTAACGCACCGTTGGACGGGATTATTCGCCGGGCCAGAAAATGACCCGGTCGATGGGTTTTAATTTTTTTTGTGCTGACTAAAGAGCGGCCTCGGGGGGATTTTCGGAGAACGGTGGATGTGCAATCGGTATTAAATTGCTGGAAAATCCCCCGCCAGGAAATGGGTGGCATTTCGAGCATCCGGGAAGCTGCAAAACCATGGAGTGCAATCGAAGGAGGGAAAAGTTTCATCCGAATTGCGGTGATGAATACCGAGTAGATCGTGCAATGGCGTTTTTGTGAAACTGTTTTGAAATTACTCGAGGAGAAAAAGAACAAAAACGATTCACATGCTTCATTTACATTAATTGTGTGGGTTTTAGGGGAAACATTTTAACAAGAGATTTTATTTCCGCTAAAATATGGTCTCTTAGGGAAAACGGCTCATTCATTGCACATGTTCAGAAAATTGCAAGCTGCCAAATTATCATAGTGATAAATCCATCAATAAACTAAAGGTAAAACTGACTACTGATCCTCAAAATCTTGCTAACCACTCTTCACCGTAAGGTGGATATTCTTTTACAATTGTCATGAAAATGTTTGCCAATTAAGCTACTTAAATTCTTACGTTAACTATTGACTGCAATTTGTAAAACCAAGTAATCTTCCTAAATCACATCAATCCTACGATACGAGGAAATTCGATCCTACACGAGAAAGATGAAAATGTTTTAAATGGGGAAAGGCATATGGCTGGACTTTCACTAAGCCTTACTTTTTGAGTAAAGCAGAATCTGAGAGAGGTTATTCCTGGCGACAATGATTTCTTCTGCTTCTGCCCAGCAATATAGAGAATTGCAAGCAGCTGGCATGGAGTCTCATCTGCCGAGATATGAACACTTGCACTCCATTCTATTTTTTTTTTCCAATGTCTGTTTTGCACATTTTCCGGCATGGAAAAATATAAACTTTTCCTTCCACGATTGGGGGCTTTTACACGCCGGAAAAAGGGGTTTTTTGAATGAAAATAAACCTACTCGGAAACAGGGGCCGCTCGTTCGAAGGTGGTGGGATGGAAAATGGAAGCCAAAATAAACAGAAAGACACCATAAATTATGCACAAGGTGTGCTTTATGTTCATTGCATTTGTATTATTCTACTCCACCGGACCGATTTCGTACGCTTGCTTCTGGTTCCGCTGGCCTGCCTTTATGGTTTTTTTTTCTTTTGTCCCAACGTTGACCTTTGGCCGTTTGCTAAAATGCCAACCATTGCCGATCGCCTTCCCCCCCCAAACGCTTCTTCTGCGTTCCTCCGCTCGATGAAGTAGGAGATGGATCGTGAAAATCCATTACGACGAATGTTCATTCGTCGTGACCTATTTCAAACAACACACCTGCCTTAAAAAGGGTAGCGTCTGGGGTTAGCCGGAAAATATGGCCGAAACTTTTGACCCCTCCGGCTGCCACTTAGTGTCACTGTCCGTTCGCCAACACCCTGCTGTGTGTTTTTATTTTAGGTAGTTAATTTTTCCGCCCCGGAGAAGATTAAATTCGATTTTTTAACATTTTTTTTTCTGCTGTGATTTATTGCCCGAAAGGGTGGACAGTGCGTGGACGGCACAGATTTTCCACTAAGTATGACAAATTGTGTCCCATCGGTGGCTCCAAACATCTCCTTTCTCTGGCCCCCCGCCCGGCGCAAGATTGGTGCCATTTGGCGGGGGTTGTTAAATGTTTTACGACATCTTTTCACATCGAGCACAAAGTGGTTACCAAAAATAAGAGGCACCCCCTTTTTGGGGGTGCAAGCAGTAAGGGAAGGTGATTTTCTTTGCACCTGTGGCGTACGGTTTTGAATAAAGCAACCCGTTTGGGGAATTCTTTTTCCTCTGATAATATGCGTTATATTAGTGCGTTCCATTGTTTCAGGTCAGAATCAGGAACTATTTCTCTCCAGGATCAGCGAAATGGAACATTCTAGCTGAGACACCGTCAACCGTCACAAGCGAAAACTCAATTTACGGTAAATTACGGGAGCAGAAAATAAATTCCCCTTATTTATTGCCGGGCACTGGGCATCACGGCGGAATCATTGCATCCTATCACGAGCCGGAAATCCCTACCGCCATCCCAAAATGGCTACGCAACGCTAATCTGCTAAATCTTACCACGAACGCCATCCCAAACGAACACACAAACACACACACTTGTTCGCACGCAATCGCCGGCTGACAGATGTTCGCGTGCTCGACGACCCGGGACGTGCATTCGGGCCAAAAGAGATACCGACGGCGTATAGACTTTCCCGGGCGCGGGTCGGCCGTTACATTAGCGCACGTGAGCGTGCGGTTTTCGATGGTGGCGCGATTTCATGGCCGGTAAATTCAAATCAAGAGCGTGTCGCACCGAACGCGGTTCACGTGTTCCTAAGCCCGCGGCACGGGACAAACAGGACTCCATCGGCGTCGATGTGCCGGAGATACTCTGTTGCCGGCTGTGCATTCGTGCGTATGGTTTACGACTGTCATCAGCGGTTGCGATCATCGTCTTGAATTTGATTTTCTGTGCTCGCATCCTGGCGCTCGGTGAACGGGCTTTTCCGGCGAGGGACATAAACGCATACGTACGCATCGGCAGCATGCCACGGCCCGTGAAACATGCCCTCGAGATGGCCGCGCCATCGGCCGAAAACACATATATATATGTGTATGAATAGATGTGCTGTTTTTGCGATGATCAAAGTAACTCCTACCGCCGGAGTACTTTCGCCATTCCCGCTCCATTTCCCTCTGGTTAACTCACACACATACACACACAGAAACGTCTTGATTGAGGGCACGTACATGAGTGGAATATTTTATGAACTCATAATCATAAATGATGTGCCTTTGTTTGAATATAAATTTCGCATTATTCACTTGATTAAACGAAAAGACTCCTGGAGGGAATTTGGGGAGGGTTGGGGGGCGGGTGGGGGACTGGTCGGTGGGAGAAAGGTCGCCCCGTAGGCTTCTGAGAGGCGCGAGGGAACACGAGTGAGGAAATGTGAAGGAGGGGTCGCACCGTAAGCATTTGATCTAAGAACATTCAATTGAAGGACCTTGCAGCACTTGGGAGGATAAACAAAAGAGGCAAATTGTGAAAAGAAAAGAAAGGGCATACGAGGGCATCCTTTTCCCGAGAGTTGCGATGGCCTCAGGGGGGGAGGGGGGGGGGGGGGGGGTTGGGGGGCTCCTGGGTGATAAAACGAGATATAGCAAATTGAAAAGAGAAGCTGTGTGAGCTCGTGTAGGAGTGAAACTCCTTTGAAGATTGATCTTAAGGATGTTTTTTCGTTTTTAAGTTCCCCCTCCCCACGCCGGGAACCTTCTTTTTGTTCCTTTCCTCTTCTTCTTCCTCTGCCCCGAAACCTCCGTTTTTCGCACGTTTTCTTTTTAAGCGCCCCGCATGGCGAACCATTTGAAGTCGTTTCGTCCGTGCAGTCGGCGACGGGGTCAAGGGGAATTTAAAATGGGAGTCCCGAGGGAAGCGCGCGCCCATTGTGCGCCGATGGAAAGCGTGGAAGGCCGCGGGGGGAAAAGATGCTAGCGAACATAAACACTTTGCGCCAAATCATCCCCCTTTCGTGGCTCCTCGCTCCGATGCCTGGTGAACGCTTTCCGCGCACGTAAACGATGTGCGGGTCCCCGGAGGACATTGGCCCATTTTGCCCTCCCCACAGCCGAACCCCCCTCCCCCCCTCCCTCCGTCGGCCAGGGACATTCGCGGCTGCATGCAATGGGGGACGATATAATTCAAAGATTTAAGATTTAATTTGAGATAGTGCTCACCGGTAAAGCTCGCCGAAGCAACGGTCCTTGCAGTGCAGTACAGCCTGCCGTGCAGTCCTACACTCCCTCTCCCCTTTCTCTCTGCCAACGAGGGCATGGCGGGCGAAGGTGCGGAGAGATTGCTTAGAAAATTGCACATCACCTAGTGCCAGAGTGGTGCTTCCTCGCCCTGCTTTCCTACCGCTTCGTTCGGAGACACCGATAAAATGGCCATTTGGGATGACTCTTTCGTCCCTTTGAAGTGGCAATCCGACAGTGTCTAGTAGCTTCTGAAGTTGCATTCGGAAAGGTTGAAAATGCATTTGAAAATGCTCTCGTAAGTAAGTGTGGCAACGGGCACGATGCCAAGTGGGACGGTTGTTTTTCGTCGTTGTTTGTTCGGCTGCTTGATTTTTGTCATCTGGATTCTGCCTTTCGAGATGACGATTATCAAGAAGGCAGCGGCACGAAACCCTTTATTCGAATCGCTTATGAACTGATCGTTTGGAATTGATTTATTTAAGTCTTATCGCTTATGAACTGATCGTTTGGAATAGATTTTTTTAACTCTTATCGCTTATGAACTGATCGTTTGGAATATATTTTTTTAAACTTAAAACCTAATGTGTGGAGCATTGTTTTCCATTTAGGCAAAAAACAAACATATTTAAGGAATGATTTTGGAGACTACGAACCACGCTAGCTTTTCGCGAGTGAACGCACAAAAAACCAACCGTTGATTTGAATGATTTTAATGGAAAGATGTTATAACCAATTATCATGAATGATCATGCGTCTCTCGTAAATGAGCCATCAGCATCCTAAGCCCAAGCTTAGCCGACACCATCCTTACCTTTTTCCTCCCAAAAATCCCACTTGACTCGCCCATGTTTGTCGGATTGAATCTTTACTCCTCCTAAGAACCCTTAAACATACATAATGCCAATTCCAGGTGCTTAGAGCCGTCCCTTTCACCCAGCGCCGCTTCGAAACCCCTTCACGGTCAGGCCAATGTTGCCCATGGTCTTGAGGATCATCTTCATTCCAGCTGCCAAAGCTCGTCATTCTTCAAACGCAATGAAACGCGCTCCGCCCCGTGCCTGGGAGCTTTCAGCCTTCAGGTGAATCATGTGCTACTGTCGATTATGTTTCAACTACCGAAGCACCACCTTCGGCCCTTCGGGAAGACATTTGCTAAATGGTACAGAAGGTGCAATAAAAATAACATTCGATGCGAACCAGCCAGCGATGAGTGTTTCCTCACACTCACCCTGCAACCTTGCCCCGGAAAAGTCGCCTTCGAGATGTCTTCATCCTGGGGAGATTTGCCCGACTTGTCTAGACTGAAGGCGAGCGTTGCAGAAATAAATGAAGGCAAGACAAAAAAAAAAGAGGATCAAGGGAGTGCCGTACGATAAATGTTCACCGGAAGTGGAACAGATTCCTTTCGCTCCCGGTAAGGTAAGGTAGGACGAAATCTGGTCGGTGTTCAATCTGCTGTTCATCCCGGGCAAAGGGATCCCTCGCTCTGGGTAAGGGCTGCCGCTTTTCCCTGCCACCACCCATTCCATGGCACAGTTTTCACCGAGCAGAAAGTTTCTTCCCGGCCACAACTCGGATGGCTCGAGGCCAAATGCTGGGACAGTCGGTGAGTGGGAAAAACCCAAGCAACACGATAAAAGAACCAAACCGAGAAGGGTGATCTCTTTTTTTTATCGCGTCTTCGTACCGGTTCAACGAAAGGTGAATACATTGCACCAGCTTAAGGGAAGCGCTGGACGAGCGGGGGCAAATTCCGTCCCGAGGCACCGTGAGCGCCAGATGACACAAAAAAATAAAATAAAACCGAAACCGAAAGATGTTCTACATTTATTTAGATGAGCTTCCTTATGTTCGGTTTCATGTTCATCCCATTTGTATAATGTATGCTTAGTGGAGGTGTAGTTCTGCCACTTCTGCCGCGCTCATGCTCGTAGGATGACCCAACGAGGTGGAATCACATACCACCGGAAATAAAGAAAATAACTGGTACAAAGGGGGGGGAAAAAACCGGAAAAGCACAATCGGATTCGCGTCGGCAAATGGGACCACGGGTTGTTGGCAAGAGAAAAAAAAAAAACTTGGGAGTTGAATCTGAAATTACGCTTTTTTCGCTCGTTGAAGACCCGTCGAGAGGACTGCATTTTCCGGGTGACCTTCCTTTAGTTTCTTCTTCTCAGTTCTCGCCAAACGGACGGGGAAGAAATACACAGCAAACTCTAGTCCGGAAGTGACGATTGGTTGCCACCGGAAAGCAATCTCCTGCAGAGTGACAGTTGAGTTTGGCTCCTCGGACAAGGGGAATACGGCAAGAGGAACCATGTTTTTCCCGAGGCCATGTTTACTACCGAAACACAATTTGCCAAATTGAACAAACTATTAACTGCTCGAACCGTTTAGGGTGACTGACGACTTGAAGAGAGGACCGTCTTCGTTTCCATCCCAGATTCTCTGCGGCGGAAAAGCTTCCGGTGGAAAATGACAAATTCCACCTGGAATGAAACCGTCCCCAATCATCCCTCTTTCATCGGGAAGCATGGAGCAACAGTTTTGTTTGCTTTTAATTAAATCGTTTATTATCGGTTTTGGTTGCCTGCGGCGAAAACAGGCGAAGAAGGAAGGTTAATTATCGAGGGGAGAATTTTGTGAATCAATTTATGAATTGATCGCTATATTTAAAAAAAAAAAATATCTACTGTACTTTATTCACAGGATTCCTTGGGATGATGAAGTGCCAACCTTAATTCGACTTTTGATAAGATGGAGTTGGTAGTAGATGATTTAATAGTAGAAAACAAATTATATCAAGGAACCTTAAGTATTCCGCTGACCAATTGTAGAAAATTCCTTTTTTTAAGCAAGTCCTAAGCTTTGTCTAGATGGTTTTCTTTAGTGTTTACCATCTTTTATCATAGAAGTTGGGTTTTTAAGTTCGACTTATGTTATAAATACAAGATTGTCATCCCTTACAGGAGGATTTGTTCCATTAATATCTTCTTAAAGTTGATGACGCGTGTAGATTTTTATCAACTTTTAACTCCTACACGAGCGCAGCATTTTCCTCCCAGCGGGAAGTTGCACACGGCAGGGGGCAAACGGCGTCCAATCAACTGACTCCTTCCAATGTTTTTCCGAGACGAGTGTTACCTTACTGTAAGGCAGACTGTTGGCGCTGGTGGCTAACGTTTGGCCAACCATACGTTAGTGAGGGAGCGAAAAGCGGTTGCGTTTTTTTTTTTCTTCTCCTAAATCACATCGCACGCGTTCGTTTAGTTGGGTACAAATTTGCATTCGCGCTTCCCCGACGATGTGGAATAGAAGGCACCAGGCGCGCCACGGGAGACGCCACCGCAGGGGCTCGGTGGGTGTTAAGCGATGTATCTTTTCTCTTTTATCGTGCAGTTTTTATTTCCTTTCGTTTCTTCATAACTGGTGAAAATTTCATGTTGCTTCACCCGCCCCCAGGAATGGTCGCGTTCCTCCCTCGCGGTCCCCCTGGAAAATCACACCATGAAACGGTGCGGTAGATGAACTACTGGGCGCCTCCATTGGGATGGGACCTGCGGGATCCCTGCGGTGACTTCAACTCCCAGGCCTCGATGCGATCCCTATCAGAGGGAGTTTTGTAAGTGGTACCGTTCTGAATTGCCTCCCGCTTCCCTTTCTCATCATTTTCCTCCCTCTTCCATTCCAGCAATCCAAGTTCTCCTTCTTCTTGAGGTACTTCGAAGGCGAAGAAAGCACAAGTGGGTTCCTGTGAAGCAACAGCCTGAGCGTGAAATAACGCCTGTTTCTTGAATGAAGGCAGTATAGTCGTCCACCTCTTCGGGTTTCCACCGTCCCCTGTGGGGCGCTGAAGGAAACCACATGAATGCATCCTGCTGCCAATGAACGGCCGTGTGCTATTTAGCAGCTGCTGTCGAGCTGTTCCTGTTGCCCGATGTGGCTGGCGTGGGCCCTTGGAAGGGACACAACCATCTCGCCAGGGTGTTGGTGACGGCAAACGCCCCATTTGCTCCATTGTTAACTGGCTCGTAGGTGTGTGTGTTCCACTCGGTTGCTTTCCTGTTGTTTCCCTGTTCCTTGCGGTTGGCTCGGGAAAACGCTGGCGGAAACTCGTCAGAGTCGGTTTTGCTTGTAAGGTGGCACGGTGTGTGCCGTGGGCACGTTTTTCCTTCTCCATCCTTTTACAATACCGTTTCCGTTTTGCCCTTTCTCTTTCACTCTCTCTCTGGCTCACAGTTTTCAATGTCTTTCCATTCATTCTGACTTCTTTTTTTTTCCTCAACAGGCCAGAAAAAAAGCCGGCGGCACATTTTGCGGCACATTTCCCCGTCCTCGTTCTGGTGTCATACTCGGTGTGTGTGCGTGTGTTTAAAAAAAAAAGTTACGCCAAAACAAGTCGTTTCCATCGTAGTGGACTTTTTCCCCCCGTGTTTAGCACCGATGAATGGGGCACTTACACCCTCGTGTGCTGGCCGTTTGGCTCGCGGCATCTCGATACGGATACGGCCAGTTGAGCGGGCTTCCACGCAGGCGGAACATAACATTTCATGGATGTTTAATCTCGAATGACCATAAACATCATAAATAATAAAGATGAACTGGGCAGGCTGGTGAACGCGGTGGGATGCAGTCTTTTCTGAGTGGTTGTATTCATGGTGCAGAGTCTTCTGCGAAAAATCTGCTAGCTTACGGAAGAGAAAATCGGAACCCGGACCGTGGTGGAACCCGCGGTCGGCACAAAAACGCGTTCGAAAAACAAAAGGAACAAGGTCCACCTTTTGCTTCCTCACCTACAAAATGGAGCATCAATGTTGCTCCGTGGCCAAGCATCCTGTAGCATATACTCGTATGTTTATGTTCTGCTTTTTCTGTGTGTTTTTTGTTTCTATCTTGCCTTTCAGCTGCCTTCCAGTGGCAGGTTTTTTTTCTGATTTCAACCTAAAGCAGCATGAAAGAGAATTTAGATTGCTTGTTTATGAAGTACGCCGCTACGTTATCTGAGGTTATGGTCGATTTACTCCCATCCGGAGAGTCACCAACGCACGTAGCTGTTCTACCTGAAAGCTGGAACTTGTACCCTAT
This sequence comes from Anopheles atroparvus, assembly GCA_914969975.1. Lineage (NCBI taxonomy): Eukaryota > Metazoa > Arthropoda > Insecta > Diptera > Culicidae > Anopheles > Anopheles atroparvus. Next base: position 32,603,039 of record CAJZCY010000002.1, on the reverse strand, counting down.
AATCAAATTGATCCATGTTGGTGAAAAACGAGCTCCAAAACAAATGAACAAACTTGATTCTCCAATTCCATAAGATCACGCATTCAAAAGGGAACACTGCTTTGATAAACGAACGACTGGTTCCAATGTTGGTCCCTCGAGGAGCGAACCTTGACTGACTTGCGTGGATTTCCTGTCAAATGGAGAGGAAACTGTTCCTACAGTGAACCATTCATAATGGCAACACAGAAAAGAGGAGAAGTTGGTGAACACAAGTATTTCCTCTTAGTACCACAATTTCCCACTGCGACACTAAATGTCGCTGGAAATTTGAAAGAGATTTTCAGCCACGAAGGGGAAACAGTTCGACTGTGTTGGTGTATTTGGAAGGATTCAATTTCCCCTTCTAAGGTGACGTCATTATGAAAAGGACCACTATTAGCTCGAAAGGAAAAGGCACGAACAGTGACGTTGCAACTATGAATTTAGTTGCGATTGTGTTAGTGATAAATTTGGCCGCACTTTAAGCTGTTTTGAAACTGTCATTGACTTTTTCGGTTGAGATGTGTTGTGAAGGATACAGTCTACGATAGTGTCTTGTGATATGTCGGTAGAAAAGGTATTTTTAAACTTAACTTTAAGATATTTAAACTTATTAACGAGCAATTGAGCATTGAGGAATTACTACTATTACTAGCAATATTCCAGTTTTTGTTTAAGCAGTTTTGTCTTTTGAATTATGTTTGATTTTGAACCTCTTTGTGTATTTTTCAGCAACAAAAGCTGACGTGAATTCCAATCAACGGTTCATTCGATGCTTTTTCACCGGTATGCTCCACACACACACGAGTAAGTTAAAACAAATAGCTTAATTAGAGAACATCTGTACCTCTATGAACGTGGTCTTGTGGTGAAATGCAAAGATGAATTACAGGATCAAACTTTGATTGGATAACTTGAATAACCCATCCTTCGTCAAACAACTCTTCACCTTCCGATGGCATGCATCTACCACGTAAGTCCGCTTTATCACAGCTATCATCATTGGTCAACTGCTGCTCAACAAGAGCATCACAATCACCCGTAGATGCGGCGTGCGGTCAATGGAGCATTAAAGGAAGGCACATCGAACATGACATCTGGAGGTGTAATTGCCTTTCATTACGGATTCGAAATGCACAACCTACGAAACGAAAAGGACCGATGGATTCATCAAAGGCCAACGGTCGAGTTCACTTCCTTGCATCTCGTGCTACTCAAGCGACAGGGTGACTATACCACCTCGAAGGCTAGCAGAAGTTGGTTTTTTGGTTTTGCAGAATCTGCAGCCAGCAGATTGCAAGTGTTACCCTCGTTGCACATTCTCCTCACGCAGCTCCTCTTCGGTGTGCTGTTTGTCGCAATGATGGCGAAATTTGTTGGGCAGGCAGCAGCCGACCCTCCGGACTCGTGCGGATCCGGCTCGTGCGAAGCATTGCATCACCGATTGGCATTGGGAGAAAAACACCGACCAGCATGATCATAAATTATTCCTCGCATAGCAAACCCTCTGCCCTTCCCTCTTGCCAGGGCGATCCTGGGCCACAGTTGGTAACGTTTGACTTATGATCCGAAAAGCTTCGACTGACTTCGACTCGACCGAGGCATCGTCGGGAATCAGTGCCGTCTGCCGATGGTCAGGACAGCCAGGATTGAAGAGGGTGATTTGTGTTTTATTTCTATACGCCATTCTCCCCATCATTTGCGAGCCTTCCCAAACCAGGGGTACCCTCCCGAATCACTGGGTGCCTTCGCCGAGCGGGAATTATCAGGCAATTGCATTCTTGCTGGGGAAGGCATTGGATTGCGGGCCACCGGATTGCCTGATGCATGTATATTGTCGTCCCATCAACCCGTCAGTACGTGTCCGGACTTGATTAGCATCGTCGCTGCTGCTTCACCGTCGTAGTCTCCATCGTGAGGGTCGACCAGGACGCTGTGAGTGCAACATTTTTGCATACGGTGTGTGAAGGACAAGTTTTCGGCTCCGTTTGAGTGGATCAAAGCGAGACGGCCGGAATAGCTTTTAGCCAAAAGGTTGCGCTCTCCGAATGGGGTCAGATGGCCAAATCCGGAATATCACGAATGCATTTCAAATGTTGTTTGCCAGGCGGAAGAAAGCTTATAAATTGCTGACTTTTGTCCCATTGATTGACTCACTGGAATTATGTTCTATTTATGAATATGTTTGTATGGTATCAGAGATTGGAACCTGTTTAGTTGAGTCCACTTTGACTAAATAAATACCAATATTAGGAGGATTTTTCACATCTTTGAGGATCTATTCTCTTCGTTTCTACAAAACAACTGCTTGTGTAACGTAACATCTGTTAGTAAATTGCATTTTTTTATTGGTTATGCGCATATAATATTGTGCAGACTTATTTTTGAACCGCACCAAGCCAGATGACGACTACAGAACGTGACTTTAAATAACAAAAGAAAACTTTTTTTTTATAAAAAAGAGATAGCATTTTTATCATGTTTCAATTTCGTTGTAAGAACAGCGCCAACATATGTTGTCATTTCTTCTCTGCTCGTGTAAAAACATTGATTTCAACGGAATGGTTCTGATGTTGGTACCGAGCACGTATAAAAACAATGGACCTTGACTTGCTCAGCTGAAGTTATTGCATCCAAATTGAACCACACGACCTCTAGTATGTTTTTGAATTTTTCTCTAGAGTTCCCTTACTTTTTCTACTTTCTTGCAAGGTTCGTAGAAAAATAACTTTTTCAATATTTCGTTTCTTGCGAATTTCGTATGCTTCTGTTTGTATCAATTCAAGCGAAAAGCAAGGGGCCAAGAAACAATAAAAAAAAAAAAAAAACGGTTGAAGATTTTGGCTTGAGACGTAGGGCTATTTTCCTAGACAATCTTCTTCTTTGGTTGTACTCGAAAATTGTGTCCTGGACAACAAGCAACAACCAAAATAGGTGAAAAAAAAACTATTGCTATAAGTTAAACTTGAGTAAAGAGTGAAAGCAATAAATCATCGCAAACCGAGAAGAAGAGATAAAAGTATCTTCAAAATCGATTATCGTAGCCTTACTCGTGGAAATGGTAAAAGTTTGGCGGTGAAAAATAAACAAACCAATCGAAAACGTCTTTGTCCGTTCGACTGCGCGTCATGGTTGCTAGTAATGCCGAGCATTTTCTTTCGCTTTCGGATGTTCACCTGAAGTTGGACGAAAGTTTCTGAACTTGAGCTTTCTGCGGTACTGCATCCGGGTTTACATGTTGTTGCACTTGGATCCTCTTGGAGCCCGCTGGCGGACGATGCAACTTTTACCCCACACACTTGCACCTCACTTCTTTTATTTACCGATCAGAATGAGATTCAATGGACCGTTCAGCGGCTCGTTTTGATGGATGATAAATATTGAATATGGAACCGCGAATTCACACCCAACCGGAAGGAAAGGGTGCAGAGGGATACGCTAACAGTTTGATTGTCCGTCGATGATGGGCATAATTCGATTTATCGCACCCTACGGTGATTATCCATATCGAATAACGGGGGCGAACGGAAAAGCGTAAACAGATGAAACGCAGTGATATAGCCGATCCGTCCAGCCGAACGAATACAGTGGGAGATTCGAACTCATTTATGCTCCCCCTTGAGCTTGGACACATCGAGCCGATTTCCGTGTACGTTTCCCCCCCCCCCCCCCCCCCCCATGTTGTCTGCACGCAAAAACGCATTTCATTTCGTGGATGTGCCGCCACAGCGATAAGCAAAAAACAAAAAGGAAACACAAAATTTCCACCGAGATGCTCATCACGATATTCACTGCCAAGGGAGAATGAAGGAAACGGAACGACAGCGAAGGGTGCAGCAACAGCACCACATGGCCTGCTGGGAGTTGTTGGATGAAAACGTCAATAAATCATGGCTAACGTGCGCGCAACTTAATGTGCCCGGCGGGGAACATCGCTGTTGTTCGATGAGACATTCACATGCACATAGTTTTGTTTTGCATGATAAATTGTTACTCATTGAAAGCGTATTTTACAACACTGGCACCATGAGGGCACGTTCGGTCGTTGTCGTCGCACGTGGTCAGGATTTCAAATTGACCGTTAGATGTGGCCACGTCCAGCAAGCCAACGGAAGCCAATTATTGGCGCCAACGACGACCAGCATGCTCCACGTAGGGCCGAAAAGAGCGACTGTTGGTGCGCGGGCGCGTTGCTAAGGGGACCGCGAGCGTGGGAGACGCGTCCAAAGAGCAAAAGGGAGCAAGAGAGTGAGAGACCGACCATAACAGGAGAAGAGAAGCATAGACGCGACCAGCATAGCCGCACGTACGCGCACTCCGCCGACAGATTTCGCGAGACGGCCCGAGTGCATCGTTGCGTCAACATTGCTTAAAAATAACATGACTCCAACTTGCGAAAAAACAGATGTAGGCGTTTGGGTTTGCTTCTTAATTTGCATAATTTCGTTGAAGCCATTCCAAGGGGGGGGGGGGGGACAAATGAGCAAAAATGTGCCTTGAAGAAAACAATGGCAGGAGATTATTGCTTGCCTGCGCTGCGAGGATAATGGTTTAAATTCCGTCACGAGTGTTTAATCAATTTAATTGAAGAGCGGCATCGGCACGAGTACATGAAGGCGTTAAATGGTGGGCCGTGAACAGGATGAGCTAATGTTGCAATTTTGTGTGTGTCAAGGCAAGCGTATTAAAAGTACGCTTGCTTTATTTAATTACATCTGTCTCAGGCAACGAGCCTCAGGAGATTGATAGGGAATGATTGAAAAATTGGTTCCGATGTCTTTTTTGCTAAAAAGACAATGTGATCTCAAAAAAAGGATCAACGCACAGCTTCCTTAGAACTTATAAAATCATTTAATATCCCACTAGGAAACACTATTACTTTCACCTTATATTACTTGCTGGTGATTATCCCGGCATTTAGACACCAGAGAAAAATCGGTTCCGATGTCTTTTTTGCTAAAAAGACAATGTGATCTCAAAAAAAGGATCAACGCACAGCTTCTTTAGAACTTATGAAATCATTTAGTATCCCACTCGGAAACACTATTACTTTCACCTTATATTACTTGCAGGTGATTATCCCGGCATTTAGACACCAGAGACGCAACCCACCGACCACCTCATTAAAACCGGCAATACGGTCGGTCAGACTCTGTGTGTGTCATTGGGTCCGCAATCATCCTGCCTGGTGATAATTACAGCCCGGAAGTGTCAATATGTTTGCTACAGGCCATTTGTTATCATTCTCTTTGATCTATAGACCACGCTGCATCCAACAAGCTGGCCTGGGAAACTGTATCTGCACCACCATGCTTGCAACGAGCTCTTCGACGGCAGACGGATCACATGCTGCCGAAGGTAATGCTCTCCGTTTCCACACATGCTAGCCAGGGCATCCTTTCCCTCTTGAATACGCTCTCAGCCCGCCACTGATTAACGCAATCCCCGGAAGCCTGGACCTCCGATCGTATCGTCGCGTTTTTCGATGTTTCCACCTTTAGTACGACGAGGTCCGAGGCAAACTTCCTTTTTTTTTAAATTTCAATCCCGGCGAATCATCCACCCGGATAGTCGGTGCTATGTTTCACGCTTAATGGAGGCCTCCGTCAAACTCCCTTCTGCTTCTCCCTCACTCTCTCTTCCTATGTTGTACGCCCACAACGTTCGCGGCTCGCTTGTGGTTTCAATAACATTTCAAACAATGTGTACTCTTTCTCCCACCGGCCCTACTTTAGTTCCCCTATATATTCTCCCTTCGTCCCCCCCCCCGCGGGCTGCGATGGTGGCGCGAATGAAATGTGCGTTTACCGGTTTTTATGTTTGTGTTTATGCGCGCGACCCCGTGTGCACACAAACCCGCGGCGTAACCGTAACCTCATAACTTTCGCTGCGAAATGGAAGCCGAGCCGCACCGCAACGCGCACGATCCGGATAATAGTTACACGCGAACGGTGGAGTGGGTGGACGCGAGCCCGGGGACCGGGCGGTGGTCAGAAGGAGTGGGTGAACATAAAAAGCGTCACGACGACGATGAATAAGGTTTCAATTAAAAAGTACGATTCTTGGAGCGGGTGTAGCATCAGCTTCCATCGTGGTGATGCTGCATCCTGCACGAAATATGTTCACCAGAAGCAGCAGGAGGGGAACTACTTTTCGGAAAATAACTCATAGCTGATGAACCAGCTGCTATAATTAGGGCAATGGGAAATGGGGAGCACGCGTGGAGACCCCAAGAACACGCCGGGAAAAGGTGACTCATCGCTAGTGGCACTTTTGCTATCGGTTAAAGGGAACAGATGTTTTGCGAATTAGAGATGAAATCGAGCAGATTAATTGCAATATTTCTTTTTTCAGGGATTTCTAGAATTCGTCAGAGGAACTCAGCTGTAAAATGAATAATGAATGTTGATCAGTAAAATATTTGAGGCGATTTAAACTGCATAAATCGGGAAAAAATGTTATACGTACGTGAGCTTTGGATTAGCATGTGAAATTGTGCAAAAACAAATGTAACGAGACAAAAACGATACATAATAATCAGGAGGTTATAATGCTACACCAATAAGTGGAAAAAAAAAACGCAACATCGATTGATAGGATGTAATAAACTTTCATCGATTCCTATTTCCTTGACAACGCTACAGGAACAAAAGTTGCCACGCCAATGATTTCACGTATGTACATTTTATTCCATGACATGTTCCACGACATGTCAATCGTTTTTCCCTTGAAATCAAAATGGAACTAGATGAATCGCTCCGCCCTTGATGGCATGTCATCACCGAGGGAACGGGCGCACACTCACCTCGGGCGTTACATTGACGGCCATGAAATCATCATCATCGAAACGTTGTTGCAATTCCGTTCGCCCGATCCGATCGCGCTATGCAAATGAGGCGAACTATTAAAAAACATTCTGTACGCGGCGTTACAGCACCGATTATTCACCATGCGGTGAGGGTGCGCTAGATGGTCTGAATTTTCGATGACATCAAACCGACGGAACGCTGAAGAACGGAACGATGACGCCACGGAGCTAGGTTATCTTGTTCGTAAAACCCGGTCGCAAAGACTTGCGGCTCCGAGCTGAGTCATACCGAGTCGCGCGATCCAACCAGCCCGATAATTAAGCCGACACATTCTTAAGCGATGTCATCAAAGTAGGCGCCGGATTCGCTCGCCAGAGTGACTTAAGGAGTGTGTTCCATCGAGAACGTCCTTCCTTTGCCTCCACCGAACGCGACGTGTCGCTCCGGGGACAGCTCGTTCGCGCTCGTTCTCGTCGGGCCCGAAACCGGATGGCTAATAATTTTCGGTGCCAACATGTGGCCCTAATAAAAGTAGATTTATGGCCCTTTCATAGTTTCCCCCACTCCTAGTGCTACCATCGGAGCCCTTCGAGAGCGTCAAGCGTGCAAACGATGGACTTCTCCAGCAGGAGCATCTACGGGACACTTTCGAGACGTCCTTTCCATCGGTCCTCAAGCCGATGACTGCTCGATGCCGAAACCGAAACTGTTCGCTTCGGCTCGGGCGTCGACATAATTAGCACACATGTTTTCCGTTCCGGTAATTTCCCAGCGGGAAGATTTATCATTTTCTACCGATCGCATAAATTGGATTAATGTTGCGCAAAATTTCATCGACCCGTGTGTGTGTGTGTGTGTGTGGCGGTGTCACCGGGAAAATGTCCGCTCCGGGAAATCCGCCCGTCATCGGATTATGTTGTAGGCCGGCACCGTTGCATCTTCCGGTACCTTCAGTGGAGAGGCGTGCGATCCGAAGCGGCAACGGCTAAGGGCGTCTTCCACTTCACACGACTCCGATCGATAGAAACCACACTCTCAGTCGCACACATGCACAGCCACACAGTTATGAGTCATGGTCAAGTTTTCTTCTTCATGTTTAAGGCGGCCGGGGGATCGGACCGCTACACTGACATTGGCATTATGTCTGCCTGCTGCACTCAGCTTCTCCACTTTCGTTTGGCTATTTTTAGCTCCCAAGTTCTGCAAGCAGACCATGTAGACCACCGGAAATTGGAAAGACAAGCCACCCGCTCCAACGGAATTCACCACGGCGTGCGTTTTGTGTCTCACCTTTTGTGGCGTGGTGTGCCGGCTGATAAGCAGATAAACCACTGGATGATGATGTGCTACCTCCCATGTGATAGTCTCTATTTGTTGCTCCCATCATGTGATACTCCATCATGTCGTAAGCCGTGGCACGTCTGCCAACGGGAAACAGACTACTTTCTTGAGATCCTGGCCAACATTTGCTACTTACCTTTCCTCCAATACGGCAAGGGCCGGTATTAGAGTGCATACATGCAAGCCATCAGTTGTCGTAATGTTTGTATCCGAACATTCCCATCATTCGAACGACGGTCGTTTACATGCGGCTTCATTTCCAATCTGGTCCATGTTTGTTCATTATCTAATCAAGCTCTCTGGATTGATTGGTATCTTGCAATATCATACCTTTAACCAGAAGGGCCTGTGATAGAGCCGTTTTTGGAGAGGCAAGAGTTTAATTAAACGTACGCAACATGTATCCCGTCTCTCTCGTTGCGCGAGCGTGCTGTGAAGGGGCAGGGAGTTACCGTTTCACGGGCAATATGTCATACTTGGCTCTGCCGCTTGGCTTGCCGAGAAATGCAAAGATTGTCAGCATCACTTGGTGCAAGGATAAAATCTCTGATAGGAAGGCAGATGATTTTCAACAAACATGCTGTTGTAAGGGAAGCCACTTGAAGTCAGAGTTCCGCTCTGTCCCGGGATCAAACGAAAGCTTTTCTGAGCACGTCGCACTCGGGTTGCCCTGCGTTCAGTTCCCTGCTCGTCCGATTTGAACGCTTGTTAGAAGTTTTATGTCACTGCTTTCGTCACGAATGTCTTCTCCAACTTGCACAAGCCTTTCGCTGCTCAATGAAACGGTTTCGTTTGGCATGGAAACCGTTTCTAGGTTGCATCAATCGCTAGGGACACCGTACCTCTCCAGCTTAGCGCCAGGGCAAAGGTTTTCATTCACACGTGCAGTGAATGTTTTGTTGAAGCTCCGCTACTTCGCACAAAGGTCGGGCGACTTCAAAGAATCCAACAGACACGAGGCGAGTGCTGAGAGTTCACCGTTTTGTACCGAAAAGTGCCACGATGACCAATTTGGACGTCAATTTTGGAGTCGCCAGTGGATGAGGTGGACTTTTCCGTCGCTGTGGAGTGCGTTTCGTTTGTGACGTTTCATTACGTGAACGCACCATTGGCATCAGAAGGTCGCATAGATTGAGACTCTCTGCTCATCGTCGGCTCTATTTCCCTCCGATGGAGAACTCGTTGGCAACATATATTCCTCGTTCTGCCTTCCGTTCAATCTCAACCAAGCCCCGCCACGTTGTATTCTCAATGGGCAAATTTAAATTGTTTCCAAAACCCCCCTCGTTTCACGTTGCCACACGGTTAGCAGTTCGACTCACGGAAACGGCCAGCAACCGGGCCCAGTTAGTGGTCAAAGTTACCGAAACGTTACCGTCGGAGCCGGAGCCGAGTGGGCAGATAAAGGCGAACTGCCCTGTTGCTGCGGCTGACCACCGGTTAGGGGGGGGGGCTGAAAAATTGGGCAACTAGTGCAAATCGTGGCCCTTCACACAATTTTCCACTTACGCCATCAACTTACGGACCCGTGGAAAAGCGAGTTCGCTCGCCAAAAACGCTCTCGGACGCGCAGTGAGCGAAGCGGGCTGGTAAAAGAACAGCAACTGAAAAACGGAAAACAGAAAATCGCTGATGCTACAAACCTGCCTGGCACTATACTGCTTTGCTGGCAGGGGTGGCTGCTTTATCGCAGGAGTCCCGGAGTCCATGGGAAGAATTTTTACTACGAGCCGACCGTCGGCGTAGCGGAGTGTAGCGATGCTATCTTTGGAATCACGGCCAGCGCTACGGTGGGAAAAGTGCACCATTAGAAAGTGGCTGAATCAACGGAAGATAGCAACTTGCCCGTGATAAAATTACTTAAATGATTAAACTAGCACTTTAAACCAGCACGAGTAGAAGGCATTTTTTGTTTCGTTTTCCAGAAAGTGTGATCATTTTCATAGTTTAAGTTTTATCATTTCCATTAAAAAGGAATGGTTCCAAATTTATTTGTTTTACCCATCAACATTCCAATCGGTAATGGTTGAAATTAATTCTCTGGAAATCCACGAGGCACGAATTGGTATGCATGGCAGATGACTTGTTCGCATAATTCCTCGAAAAGAGTCCCGTGCACTGTTCTGCTGTAACTGGCAAATTAAATACGGGCTCGAATCAATTAGCTTTGATTTTACATATAATCGACATTGAAAAGCGCATTATGCACGTATTTGCATGGCTGGATGGAAGGTAAATGCAATCAATTAAATTTTCATCGCCATTTACATCGCCATTGAACTTCGATTGGCTGTTGACTAAAAATGAAATAACTTTAATCTTTTAAATTGGAATTCATCTTGTAAAATAAAATAATATCCTTGACTAGCACATTTGCTTAGGAAACGACAAAATAAAATTAAACAGGGGCTAGGGATGTACGAAATCATTCCGTTTCGCATTTTACGATGTCGCTCGGTGTTGCCAGAACTGCCCGTTACGATTTTCATGTGACACATGAGCGCTGTGTTTATTTTTTGCGCCCTATCCACCCGAACTCCCGAAGCACCGGCTCGATCGAAAATCCGAACCCAAAGGGCGAACGCTTTAATAGACGACCAATTTCGGACCGATTTCCCAAAACTGTGAAAATTCCAAAAAAACGGCACAGGGAATCGGATTCCGCTCAAATCCGGATCGCTCACCGTAATCGCTTGCATCCGGAGGACTATAAAATAATAAAACATCCGCAAGCGGCGGCTCGGAGACCGTAATGCACGGAAGTAGCGACGAATGGCGCCAATTGTAAGGACCCGTTTTTGGACCCGGACTCGTCCGGCTTCAAGTGCACTTAATGGGGCGGCCAAGTGCGGCGACTCGTTTCGTTTATACGGTGCCGGCCGGTGATGGTCGGTTTTACGCCACCGATTTTACGCCACACTACTGCAGCCGTAATCGTAAAGCGTGTGTCCTCATGCTTCTCCCCCGAGCTCCTGCCCCGGCGCGACGTTTTCTTTCGTTCTCGACAAACGCCGTCACCAGGCTGTGTGGTCAAGGAAAGCTGACGGTCGCCACGTGGTCAGTGGGAACATTTAGACACATCCGCACGACGATGGCTTTCCCTTTGGACATGCGATCGGGGGAGTTTTTTTTTTTCAGTCCCGCTAGTTTGCCAGCCGTCATCCGATCCTTCGAGGGGTTTTGCCCGGTATGGAAACGGCGTTTTTGTGGAGCCGAGTGGTTCGGCTTTATTCTTCCTCCAACGCGTTTCTACGCGCCTGTCATAAAACCCTCTTGCAAACACGAGCCTAGAACGGGTTCCCCCGGGTTGTCCCCGGAACCGAGACCGACCGACAACAAACCGTAAACATGTAATTTTATATTTTATTGTCTACTCACACCGTTGCTACCGCTTTCCAGCCCAATCCTTTGGTTTTCCCTTTGGCGTGCGATTTTTCCAGCCTTTATGGTCAGCCGTGTTGTCGGGCCCTTAATGTTTTTTTGTGTGTGTTTCTGTTTGGGTTAGTTCTGTTGGAGTGTTTGTTGCAGCGGGATGCAGGTTTTGGCGAATGAAGAAATTACCTCACCAGAGTCGCCGGCTTTACACAACACCCAGACGGTTGTTTTGTCTCGGGCGCTTTTCCGACAAGCGGAGGGTGTTGTGAGGGCAAAAGGCAGGGATCTGTGGTTGGCCACAGACACGGCTTGCGCAACTAGCGGCTTGCGGTTGGATGCACATGCTGCTAGCGTGGATTGACCGGCTTTGGAACCACCGCACGAACAACCCGAAAGCCGGCCCCAAACCCCCCGCCGCCGCCTGTCTGTCTCATCCATCTCCAGCGCTCTTATGCTGCATCGGGCCTTCATTGTTCCGTTTGTTTGTTTGCACTTCGTACGCAGCAGAATGCAGCGGTTCACTCGGTTCGCGGTACGCCCGAGCAGGACGAGAGAGAAGGTCGGTCCTTGCCCGCGGGGTTGAGTGAAAGTGTAACGAACTTTTCGTACCCCGCGCGACCAGATGCCCCCCCCCCCCCCCCTTTCTGTGGCCCACGCTTTACCCGTTGTAATACGATCCAGTCGCTGAAATGGATCCACAAGCAGTTAAAATCCGGCCCGGGATGGTTCGGAGTAAGAATGTAGGCGACGGGGAAAGACGATTACGAGCGGAAAGAGCAACAAATCCGCCGTCGGTGAACATCATCCGCACAGGTAGTCACAGCTGGCCTGTTCCGTTGGCCCGGGTTTTAGTGGAAAATGGTTGCGCAGAGTGTTCGAATGGCTACGAGCGGCTTCTGCAATAGTGGTGCTTAATTTTAATTATGAATAGAAATACATACATCTGCAAGTAGAAGCAGCAGCAGCAGCAGATCTGTCCGGGTCGAACTGGAATGTTTGAGCACTCGATCGGAAAAGTTATGGAAAATGTTAGCCACGATGTGAAATGCCAAACTCCAATCCAATTAGTTTGAAATTATATTGATTCTATGTTTATGTAAAGCGATCCATGTTGAGTTTGTTACAATTAAGGATCAAAGAAAATAAATTGTGACTGATCAAGAATTAATAATCATTTATTCAAACACCAATCAACCACATTCAATTCTATTTTCATTTATGTTACATGACTGTATTGGGTTTGGTTCTAAAATTTCCTTTTTATCTTCAAGTTGGCTTACTGACATTTATTTTCATGTTTTAATGCTTTTAAGTTTTTTTTAATTTTCTTTATTTGAAAATCTTGCTTGAAAATATCGTGGTTTTTATAAACCAAATTGTTCAGGCGAGGAATACCTCTTGAGAGTTTTCAAATTTGCTATAAACGCTAGAAAAAAAAAATCTAAACTACAAATAGGAAAAATCCTCAATTACAATTCAAAGCCTATTGAAGAAAGCATGTGAACAGATTTTTCCCAATCAATTTTTTCCCCTTCCAAAAAAACTTTATTTTATTAAAACTGACCTCTATGATTTCAGCAACCTATTGGATGGTTTTTACAATAAAATATCCAAACAGTTCCCAAACAGATAGAATTCCCCGCCAAACATCGTTCAGCCTTTTAAGAGAATCGGAATCTCGCTCAGCTCCTCGTGAGTTTCTAGGAATACGAGGGAGAGAGAGAGAGTGAGCGATTGGCAGAAAACATAAACATTGACCGACGCGGTTGCTATGCAGGTTGCTATCGCGTGCATCCAAAGAGGAAGCCGGCTTTTTCTGGCATTTCGCCTTGCCCGCCTCAAGGCTCCCCCGGACCGGCCGGTTCGCCAGCCTCCCGCTCAGGTGACGCATGATCCGGATCGTTTACTTCCGTGCGATGTCTGTCATCCGCACATAGCTATGCTGTGTCTATCTCGCTCCAATGCCATGTGCGCGCATAACTGAACGAACTCACTCTCGCGCGCTCGACTTGGGGAACTCGCGAGATGAACGATATCTTTCCTCTCCCGTTCCGATGGCGCCTTGAGCGCATACACGAATTCGCCGGCTCGAACGCCACACCGTTCCAGCGTGTTTCAGTTCAGCGCCAATCGTCGGCTTGGCAGGATCAGTTTCCTTCCTCGGTGCGTGTCTGCCATTCGAGCGGTCCTAAGGTTGGCCGTAAAGAAGCTTCGTGCGTGATTGTGTCTACCGTGCGTTCTTCCTTGCATTGTGTACGGTTTCAATTATCGCGTGCAGCGATAGCTGTGCTACATACTTCTTTTTTTTTTAATACCTCCCAAAAGCCCAGCCCCCGCGTGGGCAAAAAACAAGCAGGTGTCTGTCTTTGGTTGTCGGCAAATCGGCGGAAAATATATGATAATCCGTGCGGGTGCGTTTGGTTGGCCGATCGGTTTGTTTGCGGAAGCCGATAGGAAAAATCAACAGATTTCATCCGAACGGTTCCTGCCGGGAGCCGGAACCCGCTGGCATAGTTTTCCGGCGGTGTGCCTCCTTCCGCTCCGGCAGGAAAAGTGTACAACGGCGTCATGTTTGCCCGCTGACTGGACTGACCGGGAAAAGTGAAATCTGACTGACGGGAGTAGCGAAGTGCAAATGATTCCGTGCGCGCGTTTCCGATAGACGGCTACGTGTGGCTACGTGTAGTCGTGTTCCTTGAACATGATTGCGTTTTGTTCGTCCCGTCGCACCGGTTCTCTTCGCAACGGTTTCCCTCGTTCGATTCTCATTGTTTGCTCTGATGAGGTTGCAGGTTGTCTTCAGCGGGCAATCAAGCCATAAGGATAAGGCCTGGCTCGCCCGTGGACGGAATGCAACGCAAAGGACTTGGTGGAGCGTGCTGGACCTAGGCCTAACGAGGTCGAACGCGACGGGCGAAGGAAAGGATAGTGATTGTTGATGTTAATTCCTCCCTGCAACGTCTGCGTATGACGCTGCGTACAAATTGCACGGAACGAAGCCGGAACGAAAAACTTTCAGCCATACATAAAAATAACGCCTCATGGTATCAACTTCCTCGTTTTCTTCCCTCGGTTACATCGGAATGATTTTTGCCTTTCCGAAGCTGGCTATCTCCACATTACCGAATAAAGCCATTTGGTTGTGAGGAAAAAGTGGCTGTGAATTAAAGCCATGTGAGGCACAAACACACACAAAAAAACGATTCAACACGATTTGGTGATTGTTTTCCCGGATTGTTCGCTCCATCATGCTTCCATGTGGAAACGATAAGAAAAGGAAGGAGCAAAAGGGCTTGTATAGATTTCCTTTGCTGAAGAAACGAACTCCAACCTATATCGAAGATTCGGTTCGGTTAAGCTTAAGCTCATGGCCATTGGCTAAGGCCGCTGCTTGGGCGAACGTGGTAGCCGGTGGAAATTAATTAGTGCAAGAAAAACGAGGGAAATTCTCATCAGCCCCTTGCCCATTCCCTCTAAGCGCATTTGGTTCTTCCTCGCCGCTGGTTTGCCATCCCAGTCAGCTCGGATTTTATTTCCCCTTTTCCATTTACTCGCACACGCCAAACCGGGTTGCGCGTGAGTCCACAACCGCCACCGGACTGCGTGCGTCTACTGCGGGCCACTGTTTTGATTCTATTTCGGATGAGATTGATAATAATCTGCGCAGCGCAAGGCCGTCGATTTTCACACGGCCTCGACGATTCGCCGCCAGTAAAAAAAAGAAAAAAAGAGCGTCTCTGAGGAAAGACATTCTCCCCGCGCGGGCGCGGTGGCATTTTCGGTATTAGATTGTTTCATTTGTTGCCCACTTCTCAATCTCAACACCACCATTGCACATCCCTTCGACCGGTTTTGGATGGTTTGCGTTTTGCCTGTTCCGCTTTGTCGTGTGTGTTTTATTTCGGGATGATGATTGGCCCATCCGATGTCGCCTTTGGTCGTGATGCGCAGCAACTCCTTTGCACTTCGTATTTCATGTTTATGGTCTGTCGAAATTCCGTTCAATCAGTTTTCGCACCTTATTCCCGATGTTCCCAAGAGGCCGCAAAGTAGCGCCCCTCGAATGAAATGCGATAACGTGCTGTCTATTCAATCCTCCCCTCGAACTCGCGCCGCGGATTCCCGATGAAAAATGTATGAAAATATGCTAGGATTAGGTGCGAGTGCAAACTAACCAAGGGTGTGTAAAAATTGTAAAAG
Source organism: Anopheles atroparvus (assembly GCA_914969975.1). NCBI lineage: Eukaryota > Metazoa > Arthropoda > Insecta > Diptera > Culicidae > Anopheles > Anopheles atroparvus. Next base: position 32,587,293 of record CAJZCY010000002.1, on the reverse strand, counting down.
GCAAAAAACGTGAAGGTGAAAAGTGTAATGTGTCATGAACCTCATCCCATCCATTTTGTTTTTAATAGCTTGAGTACAAAGCAATTGAATGAAGTGAAATTGAAAATCACCATCTAAAGAGTGCTTGCTACGTAGTTCCTGTGTGTTTGTAGTGAAGAAGAAAAAATTGAGTGTTTCGCAAAAGGGCAAGAGGAAATAAAAATCTGTCCAACAAAGCGCACTCGAGAAACCGTTTCGCACGGATTAAGGAAAAGTTTGTGCACCCAAGTCAAGTTTGAAGGATAAACAGCAGCACCACCTCGCTAAGCGAGTCATATATTGGCTTATTTATCACTTACTGGCCGCTTGCCCGCTGTTGCGGCGATTGAGAGAAGGAGAGCTCTCCACGGTCTGACCTTCGAGCATTGGCGACTGCGCTGCCACGTGGTTGGGTGCTTCGGTTTTGCGTGGCCTGGCGTCGCGCAGATAACGTCGAAAAACATCAGGGATCGTTGCGGAACCGAACGACGGGCGAGGGTGCAGTGCGCAGGAAGAGGGCTGCGCAAAGGGCAGTGACGGCAGGCGGCTCGGACAACGGAAGTGCATCGTAAATGCTGCAATGAAGTAAGTAGCCCTAGTCGACACTAATCTGACAAATCGCCTTCAGAAGAAATAATCAGCGCAAAACAGTCCGTCCGGCGCTGAAGCTCGGGAGCTCGGCCCTTCGACGCTTTCGATGACTTTCACTGGACGTTTTCGCACGAACGCAAAAATAGAACAATAAATAAAGCTCCAATCAAGAACCAAACGAATGAAAGCAAAATGACGTAATGCGATTATGTGCAGTTCCGGTTTTTTTCGGGCTTTGGGCACAAATTTGTCCATTAAAGCACTAATTCCATCGTTCTTCCTGTTCCGGTTCAGCTTCCGGGCAGCAGCTAATTACGTTCTGTAGGTTCCTAGTTGTGGAAAAAGATTCATCTCCAAGTAATGGTCCATCCCGATTCGCTCTAGGCAATTGTCTTTGTGTTCATCGTGACGGTTTTGTTTTGTTGCCTTGATGCTATTTTCCTTGTTGAAAATAGCTTGGTTATCCATCATTTTGTGGTCAAAAAGCGTTAAAGTTGGTTGGTAAATCAGCAGTGTTTATCTATTTTTACATTATAATAATGACTTGAAATATTCTAAAGAAAAAAAAAACCCAATGAAACAGCTTCAACAACTTTAAAACCCATTGATTGTGATTAATTACTCTCTGTCGTTCTGAATCTTCTTTTATTGTTCAGTCAACATTCCTAGAAATATGCTTTCCCCAGGACCGGGAATAGTTGAAATTCTTCGCCAGGGATGAAAAGATGAGGAAACATTCCTGGTCTAGGTAAACCCGGGTTTTCAATGCTCAAAATGTGTTTCTGGATTGGGTAAAAACTACCTTCACAAAAGCATAAAGCCCGTGCTGACTTCCATTTTGCTCACCAGATGTAAAGAGGAGCCCATTATCAACGGCATACAAGATGAAAAAACACATTTCTTGTGAAATGGAGAAACCGAATCCATTTCGTTCTGCTAACGTCTCTTCTGACTAATTTGGTAGCAACAATCACGAGCGTGTCCGCTTTCAGGGAATGCCAGAAGAGAGATTAAACTGTTAAGGCCATGTACTCGCGCAAGACGCTTCCAGCAGAAAGCGATGTTGCAATTGCTGGAAAATTTGTGAAACGACTGCAAAGTTTAATTTCAAACACCCGGCCAAGCTGCGACTGCCTTACTGTGTGGATGATATCGCTTGGCATTGACTTTAACTGCCTTTCCGGTGCGCAAAGAAAAAATAAGTGTTTGAGCAGTTCAAGGGGAAGAGAAGGGAAGATGTTCGCCCATAGGGGCGAAGCTGGCAAGCGAAAAGTTTTGTCTTTGCCGATACGGATTCGGTTAAACTGTGCTACAAGTGCAGCCCGACCCTCGAGCAACACTCGGGACATCGCGTTTGCTGTTTCTCAACTTTCGACTCATGATTCGCGATGTTCCCGCCTGGTGTCGAGGCAAGCAGGCTAAGAACAGGGTAAGCACAAACTCGGCAGCTCGGTTCGGGGTCAAAACTCGTCGTGGTCAACCGAGCAGCCAGATGCCAAAACTTCCCTTACCGGCTGACGCAGTCACTGTCGCAAGCGATTTTGCCATTCTTCCGCTAGGGGATGGCTTACGTTGGACTTTCTGGCGAGAAAGCAGCCGGCATCGCGCCTTTATCACCACCGCAACTTGTCCGTGGGTAAATGAGCGAGAAGCTGGTTCAATTCTCACTCCGTGTGTCACCGGTAGCCAACGAGTTGGCTCTTTTCTGTTCAATGCGAACCTTACATCCCGGATCAGCTCCCGTGGGAAAGAAGCACGAATCGATGTGGTTTAAAAGGGAGAACGATGCGTACAGTTGGAACCACATTACAGTTTTATTGGTGAAAAAAGAATAATTATGTAAAAAAATATTATGAAGCGTGTTGTAAAACATTTTACTTGTAGTTGCGTCTCATTTTTTTTCTAGAACACAAATGTATAAGTGTTTGCACTTCCTCTTAAGTTATATTAATTTTTTCTGCCTTTACATACGCCTCCGTTTTTGCATTGAATTCTCTTGCAATAAATTAATCTTTTTAAAAATAATGCTGCTTTGATACTTTTTCTATAAATTCTATACTTTATTTACAATAACAAAAAAATCCATCCGAGAAACTGACAATTCAATTACTTTTGGTCCATTGCTTCCTTCAGGCTGTACTTCAGTGTGCAGTCAACTCAAGTACGTCGCGTGGAAACTTTTCCAATTCCCCTTCGGGAACATCGCCACATCTGGCGACAGTCTTGTGACGCGATGCAACTGACGGACCAGATTTTCACCGTTTTCTATTATCGATATCATCGGAGATCATCGCCGTGCGATCGTTTGCGCCATTTGCACCCGCTGCCGGAAAGCTCCCCGAATCCGCAGCCATTTCTTGGGTCAGCCCAAGGGGGATAGCTGTGCGGACGCGTCCCCACCCCATTGAAGGAACCACGAACGCTAACGAATACGGTATCAACCACATCGCGTTGTCGCTGCCGTTGGGCGAACAAGATTTCCACGTGTTTTTCCGTTGTCTTTGCTCGCATCTTGCTTTCTCAACCACAGCACCCCGGCAAATGGCCAGCGACGATAGTCATGCGGAAGCATCTCCCCTGAGCAGAAGGTAGCCGCGTGGCGAGAAAGAGGGGAAGAGAATTTCAATTTGTGAAAAAGATTTCCTCACCAACGCACAGCAGACGACGCGTTCCTTGGAGGAGAAGGACGGTTTGTTTTACAGGAAACCTTACCTCCTCGACATCTAAACCCTCGCCGAAGGTTTCCTCTCTTATAACAAACACACACACACCTAGCCTTACACACCCACTGTTGCTTGAGAACGAGCGGAGATCATTTCATCGACGCGTAACGCCCGACTGGAAACGGAAACATTCGGCGGGCGAGCGTTCTGGAACTTTTGAAATTGGTTGTGAATTTACACGGGGTCGCACGGGGTCTACCAGCGGGTGAAGAGTTTTGTTTCCATCAATGTTGGAGCATGCCTTCATTTCATCGGACTCACCGGGAATAGTAATAACGGTCGGTGGAGAAAAAACCGTGGCACAACCCGGTTTCCTACCGTCAGCGGCCAGGCGCCTCCATCGAGGTGGAACGTTGATGCTAGTTTCATTTTCCTCAGGAGCTTTGCGTCGAAAAGTGAGAGAATTTATCTTTTTGTTATTTAAATATGAAGCTACTAGAAGGATCGCAATCAGCGTGTATAGTTTTCAATCAAGGTATCTAGGGAGGATCAGTTACAATGTTGCTCGTGAACTCAAAAGAATTCAACAGAATGTGCAGCTTACAACCAGCATAAAAAAGCCTTTCATCCGCTCCGGGAAGTTCCTTATCAGGACAAAACTAGCATAAATGAGGTTGCTCATTTTTCAGCAAACATCTTGTTCAACAATCTCTGATCGTGAGATTTTTAAAGAGGACAACATTGAAAAGATTGTGTTCCGGTGCGTAGGTTAGCTTGGCAATGAAAGATTAAATTTCACCCCCACGATACATTTTATTAACATTCCATTACTACAACCGGAAGCGTTTCGTAGAAAGTTATTGCGTTCCGGTATGATGTTTCCAAAGCGATTGCCAAAGCATACCTTTATGTTGCTTCGTTCTGCTAAGGCCAGGAGTGGTTTTCTTATATTTTATTTTTCATTTCGAAATTTTGTTTGAGCCCATCTCGTCCCCATCGCGTATAGGCCGGCCGAGACATTTATCTGCTCGTGCCGGGTGGGTTGCAAACCAGCAGCGATGATACGCCGGTGGAAAACTCAATTAAAAACTTTACGAAACCTCCCCGGACGGTGTGCCTTCCACCGGAACGAGCGGGTTCGGGGTGGATATAGGATTTCAGACCTTCCGGGAAACAGGGAGCTGCTTAGAAATTCGGGTGAATGAGTTGAGCGCGGGTGAGATAAAAAAGCGAAACACGAAAAACGACACACACCTGTTAAGGATTATCTGGCTGAGAAATGTGCTAAGCGATGATCTGTATTGAGAGTTTAGGGGAGCTCTGAAACCATGCTAAGGGTGTTCCGCTCAACGTCTTGATTAGAAATAGGTGTTGTGCGATAAACATTATGCGTTCCGAGAAGAATTGAGCTGGCAATATAAAATGATGCTTTTAAAAAGGGTTTGAGTTTCGTTATATTGATGCCATTTCAAGCATTTTCAAGTATGGCAGGGTTAGGTGAGAACTTGAAGCAGTGCCATGTGTGGCAAAGACAAATATCATTCAACTTACTGAAAAGCAAAGGCAATTTCAGCAATTCATTCTTGGAACCAAAGAATAGACAGCACAGCACATGCTGGACGAAGAGCATTTCATCAGTGAGAGATTTAATAAACCCGACTGAAATAAACCAAGAGCTGAGTTCCGAAAGAAGGTTATGTTCACTTAGGTTTGATCAATTTTAAAATTTCTCAGCTGTCCAACAACAACCTAAGTCCTCGTCGCAGCTTTCTGTTTTTTTTTTATCACAAAATAAGGCAGACTCGGAGTGGCAGTAAATTCTAGGAATTTGTGACCTGCCAAAAGTAAGAACAACTTGTTCGCCTAAGGAAGCCTTCATGAAGAACAAAACCAGGCAGGAAACACACGCTTCGTCTTACGGGATAATCCATTTATCCAGTTTTCTTTTATTTTATTATCATCTTTTTCCTGTCAAACAATACAAAATAGACCCTGTTTGAGTCCTCCTGGGAAACCAGGGAGGGAGCGGTCTGACCTTCTACCCTCCTGTAATGGTGTTTTCTTCTAACTTTAGCCTTTTGCACGCTTGCTTCGACCACTCACCACGCCCCCACCCCCTCCCGCAACACCACTTCCATCCAGCAGTGGAAACACATCAATAAAAAAAGCACACGGTCGTCTCGGTAGATTAGCGGACCCTTCGGTAATCCGATTAGGCTTTCGAGTTGCATCGGTCCAAAACTGACGCAATGCATGCTCGACGTTCGGCCGGGGTGTTGCTGCATCCTGGCTATCGAATTACGGTGGATGTAGTGGAGCAAATTGGTGATTCTTAGGCAAAAAGGAAAACTTAATCCCAGTTTCATATTTTACTAGTAAATATGATTAAATAAACAGATAAAATATAGGACATCAAGTAAAATGTACCAGTATTTTTGCATCTGACATTGAAGTAAGCAGATGGAGGAAGGGTCATCCGTTTCATTTACTCTTCATAGACTACGCTCCAGGCTTCAAATCTTTATGATCAACAAATTGACATCAAACGTCTTTGTATCCAGTGGATGTCATGCTATTATCAATCATGACTTGAGAGAATTTTCCCTTCACAAAAAAATCAGAGTAACAAAACAAAATTGTAGTAAATTTGCTTTACAATGCCATGCAGGAAGATGATATTTCAATAGAAAGAATGGTGAAAGTAAAAAAAAACCAGGCAGCCAACATTCACTTTGATGCTGGAATCCAAAGGTTTCAGTTTTTTATTTATTTTTTCCGCTTTGTGAAGCATTTCTAACGCAAGAATTAACGAGAACACGTTAATAATTGACTCGACTTTTCTGTGGACTTGAAACAAAGCAGGGGGCACGCTTTCAACATCCCCTAGCAACGTCTTGCGACAAAAGAGCTCAAGGGAAAAACTGATGGTGGAAATAGAATGCCAACTGAAGCTAGAACTCGGCATGACACGGAGCGCAAGCCAGGTTCTTGTTTGCCGATTTGATATTTGTGTTCCTTGAACTTCACGCCACCGGTTGGTTTGCCTTTCCACTCATCCTGAAGGTCACGCTTAAGAGGCATTTGCGCTGCGTGGAGTCGCCTGCATGCACCAAGGACACGCGACATGGAAGAAGTGAGCCAATGGAAAAGGCCTACCAGAGAAAACGGATGGTTATCCTGCTGTCGCGAGTCAGGACAACACCCCGTTCAGTTACTTTGAAGCACCTTTTCAAGGCATTTCTGGTAACCTTCTTTCCTGTGCATGGATAAAACTGCAACTAAATCCTTTTCCAGCAGCACGGATTGCTGGAATGAAAAGCGAGGTTATTTGTTTTCGCCCTTCTCCATATCAGGATCCTTTGATGGTAGTGTCCGTACGTTTCCCTAGCAACGTGGGCGAATCTCGCGTTGAGTTGAGCGAGTAAAGCACTAAACGCCTCCATCGTCCCGTATCGACCGGGGAATAAAAGTCCCCAAGAACCGAACGCCAGCAGGCCAGCGTGCCGATTCATCAAATTAGATTTTATTGCACTTGCGCCATTACCAGGGCGCGGAAGGAGGAGCCATAAAAATGCGGCGCTCGCCATTCCGTTCGTATAATGTTAAGTTTGGGATCAGTTTCGCTAACGGTCGGCCACCTTACGGGTGCGCCTTCGAGTGCTAAACGATATCGGGAAGGCGTCGAGCACGCGTCGATTTGACCTAACGCATTTACGTCCACTTCTGGAAGCAGAGAACTGAGGTTTGGCGCCACCGTTTGGAGTGTCGTGCACATTTTTGCGACACATTGCCAACACCGCCAGCACCACCGCCACGACGAACTGAGGGGAATGTCATTCCAATCATGATGGGTCATAAATGTAAGGGAATTACGAGAAAATGAATATGTCTCCCGCCGCATGCTTCGCCAGGAGAATGGAAACGGCGTACGACAACGCAACGAGGAGTCGAGGAGGAATGCGATCCCTAAAGAGGGCAAAAGAGACAAAGGTAAAAATACTGTGACTGTGTGTGAAGGAAGGACAAGAAAGTCCTGAAAAAAGGGAGGCACGAAATGAAATGATTTGCCCACACGCCACAGCAGTTACACCATTTTTCGGACACTTCAGGACCACTCTGTCGAGCTCCCGGCGAAGCAGGCGTTGTGGGCTTGTTATTGTTCGCCCCCGTATCCTTCGCCTCCATTCATCCCCTCCCAACTAGGTTTTCCACATTAATGTCTATCACCGCTTTCTTTGGTTGAGCACAGCGAAAAGGAAAATGAAAAGCACAAAAAAAACATCCATTCCTACCGCGACCGCCTGCGAAATTGTTATTTAATTTTATTTATACACTTACTTTATTTTTATGTGTTCCCTTTTCCAGTCGAGTTTCTTTATCTTCCCTACATCTCTGCTCCGACCGGAAACAAGATGACGAACTTCGACCGGCCGGGTACGATTAACTTCACGACCGGGTGCCAGTGTGTTCCACTGTGCGGCTCCGAAAACGCGTGCTTTATTACTTTTGGCCATTTTCGGGTCGGGAGAGTTTTCCCTCCGTCCGGTGTGGGGACGCACTCTTTTCGCTAAGGGCCCCAGTTTGGCAGATTGGTTTTCCGGGTGGGATTTTAGGCAGTTGATTATTTTCTTGTTTTCCTATCCACACCCGCCCGGGGCGACATGATGACACTTTTTTCTTCTTCTTTGTGCTTCGTGACAAAATTTATCCACCTTCTTGAATGAGTTTTTCCGTCTTCCACTTCCGGAATGGAAGGTGTTCGTTACCGATTTCTTTGGCACGCGTGTTGAAGTAATTTGTGGGAATTTTACCGAGGGTTGATTTTTGGCAACCCTTTTGCTTGTTCCCGAAAGTAGGATGAGTTTGAATGGTTCTGTCGGAGAGAATGGGATATTCCATTTTTCGACGAGGACCATTGTATGAAATTCATGTAGGATGTGTGTCGAAAAAGACTCCTGAAAAGAAATTGAAAAGAAAAAAATTGATACATTAAGAGCTGCAGAAACTATTGAAAACGCAATAATTAAAATAAAACAAAAAACGCAATCCCTTTCGAAGCACCAAGCAAGTGACAAACGAGATAAATATATGGGAAAATTATGCCCGAATCTGTTTCAACAAGCAAAAAACCTTAAAAACCAAATAAACTACCCAAAAGGAAAAAGGACATTTTTTAAACTTGATCCTCACTTGGCACACGTATGTAAATCACTCTCCACGGGGGGAAAATGCACGTTGCAAGACAGTTTTGTTCGTACGTCCGTTTGTGTTTCTCTTTTACGGAGGTCCCGAAGACCAGCGAAGGACAGAGACCGGCGGAAGGAAATTCATTTGAATTTCGACTTACTGGCCAAAATAAATTCAGCTTCACGTTCAGGCGCGCCTCGGCGCGTGTCATGCAATCCTGAAGGGACTGAAAATCCTTTAGACAAAACGTTTCCGAACGGAGCAGAAACTATTCATTCGGACGCAGCTCATGAATATGCTCGTCTTTCGGTCGACTCTGCAGGTTACGGAAGCCGTTGCTTTTGAAGACGTTTTTGGCAAATGGGAGCAGTAACTTTAGTAGCATTGATGTGTGCGTGTGTGTTGTAGCAAGGACCATTTTGTAAGAGAATAATAATTCTCATAGCATTAAAATATGTCGCATGGAGTATAAAAAAGCGCGCGGTTGAAGATGTGCCGGCTTATTACGTTCGCAAAACACTGCCAAATTGTACAAACATCTTTCAACTTAATTTTGGTACACGGCATGCAAACCACAGAAATACACAAGCAAACTTGTGGTCTACGGAACCTGCTAGTCGCTCTGCCTGACGTGAATTTCCGAATCGTAAAAGTTCACTGGAAAGCATTTTTCCATGCCTGTATGTATTTGTGAATGGTGCACGATAACCCGCCTTCACCATACTCGAATATAGGCAAACCACTAAATTGCCGACAGCATCATCCGTTGATCTTTTTCTTTCTACAACGTAGCTGCGAAACTTACAGCCGGCAAAAATCCATGAAGGGTCCCAAATTTCAGGATCAAAAATGAGTTCCTTGCTGGTGAAAATCTGGGCGTGAAAACAAGCCCTGTATTGTTTATTTTTTTCTTTTCTAACGAGTAACGACAAGCTTGAAACAAAGTTTTTCTCATTTTCCTTACACTGAACGTGGCCGAGCTGGTGGTACTGATGATGATTCGCTGAGCCATCATCGTTTTTTTCTTTCTCTTTATTTATACCGCATTGGTGCTCGACGAGGAGCGCAACACATACATCGAGATGAACCGGCACGGCAATCACATCGTTTATATAACCGAAAGAAAGGTGATGGTTTGCTGATTCAGTGAGCATAAAACCTAGGAGTGCATGTAAAAATACTCGATCGAATCCAATGTGTACGTGAAGATCTCAAGCCGTCTGGCGGATTTTGTTTTTCTTCCAGTGGCAATTCTAACAGAGATGATGTTTTCTTAGGGATTAGCTATAACTTCTTGCCGGTTTTCGGAATCAAGCTGTAGATTGTGTTGCTTTAAAATCGTCCTACCGGCTTTCCTAGGCGCCTCCGATCGGTCCTTTCAAAGATAGTCGAGACGATTTAATGAATTTCGATCGATGCGCTTAGTAAGCTCTTCGGAGTGTCGGAAGGATAAGCTCGTCGATATGGTCGACTGCCCCGAGCCTAGACAAACAAACACCGTCACAGTCAACAGAGCCCTTTGGTGGCGATCCTGTGTTCGGTGCCGGCGTTTTCTGTTTGTGTATTTTCTCGGACTTTTTCTAAAGCGTCTGCTATTTTTTTCGACAGACGTAACATTCCATTTCTTCGCAAAAAAAGTTGCTTCTTCAGGCGACGAATGGACGAAATTCATCATCCGTTGGAGGCTGTCATCAACATTTTCCCGAATGGCTGCCATCGATTGAAGGTGGTTTTTTGCAGGATAAAGTAACAAGTTAAGCACCAGCTCCTCCGACCGTAGCTACCACAGCACCATTGGTAATTCAAATCGATGTTGGACTATGCTCGCATATGGATTAGATCGAGTGCTGACGCATCCCAGACGAGGGGTGCCACCAGGCAGGGATGGTCTAGGGGTGAGGAAAAACGAAGGGGCGTAAAGAAGCGCACTGAATACATCCTGCAGACGACAGACGGTCGAATACGATTCGGTTGATATTGGAGAATCGAAGATTGGTCTTTTTTATCCTGGTGATAGCTAAAAGGCAAATATAACAGGCAATTTCTTTCCCCTTGGTGTCTGGTGGGAGGATTAGAAATGGGATATTTTCGGAGATGCACACTTACAACGCTTTTACTGTCTGATGGATAGGAGTCGTTGAAAAAAAAAAAACAAAAAACCGGGCGGAAGTAGTTGAACTTTTCATTTGCCACGTTTTCAATTGAGTTTTTTGCTTCGATAATGGGTTTGTTGATTGTATTTGAAACATGCAATAGAAAGTGCACCAATGCCATCCAATGCTCACATGCATATGTTTTACACATTATGCATTGGAAGTATGTTTTGTGAACCTTATTTAGAAAACTCGTTTAAAAACATTGGAACTTAGAATTTAGATGGAGTTTTAACGCGAACAGTTTTATGGAAGTAGAGAATCGGGAACAAGAATTGTTCATTGGTAAAAAATAGGTAGCTTCAAAGGTTTTCAAAACAAGGATTAAAAATTGAATGATTTATTCTATTTATCTCAGAAACAAGGCTTTTCTAGATTACCAATTTTACTTTGACAACCGCACTCACTGTTGCCACAAATGACCGCACAATAAAACCCATCCCTCAGGCTTCAAGCAACACCACAGCGTACGACCAGAAGCGTATGCCAAAGACACCCGGCAAGCGCAAGAGGATTCTCACCGAACATTTGAGTTCAACCGTAACGCCACCACCAACGCCGCCAGCTGCAACGTGTGGTTAATTGAAAAACAAAATTAAATAAGTAAACAAAACAGACCGACTCTCAACGACAAACCCGCGGGGAGTTTTCTTGCGATTGCCGAAAGACGAGCGACCAACAACGTTAACGTGGCGGGAAGGAGTGGGAAGGTTCTTTTGAATAACCTTCTCCCGGCTGAGGTTGCCTTCGGACAGCATCCAAACCCAACCCGCACATCAAAGCAATATGGTGCTTCCCTTCGAAATTTGGCCGGTGTATTCTTCCGTCTGTCCTTTTCCCACACCGGGATGGCACGAGGGACGGTGCGACATCTATCCTAGCGAGGGCAAAGGGTTTCGTACGGATCGAAAGGCTCGCCGAAGGCTTGCCCTAACCGCCAATTGGTTTGCGAGCGGAAAGAGACTTCCTTTTTTTTCGGGTACTCTTCGTCAGACTAGAGGTCAGCCTCTCCGTTCACGCCCCGACGGGGTGATGGAGTGTGGCCAGGGTTTGGGAGGGATTTGAATTAATTGAAGTCTAAAACCATTCCGCTGTTTCGGTCATTATGCAAAATTCACGACTCTCTCGAGGATGATTAAATAGCGCAGTGAAACGGCCGCCCTTTCTAATGGTAATGCAAGGGATTGGGGAGCGGAAACATCTTGTCTCCTTTCTCAGTGCCCTTACCGTTTCAAGAAGGAAGAAAGTAGACCGGCTAGAGCCTGAGAGGTTGAAGGATGATCATTATTAGTAGTGACCGAGTGGGCGGCTGCTCACTTGCATTAAACAAGGCCAGCCGAGGCTCCATCTGCTTCAACTGTGATAGTCTACGGGAAAATGTGCTCTCGTTCATCAGCAGTGCTCAATTTCAAATTCTTCCAGAGTAAAGTAAAAAGATGTGTTTTTCTTCTGTGACAATGCCTTCAATGCCGGGGTTTAAGAACTATACAGCGCAATGGAGGAAACAAATCGTACAATGTGAGGTATTCTTATTCACTCGAGTAAAGGGGAAACCCATGGCTTGCAGTGCACCACAGGACATTCATAAATTAGAAGTCACGGAGAATGTGCTAGAGTCAAATGATTTCAGCTCCATTGGCTCAACGATACACCCCGAAGCTCGTCCTCATCCACTCAGGCGTAAAGTATGATGTTTTGCATTGAGCTTGTTCCCTCCGGTGGCTTGCAACAGTTATGTTTTTCACGCTCATCGCTTTTGGACCTCACCGAAACACCTCGTTTTACCTTTCGCTGGTGCGAAGAATCGTGAACAGCATAATAAATGTCGGCCGGCATAGCTGCTGGCGGACATTCTGAAGCCGGTATCAAACCTCCCGAGAGAGCCTTTTTGATTCGGGCCTTCGTTTCGGATGCCTCTGCCGAAGCAGGAAGTTCCTTTTTATTTTGAACAACACAACACAAGCGATACCACGGTGCCACCATCAGTTTGGCCCGAATCGATGAAACTATCGTTGGTAACACTTTTCGACGTTGTTTTGTGTGTGTTTGGGGGAAAGTTCAGTTCAGCCCAAAGGCATGTGCATCCTGGCATCGATCGAAACGGAACGACTCAATCAATTTTGCATGGTTCGTTTACTGCATTTACAACCGCTGACCAAAAGCGATCAGGTTGGAGCAGCTGAGTGCAAATGAGATTGTTTCTTTATCTTGTTTAATTTATGTTATGCTGCTAGCTGCCTTGACAAAGCACAATCATATGAACATTATTCTTCAATTAAAAAAAAAACAGGAATGGGAATAAATGGATTTTTTTCGCATTGAGAAAAAAATCAATTTCTTACATATTAACAGTACATCGAGTTCGTTTTGCAGCTTAAACTGCGTTTCATTGCCATCGCAAAGTAAATTGATGGATGATTGCAACATTTTTCCTCTGGAGTGTTTTCGAAACACCGTTTGCTTGATAGGTCGAATGTTGCTTTCTCCAATCACACTCAGTCACTGTTTTAAATTGATCATTTTGTTTTCTTGCCATCCCCCGCCGAAACCACGAGCCTGAACTCAAGGATAACGCAGAGGTGCAGGGTTCAGCTCGAACGGATCGATCAAAAGGGCATCGGGTCGGCTGCCGATCGAACATAGATTATTTTACGGAAGATAAACATCATGACACGTTTCTGATTCTATTTTAGTTTTTTTTTCCTCCGTTGTGTGCTCACTTTGCCGTTTGTGTTGCGGGGAGTGAGGGGAAGACTTTCTGTATAAGTATGTTTCTTTTTTGAACTTGGTTTTTATATGTTTTGACATGTTTTTTTGTTCAACCAACGTTTGTCAATTCTCAGTATCATTTGATACTCTTGAATCCATAAAACATTGTTTGAATCAAATTTGATGGCTGACATTTTTCACAACTGTCAACTGGTGTATTGCATAGAACTGTGTTCAGCCTGCACATCGATTTAACGGATGCCAATTTTCCCCAATTTACCATTGTTTGATGCGGTGATGTAAATACGTTGGAAATGTATGGACATTTGCAAAGACCGGAGAGTTGTGTGTGGTTTTTAAACCTCCTGACGTGAAACAAAACATTACAGCTTGATTGGATCAGTATTGGAGCGAGTGTTTTGCGTTATATTTGCCAACTCGACAGGGTTTTGATACGAATGGGCCAAACCACAATCGCAACAAAGCCACGTGCTCTAGCTTAACAGGAAATGGATCAACGGAGTTGCATTAAATGGCTTTAGAAGCAGCGGGCGCATAATGTTCACGCGTGCAGCATCAACCTCCACAGGCCAGGGACTGCAGTCACATAATCGACGGGTTGGGGTTTGCGGTTCGTTTGGTTTACAAAATTTACTCGCTTCATTTAGTGCGGCCGCTAATTCATAATCAAGTTAATGTGGTCGGACGGTTGATAAAATGTGTCAAGTGTTTTAGAGCTGTCCATGGAGGGATGGAGTGCACTTATCGATTTGCAAATTTCCCACAACTGTTCTCTACGTTAGATATATATTTTATGAATTATTACGAAAAACATATGATGGGGTTTTTATTATGTGCTCTTGAATTCCTATTCGATGAAGATTTTGTCCGTGCGTTAGAGAAAGAAAGCAGACTTTTTATGTGACAGTTTTTCTTTGTGCAGCTTCCCGATGCGAAAAATGTCAGCAAAAGAAAATAGTTGAAGCAACTTCATTATGTCACCCCTAAGCTGCTGCTTCCCCGGGATTTTCTAACAACCCGTATTTATGTTTTCAGATCATTGATATTTCATCCGGCGAGCATGGACGAGAGCAATAAATATTAATTTTATCCGGATATGTTCCCTGACGAAGCGATCTCTTGTGAATAGCAATGAAAGGGAACAGAGAAGAAAAACTTAAAAAAAAAACACTTTCTTTACCGCTGCATCGGATATTGAGAAATTCCAGAGTGGAATTTGCTGGACAAAACATTCCCGCCTGAAGACGAACCAGATGGAAAGTTAATTGAGAATGTTCCTGCTGGCGCTGTAGGTGCGTGTATCTGTGTGCTTGTGCGAGCAAGTGAGTGTGATGTTCCTTTGTGCTCGTGGACTCCGGAGAGTCCATTGGCGAGAAGGAAGGTGAAAGGTTTGAAAATTCTGAAGCAGTTCAATAATGAGAATCTGTCGGTTGGTTCCGGCTTTGCGTAAGCCAAAACGGGGCAAAAGGAAAAACTCTTGCACCATCATCTGGCGTAGATCTTGCCATTCCAAGGCCGTCCAGCTCCTTATAAACGAGGGCATCTAGCGTTGGCCATCTTCTTTGGAAGATATATGCTACATGCTGCATTGCAGACGGTGGATCAGGCGGATCAGAACGCTCTGGTGTAAATGTGTGTCTGTGTGGCAGCATGAATTGAGAGGGATGGTTAGTTTGTAGCATCGCTGTAAATTAACTGAAATTTATTAGCATTCCTTACTCGTTAATTTATTTTATTTTTGACTATGTTGGCGAGGGTGGCGTTTCATAATTCCAATTAAATATCGTTCCCCCTGCGCTCTTCTCTGTTTCATTTGCAAAAGCACCATCATTGGATCGCTACGGCTGGCCAAATTGGTCTTGTTCTAGCTTGTATTGACACTTTCAATTATGGTTCTCAGCATGAACTCAGCAATTATCGCCTTTTCTTTTTAAATGGACCAAAGGCAACCTATTTCGATACCATTAGCTCTTGAATGCACGTAGATAAATATTGCATAGTCAAATGAAATAAATGTAAAGTTAAATGTATAATATGCAGTTGAAGAAACCATTTGAAACGTTCTCGTATTTATATTCTTATTCATTCAATTTAAAGAAAGTATATAAAAAAAGTAAAAAAGAAATATTTTTATTAAATATCAAGATATATCAAATCTTAACGTCAATAATGCGGTCAAATGTTTCTCAATGCTTACTAGTCATCACCTCAAGGCTTCCAAGAAGATCTTATTTATGCGTGTAATTTAAGTTTTTTTCTTTGATTAAGTTGTTCCATGATTTTGTTGCAAAACATTTCGAGGCCTATGGTGGTTGCATGATTGTCCTTCTGAAGCCCGTTCTTACCGCGCTCTTTAAGGAACCAGGACGCTTAGAACGGTAAATCTGGACGAGCGCCATTTAGCGAATGTTGTGCGGCATCGCTAATCGTGTGATTAAGCCCCCGGGCGTGATCGTTTCACGGCTCATTAAGCAAACCAATCATTCACTTTCTTATCACGAGCCCGGCAACAGAATGCTCCCGTGTTCCTGCACGCTAGGCACTGTTGAAATGTCAAACGCCCCAATAAATTCCTCCAGCAACAAGCTTAATCAAAAAGTGAAGCCAAAACCAACCTCCCGTTCGGTTAAACGGGGTTCTGAATGGAATTACCAACTTCGATGCCGCCGGCGCTTCTGCTGCAGCGGAAAGACAAAGTTTTTCCCGAAACGTCTCCGACAAACACCACGTGCCTTGCGAAGATTATGCCCTTCAGTGCCATCAGTGGGGAGAGGAACGAGCCAACAGCAGATGAAGAAAAAACAACGAGAAACAAATTTTTCTTTTTCCCCTAAAGTGTCAAACACTTGAGCTCGAAAATATGTTCTGTTCCAACACTTTGGAACGAGTGGCAAACGGGCTGTGATTGGCGCCGACCGTGGTGAATCTGGACAGCATTTCGGTTCGTTTCTAGTTCAGGGTTGAGGTCGGCGTCAAATAAACGAAAACAACAAAAAAAAGGGTCATAAATGTCTCACGTCGTCGTTTTTGGGCGCCCTTTAAGACACTTTAACGCGTGTTGCGCACCGAAAACACTATCTGTTTCATAAAAAAACATCCCAAGAGCGCCTCGCTGAGGTACAGCGGGTTAATGAGTAAACATCTTTGTTCTATATTTTATTGCTCAAGCAGGAAGTCGCGGAAGTCGTTGATAGGGGAGGACATATTTCATTCCCGTTCGGTGACTCCGTGATTGGATTATTTTAATTTTTAACCCATGCATCACTTCCAATTAGAGGCGCCTCAACTGTCACTACAACTATCTGGTCCGATGGTCGTCCTACATGCCCCATCGGGCCCATCTTGATCCGACCTTTTGGCAATGCGCTGTGGTGTAACATATGTGGAACAGTTCTAGCACGTAATCTCCCACAATCTTTTGCAATCCCCCGGCACGTTGGCGACGCAATGCTTCAATGGATCGGGGAATTAATGTATTCTTTCCTCTCAAAGGCGAATACAGTAAATCATAGGCTTAATATGCTGCTGGAAGTGGAAGTGGCATATAGAGTGGTATTTTAAAGCTAAACTTAAAACTTGAGGATTAACTTTGAAAGCCTTTAAACAAAGCAATGAGTCACTAAAAAGACTAAGAAAGGCAACTGTGACAAGATTATTGTAGCGAATTAACACTCAAAGCGTCCAGATCTATGAAAAATGCTCGTATATTTTCATAGCCAACAGTGTATACGCTGTGCTGCTTTCGTGAGATGAAATATTTTGAAATACCACAGTCAAAGTTAATGTTCATAAATTCATCATTCGAACGTTTTAGTCAGGAATCTCATTGGCACGCATACCTAAGTGGACAGCGGCATCCCCCTCAGCTATGCTGAAGTATTTTATATTACTTTAAAGATGTGCCGCCCTCCGCCAAGAAGTAGGTCACGGCATAACTCCCAAACATGTATCCTACCGCGTCGCATCATAAAAGCTGTCTTATCTGCGTCTCCCGCCATAAACCTGGTGCATAGGGCTCTCGATTAGCGTGACTTCTAAATTCACGACATTTGCACCAATGGGATTGGAAGGTCCGTAAATGACAAATTTCGGTTTGCTGGTAGTATAGAGAGACGTCATCATCATCATGATTAGCAGCCGATTTGAAGTTGACAGACACGGCTCCTCGCTCATCGGCTTGGGTGTCTACTCGGCCAGAACAAAATGTGTCTAACGTTATTTTTAGACTTATCTTGCCAAATCTAACCATATTCGGGGTACCCCTTTTTTCCACCGGAGTGGAAGTCGGAGTAGGAGGGCTAGTTAGGGATAGGGTCTGGTATTTTTTAATCCATCCGTTGCGAAGCGACATAAAACCCACCAGGCGCGTCCCGTTTCGTCCCGTTCCCTTCCGCGTCTTCTAACTGACCTCCCACAACTCATTCGTGAAACCCGTTTTCCCGCAGTTTTAATGATGAATACGTTCGCCCCGGTCGCGGCCGTTCTACCTTCGCGCAACGCGGACGCATTAGCGCAAACGGCCGGCTGCGGGCGGGCAAATGTTTTATTGGATAATAAATTATGCTTCTAGCCCGGTGCGAGAAGAGTCCCTGCGAATGGAGCAGTGGTGTGTATGCGAAAAGAGCGAACGGAAGATGTTCGCTCAGCGTCATGCCTGATTGCAATCGCATAGCGAGAGAAAAAAATGGTTTTCTAATTAAAATAGTTGTATTTACCCTATCAGGTGGCCTTGACCAAGGTTCCTCAGATATAATAAACGCGAGCACATGGAATTTGACCATCATCAGTACGGAGGTGTTCACAAATAAAATAATTTTTCACACTTATTTAAGGTGTTAGGCTTATGAGTTTTTTTAAATATTCTGCAAGGTTTATAAATCATTTTTTGATTAAATCGAAATCGCATTGATACTCATTTGAAATGTTTGTCTTACACAAATACCCAACATAACTTGCGTTGCAAAAATCATGGAAAATACCTACAGTACTCCGCTTTGAAAATATGACTCGAACTCATTGATGATTTGTCAATAAAATACCGTTCATTTTCCTTGCACTCGAATGGAATTTCCGAATGGTTTTTGAATGGAATAATGTGTTATGCGTACATGCTTCCACAAGATCTAAATAAACCGTCCCCGTGCGCAGATAATTCATTTACTATTTACAAACCACTTGCACGCCGATGTTGCGCTCTCTGCCTTCATAGAGTTGAACCCATTAACATTCTTCCTGCTTCGCTACTACGGAGATCTGCACCTCCGCAGGTAGCGAACACTACTCCTGATGATCAACCAATCGTCATTTGTGTCCAGTGGGTCCGGTGGATGATTTAAATCTCGAGCCGCAAAAGACGCCCCTACCGATCCCGGTACGACTGCGAATCGCATCAGCTGGCCGGTTTTCGCGAGACCGCAAACCCAACGGGGTGACTAATGAAGTTGCGTCCGGTTACCAACGCAAGGAAGGACCGAGGCTTCCCAGCTTCGAGGCTCTTCCCAGCGGCATAAATTCATCTCTGGACAGGCGGCCCGCGGCATGCGATAAGCGATCGCTAATCGCTAATCTTTTGCCGCAAAGCCATACGCACGAACGCGACGTGAAGACGATGCGCGAAAACAGGGGTCGTCAAGTTGCTGGCCCCATGAAAGTGAAGCACTATTTGCGCTGCGAATAAAGTTGTCACAAATAAGTTGATTATGTGTTTATTAGTTGTATAGAAAGCCTTTTGTGTAGCTAATAACTTTAAATACTATTTTGCAGTATAAGATTCCTTATGAAATAGTTACGACTAAAAACCATTTAAAAAGATTTTGTGTTTTGTGGTGAGCTAAAAGTTAGACTTTTCCTTTTAAAGCAATTTGCAATCCCTAAATCTTGAGAACATGTTTGCCGGCCTCTGATCGGTCATGGATCACGCTAACGCACACGCACGAACGCTTGTCCGCTTGCTCGGAAGCGCCTGCATCTTCGCGTATCAGTTACGCAAAACAACGACCGTAAAAGCCACCCCTCGGACTTCCCGCACCCATCCCCTCGGTTCGCCCAGATCCCAGCAGGAACCGCGGGTTTCATCCTGGCCGTCCTCGATAACCTCGGCGTGCGGCTCGCTCCGTCTATACTTTGCGGCGGGACGGCGTGCTCGGAATAAAGTTGATGAAACTCTGCGTGTTTATGCTCAGTTTGTGTTCATTCACAAATTGTTGCTTGTTAGTTCGCGGGAGCTAGGTTATCGGTCGCCTCGTATTCATCAGCGAAATGGTCCAGGGTGGTAGAGCTAAAGATGACCTCATGCAAGCCACTCAGCACTACTGTGGTTCCACTCCTATTCTTGGCGCTTGCGGTTGATGTATTGTTTCACTGGGTAATAAATGTAATGAATGGATGTGATTGCAAGTGTTTCTACTGGAAGTAAAGCCACCTCGGAACGAAAATTAAAATGTGGTTTATTGACGAGAAATAAATCCATTGATGGTTTCTGCTGCTATCAAGCAACCCTATCGAAAGGAAGAGATTACATCCGAATACGGTCAAGGACAATATTTATATCAGCTCTTCGTTTTAAACAGTCTCTTTCTCAAAATGATTTATCTTCAGCTGGTAGAGAGTATCACTGCAAGACCTATGCACAGAAGTCGACAAGTTATGTCACCCTTCATAGCCAACAAACAACCAACTCCACAATGTGTTGATCCTCGGCACTCTGACGACACAAGTGGCACATTTTTCCGGTCAATTTAATATATCTTAGTCTTCCATTTCTCTTTCTACTTCTGCTCGTGCAGTCTTCTTCGCTAGCTCTACACCACTTTCACGTATTGCGTTGCCCAAGGCAAGCATCCGTTTATGATACATTAGCCCGAGCACGTCTTTGCTTCCTTTTCTTTCTGGAACAAGCCGCGCGGGTCGGTCGGAAGGCACTCGAGCGACGAAGTGCAACACAATGCCGTGTGAGAATGCAAGCTGCCAGCCGCAAGCCAACGATGAGCCAGATTTCTTTCGACATTCGAGAGTCCCAGTAAGCCACGCCGCCTGTTCTCGAATCAGAAGCCTCCGCAATCCTTCCAAGACAATCCTCGAAAAATTGGTTACGGGCGATAAAACAAACCGGGACCGGCTAAAGGCAACACAATGAAGGACGGAGCTGTGTACACTCACTCACGGAAAATAAACCAGACACGCGAATGGGAATGAAATCTCATAAATAAAAAGCACCTCCAGCCGAGGATCCGTGCGTCTTGGCCGAGTCTAAGGCGCCCGCGTTCCCGTGGAAGAAATTTGGAAGACGCAGCCGGAGTCCAATGGTGGTGGAAGCAAAGACGTCACAAGCTTGCGCCATGAATGCTAATGTTGAGCTAGCTCGCCGGCAAATCATGTGTTTTATGCTGTTGGCTTATTCGCATGTTCTTTTTTTTCGTGGCAGCTTCTGTTGTTCTTTTTCCTTGCCCCACCTTCAACAACCTTTTGCCTTTTTTCCCATTCCATCTAGTCAATTTGATTCCGAGAGACCCCCAGCCGAGCAGCTAGATGTTATTCTGCTTGCGGGATTGGAGGTTTGGAAATCTCTTTTACATCAAATTTGGCACAGTTACATTTTTTCGGTTCTCTTTTTCCTAATTTTTTTTTTTATATAAGCAAATATCAATTTCACGTTTAAAATTTGGGATGCAGCTGTTCGAGATAGATTTTAAACGGAACGAAGGAATGTAACGAATCAACTTGTTCGCGATGAAATACTGCGAAAGACCAGATTCGGGTCGGTTCGATTGCCAACTCAAACATCGGTTACAAATGTTAAATGGAAATTGAAATTTTGTTGGTGTAACGTCAAAATTACGAAAAAATGAGATTGTAGGCATTCTATTGAGGATTTCTATTCATTTATCCCAGGATTGCATTTGATTAGTTTTAAACAAACCGGTCTAATAAAAACCGGTACTTAATGAAATGGAATATATTTGAATCGGACCAATCCTTTCATTCAACATGTTTAACGGAAGATGTCGCGGCTTGAAATAGCCTTCCCATTTACTAAGTTAACGACTGGATGGTTTAGTAAAAAAGCGCTGGTTTCTTACCTGGCAGAACCCGTGATAAAGTTTAGAAAAATGTTTCGTATACGAATTCCCCATATTCACCCGGGATGGTTGCGTTTCGAAGTAAGTTGAAAATTCTTGAAGTGATTTCAATTCACATTTTCCTGCTTTGCATTTGTAAATTCATTAAAAGTTAATTTTGTTTATCTTGTTATGCGTTTATTCTGCACTTTAAATTCCACCATTGTGTTAAAATAAACATTAAAGCATAAATTTTTACCAACCGGAAAAGGAATTCCTTATGTGTACACCCCCAATTGTTTATCGCAGCAAAAGTGAGCAGAAGAAGAACAATTTGCCATTATCCCTGCGGTGAACGCATTTTATCGCGGCCCGGTCAAATAAGAGCCTGTGCGTAAGCGGATTGAAGAATTAATAACTTTTGCTCCCGTCGAGCGGACTCATATTCTCATGTTCGATTTAATTATCATTGCAAAGCACCATTCTGAAAACGTGGTTGAGTGGTTCGTTAAAATAATTAATCATCGCGCGTGGATTCGTGGCTGCATAATTCCATCCCAGACCGGGGAGACACCAGAAGGGCAATGTGATGGGCAAGCGAACGTTTTAAATTCTCCCCGTAATGTAAGCGATAGGGGTTTTAACGATATTTTTGCTGGCCGCGCTTGGCGTCTCAGGCAGGTGCGTGCTATATCCTTCCTTAAGCTTTTATAACAAGTATACATTCAATATTTTCTCAAATGCATCAATAATGTTGTAGTAAAATACTTTCGTGCAGTGTGGAACGCTCCATTCGATGGATTGGTCCCCCTGTACCTAAGGATTATTATTTTGCTCCTTCAGTCGATGAATAACCGGCGCATCAAATCATCCTTTGATATTCTATCGTGGTATGACAAGGTTGACAAAGTTTTGCAGCCAAACATCGAATATGCGCCATGGCTTTTCATGTCACGGCGTTGAAAAGTGAGCCCGATGGCATCGTTTTATTGCCTGCCGGAGACTACCGAATGAAGCTTGCGGCTGGAAAGGAACAAAATCTGTCCCTCATCGGAAAGCAGTTGCAAAGTGCACGCTGCAATATTTTCTCATTAACGCACCATGCTCCATTTCAGCGCAGTTCAAACAACTCGCTCCAACGCGGCGTTTTAATGACGCTTCATTTATTCTGGCTGCACTGTGTTTACACACCCATTTTAATTGAGCAGTAACATGATCCCTGTCGTCTGGCTGCTTGACACATCCGCAGCCAAGCACCCCGACGAAATATCGGGTGCACTTTGTCAATCGGCCAAAGTGCATTGGCCAACCCACCTCCGTTCGGGAAGCCAAGCGCGAAATGGAACGGAGAGAGAAAAAATCATAAAACTACAACCCAAAACATCCGAAATTTCAACCTGACCGGAAAGGGGCAGCAGGAAAATGTAAATAATCTCTGCCGGCGGACGTCTCAATTTTCCTCTTCTTGCTTGCTTGCTTCGCGGTTTGATTTATGCTCTCATGCACACGCATTTACACACATTCCGGGCTGGGTGCACTTTTTGTGCCTTGTTCTCGGGATGATTTTTCACCGGCATCTACATGTAGCCACCTCGTCGACGTTGACGAAGATCCGTTGACGAAGAAGAATTGATCGATCGAATGCACGTCATTTATACTGAGCAGCAACAGAGTGTACTGATGCTCTTGTCATCACCACGGCTTTTAATGCTCCAGCTTTTTTTCCCCTGTTTTGGACAGAAGATATCTGCGAACATTGGAGGAAGGATATCCAATTTATTGGTCTATTGAACCGTTTGACGGAAAATCAGTGTGTCAGACATGGTGATTGTAGAGAACTGTTTTTTTTTTTTAACTTGCTTTGTAACCATCTACGAAAATGTGTAGGAGACCTTTTTTGGTTTAGCTAAAAACACCGTATAACCGCTGGACAACCGTATAATTATTGCAGCTAAACTAATACTTAGCTGTCTTATGTATCGATTCAAATCGCGACACAAAATGTCGCTTTGCCGAAATCGTTCTTTCCGCAACCAATGAAGTCGATGCAGCGGACGCCTCACAGTCCTAAGCCAAGGGACGTGATAAATCTCCTCCGGTGGCTTTTGGATTGTCCCGTGTTTTCCGAACGTGCTGTTGGTGGGCAAATAAATTGAGGCGATAAAAAGAGAACTTAAGCGCACGGGAACGGGCCTTGTTTCAGACTCTGCTGAAATGTTGGTACTTGTATCGTGTTTTGGGTGTTGGTCGTTTACGAATCACTGCCCGTTCATAAAATGCAGAATCTGTTCAGGACCTTCGAGTTCCGACAGGCAATTAAGACGGAAGCTGTTGGTCGTGATTTTCTAGCGCTTTGGAGAGACCCGACCGATGAACGAAGTAGTTAAAAATTGGCCACTCGTTGATTCGGGTTTCTTGTTGCATCTTAGGCCGCTTTCGATTGATGTTGAAAGCTTTCAAGCGAGTTTCTTTTTATCTTCGGAACTAATCGGATTTGAATAGAAAAAAGGGTTGCAAATGTGGGGTGGAACGAATAAACCCGAACGCATTCAAATTTGTCGGACTTTTGTTGGCTGAGCCTTTCATGATTTTAACGAACTGTTTTACCGACCGATGCAATCTCCCTTTGGAAGAATTGCATAAACTCCAGGAAGGAAGCAGCGGATGATTGATGAAGTAAGGTCTTTTTTTTCTCTTACACCTCAGCAAGGAGTTGAAATGTCTGAAGTCTGAGAGGGGATTTCTGCTGATTCCTTTGACGGATGCACTCGCTCGTGTACGTCTTGGCACCTTTCGTGAAAGCCAGCTTCTTCCCGCTAAATAACCCTCAAAATTTAATTTGCATTGGTCAAACAACACTAGTTTATAATAAAGTTTAGAAAATTAGTCTTGAACCTCTATTTGAATACAAATGGTTACAATTTCTTCAAAAATAACTTTCATGTTTACTAGGCAACTCCTCAAAGAAAACACTCAAGTTAATGAGCTACCCAACATTGTGATCGTCCTGTTTTCTCAATGAATAATTGCTCATTGCTTTCTCATTCCCTACGCGACACGCGAAACAAACAACCGCCAGCCAGACTCGGAAGCCCGTGCCATTGTGAGGCGTAAAATTGAATTTCACCATCGACAAACCCAATTTGGCGTTCGAATTATTCAATGGGATATTCAAGACATTAAAATCAACAAACTTAATTTGGTGTGTCCGCTCTTAAAGGAAGCAATACCAAGAAAGCTTGCGACCTCTTGACTGACGCCGATCCGTTCACCAGCGTCGGGTAAAAAAAACAACAACAAAAAACACACTCAATGATGAATGAATAAACGCTACCGACTACTTGAACACAAATCACGCGAGCTTCCATCAGTCAACAAAACGAAACCAAGCGCCCCGTGAAGAAGCTTCTCAGCAAATTAATGCAAATCACAGAATTTTGCGATGAGTCACGAACCGGTATGGTGGTGAGTTGTGCTGCATACTTTCTACGCGGGGGATGGCTGTCGGGGGAAAAGAGAGCGGGTGGGGGGGGGGGGGGGGGGTGGCGGGCGGGGATGCAAAAAACACCGAAGCGAGGATCAGCGAAGCCCGGCGCGAACCGTACGTCCGACGCGCTGGTCACACTTCAATCAGCAGAACAAATTTCCATCACGAAATCAGCTAATAATCCTGACACTCGGTCGATTAACATCAACAATGATTGGCACAGCAACACCGCCATGTTGCATCGTCGGTGACAGGGCGAAGGAACGGGCGAGAGGGGAAGGATGCACGTTCATTTTGCCAAAAACCCACCCTCCCCTTTGGTAGAAGGGGACCGAAGGTGCATCGAACCCATTTCAAGTGGGTGATTTTTTGATGTGTGCCACTCCGCCGACGGCACGATGCAATTACCGGAGGTAGGGATGGTGGATCACACATTGAAGCATTGAGCGTGCCGGCAAACAATGGAAACATTGGCAATTATTTTATCCCTTTCGGCAGCAAACATCAACCTGGCATCGAAGCGAATGGTACAATGGTGCAGTATATTGGAGGCTAAATGTTCGATGCAACGCACGATGCACTTCGAGCTTGGTGGAAGAAGAATCGTGTACAAAGATGGGAGCATCCGCGATTTTGGTTTGATTGATTTTGCGCTTGATCGTGGCTCCGTATCGAGGAACGGTAGGATTAAGAGTTTTTAATTGGTCTAAGCAACTGTTTTCACACATCAGGTTAAAATCAAACATACATGAGTCATTGCGAATCTCAGAAATCCGATGCTTTATTCCTCTCGGAATATGTTGTACTAACATCTGTCGATACGAAAATAGAAATGATTCAACAGGAGCGCTCTTGTGTGATCCAATCGATAGTAAGTCCTTCTTAATCGAAGCATGCAGCTTCACTGGCACCCTTGCAAATTGAACCACAATCGTTTGTAGTCCATTTTGTTTCTACAAATTCCTGGAAACAAGCCAGACAGGTTGGTTATCAGCTACAAACATTTGAGGCAAGCTTTAAATTCACTTTTAAAGCATCGCGACTTTGATAACCTTCGCGAGTGAACTCAGTGCGAGATTGTGGCGCTCTCTTTCATGTGCGGTTTAATGGATTTAGACAAATGAATTCAATAATGCAATTTAAACGAATGCATTAATCAACCGGATTTTTTCGCAATCAACGATTCACGAATTGGTTGCTTTCTTCTCCCCAGTCCTGTCACAACCGTTTTTTGCTTACGATTGGTTGCATGAGTGAGCCTTTTAAAATGGATTACATTTATCACCGACTTAATCTGACGGAACGGTTAATTACTCTTCACTTGCGTCTTTGGTGCGTGGGAGGGATCAGGAACCTAACCCCGCTAATGGGACCCCATTGGGTGGACCGGTTTATTACCGCTGCTGAGCTGTTGAATGGCACCTCTTCCATTGTGTGGTCTAGCATAATAGAAGTGCAAAAAGTGGACCCGATTTCTCTCGAGCCATCCAGCCGGTTCTTAGTCGAGGAAAGCCGGCATCGCACACCGTCCTCGGCCGTATCATTAGCTGCCCAAAAGGTGAACCTTGCGGGTGTTGTGAGCCGAACACACACACGGCTGAGATATGACAAATTACTGGTGACTCTCAGTCCGGAGTCAAGTGGCGGAACGTTCGCAAGGATTCGCTATGGTTCCGTCCCGGGCCGGGAAGGACGGACGCGCGATGTTTGCGGTTGCAAAACATAAACAATCATAAGCGATAATAAGGATATACTTTGTGAGTTCATTTATGCTGGCCCAGACGTTGTGTCCGACGGCTGACCGGAGGATGTCTCTGTTGAACGGCAGATCCCGCCGGGGACTCTAGCTTTGCCCCGGAATGTCTGCAACACGCAACGCGCTCATTCGTCCCGGAAGGATAACGCACTTACCCGGGTGTGACCCAGAAGCCGGCGTTCGTGCGTTCTCATTTCCGGGCAGACATGTGACACAAAATCCTGTTCCCACCCTTCACCGGGCGGCCGGAAGTGGCCGTAAACGTACCACACACGCGTCCCAGATCGTCGTGACGGTGATGATTTATGGTTTCAGGTAGATTATCCTTCCTGCCGGAATGCTCCGGTGACGATGCCGCGTGGGACAATGGAGGGATTCGTTTGCGCTAAACATTAAGACATGCGGGATGAAGATGAGCAGAGATGCGAGCGTCGCCATTGTTCCGAAAGCGCCAAGGTACGTTAATAAGAGGTTGTTCGCCGACGACGCACACCCCCTGGGGATTTGCGCGGCCGGTAGGAATGCGAAGGCTTGTACTCGCGTGGTTGAATGTCACCGGATTAAGAGCTAAACATGACAAACTGAACTCATCAGCCCCGCGGGTGAGATGCGGATGAGATTTCTGCGCTCTGCGACGATATGTTTTACCACGTACGCAGTTTTATGAAGAATATTCATAGGCAGGAAATATCGTGCGGATGCCATTATTTTAGGAAAGTTGGATTCTCCCTGCATCAAAATACTCGGATCTCCTTCCACTGCACAGTTTAGCTGCAAAAGTGGATCTTTCGCCACAGCATCGGGTAGAGGATGAGAAATGCGCCACCCTCGTATCAATATTGGCCCCGTTTAAGTGACGTCCGAGGGGGGAAGAAAAACTCCCTCGAAGAAGCAACCGTGCAGCGAATAAAACTCGCAGTTTATTACTAATCTATCTGATACGAGCTGCCGGACCACCTACCGGCTAAGACGGCCGAGGCGAAAGGATTGATTCCACGGAGCGCGATAATCATAAAATGTTAAATTAAAAACACGTTTCGAGCTGAGCTGGTGAGGTTTTACGAGGAGTGACGCCATATCCCCACGGGTTGGGAAGGTCCGACTTGTTGCACTCGTGTCCGAAAGCCTCGCCGTCATTCACCTCGGAGATGTGCAGCTAATCGGCACACCAGAGTGCGGTCGGCAGTGCAACTTTCGATTTCAATTCTTTGCTTGCGATTGCGACCTACAAAAAGGGTTTTTTTTTATTGAGTGACATAATCTATTGATTTTTATTTAAAAAAAAGTTACGTCATTATTCCTTGCATTCATTTTTGTTTTAGACAAACTTTATTGAAAAGGGCTGGGGAAGGCAAATAATAATCTAAATAAAGTCACTGCAAATACAGTGCTGAAAAGGTTGCCGGAATGGAAATGTCGGACTCCCTTGCACTTTATTACATCCTGCGGATGAAGGCTATTATTTTTCTGTTACATCGACCAACCGCTGTTGTTATGTTGTTATATATTTTTTTATAATAATTCTTCCCCAGGGGAAAGCTCGCTTCTAAAAACGATCGGTTTCGTTTCTGACTTTATTCGATTTTGTTTTATTCGGAGAAGCGAACTCAAACCTCGCTGGTAGCTGGTAACATGGGAAATAAAACACGAGAAGCCCATGACCTCACGCTAAGGCCAAAGTAACGTTGTGGTTTGAAATTTCAGTTCATAAAGGTCGAACACGGACAAACAATTGAACAACGCAGCACAAAATAACTGGCGAACCGTGCGGGGAAGACGCCGAAAAAGGGGCGAAGTGTGGTAGTTAAAGTTCAGTCGCCAATTAGCACCGATTCGGTATTTTAACAAGTTTACACAGCACTTCATTTGGCATTCGGCCTACGGCGGGACGTAAAACGAACGGAAGATTGCAATATGGAGAAGTGAATATGATAAATGATATCAGCTACAGACGGTCCAAAACTGACGCTGCCAGTTTGGCTGCATTGTGTTGCCGCGGATTTCCCTTGTTGAGCATTAAAAATCGACACTGACAACAAATGCAATAACGGCGGCCAAACATGCCACGGACACGAGCAATATGTGCACGATACGTCGAATTAAAAATTGAATATCATAGCTTAACCGAGCCAGGCGATGTTGATTTCAATTAAGCAGGCTGCCAATCTGCCAACGTCGGCCTTCGGTGCCCCCTTTTCCGCGATGGAGCGGGGGATGGCAGGTCTCGAACGTTGTTCTCCCTTGCAGAACTGCCTGCCTGCCCCCGAAATATGCGGAAGTTGCTATCGAACCGCATGCACCGCACGTTGATTGATCGCTGACGCCAATGAGGGACACATTTCGTTCCTTTCGGTTTCGGCTCTGTATTTCCGTTTCCACCCGAAATGCATGCTCGTCCGATTCGATTCGTGCCGATGCCGGCTGTCAATCGGATCGGATGTCGCCCGACGGGAAGCCAGTTTATTAATGTCAAATGCTGGTTGCCCTAACGCATGAAACAAAGACGTTGGGAAGGGGGTGTATGGGTCCGTTGGTGGTTAAGAACGTAGCTGGCCCCGTTGACACCGTTTCGGAATAATGTTTGTCCGCGAAGAGCATACTGCCGCGTGTCGAACACAAAGTATGCATGCAATATGTTGCACAGGTAGTTTCGTAACCGCGTCGGTGGCAATGCAAACAAGTTGTCGGGGAATTTAAACGTGCTGGGGAAGGACCAAGACACGCCTGTTAGTAGTCACTCACATTTACTTCACATAGATCCAATACCCTGAAGATTGTAGGACGAGCCCAAGTGACCCCGGATTTGGACGACTGGTGCCGTAAATCTTGTCAAAGGTAACACATTTCTTCTTCTGAAGTTAATCACCTTAACTTAAGGCTAACGTAGGTGTAATCCAAACATTCTCCTTGATAAATAGGACACGTCAATGTTTTTCCCTAAGGTCTTTTAAAAAACATACAAATTTATTAAGCAAAAGCAAAAGTGCATGAATTCATTTTGTTTAAAGATGTTAATCTTGTACATCGTCATCTTTTGAATGCTTTTCATATTTTAAGAGTGTTCGAAAAAAAAGAAATCATATTTCATCTTGAAAATTGCTTTCTTCAAGGCTCAAACTTTTTCAACAGCAATCTTCAACCCAACCCTCGCCTCTGCGATCGAACAAAACAGACACCAAACTTTCATAATCCAAGCGGGAAAACTTTTCCATACTGCACCCACCCGACCTCCACCGGCCCGTGCCTCTTCGGTTCCTTTTTCCCTCCAACGGATTCACTCTTCGCCGGATCAATCAGTCAAAAGTCGATCAAAATCATTCCCACGCTGCTGATGCCGACGACTCAAGAGGAAACGGCGAGCGCTTGCCAAAGCTCGTAATCTCGCATAAATCATTATCCGGCGACGCGAGAGAAAGGCGAAGGTGACGATCATGCTGGTTAGTGTTTGACTTTCGTAAATATACATAGACCGCTGCCTGTGACTCGCGCGAACCGCTTTGAAGCGCACCGTGGCCACCTGTGGCGGTGCTTCTGAATGCAAGGGAGCAGCAACAAAAAAAAAAATCACCGCAGGTGAAGATTAAGGAGTATCAATTTACCCACGCTGAAGCTAGTGTTTGGGCAGACGCTACGTCTTCGGTCCCATCGTCACATCTGTCTCCGCTGGCTTTTTCGAAGCCGACGGAGGTTGAGTCAATATTTCACCATGCACCTTCTACCCACTGACCCAGTCCTTGGTAGCTTGCGGGACTCGGGCTTCAAAGCTCCCCAGTCGGGGGTTTAGTGCGCATTTGCGTCTCCTTAGGTGGTGCAATAAGTCCATTCAAACGAAAGAGTAGGAAGTTTGTGCATTCGATGAAGCCAATCGCGACAAAATCGTGCAGAAACAACACAGCCTCTTTTCACAGCTGGTGTGTAAAACATTATGTGCCCCCCCATCGCTGCGTTGGGATGATGCAGACTAGGCAAACCCACAACAGAAGCCAGCCTGCCCAAAACAAGATGTCTCACGACATCTCACGAAACATTAACGAATGTTTAAGCCGCCCTCGAGCACCATCCCCCTCCAGCGCCATAAACAGTCATAAAAGGCGAATATCGATGAGCACGGAGCGCCCAAGACGGAAACAAATCTCGGCCAAGAACCGGCGATGGGAAAGGGAAAGCGGTAGGATTTCAAGAGTCATCCGTGCGGAAAGAAGCGGGCAAACTAAACGAAGAACATGATTTATGAAGTTTGAAGATGCAGATGAAGACGCTCGTTGCTGCACAAGTGCAATCGTGTAAGTGCGGAGTACGCCTTGCTCGATTCCAATGACCCATTAACGTTCGCCGGTGTAGCCGTTTATGGAAGATTCTGCAAACATCCGCACGTTTTTTTTTTCTTCTTCTCCGAAGTGGCGCAGGAACGAACGCAGGCAGCTTGAAGCGGTGTGAAGGATCGTCGCAACGCCGACATTGAATAAACAATACACGCGAAGACCTTTGCGGATCCTTTCTCCTCTTCAAAGGGCAACCGAGTAGAACAATCCGATTAGAGTCATTGCGAAAGTAGATTGAGCTGTGCGGTCTCGACTGGCTTGTATCGGTGATTACGATCTTGATGTTTATCTCAAGAGAACATTTACATTCCGGCGAACAAGTGTCCGACGGCAGAAGACCGTAGACGAGTTCTCTTCTTTTTTTATGTTTGAAAAACGAAGCAAATCAAAGCAGAAACGAAGGTTGATAAATTAGATTGGTTTGGTATTGTTATATCGTACAAAACGAATGGTTTCTGCCTTTCTCGAATAAAGTTAGAATATTCAGGTCATGAATTGCATACAACAAATTTGGTTTTTGCTGCTCTCAGTTTACAAACACTCCAAATTGGGTTATTATTCATGTTTCCTAAGCGTAGTAGGTTAATATATTTTTAAATTAATCATTGATGCCTTAACCAATACTCACCAATCATATCATCAATGCTATACATCGCACTCCAGAGTTCCTACTAGCCATGTTTGTTTTGGAAATTGATTTTATATACCTTGCAGCACACATGTTGAGTACGGTCTAATTCCAACGTTGCCTGTTCGCTCCTAGGCCAGAACGATGAGTACGGCACGTCAAGTTTAACTTCATCATGTTCCGATCCATCGTTCACCTGCTACATCAGGAGCAAGCAAAGGATAACATACGCCGGGTTGTTAATTTTCCATCTCCGACGGTGGAAACTTTTTCGTCAAATATTTACATACCCGAGAGCAACCATTTGCGAGAACAACAAGCGAGTCGATAAAACGTGTTTTCTCAACTTTTGTTTTCGGGGTAAGAAAAATGTGAAGGCAAACAAAAAAAGACAGCTCAAGATTATGCTTCCGGACCTTCCTGCTGGACGGCGTAGGAGAGAGAAAAAAAACTGCTCTTCCGCCCAATCATTTCGTCTTTGTCTTATGTTTTGGGAGCAGTTTCGCTGGGCGCAGGTAGCAAAAACAAGAAAAGTTTATCTAATCGGTTGGCTAACGTGAAGTAAATTGATTTTCTTGTTCTCTCCGACCGGGCGGTTTTTGCTCCGCCTGCTCCTGACGATTAAAATATCCGCTTTGCTGGCCCGGTTCGTTCGATTGCTGCTGGGGCTGCTGGTTTTTCTATCTCAGATGGACTCCTTTTTGTTTATGGTTTTGCTTTTTTCCAATGCCTTCGATCCTGTTTCCGTCAGTTTGATAATTCCTTTCCTTTTTTTGTAGCGAGCAACCAATTAATTTTCTCTCCAAAGGCACATGGTTTTCCTAGAGCACAAAATAATCCCAGTGCTCACCCAGGTAGAAGAGAAGAGAAAAGGCAATGCAAGCAAAAACACTGCCCGCCCTTGGCAGCACTCGCGACACGAACACGGTGGATTAAGTGCGTAAATGCCGGGTGTTTATTTCATAATTCCATGCTGCCCACTGCTGGTGGCATATGTTCGCATCGATTTTGCCACCGAAGATTTAGGGCCTGTTCCATGTTGTTGTTGTTGTTTTTTTTTTTCGAAGCTTACGCCCGTTTTTGGGGGGTGCCTGTTTTCGGTTTCGCCTTCATTAATCCGGTTCGAGGTTGGGATTTGCGTTGGCTTTCTTCGAGGCACGTTTCCACCCCACAAACATTAACAGCCACTAGTGGCTCAAATTAACAGTGGATCACCAAAAGCAAATGAAAAAGAAATGCGAGTGTATTCCGTTTCCATGTACTGGTTGGTTGCATGCAATTTGTTTTCCAACTATCGTGCTGTAGTTCTTGTACACATTACGGTTTGAGGTTCTGTGCGTTTTACAACACATAATAGATGCTGACATATTAGAGCGAGGGCCAAAAATTGGACGCTCCCTAGAATGCAACGCGGGCTCCGAATACCCAAATTGAAAAGTGGCTTAGCCAAGCCATTATGGAATGCGTACCGTTCCCAGATCCAGGGGTTTCCCCCCTTTTTTCCACCGAAGCGGCACCGCAAGAAAAATCAATAAATATTCAATTATTCAACAAATGTTACAGCGGAAGCTCAACCGAAATAAAAACGAAGAAGCATTGACCACCGCAAAAACAGTTATTGGTTAAAAATGGCTTGCAAGAGACCAGCAGCAACATAAACCCACTCGAATTTGCCCCAAACGGCGCACGCTGCGGTCCTATAATATTAGCCACACCCGGCGTCGTGGTCATTGCATGAACTTGTTACTATGGATTCATTTTTCTCCCCCAAGTTTGCATTCCATAGCTTCCGTTCCGGTTCTACGAGAGCGAAAACGAGTGGGATCGTTCGCCCCAGAGCATTTGGTTATGGAATGGCATAGTCCGAACGCGAATGATTTGCCCTCGACCATGCACTGGTACGTGGAAAACAAACAACAAGAAGAACGGACTATCTAACTAACCTCAACCGCTGGCAAATAAAAACCCTACCACAAAAGTCCCTTCTGGGAACAAGTGCAACCGGGCGATCAAGTTGCATTCCGCTGCAAACCATTATCGGCCCGAAGCAGCAGGTCTCGAAACAACAAGTGCACTGGTTTTTTCCGATGGAGAGATTATCTTGTTTGTTTTTTCAACGTTGTATGTTCTGTGGCTTTAGTGTGTGCAAGGATAACGCGAAAGACCACCCTAGTAGTGGGTTCCGATTAGTTTTTGCAGCGATTTCAACGCTTGCCGGAAACGGTGCCGATCGGCAATTCGCTCGTTCGATTTTCCTAATTGGATCAAGGAGTACGGGTGTTGGGAGATAATGGTATAAGCTTGGATTTAGAATGATCCTTTCCAAGCGTGGATTAGATTGCAAAATGCTTTCATAACCCTCAATGCTTTGCGAATGCAAATGCGAAGAAAAGAATGGAGTTTATTAACTAGAAAAACTGAAGGAGAAGCTCTGTCTTAAACAAAATCTAAAATGCAACAAAACACTTACAAAACTTTCAATCTTTTAAAGGAATTGTTCCAACACACATTGTACATTGAAGAATTTCAAAAGTTCTTATTTGCCTGCACAGTTGCTCATTTGCAAGCTGCTTGATCTTTACAACGCGTAAACACAAACGATCAACGACGCGAACAAATATGTTCGGGAGGTTTCATGGCGGCAAGGCAAACACCGTTTCCTGCCCCTTGTTTCTCATGAAGGCATTCTCCGGGAATCTTCTCTCGTCTACGGCATGAACGTACGCACGAAAGAAAAGCAAATTATGGCTGAATCATGCGGAAATAATTGTTTGATGTCTCATAGTACATTCGCCAAAGAATTTCGCTTCCGCCCGCGACGATGAGCCACACACTCGGCAGGAGTGGAGGAAAGAAAACACAAGTTATTTAAATTAAAAACGAGAAGAGGATGACTTTGGTCGCTTCGGGGAAAGCATGAGTTCGCTGATCGTCTAGAAAGCTGCGTTAGTATGAAATTTTGTCGATGCGTGAAGAATGTTTCTCCTCTCAACTGCAACGATTGGCGAGGGAAAGCTGGATGCAGGGGATATTCGCTTTAAGATAACCGATTTGTTGGGAAATTCTGGTGAAAATTAGGGCTTCTTATTTCCTCCAAAAAATGATGAAAAATGATTTTCTTTTGTTTTCTTGATGATGTTTCTTTTGCGACAGAATTTCAATAATTAAAAACATCGTTTCAACGTTTTCTTTTTGCAATTTAAATTTTTTTAAACATTGATTTACAACACGTTACAAATATCGGTCGGGTGATGGAAAATTCGAATTGGAGTGAGACTTTATGAGTCTTACATCATGGCCACATCGTACGATAAACGATTTATCCCGAAAATAGACGGCCGTGTGTTCCACTATTGCTTTCGCTGCCAAACGACATTTAATTTAGCACGGAACTATGATCGTGTGAAAATGCCTTTCGACACAATTTCAAACCCAAGCTCAGCCACGCATATATGACCTGGCGCCTGATTGTGACTATTAAAAAATGATCTGACTTTTAAAACATCCGTACAAACTCGACAACCTTTTGATAGCCCACCAAAGCGTAGTGAAGAGCTTACGTTCAATAACTGCTTTCGTAGACGTTTGCCAAATTTTCGTTTCGGTGCAAAAATAAATACGGCCCTCGTTGGAGATTGATGTAGAACCATGGCAGAGATGTCCCGCCAAAGTTAATGCAAATAAAATAAATAGCGCTGCCAGATCGAATGGTTTTACCGAGATTTTCCCCCATTTACTTGCCCGACTCTCGCTGTCCAAACCACCGGAAACGGATCAAACATCAAACGGCAGAGCACGGACGGGAAACATGGTCGGAAAACCCCGGGAGCCCCCCTCGAGCGCTACAGAACGGCGTCCCAGCGTGACATGGAAATGGAAACCTCTTGCGCGGGGAATGATTTTTCCTCCGTACTTTTGAAGTCACTTCCGTTCGGATGAAACAAATCCCGTGAACGTCGACGGAGGTCGACGCTTCGGGAGTATGATTTGTGATCCGGCCACCCGGCTCAATCCAGGCATCAATCTTTCCCTACTTCGATGTCGGAGCAAGGCGGAAGGAAAGGAGGATAGAAAAAATTACATTTTCCTTTCGGATCACTCGACATCATTTGTCGTACCGAAGCGCTTCATCGATTGTCAAACGGTGCGCGATCTATGATGATGATGATGAATGGGAATGGGGAAACTTTTCGCGCGGGGGGGCCGAGTTCGGAAGCAAAAACGAGGCGCAAGGAAACATGAAGATTTTCCATTCATTGCTCGCGCTGGCGGTTAAATAAGATGGATGTCAAATGTTTACCCAACCCCAACAAACAAGCGGTCGGTTCATTTCATGAAATTTCATGAAAATGTAGGATGGAAAGGAAAAATAACGGAAGATGGAAAAGCGTGCCGCACACAAAAAAAATCCTCTTTCTAAACAAGCAACAAGTGAGTTCGGGGGGAAAGTGTTCAACGTTACGATTTCGCTTTCATTGCCCGGGGGGGGGGAAACTCTTTGCTTTTCGCCAATTTTCCCAGCTCGACCCCAGTGAAATGAATGGCGCAATAAGTAATTAAACTCGTCCATTATGGGGAAATGCTATTTGATCTCTTTCGACACTTGTTGTCTTTTTTTTTTCTTCCACCTCCACAAAGAAGCAGGATAAGTTGTTGTGTTGCTTAAGCCCTGGACCATCCCCAAAAGCGTTGATTTTCCAGCTCTTATTCTTATCGCGTTAGGCAAGCGGCACTCCGCAGCTCTCTGCCTTTGAGAAGTCGAATGTTTCCAAGCCGAAGAAACGGAGCAAGCAACATCTGCAACGAATTGAAACCTGATGGCCGCATCTTTCCCCGATTGCTCGAGTCGGTTCTGGCAATAGTTTTATAATTAATTACGCCAGCCAATTGTACGCCGGCGTAGGAACGGTTCCGGAGTATTGTGACGGAGATTGCGTGGGTCATAAATTTCACGCAGCACTCGTCCGCTTTCCCTCCGCGGTCACGTCAACTCCACCCCGCTTGCCGACCTCGTCCGAATTTCCGCTGGTGACGAATGCGTTTGATGGTCTCCGGGTGGTTTGTTTGTTTGGATGTTGGGGTTGTCTGCCTCTGGCGCGGTGCGATCGCTTTCCGCCAGTGAACTCTCCAATGAACCCAACTCCACGGCGGGACATAATTTCTCGGGCAAATGTGTGCACAATGTGGTCGAACAGTGGCGCCCTCGGTTGCCGCGGCAGAAGGCAGAAGCGACTTGAGTGCGGCACGGAGCGAAGCGCGCTCGATTGTTGTGATATCAGCATGGCACATTAAATTAAATTGCCTCCAAATAAAACAAATGGCCCGGGGTGGAGAGCTCTTTTGATGGAGCTCGTGGTGGGGAAGGCCGTGCGCAGAAAAGTTATGATTTAATTCGACAAACATTTTTCCAAATTTTTGGCAGCTTTTTTTCCCCTGATGATTAGTGGTTGAAGACGTGTAAGATTGTGTCGATTTTTGTTGTTTAATTCAACAATAAAATAGGTTTTTTTTTCTGCATCAAACTGTTCTTCGTTTAGGTTTCGTGGATGTTATTTTAATCTTACGTCAGCATTTGCAGACAATTTTAGAATCAAAAAGTTAATCAAAAGTCTTTAAAGACAAGATCCGTGTTGTACTTGCAAGTGGCTTGTTAGAATCAAATACCTCATAGAACCAAAGAATTTTAAACAGATTAAGAATGGTCCACAGCTTTTGGTATCATATTATTGTAAAATGATATCTGGAGTCAACGTTGCCTGTTTTCTATTCTAGTAAATGAAAACATTTTTCTTGCGTTACATTTTTATGATGTTTATCCAACATTCTGCCAACTTTATTCGCTTGAAAGCCCACGACGCTGGCAAAACTCGCGCAGGAGTCATGGCAAAGGTGAGCGAGAAAAGCCGATCTCATTCTGCACGAACCTCGCCGGTGGGCGGAAAATGTATGTAAAAGGGCAAAAGTGCGACACATGAATCTACTATTGCCGTCTGACGACGCCATATTTTCTTTATCGCAGGCCGGGAAAAATTCATCACCTGTCACCGGTAGCATGATTGATCAGTTTTTACGACCGCGAACCGGAGGCCGTACGACTCGTAGGCTGCAGGCTGGAGTTCTGTCTTTATTCATTTTTTTTTTTGTCAGTGAACTTTTAAATAGGACACACCTGTGCACCGGGGCAACCAAACGAATCGGTTTCATTTATGTCGGCAGTAGCTTTTTTGCGTGCTCTCCCCTTTTCACTCTCTCTCTCTCTCTCACACACACACACTTGACGGTGGATCATAAAACCATCTGCCAAACCCCACATGACGGATTTAGGGGAAATTCAACAACAGCCAGGAACAATATGGGACGAGTTGGGCAGCATATAAAAAAAAAAGACGGTACATTCTTTCATATTCAGTCAACTTGCCGGTGTGCCATGCCATTTTTTATTGCACCGATTCAAACTCTTCCGTCATAATTTTTTACCCTGCTCGGGCGACGGTTGCAGATTTTGTCGCAAACTCTACACCGTGGAAGGAAACATAGCCCCCGCGGGTGCTCGTTTATTTCCATTTGTCACCGATAAGGTCTTCCGCGTTTTGCGAGCCATACATTTTTTGGCGTATTTATTTTCGGTAGCACACGCCAGTCCTCGCGGATGGGACAGCATAAATCTCCGACCCGGTGGGCAGAGAGTTTGCGTAGCGCTAAATTGAGCACAACGTGTCACTCAAGATGACGCTCGTGGATCAGTGAGATTTGCCGCGAAAGTTTTTGAAAGTTTTTTTTTTTTATTTATTTCGTTTATCGTTTTCTCAGTATCGCTAAGCTAGCACTCCGTGATTGAATATTTTAACATTTAGGCAGGCAATCAAATGCATTTGGACATTCCCTGACATAATTCACGTATCCTCTAATGAGTAGAAAACGCTTGATGGAACTCCGTTCGGATCATAAATAAAAGTTCAAATGGAGTCCCTTATAATGCTGCACGACGCACGAACACCATCAGCCATTTAGGTTGGTTATCACGAGAGCCGGTTACAGCACGTCGGCCCAGCCCTCTCAACATCCATTGCTCTATCATCATCCGGAGGGATGGAAACTTTGACCGATCAGAATCGGACCCTGATTTAAATTCATGTCTAATTTCGACCGAACCATCCTCTCCCTTTCTCCCGCAGGTGGCTTTGCGGAACGATAGTGACGTTGATTTGCATCGCACACCGGGTGACCTCATCGGAGCTGAACATATTTGGCGGCCAAGGCATCAGAGGTAAGTGTGACTCACAGCCGGCCGCTTGCAAAGCGCTCGCTGGCAGCTTATCGTAATGTCGATCGGAATCGCTCGGAAGATGAGAGGAACATCCCAAGGCACCTAGCTCAACCTCGGGTCAGCTGACGATGCCGGGTTGCGCACATAAACCAGGCTTAAGGCATATTAACCGCTGGTTCGGCGTTTTACGATACGTTCAGCATTACCCTAGGCGACTGTGGGCCCCAAACCGGTGTAAATTTTGATAGCAAAGTTTCTGCAAACTGCGGACGACGGATTAGAAAAAGTTTTAGGGGCTTCGCCCAAAGTGGGCCTGGTATCCTGTACCGTATCGAATGATGGTTATTGGTTTTTTTTTCTCAACTATGTATCTTTTATCGAGTACTGATTACTGAGAAGATATTCTTTTAAATTGTATGTAAAACCCAACAATGGTCGAATTTACAGTGTTTTAATACAACCTGGAAAACAGTTTAAATTCCCAGCAAATTTTGCCAGCCAAACACTGTACTTTTTACGATGAAATAGTTTACGCCTCGATGTATGCAAAACGCATGGCTTCATTGAATGATCCAAACTTAAACGATAAGTCCCTATCAAAAACGATAAGTTCCTGTTTTATCCCAGAACATGTCGTGGTTAATGGTTTGGAAAATTATGTTTAAGACAACATTAGAGACGTATCGTATTGGGACCAGCATCTGTTCGTATCGGTACAGTAGCGTTATGAAACCGATATGTAAAGTTCAGTACCCTCATAGCCTTTTTTTCAAACTTATATTGGTTTTTGTAAATTTGTCTTTCAAAGTTATCTTTTTCTTTCAAATTTCGATATGTTTCATCATTATGTTTTGTTTATCACATTGTCTTATGATTGTCAACAAACCTGCGAGAATAACACATTTTCTTAAGCAAATCGAGCATTTTGATTTTGTATAAGACTCATCTAGAAGTGGTTCGGGAACATGCTCTTATGCAAAATGAATACAATCAGACCGGGTGGCCTAATTAATCGCTTTTCAGGACCTTGCCGTTAAGCGAGAGAGAAGCGTTTTTTCTTCGCATTATTTACGCTTTAACTCCATTTTATGAATGTGACTATTTGGATTCATAGATAAATCACCTAATTACATCATTACGTCTGCTAGATGATTAACTGATAGTAATTATATTTCTGACGTAACTGACTGGCGGTGAATAATGCAATGCGTTTTACGTTTCCCAACTAGATGCACTCGCCGAACGCGATCTGATGGCAGCGATCCAGATACCGCTGCAGAACGGGGTCAAGTTCGTCGATGGACTGGACGGGTTTCCGGCGTTCGGCGTCACCAGCGAGGCGGACCTGAAGTCACCGTTCCGGCTCATCCTCTCGGACCATCTGCAGGACTTCGCCATCATCGCTACCGTCAGACCGCAGTCCAGCTCCGGTGGTTGGGTCTTCTCGGTGGTCAACTCACTAGACACCGTGGTCCAGCTGGGCCTGCTGCTCGAGCCGACAGCCGCCGGCGACCAGTGGAACGTAACCCTTTACTACACCGACGCCAAGCAAGAGCGCGACAGCCAGGCACTCGCCTCGTTCCAGGTGCCGTACGGCAAGAGCTGGATGAAGATGATCTTCAAGGTGCTACCCGACCAGATCGTGTTCTACTACAACTGCCTCGAGGCCGGCGTCGTTCCGGTGAAGAAGGAGCCACGTAAGTTAGTGTTCGACACCGCCTCGACGGTGTACATCGGCCAAGCTGGTCCCGTTCTGAAGCGGAAATTCGAGGTAAGTACCGCAACCCGATTTTCCTTCCCCAGCGGACAGCACGTTCGGAGCAAGAGACCATTCCACGCTTTGCTGATACGACAACGGGGTAATCAAATACAACCCAACCTCGGAGATAAGAATCGTTCTGGTCCGTACAAAGTGTTGGTTATCGCCGCATCAACCTTTCTCTTCCTTCCGCAAGCCAACATGGGAGGGAATCAAATTTTAATCAAAACACCATTAACAAGCCTTCGAAAGATAAGGATACATAGCTGCAAACACGGCAAAACTTCGCCACTCGGTCGTAAAAACAAGATTCACTGCCCTCGAGGGTCCGATTTCGGGTGCAGAAAGGTACCCGCGCTCCGGAAACTCTGCATTAAAGTGTTAAACAACAACCGCAAGTTCCGCACTTGGCACTGCCGACACGCCGAGATCTCGAGATTTCCGGCGCTGTTTGCCAATGGTTGCCGGCGCTTTGTGAGTTTCCGGGAGTGCAGTGATATTTTCACACTTGCCAGGTGTCAGGATAGACGGGTCTGGTCTGGAGTGTGTATTAAAATTTCATCGCTCGCTCTCAGCGTCATGAGGGGGCATCCTTACGAATTCGGAGGCGACGGAATGCATCCCGAAGTAGCGCGCGTCCGTGCGGGTAGCCAGTATTCCCACGGAGAAGTAAAACTCCTACATTACAACCAGTTTTGATGTGACCTAATTTTTTTTACGTTTAATTTTTCCGGGCTTAGTTCACCGTTTCCATTTGCAGCAGTGTTCGAGTGAATGGGAATTGGGCAAAATAGAACAGAACGTTCTTCCGCATTCCCGTTGAATCGTGTAGAATCGGTACAGAAAGGGTTGACGGGGGAAAAAATAAATCCACTTGACACAAATCAGGTGAAAAAGGTTTTTCAACGACTGCTCGAGGACGATCTTTTCGGGACAACCCGCTTCTCGGGGAAATGGTGAAAATGATCCATAAAATGGGAAATTTATATTCATTATCACTCGTCCCGGTGCTCGAGGGATAGGAGGAGACAAATTTGGCCTGCCCCCCCAAAAACTCGTTTGCTCGATGGGCCGATTTCTTTTCACAAAACTGCCGACTATCGTTTTTAGTCGCAGTTCGTTTCCAGTTCACAAACTTTTGCCCACTTCCATTTCTGTTCCGGGTTGGGAGTTTCAATGATATTTTCAAAGATTCAACTGGTACAGAAAAGCATTAACACGATGTTTCTTTCGAACGCATTGCTTCTGAAATGTTCTTTCTACCTAAAAAACCTTCCCACACTGGGTCACGAACCGGCAAAAGCTTAAAGCTAGCTCGACCGGAACCCTTGATCCTGCGAAATCCTTTCGCCTTACCGTGAGCGGGATGATTTGCCTACAATTAAACGTCTACGTTATTTTCAGCTCATTTGCAGCAAATCGTTTCCACAGCACAGGTTTCCGATAAATATTTACGTGAGATTATGCAGGGTTTTTTTATAGACAACGTGAATTAAAAAAATAGAAATTGTTAAGAACAGAATTTGTTGGCTTCACTTAATGTTTGACTTAAAAATAATATTAACTTTAGTTTTACTCACAAAATTTCTATTAGATATTAACCATATCTGAAAATGTGGCCTTTTACCATACTATTACAAAGCAGCACTGTTTTAACACGTTTTGGTGACAACCGCTTCCTTCCGTGCTCTCCTAGGGAAACAACCCTAAGCATTTCAATTCACTCCACTCCACCGGTACTAGGCAAAGGCAGTTCAAGTGCGTTCGGAATTCGATCGCGACTTCGCTCTGGTGCCAGATGGCATCCGGTGGCCGCGACGGAACCCTGGCAAACCAATCTGATCGAAACAGATGTCGAGGCTAGGGGAATGCACATCGTTGTCGGCCTTCCGGGGGTTCGAGGTAGGCCTGCGCTACAGCCCGAGGCTCACCGGCAATCGTTTTGATGCTCCGGTGGTCTCTTTACTCGCATCGCGTGCATTTAAGAGCCAACCGGGTGACCGGCAAACCCCTCGAGAACGAGAACAACCGGAAATGCGAACGCACGGTCTGTGTTTCGATTCGGTTTCAACGCAGCAAACCTCTTTTTCGTGCAACAATTCGCGGCCAGCAGTTCCGTCGTGCTTCTATCTTTTTGTAGGAAAATACTTTTGCTATTCCTGCAAGCATCCCAGTGATGTTAAAGCGTATAGCTTGGGAAGAAAGTGGGACGGTCGATGCCTCTAGTCAGCTCTAGACCAATTAACAATCTTTCCACACGAACTTCAACGTCAGAGCAAGCGACGGTGTGCGAAGATTAGCCCACCAGATCCATTACGGTCCATCATCATTATCATCATCAGCATCATCATCATCAGCTTGCTGTTTTCCTTTTCGTCAGGGTTAAAAAACAACCTTAATCGGACACCCGTCGTCAAGGAAAGCGATCCTAAGCGTCCGTTGTGAGGCAACAGATCGACATCGTCTTCCTCGTTTCGTCGGTTGCTTGGAGGACGGAAAATGTTTATGTGGAAACTTTTATGACCCTTTCATACGCAACATCAGTCTGGGATTAGGATGGTCGGATATTGAGTTGATTTCGCCAGATCCCTGAGCGTGTTGAGAAGCCACAACGCTGCGCTTAAGTCGCTCGAAACAAGCGTAATCTTTCCCAATCGTGTGTGGAATGCGTGTTCCTTGGAACAGAAATAGTGCCCGTTACATTGCTATCAATCAGTTTTATTATAATGTTTTGTGAATTCACCGAATTTCCACCACAAGAACCATGTCAAGGTTTCTCCGGCGCACTTCAATCTCCCATTCTGCTCTGGTTAACCAACGACGGATCGCTTAATGAGCGGAAATAAACGACTCCCGGTAAAAGGTTCAACCACTTACGCCGGTGTCCGCCCCCTCTTCACTGTCGGATCTTGCTCTTTCGTGTGTTTCAAACCATTGCCACAGCGCCTCGTGGTCTTTATCTCGAGAAACGGGCTGAGATTCCGCTTCCGAGAGGAAGCCCACTTCTAGGTGATCAAAGTTCTGAGCTCACCGAGACATCATTATTGTGACATTACGTACCTCCTAAGTACCTTACCTTGGTTTGATTTTAATCTGTCTAAGTCTTTCCCACTGCGAGGAGGAAACGGCCCCACCGGGAACGATGGTACGAGCGTTTAATAGAACCTTTCTCGAAGGAGTTCGCAGCAAAAACGGTTCTCCTGCATACTAGATGCGCTGTGATGAATGCCATTTCAAATTATCCACCTTCATCTGAGGCTTCTTGAAGCAAGCGACCGGAGTGGTCGGTTCCGAGAAAGTGTCCTGGGAAGCCTTGCACAAACC
This sequence comes from Anopheles atroparvus, assembly GCA_914969975.1. Taxonomy (NCBI): domain Eukaryota; kingdom Metazoa; phylum Arthropoda; class Insecta; order Diptera; family Culicidae; genus Anopheles; species Anopheles atroparvus. Next base: position 32,543,351 of record CAJZCY010000002.1, on the reverse strand, counting down.
AACGTGCCAACATGCAAATCGTGTGGGAAAACAGATTTCCACACGAGTATCGACGTAAGCTATTTCTTCGTATCGAATCAATTTTACTTCGTTCCAACACCGGTGAAAACCCAAGTTGTACTGGCGGTGGGAAATAAAACCTTTCGGCGTAAAAGAAATGGAAAGGACACTCTACCGTTGTGTCGTTACATTGTTCGCTTCCCAGGTGCGTCAGCATCAATCTTCATCCATCGTTCGACGCCAAATTACACCAATCAGCATTCCATTCAGGCGACTGTAACCATCTGTGAGTTCTGTTTGTCCAGTAAACTTCTCCTTCAATAATGCTCGGAAACGAACCATTTACGCTTAGTTTACAATTGGAAAAACTACTTCTTTCGGGGAAAAGAAAGCTTTCGTTTTGTTGGTAGAGATCCAATCGTTATTGAGGTAACATCCAAATGACAGGTGACTAAACTCGTACTAGGCCACTGCATCTCATGTGCTCGATGCACGAATGGATCTCGATTGCAATCGAATCGAGTTGGGAGGAGGAAATTGTCAATCTTCCAAAACATCAACCAGTAAACCTCAAAAACTGCTGGACAGGTTTGGTGAAATATGGGAAACATGAATGGAAAACAGATGGCCAAAAGAAGAAACGGGCCAGATTACCAGCAAGGCCAGAGTCTTCAGAAGGGAGACGGTCGACGGCACAGGTTTCCCGCATTGCATAATTCATTTTCCCCTCATTATTTCCTGCCTGCTGTTCGAAGTTTGAACATAGCCTAGCTTTTCTTGAAATTTTGCTCCCAGCCTCCGATGGGAGATTCTTCCACCGTAGGAAGCATTGCTGCCGGGGCAACAGGAAACTTTAAGTTCCAATACACAAGCATCCTTCCCGGAGCCGGTCGGAACGAGTTGTATTCAATTTTCCGAAAAATTTCGTTCCCCCTCGAGGGTGAAGGAAGGCGAACAAGCTCGGCTGAATGCTGGAGGATGGACCTGCTACGCAAAAACTTTCGGAGTAATTCCGTTTAGCCGCAAGTTTTCCAGGGGCAACTATAGTTCACGTTGGGCTTACCTGTCAATATTGATAATTCATACGACACACGTACAATTTTAATTTTTGTTTTGCAAAGGGCGGCATTTCAAGAGCTTAGAAAGTTCAGTTTGTTCCATTGCATCATTTGATTGTTGAAGAAAGTTTAAAATTTGATTATACACTCCCAAAAACACCTTTTACTTCACTTACTTCGACTATTTTAACATCAAGAATGACCATACATATTTTGTTTCAATGCAATTTATTTGGTAACTCCATTTAAAATAAACTAAAACCATTCATTATGATCTGTCTTAGTAAAGCACAAACGCAATTCAAATCTGCCGTGTATAGTTTAATATGATTTTTATTCCGTAAATAAATCTCTTAAATGAATTTAAATGTTGCGATTAATGAGTTTTTCAAGTTGCATTCTTTACCACGGATCCTCCCTCTTTAAGTGAAAGGCTCAAAATGTAGAACGAAAGCCGCTTCGTTTAGCTGAACCAGTGCATCAAGGATATCCGCTTTTCCGCGCGCATTCCCGACTATACTCATTATCGGCCTCATCATCAACGTCATCAACGAGTCGAGCTTCGCGATGCGCTTTTCCCTTTAGCCGTAAGGCAACACAGGAAATGTTCTAATCTAGGATAGCCTGCAGTACAAAAACCCGTGGCGAAGTGAACGAGCAAGCCTTTCAAAATCATTCTCTAGGCAGGAGCCGTTCTTCCTTCCCTTGCAGACACAATTGCATCCCGCGCAAGGAGTGATTTTCCCAGGCATCGAGGGAAAATGTATATTTTCCAACCTAAATACTCCCTCGGTGCATGTCCCATTTTATCCGATCGAATTTTCCCCCTCATTAGCTCCACCTGTCCTCTTGTCGAACCAGACCAGACATGTGGGATTATTCGAGCAGCGCGAAATGATACAGTGCTCGAGCTTCGAGTGCCACCGAAAAATGCCAATATTTTTCCACCCTACCCTCCCTACCCAAGGGACACCTGCGCGAGGGAGGAATTTTGTTGCGTCCTCAAAGTGCCACGACGTTTTACCTCCGACGGCATCGGGCAAAATAAAATGATTTATGACGAAAAACGGGCAAAGCTTTCTCCTTCCCGGGCGCTCGTTATGAGGCACTTGATCTTGCGCTGCTTTTATAGCGTGGAGGCTGCTTGGGACTCTCCCCCCCCCCCCCCTCTCCCTTTTCAACGGCCGCCAAGCACCGAGTCCGTCGGGATAAATCATTTTTCACATTCCTGATCCATCCTGCCGTACTTTCAATCCACGCCACCTTTCCTTTTGCGCGACACAAGAAACCACGTCGGTCCGTTCCTTCGTTCCGTGTGGACTGTGTGGAAATATGATTTAGGTGGGGGTAATCTGCAAGGGCTGCTCGTTTGGAAGTCTGGATTATTCATTAGACTGACGCGGACTAAGTGGAAGCAATTTAGTAGCCAATTTGCGTCGTCCCTTTGGTTAGCTCGAAAGCGGATGATGATTAACTCCGTCACCGATTACCTGCAGAGATGCCGCGCTCGGTGTTGATCGATAAACAATAGCAAGATTGATAGCATATCATGCATTTTTTGTGTGATTGACATCATGATGAAGATTTCTTTAATATCACAGTATCGAAGAAATTACTTGTTTCAAATTCTTCAAGATGGAAGAATAAAATTATTGTAAGCCTAAAATATTTAAAAATGGGGATATCCCCAAAGAATGTGATTCATCTCAAAGTCACATGCAAGGATAGAAAACTGCTTCAAAAATAGACCTCATTTTATATTTAAATAAATAAGTAAACGACCTCATAAACACTAATGAAAGCTTCTAGGATGGAAATTCTACTTCGTACACTCGCCATTGCATCAACTCGAATAAAATCAGCTTTCCGTTCACTGCCAATTTCCACTTATCGACCAATAAAGCCGGGTTCATTACCTACTCACGATCTAGGGCTCATCGTGTTCGGTCGTAAAATGCTCACCTTAAAATAGTAACAAAGGGGCCACACGGAGAAAAAAAAACCCCATCCCACCATTTTCTAGCTCACCAGCAACACGTCTCGATGGCGCCATTTCGCACACGAATTTCCACCCATTTTATCGGGGACCGAGGATCGCACAGTGCGAGCCCATTGCCACAAATCAATGAACGGCAAAGCTTATTCAAAGTAGCAACAGATAAAATTCTTTTACAGGCGCGATGAATGGACGCACTCTGTCCAGGTAATGGGAAGGTGAGAGAGGGGAAGGGCCGCACAAATGGCTGCCGTCGATGCCGGTTTCGATCCACGATAGGCCCCGCAAATGGGCGCACTTTCCACACGGGCCTATCGGAAAAACCCATCATCGTAACGCCATTAACCTAACGGTTTACCTTCCGTCTATACTTCCCTCAATGACTGGGGTGGGGGGAGGTGGGGGGGTGGTTGAAAATGTCCCTTTTTCCGCAAAACTAGAGAAGCGAAGCAAAGGAGCATTTCTGCATCAAAGTACTGGGCCGTGTTTTCGTGCCGACCTTTTCTTCTGATGCCTTTTGCGGAGTGTGTTGCTTTAAACTATGACGTCACCGTGCGTTCCAGCCGGTGATATGCCGGCAAACCTGCCCCACCGGCCTCACCTCCTGTCCCCTTTCTTCCTTCCCTGGATCTTCATCGCCCTGCTTCCGGGCCGTCACAACAAGCAGGCCGCACCAATACGAGCGAAAACAATTCCCTCCCGTGCGTCGTGTTTCAAAACCGTTGCTTCGAGCGGTATTGCATAACTTGCAGGGGAAAGGATCAGCGGATCGGCGCCTGCGCAGCCATCACACACACACTCACGCACACATCAAGCTTCGGTTAGCAGAGCCGAGTTTTCCGAGGACATGCTCCCATGCTCGAGGAGCTCTTCTTCCGATCGGCAGCGCCACTTGGCGAACGGACGGCAAATCCTGGCGGTTCGAGAAGACGAAGCCATTCGCTGGCGTCGTGAATTCCGTCAGTCTTTTCCCCTTCCGAGGGGGGCTGATAGGAGCCGGATGAATTCCGTTAGCAGGACGAACACGGGTTCATGCCTGGTTCGGGTTCGTTCGGTCGTTCCTTCGTTCGTTCGTTCGCTCGTCCCTGCTGGACCTTTTTTTTCTTCTCGCGGGCCACAAGTTGGGGAACATACCGACGGTTGCGTACACTCCGGCACGCTCAGTTTGCTGGTGGCCCGCGATGAAGTTGCACGTACTGCTTCTGCCGAGTGCGCGTCCCGTGGCCGTCGTTACCGCCGCCGTCGTTGTTCGCCGCCGTCGTCGTATAAGTTGTCGCGTCGCGTCCGCAGCAGCAGCAGACCGTACGGTCGGTCGCTGCCGTTCGATCGATTTCGGGTCGGTGTCGTGAATTCCGGAGGCGCCCTGCAGCATCTCTGCAGCAGCACATATCACACAGGGAACGCCGCGCGCTCACGTACTTATCGGGAAATTCCATATCCAAAAGGCAACAGAGCAAGTGGAGTGCTTTGGACAGATCGAAAAACCCAAAATTAAACCAGATCTTCCTCCGCGGCTCGCCACGAACCGTACCGTTCCATCTGGGTGTGTTCTGGCGCAACGAGGTGTGTGTGTGTGTGTTTGTGCTCGTCCAAAATTACGAAAGTAAATCATATCTGATCCACTTGACGGAGTGCGTCTTCCAGTCTTTTCCCCCGGGGGAAAAACTAAAAATCAAACACCAGAGCAGCACGCCGCTGGGAGGTAGTCAATCAGTTCGTCCCGGCACGTGCACTCTATCACAAGCGGGTTGTTCCGGTGTCGGTTTCCTGTCGCAGTCACTAGAATCGATCGAGCGTCTCGAAGTCGGTGTAACGGTTTTCCGTCTGTGTGCTTCCTGCGCCATAAATTTGGATGATTGGAAGGGCCGCTTTTAAAGCGTTCAAGCTCGGAGGTCTCGTCCTGGGCTCCTGCTCGTTTGCATTAAGTTGATGTTCTGTTGATCCTTGAACAGATCCACACAAAAAAAAGAATCCCAAACATCCACCGTCGAGGTGTTGAAGGTGGAAAACCGGACGAAACAGTAACGGACGCCCCAAGCACTGCTGCTCCACAAGTTCCCCAGGTTGCCGGGGTCCAAAATAAACGAGGATTATATAATTACCATAATTGAATACAACACCTCGCCACCACCGAACGGTACTCGGCCCGTGCGAAGAAAAACAACGTCGTCCACGGGGGGAGAGTTTTCACCCATGTGCTCGCGCTACCTACCCCGGTTTCCACAAACGGGCACCTCAGGCGTACACGTGTCCCGCGAAAGTGCTTGGACGTGTGAATGTGTGCGGTTAGGGTTTCCTTTTTCTTTTTCACCTAACCCGCGAGGGAAATTTTCCGCCCCGCCCGACCGCGAACCTTGCGAGCTGTGACGCGTGTGTGATTTCCTGTCCACCTCGGCGTGTGTTTTCGCGGCAAAACACCAACGCACACGTGTGTGAAAATGTCCAGCGCGTAGTCTGGGGGGAACAAGTGGAGCCTAAGTAAAGCGGTGAAGTAGAAAAACGTAACCGAACCGGTCATTGCGGTGCGTTTTGACGACCTCATTGTGCACCGCAGGCAAATCGCAAGTAGATTTTGGGAAAAGAAACGGTACGACGCTAGCAACCACCAACAACAAAAAAAGGGAAGGTCCTCCCGCTGCAAACGTGAAGCGACGTGGCATTATGTTGGCACGAGCCACAAGCGCTGGAAGGCCGGGCGATGTGGCCTGACGTCGCGAAGTGCGAAACGATGCTCGGTGATTTATGAGTCGCCCGCTTTTCTGCCCGCTGGTGTACGATTACGCCATTTCGAGACCGCTCGGTCGCCTCGGTTTATGCTCTGCCGGGGCTGAAAAAGAACCCAACTAGAGGACAAGGCAAACGACACAAAAAAAAAACAACCGAAAAACATAACTCGGTAGCTTTCCGCAGGAGCGCTTGGTGCGTAAAAAATGTGCTCCTTGCCTTGAGTGTTTGTGTGTGTTAGTGTGTGGTGGAGGTGAGATAAAAGTTTGGCCACGGTGGCAGCGTACAAATTCTGCCGGGTCGAACGGCAGGTCCTTGAAATCGAAACCGGGTCTCAACGGCGACTTGTGCGATTTTTATTTTCCCCACCGGAGGAAAGCGGCCAAAGTCGCCACAAACATTAACGATCGGTTTACCGGTGTGTTTGCGGGAGACGCTAGGCACAGTTTTCCTCGCTAAAGGCTCCTGGAGCTCCAGCCATAGTTCAACACCGTTCAGCAGGGGAAGCCAAACAGCGATTTGCGTTTTTTTTTTTTTGTGCGGGAATATATTTTTGTTATTTCGTTCTCCTCCTTTCCGGTTCGGTTTCGCGTTCGGTTTCGTTGATCATCACGTGTGTGTGTGTGCGGGCAAATGGCAGAGTGAAGTCAACTTTTCCTTCACTTCTATCGTTTCGTTTTACGACTCACCGGCATTCCTTTATCCCTTCCCATTCGCCGGGAAGCTTAAGGAAAACGAAAGGGCGACGTGCTTAAAGCGTGTCCCGAAAATCAATACGTTCTGTGATAGGAAACAAATCCGAGGTCCGGGCTAGGTCGGGTGAAGCCGTTCAGCGGGGACAAGCAAAACGAGGGCAAGATTCTCGCCAAAGGAACGAAGAAGGATAACCGTTGCGTTTTAACTGTTCTGCTTGTGTCGTTGGTAATTGTTCGTTCGTTTGTTCGTCTGTTGGTCGCCTCGGCATCGCTGTCGGCGAGATAAAGAGTGTTTAGTGCGTGTTATTGAGCGGATCCCCGTGGAAATGTCATTGTTGATGGGGCGGGTTCCATTATTTTCCCAGCGTGAGCCAAAATAAAGTAAAAGAGAAAACGACGGGTTTAACGCGCGCTTGTGCTATCTTAAGAGACCACTTTCCGTCGCCCCGTGCCGAGATTGTGCCCGTGTGCACTAGAATAAACAACGCCACCGGTAAAAACCACCGTGCAGGGTTGGCTTTTCTTTGGGTGAAATAATTAAGTTATCAGCCGGGCGCGTTCGGCGTTTGTGCGCTCGCTTATCTTCTCGCTCCTTCGTGTCGTGTGGCGGAGCACGAAAAACGCCACCAGCGACGAGCCGACGACGGAATTGGGGCATCCAGTTTGCGTGTGGTTGCGGGCAGGACGAGAGATAATTTATACCACGACAACCCCACGGTCCCCCCGACGCCCGACGAAAAAACGGGGCGGAAAACGGACCCCGCGCAGTTAGAACCATTAATTATCGGAACCGGACGGGCCCGACGAACCGAACCGAGCGTTCCGGAGGATAGTGGTCGTGAAGCACAGTTTCATCAGCCGCCAGTCCCCGGAGACACCGTTTTCCTTTCGTGGCCCGCAAAAACCGGATCGCACCAACCATTTCGCGGGAAGGGGTGGAAAGCCGCGTTTACTTTATTGCCGCGCAGCATGAAAGCTCATCAAGTGACGATTGTTTACCGCTGATTTCCGGAGGAAAAGTGGCAGCCAAACCAGGCGAGGAAAAACCGCCGGAGGCCTGTCGAAGTTTTCCCACGGCCGTAGCGGGGTACATTTGTAGGTTGGGTGCAATTGCGATTCCGTGCCGGTGTCGTTTACACGGCGTGCAAAGGTGTCTGCGGCGACACCAAACAAATAAACAAATCCTTAGACAACGCGGAAAGGGAACGGGTAGTTGCAACGCGGGAAATAGCGGAAGGTGTGCTGAACTTACACACACAAACAAACAGACGCACGTGCTCCGCCAATTTCGCCGAATCGGAAGCCGGATCTTCCGGCTGCATCGGCCCACGGGGGGGTTACTACTTCCCGGAGAAAAAAAAGTTCGCTGTTCGCATGCACGATCGATTGAACACACACATATCCTGCGGGCAGCGCGGCGCTACTGTACCCAAATTGGATAAATGGGCCGGGAAAGTGTGCATTGTTGCATTAATCAATTAATGCATTAATCATGGATTGAGTTGCGGGTGGGATCAACAACAACAACGTACAGCGTAGTGTTTGCAAAACGTAGTGAAATTTCCGGGGCGAGTTGCACCGAGTCGGAGTTGCATTTCAATTCCCCACTGTGCTGTTGTTGTGCAAGGGAAGAAAAGAAAAGCCGCGCTAGAATTCCGTCAGAGGCAACGGAAAAGGTTTAATTTGTGCGTATCGCGGCTCGCGTTTTACAATTTTCCCCCGTGGGAAACGTGTGTTGTGAGAGTGTCTACCGTTGTGGAGTTCGGAAGCATATCAAAGGAAAATATCGCAATTATCCTATCCATATCGAGCGTGGTGATTCTGCTAACGAAGTAGGGCGCCATTACGGCAACGAAGCATATCCAGGAAAACAAGGACCTTGCCGTGTGATCTCCGTGCGCGGCGTGCTGGTCCCTCCAGATTATAAAACATCATCTCCATCATCCATCGCCCGCATCAACGCCAGCAGCATCGCCAGCATAAACTCGGCTGGTCAGCCGAGTCGAGCTGAAAGGCGACTCCCAAAAAGCAGCAGTTTTAAATCGACCGCACCGCCGTGATCGTCCCGCTCGGTCGGTGCTCGGGAAGGGGGACCCGCCATGGCGATGGTAGTGTCGGGACGGGCGAAAGCCGTCATTGCGGCGTTCGTGTGCTTCTTCCTGCTCGGCATCGTCCTCGTGACCGGCTCGACCAAGGGCTGGTTCGTGCCGATGCGCTACAGCGAACGAGTGGCCGCCCGGGTTCAGGTAAGCCCCGGGTGAAACCGCACAAAACCCAACAGGGGAGCTCCCGGCCAGGCAAGGGTTGGCTGGCGGGCGCTTCGGAAGACCCAAATTAAAGCCTAGCCTACTGCCATCATGGGTGGGATGGATTTAATTAAAGTTCGTTTGATGTGGGCATTTTCCTGCGGTGCCTTTCGGGCGTCCGTGTGAGATCCTGCGAACGAAGATTACCGTCCGGCTTAGTTCAGGGTTTCGCTCGGGTGGAAAATGTCCCCGGGAACAAACTCGGGATGAAGGAATCATCGTCATTTGCCAGCGGTCTTGTGCCTTTTGATTTTCGCTCATTATGGACGCCCGACAAGCCGAACAATCAAATGAGGCGACAGGTAATGGATGTGAGAACTTTTTTTTTCTTCACTAAGAAAACTGGACTTGCACAATCATTTGAATGTGCTTGTGCCCGTTATGCTTCCTCATTCAAGTACTAGACACTAACGGAATCGAACATTAAGGAAGAATATTGGAACAGTTTTCCTCCGGGTATGAGGAAAGTTTCAACAACCAAAAACTTCCCAAACATTTAAAACAAAGCAAAAAAGAAAATTTATTCACCTCGCTTGTTGAGCACGTCCTGCTGAAGGCATTCTTCAAATTCAACTGTGGCGGAAAACACCGAAATAACTTCTACAAGTGGTTTTCCAAGCACCGGCGATTAAAGAGGCAAAAGCCAGTTCCACTAAACCTTTGCACCTGCAGAATTTCCCGTCGCGGTCAAATTCTTAGAAATATAAGTATCATTAAATTGTTTCCGTTGACTGTTTTTCTTATTTCCCGTTCCCGGAAACCGAACCGAGGGAAACGGGTCCAGTGAAACACATTCGTTTTCTATTTTGTTTGCTGTTGGTAAAAAAAGGCGCGGGACGAACTGTTATTACAATGTTTTGGAATTGTGACAACGGCGTTCGGTTGCGCTGGAATTTTCCATTCCAATGGTGAGCGCTTTTCTTCTTAACCTTGAGGGTAAATGATTTTTGATTGGTATGAACTGCCACAAGTATGAACCTTTAGCTTAGCCACTTTCCTTGCTTTTCTGAATGATCTTGATAACATTGACAATCGAAAAGCCATCATAAGATTGTTTTTTTTTTTCCTCAATGCAAATTGAATAGAAGAATCTAAGATGTAAGAGGGTTCTATTTCAGCAGTAATCTCGTTCGCACCATCGCCGACTCTCGATGTGTTGCTGATTTGACTCGTCCTCGCAAATTCGATAAATCTCCTTCAGCATAATTTACGATCAAACGCTTACCCTTTCCCACGTCATCAACGACGCTCGAGCTCAAGACGGCTAATCATGGCTAATTAACCCGCTTCCGCCGGAACTTGGAGTTCCACTACCGGGGAAGGGAATTTTTCTCGCTCGCGAAGATGTTGAAACCCCCTTATCATCTATTCCCCCTTTCCTCCATTCCGCTTCCCGGCGTGCCGTCGTGGACAAAATGATGATTCATCGTTCGGATCCCGGTCGCTCGCCCCGGCAGCGTTTGGGGTTGATGTAATTCAATTTATATTCCATAACAAAATTATCCTCTTATCTTTAATTCAAACACAAAAATCACCATCAAGAGCCAGCTGCTTTCGTGTCGGGGGGGGGGGGGGGGGGGGAGTCCACTACCACTCCTCGAACGATAACGAACGATCCCGGTCCAGGATAGTCGCCGGCAAGGCAATGGTAGCGTAACAGCGTGTCAGCACAAATTCCGTTCCGTCTTCCATGGTGGAAGCTTAACCACGGTTAAACGACCCCGGCCAGCAGCAGAGGATGATACGGGTCCTGGTCAGCCCGGTTCCTTTGCTGGACCAACGGTTGTAAACGACGCAACGCGCAGAAGGACAAAAAAAAAAGAAAGATGAAAGCCACCGTAGGGGAGCTGTAATTGAAGGGATTCTAATTTCAAAGAAATTCCCATCATCTTCTCGTCACTGCGTAGTGTTTTTATATCCTTCTTTTCCTCCCGGCAGCTCAAGAGGATCAGCGGAATCCTTTGATTACAGTTCCTTGGAAGAGCCAGCACTAAAAAGCGAAAGATAAAACATCACAGGAAGTAACGGCAGCAATCGTTCGCGTCGGAATAAATTGCTCGGTTCCTCCACGGTAACGATCGTGAACGGAAGGGAACGGAAAATCAAGCATTTACGTTCACCATGGGAAGCATGAACGGCTTCGTTTAATGGTATCAGGGATTGGAGACCAGCATGGTTTAATTTCTTTTCCTTTAAAAACGCCCGAAACGATAACGATAAGAAAACATGTTCAATCCATTCTTCTTTGTAAGCCTGCATGTTTTAGTGCAAAGCTAAGGAAATGCGTTTTCAAACGTTTTCTCTGACTTTAAAACATTAACCAACCCAATCCTACAGCTCGATCCCAAGCTCAATAATGTTCTACAACCTGAACATTGCCAAAGTATCCATCCAAAAAGGACCTTTCGCAACCTTTTGGCACAATTGGCAGCGCACGCAAACGCAAAAACTTAAACACATGTTTCGCTGCCCAACAAACCGAAACGTTCAATTTGTCGATTAGCAATCCGTAAAAGCACGAGAAAATATCGATTAATTTTCCACCAGCCTGTCGCCACCCGCTCACCCTTCCGGGTAACCCGGGAACGAACGTTTTCCACCGAGTGGAGTTCGAAATTGCTGTTGAATTCTTCATAACACAGACCGGAGTTTTCCGGGGCCCGAAAACAGATAAGTGGTGCCAGAACGAGGCTCACGCGGACCTTTAGGAGGGGGGAAAAAAATACGCTGCACGTCCGACAATATAACAAACAAAAACGAGGCCAGTCACGCACACGCACATTGTTGCGAGGCCGGCCCGAATTGTGCACGGCGTGGAAATTGATTCATTGAGCACACGGAACAAAAACGTACAAACGCTCGCCTGAGGAGTGTGCTCCCGGTTTTGTGCTACCGTTTTTCCGGCCGAATGTGGGGAACTGATCACTGGCCCGCCGCACTGACTTCCTGGCCGATCGGAAGTTATCGTCCAAAATGCCCAGAGACAAAACTAGCCGGCGCCGGGTGCATCGTTTTGTGTTTGCACGAGGGGAACTGCATTTTCGGCGTACCCAACACCGGACAAACAGCTTTCGATGCAAACGGATTTCTGAATTACTCATCCGGTTTCGTGGAAACTGTACGGCTTTTGACTAAATGAAAACACTTTTCGGAACGGACCCGTTCCGTTGGTAGCGTGGGCAATCTGTTCCGCATGCAATCGAACCCGTTTGGCGGCGAAGTGGTTCTAATCTACTTAAATGACTAAACCATCGGAATGCGTAGCGAAACCGGGACTAGTACCTTTTCCGCGGATGGATGCTCATGTGTTGAACGTTTACAGTTCGATTGAGCAAAGTTCAGCTAACAATCGAAGCTGATTTTCTTTTCTCAATAGTATAATGTATATAATGGCAAGATGAACGTAAAAATCCTAGCCATCACAATCTTTTGGTTGCAATAGATTATTGTCGCATTCCGCTACGGATTTATCGCTCGCTTTTGGGTTTCATCATTAATACCACCATTGATTTTATGGAGGATTCTGCCGGAATCCCGGAAAAGCTGCCGTTCGAAAACGAACCCCTTCAACCACAGTTCCAGCTCCAACCGCAGCAGGCCAAGCAAAGCTCTACAAAATCCAGCAGGCGAACCGAAACCTGCCGGTTGGAGTAAATAATCGAGTCGGTAAGCCCACTACCGAAACTTTAAAACATGCTTCCAGCATGAAAAATGGCAAGTTAGGCAGCGGTCGGATATCTGACGACCCGCGTTCAGCCCAGCGTTCTGAGGGAAAACTTTCTTTGCACTCCTCTCCCAACAGGGAACTGCCACCTTCCCGTTTCCCTTTCAAGTTCTAAGAATGAGCGTCCTCCCTTCACAAAAAACACCCGTCCAAAGTCAACATGAAAAGTGTGGCAAACTGGCACAACCGCAGGAAAAGCGGGCCACCGTTGGAAATAGAGGATGTGTGTGCGTTTGTTCGTCGGGTGACACACACAGCCACCAGTGGAAAACTTGGCCACAAAAGGCCCGGACCGGGAGAAGAAAAATTCCGAAACACACCACCGCTCGCGTCCCTTTTTGAGGAATTCCGTTTCGAGCAATCGAGCGAAGTGAAAAGCCCTACAAAAAAGCACCCGCCAGTTTGTGTCTGACCTTGGGTCAGGGTGTGTTTCGTTCTACGCTCTTCACCAGCATGTAGAAGGTTCAGCTCTGACCGCTATTAGATTGCGGTTGCCGAAAGCAAGCAAACCCGCAGCAGTTTCCACTTGCGAGATCTACCTTTTTCGGGGAAAATGAAATACGAAGAATCCGAAATTGATTGTCCGTTGGAACACAGTCGGTGAAAAATGTTCACAGCTCATCGCCCGATGCGAGAAACAGATGCTTTTTTACGAGGAGCGGAAAATGAAGCAGGACAGATCTGAAACTTGCACCGTGTGTTGATCGATGCGGGACACGCAAGAGAACGACTTGTAAGCCGTTCCACTTGCTTTCCCAGTTGAACGCACGGATTCAGTCCCCGGTAAGGATTCGGTAACGTTGAAGCCATTCAAGATCGATGAAGCGAACGAAACAGAGCGGTTCTCAGATTCTAAAATAATGACAACGTTCGAGCATTAAGTGAACAGATCTATCTACCCTAAGGCCCAATTAGGCAAATATTGGCCGTAAAAAATCTTGTGACGCAAAACAGGATCTAGAAATTCTCAAACACAACATTCCTGGCAGTATTCACAGTAAGTCACAGTAAGCCCTCATCAGAGAGTTTATCTAGGATGTTAAATCTAAAATCTAAATGTTTTCCTCCGGCAAGATGTGCTACGCACCGGAAATTGATTTACCTCCCAAGCACAAACCCCATGCTTCCAGCTCGCGTCGTGTGCGATGGGTCCTAAGGAAGAGACCTAGAAAGCAAAGTTGATACCACTTCAACCTGGTTTTACTTACCGTTTGGCACAAGACGCCGGGAGGATGTTGAATGTAAAGAGAGAGAGAGAGAGAGCGAAAAAAAGCAAACCACTCTGTTCCTGAAAAAGGAAGCCCTTCCACCGCGTTATTTTTCCTCGCGCCTATTTCTTCTCGGAAATGCTGTTCCCTCCAGCCGAACGTAGGCGGAAAGCATAATGTAATCTCCGCCAAATATTGACTTTCACCGCAAACGTATCCGGGCGACTCGATAATGGAGACCTGCCGTGGCCCGGTCGAAAGTTGATAAGATTGTGGAAATGATGTTTTCCTGTCCCCCAACTATGAAATTGGCGATAAGCCGTTTTTGATTTTGTGCGCCGTCGGTTCACGTTAGCTATGAAAATAAGGTTGTTTTGATCATTTTCGTTTGTTCGCGCCGCGATTGGCAACAATCATCAGACGGTGAGGTTTTGCATCAATTTGGATAACGATAAAGTCGCTTTACATGAGATCGAAGGCAATATTCGCCAAATGAATAATTTAACAGCTTTTTGAGTAGCAAAAAGTCTTTTTCTGGTATCTTGTTTACCTATCAGGTATTACATTATTTAATACGGTTATACCATTTAGGTATCCTTAGAAAACAGAATATTGTATTCAAGTAAAATGAGAAAAATCCTACATGTTTCCTACATATTCGTTTCCATGTGCACAAAGATGGTGCATTTCGTAAGTGCTTCCTAAAATAAATATGTCCATATCATCCAGGATAAAAGCCAATATTTCAAGTTGTTGATTTATATTCGAGGTCCATTAGAAAATCCATCAAAAATCGATGGATCCCAATCCCAAGTGAAGTCCAAACTGTTCCTCGTGGAACCATCGTGCTCACGATGGCCCAAACAGGGCATAAACCAACGAAAAAAAAAAGAGAAATGCTACTTCACAATAGCTCTTCGATCTGACACGTGTACATTTATTACTCTAAAGTTAAGGTCCACTAGTTTTTTTTTCCCCTTTTTCCCTCGAAAAAACTGCACCATGTTGACCGACAAATCTTTCTCCCGTTCCGTGTTTGCCAATATTTTTCCCACAGCGCTTTTTTCTCCGCAAACACCGGGAAGCTTCATTCGAGCCAAAGGGGTGAAATATTTTAGATCATACGATAAAAGGAAAAAAAAAAAGATGACGCTAGCAGGTTTTCCGAACCGATTTCATATCGGTATGTTTTCCTCCTATTAGTTCCGGAAGCTGTCCGAATAATTCCCGGCATTGTTTTGCTATGAATTTCGCGTGAAAAATGGATTTCCAGCTGATAAATCTGATTGAGCGACGCTTCTCGGCATTGTTTTGCTTGCGCTTGGCGTGATTCTTTTCCTGTTCGCCTCTAGGCAGGCACAAATTGAGCTAGATGGGTTTTGTGAGGCAGAAATAAAGCTGTGAAAGTAAATATAAAAAAAACCACCTCTAGAACAAACGGTGACCCAAACGATTTGTTTTCTGCCATCGGCAGAAAGCTAACCGCCTCTTGCAGACAATAAATGTACAGTTTAGATGATGATAAATAGTTATAAGAATAAGAATGGTTTAAGTGATAATAAATCGTTTTTTTTTTTTACTAGGTTTTAGAATAGAAATGATTTCAATCGTCTGAAATCATCAATGATAGAATAAACATTAATTTTTATTGATAGGAATGGAATTCAACCGTTCTTTCCATGTAAAATATTAATTGTTGTCCTCCTATTCGTTGACGTCATCATCACGTCCCGCTGAAGCTTTTGCATGTAGAGAGCTTAAGGGATTTTCGTGTAATTCACTCATGCATGTAAAGTTTGTGACGCATTGATGCGTTTTTCCATTTGACTAAGCCCTCCCTGGCCTTTGCAGTTTGAGTTTATTTTATTTTTTAAGCTGCTACTGAATTATTAATTCACTTGGGCAACACTAGCCGGTGACGTTCATTAATTGAAAACGATTCTAAAACTAATTTTAACCTCAGCTGAAACGAAGCACGTAAAACGTGTGCAACCACTGCCAACCAAAGTGCATTTTCCGGGAAGCACACAAGTGACGAAAAAAAATGGAACCCAATTATTTATTCCCACCAACTTCCGGCCCCTCAGCGCACCCTACAGCCCATCCATCGTGGGCTGTGTTTTGCTTCACTTTTATAAAACGGTATTTGTGGAAAAACTTTACGTGCCCTATTCGACGAGTGACAAATAACGAAGTGTTTAATGGAATTCCTTGCTCGAACGTTTGGCTAAAAAAAGAAAAAGGAGTGGATTTTCTACTTTTAGTCCTTTGCGCCATCTTGAAAGGGGGATAAAAAAAGGATTTATGCTAATGCTTAACCACTCGCGTGTTGTACCCACTCGCGACAAACTGCATGTCAAGCTGTTACGGGGAAACCTGGTTCCCCGTTTTCTTCACAATTTGGAAAGAAAACCCTACCGTGTGGGTGAAAAAAAAAACACACACTCACGAACACAAAGCACAAACCACAGCGATTCATGCGTGTGGGAAAGTCAAACGGGAGGAAAAGTTATTTTCACTGCACGCCGCTAATGAGCTTGGCAATGTTACGATTTATTTTGCCTCGGGGCTTTCCTTCTTCCCTTTGGCTTTCGCCGCCGTAAACTAATTGGCTAGTAAGGACGCCATTACAATACGTAATCTGTATGTAACTGGGTGTTAACCCTCCGGTGGGAAAACCCGAACCCATTGTTTACTTTTGCTTTCATGCCCGCGATACAGCTTCGAAATAGAGAAATTTGTTGATTTTTGCTCAGTTCAAGTTGTTTGCCTTTTAACCTTTGTTTTTTTTTTTCTCGGTTCGTCATTTCACCGAACGACAATTCCTGGCAGCCGCAACGATGGAAGAGAGCTGCAGAGGGTTTAACCTCTAAAATTTCCCGTGTTTTTGCTTCGCTACTATTAGCTTAGAATAAACGAAAGCCACGGCGTTTTGAAAATCTCTGCTGTTCGGGGTGAACATTTATCCGCGCCATTTAGGACAAAACAAAAACGAGGCCGAGCAGGAAAAAGTCACAAGTTGGCAGAAAGAAACAACCTCGCAACACGGCCACCAAAAGTGACCCGTCAAAATTGTCCCCACGGGTGGTAGCTTTTGTTTGTCCACCGGGGGTCGGCCAAGAAAACTGCCACCAACGGTTTCAAAAGGAAGAGGAGAGGAGAAGGCTGGGAACCATTGCAGCCAGCCGTCTTTCCTTTACGCTGTTTGACGCTGTTGAGCTTGGTAACAATTTACGATAATAAATAATTTTCCCGGCATTGCTTCCGTTCCTGCGACCAGCGCCGTTTCACCAGTTGACACCACCCAACGCTCGCGGGGGCAAGGAGGTAGAAAAACACACCACTCTATACCATTCGCCTGCCAGGACCAAGTACTCTCGGGTAAATTTAAGGACTTTGTGCGGAGCAACGGCGCCATTTCGTGCGTCCTTCTCGTTTGGTGCCGGGAGCAAACATCACCCAATCTCCAGCGAAAAGCGAGAGCTGGCCGCAGTCAGCCCGGAATCGATGTCATTTCCTCCCAATGCTGCTGAAAATGATGCCATTTAAGCTGCTTTGCTGGCGCAACGCCACCATCCCATGGGGCGGGGAAGCAAGACTCCCGGGGACTCACTGTTGTAAGTGAAAATTATTATTTTAAAGCTATGGTGATAAATCAACGTGCTCGCTCTCGACGACGAGCTGTCCCCTTTTCACGCCCTTCCACGCTCCCCGGTCTATTAGAGTGTTATCAATTCCGTGTCCGCCGTAAAGACGCGCTACGTCCTAGCCCGAATGGAATGGCGGTCGAGAGGACGAATGAAAATAAACTTCCTACTGTGCCGAGGACATTGGGATGTTTCGATAGAATTCGTCCTTAGGTGGGTGGGTGGGGGAGGAGGGAGATGGGATGTACTGAACCCTCCAGTCTTAACTGCTTACCAGCAAGGAGATGGCTCGTTCCTAACTTTGGGCATGAAAAATTGATGACACCGAACAATGATTAAACGGAGCATTTTGAAGGACCATCTCAGATCGACGTCACTTGGCACGGGAAATGGATGTAAAAAAACAACATACACACTTACAAACACCCAAAAGAAGCTCCCCTACTTTTCGCAAGAACTTGTTTATTTATTTTAACAGTTTAGGATCCGGCCGGGCCAGCGAAGATTGCTTACGGTAACACGGACACAATAACGAATAGCGACACAGTTAACAAGCGAATTTTCTTATGCGGAAAATCGCCCCCCTAAATCATCCCAGTTCTTCCCTTGGTTGTCGAATTTTCCTCATTCGACAAAAACCCATTCGAGGACAATCGTTGACATTTTCCTGCTCCCAATAACGCTTGGCCCGGACAGTGGAAGTTTGCTACGTTCCGCTCGCTAAGCCGGAGGCGCTTGATGCAGGTCTGCCAGGACGAAAAAGAAAATGATAAACGCGTTCGGGTGAAAGTTATTGTCGTTTCGAGTGGGCCCTTCATCGAGCTTTTTGCCGGTGGTGCTCGCGGTCCGAGTTTCCCCCGTGCAGCTGCCGGGAAATTGCCAGCCCGTAAATGTCACGGTGTTCCGTGCGCTGCGAGTTGTTTCGTTAAGTTTTTCCACCCCCCCCCCCCCCCTCGGTTTATTGTTTGGAGCGCTTGCTTAGCACTTTTTCACAGAGTGGCTTTTCGCATGAAAACGTTTATTTCCATGCACTTGTTTTTCTCGGCCAAAAGATCTTGTTTGCAACGAATATGATAACCATAAATGTTTAGGATTGAAAGATAATCTGTGCATCTGGTTTTGGCAAGAGCAATCAATGTATCGTAGGTTGTACTAAAGAAACCGTTATGAATTCGAGGCATTTTTCCACAAGTCGGGTGTTCCAAATGTTCAACCCGCAAACATTCCACAATTTCGCCTGAAGCCTTCCGGGTGTTCGAAACGAAAAAAAAACAGGACGCTGTTTGCTGTTTGTGTCATAATAATTCGCTTCCCTTCCGATTGTAGTCGACTTTCACTTTGATGTGTGCTGTTCTGTGAGCTTTAATCACTCGCTGATAGCAAGGAAAAACGCTGTGACAACCGGAACCCCGGCCGGGAGAAGGGGTGTTCCGGAGCGTCCCACGAGACCCCGACGCCGACAGACAGGCAGACACATAACCAGCGGGCACGGCATTATTATCTTCCGTGCACTTCTGCTTCCGCCTTCCCCAGCCTGTGTCACTCAACTCCGACTGACGAAAATAGAAACGTTTTCCAGAATCTCCAGTTGTTGTTTTGTGCTGTGGGAGGAAGTTGTCCTGAAGGTTTAGAAATTCCCGACCAAGTGGGTGCCGTGACATCAGCCACGCAGAAATACGGACAAATGTTTAGCGAGCAAAAAAAAACAAAATGGAAGGCAGAGAATGTCTGGCAGCAAAGAGAACCATATCGGATGGTGCCGGTGTTGAGTGAGTCCCGGGAAAACGGCTGGAAAGCGAAAGGATCCAGTCGGTCGGCACGATCGCATCGGAGAACCCGGAAACAGGAAGGTGCAGCACGATAGACACGCTCAAACAGACTGTCACTTCAGAAGCGGTATGCGCGCGAGGTGATCTGGTTTTTTTTTCCCTCCTTCTCGTCTTCTTTTTCCATTTGCTGACAGTTTTCATCCTCCTTCCGCCAACGCCTTTCCCGCCAGGAACATCTTTTTTAACTGAAGCGTTCCTTCCTTTCTCCAACTGATGATTTCGGGCAAAAAATTTCTTTCATCTTAACCTTCCGATTGTATGGCGCTTTTCGTGCATCGAACGTACTTGGCCGCCTTCGTTAAAATGTTTTACTTCGGGTGAACGTTCGTGCACGGGCTGCGAGGGATGAAGGCTGGCGTGACTACAAACAAACGGCAGGCGAAGCATCCGCACCAGTTGCTCCACAAGAAGTGACCCCGGGCGGCAAGGCAATCTGTTTTCCGACAGTGAACAAATAACGGTGCTTTCCGGTTCCGGAATGTTTCTCCCCGCACAAGCCACAGCCCCAAAGAGGCTCAACATTGGAAGGTGTTTCGAGCAAAGCTTCCCGCGGTACACTTGCGAAACACTTCGTGGGAAGGGAGGCTTGTGGTAAGACCTGTTCCTTTATTTCGGAACCATAAAGCTCTCCCGGATGTTGTTTTCTAGGGCTTGCACCGGGCGCCCTGGAGTGCACCGAGCCCTCGTTGCACTTTTCATCAAGCGGTTATTTCTGTCACACTTTCATGCATGCTGGTGGGGATGGGGTGCATGCCAGGAGGGGTAGCATTTCCCATCGGGATCTCCAACAGCGTGAATAATCTGCGTGCTCCTGATAAAGACTCATTCTGAGCTACCGATGCAGGTGCATTGATTTTCGCTAGAACCATACTGCAGCAAGCAAGGAACTCGACAGGAATGGAAAATTGCATGGATTTTCCTTCAAAGGTTCAAACAACCGCTGAAAAAGTCATAGAGTTCTCTTGAGAAGCATACATTAAGAGCTTAACTTTGAACTTAAAAGGCTTCGAATGAAAGGAACTTAAAGAGCTTTGTCACAATTCAAATGGTCTATTAAAATAAAATGTCCGTTTTGATTCTGTGTTTTATTCTTTAAGATCTGGACTTTCCACAATGTCTTGGAAAAATTTGGAAAAATAGTTCTTTAAACAGACTTCAGCGGTGACGAATTATGTATTTAAGAATCCTAATGAACTCTCAACTGAAAACAGCTCCCAGGATAACGAATCAACTCGGAAACATTCTTGCAACTTCATCCATCACTCTCACCCGAGTGTCCCGTTCGTTCGTGGAAAATCGATCAACGGTGCAGGAAAACTAACCCGCCCCGAGCGACCGAGGGACCGGCTCACATACCCACGGGGCCGACTAGGGTCAACCACAGCGCCACTAATGCCTACCTTATCGTGTGCCTCTGCATCCCTCGCTGCGAAAGTCTTCCCAGCGCTAAATCCTTTAAGAAAACTTCCTCCATCATTGGCATGATCCCTTGTAGGACGACCACAGCCACCTAATGCCACACCGGTCCGCTGGCTCCGTTCCGCACGCACTCCACATCATGCAAATTGCACATCATTTATTCAAACTGCGCGCCTACTGCCAGCACGTTCACAATGCTGGATGCTTTCCTTGGAAAAGTTTCAGCGAGCGAGAAGGAGCTTTGAGAAAGCGGCGTACAGAAGGCGAAAGATGGCTGGATGTTGATTCGAGCCTAGGCTGGCTTTTTTTTACGTTCGTCTTATTTTGCATTCAATTTCATCCGGTGCAAATTATAAACGAAAGTTAAATTGCTAGCATTACCATCCTGCCACTTGCACACACGCTAACACATCTCGAGCTGATCGTGTGTGTGTCCTCCTTTCCGCTAGCGAAATGCACAGGAAAAACCACCTGCTTACCGATTGACATCCATTTTCGATCAGAGTTACGTTTTCCTTTCTATTGTCATGCCTTCCAGCTTACCTTTTCCTGCCGCTGCATCCCATTCTAACAGCTTTTTTTGTGTGTGAACAGCGGAAGGAACCATCTTCGTTTCTCCATTCTCTGAGCTTATGCACACTCGTAATCTTATATGGACCGCGGTGCCAAAATCGAGTGTTGATCCTTCTTTCCCAATTTTTCCTCTCTTTTTTCCGTGAGGTAACCCACATTTCCATGCCAATTCATGAGCATTCATTTCGCACCGGGTCGAATTTGGAAGGATTTTTTTTCCTCCTCGTCCACATGGTGAATCCGTTTGCAAGCGCCGAAGGAAACCACAAATCTTTATCCATATTTTATCGATATTCTGCGATACCGCTCGAGCGCTGTGCAAAACACGTCCACACCCACTTAGGAAAGTTTTCTTTTTAGCTGGAGGGAAACGTCTCATCTGAGACGTTGATGGCCATGGGGAGGCATTTACACCAGGTCCTGGCACCTTCCACCGGAGCATACCGGTAGTATTCGTTGTTCCCGACAGGTAGGGTGACACAAATTGTTGTCCCGTTGGCTCCTTGTTGGTGGCAGAGTTTGTCTCGTCAGCATCAGCAGCATCTGCGCCGGTTGCGCTGCTTGGTTGAGTGTCGGCTCCTGGCGTTGGTGTAGGATTGTTTTTCACGTTTATCTTCGAACGTCTTCGATCGATCGGTGGCCAGGAGCTTGGCAACAAAGTAGAACACCCTTCTGGAGAGACTGCCGCAGTGAAAATGAGTTTTCCGCGTGCCTCATCATCGCTCCCGAAAATCGATCACAAAAAGGGTCGTCTTCCTCCGTGGCTGCAGTAAATGTAGAAAAAATCTCTGAATGTGGCGGATATGTTTTGTTTAAACATGCAATTTCTAAAGAGATATTCTGTTACTCGTATTTTTGCAAAGTTTTTAGCCATATTTTTCCCTTTTATTGTACGCTAAACCTATTTCATGGAATGTTTCATGATTTCTTCCATTCTTCGATAACAACTTTTGGGCTTACTTTTTTCTCCTTCAAACTTTGAGTGCGAAAACGAAAGTCTTATAACAGGCGGATTACTTGCTACTCTTCTCCCGAGCAGAATTACTTTCTTACGTCTCTTTGCCCAGCGTTGTTCGCCGAAAATACGGCACCGTCGAAAACTTTTGAACAAATCTGCAAAAGAGATTAGACAGAACCGCGCCATTCCAAACCGATTTTGTTCCAGAAGATTCCACGTTCGGTTTCGGTTTGCCATCTTCCTGGGGTTTTTGGCAGGCAGGAAAAAACCTGGCTTTTCCATTACCATGTGTTTGCTAACGTTAACGTTAATGTTAAGAAACAGAAGAACGGGCTGTGTTTTAAATGGTTTAATTTTCAGTATTATAACAATACAAACATTTTTGCCGCATAATAACAATAATACTCATTTGCACAAATTAAAAAAACCATAATTTTTTGTCGCATCAATCGCGAACTGAAGTTTACTTTACGATCGCCTACTTCGTCTGGTGGCGAATGTGAGATGATAAAAGTTACGCTTCACATTACATGTCTTGCTAGGCTGGAGAGTTTGTGATGTTGCTTCCATATTTTATGCGACCATTTTCGCTCATAAACTTTTCCACCGAAGACCCCGGGAGAAGGGTAATTATAACAGCACTGCATAGTGTCCAAGCTCGGTACGTTTCTGTTTTATTACTGGCTTGCCAATTACGAATGGATGAATTATTAAGCGGCAAAGTGGGCGACTAGTGTCGGTTAATAATTCACCCCTTTTTCTACGGTTATTTTCAAGGAGTCCTAAAGCATACTTCAAGCCCGTTCCGCATGTTTCAATGGCACAATTAAAGGGAATCTTGGCCCTAATGATGAATTTAGTTTTTTTTTTTCGTTTCTGCCTCGTGTTAATAGGCCTAATTATTAAACTAGCCACTTGCAACGCTTTACTTCACCGGATCTTAGCTGTGCTCGGTTTTGAGGTTCATTTTTATGTTCTCACCTCGATTGACCTTATACGGGGAATGAAATTATAAGGCTGTTATTACAGTAAACTAACGTTATCATCATACCTTCAACTTAAACTTTAATGGTCATTATAAAAGCTGCCCTCAAAAGAAATGAGCTTATTTTATCCTTTCCTTCCTATTGACCTCTTTAACATGGAAAACTATTATGTTTACTTAAAGCACAGAAGAGAATACAATCAGCAAATGGCTTGAGAGAAAGTTAAGAAATCCTGTAGCGTGAAAAATCTTGGTGGATAAGCTGTTCCAATATCACCACCACTTCATTCAGCCGCAGTAGGAGGGATCTAGCATTGTTCATGAGGCGACACAAATAACCACCGTCTGCCCGTGGGAAGCAAAAGAAAAGCTATCAAATTTAGAGCATGTCCTCGAAGGCCTCTACCCCCGCTGGCACCGGCAGGCGTCTCGTTGGATGATAGCAACATGCTGCAAAGCGGAAAACTGACGGAAAGTTTCCGCGACGTGCGGAATTGCTTGACGAAGTCGGAACATTCAAGTGCAGCCGCATTTAGTTTTGTTTGTTTCCTACCGTCTTTACTTCGCCCATGCAACAGTGCAGCAAGATTCCGCAAACTCCACCACTTTAACGATACGTAAAGATTAAAAAGAGAGTAAAAGATTGGGCAAGTTGTGTCGTCGATTGGTGGCGTTCGCCAGCAGAAATTTATCAGTGTTGATAAACCCTTCGGAAACGCTGGCTAGGAAACGTTTCTTCACAGCGTGTGGATTAACATGAGCGCTCGCGTAGAAAAAGTAATGTCAGGTTGGAATGGGAAAATAAATCAATCTCCACGCCGGGCCAATGTTTGTGCTGGTTGTTGTGCTCTTAGAGAATGGAAGGGAAAACACTCGCCTCGCCTTCGATCAACATGTTGACACTTTTCTTCGCTTATCCGCAGCATCTTCTTTCCGGCAACGCCTTTGTTCAACGGACGTTAAGTACCGACCGAGCACAGGGAGGCTTGTGCGGCAGTTTTCCACCCATTCTCGAATGGGCGCGAAGTGGGTGTCATTGCCGTTGTTAAGGCTTTTTGTCTTTTGTTTCTCTTTTGCTTTCGCCGATCGCAATCGTACGGCAAGGTGGAAGTGCGTGGTAAAAGATCCAACCGTGTCTCGAAGCAGCCTTCGTTAATCGAATAAACCATCTGTCACACTGGCGACTAATTCCTATTAAAATTGTGTTCAAACTTGATCCAAGTGTTGGTGCAAAATGATGTATTTTACTTTTTCGCATCTCATCGCGCTCAGTCGAATATGTTAACAACTTTTCTGATTCTCATGGTGAGGGCGGTAAAGAAGAGCGATGGAAGAAGTTTGACTATTTTACTCGAAAATGAAAAAGAAATATAATAATGTGAGGGATGGATTACAAAGTTTCCCTTTTCTCATATTTTTTTTCTCTTGCTGTCGCACATTCTCCTCTGCTTTCACATATTGTTTGTATTCAATATATTTTTTCTTTCTTATATTTCTTTCTTGCCAAACCTTTGCACATTAAAACGAAAGAAAACATCGTTGTTTAAACGCAACGCGTATTATAAATCAGAGCTTTAAAAACAAGTTCAACAAAAGGGAAACAATGATCGCTTCAATAGACACATACGTTTCGTGTTTGTTCTTTTCACTTATCGATTTTTTCATCGATGATCTTATTTCTTCTGTAGGTAGGACCGTCCCTGCGTTAGCTGGGAAATACTACCGAGCAAAATTTTGAAGAAAAAGATAACATATTTTCTTCCCACCTTCAGATGCCCTCGTAATCGTTTTCTCAATTCTAGCAAACCAAACAAACGCAACGCTCGAGGGAGTGAAACATTTTCCACGAATTTCACGTGAAGGGTGTTTTCTGAGCGAAAGCACCTTACCCACAGCATCATATATTTAGCCGATGTGCACGTGTGGGCCACCTACAGACACGGACATAAACGAGCCCAAGCACCGGATGATGAGAAAGCTTATCCTTTCTCCTGATACTTGCTTCCCACACGAGGAGCAAAACATTCGCAAAGGGCATATCAGGAAGGAGAAAAGAGAAATACGAACGAGGAAAGGAAATAAACTATTTATCAACATTCTACATTGTGAGCCGCTTTCATAACAAGGAATCTATTAATAAGGTTGCTTGGTAAAGCTCTTGACGCTTGAAATGAAAGGAAGAACATCTTCCATGCCTCAGATCTAAATTGTTTTTTTTTGTGTGGTTTCAACCTTCAACATACGGATGATGCTAAGTCCTACATGATATGAACTTTGCAAGAACACTTCCATGTGGAGTGCTGTTGAACATTTTAAACATTTACGCATGCATGCTTTGCAGTTCGTAACTACAAACTACTGTTCAATAATAAATCTTATTGATTTGGCTTAATACCTCAATTTATAACCTCTAGCTTGTTGGAACACATCGATTACATAAATGTAGTTTACTGAACGTAAATTTAGAAAGAGATACGTTTCAAACGAGGGATTGAATTTCCTTCCATAGCCCCAAGCAGACCCCGTAGGAGGTTTAAAGAAAAACCTTTTAACGTAATTTAGTTCTCGTTTCACATTATAATTGCCACATCAACGAAGAAAGAGGTATGAGCTTATATTGCAGCCAAGCTCCAAAGACCTACTTTCCGTTGAAACGTAGCATAAACTCCCTCAACGCTTTCCACTTAATCTAGAAAATGGAAAGTGCACCCAATACCGCGCCAGTAATCAACCGGGCTCCTTTGCGCTACGTTCTAATCAGCGCGCCTTGGGGCGGAAATTAAAAAAAGCACAATCATCCGCCTTTCAGTGAGGCGGGCGTGTGGGAAATCCGCATGCTAAGCAAATAGCACACTATCTATCAAGTAGCAATTTGCTACAATCTTTCCCTTCACCAACATCCGTGCCTCCCACCTCACTGACCCCTTGCATCAACGCTGCCTATGTTATGTGATGCCTTTTTTCTTTCTTTCTTAAGGCTACCGAATTAGTCCACCAAGCAAATGGCAGGCAAACGTCGGTCAGGCGAACGGAGTCCGGTGGTCCAATCCTAGGCGTGCACCTTCGAGCGCTTCGTGCAACGCAAACTTTGCTCACCTTGTTTAAATAGTTGGCATCGGCACGAAATCAACAAAAATCGACAGACAGTACGACCTTCCACGCAAACTAATGCCACTAAGTCTTATTTAAAATCTCGCCCCACCTTTCCTTTGCCCGGCACCGACGCCCCGGAAGCTCCGCGGAAGGATAATAGTTTATGAAACCGCATTTGCATCCTCACCGGGGCCCGTTTCCGGTGGCGTCGTCCTCGAGCAGCTCGTTATCACTTCACCACCCTTCTGCGGGGTCGAAACCACCGAATCCGGTGGTCGCTTCTCGCTGGCCGCACGGTGCCTTTGAACCGCCAAACTGTGCGCCTGAAACGTATGCAAACTACCCTACACCTTGCCGCCCGATTGTTATGTGATCTGCATAATCTATTTTTAATATCTTCCGATGTTGTGCTTTTTTGCAACCGTCCATCCGACGGTGGCGGAGTTATTTCACCCGTTCCGTGGAAAGTGCACGGGGCTGTTTTTCACGATGGAAATGAACGTCGGGGTGTCCACCGAGATGGCTATCGAATTTCATCCGGTGCAAATTCCGTGCCTCCCGTTTGTGGTGCAGAAATGCAGGCACACAGATTATGATTTAAATTCCGCGCGGACGAAGCGTATCTTGCGATGCACACACCGAGTAAAGAAAAAGCTTGTACCATGGGTCGGGTTGCAAATTTACTTCCTCGCCTCAGTTGAATCGTTCGGCAGACGACTTCCCTTTTCGTACGCCAGCTGGAGCCGAAAGCAAAAGCAGTAAAAGTGAAATCAACTTTTTGCCTCTCAAAACCATCTGGATAGTGCTCAAGTTTGTCTTTCCTTCGCGACAACCAACCCTCTGCAAACGGTCTTTCTGTCGCTCACTTGCGCCGGGAATAAAACACAAGAGCAAGAAAAGCACAAGGCCCGTCGCGGAAACGTTCCCATTTTCGCAGGGCGAAATTTCGTGTCGGGAAATCCATTCGCAAACGATTAGCAGTAGGCGTCACCGACTGTGGCGGAAAGTAAACGCAATTAAAAACTGTAATAACGTTGTCTAGTTGACTCGCTCATTATGATTCCAGTACCGACCACGGGCTTACCCGGTGACTTTTCTCCCCACGACATCATCGCTTCACCCAAAAAAAAAAAAAACATCCATCGAAAATTGTCGCGGAGTTTTCCAAATTGGAGCAGAGAACTTTCTCCGTGACACTCACAGCAGCACGGAAGCCCACGAGGTGTGAATATTCAATTGAACATTTACACGAAGGTTGCATGGTGACAGATTAAGTTAAGTGTGGCGTACAGAGGGTTTTGGCTTGGTTCTGCCTAATGACTCTGTTTGAATGTTTGAGTACACTTTGGCAAACAGCTTCAGACACTGAAGAGTACCTAAGCATTGGGCTGAGCATAAACCATTTCATTGAAAACAGAAAATGTATTCATGTTAAATGTCATCGTGTTAAAAGGCTACTAATTAAATTACAATTAAGATGAGTGAATTAAATCAATAAACCAAAACTATAAAATAGACAGCCAAAAATGTTAAATTATATTATTCGGTGTACAGATACTATTTTAGGGAAACAATTATTATCAGAATTTGAAGAATCAAATGAGTTACAATGTAAAGAAAAGAAGGAGATAAATGCTGTGATAGAGAGAAGTAGAGATTAATGTTGAGTGAAAATTACACTTGGAATATATTACAAATGTAAATTACACAAGATAAATTTTCTTGAAAACGCCTTCATGGGTCTTATTAATCTTTGTAATTTACTTTAAAAACTTTACCTCTATATTAACATCGTTGTCATGATGTTAATATAGTGAAGAAGGCTAAAAATAAATGCTATTAACTTTCTAAACAATGTTGCTGAAGCCATTCAGTTAGTGTTTAGCTTATTGCGGGCAAAGCGCATACAACCAATTATCCCATTCTTGTGGATCGTTAAAAGATGTGCCGGCGGTGTAAAAAAATCTTCTATTTGCCAAATTTCATTCCTTGTTCAACTAGCAAACCAGGTTTGCTACCGTGCCGATGCTCAACGCTAAACATTAACTAACCATCAACGGCATGAGCGGTGCACGTTGGCACACGTCAGCCGTGAACCTTTTCTGTTGCTTCGTTGGTTGCCTCTCGAAAAGCTGAAACCCCAAGCGTACAACGGTTACGGAGTGAGCTAACCATTAAAATGAATGCAACTGCAATGTAATCATGTTGTTTCCCATCTTCCACCTCCTTGCGCAAGGCATTGCCATTGACTTTGGGGCTGCTCTTGCTTCGCGGGCAGGCTAGAAACACACGCACCCGACGACTCCGGGAGCATCCTTAATTGGTTTAGTTGTGCAAACTATCCCTCGAGAAAATGGACGCTATTGTGTGCAACAAACTTGAAAAATAGTTCAGACACAGAAAATCCTGGCAAAATAAATGTTACACAAAAAATAGGTTAACAGCTCCCGCTCGCCTTGCAGTTGAAGGCCCCATCGAAAAGGGGCCATTACTACCGCAGCTGATGTTTCATCCGTACACTTTCGTGTATTGGATGTTTCATTCTTTGGGGAAACGAAACGCATCGTAGCAGGCCAGGGCTGTAAAGCTTATCTGGGCGAAGCTGCTTCAGCGTTGTTCCGTTTCCCGAGCCGAACAAAACAAAAAACCTCGAACACAGTAGCCAGGAAGCATGTTGCACCTTACGCAACAATTCGCTTTCGGTCTGCCGAAACTGCATTGACGCAAGAAAGTTGATCCTTCGAGTGGATCCGATCGGAAAATTGGACGCAAAAACAAGTGCCTCAAAAACAGAAACAAATCCAGAAAGCTGCAGGCATACACGAACGCTGGCGTAGGAAGAAGTCAACGGCAAGATAAACCTGTGCTACCATTCGTTTCTGCTCTACGTGCCGTAATTTATTGCCACATCGTCCGGATATTTGGTGTTTTTCTTCATTCGACCTCAAACACCCATCCGAGCCGGATGGTAAGGGTTTGCACATGCGCCCAGGATGGCAGCATGGGATTTGCCAGTAACTGAAGGCCCCGACCAGCACCGCTGTAATAGAGAAGCCACACGGTCACACAGGATCAGCCTAGCTTCTACCCGTGGGTCGTCCGGCGAAAGGACCATCGGTGTGACCTGCAGCAGGAAAAAAAAACCCAAACAGGCGAGCGCAAAAGGAAACCGGATGAAATCGAGTGCCTACCCGCAAATAAAACTGCAATCGTCAGCCACAATTGCCGTTTCGAAAGCGCAGTTGCCACAAACAGCGACTGTCAGGATGGGGTTCCACTTAAACAAAAAATGCCGTTTTTCGTTCTCCTTCCAGTCGGTCATTTTTTTTAACTCTTCCTTTTCCTTTTTCCGATTAGTTGTCAATACCGATATTCTGGTCATGCTGTGTTCTCCCGGCGTCCCGATATGGGAAATTTGGCAGGAATGATAAAAAAGGATCTTTTGAGAATCCTCCAACCGAGCGGTCGGGAAGATTTACTTCTGGATATACGAATTGACGATTGCCTCGACACGGTCAGAAATAATCGAATGACTGCAACATGGAGGCAAGGAGCATGCAAAAGCAAAAGAAGGGCCCTAGTCCTGCAAATGCGACCATGTGTGAGATACCCTTTTTTTTCTTTGCCCATCTTTACTGCAACCCATGATTTTTTTTTTCTACCAAAGGACAGCAGAAAGAATGCTGACCGAAAGGTGTGGAAAAAAAAAGCCGCTTTGGACCGTAGAAAACCCAGCTGCCACTTTTCGCTCCGTCGCGTTTCTGTTTTCCTGTCGCTCCGCAGGGAAATCGTTGTTTGGAAGCCAATGAAAATTGACACTCCTGCCAGGGGCGATCCATGGGGGTCGTTCTGCATCCTTCTCCATCGTATGCTCTTTTCCGATCACGTCTGGAGCGACTGAACGATGCAAAAAAAAAACCCCCCCACGTTAAGCCAGAGGGTAGGCGATGGTCGGTTGGAGAAGTAATTCTTTTCCAGGAAATCGAGGATAGCTGAATCTTTTCACAAGCCTTGTCTGAGCTGATGCTGGGTGTCCATTGGAGAAAAGGGTGTATTTCATCCGTTGGTTCTTTATTGAAATAATAAAGCACGTCTTGGGGAGCATCTGTTCGATGAAATCCTGCACCCTGTTCTGTGAAACAAGCATGCAGTGACTCAAAAAGGACAACTGATTGCAGTATTGTAGGGATCTATATTAGATTGACAGAAATTGGAAAGTAAATTTCGGTTGAAGGTAGTTGTTAGGGATGAGAGAATGTAAAAATTCCTCTTACTCCTTCTTTAATCCGAAAATGATTAAATGAACGAAAAACAACATTGCGTTGCAATTATAGTTTTACACAAAGCCTCAATTTTATAGGCCTCCACTGCAACTTGCCAGTACCATCAATTACGTTCAGCTCCAAATGACAATTACTCACGCTCCAAAAGCAACAGCAGCAACGAAAACGAGAATCGTTTGTTTTACCTTCACCCGATTGCTAAACGACCATCATTACCATGCAAATGACAGTCTTTGTCTCGAAACGAAAGACCCATTTGTTGGGGGCATTAAAAAATTCATCCTTCCACCGCATGACAAACTCGCACGGCGGTTGAAGGCTAA
The DNA here is from genome assembly GCA_914969975.1 of Anopheles atroparvus. Taxonomy (NCBI): domain Eukaryota; kingdom Metazoa; phylum Arthropoda; class Insecta; order Diptera; family Culicidae; genus Anopheles; species Anopheles atroparvus. Next base: position 32,512,530 of record CAJZCY010000002.1, on the reverse strand, counting down.
CATTACTGTCACCAGGAGGGCATGCATTTTCACACCCACCAAAATGATCTCACAGGCAAACAGAGCTGGCCAAGAGGTGGAACATTCCGTCATGTTGATCGATAAATTACGAATCTGAAAAAAAAAACCATCCTCCTAAACAAGGACGCTCTAGGTTCTGACAAATTGTCTGGACACCTTTAGGCCCGGGTGCAGTTCGCCGCCCGAAATCGGAATCGTGTTGACAAATGGACGACCATCCATTTCATGCCGGAAGGTCGAAAATCGCTTCCAAACACCACGTTATCTTTCGTGACTGCTAGGGCTGTGCTAAGGGGGAAACAAAACACGAACAAAGAGGCACCCAATCGTCAGGAAAGCCGTTTTGCTTTGGGAAAAAACAGTGAAACTGACCACGGGCGCACCCCGCTGCGTGACGGTGATACGTTTTGGAGCGTTATCTCAATATTATACTCGTTTTACTTTCCATACATCACAATTAATTATGCTGCCACTCGAAGGTGCGCTGGTGAGGGCACCATAGCCAAACAGAAGGAAGGGTTACTTCTACGAACGCTTCTTTTTCGAACGGCCACCACTGAGGTCCATATTGTGAGGGAAACGGTTCCGATAAGCAGAACCGGACGCTTCCTCGTTCGACCGTGCCACTTTATCTATTCGAATTTCCAATAAAAATCTGGCACGCCACTGGTTTGTGGTCGATTTTGTAACATCGAGGTTTTCGCATTCGAGAGCTTTTCGGTTTGTTTCGAAATTGGTTCCGGTTTTTTTTTTTTTTTTTTCATCGACGAATAACTTTTTTTTAGAGCTGATCGTATCGTACACTTTAGGGCGGGAACACACTCTTAGCGAAATGAAAACTGGTTTAGATGATCTGCGAATTTTGTTTATTGCTTGTAAAAAGATAAACGAAAAGAAAGGAAATTCGTTTTTCACACTACGGCTCAGCTAGCGGTTGAATGGGGAGGAGGGAAATCCATTCGATTTCCCCGTTGCATCGATTTCGTCCCTTAGATTCCCATTTATTTCTAGCGCTGATAAATAACGCATTTACCCTTTTTCTGATAAATTTTTGATAAACAAAAAGTCAGCATTGACGATTCGCAAGACTATTCTATATAAGTGAGCAGAGAGAATTACGAATTGTCTTGAATTCATATCAAAGTCGAGCAACAAGGTTATAAGTTTTTCATGATGACGTGAAGCCGGTATACTTTCCTTTACAGAACTTGTGAAATTAATTGCATCAGTCAAAGAATCAATTAAATAAAAATTGATTTTCAATAATCAAGCAAAAACATAGAACCAACATTGATTTACAGCAATATTTACTATTTTATAATTCATCTACCATCGCAAAACAGCAGAGTTAAAATATCCCATTCTGATCAACCAGCTATTCATTTCTTTTCCTTAATAGTTCTCTGCAAAGGAAAACTGCTAGTTTTTCATTACCGAAAGAACCGAGCAATGGACGAACTTTGACCCTTCGCTGGTGTTCCCCCACAGTTGTTCAATTGTGCCGCAGGGGCTTTCGATCTTCGCGACAATATCCCAAACTTCTTTCAACAATGCAATTTCTTTCAAGCATTATCTTGCATCCACACGTAATCTCCTCCACTGCGCTGTTGGCTGGAGTAGCCTCGCTCCTACCGATTTGAGGCCAACCCAAAACCAGCTCGTAACTCCTCGTGGCAAGGAATTGGTCGAGCTGTAATAACAAAACAAACAAAAAACACTGCCTAGACAGGCAGACATACAGAACAACATTGAAAGCAGCAGCTCAGCACTTCGGTGCTGGAAATCTTCCGCAAGAAACACAGCGATTTCGGGAGGGTTTCGCACCCAGCAACTGCCATCCCGAACGTCCCGGCACGTTGGCATGGTGCAAAGTGAACCGATTTACAGTTGCCCATTAGTCTTCAACTTTATCTCGTACCCATTTCCGGCCGCATCACCGCCCCTCGCACTCGTGCAATTTCCCACTTTCGAACATGTACAATCACAACACGAGAACCACTCACGAAACTTTTCCCGCTTGTGTGAAATCGCCTGGCTGCCAAATGGTTGTCCTCTTTCGCTGGGCGACTGTCCCGTGTGCGGTTCTTAACGGGGGGGCACCCGTACGATAGACTACTTTCTTAGCGTTCTAACCGCAGTGCCAAGACTGCACACCCACCGAGATTGCTTCCGGTGCACGAGCCATCCCATTTGTGATATCTCGCCACATCTTCGGAACATACATCTTCCCGAAATGGAGCAGTGCGGTGGCAAAAGGAAGACGTCCTGACCTCAGGTTTGCTGTGTACGCTCACCAGAACAAACAGAAACCAAATACACAGCATTCCGATCATTGCAACAATTGGGAAAGCGCTGTGCTTCTTCACCGGGCGGCAAATGGACGGCTGGGCGGAGGTGGCAAAGCTCAAATAACGATAAAACAACACTCAACAGTTTCGGGCAATGGCCGACGCACGCCGATTCCGTGCGTTCTCGTTCTCGGGTTGCCGAAAGACCGGAGAAAACGGCGCTGAGGCTGTGTGCACCCAAGGGAGTCTTTAAATATTCATTTTTTGATAGCTTTCTTGGGTACCAAAGAAGAGGAAAACCTAAAACGACAAGAAAGCCCCCCCTCGCTGAGGGTAAACTTTTTCCTTTTCCTTTTCGTTTATACGTTTTTTTCTTCGCCTCTATCAAGCATTGGCCTATGTACGGATTGGTTGCGTGTTTGTGTGTGTGTGTGTGAGAAACTGTTTGCATTTACGGAAACCTGTCGTTTCCGTTCGTCTGTCTCGGCTGGTCGTCTGTGTCTGCTGCCGCAGGCAATTCACGTCACCTTTTTAGCTACCCGGCGAAAGAAAATATTTGCATGCTGGAACCATCCGGAAAAGGGAATAAATACTGTTCACTCACGTGCACATGTGCGTTAAAGCGTGTACGTGTGTGCGTGTGTTTGTGTGGCTGGGACCGAGGGACGGATACCACGAAGGGGAAAATATTGTCGTAGCATGTGTAAATACCAACAGTCGCCGCATCAGCTCGTTCCGAGGCTAGAAAGTGAAGTTTTATTTCAATTTGCAACATGATGGCAGTTTGTTTGTCCTTCCGGGACGTGATGAAATGGAGTGGGTATGGAAAGGATCCTATTGAATAAAATGGAGTGCATGTGGACACATCTTTTTTTTTTTAGTAAAAAGTTTTAAACGGATTCAACAAGATTTGCTACTTAAAGGGGAAGAAAATCATTCAAAAAACTAATTTAAAATAATTAAAAATGAATGTACAAAATCCAACCCTACCTTTGCTCCGTTGTGTACAAGCACACAGTTCAAACTATTCAATCGTTTTGCATGTACTTGGACGAAATGAACACACCATTCATGGAAGTCAAGTCCTTTTTTTTCCAAACTCGTCCTATGCAGATCTGCATTCTGTCTAATGCTCTTTCTATTACGAACATCTAAATCGAAGCACTATAAAAAAAAAAGTTATTGCTAATATTGTTCCGTCGTGATTCACACTCTCGGTAAACTTTTCTCAATGGTGCCACCCACCGTTAGCGACTACTATTACCGACCACAACTACACCCATCACGGCCGTTAGTATGAATATTATCGTTATTACCATTGTCGGAACACGGCGTTCGGGAAGCGATATGATGTGGAATAATTTAATAAACTGTGCGATATCATCATCTTCCGTCGTACCAGGAAGCGGGACGGCGCACATCCATTCCGCTATCGGGCGCTATCGGGCTTTCCTTCACTGTCCTTCGTTCGATAGCTTCGACCGGCTTCACTCTTAGAGCGGACGGAACCGGCCTGCGACGTCAACGTGTGACGGGGCAGACGCGCAAACGTTTTGCCGCACTACGTACAATATTCCGACACGGCTGCGACATCGCACCTCCCGGGGCGTCGGTACCGCATTTCATCCATCCGGACCGATTAACCCAGTCCATCCGAGCAGACGGGAGACTAGATCGCTCTTAGCCGGCGGTCGTGCCAAAGGCACTTTCCTTGGGCCATCATTTGCATTGAATATATCAACGAATTTCAGCTCAACGCCGGGCCCCGGCTGCTCGGCGGTGTATAGTTGGAAGGGGTTTGCGGGGGCAACTTCTCGTGCCAACAGTGACACTGCCCGTAAGGTGTAGCGCTCTTGTGGAAGCAGATGCTGTGGGACCGGGAGCGGTGCATTCAATTTACAACCATGAAAAACGACCGGCGTCACAAACACAAGGGCGGCGCTGGTAGACGATGGCGCGTTAGTCGATTAAGTGTTCTGCCGAAAATGATCTGCAAATGACTTTCCATTGCCCCCCCAATTTTCCAGCTTAGTGCCGGGTAAATTATTCAAATAGTGCTCTAGGTGTTCCAGCGGCGTTTTTCATTTTTCATACCGACTATTTAATCAGTTGTGAGCTGCCAGCTTTCACTGATCGGTAGCTGATAATTTTGAAATCCGATTCGATTAGCCCGAAGGGTGATCAGATTTCCTATTAAAGAGAAAGGCAAACATCTAGAGTCTACAAGCTTCTTAGAGATACGGTGGACTAGATCTATGTTTTTGCGTCACTTTTACTACGAGGAGATAATTAAGCTCATCGATTTACTATACTTCTCGATAAGATGCTTTTTCGCCAATGATCCGACATTGTACAGATATGTTTGGGGAACAAATGGAGGCGCCCAGTGGTTTACGAGTTTCTCTGAAACAGAAAACTGCTAATTCTGCATCAATGGATTCTGGGAAACGATCAATTTTCATACTTTAATGACTATAATGTACAAGTGCACAGAATACGAACAAGCGGATGTGATCGGAACACCGATAAGCTGTCGTACCAACAGAATCAGCTCCATACCGGGAAGAAACACTGTAATTCAGCAAAGCTCTACAAACGGAAGAATTGTAACGCCATTATGCCAGATGGCAATTATTAATCTCCACTCCATCAGTTGTATGCGTCGATGATTCACTACAATCAATTATTATTCCCTACGTAGCTGTAGCGCGCGAAAATGGATCTGCAAAAGGATTAAAGGCCGAAGGAGCGACGAAGCGATGGGGACATTGCTCACGTCAGTTTTCAGCGCGCGATCGATGGACGCGCTCGTATGCTCATCCACACACCGCCCGAGACAACCAACCCATCGGCCGAAACCGTGCAGCCGAATGATAAATGACGTGACGTGATTGGCGAACGGAAACGGATTTGGTTACAAAATTGACGGGACATGTTACGAACGGAGGGAGGATTAGTGGAAAGGAAGAGCCTGGCATGGGGCATAGAGTGCCGTGTCGTGTTTTATAGCCTGTTAGTGCGATTGGATTTTGAGTTTGATTGACGGGCCCGCTCGTCTATATCAATTCGGTTGAGCGATGGGAAAAACGTTTGAGGCGGCCGGGAAGATAGTGCCGCCTCGTAGACAGCGCGTCTAAAAACTAATTTCCATTTGATGAAGAAGGATAAATGTTGACAAATGGAAATGGAAAAAGGCATGCATAATCCATGATGCATCTACAATCCAGAGGTTGGCTTATCTGCATTGCAGGAATCCTAGGCAGATTGTTGTTTTATCATAATAAATTAATAATCTCTAAATAGGGAATAAACCATTGCTGCACAGGTAAATCCCGGAAGCATGTTCACTGTCAAATCAATCTTCCCGCAAAATCTCGTTAATTGAGAAAAAGAAGTTCCTTCTCGGCTACAAGTTCCTCGTCCAATGCCAACGACGGATCCGAGCAGTTTACATCAGGTGATCCAAAGATTAAAAACCATCGAAACTTCAACCGGCTTAGCTAACGAGTCACGTTCGGATCGACACCGCCAATAGCTCCACTGGTCTTCAACGACCCGACATTCGGTAGTGTCCGTTGATTACAAAAACCCCCGCACCTCCGCTGTTTACAAAACATTATCGTCATCATTAACCTAATCCGAGTCTAGCAACAAGCCGACCGGAGTCGCCCATCGTATCGGCAATTACGGCGCGAGCGCGAGCCGGTGAAAGCGAACTAAACCGGAACCCAGATACCGGAAGCACCGAGCGTTGGCCAAACGTCGAGCGATTTGCCGGCCGGCCAAGTGGTGTCCTTGGTGGTGCAGGCGAACACACAAAATCTGCCCTACATCCGGGCGTACGTAAAAGGCCATTGTTTTGCGACTTAAGTAGGCTCGTTGTACTTTTTTGTTCCTTCTTCCCGCTGGAAGGTTTGGTCGGGCTACACCAATCGATGGAGCATGGGTGTTAGCCTGCATCCAGCACTACCGCAAACACACGCACACCCCAGAGCACAACCAATAGATAATGAACCAGAAGGTACAGTAATTCCGGGCCGAACTTTTCCCCTAACACCTTCATCCGGTCGAATCTGGCACGATTGGGCGAGCTAAATTAACCGAACGTATAATCCCATTTCCGGTGGTCCTTTTAGCAGCTGCTGATTGTTTTCTATTCTTATGGTTCAGCCGAGCAGCAGCAGCTGAAGGCAGGTTGCTAGTTGGGGTAGGGTTTTTGATTACTAATTATTATTCATCGAGGCAGAACGCCGTCGTAGGTTTGGCGGAGGTTTTGGATGCGTCGCTCTCGGCTGGTAAAGGTTGGGCAGCCGTTGGGCTAGCTAGCAAAGCATTCCTGCACAATCAATACCCCCGAAAGAGGTGGTTTCGGTGATTTCCGCTTCAACTTGTAACGCCCCGGTAACGTTTTAGTTTTGTCGTTGGCTAGTTCGAAATGGAAATGGATTTCCACTTTCCGGGGGGTGGCGTACGAGGGCATGAGGTAAACGATTTGGATGACATTACATTGATTTTTCATAAACCTCCTCCCGGATTTGGCTCGTTACAATGCAGATTGTAACGGGAGGTAATGGAACTTCGAGTATGTTAGCCAGTGAGAAATATGTTGAATTGAAAATAATTGTTTTATTCCAAAGGAAAATAACAGAAATATTCACGAAATGTTTGCTTTTCAACGACATTCCAACAAACGTAATACTTGCACAACAATACTGATATGATTTTCTTGAAACCCATCATTTTTTCATCGTTTAAGCAGACAAATGTTTGAGAGAAAAGGTATATAGGCAAAATTTAAGTTGGATACATACAACGAGCGCTGTGAAACCTAATGTTAATAAGCAATCGAATGTTTATCAATACATTTGTTCATCTCCGTCTCTCCATAGAATATGCATAGAAAGTGTACAGTAAATCGTTTGTAGACATCAAATTTATTCCAATCGTCGCTTCTGCCATTGATCGATAAGCAAATCATTCATAAGACTTTCAACATTTCGTATTCATCGGATGTCGGCTCTATCGGACGTTAAATTTGAAAACTTTTATCATATTTGATTAGAAAGACACGATTAAATCAATATTGGCTCCGCTAGCCAAAGCCAAACAGCACGTATTCGTTTTGGGCGTGACACCTTCCCGTTCGATCCCAGCATTTTCCCGCCGATAGCCGTCCCAAACTATTGCATTCAAATTGCGTCCTTATCTCCATCAATTTCCCTATCAACGAAACATTTTCCGTTCTCCGTTTCCCCGCAACAACAACCACCACCGAAAACGGGGCGACCTGGTTGGTTTGGAAGGTGGAGGAGAGATACCGAAAAAGAAAACACGAAAGCAAACGATTTTCCAAAATAATCTTCACAGCCTGGGCGAATAAAACATCGTTTTGCATAATAACGAGAGCTCATCAAATGCCAAAGATTCGCCGCCCGAAGGTCAGCACGAACGTGGAGCGGAAAAAAAAAACGAACATTCTGTCGGTGACAAAATATGCTCGAGTCCGTAAGCCGATCGTTACCACCGGCGGAAGTCGATTGGATACAAATTCCGGAACGTACGAGACCGACAAAAAAAAAGTTATCTTTCCAATGATGTTTCTTTGTCTCGACGGAAAATGGTTGCCCCAATGTTCTACTCTTTTTTTTTTTACTTCTTCTCTTTGCTCAAGACTAGTGAGAAAATCGATGAAGAAAAAAAAACAAGTCCCCCGACGGAGTCACAACTTATCGTGGACTTTTCTTACCTTTCGTGCTTCGGAAAATTGCCCGTTCCTCGAACATCCTTATTTGTGCGGGCCGTAGCCGAGTCGCCCTACTTTCTTTTATTCCCGGCGCACGGAGTTTTGACTCGGCTTCGATTTTCGTTTCGGTCCGCTGGAAACCGGTAACCGTTCCGGTAACGTGCTTCGAAAGCTCATCGAAATGCGACACTTTTCCCGTTTTTCTTTCCCATCAGATTCGTGACGGTTTCGTGCCGGGTGAAACTTTCGAGTGTATTTGTTATACTCCCTTTGTAGAGCAAACCAACTGGAGCAAGAAACGATCAAGAAAACTTACCCTAATGGCCCTCCGGCTTCTTCGGTTTTTTTCTGTTTTTTTCTCACCAAACACCTCCAGATGTTCCTTCGGCGACGGGGATAGAACGCAAGTAGGACACTCTCAGAAATGGGTTAAAAATGTAATACCGAACCTGCCCTCCATTGAACGGCACGGTACGGCACTCGATAGTCTTCATGCGCTGTAATGTATCCGGTGACAGAAGCGTTTTCATGAACTGGAAGCCCTTACGAGTGCCACCGCCCACTTTTATGTCGATGTCCTTCGGCGACATTATGCTCGCAAGCTTGCCCAAAAAGAAGGCCCGGATTTCGAACGAAGCACTTCTTCTTCGTCACGGCAGCAACCGTACGGATCCAAATCGTATCGCATCAAAATGCATAACCGTACTCCGTGTGCCCCGGATACAAACACAGATACACTCCGAGAAGATTCTTTCCCACTCTCGGGAAGCGCAACTGCAGCATCTTTCCTATCCTAGGTTTCTAATCCAACGCAAGGCAGCGGGAAGTAACGGGCCGACGGAACGCAAAGACAAAAGTGGAGTTTCACTCGAGGCTGCAAAGAAGACATTTATTCAACAACAAAAAAAGAAAGTATAACTTAAGAGCCCAGGGCATTTCGAGAAGCGAGCGAAACGAGGAAGGAAAAACTTTTCCACCATGCGAGAAACTTTGACGATCGAACACCAGCTGCAGTCACCGGATTGCGGATGCCAGAGGGTTGGCGGAGCTGAAGGAACGTCTGGAAAATAAATATTATCAGCCGATTGTTATTACTACCATGATTGTGCGCGTATTGCGCGAGGAATATGAACGCCAGTTAGATTTTATTTGATGGTTTTTTCGCACAGAAAGTTCCCAAATTATCGATATTAACGGAGGTTGCTTTAACCAATTTGAATTTAAATGAGGACAAAATGGATTTTTCGGCAGTGTTTGAATCAAATATGGGAAAACGTCGCTTAATGAGGGTCAATGAGAACAAGAGTTGCAATGGGTGGAAAATGTGTAGAAAGTATAATTTGCATTTGGATTCAAGCAAACTATACTTTCTAATATTTCCATTTATATCTATTTTAAACGAAGAAATGTAGCTAATTTAACAGTTTAATCGTTCAACATAAATCGCCTAACAACGGAAATTAAAGATTCTGCTTAAATGATAAATTGTAACGGCGACTTCCGTTGATGGATTAGAAGAAGCAAGTCAACGTGTTTCCCAAAAAGTCTTCAAAGTCCCCAATGCCCGGAGAGTTCATAATTCCTCCATTCCGGTTGTTGACAAAGCACTCGAGCCGATGCTAGGAACGATATGCCCTAGGCAATCCCCACGGCCATCCACGGCTGTGTCCCATGCAGTTCGTTGACCACAGTATGTTTTCCCATTCGAGGCGGTTGCTTCGGTGAAGTGCGACCGTTCCGGTAAATAAGTACGGTCGCGCCTGCCGGAGGCTTGAGATAAACTTTTCTCCCCCCCTCAGGGCGGTTGAAGCCTTTATTTTCTTTTCCTCCCCACAATCGTCTCCCCGTTGCCATCACCCTCGTGTGGGCTGGCTAGTGGCCGAGGACCATCCGAAACCGTTCATGCGTACGTGACACGTGCCAGCCGATGACAAACAACCAGCTGTCCAACTTTAGGGAGTCCTGTGCGGATCGGCCATGTGTGTAGGAAATGGAGACGGAACTTCGCTGAATGGAAGACGAACTTTTTTAGCCTCTACCAACGTCCAAGCTCGTGTGGTGCGAGATAGAGCGATCCAGCAGGGCCACCTACGCGTGTCGAAAATATTGTCCTGGTACTTGCCCAGGCTAAATACGGTGGGAGGGTCTGTACGGTTGTACTGGTTGGTTTAGATGTTATGTTTCCTCCCTGTAAAGCTTAGCTGAGCTAGATTAAATTCAATTGACTGATCTGTTGGATGTTTCCTATGCCGTGTGAAGTTTACCAGCACTTTAAAATGGCTGCTGTTTGTTGCGCATTGGTAAATTGAAGAGAAGAAAAGTTTCCTCTATATGATGATGGAAAGGCTACACAGTTAACACATGTAATTCCTCAAGAAGCCAAACTAAAGTAAAAGCATACAAGAAAAGGAAAGTTATGAGCTTGTGAAAAGTATTGCACCGGTTAATTTCATTTTCAATGCTCTTTAAAACTATTTAAACATAGAAGAATAATTGACTTTATCATATCCAAAGAACCTAAACATGAATGCCAAAACTTCAATTGCCTCATAAAACCGACATGAGCCATAGTTTATCTTTCAATTTCCCCCCCGTTGGCGATCGATTATTTTCAATTATCCTCGAGCGGCCCCTTGACTCGACCGGAAAGAAACGCAACAAAACCGTTCCACCAAACATCCGCCGCCGCTCCGAACGCACGAACGAAGCGATTTGGTGCGGTTCGTGAAGAGCTTTCCCCTTTTTCAAATCTCGTACACGCATTCAGTGACGATCGATTCGCGCGTTCCTGCTCGCAAAGAAAAAGGCTTTGGCCCTTCAACGCTATTCTCCGTCAGTTCCGGGCGGTTCCGGTGTGAAACCAAGTGGAAAGCTCTGTCCCTCTCGCTCTGCTCCCCCCCCCTCCCCCTTTACCACCCTTGGACGCAGCCCGAGTGCGCACCACCTTATCGTCCGGCAGGAAGAGATTTATTGATTTCGTCGAGAGGCACGCGTTTGCTTTTCGCACGGATTTACTACGCCCACCGGTAGTCGGGCAGCGGGAGCCGGGTTTGCCACCGATCGTATTCGGCATTCGCATCCGCCGTCGGTTAAGAAATCAACGGGCTAGAATAAATCAATTCCCCCCCCCCCCCCCCCCTCGCTTCGTTTTTGACCGTGGACGAGTTCTCTCCCGTGGAGGCAGAGGCCATTTGAGCCAGTGGTCTTCAAACCCGAAGGCAAGAGAAAGCGCAGAATTTAGTTTATGTATCAGAGAAAACCGCGGTTATGTTTTCCTTTCTTTTAATTGCTTTAGAAGAATGGCTTTGTTATGATTGTATGCTTTATCAACATATCTCCCACTAAAAAAATGTCAAATTTGATCGTGCACTAATATTTTAAAAGAAAGTAAAAAATTCAATGAACTCATAAAACGTTTAAAACGAATACTCCTAAGATCACACTTCGCAACAGGTCGACGCACACTGGATTCGCGCGATGCATAGCCTTTGGTCTGGCAACCTCAAAAGGAGTGCCGGATAAAGGAAAGAATTCCCGTAGACCAAGCCATCCAGAGCCAATAGGCGCCACGACCACGAACGTTTCTACTACGCCGGAGCTCGTGCGTAATCTGATTTGGTAAATTGAAATGTACAAACAGCCCGGCAAACGGACCGTCGGCCATCGTCGGACGTCGCTCGACCCGTTGGCTTGTAATGGTCCAGCGGAACGCACACAGACACACGGGGCGTCCGCCCTACTCCAGCCGACCGAAATGGTCGGGATGGAAAGTCTGCGTCTTTGGCTTTCCATTTCCGTCGTAGCTTTCCAGCTTCCAAGCATTGTCCCAAGCAGGCTTCCATGGTCTCAAGTACGACACACACCGTGCCATCCTCAATTGATGCCAACTGACCGAGGCGAAGTTGCAACTGCACCACGCAGCCTCCACTCGTCGCCACTTTCTCTTCAACTCCACCCGTGCGAACCTCCGCTCTGCTCTGATCAGCTGACAAAACGTTCCATTACGCACGGTTCGGTGAAGATAGTAAATTAATGCTAACGAGTACACACTCCCATGCCGCCCAGTGCCTGGCAAACGTTGTGCGTGTGGGTGTTTGTGTGTGTGTATGTGCCCTGTACACAACAATTTTCCCCGCGATGTTGGTAGCTCGGTTACGAAGCTGTATATTTACACTCACCCGCGCGCACTCGCTACTCCTTCCGCCGAATGGACCGGCAGGATTTGTGTACTGTACGAGGAATTACACAACCGTCATACGTCCACAAATCGAGCTACTTGGCTTTGCGGTTCCCGGCGTATCGATTGATTATGACTTATGGACGACGATCGCCGGGAGTCCCCGGCGACGGGATGTTGACTCGATCTTAATCGCCACAGGCACTTACTCTCTCCGTCACCATCCGGCTCCAGACGGCACTGTCCGCTGCCAAGATGGTTGATTATTTCGATTGAATGTACCGGCTTATGGATGGTTTATGTTTATGGAACGGCGTTTCCAGGAACTGCAGACAGGGAACATGCATGGAACCACCACCACGAACGGTAGCAAATGGGATTGGCATGTTCCGTACGGCCTTACAGCGCTTTAAGGTGGCTCATATCAATCAGATGAAGTTGTTTGTTGAACGCATACATTTCGTTGCTGGGTTTTGTAGAAAACCATCCGCTATGGAAACCCCAATCCAATGGTTGGAGCCCCTGCGGAAATGCAATAGAGAAGCATCCGGCGCTGACTTAGCGGCGGGTTGGATTGAATTCCTTTTAATTAAGTAAACCATATTACAACGCAAAGCTCTGGATGAAATAACGATGTGAGCATCTAAATTACATGTTGAATAAATTAATGTATGTCAAGAAACTAAATAAAAATTGTACATAAAGTCAAAGAATACTAGAAATAGATTCTATATAAACAAATTGTAGCACGTTACCTTTCAATGACCACATACTCAGTAAAATCATTGAACTTTTTTGAGTTGCAGCAAAAAAGAGTGAAAAAATAAAAAGAGTTCATGTAAGCCTGCCTCTAGACACACCATGATTTCGCTTATGCCAAAGCGAAACTTGGCAAATTTGCCAAATCAACACGACGAACTCTATATAAAAAAAAAAATCTCGTCTCTTGGCGCTGTTTGTATTTGACGCCAAACTTTGGCAGTTTGCCAAATGGACGCCATATTGCCGATGCCGGGCCTTGTAGTTCACTTTCAGCTGTCATTCCAGACGTAAACAAAAACAATGCGGTAAGAAATGTTAAATCTTGCTTAAATTACTTTGTTAAAACAAGAAATTGGAGTAAACATAAGTGCTTGAAGTTATAAAAATATATTGTGAACAGTTTTGTGTTATCAAGCAGCATGCATAATTTAGGTTGCACGATATGCAACTGGTGATTCAAAAAAACTGGTCTATGAGCCTCTTTGGCGCTCGTTGGCGCAGCATGTTTTGTAAAAACTGAGCTACATTTTGGGTTTGGCAAGCGTGCAAATCTTTGGTGTGTCTAGACGCAGGCTAAGATTGCTAAATTTCGCAACGTCAATGGCTTTACGAAGTTATTACCCCCCTTGAGATGTATTTTAAAAGCATCAATAAATCCGCCGCTTGCTGCACACAATGTATCGATCGCACTGTCGTAAAATATTGATAGTTTTTTAGAAACGCCGATCACCACCACCCGCCTTGCTACACACTTGTCCACAAGCAAATATGAGTGCGCACAAGAGAGACCTAAGGATCCGCCCAGCCCGCCGCCGGCAATGGTTTCTATTTATACACGCAGTTCACTTACATCTACATCCCCTTGGAAGCATCCCGCAACGCCACACGCTCGCGTCCTTCACACCCTCGGCGCTCGTGGCAACGGTGGCGGACATACTCGACCCGCTGTCGAATGCAATCGAATTGATTATCCAAACGAAGTTTGTTTGCCGGACCGTTTGCCTTTACGCAGCATGCACACGACCGGGCGTACCGAAGGGGGATGGGCGGCAGTCTTGAGTCGCTCCGTGCCGTACACCGAGCGAGTGCGTCTTCTCCGACAGGCCGCACCCTTGTTTGCCGACTCCACTGGGGGCTCCCATCGGTGGCAGCACTCTAATCAAAGCATAAACATATCTCCACAGTGGAGCCACGCACTGCGTGACATGTGCCGTATGTTCGCAACCCGACCTTCCCTTAAGGGGTTACGGCTCGCCGCATCGTGGGGGCCTGGACGCCATCCGTAGAGCGGGGGTCGACAGCATCCCTGGTCCATCGAGTGGCCGCGGGTACCGATCTGCATGCGTCGCACTGAGCTCACGAAACCGGAGCACGGAAGCTGACCGTGCGGGGCTGGAATGCTAATGTCTTTCGTACGGCCGTTCAATTGTTTTGAGAACTTGAAGTGGCACCCAGTGGACGTACGGTGGAGGATGGGTTTAAGTAGACTCAGTGGGGATGGTCCTGACGTGGACAGCGACATCAGGCGCCTACCGATCGTTTCGGGCAGCGTGCCGATCAGTTGGTCGCGGTCAACCGTTGCGGATGCACACATCGGACTGCTCGGTTCGTGCCATTCGCGGTTGCGAGGTCAGTCCACGCGACCGGAAGTGCACAACAACAGTAGCAATAATTGCTTCGCCTCTGTGTTCACGACGGGCCTCCGGTTCGGTGGTTTCGGTGGTTGGATTGAAAATTAATTTTCCGGCTTTTCCCTCACCGAACAGCCACAACCAAACTGTCACAACTTCACTTTTCGTGGTGGTTCGTGGTGTTTCACGTGTACGCTTGTGTGTGTGTGTGAGTCTTCCATTGCAGTGTGCGAATGTCCATTTGGACTTCCAAAAAGTGCAGTGAACGGCCCCGGCCTGATGATTTACTTATCACATTTAACAAATGTTTGTGCACCCATTAAACGGACAACCTGTCTCCTGATACTGACTTCCTTCTCGCCATTGTCCATGCATTGGGGTGACATTGTTTTCGGCTCGCAGCCAAACACTGCAAAGTACGCAAATGACGATAGCGATCAAAATATGCCAACATGTTATCGTCCCACCGGTTGCGTCATCCATCCCCCGCTGCGTTGCGGTCAATCGATCACTGGTCGACCCGAGCCGCATCGCAAGCAGAGAAAAACATCTGATCGAAAGGAGATTATGAATGTTTTATCGTGTGCCCCGAAATGGGACACGGGTGCGTGCGTGACGGACCATATGCGGACCCTTTCGTGCTTTCGTTGTGCACGACAGCGTATCCAATTTGTCAACCAAGTGTGAAATCTGACAAATTACTCTTAAAATGAACTTGTAGGCGAACACATGACGTAGGCTCTGCAACGGGGTTAGATCTGTCAATTGTTTTCTGAAGGTGTTATTTTTCCGGGTTTTAGCATTCTCAAATCAAATGGCACGAGAGAGGTTGACAAATAATGGGAAAAAAAGAACATTTTACTTAACCTAATAATGTTTGGAAGAAACACGGCTGTTTCAGATAATGTATGCAATTTTGGAGACCATTGAATCCTTTCCCAATTCTTCGCGATTATTGAACCACAACAATTGATTTGCATAGTTCAATTACGCCTAGTTCAGTAAAAAAAAGTGTAAATCCTGCAGCGTGACAACATCTAGCCTCAATTTATTGGACAATTGCAATTCGCTGTAGTTGAGGGAAAAAAACAAAACTCTCACCACGATAGCAAGCGGAAATTCAACAAAGACATTGGCGTTTAATTATTTGACCATCGCCACCATCGCTTCCCGCTTCGCACCGGCAGTGAAAAGCAATTTATGTTGCCTACTGGGAAAACTCGCCCGTAACCTAGTCCGGGAGGGAAAATATGTTGCAGGACCAGCATTCCCGGCGCGCAACTGTTATTATACGCCTGTCATTGAACACACCCACCCGTGTCGTTTCAGACCTCCCGCTCAGCAACGAAACGATTATGGGATAGATAGTTTGCATTATTTTACACATTTATCGCCGCACGGATCGGTGCAGTTGACATTTGTGTGTCCGGCCCCTTTATTGTTCCGCCTGCCTTCCTGAATCCATGCCATTTCATGAGCCACTCGAACATGCCTCACAAACATGCCTTTTTTTCTGTGTGCTTTCGTTCACGTGTATTCCCGCCCCGTAATGTCACCACTTCGAAAGCATCCTCCATCCCGGGGGGGGGGGACGACCAAATGGAGGGGCGGTGGTGATCTATCGAAAACTGTTCCGTGATGTTGTCACACCGGCATTGATGTTGCGTTTTTCTATTTGCACCGAAACGAGCTGATGAAAATACAAAAAAACTGGCACTGCTTCTAATTTAGCACACTGCATCCGTTCCCGTTGTTCGCAGGTTATTCTTTGCCAACCATTCAATAGGGACTGACAAAGTCAAACAAAAAAACGGTAACCGCTGGGTGCGATGATGAACTTTTATCCATTCACCGGAAACGGGTGTGGCGGCGTTTAAAAGGACTTCTGCATGATGAGTTTGCAAATAGGACGGAGCGATGGAGAATAATGGACAAAGCGTTGGCGTACTTTTATTTCGAGCAATCTCTGTTCTTTATGGTGTATGTTTTTGTTCTTTCTTGTACATCGTGATGTCTTTATTCTTTCGGGATTTCAAGACCGTATGGCGAGTGTGGAAATATATTCGCTTTCGACTTTTTCCTTGTTCCGTTAGTCGTCCATGCCCAAAGAGTTTATTAAGATTTAAGAGTTAAATTGTACTTAGAATCATAGGATCTCTATTTGGTAACCAAAGGTAAAGACCGGTCGATGGTAAAGACCGCTCAAATTCACCAACGTCTTTAGCTATCATTTTGGAACTTGATTGATTGAATTGATAACCAAACATCTGGGCACTACATCAGACCGACATTTATCAATTACTGCAACGGACACACGTCACAATGTTAATGTGCTTGGTATCCGTCAAATGATGCGGTCAGCCGTCGGATATTATCCACCGGCCTGACCGCAAAGCTCCCTGCACAAGCCATCGCCAGGACGCTTTCCAGTCGTTTGTAGGACCAAAAATTTAATTACAAACATCACTCCCGCTTGCATGGACTATATTATTAATTAATCGAGTTCCGCTCACGCCCTTATCTTACCACCGATATATATTCGCCCTGCACGAGTTTGTCTTAACACAGTTCGCGATGAAATTGGGCCACCGGTTCGGTGGCCGACGCAATAACTTGCTGGTCCGAACTAGGTTAGCCCTTCGTGTACGGCCTTTACCAATGCAAGGCATTCAGGTAGTTTGGGCTCGTTAAAACAGCTTCTCCATATCCCCCAGAGTTTCGATTACAACGGAGTTTAACAGAGAAAATGTGAACAAGTTACTAACGGTGCAAAGCCGACTGTTGAATAAAGTGAACTAAAAAAAAAAAAAACAGAGTTGAGACCAGCAAACGGAAGACCAGAACGAATAGGCAGTGCGGACATCATCAGCAAAGCGTGGAATGACCGGTCATATTGTTCCCGGACGCAGCGTAGCGCCGTAGCCGCTGTATAATAAATGTCAAAATTAATTTTCATTTCCTTCATCATCCAGGGAACGTTTCTGTTCCTGAAGATCTACGGCTACCCGGAAATCGTGAAAACGCACTGTAACCGAACGTCGCAGTCAGTAAGTAATTATAATGAATAGCACACCCTGGGAACGGGACGATTATAGCGGGTGTCGGTTAATGACCGTACGCTGCAGGCTGCGGCCGATGGGAAGCCAATGATCCCAGGCGTCTTTGGTCGTAACTAATGGGCTGAAAGGTCGTGTGAATGAGTGAACGAATGAATGAGTGAGAAGGAACTTGTCACAACAAACGAAATTTTCTTAGGCGGTTATTCGGCTATCCCAGAATTTAAAAGCAGTTTCCAAAGAAATGAAAACCCATATACGACTATTGAAAACAATCAAATTTTCATAACCTATCAAAATCAGTTTAAATAATTGTACAGTTTATTATATATACAGTTCTTTAAAACATCTTTTAAAATTACCAAGTTGAATTCTATAGGTGACCTGCACTTTAGGAATTGAAAAAGGAGTACAATAATAGAATAAACTTTTATTTAAATAAGTCTTTGCTCATAAACATCACATTGTGTTTGATGTTCGATTTTTCTAGTCGAAAAACACGCAGGAAATGTGGCTTGAATAAGTTTCCCTTACATCCAGCTTAACTATATGCCTTTATCGTTGGGCACGTTGAAACTGGCTCCACCGATGCAATGCTAGAACATTCTCTGAGCCATCATCTGACGTTACCTAGCGCGTCGTCACCCAGGAAGCCATTAGGACAATGCAACTTTACTTAATATCACGAATTTGCCGAACAGACCATGTAACTGGTGAACAAGGACGAATACAAGTTTTTAATTAAACGTTTAATTACATTTCCAACATAGCCACAAGCCCAAAATATTTGGCAGCGTGTACTCGGTAGCAAGAATGAGATAAGAGTTTTTGTTCTTTCAAAGGTTGAAACAATACAACCGGTTAGTTAGAACAAACCAAAGCTACACGCAAAATGTGAGTCAAAAGTTTTGGATTACTTAATGCTCTGAACAATACAATTCAAGAAAAATACGAACAAGTTTCAATATATATTACGACTGGGTTTTGCAACCTCCCTTTTTTCAAATATGTTTCAATTTATAGGACCGTGCTAGTAACGATCTCCAACGATTGCGAAACCCAAACTTCCTGGTTTTCCTTGAAAAATGGGACACTTTCGCCGGGCAGTTTCAACGCCAAACCTGTTTCATCGGTAATCCAGAGGAACGTTATGTATGATAAAATACGATTGCCCTTTACCACTTGTTTTCACGCTCTGTGCTTTCACTCTACAAAAGACCCGGAAAAGATCGGAACCGGTTAAAAATAGCTGCTCACAATATTTGCAATTTATGTTCAAGTCCCTACAGAATTCGGTCACATCGATTGGCACAATCGAAAGGCCTTCAGTTCGCTTACTGTTCGAGTGGTGAGCGGAAATGAATGTCGTAGCAGTTTCTTTCTTTCATTTTACCGTTGCTTGCTGGCATCTCAAGTGTATCTTTTGGTTTTCACTCGACATCTCGGCTCACTACCATGGAAATTGGAGCAGTGCTAAGAGGTGCACCGTCGCGACAAATGGTGAACACAAAACACACGCATACACCAACGCAAAAATAGTCTTTCTATGCAAATCCATATTTCTCCTTTAAATGTCGGTGAGGGAGGATTTACAAATTTTCGTTTGCCTGATTGAAATGAACCCGAGCAGAGCCACGGCCGGAAACAAAAATCCATCAATCCTTGAATCTCATTTCCCTCGAATGCGTATGTGTGCACTGACTTGTTCGTCAACTTCATTTTGAAAGTGGTGATGTGGAAAAATAATGATTTAGAAAATGAACTCCTCTCCCACTTTTTTCCGAAAGGTTTTTGCCGCATTTGAAAGAGTTCCGGGAAAGCGGGAGGAGTGATTTTTTTTTTTCGACCACGGAAAAGTATATCAGCAAGAACCAGTTCATTTCGCAACGTCACAAACGTATCCCAGTTCGCTGTTCTGTTCTTGCTTCTTTGATGATGATAAGAGAGAACCGGGAACGACCGGGTGACTCATTTTTCCTTGCAATCCTTCACAAGCAATACCTCTAAGCAACACAAAAAGCTCAAAAGAACCTGAAGGAAGAAACCTTAAGGCAAGTAAGGAAGAAAGGGAAATCTCTGCCACTCTCTTTTGCTTTCAACCGGTGTACAATTGAAACGAAGGACACATCTCTTGGTAACACCACTGAAGTTGGAGCTGCCGCTCAGATACCCATTCGGGCAAAGGAAAAGAGAAATGCCTCCGTCGACATCGAGACGAGCGTTGCTTGAATAGAATATTTGCGTTCATGCCACACCGACGAAAATACACGTACACGTCCTATTTTATTTAATTCTCTCCTTTCCGGCCTGCAGGAAGACTGATACCTGCTCGTGAGCCTACCGCGAACGTCTTGGGTGCCGTCTTGCATACGGAATCGCAATCTAATTTAGATCAAAATAATTCCACTCTGAAGAGTTGAGAAAAGTATTAGAAGTGAAACCAACACTGGGGGATCCACTTCTCCCTTTTTTTTTATTTGAACGTATTTCGCAAGCAGACGATGGAAGTCGACGTCAACGGCGATGATGAATCGAAGTTGGTCCTAACGGTCTTGATGAGTCCTGTCGTGAAAAAAAGGCAAAAATAAGACTAGAAAAACTTGAGAATTTGTGCGATCTCTTGTCTGACGTTTTCCACTTTTTTTTTCCATGCATACCGATAATCTTGCCTTCTCTACCAGTGACGAGGCGTCTCCATCGTTTCCATCACTCTTCTCGATTTAAATTCGCGAAGTGGTTTTTCCTGTACCGGTATTGCTGCAACCCTCAACCACTAGCCTTTCTAATGGCCCTCGTCTTAAACTCCTTGCCACGGTTTCGCAAGGAAACCATTCTCGGTGCGGTGAAGAAATTGAAAATTGGTGGTGTGTGAATGAAAAGCACAAACTGCGTAGCAGACGAAGTAATACTGCCATCACTTTTCGTCTTTTTCTCATGACGGATTAAGAGTAGCGGATGGATAAATTCGAAAAAGCAATGTGTGGAAACCGAAGAAATTTGACAACTACTCAACAAATTTGTCCCAAAAATCTAATCCTGTCGAAAATGCTAGTGTCGTCACACGAAAAAATTCTTCAGTATGAGAAACAGTTTTTCCAAACTGCGAGGTAATGCAAATCCTTAACACCTTTCTCCATCAACATCCGACCATGGCCTTTATTTTGAAACATTTTGCACGTACCAAGCACACGACGGTGAAAGCGTGACGGAGGCTCTTCCATTCGAGGAGGTAAAGGTAAAACAACCACATGCAGAAAATAACACCGCTGGAAAACCCATCACAAAGCAAATATGGCAAATTAAAATATCTTTCACTTAGCTGTACCCGATTCATTTTTAACTCAATTTTTCATCCCCAAATTCTCCTCGAGCGGCAAATCACTGCTGCAAGAAGTGGGCACAAGGAGAAAATGAATGCTTTCGTCTGAAAACTCGTTGAAAACACAGAAACCCTAAAAAAAAAGCACCCGCGAGACAGCGTGAAATTTATTGCCAATGATTTGTAATATTCCATCGTGCCGCTTGTTTCGGTTGCCTCTTGCTCCACACCACCATTCGGAATCCGTGCCCTAAGGTAGCCGGGTGCATTTTGTTATTCTTTACCCGAACAAGAAGCACAAGAAAGAATTCCCTTTCCCCTTTTTCCATTTTCCTTTCACCAGCAACAAAAAGAAAAACCCTTTGGAAGCTTTCAATGGTTGCCGGGGAAAGCCGACCCGGCCCGTAGAGAAATAGAGTGGGGTATTTTTATTCATGAGGTGAAACTTTCCACATGTGCTCATTTGTACAAAATGATATATTCTCAACGAGTTGCTGCCCCAGGACGGAGGTCAGCGGAAGAGCAAGGGCCCAAGCCCCCCTCCCCCCTCCACCCAACCCCCATTGAAGGGGCAGGCAGGAAGAAAAATCATTCATCCATCCCCATCATCATTTGTATCCGTTTCCGGGCGCCGGATGTTGGTGCGGCAGCTGCCAACCGGTGCATATATGTGCTCGCAAAAGTGTCAGAAGCAAATCTCGGCTCGAGCTTTTTCCGCCCGGGAGTGATGAATCGGAAATGTTGTTGGAAATGAATTTTCGCTGCCTCGACCCCGCCATATCACCGAGCGTTTCCGCTGGCCCGCCGATGCCAGTGCTTAACGCCAGCAAAAACTCTCATGATAGCTACGTGTGCGTATTTACTCGTGGGTATTTGTGTGTTGCCCTCACCGTATCATTATTTAGGCAACACATATTTAACTGCATCGAATCAGTCAGTGGCAGAGATTTTTCGGGCCCTCCCCCAAAGCGGGAACTGTGTAACGGAACAACTTTTTCTCTCCAACGGCAGCTGGGAAAGGGTAGCTATTTTTCATTTGCGACTTGATTTGCGATTTCCCGTTTTCCGTGCAATCGAACGGGCCACAAAAGTTAGACCAGGAACTCTCTTCGTTCCCTGACCGCTCGGTTGCAAACCACCGCCAGCACGGGAAACCAAAGTTTCACCGGCAGAAAGTTCGCCGTCTTCTCGTTCCGGACTTGCTGCACAACTTTCATGTGTGTGTGTGTGTGTTTTTTTTTTCTTAATTTTAATTTTCCAGTATTTGTGTTGAGACTCCCAGGCAGTCGCTTCCCACTGGTAGGCAGTGTATAATTTAGGCAGGTCGTTTAGGGCTTATTCAACCGATTTTATCAAAACATTATTCAATAGAAACTTTCGCCAGACCCGCCCGGACCTAACAGTTGTGTTAACGGAAATGCTAACGGGTAAATTCTATTGGGCCAACTTTTCGCTCCACCCCCTCCTTAGGAACTTTCGGTTCGCTGCCGGAAATCCCTTTTTGCTGCCCCATTTCTAATCGTCTCCACGAACTCTCCGGTCCGAACCAATGAAACATACTTCATCTTGTGCAAGTGTGATAAAGTTCCTTCCGATGACCTAGAGCCCATTAACCTTCTTCGACGGCGCGGGGTTTTTCGGTTTGTGCAACCCAGGCTACAGATCATTTTCAGGGAAACCACGGCAAAGGGAGGCACGAAAACGCGCCGGTCGATACGTCTCTCGAGCGTATCGAAAAACCATCGGTAAAGAAAATTGGTCCCGTCGCTTGACCACCATCATGGCCGGTTGCAACTGGCTGAAAGGATGTGGGATATGTTTCACCGCTGCCAAGCACACTTCCACTCCGTAAGCCCATTACCATCATACAGTAACTCGCTGGGTAGCTTCAGTGCTCTTTGCAACTTGAACTACTTGACTACGATTATTCACCTAGCTTTCAGTCATTTATCCTACCTGCCAGGATGAGGTCCCCGTTGCCAGCCTTGCCAAGCTCATTCAGATGACCTGCAGGATCTACCGCTGGCAACGTCTTTCTTGACGGAGTCTCTGAAATTTTCCCCCGGAAATAATCCTTCACGATCCTATTCCACCTTTTGCTACTGACCTTTGACTCTCTTCTGCATTGAAATATATCAAAAACCTTTATTCCAATTCTTATGCGCACCACAAGAGAAGATGAGATAGAAAGATAGACCGCACAAAATGAGGAAACCATCATATCCTTAGAAACATCCGTAATAGCAGCGGAGCATGCCCCTAATCTACTTGCACGTGCCATTTTTCCCGGTTGAACACACGCTCGTTCAACACGGCAGCCGTTCAATATTTCCAATCCATTGAGTGTAAGAGGATTTGCGAACATTAGCCAGCAAGCACCGGAACGAGAAAGGCGAGTGTTTTTGGGCAGCAAATAGCAAGCAGAACCTACTTTCGAGCGTATGGCGCGTACGCACCTTTTCCGAAAAAGCATTCAGAATGGAATAGATTCCCAACCCCGCCCTCGTTTGCAATGATCATATAGAAGATGCCTAGGGGGTTCCATTCTTTCTTTTTTTCTTCTTCTTTAGAGCGTTTTGTGTTTGGCTCAATGACTGACAAAAGGTCAGGTCAGTTAGAGCCAATGGCCGAGTAAGACTATAGGATACGGAACCTGAACCTGAAAATGGGCACAAGCTGTCTCTTGCAATCTCAGTAATTAATTAGAATCAAAGGATAAGACTTTGTAAGCTCTTCCGAGCTCGGATCTTGTGAATATTCTACCGAGAGGTTTGTAAAGCGGCCCTCCAGCTATAGCGCATCGTTTACTTATGAATATATCCTGTCTACTAATGAGCAATCGATTTGATCAAGAGTCATAAAATGACCCCACCTTTTCTCCATATCTAATAATTGCACAATAACGCTCTCTTAAAGTTAGAAAATGTGAGAAGATTGGCCCACAGTAGGTTTATGATACTGCAATGATGATTATTTTGGTTATGACGAAATTTTGCAATTTTGATATCAAATTATGAGTACAACTGTTTTTTTTTTCATTGGCTTTATATGTTTCTAGAGTTGTTTTGTGAGTGCGTTTCGGAGTGACTCGTTTGTGGGTTTTTTTACTTTATATAATTTTTTATAATTTTTTTATATTTTAGGTAATCCTTATTAAGTTCTTATTTATTTTATTTATTTTTACCTGATTTCATTTTTTTTTCTTTTTTTACTCTTTTGTTTCTTTCATTTGTCGACGTTATTAATGCTCGTTTGTTGTAGAATGACGCCGAATCTGAGTCATTTGAGTATCCCGTAGACGACTTTGGCTCAAGCATAGAGTACGATGTAAGTAAACCAATCGCAAACGACACGTCACCCGTTCATATCCATCATGACTCATTCTTGTTCATTATTACATTATTTTATATTCGATTTGATATATATATATTTTCCCCTTTTCGCCAATCGTTTTGTAAATGATGAAGAATGACGCAGGCACTGAGCCATTTGGTAATGTCGATGCCGACTTCGGCTCAGGAATACAGTTCGATGTAAGTAAAGTTGCGCGTGGTGCTAGGGCTTCGTCATTCGTGCTGTGATATCGTGCGCCTCTCATCAATGCCTTTAAGTAACTAACTATACCATTGCGCCAGGCTCTGTTCCGTTATTCATCTAGCTATGCTTTACAACACCTACCAAGCCAAGCGTAGGGGAACAACTAGATATTTAAATTTAAACCAAAAATAGGCTACAACACAACCATTTTTACATCGACATTACATTACACCAGTTTTTAACCGTTCCACAATGTCACAAAAGTGAATAAATCATCATCAGTAAATCTAGGCTCTTCTTTATCGTAACTGTATATGAAAATTTAATTGATTTAAAATTCAATTCCAACATCCGCCACAAGCGTCGCCTTCCCGCTGTGTGCCAAAGCGAGGTTTGCATTTAAAACATTGGATACTCATCAAGTCACGCCGTACGCTTATGTTCATTCCGGGCAAATAAAGCTACAGCCACGAGTCATTGTTGAACGCACGTATTGCATCAAATTGCTCGACAAACACTGCATGTAAATCGCCTCATTCCGCTGATTGCCTCTAAGCAGCACATCGAGCATCAGCCCAACCGCTGGTTGCAATGCAAACAAAAACGCACCTCGGTATATTTTCCCACCGGTGCATTTTGTTGATCCGTCACCCGTGGGGAGCATCGAGCAGGAGCTTTATTATCATGCGAACTGCCTCGCTCTAACACCCTTCGTTAATGGTTTATTTAACACGTTTGATCGGTTGTGACATTCAATGGCGTTGTGTACGCACCATGGAACAAATATCCCTTATGATCGTTTACATAAATCATGAGAGCGGAAATTTTTGATAGCTCATAACCGATCTATTTGATTGCATCAGGGTAAATGCAACAAACTATCAGTCACTCCACGGAAATCGTTAGACCATCGAACATTGGTTTTAAATGCCCCGAATATATAGCCGAAAATATGTGTTAATACTTATCCGCCTAATCTAGAGCTGATTGATAAATAATTAACCTCCTGTTTAAACATTTTGTGTGGACGAGCAGCACGGACGGCAAATTTCGAATGCAACAAAAACACCCTTGCAAACTTTTGCTTTCTTCAGCAAGGCATCAAGGCATACGTCTAGTAATTTTGTTACAACAATGCTCAGCTGAAAATGGCGCATTCCGTTCCCTTTTCGTTTGTGTAACAATAAATTTGCTAAGGACCACGCTAGTATCGCAAGTGTTTGTGTGTGTGTGTTTGTTTTTTTTTTCGCCACAACAAAAGTTTGGTTTGAATGGTCTTTTTGCTTGCTACTTCCTTATTTATGCTTCGCTCATTTTCATTTTTCGCCCTCGAGCGTCATAGTTTGTTTTATTTAGATTGCCCTTTATTTAGGGTCGCAATGCTTCCCTTTTCCTCCCATACTTCACCCGAAGTCGCTGTTGGGGCCGTGCTTGACCGGCGTGCCCCGTTCGGATGCGTCCGTTAAACAAAGTGGCCACCGCACAACTCGAAAGCACCGCGCCAGTTATGTTTGATCGCCGTGCCCGCGTCGATGGGTGAAGTTAATTAAATTTGTTTAGGACAGGAACACCGCCACCCCCGAGGCGCACTTTCTGCTCTCTTTTCTTGCAGGGAATGCCTAATGCCTTGCCTTGGCCGTCAGAGGGGCCCTACGGTGTCTTGCCGTACAGCTCCATACGCCCGGTTTTATTGGGGCTCGTTTCGTTTCGAGTTGTTTATTCCTCCCCTCCGCAGACGCCTGTTCCAGTCTGAGAAGGGATCCTTAGGTCAAAACCCAGAGCCCATTGGTCATTGTTCGGAAAACGGGCTGCATAGCACCCTGCTGTTCTTGTGCTGCGTCCAAAATAACTCTGAGCCTGGTAAGGCTAATACTAAGGTATCCGACCCATAATAATAAAAAGAAACCCCTCCACCTCAGACCACGCATTGGCACGTAAATAAGGTCGGAAAATTAATAAAAGCAACTCTCGTTCGCATTCATCGCTCAACCAACTGTCCCTTATATTGCACGGACTGGTCCTTTTGGTAAAAAAATTGCAGGAGTGTCCCACCCAATGTTTACCTACTTTGTCTGCCTTTTCGTTGTTTGCTCATAGTTTTTGAGGTATCGAAAAAAAAAAAAAACTAACCAAACCCAAAACATTTGGCTCGCTATGCAGAATATTCATGTGCAAACCCTGACCCTAGCCGTAACTTTCCGCCACGAAGGAAAAGGAAATCCTTAGAAAACCAAGCAAACAAACAAAAAAAGCACTACGAGAAACAGCTTAAGCACCTGTTTACGCACTGACTACGGCACGCCTTCGCCGTAGACGAAGGCAGGAACAACGTACGAAAAGCAGACTAACTGCTAAGCCATTCCGATGCCGGATGGCAAAGAGGGCGATTTACGCCAAATGTCGCACGTCAGCGGCATCGTTTGGGGCGAGCCCCGAAAATTGACTACGACGGCGTGGCTTCGGCGAGAGGAATTCGGCGATAATTTGAATGCGAAAAGCACGAAAGAAAACGCTCTCAAATACAAACAGCCACCTTTAACGTTTGCTCCTTTTTCTTCCTTTTGCGGATGGTTTTCGTTTTGCTTTGTTTTTCTACTGACTAATTTTATGGGTTTCTTGCAACGTTGTCCTTCGTTAAGGGCCTGGAAGTTACGATGCGCAGTCAGGCACACGTTGGAGTACATTACGGAAGGGCCGTCGGATGGATTGCTGGTAAATTCCATCCATCCTACTGCTTGAATGAATTTCCTGTTCCATTGTGTCCGGAATTATCCTTTGTCGTAGGTTGAGTTGAATGTATATCTGCGTTACTGAAAGCTTCAGTCCAGTCGGTAAATCCATTCGATGGGATGTTTACGGGATATTGAAAAAAAATTTAAACGCGTTTATCTTTTCGTCTCAATATCATCACATGTATGGCCAAAATTGGACACTTTTTATTTGGGTTTATTATTGATCAGCACTGTTGTAAATATTTATTGTAAATGTTGTAAAACAGAGGTGGAACCTCTTCAATCGCCGCTACAGAAAAGCAAAAAGAAGCCAGAAAATTTTACACAACATCGCACATAAAACAAAAAAATCCTTCAAATTAAGGGATGACATTTTTCCGCGTCCCAAAACCTTCATACCCAATTAGACGGTGCGTCCCATTAATCAAAGGTGACGGACGGGAATTTCTGCTGGCCTGATATTTCTCTTTTACAAAAAAGCACATGAAATTTCAACTCGCTCACCCAAAATAAGGGAACGAAAAAAAAAAGATAAAGGGAAAACTAAACATTGCCGAGTCGCTGTAAAACGGACATAAAAAAAGGGGGAAAATTATCTCCAATTTAACAACCAGAAGAGGCTCATCGCAAGCATGGTGACCGGAAGTGCAAATGAGTGAGGTTAAAACCCACGCCCGAACCTGCTCGGAACGTCAGAAGTCCCGTTCTGGGGTTCGGTTTCGTTGACGGCTTCCGGTTCGTGACCACACGGCGAAACATTAACTCCAACCCGTCTCAAAGTGGTCAAACGAATGAACCCACTTAACTCATCAAACTCGATGTGGTTCCGTGACCGGGCAAAGAACCGAAGCCCTCACCGTAGTGCACTGTTCATTAAAGTCACCCACCTTGCGTCCGCGCGAACCTCAACCTTGGTTTGGGTGCAATTTCCCTTCAGATCGCGGGGTACCACGCAACGAACGAATTCCGTGGTTGTTCTATAAGTTGAATCGCTGGTGCACACTCGTGAAATGTTATGTAAACTGTAATTAATCCAGGAATGCCGTGATTTCGCATCACCGTGCACGCCACATTCCCGTTGATGGGATACTTCCAAAAAACCGCATACCTTGCGGAGTGCTTAACAATGGTTCTAGCGTCCCGTGAACAACGGTGTCGGTGTACTCCGCATCGCCACGATGACGTTAGTGTTACTTGGGGGGGAGGATGTTTCTTTCGAGGGCGAAAGAAGCCATAGCATCGAGTGTAGCTTTCCGTCTCCATCGACGGTGCGCGCGAGAACGCCAGGAACTTTTCTTCAAAATTGTCTTACCTTCATTAGCCATCGGGTTAAGTGGAACCTGCCAATGTACCCACTTCTCGCTCCATGCAGGTGGCATGTAGCCCAGTTTACGAGCCACACCGGAAACGTGTTTGATACTGGAACTACGTAGAACTACTACCGGTAGTGCCTTTTGTTCGCCGCTGTAACGTTAGCATGACGCAAAGAAGCTCAGACAGCACCATTTAAGGGATCCAATTTCCTCCCGTGATACGAAAACTCAAAAATTACCATCATTCGCACCACGTTCGCAAGGTGCCGTACCCGATGGTCCTCCTTTCCTTCGAGAAACTTACGTCCAAATGGTGCACGATATATGAGACCCCTGCCAGCCGAGCAACGGTTCCAGTGCACGAACCGCTCGATTTACGACTTGGGCAATAAAATTTATACCGTGAGGTAAGGTATTCATCCCGAGCTGGCACACTGACGTACCCTGGTAGACAATTTCAGGACGATGTGTACATATAGGTGTGCGTAAGCGACACAGGAATACAGCGTGACCCACCAACCGTAGCGGCACGTTTACGAAACGAACAAACTGATGCCACCACTTCCGGGGTCCTTTTCCCGGAAAGGAGTAACGGACGTGCTCGCTGCCAGTACGCTCGGAAGAGTCGCGAAACTCATCCAGCATCGAGACATTCCGTATATTGGCGCACCGTCGAACAGGAGACTCACGAGAAGCGTGTGACGTACGGTGCGTCTTTCAACAGCCTAACGACTGCGTATCATTGTCACGGCGCTTGGCAACCTCCTTGCCGCGTGGGCGTAGCATTTTACCTGCAAATGTGTGTGCATAGGCATGAAAAGAGTGTACTCGAATTAAATTTCTCGTCACAACGGCGCACGGCACTGCCTGCAAGCGTTCCCCGGAGATTGCCCCCAAAGAACGGAAAGAAGTTAGGCTCCACGATGTCACATCGATCTGCCAGCAATCCGAGTTATTCGTGGGATCCCACCCCTCGACACCGGAGC
Organism: Anopheles atroparvus; assembly: GCA_914969975.1. Classification (NCBI taxonomy): domain Eukaryota; kingdom Metazoa; phylum Arthropoda; class Insecta; order Diptera; family Culicidae; genus Anopheles; species Anopheles atroparvus. The sequence continues at coordinate 32,482,965 of CAJZCY010000002.1, read as the reverse complement.
GACCCAGGCCGACTCGGTGGCGCCATTCCGTTACCTCGACCGCAGCGGGTGAACACTAAGCTGACAGGTGCTGTCATGGGCACAGCCCAGAGACATGTTGACACGTTTTAGAAAACCACCACGCAACCGATACGCAATCCCACTGGAAGGTACGGACCGGTACCGGGGTCGGTGATATCGGTCTTCCGGCATTGGTTGAGGTTACGAATTTTGATTGCCAAAACGCTACCCACCCACTTAAGAACGGGCAGAAAATGGCACGAGTAACCAACGGTGTATGCACGACGATACGGCACGAACGACGAACCACAGCAAAACTCCATCAAACAGCCACACCGAGCCCTCTTTGAACGAGAGGTGCCTAGCGGGGATGCACACTTCTCCAGTTTTCGAGAAATTTCATTATGGTTTCTTTCAGCAACCCGAGCAAGGTCTTTCAAGGGATAGACGCATGAGTTAGCTGGTTATGCCTATCGTACGCCCTACAATAGGCGGCAAATATGAACAGACTCTAAAAGTGAGGCATACACGTTCTTTCTAGACCCGCGCTGAGTATGGTTTGATATATTAGCTTCAGCACAGCTCATCAACCTACCTTATCAATGGGGAAAACTCACCGTTGGGTCGCACGGACTATTTACTTCGCCACGATAATCCTCTTAACGACGACTCGATGCTCTAGGCGAACTGTCCTTCCGTCACCTTTGTAGTTTGCATTAAAGCGTTGATACAGTTTACATCCTTACATCGGTAACAAAGGCCCTAATGTTGCTTGGATGAAAACCTGTTTCAACATCTAACCGCGCCTTAATGAACGGAGATCACGAGTTGCTACATTCTATCAAAATATCCCCACACTCCAGTGCTAGGCCGTTTGTATCACACACTATGGACGGCTTAAAGAACGGACATAGCTGTTGGCACGTGTCTGTCAAACTTGCAAGGCTCCTTAATGACCGATGGCAAGATGCATACAGCTGTCGGGACGGCACATATGTTGGCAAATATAGTTGCTTCACAAGATACCTTCAGACATACTTTCGTAAAGCGCTTTAAAACAGACGATATGGCTGCATGGAAGAAGGATAAAAACTGCTTCCCTCGCCCTTCGCATCAAGTACAATCACCTGCAGGAGTATCGTCGAGCGTACGCCCAGCGATGCATATGCCTTTTAAGGAAAGTGACTCTGAAGCAGGGAAAAGTAACGAGCAAAATCTGTCTCAAATGTGGGTTCATATTACAAACAGCACAACCAGTAGAAATGTGAGCTTGAGCGTACCGCACAATCATGCAGCTGTAAAAACCACTTCGTAACCTTTGTTAAGCAGCGTGGGGAGCGCAACGTAAACCAGCCAAAACATATGACATCTAGTTGTCGTTGAGTAGCTTTTCCCGCCCAGATTTAGTTTCACTTGAACGCGGCAACTTGCACAAAAAGGGGTTTACGAAGCATTGGACGCCCATCGCTAGCCGTGTAGTTGTTGAAACCACCGAGAACTTCACCTGCAGTGGAGAACACATGTGTACGGGCGAAACAGTAGATGCGTTGCTGGTTTCGAGTTGTGCTTCGCGAGTTAAGAAAAAAAAACATGTCTTCATACAACCGGAGAGGTGAGATAGAAAAATAATAACGTTGTCTCGGGGATCCGACGAAAAAAAAAATTAACAACTAATGTCTCCCAAAACCAGGCGATCTCCCACGCAGCAAAATGCGGGAGCACTCGGGTAGAATTAAATTAATAAGTTTATAGTCCCATGTGGGAGGCGAGTTTAATTAAGTTATTTCAGCACACTTACGCCGCGCGTCAGTACCGTTCGAGGTGGCATTAGAAGGCGTTAGCACAAGTGTTGACAAGTTGTTTGGCCAGCGCGGCAGGGACCGAGACGGGATGGGCGTGGTAGGGTCGTCTTAGTTTACCGACAATCAGGTCAGGTTTGCGAATGGCACTCGCTGCGGACGAACCCGCAACCCTCGCGGGGAACATTTCCAAGAAAATTGTGAGAAGGGTTATCTTACGTTCCTTTGCCTAACCAAGACGCTCACGTATGTCCCCGGGCCTTAGAATGGCAGTAGCTGCACTTCGATTTAATGTCCGGCCACCGGATCCCCTTCGGGGTCGTGGTGTCCGGTTTCGAACGTTGAGTTCCGTCTGTGATTTGAGGTCCCGAGAAGGAAAGGATAATTATATTTCGTCCAGTGGCATTTTAATCGCACGACGTCGCTCGTTCGTTGGTTTGTTCAGGTCCGTTGTAGAAGGTAGGTCACATCGAGCGGACGTCCAACTCTCTAAGCAGCCATCTTTTCGTCCAACTCATTTTCGATTGCCATCCCGCGGGAACGGACCCCTTTGCCTGCGCGTCGAAAAGCTAGCTCAAGCGATACGTTCCATAAACCCTGCAGTCGAAGGACGATCGCACCTGCGAGTATCGCTCGTTCCGCCTCAACAACGCGTCCGCAAGGAACTGCGCTGGCCACTCGTTGTCAATTTGCCGTCAAACTTTTAATTATTCTTTCGCAAATATTTGAACGACCATTTGCGAACTCGAACGGCGATGAGATTAAAAGCGTTGACAATGGTTGACTTTGCCTTTCATCTTCGGTCGCGTACGGTTACGATTCTCCAGGGCAACCTGTTATAGCTGCTGTTCCAGGAAGCCAGCTCAAGTCGACGGCTACCGGCAAGAAGAGGAAACTTATTCAAACATATTTCGTCCTTCGTCGGGCAACGTCGCGCGGTCAGCGGTCGTGAAAGTGATGAAGATATTTTCAATTTTCGCCCCCTCAAGAAAACACCAACACACCACCCTCGCCATCTTCTCGATGCGTCCAGTCTCAGCCAGTGATATTCCGCTCACGATGGCACAATCCCGGCATCCATCGCCTTGAGCCACAACGGGGGTTTTAATTGCCAATTCTTCTTCTTCTTCTCTTCGCCCTTCCAAACCCACCCCTCGCTAGTATTGTCAATACTAGCGACAGCATTATCCTCAAACAGGCGCACCGAAAGAACCTCGGGATTTTAATTTGTTTCGAGAAATTTTGCCAACGCCAGCGCGTTCTTATTGGCCTCGGATGGTTTTACGCTGCCTCCAAAAATTCATATATATTTGTTCTCTGAGCTTAATTCTCATCTGGCTTATTTTTTGTGTTTGTTTTGTTCCGTCGTTTCTTGCGCTGCGTTTCGAAGACGGCATTAAACGTATAATCCAATGGATTTGGCCGTTGCGCAACGAATTTCGGCCGATAAAAGTTGAACACGAAACACAGCAGAAATGGTCACGCGATGTCCTGCACCGGTTAGACCCGTTGCCCGTTGGAATGTGATCAACTTTTACTGTTTCCTGCTTGTTTTTTTTTTCCTTTCCACTCTCGTCCCACATTTTTCTTCACGAGTTTAAAGAAATGCCTTTTCACCACTTCCACCCACGTGGCCAATAATTTTTATTTCTCCTTTCGTTTTTTTGTCGTTGCGAAAGTAAGAACATTTCTACAGGGGAACCGAGAAAGCCCGGCAAACAAACAAGAAAAACGAAATGGAACACACATACAAAGGGGCATGCTTTTCCGAAGCTATTTAAATTTATTGAAGCGATAATGTTTCGCTTTTCGTGTTCCATGTTGCGACACCGTTACAATCAGACCGCGCAGTTTCGAAACCTGCGGAAAGGGTGGATTGTATTATCTTTTTTTTTGTTATCCCTTATAAACCCCTGTCTGAAGGTGGAAGGGGTAGGGAGAAGGAAGCAAATAGGCGAAAATAAGCGCTTCCCTTCAGCCAATCACTTCGACCGATGAAGGTTTAACATTCTTAAGACGCATTTGTTTTTATCATAGCTGTTTTCTTTGTGAGCTTTTTTCTTCCCTACGTTAAATCATCTCGCAAAAGAGATTAGTTAGAGGACTTGGCTCTTTCTAGAAGGACGGCTCAAAACTAAGCAGTTAAAAAAAATCTCCACAAGGTAGAGAATTTTTCAAACGTAGAACCGTTTTGCCCATCGGATTGAAATGCGATGAACATTTGATCGGTTGTATTTTATTGTTTTCGGTCGGTCGGTCCTTGGATGGAAATATTTAGAACATTCGATTTCTGGCTTATTATTTACCTATTAATATAAAGAAAATTTAGCGTTAAGGGTTTTTATCGTCAAAATGGAATAAACTTAAACCTTTATGCTTAAGCATGTGCCAAACAGCGTACACCATTTACTCGTCAATTAACTTTTCTCACCGAAAATGGCAGCACATCATCAAAGAAATCTCCGCAAAACGAATCGATCTTCAATTAGTATCGAGTAGCAATCTTTTGCTAAAATTTTCGTCTACAGAACGGTAGCGTTTAGATAGACGAACGCTCCACTCGGTGAATCCACCGAGGTTCAAACAGTAACAGCCAATCATCCAAAAATGGACTAATCAACATAAATTAAGCGGAACCGCTTTCCACCACTCCAGCTCAAATGGTTTATTCCCTCCAGGGGGCGGAAGCACAGGAAAACTCTCTTTGATATCTTGAACAAACACACATACACCACAAACAGCATAGCTTTTTCGATTGAATGATTTCCGACGAATGCTCGCCGTACTAATCTTCCTCCTCGTTTGAGAAATTCGACCCACAAAACTTTCCTTATCGTCACTTTCTTTGGGACCATCATCGTAACCATCATCGTCATCAGGAGAAGCAACATTGATTGGACTAAAACCAATTAACGAACTTTTGGATGGAGAGAGTGAAAAAAAAAACAACCATTCGTAGCACGGTTGGTTGTTGTTCTTTATTTTTTCTAAACGATGGAGTTTGCCGAAGTTCTTGTTCGCGTGGCGGAAGCAAAATGGAGCTAACCCCATCAAAGCGACCGATTTTGAACCGTGAACAATTAATATCATCGACTAATTACTCTAATGCCACCCAATCAGCGCGGAAAGATAAAGGAACAAAGGAATCGATCGAATAAAAGCTTTGGGCTTGGCCGAAGGATACATCGTCTATAGCAAACGCTTTCCCAATCAGGTGGAAAGGGCAATCATTCACTAAAAATTAACACGAAAGCGATTTGGCTCGTCGCTGACTTTTGCGTGGAGCCTCCTGAAAGCAAACGAAATAAACGTTTAACTGAGGTCAACTTTGTTAACCCTTATCGCTGATTGCTTTCTTTTTTCTTCTTCTTTTTCACACCACAAAACACTTACAGCATAGCGGAGAAGGTGATGGGTTCGACGAGCCACCACCGATTTCACCACCGCCACCAGAGTACGGCTACAGGATAAAGGGAGACAAGGGAGAGCGGGGAACGAAGGGAGAGAGTATCCGCGGTCCACCGGGGCCACCCGGCCCACAAGGACCACCGGGACCACCCGGACCGCCGGGTTCCACCGGTCCAAAGGGTGGCGGATACTTCGATGGCGATGGATCCGGCGATGAGTTGGTAAGCTATACATGAACGTTACTCGCACGCGGTGGTTGAGAATCAGGACTAATGCGCTCCCATCGTCTTTTAACGCTTTTCACACACGCAAACATCATTTGGACAACATGATGATCCGTCACCGAACAGAAGCGATTGTCTCAGGTAGGATCAGCAAACAATGTTTCTTGTCTCGAAACACGAACAACATATATAGAGGAATCTCAGTGCTGACGAATCCATATCGTTCCCATTTTATCGCACATCGCAGCTCTACGACACATTGCCGAACCGGAAACACGCGGGACAATGCAGCTGCAACGCGTCACTCATCATCGAGGAGCTCAAAATGGACAGCACACTACGGGAATATCTTCGAGGGCCTCAGGGCATGCCCGGCAAGGAGGGAAAGACTGGCTCGCCCGGTCTGACGGTAAGTGGTGCTCCAACCCGCTATCAGAACGCCCCGATACGAAGTGTGCTAATGGATATCCTTCGTCGTGTTTCGTTTTCCTGCCCCACAGGGTGTCACTGGTCCACAAGGCGAACGCGGTCCGTCCGGCCCCAAGGGCGACAAGGGGGACCGCGGTGACCAGGGCGCCGCCGGACCGGAGGGCCTCCAGGGAAGCAAGGGGGAACCGGGGCTGGACGGGACTGCCGGTGTGCCGGGCCCGCCCGGCCCCCCGGGACCCCCGGGGCTTCCTGAGAACTACGATGTAAGTATTCCATCCGCCGAACGCATCGCTTAACTAACACTTGCCTTTAAACCAGCCAACCCATCCCGGGTGCTGGGTGAACCCACGGCTGGCTCGAATCAGCCACTAACCACTAGCCACCCTAACCGACCTACCTCCATTTGCAGCGAGTCACTAACGCATGAGTTGTTTCTATCTCTTTCTGTCTGTTTTCTATCTACCAACTTGTATCTTTCTTTCTATTTTTGTTTTGTACAACCATAACCGATCTTAAACTTGACTATTTCTAGACAAATTGGAATCCGTCGCGGATGTTCAAGGTATAACCAGTGGGGTGTGGGTAGTGTTTGGATGTTTACATGTTTTGCTATAGCTTCCAATCCTCCCCGTGGCAAATCCTTGTTAATCACAGTTTGTGACCAGAAAATCTCGCATAATTAATTCAATTCATCCCTCCGGTAATTTTGCACAAAGGGTTGGGTAATCTATTATACATCGCCACTTCAACGCCCGTAATGAGTGGGGCTGCTGTGGCCGCAAACGGCGCCAGTTACTTTACGCCCAGGAGTCTCCCACCAAACAGTGCCACCAGTGACGGTAGCGCCCTGTCGACGCGGTGCCCGTTGGCGGCCCAAAACTAGCCGAACTGAAGCGAAAGTTTTACCGTAAACAGACGGGCCACCCGAGAAACTTTCCAACGTCCCAGGTTGGAGCGGAACGTTGTGCAAATGGAAAAATCTTGTGAATGGAAATGCGCTGCAGCAGCGGTGGCGTTTTAGTGTGTTTTGTTTGGTACTAAGCGATAAAATTTAATTTGTGCTTCACGAAACACAAATTTTTTTTTGCTGCTGGTCCAAAACTACCAAGCTATGCTAACAAAGCAGCCAAAGTGGAACGGTTATCGTTCCAGTCTTTTAAGGTAACGAATTAAAACAGAAACAAACAAAAAAACAAGATGCACTCATAAAAACAAGAGCAAACCATCGTCTGTTTGGGGCGGAAAGCATATACAGCCTGTGCAGGCTGGGGCAGAACTACCTAACTTCCAAACTATCATCACCAAACATGATAACTTTCAACTGAAACGCTCGCTCGCTTACTGAACTGAACAACGGACTGAATGAAAATGCAACGAAGCTGAGATGTGTGCCTCAAGACCCCGTACAAGCATTCGGTCGAGCGATGCCGAACAACTTATGCGGCAACCCAGGTGGAAAAGTTAAAATGGATCACGGAAAGCAGACACAACCAACCGGAACTGAAGTATGACAAATCTAATTCCATTCAATTGCTGCCGTTTTATTTATTCAACACAACTCAACCCAAACCGGAGATGCATCGTATATGGGCGAGGAAAAGCGAGGCACCTCAGTGCCCGCAGCCTGGCCGATGTGAACAAAACAATTGTCAACGAGAAAAGGAACGCCAGGGTGGGCGCATCGCATCGGGGATGAAGTCGGCAGCAGCACCATTGTAATCTAAAGTTACAGAAATGACAACAGACACCGGTGTTGCCGTGTCGGCAACCGTGGCAGAAGGCAATCAAAGCATCCCTGCCGGCAGCGGCGTACAGGTTGCTACAATAAAACATTATTTATGAGCACGAGTGTGCGTGGGTGTGTGTGTATGCGGTGTGTAAGACGCCACACATGCCGGAAGGAGTGTCAAACACACCAGCGCACCGTGACTTCACAATCGGAAAAGTTGCAAAGGCACACACCCACAGCCACACGGTGGAGCTTGGAGCGTCAGGTGATGGAAACACGAAACACAATCAACAGCAAGCGCCGTCGGCAATATCCTGTGCACTATTGTTCTACGCCGTCGAGGAAAATTGCCGTCGCCTTCGCTTTGGCTTCTCGGGAAGAAGCTGGTGGAAAATGCTTCCTTCGAATGGCACCGAATTCGCAACACGACGGGCGTGTGACGGAACCATTTCGTGGAACACTCGAAGCTAAGCCTACTGCGGATGAAAACATGAGCTGTAAAAATGTTGCAAGTTTCAAAAATGTTACTTTAACTTTTCCAGAGGACTGTGCTGATGTGTGCTACAATCGGCTAAAGTTTCTTTTTTTTTGTTTGTAAATCACTGTTTTTAAAATTTCCTTGGTGGGTCAAAAGCCTTTCGTTTTAGCCGCTAGCACCTCGTTTGCGGTGCAAAGAACAATTGCAGGAAACCCCAACGAAGCGAAAGCAGTCGGCACGAACAATTCCGAAGAAAAGCGTTCGTGACCTTTTCTGTTGCTATTTCATTTCTGTCCTTTCCAGCCGGACCAAGTTGATTCGTTTTTCCCTTCCAAAAAAAAAAAATATTCCCCCTTTTTTTTGCGCGGGCCTACTAAGTTTTCCCTTTTGTTTGGCAGCTAGAATTTGTGTTTTAAAAGTTTCACGAGCTTTTGAACCAAGGAACTCAGAAAAAACAACTGGGGACATTTTATTTGCCTTTGGTTTTCTTTTAGCGGTTTTCGCTGCTCCGGTCGTTACGACTGCCGTTTCTTTTAAAGTTTCAATCAATAGTTCGCCCAGCATCTTACCGGAACAAACGTTCTTTCTCTTTCTGCTCTTTCTCTCTCTCTCTTTCCCTTTCTCGCTGTGCTGCGAAACAACATCCCGAAAAAAAAACTTTTCAGGAGTCGATGCTTGGATCGCCCATCCAGGGAATGCGCGGCGGATCGCCGGGGCTGAAGGGCGAGCCGGGTGACAAGGGCGATATCGGCTTCCCGGGCGAAAAGGGCGAACATGGCACCAAAGGTGACCGCGGTGATCCGGGTCTGACAGGTGCCAAAGGCGAAAGGGTACGGAATGCCATAGCCAAACAGGAGCTACTGATAAAGCAACATGCAAAGATCTGATCAATTAGGCTCTTTTTCTTTCGTTTGTATGCTATCAATTTGTCATTGTAGTGTCATTGATTTAAATACTCTGCCAGTTGTAGCTGTGGATGCATCGGGTGGTTGATGTTTCGTTTACCTTTCGCTTTTCTTTCCTAAAGAGTATCCTTAGGAGCTTTCTTCCACACGTTGCACCCCAGTTGACGAATGACGAACGCGTCCATTGTCATGTCTCGAAGAAATTATGTTTACTGTTACGCGTTGTTTCCGTGCTACTCTGTTGGGACTTCTCCCTAAACATCTTTATTAACTTACAGTTGTAACAGCAAAGGATTTTTTCTCCCAAACCAAAACTTTGCAGACGGTGAGCCTAGTTTTTTTTTTGCTTTGCTCCTTTCCTCGGTAGCTTCTTCAATGTCATCCAATGTCCCTTCAGTGGGACATAGCGAGAAGCACATGACAGAAGAAACACACAAAATAATGGCCAGAATATGTTTCCACTCGTTCAGCGGAAAGTACACTACGGCGCACGACAAGGCGCGGAAAAGTTTTGCCTGCAATCCTCGTTTTGTTATTTTTAACGACGTTGTTTGCGTCAAGCGCTACGAGAATAACCCATCGGGAATGTAAACTACGTGAAGGCATTTAGAAATGATGTTACTTTGGACTCGGTTATTTTTTTGTTTTTGATGTTGAGTCTCCTCCGCTCCCTAGACAGTGAAAAGAGTTGAATATTAATGTTTGAAGTTATCTTGTTAAAAGTTCCATCGAAAAAGTCCCTCAATTAATAAGATCTGCCCAACTAACTCACTTTTGAACTATATTTTCCAGCCTTAAACGGGAGCTGCTAAGGATACTTTTATATTTTATGTTATAATTAAGTTTTGGAGTATAATTTTCATGCTTGGTATGAAATGGTTGCATGCTTGATGTTTACTAAAAATGCTTGTACAAAAATTTTAAGTTCGATTATAACTTATAACAAAATTTTCTTTAATCGCCTATAATACAATACCGTATATAACTGTATAATCAACTAAGCGTCTCTCGTAACTTCAGGGGCATCAGGGAACCCACGGACAGCCGGGACCGAAAGGACCTCCTGGTACGCCCGGCATCCCGGGTCTGCCCGGCCAGACGGGCGCTTCCGGACCGAAGGGCGACAAGGGCAACACGGGAGACATCGGGCCCCCGGGACCGGCCGGCCCACCCGGAATGGTGATCCACTCGGAGGGCTCCGGCAAAAACGGATCGCAAGACTGCCAATGCCAGGCCGGCCCTCCCGGACCGCCCGGTGTCCGTGGCCCACCTGGAATCGATGGTGCGCCGGGGCTGACGGGTGAAACTGGCCTTCCAGGGCATCCAGGCCTGCCGGGAGATAAGGGTGAACGGGGATTACCCGGCTCGAAGGGCGACAAGGGAGCGGAGTTCATCATCAACGAAAACGTAGCGTTCAATTCCTCGCGGGTAAGTCCTTCGAATAGGGAGAATTCTTCCATGCTTTGCAGTCCAATTTGGTTTTTTTTTTTACGAAAATTGTACCTCAGCTGCGAATGGGTTTCTTTTACGAGAAAACTAGCGCTCTGTAAATCTGCACCAAACGATCCTCCTTCCGGAGCAACGTTATTGGACAATTTATGTGACATCGTTCACATTCCTAAGGGACAAAAAGAAAGCATTCCAAACTGCGACAGATACGCTTTTTCGCCTGCAACCCATATGTGAATGTCGGAGTGGGAATGAAGAAAAAAAAAAAGGTCAAGCCTGAAATAATCGCTCCAAGAATGTAGGAAGCGCAGATGAAACAGAAGCAAGAAGCTTTTTATGGGAGATTGTGAAAAGAGAGCAAAACCACGCCAACCGTCTTGGCAAACGATCCTTCCGGTCGAGCCGGGCAGCTGCACAAAACTCTAAATGATGTTGCACTTTCCATGCACACTGTCTACACCGTTCCGACCTGAAAGGGCGAAAAAGCTCTTTGTGGAGGGAAAACGGAAAGCAGGTGGCAGGAGCAGGTTGCGTTTGCACTTTATTAGCTTCCTAACATTGTTTCCCTTCCGGGAAAAACGCCGGCGTATGGTGCTCAAATGCAGGATGCAACCCTTCACCGTGCTTTGTGCCGATGAAAGGCCCCGGCAACCGAGCAAAAACTACTGTCAGTCCAAAAGAGAATGCAATACAACACACAGTATGCATTCCTGGAGCACACATTTTCCCATTTTGCCGTAAGCCGTCGGCAAACGGACACTGCGCGGCTGAGGGCCGGGAAATAAAATCTGTACGAGTTGTAAAAATATTTGCTTAGCGAAAAATTACAGCAAACTGTACATACCACCCAGCGCTAGCAAGACATAGGGCCTGCAGTGTGACGAGAATCCAGTAGTGCGCTGTTACAGTAAATGGTTACGATGCATCAGGCAGGAAGTCATCCTGCCGCAGTTTGGATCAGAACATTTTTCATAACGTTTGAAATTCCCATAACAAACTCGGGGAGTTGAAGTTATATTTATCTTTTTGTAGGATCCATGAATTGACTTACCATGTACACTTTTTCAACCCTCAATTATACAGGCTAACAAAGGTGACAAGGGAGACCGTGGGCAGCGAGGACGGCGCGGGAAAACGGGCCCACCAGGACCGATTGGGCCGCCGGGGAAATCTGGTGGTATGGGCGAAACGTGGCCGGTAAGTTTCTTTTCTCCGAACTAAACCTGAAACAATTAGTAGATTGCATTCAACCGTGGATGGATAAAACCCACTCGTCGAAACATTCTCGAACATACACTCATATTATCAACTACGGACTTGTAGACGTTTTGCTCGAACCTGTTTGAAGCTAATTTTGTCGCGAGTGTTTATCCATTTTAGTCTGGTACTTCTGTGTGTAGGATCCAAAACTGTTACGTAGTATATTAAAGCGTTTCATTATTCTAGCTTTTATCTAACATTATCATGTTTTTAGTTTCCAAGGGATTGAAAACATCTTCAGACATGCGTTTTGCTCATTCATATTCATTTTCATACATTGCAGGGGCGACCGGGGCCTAAAGGAGATCAAGGGCCGAAGGGAGAGAAAGGCGACAGTGTTCCAATGCGTACGGTAGGTTTTTATGTAAATTCATTTGAAATATGTATTGCCAAATGATTTCTAAATGTAACTAGCTTCCAGTCTTGACCCCTCAAAACCAAATTTTATAAGATTATATAGATCTAAGAGTGTGAATAGATCTCTTCGAGGCATTTATATTTCCAGCGGGTGACGGTTAGCTTTCTCTCGTTTTTGTTACTCACAAACGTATTTTTAAGTCGTTACCGTGACTTAAAAAACAGCCATCTGTCAGCAACGACAACGCGTGCACCGCTTTCGGGAACTCGCAGATAAACTCTGACACGGTTCCTTTCAGAATGCTGACCACATCATAAAAGGCAATCGCTGTGGATATTTAATTTACTAAGACTTTCCACATCCAACTGACCACCGGGATGAAATTGTCAAGTGAAAGTTTATTGTTTTCGCTCAGACGGTAGAAGAAGCTTGCTTGATGATCTTGATTTGTTTTTTTGTTTTGCCTTTTAGCTCATCCATCCTCCCAGTGGGTACAGTGTGGTGTGAACCATTTGCTATTATACAAATTCAAGATGTTTTTTAGAAGATAAAAATAACACATTCATTCGAATGAATATGTTCACGATTGAATTGTAAAATCACTGGCTACCTTTTTTTTTTTTTAACGCATTTGTCAAAAGTATGGCAATCGTTTTACACTTCAACTTCACAATTAAAAACTCCTCGCCAGCATCGTCCATCAACACTTTCCCTAGGGCGCGTCGGAACAAGTGCTAAATCACTAGGAAACTTCCGGCTCGATGCAAACCATACACACCCATTTTTCCCATTCGTGAATCTCGACCGAGCTGTGCTGCCGATAATTTTTCTTCCCTTTGGGCAGTCTCCGACGGATCTGTAACATTTCCTAGCATTGCTCGCCCAGGAATGGAAAGCATTTTCTTCTTGACTGCCAACACAATGCAACTTACCGTCAGCACAGCGCCATTGACCAGCGCTTTGCTTGCAGAAGAGCGACACCATTCACCACGATAACGAGCGTGGAGAAGTTGTGTGGTAACAAAAACCCAAAACACCGCCAGCCCTAGCATCGAACGTCTAGTGTGCACTAGCAGCAAACGATTTAAAGCAAAGCGCTGAACATTCCTGGGATCGCTCCCATTTCTAGGTCATAAATTTTCCGTCCTAAATGCTGAAGTCGGCGGACTCCTCCGGTGAGCTGCAAGCCATCGCATTACCCTTGGACGCAGCAAGGACGACGGTGGAATCGACGAGGGGCACAATTGTTTGACTCACTTCTATTCCCTGCCGTTCTCGGCCCCCTTTGGTTGTTTGTCTCGGGTCGGGGTTGTCCCTCTTATTGAAATCCCTTTTTCCGCTAATTTTACCCTTCGAGATCCTGAAACAAACCCCAGACAGCATGTTCAAAACATCCCGTTTTTGCCTACCACCGAAGCGCACGAAACAGCTCGCCCGGCACATTTTGCAACATTTCGCTACGCGAGCTGAAACTGACGTGGCTTGGCTTTTTCGGTCCGCTTTTCGTAAGTTTTGACACGACGGGAAGAAACTAGTCGGTTAGCGTAGTTCAGCTTGCTGGGAACGGCCTTCTCTGCTGCCATTCGTCTGTGCATGTGTGCACGTGTCGGTGTGTATCCTTCGGGTGCATAATTCATGTTCTATTTAGCATTAAATTATCCTTCTAAGGGGGAAGAGGCGGGGCGCAGGGCAGTGAGATTGGATAAATCTGTTCCACGCCAGCGTGCTACATCGTCCGTAAATTTCACTTTCCAACTAGACGGCGTAAGATTATATATTGGAATATACTGCAGGCAAAAAAGAGCATTCATGAGTTGAGGGATTTGAAAAGCGCTGAACATGGAGAGAAGGAAAGAAACAGGTTGGAATGCGCTCATTAAAATTAAATATCCATAGGTCCCATATTAGGAAGGATATCTGAGTTTTTGTTAGAAGACCCCGAAAGCTTTTTGTCATAAATTAATGTCAAGTTGCGGTTCTAAAACACAGGTTTAAGTAACACCTATGATCAATATTTTGGGATAAGCTTTAACCTTCGCGTGTTTAAAAGAACTTTCGCAAGCATGTGCTATTGCATCCCCTTCGATGTACAGTCAAATATAACTAACTAGATTGAACATGAAAGGAGATATTTCCTGCCCTAAGCAGACTATACCCCCGCCTCGCTCCCTGGAATGACTCCGATTGCTCAATTCGAGCTGGCAAAGTTCAGGCAGTTTATATTTTGCTCGCGTGAAACACCAGGCGTCTCCACTATGCGTATGAGCCACCGGGCGCCTCCATTATGCCATGCACCACTTCTGCACCGGACCTGTGGCTGCAACGAAGTGTTGTCGTAAAAAAGCGAGGGCAGCGAAACTGTCGCCTTTCAAATCCCACCCACAGCTCGAAGGTAATGCAAAGCGCACCCCACACCATCGATGCTCCACGTGGTGTTAAGCTGGAAAGGAAAGCTTTCCAGTGACAGCGATTTTCATGCAATCTTGGCTCGAGCTCTTAACTACACACTCAAGAAAGTTGGCTAGTCCCTGGGGCACGGCACCGCTCCATCAACAAATCATACCCCTTGTGGCAGTAGACGAAGTTAATGCACCTAATAAATAATGCATTCCATAAAATTGGGATCAACGATTTTTTCGGTGAAAGAAAGAGCCGTGGAATCGGTTGAATATCGCAGCAACAAAAGAAAAACGCTCAGCTCATGCAACACCCCTATTTGCTATGATTTTTCTTTTTAAAACGACTTTTTGCTGTTAAATGAAATGAAGCGAAAATGGTGCACTCATTCCGGAGCAGACCCAGATGGACTTGAACTTCGAGACGACGGCGAAACGAGTGGCACACAGCCAGCAGCTTGACGCAAGCGAAAGCTCCCGTTTGTTCATGTGCTACTTGCCGTACTTGGCAGAGATTAGTGCTGCAAATCCTCAACCCACTGTAACACCGTCATGCAACGTGTAGAACCGAGAAGTCCACAGTTTAGCGCTCAGGATTCCCTTTGATTCCCCTTCTTAAAGGCACTGCCTCTCGGTGGTTCGACCATACCAATTCTAGTCTACCGTGTTGCAGGTGCTCCCGCAGGCAGCACCCAAGAGCCACTTCATTTGCAGTTGCCACTTTCGAGCGCGCGACCCGGGAACTCCATGTTCCGACACGACAAGTTGTTCATGAGTGTGTTGGTGTGTGTGTGTATGAGAGTGGCATGTGCAGGGACAACTAACGTACGCCCTTTACCACGGCCACCATCATCAGGGCCACGGCCGTGTGATATGAATAAACAATGGCAAACTTTCCCGAGAATCCCGGACGCCCGTGTGTGACTACATGTGCTTTAGTGGATGATGATGGCTGTGTGATGAATGTGTGACACCGTTTCACCGACGACTCCCCGTCGCGCCTGTAGACCTGACCCTGTTTAACCATGGGGTACTATAAACTCTCTCCACTCACCGATTGTGCCGTCTTGTTTTCCACTTCCATGGCCTCGCGCGGAACAGCTCAAGGGCGACAAAGGCGACCGGGGCGTAGACGGGCGTGATGGCCTTCCGGGGCCGCCTGGCCTACCGGCCGCTTCGGGCGATGGCGGCGTGCAGTACATCCCGATGCCGGGGCCACCGGGACCGCCGGGTCAGCCCGGGCCTCCCGGGCCACCCGGACTTTCCATCGTTGGCGAGAAGGGTGAACCGGGGCTGGAATCTCGCAGCCCATTCTACAGCGACTCGCAGCACGGATACTACGGACGACCGGGTATGTAAAGGAATGCTTCCCCACGGCTCCCTCCACCACACACAGCAGAGCTTGACATCTCGCAGTGCATAGATGTATTGACAATTAAAAATCTACAGTTCCACACTAACGTTATCTTTCCCTCTTTCTCTCGTTTTTTTTTTTTAATGCTCTCTACCTTGTGACGACAATATTGCTGTATGAAACATAATTAAACACAACCCGCGATTACGTATCACGTCATACACATAAACATTACCGTCCATGTCCATGTACTAATCGCTTGCTGCGCTTTACCAACGAATACCACCACCTGCACGCGAAACACATGCATATGTAACACACACAAATGGGCATCCCGCCTCCGATTCCGGTGAGGGTGGGACTCGTGGCTGGAAACGAACAACGTTGAAATTATCGTTCCCGCAAAGGAGGTCGGTCCAGTTTGGACGAGCTGAAGGCACTGCGCGAGCTGAAACACCACAAGGACTACGAAGACAGTACACTCGGTAAACGAATTGATTGGATCTGGTTTAAGTTTGTTTGATTTTTTTTTTTTATGCTGTGCTTGCTTTTGTTCGTATCCCCAAATCGATTTACTTTGGTAAGATATTCCGTTTGAAGTGTGGTGTTTGGTTTTCATTTTCAAGCCGCATTTTACTTTGTAGTATCGTTCTTTTTTTTTTACAGTCTGAAGCTCACATCTAATTTGTCCCATGATAATAGAATCCCAGGAGAATTGTTACATCCTACCGAATTCGGCAACCTTTGTGATGCCATGCTGTTTTGTGCATCTGTTTTTTTTAATCATAATTTATACAGATTAATTACATTTTATCCAAAGGATTATTTTCTTCTCTACTACTGATTTCAGTTCTAATAACTTGCTGTACTTGCAAAAAATCAACAGTTAAGATGTATTGCTGCGTAATTTTGATAGAAGTTGTTTCCGTTTTCCTCCTTATAAAGCATTGCATTTTCACCACTTTCATCCTCGCATCTTCTTGCATGGACCACACTTACATTAATTTAAACCAAAACATGCCGAACACGAAAACGGCGTTCCGTTTCGCTTCCACTTTGCTTTAATGTGCCACATCATTCACATCATGATCACGATACCGCACTGCATTTATCGTCATTCCCGGTTGGATAGCTCTAGAGGCACTTGTCGAAAGAATTATCTCTACCACTTACTCCAAATCAATCCCCTAATGCGAACTCTTTATTTCCCCCCCTTTCGCTTTTCGCCCTCGGACCCACGCGGGACGATTTTGCGAATCCATGTTCATGATTTTTTTTTTTCATCCCATCATTTAACTGTTTTCTGGTTTCTTTTTCTCCTGCTGCAGGACCCCCCGGACCGCCAGGGCCCCCGGGTCCCTCAGGTCGCCCGTTACACGATAGTGACGAAATACCGAACAGCTACGGGGCCAACGTTCGCATCGTGCCCGGGGCCGTCACGTTCCAGAACTCGGAAACGATGAAGAAGGTAGGCAAACCCCAGATGATTTGTAAATAGCGGAGCCAGAGGAAAAAAGAAAACCGCACCGTTGGAAAGAAATTCGCAACGACAGAAGCCTTCTGGATCAATTATTTATGGCAGCAGCTATTTTGCCTTCCCCGGTCCAACACGAACCTTTCGCTGCGCGGCATTATCACCGAGCCGGTTGAATGCTGCGTTCAAGCGCATTTCAATGTCCCTGTATTCGCGTACGGCTTAGGGGAATATGTACAGTGTCGCTTTGGTGAACTGATCGAGATAGAGCGGCTATACGGCCATCGTCCGCATACGCAAATAGGGTCAATGAGTTGCCATCGCATCATCATCATCATCATCATCAACAGTAGCTTTGTTGTCAATTTCATTTGAGAAAGAGTTCACTCACATTCCTTTCTCATCCTTCTCCACTGAACTCGGGCGTCCTGAAGGAGCGTCCCGGTTGCGCTGCAAGTTGTGCCACCTGTCAAGCAAGCGCACAAACTGTAAACGACGTAGTCCGTGGTCCCCGCTCTAGCGCCAGTTATCGCTGCATGCTTGAGGATGTTAATCTCGATGAGAGCTCCGTTTACAGACCCTTGCGAACTTGCTCCTTACGATGACCGACCCTTACGAGATCCGACGATCGCATGCCAAGTGATTCACTTGATGCGCTCGAGCAAATTGAAGTGTTTGAAAGAAGATGAGGGGAGCTTAGGAACGGTTTAGATAAATTGATCTGGTTGAAGAGGATTTTCGGATATTCGCCGGACAGTGTTACTCTCATTGAAGATGAGGCACAACCAGTTGACTATGTGAGCAAATATTAAGCACACGACAGATTGTATCTCTTGGTTCCCCAATTCGTGGGACATTGACACATTGCACAATTTTTATTTAGTTAAATTTACATTTTATTTGCGAACTCCATTCAGAACTAGAATCGTTGTTTAAGTTTAAACCTTGTCTTGGTTCCAGTGTGCTCCCAATAATTATTCTTGTGTATATGTTTCAAGAGCTCAACCACACCAGTAAAATTTGTCTAGACAAACCATTTCATTTCCCAACGCCCTCGACCATCCACGAGCAAAGGAATGGACATCAGAGCCATAAAATTGCATGAAATGTTAACCTTCACCTAAATTTATTCCACCTAGCCAAACCATTCTACGCCACACACGCTGGGACAATTTTCCTCGACGGTCTTTCCACCGGGCTGAGACGACCCAAACTCGGGCACATTACAAGAGTAACCATACTTCAGCACGCTCAGCCCAGAGCACGGCAACAGTCGTGTGCACTTAAATCGGGGGAAAATGCACAGCCGGTCGCTCTGTTCGTTGGAAAACATACCCATGTTTCAGATGGACCTTATCATTACGAAATAAATAAGACCTTAGCATGAATAATAAGTTCTACGACAACGCACACACCCACAAAAATACAATGTCCTTCAACTCTGGGAGGAAAAAGGACCAACCATCATGGTTCTTCAACTGTTGAGAAAGACACAGGAAAAGCACCTGTTCTCCCGCCGAGTGAATGATACAAAAATGGCCACTGCTTGATGAAACAAGATTACCTAACCAGAGCAGAGGTTTTTTTTTTGTTTCTGAGTGTATGCCTCACCAACAGCTTTTTTTCTCTAGAACCTTCACATCCCACACTAATTTCGCTTCGCTTTTTTTCCCCCCTACAGATGACTTCTACGATTCCCGTCGGTACGCTCGCTTACATAATTGACGAGGAGGCACTTCTGGTACGGGTGAACAAGGGTTGGCAGTACATTGCGGTGAGTACTTACGCGCGTATATCCTCCCACATTACACCTCCCATCCGACCCTCTAGCATCCGTTGTGCTTTGCCGCAAGCGTAAGGCTGCCTCTCAAGAGATCCGTCGAAACGACCTGTAATCTTCCATCGACCTTGCCAATAAAATGTACTCTTCCAACCGCATTCCAACATCGTGTAGCACGCCAACAGAAATCAATTGTCCTCTCGCCTGTCAACCGGCTTACTGCATCCCCAACTGCGCCATAATTCCACGCGTCACTGCGACCGATCGTAACGGTTGGCTCCTTTCCTGTGCCCTTCAAGACCAAAGACCAACGAAAGGAGCCCATCCTTAGCCATTCCGGGCCCATCACGGGCTGGTCCACTTTCCGGGGGCTTGGAACATGTTCTGAGTAGTGAAATATACGTATGTAGTACAAATTACACCGGTAATGCATAGGAATGACAAAGTTCGTTTAGATCTGCACGTGCGTCGAGACTAAACATTGGACAATTGAACGCACAGGTTTTACGCAAATTAACTGCAATGGTTTATGCTATAAGTGCAAGTGTCAGCGGATGAAAATCGTGGAGAAAATTAGCTAGTTAGCGTGCTAGTTAGCGATTACTGTTTGGAATTAGGGCTGTTTAAAAGCATCTAGTTCGACATTTCTGTGGCTTAATTGACATTGACGGTATGCGGACTGAACACCTGGTGCATTTTTCAAGCTTATAAGTAATCCAGTTATTCTAAACATCAATCAATTAAAAGTATGAACATAACATATACTTCTATCGGAAATGGGAAAAATTGGTTCCTAAAATGAACGAAAATTATTTTTCAACAACATAATTACCATTTTCCTCCTACTTTACATTTTGCATTGAACGAAAAAAAAACCTCAGAAAATGATAATTTTTATGACATGACTTTCAGACCTGACGGGTGATGGATATCAGAGCTACCGCATTATCATGGCCTCTAGTCGATGCGAAGTTAATAGAAAGCTTCCTCGTATAGTCCCCTTGTTTTATATCCTGCTACAATTATCGACCACACAACACATTGTTGTAGGATCGATCATCATGTTTAGCCATGTTGCCATAAATTTACTACCGTTTTGCCCGGGGTAAAAGTGAGAGTAGATTCAGCACATTCCCACCTGACACGTTTGAAACAGTTTAAAAAAAAAAACGATGCTTTGATATTGATCATCATCATTTCTGTCAGCGTTATCGTTTGTATACATTACCGAAGGCTACCCGAGGCGTAATTAAATTTATTTCTCTTTTCACTTTACACCCTTCCCCCACAATTTCCGGCACCATCGGGTGCGGTTTCCCCTTCGGTGCATGTTTTCATTTTATGAAAACTACTTCTTTTCATACAATATGATCTCCCGTCCTCGATGATGTGTTTCCCACAAACCACTCAACGTTGGACACGCCAACATGTTGAGCGAAATACAGTGCAGAAAGAGGAAGGCGGTGATTCAATATTGACACATGCAAAAAACGGCGGAAGCAACAAAGTTTTCGCTTCCAGCCACAAACTGGATAATACCTCATCGCAACCACTTCATTTCCATCACTCTGACTTCGATGGGTTTGTTGAAAATAAATGCACTGTATTTAAATAAATTGCCGCCTAACCGCAACTCTATTTGAACGCGTGTTCGCTATTTAATTACGTTTATTCACAAATTGTGTACAGTTTTATTTTCTAGAATAAAGAAAAACGGACCCGTTTGCGGGTAGGCATTCACATACTTTTTCAAGAGGATTACTTTATTTTTCAAAGTAGGAAAAACAGAACAATCAATAACATTTGTTGCCTTCTTTACCAAAATGTGTAATAATGTTACTTTTGTGTAAAACATGTGGTGGATAATTTTTAAAAAATTGATGTGTAATTTTGATTGATATCGTCCCGCATTTGCTCACACTAGTTCAAATATTTTCTTACTACCCGATTTCTAATGCTTAACGTTAAACAGTAGCACCAACATTGGTATGTCGTATATTAACAAGTTTGACGGGTGTCTCATTAAAAATGTGCAACCCTCAAAGCCATACGGGAAGCTTCAGCACGATAATACCAGTGGGAATTAGTTTGACTTCATAATAGCCCGGTATAATGTTGCCCCCCGGCTTCCGCTGGTGTTCGACGGAAAGGATGAAAGGTACATTTGTTCGCCTCAGCATCCATCCATAACGCTTACGCCCTAGCTAATCTTGGCTGCATTATGCCGGAGACACTAATTAATAGTTTTCCCGTGCCATCCAGCACATTTAGCTGCCGGCGGAAGGCCGGAACGCTCGGATGCCCTCGGTAAGATTAATGGCCAGGCCTTGAATGAAAGATCACGCTGCAGGACGGTGTCGTTTACGCTGCGATGCACTTTGGCCGGGCAGGAAAATGTGCAGCTGATGGCGATGGACCGAGCTGCGCATTCCCCATGCAACGGCACAAACCCGGGAAGCAAGGGAGAAAAAACAGGTTTGAATAAGCGAACGATTTTCCGCGATTTTCCTATGTGTTGGCTTTCACTGTCGAAAAGGGTAAGCTACCAGCCAACAAGCATTACATGATTCTGCTGACTTAGGTCACATGCACAATCGTCGGGAGACATAAAGCTCCAATTTGTGCACGAATGAATGTTTTCGTTGAAAAGCACGGACAATATCACGGCATGCCGAATTGTTTGCATTGTGAAAAACGTGGAAACGTACATCCTAGCAACACGGTGCCGGTCCTGTCCCGCCCTCGCTAACCTCACGGAAAAAGGGAACGATGAAGGGTTACAATAGAAAATGGATGGATATTTTCACCCCTCCATGCACCCGCATGCAGCAATGGTAAAGAGAAATGTGTATTTGCAGTTGGCCGACGCTCTGCATTCGCATGCAAAAGCTAAAGCAAACTGAAGGTAAACACAGCAGCGGTTTAACATTGTCCGTCTTTGATGTCTGGGAAACCAGGCAAGAAATGCAGAGAAAAAAGCAGCGATAAAAAGGCAGATTCCATTCTCTAAGCGGAATGCATTCTCACCAATAAATACAGTGGACTACAACCGGGGTTTTTTGAAGTTATGAACCAGGATCTTTTTCTATCGTACGCCAACAAAATGGTGGCTCTAAAGAACTTATGCTGCAGGTAATGCCAATAATAAATTGCTGACAAATCAACGCAAGCAAAACAAAAGGAACATGAAAAAAAGATCAAATTGCAAGTTCACAGAATATTCGTTGCTGCTTACAATTAATGACAAAATATTTAAATTAAACAAAAACTGCTTTCCACAGATTAATTTTTCAAAAGTGCATAAGCCACGTTCCCCTTAACAAAACACAACTCAATCAACTATTCCACTGAGGTCTAAAGTGGAAAGCAGTCTGCATATCGATGGCAAACAATTCACGACGTTGTGAATAACATCAAAAGCCTGTTGGGTCACACTGGAAACCGACTCGACTCATTCCATGCAAATGATACCCTCCCATCTTATCGCTATTTCCATCCCTAATCAACTCAATCAGCGCGACTCGACCGGTTGACCAACCAGTATGATATCGATAAATATTTTACATAAATAAATAAACTGATTTGATTTGATTCCTGCCGGGTTTACAGTGCCTCCAACGTCGGTGACATTCAGTTGTCCGTGCCGTTTCCCACAAGTTTCCCAATTCCCCTTCCTTTTTTCGCAATCCCCTGCTTGCCACCGTCAGCTGGTTATTAATAAAACGTTTTCCGCTTCACATTGCAGCTCGGCACGTTGATGGAAATTTCGACGGCACCACCGCCCACCACCACCAACCTTCCGCCGCAGCGCTCCAACCTGCAGTCGTCGAATCTCGTCAACAACCTGCCCCAACCGGTCGACGGCTCGGTGGTAAGTGTCCGATGCGATCTTCCAGTCAGCACATTTACAGTTCGCCAATCAACGCTCCACCCGCCCAACTAACAGCGCCCAAACTAACCCAGCTCCCCCGCAACCGTTGTTATGACTGACCGGATGTGACTAATGTAGCCCTCCTGATCGACTAAACAATGTCCCAGTCAACCGGACTAAAAAGATGTGACAACAATTCCCAACCCGAAATGTACACCAATAGCCGCAAACAAGCATTCAAAGAAAAAATACGATGACCCGACACAAAAACATGAGGCAGTGTGCGTCCGGAAAGCGAGATTCGAATTTCATTTCCGCTCCATCACGGAACGTTCTGCACGGAACGAACTGTCATGACCGGCCCCGGACAGCAGCGCTGTTCCCGGTGTGCATTTCCCAGGCGATGAGGGATGCTGTTCATTTTATCATTCATTTTATACGATTTTTTGTGATCCCTTTTCTGCATCCCTCTGCTCGCATCCGAAGGGATCCGTGGGAGAAAAAAAGAGATTATAGCGAAAAGAAAATCCACCCCACAACTGCGACGCGACTTGCGTGGAAACAAAAAAACTCAGTAAAACAAAAGAGAGAGAGAGAGAGGAGGGGGAAAAAACTCCTGTACAGCACATACACACGCTCATACACACTCCGGAAGCGCCATTCGTTCCGCCCGTTCAGTGAAGCGTTCGGTGGGAAATTTATTGTGCAATCGCTGTCATTGGGATTTATGTTCCATTTTTCTGGAATAATAATCCAATATTTATAATTTAAAGCAACTCTTCATTACCCTCGACCGTGCCGGGAGAGGGTCGGGTTGCGGAATTTGTTTTTGTTCGTTTTTCGGTTCCTTTATACACAGACTATGAGAAACTCATTTGGCCTCTGAAGGGTGGTTGTTTTACTTCATCCGTACACTTGTTGTTGTGTTTACGTACAGAACCACGTCCGAGCGAAGCTAAATGTACGGACGCAGCAGGGAAAACTTGCCCGGTGGCTCTACGCAGTGTCCTTACACGCTAATGGCACGAGTGTGTCCTTTTGCAGCAGTGGAAACTAGTGGGTCACTTAAAAAAAAAACGAATAGTACGAGCCACTCGGGCAACAAATAGGTTCCAAGAAGGACACTTGGAGTTGGCCCTGAGATGCCGGGAGTTAAGCTTCCCCATTTGCGCAGTTTGTAAATAAAAATCCAATTCTTTTTTTTTGCTTTCAAGAGCCCACCGTTGAGTGGCAAGAAAAACTTAATGTTCCCTCGCCGGGGGACGGTGGGACCTTGCATCGTTCCAAACCCCAGTATATTTTATCTTCCTGCATCGCATCGAGGCGATGAAAGTGTGAACGGAAACTGTCACTAGAAAAAAAAGCCTGGCTACCCCTGGACAGCGGTAAACAAACACTCCGACAAAAGACCCAACAAACCCTCGACGCACCGACTGCTCGAAATCCTGCAGCTAGGTCCAAGCGAACTAACAGCAGGGATAAGCTAGGATGCTATTTTCATATTTTCTACCTTCCCTCATGCCTACATCCCGGGCGTTTTGTTCTGATCCTTGAAGTCCTTCTTTTCCCCCCGACCGGAAGAAGGTCCGTAAGAACGGAAAAAGCTGGAGGTTACGGAACGGACTACGTAGCAGATGATCCTGTTTGTAAGGCTCTGCTTAGTGTTTCCCCATCATTTCTTTGAATGTTTTACTTGCGCCTCTAACCTGAAGGCAACATCAAACCAGCAATAAAGACCGAAGCGGATAAGAAAATTATCCTTCGTCGAACAAGATAGGCCTTCCCATGTGGCTGACGAGTGACCATGAAACTGAAACTTCAAACATGAGCGTGTGGAAAATGGCTTATTTCATACCATGGGAGCTGTGCGAGCTGTGCTTTGTTTTTTTACTAATCCATTTATTTCTTTTCTTCCGCTTTTCAACGCTGCGACTGGACCAACTAACCTTACCGTCATCGTCTGCCCTAACTATCCATCGTGTCCGGGTGTTCACGGAACTTAACACCGCGTACACAAAATATGGCTACCTGCTTCGAAACAAAATCATAAAACAAAACACAACCTCGGTGGAACGGTGGAAAAACTTCCGCACACAACACGATACGATAACAATAAACTAACTGCATAAATGTGTACCGTGGAAATAACAACATGCCGCTCCCGATGCTCAGTTCACCGCCACGCCGGAGTATGAGTCGGTAAATATTTTCTCCGATGATTCCGCTCTTCCGGGCGTTCGTTGCGCATTGCGCTGGATCTGTAGTGTGCAGCATATTTAGCCCCGCACAGTCTTTCCTTTTTTTTTTTTGGTTCTTTGCTTTTCTCTACATTCCCTTTGTTTATTCGTTTCGATTGCCCTTTCCTGCCTTTTCCATCGGCAAAACCCCCGTGGGTGCTTCCGAGTCGAGTGACTTTTCCCCTCAATTTCTTGTCGATTGGGCTCCCAATATTTTCCCCCGATAAAAGGCACTTCTCAATCTTTCCCTCCCAAAGGGGCACTGGGGGTTTGCCCATTCGTTCATTCACCCATCGGTTGCTGCACGCGGTGGCTTTATTTATTTAAGCACCGTGTTCTCCGTATTCTACCCTATGCCACCGTGTCTCCGCAACACTCAACGGTTGCTTACATCCTCGTTTGTTGCTTGCATAGCACAGCAATAATAGCATCATGCCCTCCGGCGGTCGCGATTATTGCTGCTCGCTTTTTGTTCGATTAGTTTACACGGTTTCGTCGGTGATCTGTGCTGGGGTCGCTCGATCGATTGGTGTGTTGCTGTTCTAGATATTCGAAGGAAGTGAAGTTGTTAAGTTTCTGACGGATCTGATAAGTTTAACAAGCTTGAACAAGTTGAAATAAATTATATGTTTTGCCACTACTCGATGTTCCATTGCAGGTATGCTTCGTTCGTTCACGCGTAAATGTATATAAATATTTAATGAAATTTGCAACTTTCTTATTAATGGAGGCGCATGGTGCCCCGTACGAACAGACGAGCTTGCAATGAAACGATTCCTTCCTCATTGTATTCCAGGTTTGAAGGCATGTTTATGCGATTCGCTATTTTTAAAAATTACACAAGTTGACTCCAGATCAGTTTTTTGCTTACACATCCATTTCGATGCCGCAGGAAAAATGCTCCTCATTCTTCGAGCCACCGAGGCATTATTTACATTATTCTCGAAATCGCCGTATCCGGCAGCTG
This sequence comes from Anopheles atroparvus, assembly GCA_914969975.1. NCBI lineage: Eukaryota > Metazoa > Arthropoda > Insecta > Diptera > Culicidae > Anopheles > Anopheles atroparvus. The sequence continues at coordinate 32,456,847 of CAJZCY010000002.1, read as the reverse complement.
CTAGCTGCTGGCCATGCCTCGCACTCATTCTCATGCCATCGGTGCAATGTTGATTGCAAACAATGAAGCAGTGCCGGGATGCGAACGTTTTATACGGTGCTCGCCACCCCTCGAGCCGAACACTCGAAAGACAATCGGCGTGCGGCAAAGATCAGCGCCTGTGTGCGCGGAGCCGAACACAAAATCCGGCCAGCGAAATCAACGTGGCACGCTGCTGAGGGAATGATATCGGTCGCAGCGGGATGCCAAGGGCCTTCGAGTGGAGAGAAACATTTATTACGATCGTAATTTATGATAATAATCGTACTTTTATAACCGAAATCGTGTACCATTTCGTTCGGTTTCTATACGACCTTGCACTCCGGTGCGCGGCAAGTCGGTGTATCACCGCGTAATGGCTTCGTGGCCGCGATGCACGGTTTTTCTCGCAGAGACAAGAACAAACCACAGGCTGAAAAAGGAGAACGCCTGCCTTGGAAAAATGTATATAATTTCAAGCCGAGCCGCACTGATGGTGATGATGGGCGATTAAGGGATGATTTATTTTCTCCACCCAGCGTCGGCGGTGCGGAGGAACAAGTGAAGATGATTACTACCCGCAGCGTTTAAACACGCATCTGATTGCAAACGTTACATTGTACGTGAGTAATGCGTTCATCGATTACAGTAATTATGCTACGCATTTCGTTCCCACGAAGTACAGCGCCTTGAGCTCTCGAAACAAGCGGCCAATCAGCATCGACGGGCATCAATGGATCCTCACGGCCTGAAATTGAAAACGAACAATGGAAATTTTCAATTTCACCACACCACGCTGAAAAACACGACCAGTAAAAGCACTTGTGTCTCGATCGGCGCCACTCAGTGGAGAGTTAACGCAAATTTGCCTTTTGAACAAAGGCATCCGGTCTGAAAATGTAGCTTCTATCAGTATTCAATTAAAAAGCGAAACCTCATCCATGCGTCACTCGCGGTGGATTGTGCTCCGTTTTCATTCCTCTCGAAACCAACAGAACCACAGCCACCTCATTCCCTGTACCGTTGCAGCGTGGCAGTGAAATTCATCCGGTAGAGTGCTCTCGTCTCGTCATAACTACTATCGACGCCAAAGTAACTAAAATAAGCCAGACTTTACTACCGTTTTGCCTGCGCAAATTCCAGAAGCGAACGCAAAACTCGTTTACTGAAATTGAATCACGGCAATTGCGATTTAAAATAACGACTCTTTTTTTTTTCGTCTTAATTCTTCCCATCATCAAACCAACGTTGTTTCTTTTGTCGCTGTTAATGTTTTCTGGTCGTTTGCTTAGCGAATGACGAAGCAGCAGTGAGGTCAATTAATTTTTCTTTCCTAATCTGAAGAGAATAAAGGAACTAAATCCTACTGGCAATAGCTTTGTTAGACTCTTACACGAAAAAGAAACCGTTAAAGAGGAAACCGTCTCATGTTTTTAACTTCCCAACCATTTCTGGTTAAATAAAAAACAATTTGTTCGAAGAAATCGAACACCTTATACTTTTAATTCTAGTCTAAAATGTTTTCACAATTGAAATTTTGAGCGCGTTTGAATCTTCAGACCTTTTCGCTAAGGTCAGCTAAGTGTTTATCCTGCCCCCGACGCCGTCGATGAGTGGCACAGTACAAAAAAAGAGGGTCCGTTAGGCGGCCCTCGAATAGATTGATTCGAAAAATGCTGATTGCTCTTATCCAACCGTGACGAGTCTGCCTATTTGACTACGTGAAGAGCATCGAATACAGAACCCAACGGCGCACAAAGGCGGGACAAGAGGAAATGGCGTTTTATTTGACCTTCTTCCGTCCCACATTTTATCGTCCTCCTCGAACTGAAGTGATGACAATTTTCTTGACGCCGCTTTAAAATCTTTATTTTTATGATAATTTGATTATTTCCTCTGTGCGTCACGGCATCTCTCGTCCTGCTGGTGGTTGGATGGGAAAATCTCAGCGTGTTTGTGCCATTTGTTCTGCAAACCGAGCCAGAAAAAAAAAATTCTCCGAAGACGCTCTTCCCTTCCCGCGTGTAGAGCTACGCCGCGGAATGCGATTTCCTCATCAACGGCAGCACATTTTCCTAGTTGAGTTTATTTTCTCTCATTCTCGCATTCTCTAGCTCCCAGGAGCGAATGTCCTTCGATGGAATTTCTTGCACTTTTCCCCACCTTCGGTCCTTCACTTTGCTTATTCGTCACGTGGCAAGAAAGTTCCCTCAATTCCTGCGCCTTCGCTTTGGTTCATTGCCTACTTTATTTGTGTACGGCTGCTATTCTGCAAACTGCTGCGACTCATCGCTTTCCTGACTTAATTTTGCTGGTGCTTTCTAACGATTCCTGTTTTTTTTTTCTATCTTTCTCCCTCGTTTCTTACCTTCGTCCGTTCGTCGATGATTTCCAGCTGCGGATGGCCGCACTTAACGAACCGTACAGCGGCGACATGCAGGGAATCCGCGGCGCTGACTTCGCGTGCTATCGCCAGGCCCGGCGTGCCGGTCTCCTGGGAACGTTTAGGGCTTTCCTATCGTCGAGGTAAGTGCGTTCGGGTGTAGTGACCAAGGGAGGCCCTCCCTTCTTCGAAAGTGTTGCTCTGCGGGGCCGACAAATATTGGTTTTTTCATCGTCTCAATTCGACCGTCAATCTGCTTCGTCCTCATCTCGGTTTGTGCACGCAGAACCTTTAACTCAATCAACCACCGTTCCCGAACGGCCCACCCGACCGCTTAATCAACTTCCGGTGGCTGTTGGGTGGCTCGTTCGCTCACCTCCCCCATCTAAGACATTAAATCACGTAAATCAAATAAAATTCGTACACCGCCGAGAGCGTGGGACGCGGCAGATTCTGAGAAACAATCCGCTTCGAGTGACTTTGAGCCTTTTTCCTCTTCTTAATCTTCCTTCTTCTGATGCTGTAAATTTTTCTCTGTAATCTTCTTTTTTTTCCTGTAAACTTCAATGATTTCAAAGTTCTGACTCGAAGATCCAAATTAAGCGCACATTTTACTGTAGCCGTTCGAAAAAGTCGCGATCACAATTTTTGAGGCTTAGTCTATTTTTGTCTGATACGAAAAATCTAAAATACTCATCCATTCCGCCGCAGTTTATTGCTTTTCACTCGGAATGCGAAGATTGGCACTCTGAATCATTCTCTAGTGGCATTCCGATTGCATTCGCTTAGAGAATGTACTTCCTTTTCCTTCCTTATGCTCGTGCATATTTTGATTAGGATGGACATTTATAGTCTACAGACGGTATAAATTCCTCACGAATATTTTAATAATATTTTAACAATTTTTCAAGCCCAATGCGTCTACCAATTCTGCGTGTTAATTTATAAACGTACTAAGATAAAAAGAACCCTTTTCAAGTGCGGAATTATAATCCAAAAATTGGGCTATTTTTTATGAAGCACATTTTACACGCCATTGCATGTATTTTTGTACGAGCTAGCCGTCAGCTTTACGATATTTATAAATGAAATAAAAAAGGCAGTATCTATGAGCTTCCATTACTTCACACAACCAGTTAATGATGCAGTCCACCGTAATTCGTAATCCTTCTCAAATTTACAACACATTCGCCGCAAATTTACAGCAACTTCCCCGGCCCAAGTCTTAGAGCAGCCCAAACGGGAAGCAGAAAATTCATTTTTCTAATTAAACACCGACGGCGTGGCGGGCGGCGGATACTGGCTTAATTCGGCCGGTACCACTCTCCGGGTGGATTAGCTGTCCGGTAAACTTTTCCCCTTCCCTTTCCCCGTTCGGGACTCACTCCCTTCAAACCCGTCGGACTCCGCGACTCGGACGAACGAAAGCCACGGTAGACCGTTTTTCATGCATTTTGTTTTAACTTCTGCTCAACACCAAGCCACAAGTGTGAGAATGGGTTTGCTTCCTAGCAGCAGCTAATTAATCACTCGGCGGTGGCGTAACGACAACGCAGGAGTACGAGAGAGAGAGAGAGAAAAAACAGAAAACAGCTTTCCCGGGATATCTACTCCATCGGCCATCGTGCACGATGCGTACTTCTTTGGTCGTCCGGCTCCAACACCTCCGCAATAATGTGCCATTTAATATTCAGCTCCCTTCAATTCAATTTCGGATGAAAAAAAAAATTACGGAATCTGTGAAATTTAAATTAGATTTATTTCAATCGAGCGTTTCACCGGCGAACGAAACTTTCACATTCCATTCATTTTCACCCATTTCCCTGCGCTGACGAAATTTTCCAGCGCCCGCGCAACTTTTCGCGCAACAAAATGTTAATCACGAATGTGTTGCGCTGGCCATGAATCGTTGCTAGGTCTTTTTCGGTCCTTCAACGCCACCGAGTTCCATTGACGGATGAATATAAGCGCTCGTTACAGTAAAAAAAAACGTTGAAAATTACGAAACCTCGCCAAGGAAGCTAAATTCCCATGTCGCCACACGGTTCCGAGGAGTCCACGCTGGGCTGAGCATCTCCGGTATGGAACATACCGTGGGGGAAACCAGTCTGGTGCAGAACCAGATTTAAATACCGCGCCACGACAGCGTTTTCCCGGCTGGTTTGGTGAAGCCGTTATTTCAACACGTTCAGCATACGTTTTACCGGCGGATAAGCCTTTCTCACAACAGCGCCGACCGGGAACTGGGGATCGCCGAAACGTGCAGAGGCAGAAGATTATCCTCCAAAGTGAGCATTGCTAGAAAGCGGGAAAACTCCCCGCCAGACGAAAACCGGGAGTCCCTCGCGAGTGCCGAACGGAAGCATTTTCCGCGGGACAACATTTTGAATTTATAGACAAAACCACACTAAACTGCTGAACCAAATGCTTCGCGCTCTTCCCATCCTTTCGCATATCCCCCGCTCCTTCCCTGGCCACAAACAAAAGGTGCCCAAGGGGTTTTTGAATGTTCCTTAGCAACCGGGCCGGGGGATAACCGGGGAATTCCGAAAACGAAAACGTCAAATGTGAACGCTTTCCCACAGTAGTCGAGTCGAGTGTTGTGTCGGGAATCTCTTTGCCAAAAAGCGCCCCGGACACGTGCTTTCTGTATACCGTACACACATGCGCATCCAATCTGCCGCCAACGTTTAGAAGCGATTGTACACCTTCCGAATGTCATGGGCGTCATCGAACGGATGCTGCCGCGAGGTTGTGTATGTACGAAAATGGCTTCATTAAATTTCAGGCGTATCGCTTCAGTTTTCGTCAAAATCCTTTCCCCCCGCGCTGAATCATGAACCACATCAAACAAAATATCAATGCGATCGCAAATGTGAGCGGTGGAAAATTTATCCCAACGCTGAAACGGGCGGAAAAGCGAGGAAGAGCACACAAATTAACGGTGGCAAACTGGGAGCAAAGATTCTTGGATTCCGTTTCTTTGCAGCACGGTTTCGCCTTCCCGACGCTTGTCAGGAAGTTGAAAGGCACATTCCGTAGCAAACCACGATAATTATGGAATTGCGATGGCGCACAAAGCGTCGGAGAGGTTGCGACACAGTGTCAGCGAATTTTGCGGCTTGGTGGCCTTCCCATAGGGTTTAGGCTCTTTGTAAGACACGTGGTTTTTGCTAGATAGAAATACTTCAAAGAATTAAGGACTCAAATCTAGCTTCCAATAAGCACATAATATTTGGTTGGAAATACAAAACACAGAGAGCATTTGATGCTTTATTGTGGCTCATTTTATGTAAGAACCAGCTAGTCAACTAATCTTAATTATTTAGATTCGTAACAACCCATTAAACGAATTTTCCAAAATTTCTTGGAAAGCAGATTGTAACATTAACTGGCTTTAGAATTCAACGCGTTTTCAAGACAACACTTTCAAGTGCAATACAAACCTACACTGATGCGTACTGACATTCCTTCGCTTACGGGACATTTTCTCATTCAATTTGGGTAAACAACGAGCATCTCGTTTACAACTGGAAAATAATTAAAACCCCAGTAGAGATGCACCGAATGGCTCGAGTGACGCATCGCACTGCAGCAATCGACACGATTTGGATCCCTCCTGGCAGAATAATGATCGTAAAGACAGCTCCGTTTCTCGTTCATTGATTGGATACGTATTTCTCCCGCCCCGGGGCGTACATTACACTTTAACCTCGAACTGCTTCCTGCCTGTATGGGAACATGGTTCAATGTACCACGTTCAAGAGGACACGGCGTACCATCTCTGCGCTCTGGAGTGAGAGTGTGTTTGCAGATGAACTTGAGGCTTGGTCCGGAAGGCAGGAGGGGTCAAAGAAAAACACACACGGGCCATAATAAAATTAACACCGACCACTAACGCTGCGGGCTGCCAACGTGCCCCCGATTCGACACGCAACGACAGAAGGAACCAAACCGGGCAAAACCTCATCCCCCAAATCGGCCTGCACATGCACTCGACGTCAATCCAATTAGGATGCAATTTCGGGCATCGAACATCGAACCACTTACTGCTGGCGTCGGGTTCCGGTTTCGGTTTGCCCTGCCCCAGGGGGAAGGTCCCCTCCCCCCGGGCTGCTCCCGTTGGCGTGAAAAAGGACTCCCGGGATGGGCCGGATGCGACCAAAGACCGGAGCGGAACCTCGAAGACACCGCAGAGAAATCGATTGTGGTTACGATCGTGTGACAGCAGAATAAAAAGACAACGAGGGAATAGTGGGACAAAATTAAACTAAACACCGTATCACTATACCGACCGACACGGCGTGGAGCGACTGCGTCCCGTGTAGGAGGGTGGTACGCTGCAGGGTGCACCACGGCCAATGCAGCGCCTGCTCGGGGAAAGGGGGCACGGGAACGCTGGAGGAAAAAGGGGGAGCACAAAGATGAAAATGCAAATTAGCTGCCCGAAGCGGTCGGCTGGCGGTAAAGGTTTGCCACGTGGGACCAAGAGCGCGATTCGCGCAGACTGTGTGGCGTTGAGCCTGGATTGATAAGTTTTTGTGGAAGAAAAGGGAACGAATGAATTATTTAATTTAAAGTTGTCGAACTTGAAAATCTGATTAAAGGAATCGTTTGGAACAAGATTGTGATTTGAAACAAAATCATAATGTATGTTCAATCGCATTGAATATCTTGTTTAAATTAGTTTAAATCAAAATATTATACAACTGTGGCCTACTCTATCACAAAAAATAGATTTTATTTTGTAACATAAAATTACTTGAGTTATGGTATTGGATTTTACTTGAAACAACTTCATTATTCATTCGTTATTCTGCACACTTGTCAATTGCCTTCTTACGCTTCGCACCACCTTACCGGGCATTTGGCGATTCGGTGTCCTTTGCGCTGACACTGGAAACCCCAACGCTCCTCCTTCTACGCCTTCCTCCTTCAATCGCGTTGCCGGAGCAAAAATTAAACTTCTGCAAAGCTCAGCGACGGACTACATGCATTTGCACAAGTGCATCAACCGTGCACTTCGCCAAGTCACGGCACCTTCCGTCCGTCCGTCCGTGCCGGCCAGGCACCAGGTGTGGGATTCGCATGAAGGTTGTGCCCGGCACATTCGCACCGGCATGCGCGCATGCGAGGAGCCTCGGGAAGTGCGCGGAATAAAAATAGCACCATTCACTGTCTTTTCGAATGTGGCACGGAATCCGGGGGATTCCTCGCCGGCGCTTGCCGAAAGATTGCAATGTACGCCAGGCCATGCCACGTACTGGTGCGCTCGGGAAAGCCCCAGCGATAAGACAGGCCACGGCGTCGCTAGAAATGGAACACAACTATTTCGAATGGAGGCGAACGAAAAAAACGGGAAGTTTTTGCACCGTTCCGCCGTTGCTCTTTGTGCAGCTTCACATAAACGTGCAGGCCCAAAACTAAGTGGCAATCCTTTTTTCTTTCCACCCCGATGAAAAGAGCGCCGTGTGCGACCAACACGAACCATGGCGTTGCCGGAAGGTAGATAAAGGCTGCGGCGTACGGCGAACCGGCAAAACTGGACCGATTTTAATATTTCAGCAATGCATTTGAAACATTTCATTATTCATGGGCAAATGCCGAATGGAAGGAGGCGGAGGGAAAGGGGTATAGGAAAATGCTAATAAAAACAACCTACATATAGCTTGCTTGCACCGCGAGGCAAAACCCCGAACCGGAAGGCGACGGTAATGGCGACGTGTTAGTGATGGAAATTTTATTACTCAATTCGCACATGCACATGTCGTGAGCGTGTGGAAGTCGTAGGGAGTGAGCGAGGAGGAGAGGAGTGTGCGGAAGTGAGTTCTAACCGGCCTTTTTCCTCGGCACACATTGCTTCCCGGGAATGCTCCCTGGCCCTAGACGAAAGATTATATTTATGTTTCCTAATCCGCACGGCAAACGACAGAAAAAAGGGGGAAAACTTCCTGACAGCATTTTCCAGCAAAGGAAGGAGGCAGATTCTGTCGCTAATTGGCAACGTTGATACGGCATTAATCCGCCCGTTAAGCGGTAACGCGACGTATCAGCTTTTCCAACCCGTTTGTCTCGTGTCCCTGCTGTAATCCAAATATTATCCGCAAATGGCGTCATTCAAGACTTTGTCAAAACGAACTCCTTTTTGTCCGCTGCGAGATCCCCCCACCTCTCCCTCTTTCACTCACAAGCATGAAAACCGAGATCGACAAGGGCTAATTAAAACGATCGTTAAAAATTGTACACACCCAAACAGGATACAAAGTATTGCTAACTGCGGGCGAATCTTCCCAGAAAGCACCGGGATGTCTCCAGAGGAGCCCCAAAAAGTTTTCCCACGAAAGCTTACCGGCTCGCTATGTGCTGTGCTCATAAAGCATACTTTGTGCTCTTTATGAAGCTACTTTGTACCAGTTTACGGCCTGCTAAAATCCCCGACCGGCGACCTAGGGAACGACTTATAGCAAAGTTTGACAACCCTTGTGCCGCTGCAAGTCACACATCAAAGTATTACATGGCACCCAAAACGTAGCTAATGGTATTTATTATCAGTCTGCCTCCGAGCGAACAAGTTGTTCTTCAAGGAATTTAAGGAACGGCCCCGCGGGTTCCCAAGGCTCCAGAGTTGCCAGACTTGCCGCACCCAGCAAACTCTGCCGTACAATTTCGCTAAATTAACCGGTGTTTCTCTGATTAATTTTCAATTTTCACAGAATTCAAAACCTCGACTCGATCGTGCGGATAGCGGACCGTGAGCTGCCGGTCGTCAACACGCGGGGCGACGTCCTGTTCAACTCCTGGAGCAGCATCTTCAGCGGCCAGGGTGGCTTCTTCTCGCAAGCGCCACGGATATACAGCTTCAGCGGGAAGAACGTGCTCACCGACCTGGCGTGGTAAGTAACCGGGCGGGAACTTTCACCGTGCGAGGGTTTTAATAAGACCCAGCGCGAGCTTCGAGTCACGGTTGCCCATGAAGCCTATGAATTTCTCAGAAGCGTTCTAAATTTATTAGGATTCCCGATGATTAACGACCAGCACAAGTCATGCGGAAGTGATTTCAAAATATTAAAAACAACAAACCAATCTATTGTATCTTCAGTGGAGCATAAAACTGCCAGGCAGTTAAGTTTACTTTGAAATTCGTTTAATATTTCATTATACAGGATTCTTCTAAAACTGAACCATCATCATCTTAATTTGAACGTTCCGATTCAAAAATTACAATCTTTAAAGCTAAGTAAAGACAACTACACTTTATTCATCACTTCTGTGCATTGTTTTATTGTTTTTTATGAAATTTATCTTTTATGAAACGTTCATTAAAAGCTCCATCTTCTGACAATCTAACTGTGGTTAGTCTATACTATTTCGTATGTGGATTAAAAATGTTGTTGCTTATGATTCATAAAGAGTTGAACAGGGAACTCTTTTCTAAAGTTGAATATATTGTTCCACCCCATAAAATCACAAAATTAAATGAAATATTCGAAAAATAATTTCGAAGATTAGTAACATACATTTGACACCACTAACAATGGGAAAGACAGCCGAAACGAACCATAAATAGGAGAGATCATAATAATCAACTGGCATCCATCCAGGCAGGATCGACAACTTTCAGCACCGGACACGGGAACGTCTCGCTGTGGGGTGTGGGCACATATTTTCCGGATTATTTTCCTGTCGTGAGAAAATAATGGGGCGCAGGGACGCACACACTAATGGAGTTTACCGTCTCTCTGACCGTTCCCTGACCTGTTGGTTTTGCGAGAACAAAAAAAAGAAACCTACACTTTCCCCCGGAATGTGACACCACCAAGCGAACGAACAGCCGGCCAACCGCAAACATGTCACTTTGTCATCGGCTTAAGTCGAAGGCCATCGGACCTAATGGTTCCCGGGGGAGGAAAATTAATGCTTTCCTATCTCTTTTTTTTTTACTCTCGACTGCCTTCAGTTTTGGGAAGAGTGTGTTGGGGACCTTTCTGTGAGACCGGGTTTTTTTCGGATTTGAATCCTCCGGACCTTCCAGCTAATTCTGGGGCGTTGGTAGCAGTACATATAATGAGTGAACATGGATTAGTTTTTAACGTCCGTCTGCTGACGGAGATCAGAGTGGAACGTTAGCTGTTAGGTAGAAGACACTCTCAAACATTCAGTAGATGATAACGAATGGAAAGATATCCTTTTGTCGGATTATCCGTTAGCTATAATTAAATTCCTCCCAACCAGTTCTGTCTGCCCCCACGGTACGGAATTTATTGATTCACTAATGTTTCTTGTGTTGCCCTCAGCAGCTAGCAATTTATGCTTATGGCTGAATGACCTTTTAGCTCTCCGGATAAATCACGAATCAGTGTCTTTCAGGCCAACTGTCCGAACCCGACCAGGAGAGTGCCGCCGTTGGGGTCCCTACAAACTTGCAAAACCTAGCAAAACCCCCGTGGGAGTTTTGAGAAGAAATGTTCCTCACGTAAAGAGAATTCATGCTCATCAGTGATGAATAAATTCTGCCGTTTTTCTGTTGTCCATCCATTCCCCGGGCTTCCGGTGACCTTTGACCCGGAGCCCCCATCTGACCGACGAACAATTCAATCAATTTCTAATTCCTGATTGGACTGCCGACGGACGCTTTCGGTGGAAACATTTGCCTACGGAACAAATCTGCCATACTCTGGACTTTTGGCGATTTATAAATCAATATGATACCCCCGGGAAAACGGGCCACCGAGGAACCCGAGGATCGATGTGCATTATCGTTTGCGCACGTAAATGACTCTCATGATAATTCGCAATTTATCACATCAAGGCAAATAATTTATTCGTGCTCGAGAGTTGGCAAGATGTTTTGTGTGTGACGGCACAAAAGAAGAGGGAGAGAAAGTGCCAGGCTGAGAGTGAAAAAGCGGACCATAAATCCTTAAACATAGAAGCAACCTCGCTGACCAGACGGCCGGTGATCCGGTGGGACGGTTCCGGCCCGTGATGTCGTTGGAAGGAGCTTGCACTTTCGACACCCGGACTCGATCTTGTCGAGCGAGGGCTGAGACTCGTCCGAAGCTGCCATCATCGGTCGGACGGGCGAGACATCAATAAGCCTCGAATAAGAAAAACCCGGAAGGTTCTTGCAAAAATCCAATTAAACGTCCTCGGGATCACTTTGGTCGACCAGAGCCAAGCAAACTGCAAACGTTTCTATCCGTCCAATTTTCCGAACCAGATTGTAGCAATCATAACCGAGGCTTGGAATCGAGAGCCGGCTCGGAACCGGTAAGAAGCAATACCTTCTTCCCGCGGGATGTCAAATCATCGGTTGAGAAAGAAACCCTACCAGAGACCCCGGCCACCACCGCCGCTAGCAGAAATGTCAAATCAAATTCAATCAAACACGAGCTGACACATAAATCCGCACGCGGTGTCATGACGAGTGCATGGGACGGGGGGTGAGGGAAAAACAACAAACGCTGGTGCGCAAAGAAAAAAACCCCCGCGGGTGACGGTCGTGTGGCAGGTTTATTTTTCCGCACAATATTTCCCGTCAATCACCGGCCGCATTCGCCGACGGATGGAGCATTTGCCAATGTGCCTTGACGTTGCCGTTCGCTCCGTGTGAGCCTTAACCCTCTGAAGTTGTGCCATCCCGAGGAACAAGCCTTTTCCGATAGATAACCTTGTGAAGATATCCATGGAAATCTTTCTCTTCCAATAAAGAATTTATCCGCTTTATTGTGCATGCCTTTGTCAAACCTTTGGCTTTCTCACGACGTAAATGGATGTGAAAATCCGTATCCACTCACCTGCCGCACAACGGACGGATCGGCATGATGTTCCTAGGAAATGGAGGCACATTTTTGAACTACGTTTACCCAACGTGACAGTTGCGGTCGGTTTACGATTTGCATCGAAGTCAAAGAGTAAATAAATAATGATTCTAAAAAAACCAAAGTTGAATGGAAATGGATTATCCGTGCAAACGATACCAGGTATCCTCAATGGGCCTTGTTGGGCCTTTAATTTCACACCACGCGTCGTTTGTGACGATTCGATCCGATTCGTGCATCCCTGCGCGCAAGTCAAAGTGACCGGAACGCGTGAATATGAATCCCTGTGTAGCGGGCCATAAATAAAGGATCAATAAATCCTGCCTCGCTCGAGTTGGAGGCCGGGTGGAAAAGCTTGTTAAGAGCTTTACAGACAATAATGAAAATGCAATAACCCCTCGTCGTTCCCTGCACCTGCGCTCATTTCCCAAACAGTTTCATTTTTTTTTAGCAGGCAGCTAACGAGGGCATCACCGTGCCTTCCCTTCCAGCGTCTCCGTTTTTCATGCACTTAAATCTCCGCTCGTTACGTGCAGGGAATTTCATCCCTACGTCCGGAGGAGCTGAGAGGTTCGTGGAGAAGAAATTAATTTTCCATTAATAAACTTCCATCCGGGTACATCGATCAACATTCCGGTAATGGATTACTTTTCCTCCCAGACTCTCCGGGCCCAGGATTCTCACCGAATCAACGGCGGTCAAACTCTCGTGCCTCGGCACACTGGTTCCACTTTGGCGATGAGTGTAGACTAATTGCCGATTGATTGTTCAACGAATTGTCCGCAACTGTGTCGCGATTGGGGCCGGTACTGGCTCTACTGAGGATCAATAATTTCACTTGACTATGTTTCGAAATGTAAATAGTGATTCGTTTGTTTGATTTAATGCTTAAGGAAAATGTGCCTTAAAATCATGTCAAGCAGTCGAGAATGGAAAGAACTCTTAATTGAATTCTATAAGATCCCACTAAAATTACCAAACGACAAATATTTCGTCAAAATTTAAGTTGTGTATAGGTTTTACTCCATCGAAAGTAACCCAAACGGACTAAAATGAAGAGTACACGAATGGTGCTCCAAGGAGCATATGAAACGATCTTATCCGGTGTCCCCGAAGCTCCCCACATGCCCTACATTTGCCAGCAGGGAAAAAAATATCCCCTTACAACGGTGGAACCACTTCGGTTCGCTCTTTGCGAAACAACACCGATGAGAAGCGCACTCCAACAACCGAGCGTAACAGTTGCCACCCAACGTTCACGATGGGGCGCAAAGGCAAACGAGATACGGGGGTGCTATTTCGGTCGAGTGTCCCCCAGCACGGGCATAAATATTTACCAGCTTCTTAGGAGAGATGACACGATTAAAGTAGTGGCCTCTTTGCTGGGCCACTTCGGCGCTAAGTGACTCCCGGAAGATGAAACATGATTTCATTGCCGCATGGCGAATAACCGGTTACCGTCTTGCCATGCACCGTGCAGTCCACGTTTACGCGAGATTTTTCTGCCCCCGGGAAACGGTTTACTTGAGCGCTGGAAACATTAGCTTGATTGTTTTTTTTTTTTTTAACAGAATATGTTATTAAAACTTAATTAATTCTTCTTCTTGCTCTTCTTGCAGGCCGCAGAAGCTGGTGTGGCACGGTTCCAGTGCGCTCGGGGAGCGTGCCATCGACACGTACTGCGACGCCTGGCACTCGCCGTCGCCGGACAAGGTCGGGCTGGCCAGCAGTTTACTGGGCAATAAGCTACTCGACCAGGAACGGTACTCCTGTGATAATCGGTTCGTGGTGCTCTGCGTCGAGGCGGTACCGCAGGACCGGAGGCGAAAGCGAAGGGACACCAGAAGGTGAGCAGTGCAAGGTTTACAGATTTATTGATAAGACAAATCTGCCCAGCTGTACATTTAAAATGTTCGTCCGCAATTAACTTTGCTTCATCATTTCAAACATAAACTAAAGCTACATTTCAACCCTCCCTTTTCCCTTCTCATTTTAGCAGCCAACAACAGTTTGCCAACGAGAGGGAGTACGCCCTATATCTGCACAGTATCGACGCATTGTAAAGCACGGTAAAGGTGTAGAGGGAAACTTAGGAATAGGATCGATTTCCAAATACTCACACAGCGCAGCCACGTATCGGTACGTGCGCCACGAACCGCATCACTTCATCGTCATCATGGAAAAAAAAATTAACAACAAAAAAAACCAAGCCATACACACCGCCGTCGAGAACGGGGGGGCGTGTTAGATTTTAATGACATTTTAGGATCGCTGCCATCTCGCCGGCGTCTGTGTGTGCACTCGTCATGTGTCCACTCCGGTATTTACAAATGCAAAAGATAAATTTAAAAAAAAATAAAATAAGAAAAACAGAAAAGGAAAGACAGCGGGATCTGAGTGACGGAAAAAGAAAAGAAAAAAAACGTAGAAAAGAAAAGAAAAGAAAGCTAAGCCGAGCGAGTTCCGGTGATGAGGGGGAAAACTTACATGGACGGAACGTGTCCCTAACATTGCAACTGATTTAAGAAATAACGATAATAAGTAATTTTAAAGGAACAGAAACCGACCGTTTGTTTTTTTTTTCCCGAATAGGTTTTTTGGTTGTTGCATACTCTTCTTTACCATCGGTTTCTTTTAAGCAATTGTAAAAAAGCGACAGCGATGAAAGCAGGCAAGGTGACACAGAATCACAAACACCCACACAAAGTAGTTTTAAAACGTAAGTCAAGTACAACAATAGTGTCGGGTGGGGCGGCAGGAGGCGGAAGTTTTTAGCATGTAAGTGAGCAGCAAGAACGCGCTGGCAAACTCCAACAGAAGAAAAAGATTCAATTAACGCTTACACCTACCGTAGTCAAACCGTGTCAACTAAGGAACCGATGGTTCTAACGAGTATATAGCGTACCCGTGTACTCTCGTCATGTTGATAGTCAAATTAATGCAGCGATGTTTGTTTCCTAGTGTAACTACTATTTACCACCCACACCCCCCCGACACCGCTGAGGCCACGAGGTAAACGCGTGAGGATCAATTGAGACGAAGCGTAACGTAGTCAATTTCAACCAAAACCCATTCTTTTCTTCCGCCATAGTTCAGTTGATGTTTTACTCTACTCTTCCACCGTTGTTCGCAAGATGTGTGTCAGAATCGGCAGCCAAAAAAAGAAAAACCCCGGAATAATAAACCGCCAATAGAAAGTTAAGGCAAAGTCAACGTAAGCCGCGCGCGCAGCAAACAATAATGATGTAAAACTAAACGGAGCAACTAGTTAAACGAAGAAAAACCAACCTGTGTTGTGAATAGTATATGGCGCAAGTGGCGCGAAGAGAATGTCCCGGCAGACGCATCAGTTGATCGAACGGAATACGTGAATTTTTCAGATGCACATGAATGAAGCGTTCCAGTTCAAAGTGGATGCTTTGAAGTGAAAGTACGCAAGGGAAAATCAACGTCTTACATTCATTCTATTTCCACGCTCCCACCAACTAAACTGATACCAACCATATCCTTCCCTTCTCCTTGGTAGTAAAAGAAATCCTTATGACAATTATCCGTGCTTGATTTGTTTTGTTTTTTTTTTTTTGTCAATTCCATTGTATCGTTGAGCGTACGTCGTTAGGGGATAAATATAAATAAATGCATTCAATGCAAGAATTTAAGCAAAATTAAGCCAGAACATTTGTGTCATTTACACGCTGCGGCGAAAACTGAGGAAAATGTTTTAGGTAGTAAGAAATGACCTATAGACCTACGTATAAGGCATAAAGGCGAGGGCGTTTCGAGGATTAGAAACCATTTGCAAATTCTATAGATGGTAAGCTATTTAACTATTAATGATCGAACAAAAAAACTAAAACAAAGAACAATTTTGTGCAAATTATATAGCTAATGAGTTTAGTTACTGTTTTTCAGTTTTTGTCTATACCGAGGGTTTAGCATTTAAGACATTCGAGTCATCAGGATGAATGGCAAACAGAGATTCAAGTGTACGAAGCTGTTACAGTGCGAACGAACGGAGAACTGACACAATTGACTTGCTGTAATAAAAATAAAATCCAATCTGAATCGTCGTTTTACATGCTTTGTTTACCTTCCCGCTGTACCTTCGGTTGCTCATGATTCATGGATCCGAAATATCACCAAGGATTAAAAGTTAAATTATATGTTCCGGTTTTAGTATTAAAAGTTAAATTATAGGTTCCGGTTTTAACTACACAGTACAAATGTTTGCTCGCGCTGATGATCGTTTGGAATCCATGCAGCAAAACAGTACGACATTCCAATTTGACGAAACCTGATCTGAACTTATAATTTGACACTTGACTGTGCGTTTATACTACAGAGTGCAGAACTTGTTGCGCAAAGCATTAGTGATGGTCATGTGTGTATGTTTTGTGAATGATCCGAAATTTGATACTTTTGCAAAAAGAACGAACAAAGGGAGCTGTTGGAGGAAAAAGTGACTTTTGATAAATATCAATTTAAAATTGATTGCTTCTCATCTCCCATATATGTTGTGGGTTGGTGGGATTTTGTTCTGAATTGAAACTCTTGACGGTAGTGAACGGAACTAGGTTCAGTAGGAATGGAACTATCCGTGTAGGTTCTGCATCGAACTGTCAACACACCAACGAAGAACTTTGTCATCATCGGTTGGCACTTGGTGGTGCCTGGCCGCAGTTGCTTCCCTTTTCGCGTTTATTGATAAAAAGGATAATTTTAACAATTATCGGTAGGCAGGAAAATTGCGGGCAGAAAAACCTATTCGGTTTGGTGCGGTATGCTGTGCAGTGATCGTCAGTTCCCGTGGCTAAGTTGGTGACTTCTTGCTGCATCCGGCCCCTGTGTTTGCTTGTGTGTCGTCTACAGGAAAAAAATAATATCCTCCCCCATCAAGGTGCGTAGCGGTCCGCCACAAGAAGAGCCGAAATGTCCCTCGATGCCAGCGTACTGCCATCGGAACTGCTAACCACGGCCGCACCCTTGGTGGGCCTTTCCGGGCTGGACGTGCAGCGGAGCGCCATCCACAAGACGGTGTGGGATGCGTTCAACAACGCCAAAAAACCGGACAGTGAGTCCATCCAGTACAAGCTGCTGCCGGCGAACTACGAGTTTCCCGTGTCGAAACCGAAGCACCAATCGTACGAATGGTACTCGCCGAAGGGTATACTCAAGCGCAACTGGATGCTGAAGCACCTGCACGTCCTGCCGGCGGTGGTCGTCCTCTTTCAGGATCTCGAGTGGAACGACCCAAAGTGGACGGAAAAGCAGCTGCAATGTGCCGCCACGATACAGGTGCTGAAAAACTCGCTCCAGGGGCGCAACACGCGCATCGCCATCGCGCTCCTGCAGCGGGGCAATCATCTGCTGCAGGGCGAGGACATGCTGGCCTCGGAGCGGGCCGCTCAGCTGACCAGCAACTGCGACATCAACGCGAAAATGCTCTTCGTGCTTCCACACAACGACCACCTGATGGGGCACATCTTCCGGCTGCAGTCGGCCTTCCTCGAGCTGGCCCAGTCCTACTACGCGCAGATGATGAAACAGATCCGCCTCCACCGGGACCAGCTGACCGACGCGCACACGGTGCTAAAGATCCGCCACCAGTTCAAGCTGGGCTTCATCTCCGAGCTGAAACTGGACCAGTCGAACGCGCTGCGGCACTACCGGCAGACGTACACCTTCCTGGACGATCTGCGGATCGTCGACACGAACTGCCTGGAGATAAAGACGATCGCCGGCTTCGTCAACTACAAGATGTGCAAGCTGTTCTTCCGCCTGAACGCCCCGAAGGACTCGATCTCGCAGTTTAAGAACCACATCAACAAGTACGCCCCGCGGGCCGGCTTCAAGGAGCTCCTGTTCGAGCACTACGCCTGGCTGAGCGTGCAGTACAGTGCCTTCGCGGAGCTGTTCTGCGACGCGGTCAAGAACGGGCTCGCCCCGCTCCAGACGCAGCACCCGGGCATCTACTTCCACAAGGCGGCCGAGTACATCGGGCTGCGCAAGGAATCGTTCCTGCAGTGCACCGCCCTCGGGGCTCCCGGGGCCGCCGAGCTGGGCACGCTCAGCAACTCCGCCCTGTACAGCGACTTCTTCGGCATCCGGGGCAGCGTCAAGACGGGCGAGCCGGTCTCGGAGCAGCAGGTCATCTGTCTGGTGCAGGAGAACGAAAAGTCCTACAACCACTCGGGCGAGATCATCGCGCTGCTTGGGAAGGCGATGGCCCAGTTCAAGGTGTACCGGTGCCTGCGGTTTCGCAAAAAGCTCGCCATCGACATGGCCGAGGAGTACCTGAAGAGTGGCGACCACTCGAAGGCCCTCACGCTCTACTCGCTCATGCTGACCGACTACCGGGTGGACAAGTGGTACACCCTCTTCGCACAGGTGCTACTGAAGACGCTCCACTCGGCGTACCTATCCGCGTCGGTGCCGGACTTTGTGGCGTGCAGCGTCGAGGCGCTGTCGCCGCGCATCGCCATGGAGAAGCAGGAGCGTATTTTAATCCTCGAAAACCTCTGGAAGGTTTTTCACGTAAGGCATCCGCTCGCTCAAAGACCTTCCTTTTTTTTCTTTTTCGTCAATTTCAATGCATCCTTTCTTTGTCCTGTCGTTCAGAATGTATCGCCCGTCTCGAGCAGTCAGATCGCCCCGGAACTGACGAACAACTGGCAAACGGCCCTCGCCTCCTTCGGCAACCCCATCAAGCTCGATCTCGACCGGCTGAACGATCTGCTCGAGTGTCGGCTTACCTTCGAAAAGCGTCAGATCCGGAACGACGAAAAACTGCAGCTCCAGCTGTACGTCCGCTCGCTGACCGAGGTGCCGCTGAAGCTGAAAAACTTCTCCATCCTGCTGACGGACCTGAAGTCGAGCAGCGTACGCATTCCCGCGTCCCAGTATGGGGAGTACGCCACCGGCCAGCCGGTCACGCTGAAAGCGATCGAAGAGTTCATCCTCGAGCCGGACAAGTGCTACCGGATACTGTTCGTCGGCGACCGGTACCTGTTCGCGGAGAGTGTGGACGTACACATCTTCCGGCTCGAGCTGCAGATGGGCTCCGAGCGGACGCACGCTGTCCTGTCCGTGCGGGAGAAGCTTAACCCGAGCAAACCGTTCAAATCGTACAATCCCCACAAGGACTGCATGGAGAGCATTGCCATCATCAGCTCCTGCTATATCATTCCAACGTAAGTGGTTTATCGGCGAGGACGGGAGCGCCATTAGGTTATGACCCTGTTATGCCCTCTCCCCGTAGGTTTCACTTGGGATCACAAACGAAACCAACCAATCAACCGATGCTGACGAACGAGTTCTACCAGGTGACGACCAAAATATCCAACCACTCGGATCTCTGCCTGCAGAATGTCGGCGTCAGCATAAGCGTCCCACAGGTGCTTCGGAACAATGGTAAGAAACCGCATACTTTCACCCGCAAAAGAGGCTCCTTCACGGGAAATTCCGTTATCTCTCTCGTTTTAGTTTTTGTTACGACGGACCTGAACGCGCCGTTGCAGAAGATACACTCGCACGTTCAGATCGACATCGGCGAGCTACAGCTGCAGTCGTCCACGACCGTCTCGTACTACCTGACGAGCCTGGTGGCGGGCAACGTCGAGCTGCGCCAGAAGATGTACTACCAGATGGAGAACCTACACCAAAGCAAAACCGGCCCCACGGTCACCAACGTCGATTCGCCCTCGACGCCGAACAGCGAAAAGGAGGACCTTGCGCGCCTGCTCGCCAACGAGAAGAACCTCCAGAAGTACGTCAACAGCCACAATGTGAAGATCGAGTTTCTGGCGGACGGGCAGGTGCGCAAGATCAAGGAGGACACGGTGGTGGTACCGTGCGTGGAGGAGATAAAGCTAGCGGGACGCTTCTACACGCTCAGCCGGGACGCGCTGGCGCTGGCGTACCGCAACGAGGACTTTCTGCTGCGGGTCAACGTGGAGGTGAAGTCGCCCGATCCGATCGATATACTCGAAACGCAGTTCATTAGTGTAAGTGACAGTTTGATTTTTGTTTGGCGAAGAGTAGGCTGAGTACAGCTGATTGCATGGTGTGCTTTGATCTTTTCCTCACAGGATCATAACATTATCGAAAAGCCGTACCAAGGTGGTGCCCCAAAGCTTGGGAGCGGCATGCGCCCCGCGAGCCGCTTCGAGGAGTTGAAGCTCCTGAGCGCCATCAACTGCACTCGGGACTGGGTCTCGCAAGCGGACTATCGCTCCGGCGACACCCGGCTCGTGTTCAACCGCTCGCGCACACCGGACCACGGGACGACGACGACGACGACGACGTTACCGTCGAACGGTCCCGGCCGTGCCCAACCGACCGAAGAGCAGTACAACAAAAATCTCCTCTCGAAACTGCCCACGAACGCGACGATAATCGGTAGCACTAGCACACAACTAACCAACCAGATGAACTTAACTCTAACTACCCATCACCCTTCTCCACCTCCCTCTACCACACCCCTCCCACCTTCCTCACATGCTGCACTGGCCGACGCGACCCTGGACCCGGTGGACGCCGAACTTTCGCCGCCAGCAAAGGGAAACAACGGCCCCAACATCATGAGCACGTCGGCGGGAAGCGTGGAAGAGTTCAAGGTGAAGCCGCTGGCCCTCGTCGAGCAAGGGCTCGTGCCGTCCTCGAAGGCGGGCGGTGCGTCCGACCCGACCGACCTCGGCAAAGCCGTCACGAAAAGCGTGTACATGCGGGCGATCGACTGCGTGCAGCTGACCAACAACGAACGGAACGGGTTCATCAATGCGGGCTACAATCGAACCGACCCGAACAGCGCCGTTAGCGCGCCCACGGCTGGTCAAATGGCGTGGCCAATCTTCGGCCTGTACTGTGTACGGTGGTGCCGCTCCAGCACACCGCACGTGGTCAACGAGTCAAAGTTTATCGTGAACGGTATTGGTAAGTTGTTGTACTTCGCCCCAATCGTTCGCGGTGTGTTACCACAACCGTCCGTCCCCGTCCCCGTCCAATGCCCATCGTCCCCTTTTGTGCACTTGCAGAGGTCATCGATCCACCGCTGAATCTTTACTGCTACCTGGACCAGCGAATGTACGTCCGGCTGCCGATGACCCTGCGCATTACGTTGCGAAATCCGACGCGCCGTATTCTCCACCTGCAGGCGATACTGAACAGCTCGGAAAGTTTTATGTTTGCCGGCCATCGACAGGTACGAAATCCAGGGGGGGGGCACGTGTTGCAAAAACAAAAAGGATGAATAACCTCTCCCCCTTATTTTTAGCTGAATGTGACGATATTTTCCTACTCCTCGTACGACATGCTGTTCAACCTGTGCCCGCTCAAGGCCGGCTGGCAGATGCTGCCGGAGCTGCAGTTAGAGTATCAAAATTTCCAACCACCCGTCGTGCCGGCGGTAGCGGGCAGTGGCGCCGCAGCCTCGTCGACGGGCCTGTCCGGTACGGGTAGCGGTTCGACCATGGGAAAGGTGCCCAGCGAGCCACCGCCGTTCATCGGTACCGGGGAGAGCGATGTGATAGTGGACGGTATTGAAAGTCACCGGAAGGCGGAGCTGGCCTCGCTCGTTCAGCGGTGGATGCCGAAGATGGTATTTATTCACGTAAGTTCCTCTTCGCACAAACCCGCCCGGGCGAACCTGTTTCCCCATCGTTTCTTTTCCTTCGTTCCTTGCAGCCACCGACGAGGACACTGTGATCATCAATCCAGTCGAACGGCACGGGAGGAAGCGTAGCGAAAGGAACAAGCGTGACAAAGCGACGCGTTTTCTCTCTCCATCCGCCGTGGTCGTTAAAGAAAGCCGAAACGACGGGGAAAGAGGGAAGGAGTTTGTAGGGAACGACCCGTTCCGTTGTTTAGTGAATTCAATTTATTTAATTTCTCTTCAAGTTACAAAATAGTGAAGGAAACGTCAGCGTAAAACAAAAAAAGTAAGAGCGTCTTCGTCTGCTCGACAATATCGGTGAATGAACGTTAGCAATGGTTGGTCGGAGTAAGAAAGGATTTAAAGAAAGTGTGGAGTAGGTAAAACGAAATTAGTTGCTGGAAGTTTGCCGCGCGAAACTGGACGGCCGCTCGTTGAAACGATATCCGGGTATAGCAATACATAGAGTTCAGAAAGGGACGATGATATGGTTCGTTCGCTCCCATCGTGTTTGGTTCGAACGAATAAAGAAATATTTAAATCAAACCCCGTTTCTTCTCGGAGGCCTAGTGCCGTGGGCTCATGAAATACTGCAGGTTTGCGTAGTACGGATCGTCCTGCGTAAAAACCTGCGATAAATCGCGAGGATGCCAGAGGGCCCGCGAAGGCGAAGGGGCCAAGATGTCCTTCAAGTTTAGATATATGCTGTCCGGGCTTGAACCGACCATGCGGGCCAGCGTGATGACGTTGTACTTGGTCATATCGAACGAAGCCACGGGATGATGCTGGATGCCTGCATTCCGGGAAAACTTCTTTCGCGTTTGCGTTGCGTGCTCTGCTGTGCTGGCGTTCCTGGTTGTTTTGTACGAGGATTGTTGGTTCTGCTGCTCCTGCTGCTGCTGTTGCTGATGGTAAAATTTCGAAACGTACTCCCTGCCCCTGCTGGTCCGTTGCTCCCCCAGAGTAGGGGTCATGTGTAGGTCCAAAATGCCTTCATTGGCAAACATCCGTTCGCTAAAATGATTGTTCGAAACGTTTCGACTCTTCTGAGTGGTCTCATTTCGTGCGCAGTAGGCGTTGAGGTAGGCGCTGCTTTGTTTATCACGCTTTGTTGATAAATCTAAGCATCCATCGATCACCATCGGTTGCACATCATCCCTTTTTTCGGGTGTCTCCTCCGGAAGTTCAACAAACTGAACAATAGGCTCATAGTAATTCATAGCATGCCCTGCCTGATGATCCGAATTGGGAACCATTTCTACAATTTCAGCTGTCCTTTTAATCTTATCTGCTACCGGAGACACATCCAAAATCCTTGCGCTCGCTTGCTCGTAACTTGTGCGGAATCCTTGCAGCATTCTATCCAACATTTCTTCTTGCTGAGCCTCGCTAGTTTCGTTCAACATGTACCGCTGGATCACGTCTCTCTGTTGCTCGAACAAATTAACCGATGGGTCACATTCGATACCTTGTGTCGCGTTCTGCTGAGTGGTGAACTTTACGTATTCCTCCACATCACACTGCGTGGCCTGCACACCGTTGCTCTCCTTCGTGCCCTGATTGGTACGTTTGCAGATACGAGGGCTTCTCCACTCCTGCTGCATGCACTGCGAAACGGTCGCATTGTTTCGTTCCTTAGCCGAAACATTCTTCAGCCGTTTTGAATATTTTTGTTTGGGCATACTGCTTTCACCGTAAAAGATTCTACGCTTTCGCACGTTTTCCCGCAGCGTGGGAACTTGGGAAGATTCGATAATCTCATCGGCCTCATCGAATGCTGAAAGGTTAAAACAAATGTTACACTAGTGCCATTAAAAGGCTTCCTTTATCTTTACCTTCTTTATTCATCGCTGTGCCCTTAGAACGTGCCGCACTCGTCTGAGAAAGAGGTGAAAGCTGGTTGGAACCGTTTATCCTTGTCGAGTGTTTCCAGGGTAACGTGTTGTTCCCTAGATTCCACGTGTTCAAAAAGAATAATTTGTGAACATCACATCGGATAATAATATCGGTCTGGGGAACACCTGTTTAAATTCGTTGTCCTTTGTTAAATTGCAATTATTATTCGGTTTAAAACAGCACGCTAAGAAGCCAACGTAGTTTTTAATAAATTTCAGTTAATTTCCGTATGCATCGGAATTTCGATTACAATTTGACAGTTGAGAAAATGGATGGTTGTCCCCTGCAGCAAAGTAAATATTTTATAGGTCCCCGGCTTGACCAACATAGTGCTATTTAAGGTGCTTAATTAAGGTGCTATTTATTAAAAAATAACAAATTTTACAAAGCAATTCCCATGTCCAGAATATTGTTCGAAAAAATGTTTCGTCGAAACGAATGCTTTACCGAGATTGCCCATGCAGGCGTGTTTTTTCCCTGTGTAACTGTCAGAACTGTCAAAACAAATGTTTATATGCAAGAGCTGCAATTGAAAACACGAAAATTCAATGTGAGTCATCCCAAACCTTGTGTTCAGTTCGATTTATTGAACGACTAATTGACTCACGGTACACTAAATTAAACTTTATACTTCCGGCAGAACAGTCCAATCGAAGATCTTTAAAATTGACGTGCAAACCTAAAGAAACTACAAAACGGGGAACGAAATGTCTGCGTCAGCGATGGAAAGCATCCTTTTCAAAACAAAGATTTTGTTGTGTGTTTTTATTCCTAACTGAATTGAATTGGCGATACCAAACGATTCTTTCGGGTTAAATGATTTATTTTGAACGCAATAACTTTCCTTAACGTGCGGCCTTGGCAGAGCATTTGTTTAATCTTAAATTCGCAGTGAAAGACCTCGAACGAAACGCGAAGAAATGCGAGAAGGAAGAGAAGGCCGAAATCCTGAAGACGAAGAAGGCGATCCAAAAAGGCAACACGGAGGTGGCACG
Source organism: Anopheles atroparvus (assembly GCA_914969975.1). Taxonomy (NCBI): domain Eukaryota; kingdom Metazoa; phylum Arthropoda; class Insecta; order Diptera; family Culicidae; genus Anopheles; species Anopheles atroparvus. Next base: position 32,432,085 of record CAJZCY010000002.1, on the reverse strand, counting down.
TATTCACGCGGAGAACGCAATCCGACAGAAGAGCCAATCGCTGAACTACCTCCGGATGAGTGCCCGTGTCGACGCGGTTGCGAGCCGGGTCCAGACGGCACTGACGACGCGAAACGTAACCAACTCGATGGCGGGAGTGGTGAAAGCGATGGACGCGGCCATGAAGGGCATGAACTTGGAAAAGATCTCCGGCTTGATGGATAAGTTCGAGTCTCAGTTCGAAGATCTGGACGTGCAAAGCTCGTACATGGAGAATACCATGTCACAGACGACCACCACGGCCGTGCCTCAAAACGATGTAGAGTTGTTGATGCAAAGAGTAGCGGATGAAGCTGGGTAAGCAACTTTTGGGTGGAAGTATTATTGGAATGATCACCGTAATTTAACGAGCCTGTTTTTTTTTTTTTTTACTACAGCCTCGAATTGAACATGGAACTCCCGTCCGGACCCTCATCGATAGCGGTCGGCGCGTCAACGCAAGCCTCTACGGAACAGGACGAACTGACGGCACGCTTAGCCCGCCTTCGACAGGCAGAATAAAACAACACCCTTTTTTGCGATTCAACGTGCAACCAAAAGCTTCTTACTGTTATCGAGGAAGATCCGGATAAAGTTACAACTGTCCACACCACGGTGATCTGAATACTCCATCTCGTGATGTACATTATCCCTGCGTCTTTGCCCTCATCTATAATTTTCCACAATGCTCGATTTTATTTTCACAAATAAATCCATAATCCCCGTTTCAGCATGTGAAAAAGGTGGATAAAAGTTAAATGCTATTTGCGAAAGTACCTTTGAGGAACAATAAACAGTTATTCGTTAATTCGGTGGATCGTGGTTTCGATAGCATGAGAAGGTAATGTAACGGTGCAATCAGGGAAAAAATGTATAAATGATCAAAAAGGAAGAAATTCGAAACGAAGCTAGGTTTTATGGAAGATTTTAAATTACCCTATACAACAAACATAACATGGTTGTGTTGCCTTGTTCTTACCAAATAACTTTTAAACAGTACGGCTTCACACGCTGAAGTGTTTAAATCAAGTTAAGGTGTGAAGGCTTCAATTTGCCGAAAATTAACTTGCAATTAAATCATCTACCCTCGCTCTGTGCCTTGTTTCTGCATCAATATAGACTTGATGGGAAAATGGCATCAAAAACCTTTCGTCTTAGAAACCCGAAATGGAGAAAACGGCCCAACACGCTGCCCAGGTATTCTCATTGCAATATGAGGCACATTCAGAATTTATTTTGAACAAACATTTCCCGTTCTCCAAAAACTGGGTTAAGATTTCTTCACAAACTCAACAACCTTACCGGTCAGCCGATTGCCAATGGGTTTCTACTGACGTCAAAGACACATTCGCGATGCACGAATCGGGATGGAACCTGGACAAACTCAAAAGCAGCAAACATGGAAGAGCCAGGACAAAAAAACATCACCTATCGCAACAACAGATCCGCAATCCCTGCCAATTGTCTGTGCTTGACTAAGGTACAACAAGTTGTTTTCAGGTGAAGCAATGCCCCTCCAAAAAAAAAAATAATAAAATAAAGATAAGTTCTTTTTTCCGATCCACGTGACGTCAAAGCAAGCGTTTCTTCGCCACATAGTGATGAGCATATTTCGATAATCGATATTTTTGCGCTTACTTTCAAGCCCAATGTTTTTGCCCCGCTTGGTACTTGACACCGTGAAGGTCAGACGTAATTGTATGTATGGTCGCTGCTTCACGACCCGGAGCCATTCCCCGGAGGAGAATAATTGAACTGGTAACAAAAAACTGCCCAAACAAATACTACCCCTTTTTTTTTGCCACGCATGCATCCATCTTGCGACGTAGATCGCTCGATCGGTTTTTGTTCGCATCGATGGATTCTGGTTTCTTTCACTCGGTCCAAGACGGACACATCCGCTACGTCACAAGGTTCAATTTCAATAAGTTTATTTTGATACAAAATGAACAGATTTTCGTGTAATGTATTTCCTTTTTCTTGCAAATTATCGAATCGGTTAGGGGGTTGTGGAGTGTGGTGTTGCTTTCTTGTTTCTTATGGTTTCATCTCATGTTTGATTCGAAAAAAAAAGTTCCGTCGTGTATAACGTTCTGTTTCCTCATTTTGAATGTGTCTGTCCTTTAATTCCCTAATGCTTAACAAAGAACAGCTTAAGAACCAGAAATAAATGCAAACTTGTCGAATGGTTCGGTTGCACCATCAAAAAGCATCCTTCTTGCTATTGATGGTTTTGTCAGTGGACAAGTTTTTGTTTTTCATCTTTTGTTCACTTCACTCATTGCCTTAACTCTAAATGGTATTTGCTTATCATATTTCTTTTGCGATTTGTTTGCTTGCTTGAGTTTCTCTTCTATTTGTTTTCGTTTTCAATTTATTAATTTAAAGATGAGCTAAGTCACTGTTAACATTCATGTGGTTGTTGTTGTTTTATTTCGTTCTATTGCTACCTCAATTACGTCCACGTTTGTCCACTCCAGCATCACTGCTCCATTGATTGCGTTCTGTGTGCCGTTGTTGTTTTGCTTCTGGTTGGTTTTGGTATGCCTTAATGATTTGCCCCACTCGTCTTCGAGTACATGCTATTTTCGTGCGCAAGACGTGCACTCAGATTTTTCTGAATCTCTCGAAAACTAGCGGCAATATAAGAATGCAAAAATGTTCAAACGTGGAAAAAATCCAACCGGCATGTCGTAATTAAGACATTAAAATATTAAACAAGGAAGTTATCAAGAATAGGAAATAAATGTACCAACACCCGCGCGCATGTGGCCTTTGCCGTGCACTTCCGTTCTCCGCGAGTAAAGAATTTTCAACCGTCGTTTGCGGGAGTCATTGTTTAAGCGAGAGGTCAGTAGATGAACACACCAAACATGCACTTCAAAGCTTCGGGTAAGCATCTAACTATACAAGCACATGTGACGATGATTTAACATGTCTTCTTCTCTCCAGTTCTCGGACCCTTTTTTTTTTACTTAACACTAGAGCATGGGGTAAAGGTTTCACAAGTCTGTACACTTCCTTTGGAGGATGCAAACTGTATAGAGCGTTATTTTGTTCAAACTTCTCAACAATATCCCTGCCTTTAGCAACCTCCCGTCGACAGGTGAACGGCGTTTGTCAAGTAATTAAAAGCGTTTTCTTAGGCAATAAAAAAGCGTTTGCGCAGTTTACACGTGCCTGTTTTTGTTGTGATTTTTTTGCTGCTTAACCATCATAAAAAAACCAATGAATTTTAATTATTTAATCGTTTAATGAACGGTGCAAGTTACGGGATCGTCAATCCAAAGCAGAATTAATATCTACACCATTTATAGAGTGCAATGCAACGGAGTGAATGCAAAACGCTTCTCCAACCGTTCACCGGTGTTTGGTTTTTGAATGGATTTTTTTTCTTCAATCAATTATTGAGGCCAACCGACTACTGATTATCTTTTCCCTTCAAGCTTCCTACTTGTCTACTACTACCTTTCTCCATTGACAAAGAACTCCACATCCTCATACAGTGAACAATCCGTTTTACACGGTTTGGTGGCTTTTTATCCTTGTTATCTCACTCTGGCCATTCCAACATTATATGTACAATGGATGGAACCATGCAGTAGCAACAACATCTTCATTCACGTTGCACGGATCGGTGCATCTACCGGATTGTTATGCGATTGACATCCAGAGTTGCGTTACGTGCATAGTGTTGATCGGCGTGGCCCAGCAGAAAATGAGAGTAACAAGCCTTTTGCTGATGGATGGATGGTAAATTTACCTAATCATACAAAGTGCCAACATTTCACTGATACCGCTTGAGCAGTTTCGGTTTTCCAACCCAGTGCTAGATCCCTACGGCCACTCGACACCGACTAGGCAAGTGCATTCGTATGCTTTGAATTCCGTTTCACACATTGCTTTATATTTTTGTTATTTTTGTTTTGCTTCCTTGGCGGAAATTGATGAATTTATAAAAGTAAAAGTAAACGAAACACCATTACAAGGGCCATGCCCGGAAAATTAAATTGGTAAGAATGTCTTGCGATTTTCTAGCAATGACTAGCCACGGAACATTCATGATGAACCTGCAAAAGATTGTTGGTCAAAATTGTTCCGCAACGATTGAGTTTTACATTTCAAATAGGAGCCTTTTAACGATTCTTTTTATGGGATCATCCTTCATCCTTCCAGAACTATGCAGTAAATTCTCAATCTGAACAAAAACGAAAAAGGATCATAATCACACTTCCGAACACGATTGGAATTTTAGGTTTCACTCATCGAATGCATCAAGTTTATTATGCTCTCGTTGCGTTTATTTATTATAAATAAGTCGAAAACAGTCTTTGCGCAAATGTTCTGTTATTTCTTAGCACCTTCACGCGTTTTATCGTTCTCTCTGTCTCGCTCTCTCTCTTACGCTCTGGTTCATTCTATGCCTATCCCTTCACTGCACTCTTTTCTCTTCCACATCGCTATTAGTGGGCGGCGATCAACAAAACTACCTCGAAACGATCGCAGCATCTTTTATAAAGCTTCCACACAAAAGAGGGGCATGAAGCGCGCAAAATCTAGTCCCTGG